>CM033697.1:6126828-7461111 GCA_019514585.1 Dendrobium officinale
GGGTTCAACGTATACGACCCGGCCTATTTATCCGTAATTGGCGGTGCACGAATCGCAATCGGCCCCGCATCAGGCCCCCTAGCTGCCCGGCGCGATAACCCCAGCACGCGCCGCCACTTGTCGGCCGCTGGCCCTGCCCATGCTCCAGCTAAGACCTCCGGCCTCCTCTCGAGGCGACCAAGCGCGACTCGCTGAGACCCCCCGTGCGAAGCTCTTGCCTGCCCGGGCTCGCATTCCCGGCGTCCCACGCAGCTTGCACGCGCATCCAAGCCTGCGCGCACTCGTATCTTGCCCTGCACAACCTCGAGGCCTTACCGCGTCGGATCGGGTGCAACCCGGCAACCTGCCAGTTTGGGTCTGGGTTCGAATTTCCGACCCTTTTACCTAACCGGGTCGGGTTAGGGTCGAGACGCCGTTTGAACTCAAGTCAGTTCCAGGTGTGACACGCAAACCCTACCCGTTACCTGATTTTTGAAACCCCTATTTCATTTCATCAAATTCAGACAAATCAGTAGTCAGACCACCCCTGAACTTTGTGTGTTGTTGACTCGCCCCATAGATATCCCTATCTCCTTAAATTCAAAAGTACCTAATAATTCCCGACTATGCATTGAATTGATGAAAAGATGTATAAATATTTGATTAAATTAATCTACTTACAGATCTACTTACTTCCATCTACTCAAATAATTCTTATAGTATTCAAATCACCCATGATATTATAAAATATTTGATTGTAGTTTTGTCTATAATTTTAGTTTCTTAATGAATTTGGCACTATTTATGATAAATCAGAAAGATTGTTGTTGTCTCTTTCTAAAAACCATAAATAAATTTTATTTTTTATAGCAATATATTAGCATGAGATTTAAATCAATACTCAAGTTGCATAGGAAATTTTTCTTTAATTTGAAGCTTTAGCGTGATTTTTCGATCAAACAGATTCTTACCCCCATGAATGTTTTTAATTAAACTCATGAACGACTTTGATTATTGTTAGATTTTCTCGACAGACATATCTTATTATTGTGCATAACTTCTACATGAAATTTGTGACATGGTCCCCTAATTTGGATGGTTGGATGTGAGGACTCTCCAGTTGTCCCCATATGGGTTTTCCTTCCCTCACCTTAGCCTCATCTTTTTTCCTGTAGGGGTTCTGTTTCGGTTTGGGTTCTATCTTTGGTCTCACTCATCAAGTCAGACAGTTGCTAACAGCTTCGGGTTTCCCGTCCCTACGATTGTCTCGTATCCTTGTTGAATTAGATGTTACAAAAGATTTTTTTAAACATTTTTTTTACCAGGATAAAAAATTTGGATAGGTTCTAATGGAATCAGGATAATGTTCAATGGCTTATTTTTGATGATCTACCTCATTTCTGTATAGCTACTGATATATTCTTTAGGGCATTAAAAGGATGTTTTGTCCTGTTTTGCATCCTAGTTTTAATATTTTCCAAACCTTGGTTGGCACCGTACACGCCAGTATCTGGATAGAATGTGACAGGATGTTGGCTCTAATGATGTTCTTAACCCGTCCAATATTTTTGTCACACCAGATTCTGAGGAATCTACTGGAATGGTGTGGTTGTGTGTTCGGTATCCCTAATTGGTGGCAGATTATTGTATTAATACCCCTGATATCCCTTACCTTTATTTTTCAATTCACAGTTACTGATTTTAGGCTACCCCTAGTCTTTTCTTGTGTGCTTCCTTTACCTGTTAATGGTCGAAGCATTTGGGTTAAGGTCAATGTTGTTGAGAGCTAATTGACAAGGAGAAGTCAATCGTAAAATCTTTGTGAGGATGGTGCTTTACCTTCTTTAATGTGTAATTAATGTTTGTAGGGGAATTCTAATGCTGTGCTTTTAATGCTAATTCCGTGGTTTCGGAGGCTCTCTGCCCAAGGCTGATTTTGGGTTGGTTACTATTGTAGAATCCTGAGGTTTTGGGTGTCTAGGTTAGAGGTCTGGCACTGAATGTGGTACTTTGGGTGGGGTTGGGGCCTTGTTAACCCTTTATATCCTTTTTCAACTCCGGTTGAGATGACAATTTAGTTAAGAGCTCACTTGTGGATGTGCCAAATCAATTTTTATTGTAGCCTCAAGCCTTGGTTTAGCTGCTTCTATATGGTGCCAATATTTTTTTGTGCTCTCCTATTTTTATTTTTATATTGTAGTCGGTTAAAAAAATGCAATGATGTGTTCTGTTGGCTCGTTTATCTCCATTAGCTTGGTCCCTGACCAACCTTGGTGGTGATTCGTATTGCTATTGTGTTGGACGTTAGCCTGCTATCGGTTTTATCTTCTCACAAATTGGAAGGTCGAGTGCTGAGCTATTTAGGGAAGCTGGTAAGTACTCGACCAAATGCTGAGCCCATCGATATTTTTGGAATTCCAATGTATTATTCTTTTTGCGTTTTTTGGGGACGGGTTATAATTTCTGGGATTTGAACTAGAACTAACTCACTTTTTTAATAATATGCATGTTCTCTGTTGAGAAATAATAATTAATAATAATAATAATAGATAAACAATTGAAAGAGACACAGGCGACCATCTATTTTATGTAAAGAGTACCAAAAATTTGTTAAGTTCATGTCTTTATGAACTCAATTTTTTTTCAACTTTTAGGTTACGTTCATAGTTTTACAAGATTTATTTGTACAAATCGAGTGTTTAACAAACAATTCTTAATTCCGAGAGACAAAATAGTAAGCGCTAATCTTTTACTGATTTCGCACTAACTGAAACAAGTTCAAATAGCCATCAAAGAAAATGAAATGCAATAAGAAAACAAAGAATTTAGGTGATTTGAGTTCTTATGCAACTCTACATCCCACGACATAACCTTGTTTATTCATTCTTTATTCAAATATGTCTAGAGCAAAAATAATGGATACAAGAATTGTATATACAGAAATTGGCTTCACGACTTTTCTAACAGTCTCCGCTTACAATTGGCTGAACCAAATAATAGCTTACTTTATAATAGTAAAAATACCCAACTACAGAGAATCTTTCTATAATAGCACTCTTTAACAGTACGTAGCCACACAAAAAATATGTTAAATTGTAGCACCGAATGTAACTCCACAAACAAGACTCTAAATAGATCTTCATAAACAGAAACATCATGTAACAAAAACAAAAAAAAAAAAAATAGATATTTGGGTTAAACTAGGGAACGAAATATTAGGCAATGTAAATAAGCTGTGGTGGCCATTTTCCTGTATTTATACATTGTACCCATTATGAGCCTATCATAAACAGGACCCATCTGTCTAACACCTGAAATGAATTATTAATCTACTTTTAAACTACCATTTTCTATTCTTGTCTACTTCTCTCTCTCTCTAATTCTCTCATGTGTATCATTTGAACCAAAAATAGGGGGACCAAAATTCAGCCCACTCAACTCTCCCTCCTCCTCCATCCAATGTGCCGGCAGCACCGGATCCACCGAGCTCCACAATATACCGACTTCACTAAAGATTTGTCTTCATCTCTAATGTAAAGAATCTGATCCCTAATCCTCCCTCAACCATTCGACAACTATGCGATATGGAGAGCACATACAGATCATCCAACACTTCACCTGCCAAATTGCATGGGCTAGAATGCCCGACATCTTCACTGGTAAATCATACATCTCCACCTTCCACCGAAAACAATCAAGATCTATCACCGCTAGGCTTCTTGTAGACCAGAAACCTGATTTCAGCCTTATTCTCCACCATTTCACCTCCTATTCTTCGTCCTATGTAAATCATTATCACTCTACTACTAGCCCTTGGAACGACTGATGTTTATGGACGAATTCAATGAATTGCCAGATAAAAGCAAAGCATAACAATGAAGCACCATTCTCGAGTAATACAACTCAAAGAACGTGAACTCCTATCACATCCAAATGAGAAAGATCTAAGTATGCAACAATATCTTTCTCAAAGTCAAGAACATCATCGAACGACATTGCCCGCAATGGCCTTCATGACACGGCTCGCAACGTCGATCCAGAAGACGACATTTCTCTACATTTTAAACGGTCTACATTCGTCCCATATATTCGTTCAAGACCACGCGTTCGCATGTCCTCATCTCTTCCGGTTAGATCTTGACCAACTTGTACTCTTAATCCTCTCTAAAATAGTGAGGAGATCCATGTCCAACAAGAACGTTGCTCAAGGAATCTGCAAAAGCTAATCAAAAACACTCGTCGGCAATGGGTTTCTTCAAGCCAACGTAGGCCGAACAAATGCAAAACGTTGGCGTTCTCAAAAGCGGGGTCAGCCAAGAATCCCAACAATGGCACCCACCATCCATTCACTGCAACACCAACGCCTTAGGCTCCGCCTGCCCCTTCCACGAACCGGCCACTTGCCAAAATCTTGCAGGAAACTTGGGCATATCACACTGTATTAAATTGCTGGCAGGTCCGCTGTAAATCCCAAGTAATGCTCCCCTACAGGCACCATAATGGCGCACACTGCGCCCATGATGGCTCAACCCACGGCCTTGAACCTACCCATCTCAAGTATTGATAGTTGACACTCCGGTAGGCCTCATCTCACCTCACTCCGGATTCCTCCAACATCTAGTTTCCTCTCTCCTTATTAGGGGGAAATGACATTGTCTCCATTGCCAACAGAACAACTCTCTACCCTTTTCACAAATTTCGGGCAGGGGCTGCTCTCTTATCCAATCTAGAGACACACTACTCTCGTAAGCTTCGCCTGTGTAATCTCTTATATGTCCCCACATCTCTTACTCACAATTTAATTATCCGTTTCAAAATTAACTTCCAATAATTCATATATTCGATAACATTTGATGCTAATGGACTTTGTAATTAAGGACCCTTTTATCCTGCTGTTTGAAATGAACAGACAGGAAGCTTGGTTTGACATACTTGGTAAGAGAGGGCCTGACACAGCACCTGGCAGGAACTCCTCGCACACCCTTTCCCCTGAGTGTCTTATTCCGATTTGAGGCAGACACCAGGTCTCGTGATTCCTTTGTATGCTGGCCCGATTTGGTCAGGCAGATACTGATTCACCCCCAATCCACTGCTATGAGATAGCAGGAGGATATGGGATCCTTTCACCATCCATTCTGTTGATATCGATATTGTCAGATAGCTCTTAGTTGGTATCTTTTACTATCTTACTTTTGGGTTCTTCTCTTGGCTCTGCCCCGCTACAGGGTAAGGCTAAAGGAGAACCTCTCTACCTTTTTTCACCATTTTAGGAAGTTTTTTACTTTTGATCCTCTCTTTGGCTCTGCCCTCACTATAGGGCGAGGCTAAGGGAGAATTTTTTTACCTTTTTCCACCCTGGATGGTAACCTTTACTTTTGATTCTCCTTTCTTCTCTGCCGTCGCTATAGGTCAAGGCTATGGGAGAATCCCCTTACCTTGTTTTTCACCTCTTTAGGTGACCTGTACCGTTAGTTCTATCTTTGGCTCTACCCTTGTCGAAGGGTGAGGCTAGGAGAAGAACCTATTACTTGTTCACCATTTTGGTGTACTTTACTTATGCACTGTTGTTTCTCACTCTCCCCTAGGCTCTGCCACACGTTGTTGTGTAAGGCCAGGGGATGAGTCTCTTACCTTTTCTTCTAACCTTTTTGGCACTCTTTTACTCGTACCCTTTACTCTACTTTATGTGGCTTAGTTGGTCAACACCAACACGAGCGGTTCACTAGTTTGTTCGCCACTCCTGTTGGGGGTCCGTTTGTTGACCTTGATTTTGCCCAAGATCCGAAAGGCCCAGCGTAAACCTAGGTTGACCTATTAGGCCTTTTGAGGCCCAAATCTATTTTAAATCGATTCGAATCTTGGCACGGCCCAATACCTTCCTCCCCCTTGACCCCCTTGATTGGTTTGGACCAAGTCAAACGTGACATTGGTCAACCATGGATTTAAATAGGTCATAAACACCTATTTAGGAGGAATTAAGGCCTAATTAATGCAATTAAAGCCTCCCTTTTGAATTTCAAATGAAACCCACGGACAAATCCTGCTATTTTCCCTCCCAATTAGATCTAGGATTCGATCGTAGGCCATTGGTTTGAATCCTAGAGCTTTAAATATCAAAAGCATAAGTTATTTTTGGACTTTTTTTGCTCTTTCTCTCGATCCAAGCCCCCAAACCCTCTGAGATTTTGTGTGAGCACTCTTGGAGAGTTTCCCCATCTTCCCTGACAAGATCTCGGCGTCCTAGGCTCGCCGAGGCGGCGAGAACTTCGATGAAACGGAAGCCAAGAAGCTTTCGGGGCTTCTATCACTTGATCCAAGGAAAATCAGGGTTCGACGTCAACTAGAGATACTCCTGCAGTGTCAACGAATCCAACAAACCCAAGAACGCAAAAATCCGACAGATAGATCTCTTAAAAACCCTTAGAATAGATCACGTAGCTTTTGGTTAAATAGCTCTTTTGAAAAGCTGATTATTTTCCAAACGGATTTTCCCCCATGATTTCTGTTCATGTATAGAACTTGTGTGTAAAATTTCACGAAGTTTCGATGCGTATCGAGTGAGAACGAAGCGCAATAGTGCTCTAGGGCTTGGTCCGGCCATGTGCATGCATGGGATGGATCATAGACCGTCGGATTCGAGATCCACGGTCCAGATTTTGTTGTACGCCATGCTGGTTTTGATCTGCCGCTCATTGGGTTGCTACATTGAGTCATCCCGACTCGATCAGAGACGTCCGTTTTGAATGGCGCGGGATCGGATGGCTGTAGCGGCTCGGTGACGTGGATGAGTGGCCTTGACCTTGATTGCGGCATGATTGCCTCAATCATTTGTTGGCGACGCAAATCATTTGCGCCGCCGCCAATGATTCGCCACAGGAAGCGGAGCCAATCCCGTTGCGCCATGTGGCGCCGCCGTTATTTAATATTATCTTAAATTATTTTTTAAATGTGTTTTAAGCTAGTTTCATTTAAAAAATCACAAAAAATTCATTTTTTGTCTTATTTTCGTGTGTAATATGTCGAACCGCTCGTATTTTCATTCTCTACATTCTAAAATTATTTTAAAACAAAAATAGCATGAATATTTGTAGATATTGGAAAAACAACAAAAATCCCCTTTTATTATTATTACTTAAATTGGTATTTTAGTAATAATTATTATTATATTAGTATTTTTATTATAGCTATTTATAATAATTATATATATATATATATATATATATATATATATTCTATAATTGTTTATTGCTGTTTTAGTTTTGTTGTGTTATTATTATTTTTATTATTATTATTATTATTATTATTATTAGATTAATGTTAATCTTAACTTATTTGGAAAATTAGTTTTAAATTAGTGTTAATATTAATTTATTTTTGAAATTAGCCTTTATTATTATGATTATTATTATTGCATTAGATAAATATTTAAATTTCAGATATTATAAACTTTATTTTTATCCTTATTTTATCATTATTTATTACTTTTAAATTATTTTAAATTTATTTTAATGAACCATACTTGCAAAAATCATAACTTTTTTCGTTTTCGACGCACAATACCTTGTTTTGATTGTATTTGAATTATGCACATTTTTAAACTATTTTGACTCAAAAAGTTTAGGTATATCTGTAATTATTAGTGAAAACAGCAAGTGCAGTTCTTTTAATACTATTGTTATTTCATTATTTTTGCTATTAAATTATAATTAATATTATGTTAATCAAAAGTATTCTTGTCATAATCATTTTAAACCTTTTATGTTACTGTTTTTAGTATTGTTTTGTTATTATTATTATTATTATTATTATTATTATTATTATTATTATTATTATTATTATATATTATTATTATTATTTTTAGAAGGTTCAAATTTTTAGAAGGTTCAATTTTTTAGACTTGTGAACTTATTTTTATCTCAATAATTTAGATTGATCAGAGTTGCTCGCTCGCCCTTAGATTTATGAGCATGTAGAGTTTTTAGAAGGTTTGGTCTTTAAACTTGTTGAACCCATGTTTTGATTTCACTTTCAACCTTTTAGGCCAATGAATGTAGCTCAACCCTTAGATTTATGAGCTTGAAAAGTTACATTTGACTGCCATAGGTGGATTATACATTTTTATATATAATATTGCTTCCCCTTATCTGGCAAATATATATTATAAAAATTGTCTCTTATCTTACATGATTATATGGCAAATGCCTCATTCCTTACATGGTAATACAAAATAATTCCAATTTAAAAGAGTATATGGAAAAATGCCTCCTACCTTGTAAGGGTATTTAGAGATTGCCTCCTACCTTGCATGAATATATAGAGTTTGACTAATGCCTTGCAGGAGTATATGAAATTGTCTTCTGCCTTACAGAAATATAAATTGCCTCATTTCTTGTAGAAGTAGATGAAAATTATCTTGTGCATTGCAGGAGTATATTAAAATTATCTCTTGCCTACAGTATAGAGATTGCCTCCTACTTAGTAGGAATATATAGTTTGACTCATGCCTTACAGGATTATGTTAAATTATCTTCTGCCTTGCAAAAGATAAATTGGGCTCCTATCTTGTTAGGAGTAGATGAAAATTACCACTCGTGCATTACCGGAGTATATACAAATTATATTCTACCTTACAAAATTAGTTATGCTATTATTCACATTGTGAATTGTCATAACAATAAAAAGATGTAATTTAAACAAAATTAGTTCTGCTATTATTTTAAATAATTTTAAAATAATTATAATAAAGTTAATAGTCATATTCTTATATTTTTATGAGAGAAATATAGAATTTCCTTAAAAATTGCAACATTTCTTATTCCCAATGAGTTGAGTTTGCTAAACAAGGTTATGGGGATTTACGCAAATATTTTGGTGAAGATTTACTACAATATATATATATACTTGGGTTGATATGAAGAAAAAAACTTAAAGAATAGTATTAATCATGATGCATTTATTATAGAGATTAATTTCATGATTAATTTATGAATTAAATTTTCATAGTCAAGTTCTATCTTACTCCATTTAGCTTTGCAAGTTACAAGTTTTTATCCATGTACTCTTTCCTTTTTTATTTTATAGACACGACTCCATCTATTTATCCTTGAAATTATCATTTGAAGCATGTTATTATAGTTAGGCAGGGAATTTTAAACAATTTACAATGATACCTTTAGCATTTCACTAGTTTATAATGTTTAATTTACCCTTGCAAACTTCACTTAGAATGTTTTCAAATAATGAAGGGATTGTTATGTTGCTTGTTTTTTTTTTTTTTTTAATTGTTATGTTGCTTGTGAGACTGCAAGTTATTGCAAATTAAAGGATTCCTGGAAAGATAAATTAAGTAATTTATGTTGCAATAACAACAACATCAAGCCTTTATATCGCTAGTGGGGTCAGTTACATGAATATTTTTTCTCCACTGTCCTGTTAAGAGTCAAATTATCATTTAGGTCTAATAAAAAATGTCATTTCTAATATTTTCTAATCAAGTCTTTTTAGATCTACCTCTACCTTACTTAACATAGGCTAAATTTTAATCATTTACTCTCATAATTGGGTCATCAGAAGGCCGCCTGATGGGGACATCAGCTCGTGAAAGGTTTTATCAGAGGTGTGGCCGTCGATTTACGGCCACAATCGAGTCCAGTTGCTATTTGAATGATTTATATTTGTGCAACTTATGTAGTTTTGATGATTCCAAACATTATTGTTCAAATGATAATAGTTATCTCCTAACAATTTTAGAAGATTTGCTTTTGCTCTTGTGTGTACTAACATTTCAGGAAAATCAGACTCCAGACTACGATAACTTCAAATCAAATTCAACATGAGATATTTTGTTTTAATTGATGTTTTGTCTTTTCTTTGAATTAATTTTGAAAGGGAAGTGATTGTAATTGAGTGAATAAAAAACTCACACACACACAAATAAGGAGATCTTGAAATTTCTATACTGATCGTACAGGACGATATTTATCGTACTGGACGATCTGTCAGTTATCTCCTATAGAGCACTTGGAACGAATAGGAACTTGCTTTGAAAAATTTTTATAAGTCCTATTCGTCCAGGACAATTTTTTATTATCGTCCCGGAGGCGATTGGTTCTCTGTAAAATTTTCGTCCAGACAAATTTTATTATCGTACGAGGCGACCAGTGCTCTGGAAAAATTTCGTACAGACGAAAATAAATATCGTACAGGACGATCAGGTCTCTGGAAAATTTTCGTCCAGACGAAAACAAATTATCGTCCGTGGCGATTGGTCCTCTGGAAAATTTTCGTCCAGACGAAATAAATAATCGTCCAGGACGATCGGCTCTCTGGAAAATTTTCGTCCAGACGAACACATTTTTCGTCCAAACGATAAACCGACTTAGAACAGTTTTCAGCAGTTTCTAGAACCGACCTTGTAATAACCGTTCGTACTGGACGAACCTAGTTCGTACAGGACGATCATCTGTACGAAGTCATTTCGTACACATATACAAATTGGGTCGTTTCAGATCGTTTAAGTAAAATCGTCCAGGACGATCCAGGATCGTACAGGACGATCCACTGCGTACAGAATTGAAAACTTGCAGTTTTTGGGCGGTTTTCACTTGTCTTTTATATAAATAGTCCAAATTAGACTGCCACCCAATCTTTTTGTCATTTGATCTTCGTGCCTCTTGAGAGAATAGCCAAGGAGAGAGTGGAAGAGAGCATTCAAAGGAGGATTCCTACCACTGGAGCGAGAAGGCTTCACTTGGATTGCTAAGGTAAGAGTCTCTACTTGTGAAATTGGATTTTGTGAACAGACGAAGGGTTCTCTGCCCACACTAGGAGAGTGTAAAAGGACGAAGGTTCTCTGCCTACACTTGGAGAGTGTAAACAACAGCCGTAGGGTTCTCTACCCCACACTAGGAGAGTGTAAAAAGGACGACGGTTCTTTGCCAGCACTATGGATTGTGTAAAAGGACGACGGTTCTCTGCCGCACCGGGTAGTGGTGAAAAGAGTGTGTTGTAAAGGCTTCTCCGCCTTGCTGTGGGTGCTAAAGGAGAGTCACTTTGTGGTATTAGTGCAATACTCAGAGGTGCCCTCTGGGGAGTGGATGTAGGTCTGGTTATAGACCGAACCACTATAAAATCTGGTGTCATTTACTTTATTGTTTTTACGTTTTCCGCACTTTAAATTTCAGTTTTAACAACTCTGTGGTTGAAAAATATTTTTTCTACAAACTTTAAAAGAAAATTTTATTTCGGTTCAACTTTATCATTAAGAGGGTTTAAAAAATTTTTAAAACTACCAATTCACCCCCCCTCTTGGTAGCCGTGGGACATTTACTTAGGCTTAACAACCTAATTACTGGACTCATCATTCTAATGGGAGAGAGATCCCTAGGAGAGGGAGATTTGCGCAATACCCACACTAACCTAGATAAGTCAGGTTCGTGGTTCCAATCCCTATCTTCTTCTTCTTGCCTTCCCCTCCATCTAAGCCGCTGGTTCTCACCCTCACTCGAGCCCCTTCCTCCCTTCCAATCCCACGGCAAAACCCCTACCCAACTCCACCACCCGCTGGCCCCCCCATCCAACCCGTGCCCTCCTTCTTCCCCCATTGCAAACCTCATTTCCTAATTTGAGTTGGGTCAAATTTGGATGAGTTTGAAATTCAAATCCCATTGATTTGAAATTCAAAATCTTTTCCTAATTTACCAATTCTATTTTTGGAAAGTTCTTTATTGAAATCCCTAATTGAATTTTGATTGAGAGAGGATTGGATTAAATCTTTCCTATCTCATGAATTTAAATTAGGAAGTTGCATTAACTCCCCCAAATCTTCTCCTTTCTCCCCTTGGATGCCGCCTGCCCCCCCTTGTCCCTATCTCATTAAAAATCTTTTAATTGTTTTTCTAAAACCCCTTCCTCCCTTAGGAAATAATTCCAAATCATTTTAATTTTCTTCCTTGGCTGAAATCCCCATGCCCTTGATTTAATTTCTTTCTAAAAGAAAATCTTCCCTTATGAAATTAAATCAAGTCCTTCCTCAACCTCTTGCCGCCACCGCCCCCCTCTTGCCTCCTCTCCTCCTTTGATTATGCTAAACCAAGAGAATACTTAGGAAGGGGATATTTCAAGTTCCCTCCATCCACATGACCCAAAGCCAAAGTTGATTTCCTCCTATTGAATCATCTTTATTAGGCTTTCAAAACTCTGAAATACAATTTCAGATTTTGAGATGGAAGTTGCCCTTATCTCTACTCTACTCTACGAAGACGAGAAACCTCTTTCTCGCCGCATTTGTGAAGAGAGCAAGTTCTCGTGAAGACGTTGTCACCTAAACACCAATGAATGTCGGATCCAGAAACTGAATATGGTTTGAGTTGGGACGAAGATGGTTTTCACCGACATCTTTCGATCAACTTTCTTCGAAGTGAATCCTAGGATTGACCATATTAGTTACTGTCGGAAAACTACTTGGAGTGTATTCTATACACCTTAGTGGAAGCTATCAATGAGCACTTTGAAGGCGTCGAGTGGAGGATCTCCACCAATCCTTGACGAAAGGTTCTCTTTTCTCCTTTCATCTTATCTCGTTAAGTCTAACTTCTCTTGGCTTGATTGCAGTCACGACGGACAACTCTTCACTGCTCATTGCTAAAGCTTAGTAAACGTAGGGGTTTGAGTGCACCTTTATGTTTACTATCTCTTGTTGTTATATTAGGAATTTCTTTGAAACTACTACTTGCCACTGTATTGTTTTCTATTTTATTTTGTAAAGTTTCAAATCTCTTGCCATGTGATTTAGCCTAGGTGGGTGTGACCCCTATTTGTTTTGATTCATTGTTTTAAATTGCTAGTAGTTTTGTTCTATGATTACTCTAATCACGAGTTGTGCAAAATCCAAATGAACTAATAGCATTTTCACATTTGAAGTCCTGCATCACCGCCGTTTTTATGTGACCAAACCATCTAAGGCGACTCTCTTTGATCTTATCTGTCATTGGAGCTACTCCAACCTTTTCAAATATATGCTCGTTTTGTATCTTGTTTCTAAAAGTAAAACAACTCATCCACCCGAGTGTCCTCATCTTTGCAACACTTAACTTAATATTATTCTTCTCTTTTAATGGCTAATATTCTGTGCCACAAAGCATTGTAAATCTAACCATCATCTTATAAAATTTTCCCTTAAATTTGAGTGGAACTTTTCTATCACACAAGCCCAAAGCATCATCTACTTCAACCCAACTTTAATTCTACTAATAATATCCCCATCTATTTCACTATCACTCTCTAAACAATAGAACCAATATATGTAAAATGTGTACTCTTATTAATGACTTGATGGCTCAAGGTCACAAACCACCCCTACCAGATCTATTACTACTAAAATTACACTCCATGTATTCCGTTTTAGATCTACTCAAATGAAAATTTTTAGACTCTAAGGTTGACCTCCATAATTTAAGTCTACCTTCAACTCCCTCTCTAATCTTATCAACAAGAAGAATATCATCAGTAAAAAGCATACACAAGAGAACATCTTTTTGCAAATCTCTAGTAAGAACATCATGAAGCAAAAATATATGGCTTAAAGGTTTTGATCCAACTGAAATAGGAAAATACTTGGTTAAAACATCTTGTGTTTGGGCACAAGTAACAACTCTAGCATACATATCCCTAATGACTTGAATATAAGCATTTATTAACCCCTTTCTTTTTTAGAACTCTCTATAACACTTCTTTTGATACTTTATCATATGCTTTTTTAAATCAATAAATATCATATGCATATCCTCCTTATTCTCGCTATACTTCTCCAACCAACCCGTCAATAAATGTATAGCTTCCATAGTAGACCTACCTAGCATGAATCCAAAGTGATTTTGAGAAATATTAGTATCACGCCGTAAGCTATGCTTCATAACTCTCCCCCATAGTTTTAAAGTATGACACATCAACTTAATTCCTCTACACTTCACACAATCTTGTGCATCACCTTTTATTCTTAGAACTAGTAATCAACACACTCATTTTTCACTCATCTAGCTTCTTTTTAGTCTTCAAAATAATATTAAAAAGTTTAGTAAGCCAAAAAGTTATTTCTTCTCCTAAACATTTTCACACCTCTATTGGAATATCATCAGGTCTAATAGTTTTTTCCACCCTTCATTTTTTTAAAATCTCTCTAACTTCAATTTTAATTATACACCGATAAAAACAAAATTCTATATTTACATTTAGAGTGCTAAGGTCACTAAAGTTAATTTAATTTTCACAATATTCATTGAAAAACAAAGGAAAATATCACATCCATCTTTGTTGAATATCCTTCTCTAAAACAATTTTTTTTTATCTTCATCCTAATTAATGAACTTCACTTAAACTAAATCCTTTCTACTCCTAAGTAATTTATGTTGCATTAAAAAAATCTATTTATTTCGAAAATTAGGAAATCTGTGTAATAATATGATTGCTGACATAAAAAAAAATATGATTCTTTGAATTTTTCTATTCCTGTTTATGAAAATTGGCCATGAATCTTGTTTCTTATATTACCATAGAGTTCAAATTTATTTCCCAGTTATTATTTATGACCCTGCAATATTTTTTTTTCAGGCCTACTTTTTCAATTGAGAGTTGATATTTAACAACAATGGATTTCGTCCAGGCAAACAGAGGACTTGGCCTCACTGCAGACATTATTGATCACTGTTGATTGATCCTTAAAATTTCCTGAAGGCCCCAACAGTACCTGGGTTAAATAATTTTCTCTATTTACCTTCAGAATTACAGACAGTTTGAAATTTCCTTACTAATTTTGGCTTAATGCTTTTATATCTCTTTACTGTATAATGCACAGTTTAAAATTTTAGAGCCGTTGGAATACCATTATGACATATATAAAGCTATTCTACTCTGGGAACATGTTAGTTCTTATTTCTAAATATATGTTTGATCCTCTTAAATAATATACACTGAACTTTAAAAAAATGGCAGTGCCGTAATATGACTATCATCCTGACAAAGAGAATACTTGGATATCCGACCAGACGGTTGGTTAGATTATGCAGCAAAAAGGATTGCACAGTTGTAAAGATGCCTAACATTAGTTTTTTTCCATCAGTTTCATTTACCATGACTTAATTACCACCAGTTTCTTGGCATTGATGCCATCTGCTTCTTATCAGGAATGCATAGAGATGCTACAATTGCTCTCTTTGTGAGGAGCACCTTAACTTGATTTTGCAATCAAAGCCTCCTTTTCATCCACGACAATTAAGAACATGTGCTGTTGTTGGAAATTCAGAGGATCTCTTGAAGACAGAATTTGGGCAAGAAATTGATGAACATGATGCATTCTTTAGGGACAATGAAGCTCCGGCTAATGTTGTACGTAATTCAATATTTATTTCTCTTCTTTACAAAAAAAGTTAAACTAAAGATTTTAAGATTCGCCAGTATATCATAGTGATGAAAATTGCTACAGTTTGAATATGGTGCCAAGCTACATTGCAAACTATTTTGCTTTGGGCTGCATGCAGGGGCAGAACCAGCCTTTGTTCTTAGGGAGAGAAAATTTATAAAAAAAGAAAAATATATATAAGACAAAATTCAAAACAAATTCTTATATTGCATTATAATTGTTAAATAATAAAATTGTAAGCTTTGCATTCAATTTTATATTTTTTGATAATGTTGTATCACAACTTCATTTGAATTCCAATATTGATTATTAACTTCCTAATTTGTCTGCATGTATTTAGATTTTATAGTTGACAATATTTTTTATGAAATATTTTCCATCTAAACTATCAATGATGATTGACATGTTTCAAGTTTAAATTTTCAAAAGTATTTAAATATGGACTTCTTAATGCCTCACTTTAACTAAAATTGGAGCTTGTGGAGTTTTCTTTCAATCTTGCCTAAATGTTTGTATTTTGAAATATCTTTCCAATTGCTAACATCAATATCGAGAGCTGCTCACGGCACAAAGAAATACAGTACGGCTGCTTGTGGATGCATTGTGCTAGGACTTATCAAATTTGATGTTGATGATAGAGTGGGAAGGAGATTAAAGGAGCTAGAGATGGAGATGAAGGTAGAGGAGAAGCACGGTGGAAAAATATTGAGTTTTTTGTGGACGCACACACTGATTCTTTCAACTCCCATCATGTAATGCACTGTAATGATGCATATTTGCTACATCGAGTCAAGATCTTCTTCCTAAGGAAGGGCATCATTTGTAATCAATTGCGAACACTAGTGGATTCATTTAAAATGGGTTAGACCCCGTAGTTTTTCTACTTTTCAGAGGTTAATTTCCATATAAAAATTATGGTGTCTATTATAACACTATAATCATACTCATTTATTTGTTTGTGATGGATCTTCTTACAAAGTTAAGATGCTAAATTATATCACTCTCTACTGCTACGAATCTTCAAGGACGCAACATGTACTAAATAGCTGCATTAGAAAGCAGTAAGAAAGCTATCTCAAATAAAACCTTAGTTGCTTAAATTCATCTAACTGTGAACCAATTTCTAGCCAATTCAATCAAACACTAAAACCATTTTACTCGAGAACAAAAATTTTTTGATGAACTAGAGATTAAACTGTTGAATTGTGTGTTTTGGTTGAACCTTCAAAATCGAATTTTATGTTTAACATCATCGTTTTTTTTATTAGAATGTTGAAAATAGCTACACTTCAAAAATAAAATGAAAGAACATGGAGTAATCAAATTTAAATAATGCGATTAATAAAATTGATTAGAATTGATACGTCATCACAAAATTATCTTGATTGGGCACGAATCTCGAGGTAGAATCAGTTCATAAACTTCAAAAATTAAATTCGAGGGCATATGAACTCCGATTTTTCAGCGAGCTTATAGTCAAACTGAGCGTCTCAGAAATACAAATCCAACGACACCAAATTCGACCCAATCCAAGCTCAAATGAGTCCGAATCAAGGACCCAAAGCACTGTTAGAAGGTTCAAACCGCAATTTCAGTTACCAAACGGTCTCCGATTTTGAAGAGCTTATACTCGAATCAAACAGCTTGATGAGTCAAATCCAACGAGCCCAAGATCTCCAAATTCCGACATCATTAAGGCCTTCAAATGCCCAACGAACAGTGCAAGATCAAAGGATTCAATATCGGCCGTCCATTCAAAACACTCCCAATTCGCCCCTGATCTCACGCCTATTTATGGGCTATGCCACTCCAAAAAAACTATAAATAGAGCCTTCATTCTACACCAAAGGGGCTCAAGTGAAGAGAGAAAAGAAGAAGGGAAGAAGAGGAGAAAGGGGAAAAGGAGAATCCTCTCCTCCTCGACCACCGCCGGAGCTCTTCCCGCCGCCCGAACATGCCGGGATTCTACCAGATATTTGGGTGAACGCCAGTATTCTTCCCAACTTTCATGGGATGTGGAAATTCTTCTCATTTAACGACAGAGTTCCCTCCTGACGCCGAAACTCCGCCCAAGTGAGGCCGAATTTCTCCTCTACCACCAACAGACGTCGGACTTCTACCCGATGTCGGACCTTCACTCTTAGCCAAGTCTCTACCCGATGCCAGACTTCTACCGATTATCAGACTTCGCTGGACGTCTACGCGAAGATGGATTTCCTTCGATTGTTGGACTTCTACCTGACGTCGTCCTTCTAATCTTCTTCATCAGACAACAGTTCTTTTGATCTCTATCGCCAGCCGACTACGGTCCTCTTGACTTATGTCGCCCACTGAATACAGTCCTTCCGACCTTCATCGCCAACCAACTACGGTCCTTCTGACTTACGTCGCCCGCCGACTACAGTCCTTCCGACCTCCGTCGCTATATCCGACTACGGTCATACTGACTTACGTCGCTCACCGACTACAAGCCTTCCGACCTCCGTCGCCCGCCGACTATGGTCCTCCCGACCAAACGAACATTTCAATAGTGATTCTTTGTATTTACATCATGTAATGTACTCCATAAGATGTATATCAAGCTAAGACCTTCCACCAAGGAAGGGCCTCATTTGTAATCGACTGCAATACTAGTGGATTCATTCAAACTGGGCTAGGCCCCGTGATTTTTCCCCCCATTTAGGGGTTTTTCATGTAAAAACATTGGTATCTCATGTGAATGCTAGACCCTCTCTCTTATCTGATTGCATGCCGGATTTTCATACAATGCTAAGACGATAAACTTTATATTTCTCTACCGACATGAATACTCCAAGACGCAACAGTTTGGCGCCGTCTGTGAGAAAGTGATTCCCGACTGGGAGGTATTTAGTGCTCTAATCTCAAAAGATCACACATAACATCAATATCATAAGAAGCAGATGCGGACTGGGGGGGCAACTTTGACTCAAACCATGGTCAAATAGATCCTCCAATACCTTCAACATCAAGTTGATATTTCAGGAATATCCGAGCAAATGCAAGGATACTTCAAATCAATTACAAGCTTTATACAGTCCCTTGTTGGACTTCTACTCCTTGGGCAATGTCTTAACCTCGACCTCAAAAAGGCAGTAACGGTCTAAAAATAGACCATTCTTCACCTTTGATTCGGGATACACGTGGCATTCACCCCCTCCCAATCAAGGTAAAATTGATCCCAAGGGGATCTGATTCAACCTCTTCCACACAGGTTAACGTCGTCGAGCAGGGCTCCAATATACAACCTCGGAAAGGTCTCACATCCTTGGTGGATTCTCCCGACCTCTTCCACACAGGTTAACGTCTTCGAGAAAAGGCTCCGACATACAACCTCAGAAAGGTCTCACATCCTTGGTGGATTCTCTCGACCTCTTCCACACAGGTAAACGTTGTCGAGCAAAGGCTCCGACATACAACCTCGGAAAGGTCTCACATCCTTGGTGGATTCTCCCAACCTCTTCCACACATGTTAACGTTGTCGAGAAAAGGCTCCGACATACAACCTCGGAAAGGTCTCACATCCTTGGTGGATTCTCTCGACCTCTTTGACATAGGTTAACGTCGTCGAGAAAAGGCTCCGACATACAACCTCAGAAAGGTCTAACATCCTTGGTGGATTCTCTCAACCTCTTCCACACAGGTTAACATCATCGAGTAAAGGCTCCGACATACAACCTCGGAAAGGTCTCACATCTTTGATGGATTCTCCCGACCTCCTCCACACAGGTTAACATCATCGAGAAAAGGCTCCGACATATAACCTCGGAAAGGTCTCACATCCTTGGTGGATTCTCTCGACCTCTTCCACATAGGTTAACGTCGTCGAGAAAAAGCTCCGACATACAACCTCAAAAAGGTCTCACATCCTTGGTGGATTCTCTCGACCTCTTCCATACAGGTTAATGTCGTCGAACAAATGTTCTGACATACAACCTCGGATAGGTCTTACATCCTTGGTGGATTCTCCTGACCTCATCCACACAGGTTAACGTCGTCGAGCAGGGCTCCAACATACAACCTCGGATAGGTCTTACATCATTGGTGGATTCTCTCGACCTCTTCCACACAGGTTAATGTCATCGAATAAATGTTCTGACATACAACCTCGGATAGGACTTCTACTCGATGTTGAACTTCTACCCGACTTCGAACTTCTCCTCATCGTCGGACTTCTGCTCATCGATGAACTTTCGTCGGTCTTCTACCCAACGTTGAACTTTTACCCGGTGTCGGACTTCTTCCTGTCGTCGGACTTCTGCTCGTTAGCGGACTCCTACTCGTCGTCAAACTTCTGCCCGTCAACGAACTTTCATCGGTCTTCTGCCCAAGGCCTTACTTCTACCCGACATCAGACTTCTCCTTGTCGCCGGGCTTTTGCTCGTCAACGGACTACTACTAGTCATCGACTTCTCGCTCGACTGCTACTTGCAACGCACACTCAAACTCTCTCCTTTGGCTCCGCACTCAATCGTTGACTGCTAATGGGCTTCAACTCGATCGTCCATCGCCAGTAAACTTCCGCTCAAATGGCATTAGAAATCCTGTAAGCTTCCGCATGCGAGGAGGGGAGCTAATTAAAGTAGGAGAAATTTCCCGCTCATAAATAGCGGAAGCATCAATCGCCAGAAAGCCGGAGGGAGGAGAAAAAATTCCATAAGCTTCTACACGTGAGGAGGGGTGCTAATTCGAGCAAGAGAAATTTTTCGCTCGCAAATAGCGGAAGCCTCAACCGTCAGAAAGCCGGAGGGAGGAGAAGAAATCCTGTAAGCTTTTGTAAGCGAGGAGGGGCGCTAATTCGAGCATGAGAAATTTCCAGCTCGCAAATAGTGGAAGCCTCAACCGCCAGAAAGTCGGAGGGAGGAGAAGAAATCTCGTAAGCTTCTGCACGCGAGGAGGGGCGCTAATTCGAGCAGGGGAAATTTCCCGCTCGCAAATAGCAGAAGCCTCAGCCGTCAGAGAGTCAGAGGGAGAAAGAGAGAGAAGGTTCAAGCTTTCTAAAGGCCTAAGGGGCCTATTTATAGGTTTTGGAGAAAGAAGGGGGAAGTTATTACAATTTTTGAAATTCTAGATTTTTCTAAAATTTTTTTGATTTTTTTTTTGGATTTTTTATGAATTTTTTGGACCCAAAAATAGCAAAAAAATTCAATTTCTCCGTATATGGGGACCACAAAGGCGGTGGGCCAAATCGACCTTCCTCTCTCCTCGAAACAGCGCGGACAGTGCATGGATCCGCAGATTTTTCACGCGGATCGCAGATGCGGCAACCTGGCAGTCGCTGGACGCGCGCGGACAAGCGTGCTGCTCGCGCAAGGCTCACGGAAACACGCGAACCGGTGCTCTGGGCGTGCTGGGCACGCTAGGTTCGCCGAACCCGCAAAGCTCGACACACACGGGGCGCGCAAGGCGCGGGAAGGGGGGAAGGGGGGCATCGCGCGACCGCGGGAGAGCCGGTCGCGGTTAGGCCGGTTCGGCTACCCAGTCCATTTCGGAGCCGTTTTTCGCACCGACAAGTCCAAATTCGACTTTTTTGGGGTCCGAATGACCGTTTTTTGACGTCCCGGACTCAATTTTGACATTTTCAAGGCCATTCGAGGCTGCCACACACAAGAATAATTCTGAATCACTCGAGAAAATTCTTTAAAATTTGTGACGCATATTTTCGGACTCCTGGAGCTTGGACGTCCTAAAATAGGGGGCAACTGATACGTCATCACAAAATTATCTTGATCGGGCACGAATCTCGAGGCAAAATCAGTTCGAAAACATCAAAAATTAAATTTGAGAGCATATGAACTCTGATTTCAGCGAGCTTATAGTCAATTTGAGCGTCTCAAAAATACAAATCCAACGACACCAAATTCGACCCAATCTGAGCCCAAATGAGTCAGAATTAAGGACCCGAAGCACTGTTGGAAGGTTCAAATCACAATTTGAGTTACCAAATGATATTTTGAAGAGCTTATACTCGAATCAAACATCTCGATGAGACGAATCCAACGAGCCCAAGATCGCCGAATTCCAACATCATTATGGCCTTCAAATGCCCAACAAACGGTGCATGATCAAAGGATTCGATATCGGCCATCCATTCAAAACACTCCCAATTCGCCATGATCTCACGCCTATTTACGGGCTATGCTACTCCAAAAAAACTATAAATAGAGCCCTCATTCTACACCAAGGAGGCTCAAGTGAAGAGAGAGAAGAAGAAGGGAAGAAGATGAGAAAGGGGAAAAGGAGAATCCTCTTCTCCTCGACCACCACCGGAGCTCTTCCCGCCGCCCGAACACGTCGGGATTCTGCCAGATATTTGAGAGAACGCCAGTATTCTTCCCAACTGTCACATTTAACGACAAAGTTCCCTCATAATGCCGAAACCCCACCCAAGTGAGGCTAGATTTCTCCTCTGCCACCAACAGACGTCGGACTTCTACCCGATGTCAGACCTTCACTCTTCGCAAAGTCTCTACCCGATGCCAGACTTCTATCGGTTATCGGACTTCGCTGGACGTCTACGCGAAGATGGA
The DNA here is from genome assembly GCA_019514585.1 of Dendrobium officinale. NCBI lineage: Eukaryota > Viridiplantae > Streptophyta > Magnoliopsida > Asparagales > Orchidaceae > Dendrobium > Dendrobium officinale. The sequence continues at coordinate 6,148,771 of CM033697.1, forward strand.
TTTCCTTCCATTGTTGGACTTCTACCTGACGTCGTCCTTCTAATCTTCATCGTCAGACAATAGTTCTTCTGATCTCCGTCGCCAGCCGACTACGGTCCTCTTGACTTATGTCGCCCAACGAATACAGTCCTTCCGACCTTCGTTGCCAACCGACTACAGTCCTTCTGACTTACGTCGCCCGCCGACTACAGTCCTTCCGACCTCCGTCGCCAGCCGACTACGGTCCTACTGACTTACGTCGCCAGACGCAGAGAAACGTCCGGTCGAGCCAAGATCTTCCTCCTAAGGAAGGTCCTCATTTGTAATCAATTGCGAACACTAGTGGATTCATTTAAACTGGGTTAGACTCCATAGTTTTTCTACTTTTCAGGGGTTTCCATATAAAAATTATTGTGTCTATTATAACACTATAATCATACTCATTTATTTGTTTGTGTGTTAGATCCTCATACAAAGCTAAGATGCTAAATTATATCACTCTCTACCGCTACGAATCTTTAAGTACGCAACATGTACTAAAAAGCTGCATTAGAAAATAGTAAGAAAGCTGTCTCAAACAAAACCTTAGTTGCTTAAATTCATCTAACTGTGAACCAATTTTTGGCCAATTAAATCAAACACTAAAACCATTTTACTCGAGAACAAAAATTTTTTTTGATGAACTAGAGATTAAACTGTTGAACTGTGTGGTTTGGTTGAACCTTCGTGATCAAATTTTATGTTTAACATCACCATTTTTTTATTAGAAGGTTGAAAATAGCTACACTTCAAAAATAAAATGAAAGAACAAGGAGTAAATCAAATTAGAATAATGCGATTAATAAAATTGATTAGAACCAATATAAAAACATGAAGAGCTCCAAGTTAAGTCTTTACATCAAGTACTTAGTACATCTGTTTCATCAAAAGATACAAAATAACCAAACAAATAAATAATTTTCTATAACGAATTACGTATGAGTAAAGGGACATTTAATTGATGTTCAGTGAATAAGATAAGTGACAAGAAGGACTTGACAAATAGGTGCTCTTTTAAGACTCGGCAACAAAACGAGCCAAATAATTTATTAACTTGGAGATAGCGTTTTCTCATAAAAAGGAAAACAAATTAATTGCAGGAGAAAGCTTGACCCTTTAATAGCTTAATAGAAATTATTAAATGAAGATAATATTAAAAACATAACTTCTAAAGTTTCATTTGTGATTTATCAATTAAAAGCATAGCGTTTTCGTGCTCAATCAAAATATTTTTTTTTTAATGATATATCAATTATGTCATTAGGTTTAGTCCCTTGTTCAACTTAAGTAGAAGCATTGAATCATGAACTCCTATTTCCTTCGTTTTCATATCCAGTTTGACTTTCACACCTTTTGAAATAAATAAATGATCTTTAGTTATAATGAATTTCAAGAAATGTTAATGACTGAATTATAATATAATAATAGAAAATTAATGAAATTATATAGCTAGCCAATCACAAAGAGCTATAAGAGTGATGTCAAAGCATATCTTGGAATGGAAGCAGCAACTGGTGAATGATATGGGAGCAAGCTCAAGTGTTTATCAAAGGGAGAGTCATCTTATGAACAGAGAAATATTTAAGGAATATATATAAATAATAATATGTTCATAGGTTTAATTCAACTGTCCGGAGCCGCCGGCAATAATTCTTACAAATGTTGCAACATCAATGACACGACAAGATTTTCTGAAAATTTTTTAAAAAACAAATGCCAATGAGATTGAGAGGCAGCAAATCTTGGAAGATTAGTTTAATGCACATTACCTCAGTTGTTGTGCAATGTGTTTTATAATTCCTTAGACAAAATACTGAGGGGATGTGTTATTACGACAAGTTGTTGCGGTTAAAATCAGTTTACTTTGACGAAGAAAATGCCTCACTATCGATGCATAATCATCTTTTATACATAAAGGTCATAAAGCAGCTATATCAAGCAATAATACCGAGTTGTACCGAGTTTTTTCTCGGAAAAACTCGATACAACATTCGTATAACTCGGTATAACTCGGTATTGGGTCTTCACGTGATGATATTCCTCGTTACTGTTATGTATTGCTTGGTATTTCTCATTTTGTGGCGTGATTTGGCCTCCAACCGGACGTTCCTCTACGTCTAGTCGGAGGACGTAATAATTGGGCCGACTCTCCGCTCGTTTTACAGAAGCCTTCGCCGAACTTTCCTCCTCCGTCGCCGGCTCTCTCCCCCACCTGCAAACAAGGCCGAACTCAAGGCCTTTCTGCGAGTGGCCTCAACCTAGGCGACTGCAAGCCCCTTGTCCGATTCTTGCCTATTCGTAAGGATCTGCTCGACCTCCCTACGTCTGATCCCACTTTCAAGTTGATTTCTAAGTGAAAGAGGAGCTGTACCAATTGCATTTGATGTTTATGTACAACATTAATATTATTATATATTATATAGATATTATATAGGTTATATCATATAACATTTATATAATAATATATAATGCTATGAATATTTGTATTTATATAAAAAATAAAAATAAATTACATCGTCATCAATCAACAATTGAAGGAAGTCCCGGGGTTGATACGGTCCCCCGAAGCCCTTGGCCGTCGAGCTGATCCGGCCGAGGGATTGAAAACTCAAAGACACTAATGGGATCGATTCGCTCTCCCAATCTCCTCGCGGTTGATTTGATCCGGCCGAGTCGAGCACTCCCTTACCTCCTGGCACCGGGGAGGGGACGCCTGGAAGCTGCCGAAATTTTCTCAAAAATCCTGAACTTAGATGAATTTTGGAAACAAACACAGATTTCATTAATCAAATTAATCATAATTGACCAAATTAACATAATTGAACAAGTTAAATCAACACATTTGAACATTTAATTTAAAGTCTATTAATTCACCACAGCCAAACGTAATCAACTAAGGCCATTTGATTTTAAATTAACATGTAATCAATGAACCAGTTAATTTAAAAATCTGAAGTTTTATTCAAACTAATTCAATTAAATCTAATATTAGTTTTAAAATTAGATTTAAGAGGAGAACTTAATTAATTTTATTTGAAATTTTGATTCCGTAAAATTGAATAAACAAATTTAAAAATAAGATTAAAATTCATAAAATTAAAAAAATCAGAACCTTGAATAAATTAAACTTTAACCTAAATTAAAAAAATTAATTAAGCAAATCAAACTTAATATATGTAATTTTAAAATACACTTAAAATCTAAGCTAACCAACTGAACAATTGATTATAAATTGAAACTTACTTTCAATTCAAAATTCACTTAATTAAATTCATATAATTAATTCAATAAAAATAAAAATAAATGCATAAATAAAATGTTTCCACTATTCAATCCAACCTATATATAAACTACTTGGTGATCTCCAAATAATGGGCAGTTCTCAAAAAGTGGTGAAACAGCTAAAACTACTTGGCAGCTTTCACAAACAACAACTCTAAGGCAGCTCTCAAAAAAAAAAAAAAAAAAAATTAGCATCTCTCTAATAGCAACCCCCAAAATCACTCAAGGTACTCAGCAGTAACCTAAAATTGCATTTATTTGTGGGCTCCCTGAACTACTGCAAGTACCACGTACCTGCAAGCAAACAAACAAAAGTCAGTACAATCACAAATAAAATCAAAAGCTCAAATAGTATAATTCTAACTATTGTTGTGAAGTGCTAGAAAGCAAGTAGAGCAACAAACTACTGTAGTAGAAAATGAACTACGAACATGAAAACAAGACACTAATATTTTCGTCGAGGGAGTAAAATGTCTAAAGCTATGCCTTAGCTAATCTGAATCATGTAGGTTACTTCTAATAGAAGCAGTAAATCCTATCAACAATTCTTTAACTAAATATATATTTTTTAAGTGAAGCAATAAATTCTAAAAATTCCTTTGGCTACTTTCAATGAAAGCCCTAAGTCCAATCTTTAGGGGGTAATAACTAGGAAACAACCTAACCCTAAACCCCTCTTTGGGCATCTTAGCCTATAGGACTAAGCTGTAAGACCCGCAATTTGGGCTACTTCTAAGAGAAGCAATAAGACCCGCGTGTTAGGAAACTTCTAAACGAACGACTCTATAATCAAAACTCAAATCTCTTTGGGCATCTTAGCCTACAGGACTAAGTTGTAAGACTTATCATTTGAGCTACTTTTAAGTGAAGCAGTAAGACCCACATTTTAAGGAACTTCTAAATGAATGACCCTATAACCAAAATAATTAAACCACTTAGGCTACTTAGCTTATAGGGCTAGGTCATAAGATACATCACTAGGCAACTTCTAAGGAAGCCATAAGACCCACTCATATTCAAATTCTTTGGGCTACCTCTAAAAGAGGTCGTAAGTCCCACTATCAAGAAAACTCCTAATTGGAGCTGTAAGCCCCAAACTAAACAAATTAATAGGCAACTTCTAAGGAAGTCATAAGCCCTATTTAAAATTAAATCACATGGGCAACTCCTAATTGAGCCGCAAGCCCCAAACTAAATAAATTAATGAGCAACTTCTAAGGAAGCTATAAGCCCAACCCAAACTAAACTAAATTAAATTAAAATTTAGACATCTCCACTTCAGTCTACTCGGGATCCCTAAGAGGACACAACCCATGACTGTTAATCAGATTCCCTAGACACTACAATCAATGATTGTTAGTGTTGGTATACTAAACCCACGGTAATGTCCGGGATGACGGAACCATGGGATCTTGATCGGGTGTACCTTCATCCCCCATAACTAAAATTAAATATCTGTTGTACATTCACACACTTCTTGTACGAAGCTATGTATGTTTCATCCTTAATTGAGAGTTGTCTTCTAATGCGTTAGGAGGGGTAATTAACTATAAGGGCTTGCACTTATAGAAAGTAGAACTCAGATCTAAAAAAACCCTGATTTATTAACAGGGGAAATTTGGTTAAATGTTAAACTCAATCTACCTCCGGGAAAATTAAACAGAATCCCTAAGTTCATGAGAGCGGGGTTCGTTTCTTATTAATTATTTAAAAGATAATTTTTCTAGAGCGAACATTTGGCCCCCTCTAAAAAACATTTTTCCCTAATTTTATCATTCCTAGGCATTTTTTCCATCCCCCAGAAAAAAAAAATATTATCGTAGATGCGCAACAATATAGTTAGAATACTACGTCTTAGCGTTGCACATATATCCAGCTCACGCACAGAGAAACACAATTTTTACATGGAATGTAGAAAATTTAAAACATCCTAAGAAGTTATAATTGATCTCAAGCAGTTAATACTTACAATTTAAAATGTTCAATCACTCACAACACAGAGTGTAGAAAATAAATAGACAATTAATCAATTCTAAGCTAGCAACCAGTATGCAGTGAAAACCACAAAAAATACGGCACATAACTGCAAAAAAGTAAACACCGGCCTAGCCTAAAATTAGAGTTGGTTTTTCCTAGCAAACCATCTATAGTGTGTGTAAAAGGGTGTATGATTTGGATGTCTTATATAGGATATTTAATTGAAGTTGTTTAAGGTTCTGGTTGGTTAAAAGGTTTAAGGGAATATTTAAGTTTGAGTTTAAATATTAATGGTTTAAAGTTAAATTTAAAGTATATTTTAAAGGGTTATTGGTTACCACCTTTATTGCTCACCTAGGACGTGAAGTTTATTTCACTTTCTTTGGGACTAATTTAATAGCCTCGTAGGCCTGAGTTACCTTGTAGTAACCGGTACAATTAAGTGACTTAGGTTGATTAATGTTTAAAAGTTAATAAATTTTAATTAAAGTTGGTTGATTGCTGGTTTTAAGGTTGATTAAAGATTTTTGGAATTTTAAAGTGATTTTTAAGTTTTAAGAATTTTCGGTTATTTTAATCATTTAATTAAAGGGTTAAAAATTAATTTTTGATTAAGATTAAATTCTGAAAAGTTAGAATTTTTATAAAATATTAGACCTTAAGTTGAGTTGTTAGATACTAAATTTGCTAGATTTGTATTTTTCTACATGTAGTTATGAATGTTTGAAATTTTAACTTGATTTTGACTTAAGTTTGACCAAAAGTTGATTTATCAAAGTTTGATGCAAACGACCATTCTAAAAAAAAAAAAATTGAATTTTAGAGGGGATATTTTTAAATATTTTGGATATTTTTCCCCCTCTAAAAAAAAAATTTTTCCCTAATTTTATCAATCCCAAGCGTCTTTGTCTATCCCTCGCCAAAAAAAAAATTACCGTAGATGCACAATTCTCTTCCAATCTTTGGGGATCCGCCCATGGTAGTATCTAAACCTCTCAGGAGCGGAACCAGCCCTAATTTTCAGGGGGGGCAAACTTATAAGACATATATGTCGAGGGTCCAAGGGGCAGTGTCCCCTATCGGGGTTCGACCTGTTGGGGGCAATTACGTAAAGACCATAGTATTTTAAAATTTTTATGGGGGGCAATTGCCTAAAAACCCTTGTAATAAATACTAAAAAATGAATAAAATTGGATAAATTTCCTAAAAACACCATATAAAAAATTTAAAAAAAAAATTGAGGGGGGGGAGGGGGGCAATTGCCCCCTTGACACCCATTGGGTTCCGCCCCTGAAACCTCTATTTGTTAAAAATCATTTATGGTCATCAATGGAACCTCCAACCAATCATGCTTGTTCTCTTCCACTTATTTTGGATTTAAAAATTTTTATGTTTCATAAAATATACATATTCTAATTGCTCGTGGAGTATCACCATAGATGCATAATTCTCTCTACCTCTCTCTTCCACTACATCTTCATGCAACAATCTCATTATAAAAGTCTAACTTTCGGTGGTTTTGATAATTTAATTTTGAATTTTTGTTAGTAAAAAACATATGAAAAAATATATATTTTTGGCAAGTCAAAATTAAGAAAAAATATAAATTGCTTTCAACAAAATGAAAATAATCATGAAAAAAAATTCAATGAAATATTTTTGTTGCGGGCTAGAATATACGCAACAATAGAGTTAGAATATTACGTCTTAGCGTTGCACAGATATCCAGCTCACACACAGAGAAACACAAGATTTTTACATAGAAAACCCTGGAAAAAGGGAAAAACCACGGGGCCTGGCTCAATTGAAAATGATTTTACTAGAACTTGAGTTGGTTATAATGAGTTGACTCGCCTCCAAGGGCAATCAGATTAAAAGTATTAACTGTATTTGGATGGGCTTGTTGGATTCATCTCGTCGAGCAGCTCGATTCGACTTTAACCATGTCATGTTTGAAAACCTTTTGGTAATCTAAATCATGGTTTGAACCTTTCAAACATGCTTCAGGTATTTGATTTGGACCCATTTGGGCTAAGACTGAATTGAATTTGATGTCGTTGGGTTTGTATTTCTGAGATGTTCAGTTTGACTGTAAGTTTGCTGAAATCGAAGTTCGAATGCTCCCAATTTAATTTCGGAAGTTTCCAACTTGATTTTGCCTCGAGATTCATGCCAGATCAAGATAAATTTTTGTTTAGATGTCTTCATTTTTATTTTTCGTTTACCTTTTTATAACTTGTTAATGTATTTTCTTTATCAAAATGATTTTCTTGTAGTTTCAAATGATTTTTGATTAATTATATTATCCTTTTTTTTTTTGAAGCAGACTATCAAGGCCTAAAAAATATAAATAAAATGAGCTATCCAGACCCGACTGATGTCATGACCATCGCCATACTGATCATTATTGTCATTCTCATTTTCTATATATTTTTTGTGTGTTCTAATAATCCTACTCCACGTCAGGATACCACGCTCAGGACCTAACCTAATTATGCTGAGGCCATACGTCAGGACCCATGGGCAAACTCTGTAGACTGTTGCTCAATATGCCAATCCTGAAGATAGCCCTACTGAATTAGTTTCATTTGAGCAAGTTGGTTTAGAATGAACTAATGAAGATAGCCCTACTGATTTAACATCCCAAACTGTTAGTTTAATTGTCTACATACCTCAATATCATGTCCATAACTTTAATCAAAATGGTAGTATTGGACCAAAATTTTCAGTGTTTAGCCATAGTGGATTAAGCCACTTAATGGTTTCCTCATCTCAAATGGTCATCTAAACATTAACACGAGATGTATTTAGTGGGGTGTACTCTTTTTATTATTTATAATCACGCAATTGCTAAGGTCAATAAGAAGACCCTAGTTTCTCAGTTATTCATGCTTTCTCAATTATAATTTTTAAGAAGCACCTTTTTAATCATTCTTTTGTTCATAAGATGGGTTTTCAAACTATTTTTTATGTGCATTGATAGCCTGATCGATAATAATTTGTTCTTTCACTCTATGAATAAGATCATCATAGGAGTGAATAGTCTCTTAGATCAATGAGGAGAATAAAGATCTAGGACAAAGTTCTCCAAAAAAGACACCCCACAAAACATGAGAATCACTCTTAAAATTCAATAAAAAGATCCCCCTCCACTTTAGGATACCACACTCAGGATCTGGCTTAATTATGTTGTGGCCATACGTCAGGACCCACGGGCAGTCTCTGCAGATTGCTGCTCAATATGCCAATCCTGAGGTGGAGGGGGGTAAGTAGAGCACAGGAAAAATAAATAGAAAATGAGAATGACGATAATGATGAGTATGGAGATGGTCATGACATCAGTCGGGACTATATAGCTCATTTTATTTATATTTTTTAGGCCTTGATATTCTGCTGCTGCAAAAAAAAAAAAAAAAAAAGATAGTATAATTAATCAAAAATAATTTGAAACTACAAGAAAATCATTTTGATAAAGAAAATACATTAACAAGTTATTGATCAAACAAATTGAATAGTCAATGCAATTCAAAAAATTTAATGTACTTAATTAGTGCTCTGGTTGTTCTCTTGGCATATTGTGAACTAAGATTTATCAGTTACATAATGAAATAAATTCACAAGAAATAATATTTTATGCTTACAACATAGTTATCTGGACTCCTTTGCATTATATCTCATTTGATGGTTATTTTTCCATTATGGTCAAGGGAATCAAAAAGCTTTTGTAAGCAATAAAAAAAATTTATGTAAATGAAAGGGGAGAACAGTCCATTGAGCATTTTATCAGATTATGGGCATGTATTTCATCCCCTATGTTTGGATCAATGGCTACAACAACATCCAACTTGTCCAATGTGTCGGTCGTCAGTGATACGTGGATGAGATTGGCTTATAAATAGTATTTGATATTTTTATAAGAGAAGCTATTTCTTACAATAAATTTACATTAAAAAAAAAAAGACGCTTTGCACTATTTTATGGAATGAACATAAAGGTGGCTTAAGGCTACCTTCCCTTGATATGCTAAATATGATATACAAAATGGATTTTAGATTCCTTATTTGGTGTTTAAACTCTCGTGGCTCTATGAAAACAACATGCTATTGATGCTTCCTTCATATGGAAGTCACTTCATAGCTTTGCTTCTAGAATCCGCAAGTGGCTCATTGGCTCTTCAATCATTTGAAATTTTTAGCAATTTGAAGCTATTGTGATGTTGTGTCATCTAAGGGTGTAAGTGAACCGAGCAAACAAAAGCTCGACTTGTTAACTAGCTCACGAGTGAAGCTTACCAAGTCAGGAGATCGAGCTCGAGCAGATACTCGAGCTCAACTTGACTCGACTTGTAAGCACATTGAGCTGCTCAATTAGCTTAAAATATATTTAAAAATTAATTAAATTAGTATTATACAATAGCTTCTCTTATAAAAATACCAAATACTATTTATAAGTCAATCTCATCCACGTATCATCGGCGACCTACACATTGGACAAGTTAAATAAATACAATATGTTTTAACTTTAATAAAATAATCCTTTTTAAGTTGTTTATAAAAAAAGGCAGAATTCTTACTTTGGTAAAGGAGTATTGATCAAACAAATTGAATAGCCAATGTAATTCAATATGAAATGAGATGAAGCGGGAAAGGTAAAAGGAGTTTTCTTATGCAGATCCAAAAATTGGTAAGAAATTAAAAATAATAATTGTAGTCTATTGCTGAAATATGTAACTACAAAGAGAAAGAAAGCATAAGAGAAAATAAATTCGTTGAAATTATTGACTCTATACCGTCCATATTCAATTCAAAAATGATTTCGTGCTAATACAAATGTCTATATAAAATCAAGAGAATAAAACAATAGTGAAAATACAACAAAAAAGAATATCCTTAATAATGACTATATATTACATTAATAAATATAAAAAAATTCTTAGTATAAATATTCTAAGGTAATGAATAATTTCAATAACTCTCTATTTGGTTAAAGGACTTCAAAACTTATGACTATTTTAAAAAATAAAATAATATATTTGATATACTTTACAGCAATTTGGTTGCTTGTAAAAGATGTTCATGAGTTTAATTTTTTTATATATAATAGCAGCAAGATTGATGCATGATATTTTGTGTTATTTGAGTATAAAAAAATTAAAATTATTGGCAATGCTAATATAATTCAAAATTAGTGGGCTAGAAAATTCCAGTACATAAAACCGTGGGGAATCTCTTCAAAATAAAAAAAAAAATGGCTAGCTACTGTCTGCAGTCTAGTCCATCAATTTCTACCACAAGAATGGCTCCAATTTCTTGGAGTGTTAAAAATTATAAAATGCTGCACTTATGTTTGATGGAATTTGTGCTAATACACATATGTCTATATAAAGGCAAGAGAATACAATAATAATGGAAATACAATAAAATAGAATATCCTCAATAATGAGGATATATATAATATATATATATATATATATATTACTATAAATATTATATGACCATAATGAAAAGAAATAAGAAAACTTAATTTATATGATATATACTGAGATTTATTATTATGACAGATCTATTAAGCATGATATAATTGCATTATGCCATGTAGGATTGACGAATGCTAAATATCATGACGTAAGATATAAACTGAGATTTATTATTGTGACGCATTGGTAATCAATATAGTAACTTGTAAATGAATGAAAAATATTGCAACCTCAATGATACGTGAAATAACAAAATCTATCAATCAACATAAGCAAAAAGTGTTTTCAATTTAGCAAACCAATTGAAATGTCCCATATCATAATCAAGAAAATTATTACATGCGGATGCTGAACTGGCATGTCCGATTTACATGACCTCCGGATGCGTCCGACGCCTACACGCACTGGCGGAGAGCCCCCCTCCCAAGGGGCGGAGGAAGGGGTAGGGGGCAAGGGGGGCACATGCCCGTAAAAATAAAATCAGCTATAAGTGGAGAGGAGGAATAAATGTAAAATGAGAGACTTGCAAAGCATGATTTCTAATTCTAATAAGGTTGTCTGTTGCTTTTAAATTAGTTTTTGCCTTTTTGAAAATACTTTTATTGGTTATTTTTGCTTCATTTGTGTTACTACATAAAATAAAATAAAAATTGTAAACCAAAACTATTTAAGTTTTTTATTAGAGCTTTAAGGGCTAATTTGGTTGCTTTGTAAAATGCAAAGCAAGCTTTTTTTTTTTGCTTTCAGTCATTTTGAGAGATAAAATTAAATCCTCATTTTTGAGGAATTAAAATAAATTCATAATGTTTTAAAAAAATTGCTTTCTAACGTACTTTAAGAAATCAATTGAGCCTTAAGCTTGTTTCCTTTTGTACTCTGGATATTTTATGTCCTACTTTTTCAAGATAATTATTAAATCATGTCAAGTCCTCGTAAACTACTTCATTCTTTAGTAGCTTGCTAAATTCTCCTAACAAATTTTATATTTAACATTATACATTTTTGTATATTAATTGAAAAAAAAAATAAAACTGTCTATGCCGATCTCAAGCTCGGATGAAAAAAATTAAAGACAATTTTTAATAAAATAATTCAGGCCCCCATCCCTCAAAAAATTTTCTACCCCGCCCCCCCCCCCCCCCTTCCCTAAAAAAAAAAAGTTTTCTATGGAAGAGTTGCAGTGCTGTTTGCTAGCATTTAATATAAAAAACTGGAGATCTCATTTCATGAAAATTTTTTTGAAACAACCTAGGCTTTGAAATTGTTGGTAACTTTCCAATATTTTGTTGTTTATTAGTCAAAAGAGAGCTTTTAGTTTTTTTACCTTAATAGGTGCATATCAGTTCTACTATTTAGAGAGCTGCTGGAATGATTTGGTCACATAAAACATCGATTTTCGATGATTCAGTTAAGAAAACAGATGTATTAGATATGGTTTATATTAAGAAAGCCACAAATGTAGCTCGAAATTTGAGCTCGAGCTCAACTCAACTCACGAAACCAGTTGAGTCGAGCGGCTTGTCATGCTCTTGCTGGCGAATCCCACTCCCGCTCTCGCTCTCGCGCCCGCTGTCGTGACCCGATCTCATGGCGAAGCGCGCTTCTGCGCTCGCGGCGAAGCCCACTGCCACGACCTGCGACCCACTCTTGCAGCGAAGTTCGCTCCTGCTCTCGTATTCGAGCTACTCGACGAGCTATCGAGTCCAGCAGTCGAGTGTTCAAACTCGAGCTCGATTAGCCGTCGAGCTAGAACTCGTGTTTGAGCTTGAATCGTAGAGCACGAGCCATCAGGATCTTTTTAAAACCAACTGTTGAGCTTCATCAGGATATCAGTATAAGTGACATGACATGGAACTTATTGAATTAGTTCATAAAATTGATTATATTGGAGTTGAATTTAACTGCTCAATCACTACATGAGATCTCGATTTTTACATGGATATCTTTATTTTCTTTTTTTTAAAAAGTCACACTGCTGCTTTCTTAGATCTACTAATACAATAATAAGGTGGTGATCAGTCGCAACTGTGAGGGAAGTGGGCTGGAATCGCTGAGAAGGTAATGAATTTGCTGAAATGAAAATGGGAAGGACTGTCAGCTTGATTTATTCTCATTAATTTGTGCTGATCAGAACGCTCGTAATACATAAACTATTGCATGCATTCATGCATTCTGTGTGTTTAAGAAGCCATAAAAACATGAATAAATTTTTCTTTGCATTAGCCATGCATGGCTTATGACTATTGCATTACTAACATGACTAATAAAATGCTTATAACGTGAAAACAAAAAAAATAAATCAAGTTATAATCTTATATAATATAACATGTTATTACTCTAACTACTATTATCTCTTCAGTGAATGTTATGTTTTGCTTTTCTCAACTAAAATGGTTTTTCTAGTACTTAAAAGCTAACAAAATCTCTCGAGATATTGGAGTTAACTAAAAATTTGTAAGATCCTTTGTTCAATTTTATTTTAGATAATCAATTTTGAATGCAATATTTTATTGGATTATGTCATTTTTTAAATGTTATCTTTATTTTTTCTTATTTATGAGGGTTGTTGTATTTTGTTTGTTATTACTTATTAGATTACTTTATTTCTTTATGCAAAAAATTATTGAATTTAATGAATAATTTAATCAATAATTGAAAACTGAAGTATTACATATTTTATAACTTATTTTTATACTTCTGATATAATGAATATCTACAAAACACATAATTTTTTTTTAAATTTATTTTAACTTTATTGAATTTTGATATCAAAATCATCACTTAGTTTACTTTAGTTTCTACCAAATTGTGGTCAAAATATATTTTATTATTATAAAATAAATGTTATTTAATTATAACATATATTATATTGATTTTTAAAGTATGTTCTAGGCATGTAAAATCAATTCATTGCATTTAAAGCCTTTGCTTACCTCTTCTCTCCAAGTGAGAATGTCGGACTGATCTTCACTCTCAACTTACATTTCCTTGAAATAATTATAGATGAGCTTTTACTGGTGACATTGTTGTCATCCAATCATAACATCCAATAACAACAATTCTTGAGCCCAACGAAAACACAATATGACATGATATCATCAACATGTATAATCTATGATGACTCAAGTGTCAAGGGGAGGAGGTGGTAGATGACTACCTGATTTCATGGAATATGCATCATGGTTGATCATCGTTACAACCTCTAAGCTTTAATCTCCATTTTTCATAAGCAATTAGCTATGCTGCACAATGTTTTAGGTTAGATTGTCTTTAATGCTTCATTGATTTGATTAGCATTCGAGTTTGAGTTTTTCTTAGGGGTCATTTGGTTGCTTGCAGTAAGTTTGTTTTTAATTTTTTTTAAGTGATGAAATTTGTAAGGCTCGTTCATTTTATTGGATGTAGTTAGAAATACTCAATAACAAAGCTAAAAATCATTGTTAATAGCTTTAAAATCACATAAAAATTAGGATGCCAATATCTCATTCTTAATGAATGCATGATAAGAAAGCTAGCACTTTATAAAATATATTTTCATCCACAAATAACTGAATGAGTCCTCAAATCCAGTGAATGATGAAATTGACATTTTCTTTAAATAGGTTATCTATTTATTGGAAAACTTACGGCTTGTGTAGTTACTTGAAATTAGAAACTATTTTTTGAATAAGTTAATTAATTTACAAACCTTAATTATTTATTTTTTAATTTATTAAAAATTATTATAGATTTTAAACCATAAAAACACCTCCAAAATCTCTCAAATGTATTGATTTCATTTTCACAGAAAAAACACACCAAAAATCATTATTCTTTCGATCTATGAATAACCAATATAGTCTTATACTTCATTGCAAAAACTTAGAAATTCTCAATGCAACTTATATTTACAATCTTTATATTTCATTTATTATTTACATAATATGTTTTCTATTATATTAGATTTTAACACCTAATTAATTCGGTGTCTTCGATCTGTTAAACTATATTATAACTCAACCACCATTTTACTGCCACTTAGCCACCTCTCTGTTATTTCTGCTATCACCTGTTGTTGCATTAATCTCAGCCACTTTAAGCTAACTGCAGAACTCATCCTCACATTGGAATGTCAATGACCTTACTACCTATAGTAGAGCTTTGCATCTTTTCTACGCATTAATAAATGGATGTTTACTATGTATTTACGTATACACTGATAGCAAAAATATAACTTTGTTTCTCTTCTTCTTAATTGGTTTCTTCTGCTCCTCTAATTTTTTTATATTTTATTTTATTTCTTCAGAGCTACAGGGATTGGACTCTTTCATTTTCATCTTAAGAACCAACTTAGGTTTTCCTTCTCTTATTGTCCATAACCTTATTTTCCAAATATAGATACTTTATATTAGGTTGACACTTCTGATATTCATTTTTTATAAATTCCTCGATTTCACCATTAAGAATTCACTGAATAACAACTATATGGATTGTAATTCCTAAACGAAAGACTAAAATTTCAAATTTTACATGCAATTACTATAAATAGTTTCATATATAAGTTAACATAATTATTCTTATTTATCTGAAATTTAGATGCAATTCTTTGAAAATTGAAATTTTCTTACCTATGGTTTTTAAATTAAAGGTGGCCGCCATTACCTTTTTAAATTATATATTGTTTATTTATTTGTCTCCCATAAATTGAGTCTAAAGAAAAAAAATTATTATTTTGAATGATTTTTTTTTAACCGCTAACATTCAACCATTTATATTATTTGCAGGAAAAGAACATGGAAGATGATAAGAACTTTAATAATTTGAAATCAGCGGTGGACACAAAACTAATTCCTGTGATTAAAAGTTACGCTGATGAGATGGATAAACAAGCCACCGAAAATAACTTTCTAAAGAATGAGTTAAAAAAAGTTAAAGAAGACATACAAGAAACAGAAGTGACTATGAAAGCATACATTGATGACGTGAAAACATTATCGAAGAAAAATGAGGAGGCGGAGAAGGAGATTGATGCTCTGTCTTTACAGAATAATAGTTTAAGAATTGAGTTAAATAATTTGAGAGAGAATATCAAAAAAACAGAGGAGATGAAGCTTACGATTAAGAAAACCAAGGCTGTTTATGCCTTAACAATATTTACTGCGGTTGCTGCCACGACATTTGCAATGATCCAGCGTCGTCAAAGGTATAAATTTTACTTATTTTTTTTATTCTTGTTAGAGAAAATAATTCATTTATCCGACCTCACGCAGTGGGATGATGAATTGTTGTAGTAGAGAATTTAGGTTCACTATTATGCTTGCGTGAAGGTCTCCAAAGAGAATAAGATTGAATGAAATTTTTTACTATATTTTAATACTTTAAATTCTAACGAAATGTTCAGGTTTTGTATATTTCTGGTTCAATCTATGATGTATACTATAGTTTGTGGATTTATTCTCTTCTAATTGGTGCCTGGTTTTTTTTGTTTTTGTTTTGGTTTCAGTCACTAGAAAGCAATGATCTTACAATAGTAAGGACCATGACGCCCACGAGAGCAAGTTCTGGCAAGTTATTGTTTTGTGAAATCGTTTTTATTTTTTTTGGTTTCAGTCTAGTAAGAATTTTTCTTCCGCTAATAAGTTCCCTGAAGTAAATGCTGATAGAAAAGCAAAAAGTAGTCGTTTTCATTCTATATCAATCTATCTGGCAATGTAGTGAAAAGCAGAACCAAGTTATTGGAAGAAGGTGAAAAGAGTTGCCATGAGGATGCTGATGTTGAACTTGTAGAGGAACTATACAACAATGAGGATTTATGCTATTCAGTAGTTCAGAAGAATTGTCACAGATTCTTGGGAAAATCATAGCCCTATTAATCATTTATTTACTGAGGGTTGAATAAAGTTGATTGTGGGCATACACTTTGATTCAACATCTATAGGTGACCTTCATTGGCTCTTTAATCCTTCATTTCTGGACTAGAGTTTCTTTAAATCCGACATATATGCTTCTGTTGGATTTTTGTCTCTATGGTATGATCAATATATTTCTATGGTCAAAACTGATTATGCTTGCAGTTTATCATCTTTTCTTCAGCAAATAATTGACCAAATTGACTACAAATAATTTCAGCTTAAATGATGTATCACTTCATACATCTGAAGGTTCTCTTCTCTCTTGAGTCTTGTACATACACATGATGTTTTCACTAGGCTTGAAACTTCTATTCTTTTTGGTCAATAAGTTAAGCTATAAAGAAGATTCTTTTTACAATGCTTTGTTATATAATGCCGAGTGTTATTCATTTCAGTTTCAGACCTGAAATGTTACAGTAGGGAATGCTATAAAGTTCGGTTGGTTGTAGCATTTGTCTGATTGCTTTAAATAAATGGTGCAGTGAGCCTTTCGTGCTGTCTGTGAGCCCATGATGAGCTATCCCAAACGAAGTTTAAATAATCGGTGGTTAATTTTAGAAAACAAGAAGAAAGCTATCCCAAACAAAGTGTAAACAATCGGTAATTAATTTTATAAATACACGAGTTATAATGACAAAAAAAATTACAAATGCACTGTTTTTACTTTACTCTAGATATATCTAACCAAACAAGGGAAACATTTCTCCTACGTTTATTTTGCAGACAATCAAACAGCCTCAAAGTATTTAGAATGCACTACATTTACTTTACATTACGTTTACTTTGCAGGCAACCAAACAGCCCCTTAACGTAATACAACCAAATATTAATTGAAAGCCAATGAATTTCCATTACAGTCGGTTAACGTAAAATGTTGATTTCATTTAATACTGGACTGTAGTATTCACGCAAAACTTTTTAAGCCTTTCATTTAATTATTTCTAATATAATTGCCTTTTATTCAATAATTAACTATTTTATTACAGCATTTCCATACCAGCAAGAGTTTTCATTCAATAATTTTTATTAATCACGCAACTATTAATACCAAAAATGCTGCTTTAAGTAGTAAAAAATCCGTCCCAAATTAAATCTAAATTTGTTTAAAAACAGTCGAATATAAAATGGAGTTTCAAAAAATGATAGTTGAATATTGGAGTTCAATCTTCTATGTGGAATGAAATTGTTTGCCATAGTGAAACATATTTCGTTGCTATGACATAGATATGAGAGTCGAGAGTAGATAATATTTCTCACATTTGAAGTTAAGTATACCATTGGATTTCAAATATGTTAGTAATATTAATATTTACTATTTATTTAAAAATTTGAGCAAAATTTTCTCACATATTAGTCTATTAACTTAAGTAGGAACAAAAGCTATAGTCATATATTATTTAAGATGTCTTGGGGTTTGTGAAAGTTCATTTTTCAAGTTTTTCTTCCTTGATCGTCCAGGACGAAGTTGGATCGTTCTGGGACGATCACCAGGCCACCACCTGACACCCGAACTTTTATAGAAGTATCACCCTCCTACCAACAGTCTTTCAGACCCCAGTCTCCTACTGATTACGGTCCTTCCGACCTCCGTCGCCTATTACGGTCATTCTGACCTCTAGCAACAGACAACGGTCTTCCCGACCTCAGTCTCCTGCCGATTACGGTCCTTCCGACCTCCGTCGCCTACTATGATCCTTCCGACCTCCATCAACAGACAACAGTCTTTCTGACCCCGATCTCCTGCCGACTACAGTCCTTCCGACCAAACAAACATGTATATGTAACTCATACCATGTAATGCAATCTATATGATGTACATTTGCTACATCAATCCAAGGCCTTCTTCCAAGCAAGGGCCTCATTTGTAATCGACTGCAAATACTAGTGGATTCATTCAAACTGGGCCAGACCCCCTTTGGTTTTTCCCCCTTTTCAGGGGTTTTCCACGTAAAAACTTTAGTGTATCTTATGAATGCTACACCCTCTCACTTATCTGACTGTGTGCTGGATCTTCGTACAATGCCAAGACGTTAAACTTTATAATTCTCTACCACCGCGAATACTCCATGACGCAACATATATATTATAGATAATTACTATAAATATTATATGACCATAATGGAAAGAAATAAGAAAACTTAATTTATATACTGAGATTCATTATAATGACAGATCTATTAAGCATGATATAATTGCATTATGACATGTAGGATTGACGAATGCTAAATATCATGACGTAAGATATAAACTGAAATTTCTTATTGTGACGCATTGGTAATTATCAATATGGTAACTTGTGAATGAATGAAAAATATTGCAACCTCAATGATACGTGAAATAACAAAATCCACCAATCAACATAAGCAAAAAGTGATTTCCATTTAGCAAACCAATTGAAATGTACCATATCATAATCAGGAAAACTATTACATGCGGATGCCGAACAGACATGTCCGGTTTGCATGACCTCCGGTTGCATTCGACGTCTACACGTGCTGGCGGAGGCGCCCCCCCCCCCAGGTCGGAGGGAGTGGTGGGGGGCACGTGCCCAAAAAAAAAATCAGCTTATAAGTGAAGAGGAGGAATAAATGTAAAATGAGAGAATTGCAAAATCTGATTTCTAATTCTGTTAAGGTTGTCTGTTGCTTTCAAATTAGTTTTTGCCTTTTTGAAAATATTTTCATTGGTTATTTTTGTTTCATTTGTGTTACTACATCAAATAATAAAAAAAAAAATTTAAACTAAAACTATTTAAATTTTTTATTAGAGCTTTAACGGCTCATTTGGTTGCTTGTAAAATGCAAAGCAAGCTTTAAAAAATCATGTTTTTTGCTTTTAGTCATTTTGAGAGATAAAATTAAATCCTCAATTTTGAGGAATTAAAATAAATTCATAATTTAAAAAAAAATTGCTTTCTAACTTTAAGAAATCAATTGAGCCCTAAACTTGTTTCCTTTTGTACTATGGATATTTATGTCCTATTTTTTCAAGATAATTATTAAATCATGTCAAGTCCTCATAAATTGCTTCATTTTTTAGTAGCTTGCTAAATTCTCATAACAATTTTTATATTTAATATTATACATTTTTGGATATTAATTGAAAAAAAAAATAAAACTGTCTATGTCGATCTCAAGCTAGGATGAAAAAAATTAAAGAAAATTTTAATAAAATAATTTAGGCCCCCATCCCTCAATAAATTTTATGGAAGAGTTGCAATGTTGTTAGCTAGCATTCAATATAAAAAACTGGAGATCTCATTTCATGAAAATTTTTTTGAAACAACCTGGGCTTTGAAATTGTTGGCAACTTTCCAATATTTTGTTGTTTATTTGCAAAAAGAGAGCATTTAGTTTTTTCACCTTAATAGGTGCATATCAGTTCTACTACTAAGAGAGTAGCTGGAGATGATTTTGTCATATAAGACATTGGTTTTCGATGATTCGGTTAAGAAAATAGATGTATTAGATATGGTTTATATTAAGAAAGACACAGATGTAGCTCGAAATATGAGCTCGAGCTCGACTCAACTCACGAAACCAGTCGAGTCAAGCCGCTCGTCAAGCTCCTGCTCTCGCAGCAAGGCCCACTCCCACTGTCGCGGCGAATCCCACTCCCACTCTTGCTCTCGCTCTCGCGGCAAAGCCCGCTGCCGCGACCCGCTCTCGTGGCAAAGCCCGCTTTTGCGCTCGCGGCAAAGCCCACTGCCACGACCCACGACCCGCTCTTGTAGCGAAGTTCACTCATGCTTTCGTGTTCGAGCTACTCGACGAGCTATCGAGTCGAGCAGTCGAGTGTTCAAACTCGAGCTCGATTAGACGTCGAGCTAGAACTCGTGTTTGAGCTCGACTCGCGAGCTCAATAAGCTTGACTCGTCGAGTTCGTTAACGAGTCGAGCCCGAGCCAACTCACGAGCCGGCTTAACTCGATTACACCCCTACCCGTGGCACATATTTATATCTTCTAAGCTCTAAGGATCATGTTATTTGCATTGTTAATTTTAATCTTATAGCTCCTCTTGACATCGGTTTAGTCATAGAGGTAACGCTCGGACGTGTGGTGGGGAGAGGTAAGGTGTGGTGAGAGGGAGCCTTTGATGATTGCATGTATACGGTTTGATTGTGTTGAGCTGTGATGGATTGGCGGTGAGGTGGCTTGTGGCGCCGGAGTCAAGAAATCGATCTATGGAGCTGTTGGTTTCAGCGGGAGAATAAAGAGCTGTTTTGGTGTTGTCTTCTGAGTAGGACGGATCGTGGCGGTGCCAGCATTTGAGAGCGGAGTGGCCCGGTTTAGAGCAAATTTGACAGGTTACCGAACGTGAGTTGGGTTTGTCCGAGCGTGGGCGGAATGATCGTCCGGTGGCCGTCGGGCGACTTTTGTTGTTTGGACGTCCGCGATTGTTGCTGCGGTAGGTAGATAGCGCAGTGGAGGGATCGGTTAATTGCAGATTTTGGAGATCCTTGGATGCTTCTTGGACAAGGTTCAACTCCTCGCTGCAGAGAAGGGTGTACAAGTCTTCGAGGCTTATAGGTTGCAGGTTTGTACGTATAGCGGTTTTAAATGCCTAGAATTTGGGCGGTAGACCGTTGAGCGTGTAGAAGATTACTTCTTCGGAATCGAGCGGAGATCCGGTGGCGGCTATAGCGTCGACGAGAGATTTTATAGTTAGCAGGTACTGCGACATGTTTTGAGTGTTCATGGAGACGTGATGGAGTTCGTTGCGGAGATGAATGGTTCTTGAGCGAGTTGATGACTGGAGGCGACAGGTGATAGTGTCCCAAATATCTGAGCAATGTTCAAGCGAGAGAACATATGGTAGGATGCTTGGTGAAATGATTGAGTAGAGCACGGCGACAAGATTTTGATCAATGAGTAGCCAGTTTTGGGCGGCGGAGGATTCGGTGGCGGGTGGGCGGGTGCAAGATCCGTCAAGAAATCCGTCGAACTTGTTGGCTTTGAAGATTTTGAGTACCTGAGAACGCCAGAGAGGATAGTTTTCGGCGGTGAGGGTAGTAGAGATGACGCTTCTAATGTTGCTCATGAGAAATTTTAGCTGTTGAGGGATGGATTGTTGATCAAGAATGGCGGCCGGATCTTGTCTTGCGTCGGTAGTAGCGGCGGTGGATGAGGAGGAAGCCATGGGTAGAATGTCGGAGAGACACCAGCGGGAGGGTAGGGGAAAGACAGGAACTCAAGATGCCATAGTACTCATGGGAGAACCCGCTCTGATACCATGTGAGCTTCTTGGAGACGGAAGAAGCAGGGAAGAGGAAAAAGGTAAAAGACGAAATGTAAAGATAGAAATTATATTATCTGTTATGAGCAGTTTGTACAGAGACATTTATAAGAGAAATTAAATTCAAGGACCGATGAATGGTGTCCACGTGTATCTTGATAACAGATTCAAGATTTAATTAATGTGTCTAATAATAGTAACCCATTCAATCAGGGCCAATTTCAATGACTGTAACAAGCCAGGATATGCTTATGCCATCTGAGTTTGAACCTAAAAACTATAATCAACATAACTTCAGTCAAATCGATGATTTTCCAGTTTTATGCTGTTTGTTTTAGCTATATGCATCTGAACAAATCAGGATTTTTTTTTTTTTTGATGATTTTAGGAAATCCAATACAAAAACTGAAACAATATTTATGATGGCTCAGCCTTATAAACATATCTCAAGCAAATTGGCCAGTTTAATATGATAAAAATATAAAGTTAAACTTAAAGAAGCATAGAGTGAAATTATATTAGAAACAAATGACAGTAGACTAGTCAATCAAAACAAAATGATGGTCCATATAGATAATAATGATTGCTCATGCTTTCTAATATTTAAAACACGACCACAACCGGTGGTGGTTGACAAATGACAGTAGTTGTAGCGGCTAGAAGCCTAGAATGATGCATGATATTGTGCTATTTGAGTATTAATAATAATATTTTTTTGTCAATGTTAATGTCTATCGTAGATAAACTTATTAATTACTAGATGAAAAGAAGTGAGAAAGCTTAATTTATATTATATACCCAAATATTTCTTGTTATGATAGATATATTAAGCTTAATATATTATGGCATGTAAGATTGACGTATGTTAATTATAGCATTCATAGTGACTTGCAACAACAACAACAACATCAAGCATTTATCCCACTACGTGGGGTTGGCTGCATGAATATTTTTTTTTTCTATTGCATCTTGTTAAGAATCAAATTCTCATTTAAATCTATTAAAATATATCATTTCTAATTTTTTTCTAACCAAGTCTGTTTAGGTCTACCGCTACATTTCTTTACAAAAGTCAAATCTAATGCATCATCTATTTTAATAATATTTTCTCATATTCTAAAACATATTTTCTATTTTCAAGCATTCAAATAGCTCCCCTTAGATTGTATACTTTCAAGAAAATCTTATCATATCCCATACTTAGGCTTCGTTTGGAATAGTTTTGACCACTATTTTTTTGTAGCTTCCAAGAAATTTTTGTACCAAAAGGTTAGTATAGAAAGCAGTAAAAAATTGGTCAATGTTAATTTTTATTATATATAAAGTTATTACTAAATGGAAAGAAGTGAGAAAACTTAATTTATATGATATATGCTGAGATTTCTTATGGTGACATATCTATTAAGCTATTTGATTTAAAAAGTGGTTTTGAAAAATTTTATTTTCTTTGGGAAATATTAATTTATGAAATTATAGTTTTGAAATCAAAGACGTCATTATGAATAGCATATCTCATCGGGAGGCGAATATATCATTCCCTAATAGGTTCAAATTTCAGAACTTGAATTTTATCCCGATTATCGTAGTCAAACTCAGGGAAGAATTACATATGACCCCGATGGGTCAAGATTAAATTCGATCGAGTGTTTGACTATAATGATTCGAACTGGAGATTACTTTATAATAAAAGTAATGATAACAAAGCAATATATCTTCCCGAGGAAAGAGGATATTGTCTATTATCGATTATTGAATAAGACGATAACGATCGCCATTTTTTGTATTTTCCAAAGATAATTAATTGAAATTTTGAGAATTTTGATTTTGAAAATCTGATATGGATTTCTAAATCCCCTACGAGCACAAGCCCTCGTAGTTAATTACATCATAGGAAACTAGAGTTTTCTACGAATACTCTCGATTAATATAACAATATGAATTTTATTTAGATTTTCTAAAGTTGATGTCAAAGGAGGTAAGGGTTAGAATTTTCTAATGGAATTAGATAAAAGTTGGACACTTATTTCTGGAGTCGAAGAAAAAAGGGCAGGGAGTGTTTTAAGATTCTGAAATAATTCAGAAATACTCCAACCAATCCTAAGTGTTAAGCTCGAATTTGATTGAAAGATATTTAAATTTGAGTGGTCGATTTTATTAGAAAGATTGGATTAGATTCCCGGATGTTGAGGGATGATAGCCTGAGCCTATCTCAGAACCTAAATCTAAATTGGGTATTAAAAATCAGTAAACCGGACCTAGTTAATACAATGCAAGTCTGAACTTACCTCGACCGGGATTAAGGAGTCAGCTAAACCCATAAGCGCTTCAAAACCATGAGTTCCATCTTTTATGTAAGAGTGGTAAGCATATTAATTAAATTAATTTAAGGAGTTGGGGACGACATTTAGAGTGGATCCTAATTGACCACTTAACATATATTGGGTGTTTGATGCTTAAATAAATGCAATTAAATTTTAGACTCATTTAGATTTATTTCTAATGCAATGCATGCATATCGACTTAATTAAATGCTTAAATTTGAAATGAAGAAGTTTTAAGATCAGGCCTAAAAAATAAATTTTCCCTAAAAGAATGCATAGATTTCCCTTGACAGATCTACACCCTCATAGGTCAGGTGGTCTGCCAAAACCCGCAGGCAAGGAGGTGCCTAACAAAAGTAAAGAAAAGTGCAACAAGTATACATGCGAACTCCCAGCGATCCCGGGCTTACTTCTTAAATTCATTAGAGTTGTTATGTTATCTTAAAATTTTTAATTTTGTTTAAACAGAAAAAAGTTTAATTATTTGTACCCTCACGAGCCTCCGAACGGGTTCCTCGCAAAAGAAAAATTAACATGCAAGAATCGCCAAAAACTACTAAAATTAGACAATCCTATATCGCAATCAACATCAAACAATCAATATTAATAAATAAATCAATTAAATTTTAATGTTAACAGGCAAATGTCTTTTAATATTACAATCATAATTGCAGAAATACAAAGTTGTCGGGTAACACTAACAACAAGCCCGGATTTCTAATCCTAAGACACAAGTGACTTTGAAAATTAGGACTTCTCTTTCTTCACTTCTTAGTTCTTCTGTGACTCCTTGGATCATTAGGTACGGATATCCAAATAAAAAGAAACTCCCCCTCAGTAGGGGTGTTATATTTTCTCTTTAGATACTTCGAAATCATCCAAATTCTTATCTCTAAATGGAGAGGGACTCTCCCTTAAGGGATTTATCTCCAAATGGAGAGGGACTCTCCCCTAAGAGATGCCCCTTCCTCTTTGGATTCCAAATTGGATGTTTAAATCCCATATCAAATTATCACTTTGACATTTAAAACTCAATGCTTAAATTAAATTACATCAAATGAAATTGAAAAATCTAGACTAAACACCTGCAGGGTTTTCCTAATAAATCAACATTTAAACAAATATCCCAAGCAGTTAATATTTAAAATTTTAAATGCTCAAATCACAGTCACGCTTGGCCATGCTCTTTTAATATTACAGGGAGACGTATGCATTCTGAAGCACCAACAGAAAATATCATCAATTTAAAGCTTAATTTAATGCCCCCTTTAATTTTTTATGTTATGTATGAGCATGACCATCTGCATATGATTGATTTAGTATAAATTATCCATAATATAAGGGTAATCTATTGCAGAATCAATCACATCACAGAGTGCAGGAAGTAAGTAAACAATAAATCAGTCTAAGTTAGCAAACATCATGTTGTGAAAACTTGAAAATATGACACACATTAGAAAATTAAACACTGGCCTTGTCTAAGACTAGAGTTGGTTGTCCTAACAAGCCATCTAAAGTGTGTGGGGAAGGTTGTATGGTTTGGATATGTCTTATATAGGATAATTAATTAAAGTTGTTTGATGTTCTAGTCAGTTGAAAAACTTAAGGAATTTAAGTTAAAGTATTAATGGTTTAAAATTAATTTTAAAGTATATTTTAAAGGGTTATTGATTACGACTTTTGTTGTTCATCGAGGCCGTGAATTTTATTTCACCTTCTTTGTGGTTAATTTAATAGTCTCATAGACTTGGGTTACTTGGTGGACCGGTGGTAATCGATATATTTAAGTGAATTAGATTGATTAAGACTTAAAGGTCAATTAATTTTTAATTAAAATTGATTGGTTGCTGGTTTTAAAGGTAAATTAATATTTTCTGGACTTTTAAATGATTTATGAATTTTAGAAATTTTTTTGATTTTTTTAATCATTTATTTAAGAGGTTAAAAGTTGACTTTTGATTAAAGTTAAATTCTAGAAAGTTAACATTTTTATAAAATATTAGACCTTAAGATGATAAATTAGACTATAAGTATGCCAGATTTATATTTTTTCTACATTTAGTTATGAATGTTTGAAATTTTGACTTAAGTTTGATCAGATTGTTGACTTTTTAAATTTGAAAAACTTTTGAAGGTTTGATACTTTTGATAAATATTAGATTTTATTTTGAGTTGAATGCCTTTTAGTTTAATTAATTTGGATTTTTTGTTGGAATTAGTTATTATTTTTCAAAGTATCACAATTATTTGACTTTTTATAGAGCCCTGCATTGGGTACCCATACCCACACCCACCCATGTACCCACCCATACCCAATGGGTATGGGTACGTCCATGGCCTTGTGTGTGGGTATGGGTGTGTACTCAACATCGGGAGATAAATCGATCTACATTGTTAATCACCATATATCTTATATTACTGCAATCCTCACTACGTAGTATGCAGAACTTGATCACGCTGCGACTACGGTAAATTTTAATATGTGGCTTGAAAGTTTGCAATCAGAGCAAAGGGCAACAAGCCTCAAGGCCATCAGTTCGTGGCAGACTACTGCGTTCAAAAAGCATGGAAAGTGGCTGAGTATAGATGGGTACAACATCCCAAAAGTCATCAAGGGTGGGTGTTAGTGGGTGAAGCCCGTTCGAATAAAGCATGGGTACCCAACCAGGACCCCACGTAGGGCTTTTCTTTTTAAATTGCTTTAATTAAAGGCCTTATGTATTATTTGAATCCAAATGAACTCCAAACTTTTTTAAATCACATCCAAAGATCAGAAATGATCTAATGAGAGATTATCAAGTGTTTGATAATTTTTTGGAATTTTTATTTTTTTAATTAATTAAATTAATTAGATGTTGAATTTTAATTAAAATTAAATTAAACTTAAATCTAGAATCAAATTATAATTCTCTTCATTTTCTTATATTAGTTAGTTTGATGGTGTTAATATAATAAAACTTAAATCTAGAATCAAATTATAATTCTCTTCATCAAACTAACTAATATAAATGAAATAAACTTAAATCACACAAAATTATATTATGGATGTAGGCTTCATGAAAATTAGTTAGTTTGTTTTCAAAATTAAACAAGTTCAAATAGCCTTTAAAAAAATGAAATAATAAGAACACAGAATTTAGGTGATTCGAGTTCTTATGAACTCTACATCCACAATGCAACCTTGTTCATCATTCTTTATTCAAATATGTCTGGAAAAAATATGATACAAGATTTGTATATACATAAATTGCTTCAGACATTTCTAATAGCAGCCTACAATTAGCTGAACCAAATAATAGCTTAATTATAATAGTAAAATACCCTACTACAGAGATCTTATTACAAATCTTTAACAGTAGCCACAAAAACAGATGTTAATAGCACCAATTAACTCTACCAACAAGATCAAAATAGATCTTCATAAACATAAACATCAGGTAACTAAAACAAAAAAGCAAATATTGGGTAAACTAGGGAACGAAATACCCAAATCGAGAGCATTATCATCAGTTGAGATTTTAATGAGCTTTACTACACTTGAATTTACCAAATCACAAATGAAATGGTAACGAACATGCACATGCCTTGTTCTTCCATGAAAAATTGGATTTTTACACAAATGCAATGCACTCTGCCTGGTAGTAAAAAGTCTAGAAATTGTAATAACATGTGAAGTCACTTATCCATGTGAGCATCCTCATTTTTGCAACACTCAACTTAAATTTATGCTTCTCTTTTAATGGCCAATATTATGTGCCAAAAAACATTGCAGATAGAAGCAATTATAAAATTTTCTCTTTAGTTTGAGGGATATTTTTCCTCACACAATAAACTCGATGCATTCCTCCACTAAAGGAATTTAAGTCATTTCCAGAAGAAAAATCTGTCGCAAATTTAGTTTCTCGGGGGATTACATTCCGACGCCAAAAGTCACGTCGGAAAAATATTTACGACGGGTCAAATCCGTCGCAAAATATTTGCGGCAGAAAAGTTTTTGTTGGAAAATTTAAAAAATTAATCATCATTTAGTTAAAAATGACTTTTATATTTTATTTTATTTTTATGCGTTGGTTTACTTATTTTTGAGTTTTACAATCTCCTTTACTTGCCAAATTGGTCAATTATGGTTCTACAGCAACTGAATAGACTGCCCTTGTAAGTTTTATCATACTTAAAATAGACAGATCTTGTAAAATTTATCATCTATTAAAGATTTGTTTTTTTATCTTTAAGCAACTAAAAGAGCCCTAATCGCAATCACACACTTCATTTAGTTTCAAAAGGCAGAACAATAACTTTTATGTAATTCTGTCTATTTTATAGTTCTACAATGTTCAATTAACTTTTTAATTTGTTTTATAACTCTACTTTTGATTTATTTGCCAAATTGCTCAGATTTCAGGTTTCTTCTGTTATAAAAAGGAGATTGTAGAACTCAAAAATAACTTCATGCGCTTCAGCCTGGGACCGGGCCAAACTACGCCGAAGTCATACGTCAGGATCCACGAGCGGCCATTGCTAATTGTTGCTCGATATGCCTTGTTGACTATGATGATGAAGAAGGGTTGGATTTCACTGGGGATTTTACCGGATTATGGGCAGTACACATAGAAATTTAATCTCCAATATTCAAACATTATTTTTTTTAAAACTCTATTTTCTATACAAATGCTTTTAAATAAATTTATACATCGACAACAACCCAATCAAACAAGAGCAAATAGCCAAACAGTAGTCCAATTTCAAGCTGGCATCACCGACTATCGACACACCATTGATCCACACCTATAGCATGAAATACATTCCCAAAATCAAGTAAGATCCTCAATGGATTATTATCCTCCCTTCCTCATCAACATAGGCAACAAGGCATATCGGGCAATAGTTTGAGGAAGGGTTGGATAATGCATTAAAGATATTACCCGATTGTGGTCATGTATTTTATGATATATGTGTGGGTCAATGGTTGTGACAACATCCAATGATGCTTGGATGAGTCCACTTGAAATTGAACAACTAATATTTCACTATTTGCCCTTATTTGTCTGGGTTGTTGTCGATGTATAAATTTGTTTAAAAGCATTTGTATAGAACTTAGAGTTTCAAAAAAATGTTGTTTGAATATTGGAGTTTAATCTTCTATGTGAACTGAAAATAAAGCATTTGTTATTTTCAAGCGAACTCATCCAAGCATCACCGACGATCGACACATCGGACAAGTTGGATGTTGTCGCAACCACTAATCAACACATAGACAACAAGGCATATCGTAAAGAATAATTTCAATGACTCTCTATTTGGTTAAAGGAATTCAAAACTTATGACTGTTTTAAAAGATAAAATATGTTAGATATACTTTATAGCAATTTGGTTGCTTGTAAAAGGGTTTATGAGTTTAATTTTTATATATTTAATAGCAGCAAGAGTTGCTGAAAATTCTGCAGTCTAGTCCATCAATTTCTACCACCAGAATGGCTCCTATTTCTTGGAGTGTTAAAATTTATAAAATGCTGCTCTTATGTTTGATGGAATTTGTGCTAATACACGTCTATATAAAGGCAATAGAATACAACAATAATGGAAATACAATAAAATACAATATCCTCAATAATGAGGATATATTTGATAGATTTTTACTATAAATATTATATGACCGAAATAAGAAAACTTAATTTATATGATATATACTGAGATTTCTTATTGTTTGCATTGGTAATAAATATGATAACTTGTGAATGTATGAAAGAATGGCAACCGAACCAACCAACATAAGCAAAAAAGTGACTTCTATTTAACAAATCAATTGAAATGACCTATATCACAATCCAAGTTGGGCATCATCACAAATAAATGGTTATCTTTTTCTAATTGGACTTTGTGGGGGGATTGGTCGGTACGAAAGCAGGCTCTGAATTGCGGTCGGGCCGAGTGTGGCGGGAGCGGCTCTCGTCGCGGGCTCAAAATGGCGGGCTACATGATCAGGAGACTGCTCGAGCCGTGGAGCGGGTTTTTGGTCGGAGCAGAAGAGCCTGCTACAAGGATCAATGCGGGAGTTCACTTGTCTGGGCTTCTGTGTGCAGCATGGAAGGATGAGAGGGAAGATCAAAGTTGAGTTTGTTTCTTTTTCTATTTCACCGTATTTTTTATTGTATTCGCGTGTTTATATCGAATGGGTGTGTTGCTCCTTGAAACATTGCGCCAATTCGATTTTCCTGTTTCTCTCTCTCTCTTTTAATTTTTTTTTCATGATTTTTTCTTTTTTATTTAGCCAATAAATTGCCTCCCGATGAATTTCGATAAATTTGTTGGAACATCTCTGAACAACTTATTTTCATCTTCTTCCTTCTTCTTTCAGGCTACATATTTACCTAGAATATACCTCATTTATTACCCAGTTATGTGCCCTCGGTGGAGTATATGTGGAGGGAAATCAACATATACAATATTTTCCAATCAACTTCTATCCATGTATGGTTGTCTTGGCATCAAGAGATGCTAGTTGATCAGGATCTTTATGACGAACTTTTTACTAGTTCTCCTTGCATGACTTCTTTTGAATCGGATCTTTCAGTCGAGCATGACACAGCAGACTAGATCATCACTCTCAGATTACGCCGAAGTGACTATGATTATTTGCAGTGAATCATCAAGAGTTTGAGTTATCATGATTAGGATATTTTATAGCCATGAAACGACTTTATAGAATTATAGGTGCCATTAGACTGTTAAGTTATCACTTACTGCATCGCGACGTTGAGGAGCAGCAGTGTGATCCTATTTTTGGTGGTCCTCTTTAATTTCTTCAATCTTTTAGATTGATAAAAGTAGCTTAACCTTAAGGTTTATGAGCACATAAAATTATTTAGAGGTTTGATCTTTAGACTTGTCGAACCTATATTTTTACAATTAGTCTCAAATTTTTAGCTTGACCAAAGTAGCTCCATCCTTATGTTTTTTAACATGTAGAATTTTTAATGGTTAGGTAGTTAGACTTTTGAACCTATTTTATCTTAATCATTTAGACTGATCAGTGCAGCTTTACCCTTAGATTTATAAGCAGATAAAAACTTTTAAAGGCTAAGTCCTTTAGACTTGTTGAACTTATATTTTAACATTTAGTCTCAATCCTTTAGATTGATCAAAATAGCTCGATACTTAGGTTTATGATTACATTAAATTTGGAGATTCGGTCTTTAGACTTGTTGAACCTATATTTTGATATTTAGTCTCAATCATTTAAATTGATCAAAGTAGCTTGACCCTTAGGTTTACGAGTATATAAAATTTTTAGAGGTTTGGTCTTTAGACTTTATTAAATTTATATTTTGACATTTAGTCTCAATCTTATAGATTGATCAAAGTACCTCGACCCTTAGGTTTGTGAGCATATTAAATTTGGAGGTTCAGTCTTTCAACTTTGTTGAACCTATATTTTGACATTTAGAATCAATCATTTAAATTGATCAACGTAACTCTACCCTTAGGTTTATAAGCACATAAAATTTGGAGTTTCGGCCATTAGACTTGTTGAACATATATTTTGATATTTAGTCTCAATATTTTAAATTGATCAAAGTCGTTTGACCCTTTGGTTAATGAGTAAATGAAATTTGGAGGTTCAGACTTTAGACTTTATTGAACCTATATTTTGACGTTTAGTCTTAATTCTTTAGATTGATCCAAGCAGCTCGACCCTTAGATTTATGAGTATATAAAATTTTATAGGTTTAATTTTTAGACTTTGGAACCTATTATTTCTCAATGATTTAGATTGATCAGAGTAGCTCGACTCTTAGGTTTATGAGCATGTAGATTTTTAGAAGGTTCGATCTTTAGACTTATGAACCTATTTTATCTCAATCATTTAGATTGATCAGAGTAGCTTTACCCTTAGGCTTATGAGCATGTAGATTTTTAGAAGGTTCGATCTTTAGACTTGTGAACTTATTTTATCTCAATCATTTACATTAATTAGAGTGGCTCGACCTTTAAGTTTATGAGCATGTAGAATTTTTAGAAGGTTCAATTTTTAGACTTGTGAACTTATTTTATCTCATTCTTTTAGATTGATCTGAGTAGCTCGACCTTTAGATTTATGAGCATGTAGATTTTTAAAAGGTTCGGTCTTTAAACTTGTTGAACCCGTGCTTTGATTTGACTTTCAACCTTTTAGGTCAATGAAAGTAGCTCAACCCTTAGATTTATGAGCTTGACAAGTTACATTTGACTGCCATTGGTGGATTATGCATTTTTATATATAATATTTCTTCCCCTTATTTGACAAATATATATTATAAAAATTGTCTCATATCTTGCAGGAGTATATGGCAAATGTCTCATTCCTTACAGGGTAATACAAAATAATTCCAATTTAAAAGAGTATATGGCAAAATGCCTCCTACCTTGTAAGGGTATTTAGAGATTGCCTCCTACCTTGCATGAATATATAGAGTTTGACTCATGCCTTGCAGGAGTATATGAAATTGACTTCTACCTTACAAAAATATAAATTGACTCATTTCTTGCAGAAGTAGATGAAAATTATTTTGTGCATTGCAGGAGTATATAAAAATTATCTCTTGCCCTACAATATAGAGATTGCGTCCTACCTAGTAGGAATATATAGTTTGACTCATGCCTTATAGGAGTATGTTAAATTATCTTCTGCCTTGCAAAAAGATAAATTGTCTCCTATCTTGTTAGGAGTAGATGAAAATTACCTCGTGCATTTCCAGAGTATATACAAATTATCTTTTGCCTTATAAAATTAGTTATGCTATTTTTCACATTGTGAACCGTCATAACAATAAACAGATGTAATTTAAATAAAATTAGTTATGCTATTATTCTAAATAATTTTAAAATAATTATTATAAAGTTAGTAGTCATATTCTTATATTTTATGAGAGAAATATAGAATTCCTTAAAAAATGCAACATTTCGTATTCCCAATGAGTTCAGTTTTCCAAACAAGGTTAAGGGGATTTACGCAAATATTTTGGTGAAGGTTTACTACTAATATATATATATATATATATATATATATATATATATATATATATATATATATATATATATATATATATATATATATATATATATATATATATATATATATATATATATATATATATATATATATATATATATATATATATATATATATATACTTGGGTTGATATGAAGCAAAAAACTTAAAGAATAGTATTAATCATGATGCATTTATTATAGAGATTAATTGCATGATTAATTTATGAATTAAATTTTCATAATCATGCAAGTTCTATCTTACTCCATTTAGCTTTGCAAGTTACAAGTTTTATCCATGTATACTCTTTTCATTTTTATTTTATAGACGTGACTCCATCTATTTATCCTTGGATTATCATTTAAAGCATTTTATTATAATTAGGCCGGGAATTTTAAACAATTTACGATGATACCTTCAGCATTTCACTAGTTTATAATGTTTAATTTACCCTTGCAAGCTTCACCTAGAATGTTTTCAAATAATGAAGGGATTGTTATGTTGCTTGTGATACTGCATGTTATTGCAAATTAAATGATTCATGGAAAGATAAATTAAGTAATCTATGTTGCAATAACAACAACATCGATCAAGCCTTTATACCACTACATGGGGTCGGTTACATGAATATTTTTTCTCCACTGTGTCCTGTTAAGAGTCAAATTCTCATTTAGATCTAATAAAAAAAAGGTCATATCTAAAATTTTCTAATCAAGTCTTTTTAGGTCTACCTCTACCTTTCTTAACATAGGCTAAATCTAAATCATCTACTCTCAGAACTGGGTCATCAGAAGGCCGCCGTTTTATGTGACCAAACCATCTAAAGCAACTCTCTCTGATCTTATCTGTCATTGGAGCTACTCCAATCTTTTCACGTATATGCTAATTTCGTATCTTGTTTCTAAGAGTAAAACAACTCATCCACCTGAGTGTCCTCATCTTTGCAACACTTAACTTAATATTATTCTTTCTCTTTTAATGACCAACATTATGTGCCACAAAGCATTGCAAATCTAACCATCATCTTATAGAATTTTCCCTTAAGTTTGAGTGGAACTTTTCTATCACACAAGCCCAAAGCATTCCTCTACTTCAACCCAACTTGAATTCTACTAATAATATCCCCATCTATTTCACTATCACTCTAAACAATAGAACCAATATATGTAAAATGTGTACTCTTATTAATGACTTGATCGCTCAAAGTCACAAACCACCCTACTAGATCTATTACTACTAAAATTATACTCCATGTATTCCGTTTTAGATCTACTCAAACGAAAATCTTTAGACTCTAAGGTTGACCTTTATAATTCAAGCTTACCTTCAACTCTCTCTAGTCTTATCAACAAGAAGAATATCATCAGTAAAATGCATACACAAGGAAACATCTTCTTGCAAATCTATAGTAAGAACATCATGAAGCAAAAAGATATGGCTTAAGGTTTTGATCTAATTGAAATAGGAAAATACTTGGTTAAACCATCTTGTGTTTGGACACAAGTAACAGCTCTAGCATACATATCCCTAATGACTTGAATATGAGCATTATTAACCCCTTTCTTTTTTAAACTCTCTATAACACTCTTTTGAAACTTTATCACATGCTTTCTTTAAATCAATAAATATCATATGCATATCTTCCTTATTATCTCTATACTTCTCCAACCAACCCGTCAATAAATGTATAGCTTCTATAGTAGACCTACCTGGCATGAATCCAAAGTGATTTTGAGAAATATTAGTATCACGCCGTAAGCTATGCTCCATAATGCTCCCCTATAGTTTTAAAGTATGACACATCAACTTAATTCCTCTACACTTCACACAATCTTGTGCATCACCTTTATTCTTAAAACTATGAATCAACACACTCATTTTCCACTCATCTGACATCTTTTTAGTCTTCAAAATAATATTAAAAAGTTTAGTAAGCCAAGAAATTCTTTCTTCTCCTAAACATTTTCACACCTCTATTGGGATATCATTAGGTCTTATAGTTTTTCCACACTTCATTTTTTTTTTAACTCTCTAACTTCAATTTTAATGATACACCGATAAAAACAAAAAATTTTATTTTCATTTAGACTGCTAAGGTACTAAAGTCAATTGTATTTTCACAATATTCATTAAAAAACTTAGCAAAATATCACATCCATCTTTGTTAAATATCCTTCTCTAAAATAAATACTTTTTTATCTTCATCCTTAATACACTTCACTTGAACTAAATCCTTACTACTCCTAATTAATTTATGTTGCATTAAAAAAAATCTAGTTACTTCGAAAATTAGGAAATCTGTAGTAATAATATGATGCTAACATAAAAAAAATGTATGATTCTTTGAATTTTTCTATGCCTGTTTATGAAAATTGGCCATGAATCTTGTTTCTTATATTACCATAGAGTGCAATTTTTTACTTCCCAGTTATTCTTTATGACCCTGCATTATTTTTTCCAGGCCTACTTTCATATGAGGGTTGATATTTAACAACAATGGGTTTCGTCCAGCAAACAGAGGACTTGGTCTTACTGTAGATAATATTGATCACTGTAAATCGATCCTTAAATTTCCTGAAGGCACTAACAATACCTGGATTAAATACTTTCTCTATTTACCTTCAGAATTAATGACATTTTTTTCTTCCCTGATCACCGAAGTTTCCTTACTAATTTTGGCTTAATGCTTTATATCTCTTTACAGTATAATGCACAGTTTAAAATTTTAGAGCCGTTGGAATACCATTATGACGTATGTGAAGCGATTCTACCGTGGGGACAAGTTAGTTCTTATTTCTAAATATATGTTTGATCCTCTTAAATAATATGAGCTGAACTTAAAAAGATGACAGTACCGTAATATGACTACCATCCTGACAAGAGAATACTTGGATGTCCGACCAGATGGTTGGCTAGATTTTGCAGCAAAAAGGATTGCACAGTTGTAAGATGCCTAACATTAGTTGTTCCCTCAGTTTCATGTGCCATGACTTAATAAACACCAGTTTCTTGGCATTGATGCCATCTGTTTCTTATCAGGGATTCCTAACATTAGTTGTAAAATGCATTATAATTGTTAAATAATAAATTTATAAGCTTTACATTTTATTTTGCATTTTCTGACAATGTTGTGTTACAATTTCATTTCGATTTCAACATTGATTATTAACTTCCCAATTTGTTTCCATGTATTTCGATTTTTTAGTTGACACTATTGTATGAAATATTTTCCATCTAAAATATCAATGATGATTGACATGTTTCAACTTTAAATTTTCTAGTAGTTAAATATGGACTTCTTAATGTCCCACTTTAACTAAAACTGGAGCTTGTGGAGTTTTCTTTCAATCTTGCTCGAATGTTTGTATTTGAAATATCTTTCCAATTGCTGATTCTTCAACAATTTTTGGTGTTAAAGCAAAATTAAATCCATAATAGACAGTTTCAATAAATTAAATTTTGAGCCTGAAAATAAAAGTTACTATGAAACCTGTCAACCTCCCTTTTTTTTTTGAAGTCACTGTCATTGCTAATCAAATGAAGACTTATGGTGAACTTAAGTCTAAAGAAATTGTTCTGAAACAAGTTTTGCTATGTTTTACTTGGAATTTTGATTATATAGTTTTTTATTTTTTTTTTATTTTAAAGTTTGATTATATAGTTACTGTGATGAATGAGTCCAAACTCCAAAGGCTTATTTGCATTTTTATTTGATGAATTAAAGAAATATTTGATATAGCGATGGACAAACTTGCTGCAACGCATACTTGCATAAATGAATATTTCCTTCTCTCCCTTTAACTAAACTAGAATTGTTATTTTTGTTTTGCATACGAAGTTTGTGGATGAAATGCATGCGACTACAGTCAAATTTTTTTGGATAAGCTTGTAAAGCTTTTAACATAATCTTAGGAGTAAAAATGAAGATTGAAGAAGAGGCTTATTAGATAAGATAAGCCAAAGAATGGAAGAATGAAAGAAGATGATAGCTACGATCGTGGACGGCCGACTAGTATCAACTGCGGGCTGCTATAACGTCGATTGTAGATGCACACGCAGAAAGAAGATGGAGTTGGCTGCCGGGAAGGGATCGAGAGCTGCTCACGGCACAAAGAAATACAGTACGGCTGCTTGTGGATGCATTGTGCTAGGACTTATCAATTTTCATGTTGATGATAGAAAGGGAAGGAGATTAAAGAAGCTAGAGATGGAGATGGAGGTAGAGGAGAAGCACAGTGGAAAACTATTGAGTTTTTTTGTGGACGCACACACTGATTCTTTCAAGTCCCACCATGTAATGCACTGTAATGATGTATATTTGCTACATCGAGCCAAGATCTTTCTCCTAAGGAAGGTCCTCATTTGTAATTAATTGCGAACACTAGTGGACTCATTTAAACTGGGTTAGACCACATAGTTTTTCTACTTTTTAGGGGTTTTCATATAAAAATTATTGTGTCTATTATAACACTATAATCATACTAATTTATTTGTTTGTGTGTTGGATCTTCGTACAAAACTAAAATGGAAACTATATCACTCTTTGCCGCAATGAATCTTCAAGGACGCAACATGTACTAAAAAACTGCATTATAAAGCAGTAAGAAAGTCGTCTCAAATAAAACCTTAGTTGCTTAAATTCATCTTACAGTGAACCAATTCCTGACCAATTCAATCAAACACAAACCATTTTTACCAGAGAACAAATTTTTTTTGATGAACTAGAGGTTAAACTGTTGAATTGTGTGGTTTGGTTGAACTGCTTCGAGATTGAATTTTATGTTTAACATCACCATTTTTTTATTAGAAGGTTGAAAATAGCTACACTTCAAAAATAAAATGAAAGAACATGGAGTAAATCAAATTAAAATAATGCGATCAATAAAATTGATTAGAACCAAAATATATTCATGAAGAGCTCCAAGTTAAGTCTTTACATCAAGTACTTAGTACATCTGTTTCATCAAAAGATACAAAAGAACCAAACAAATAAATAATTTTCTATAACGAATTACGTATGAGTAAAGGGACATTTAATTAATGTTCAGTGGATAAGATAATAGTTTATTAACTTGGAGATAGCGTGTTCTCAGAAAAAGGAAAACAAATTAATTGCAGGAGAAAGCTTTTATTCGGTCCGGTGAACGCACGCTCTTCTACGTTCGGCCACCAATATTTTAGCGCCACGTAGCATGAAGAAAAGTCGTCGACCCGACCCGCTGTTTTTTTGGGTTCTCGCACGTGCGTTTTTTTAAATCCTTGACGAGCCGAACAACATCCCATCACCTTTTGGATATATTTCAAATACCTAGTAATACCGAGCAAATACAAGTTATACCTAGTTTTTTTCTAGCAATACCGAGCAAATACCTAGCAATACCGAGCAAATCCCTAGCAATACCGAGCAAATACTGAGTTGTACCGAATTGTACCGAGTTTTTTTCTAGCAATACCGAGCAAATCCCTAGCAATACTGAGAAAATCCTGAGCAAATACTGAGTTGTACCGAGTTGTAAAAAACTCGGTACAACTCGGTATTTGCATGGTATTGGTTTTCACAGAGCGGTATTTCTCAATTTTGTAAAGCAATACCTAGCAAATACCGTGCAATACCGAGAAAATCGCGAACATAACATTCCCGGGTTCCGCTCCGGGTCAAGTCGTCTGGCCATGCGGTTTAGAGTAAGAGCACGTGACAACATGTTATTGGCGGCCGAACGTAGCTCTACGTCCGGTCAGAGGACATAATAATTGTTCTAAAGCTTGACCCTTTAATAGCTTAAGATAAATTATTAAAAGAAGATAATATTAAAAACATATATAACTTCTAAAGTTTCATTTGCGATGTATCAATTAAAAACATAGCGTTTTCGTGCTCAATCAAAATAATTTTTTTAATGATATATCAATTATGTCATTAGGTTTAATCCGTTGTTCAACTTAAGTAGAAGTATTGAACCATGAACCTCTATTTCTTTCGTTTTCATATCCAGTTTGACTTTCACACCTTTTGAAATAAATAAATGATCTTTAGTTATAATGAATTTCAACCAATGTTAATGACTGACTTATAATCTAATAATATAAAATTAATGAAATTAAATAGCTAAAATATTAAAATTAATTTTAATAATTTTAAAGCATTCACTTATTAATCAGAATATTTCATTTGAAATTTATTTTTTTTCATAATTATTTTCATTTTGTTGAAAGCAATTTATATTTTGTTTATTAATTTTGAGTTGTCAAAAAATCTATTTTTTCACGTATTTTTTAACTAATAAAAATTCAAAATTAAATTTAATAATTTTAAAGCATTCACTTATTAATCCTAAGTATCTTTGTTCATCTCCAACAAAAAAAAAATACCGTAGATGCACATCAATAGAGTTAGAATACTACGTCTTAGCGTTGCACATATATCCAGCTCACACATAGAGAAACACAAAATTTTTACATGGAATGCAGAAAATTTAAAACATCCCAAGCAGTTATAATTGATCTCAAGCAGTTAATATTTGCAATTTAAAATGCTCAATCACTCACAACATAGAGTGTATAAAATAAATAGACAATTAATCAATTCTAAGCTAGCAATCAGCATGCAGTGAAAACCACAAAATATATGGCACATAACTGCAAAAAAGTAAACACCGGCCTAACCTAAAATTAGAGTTGGTTTTCCTAGCAAACCATCTATAGTGTGTGTAAAAGGGTGTATGATTTGGATGTCCTATATAGGATATTTGATTGAAGTTATTTAAGGTTCTGATTGGTTAAAATGTTTAAGAGAATATTTAAGTTTGAGTTTAAGTATTAATGGCTTAAAGTTAATTTTAAAGTATATTTTAAAGGGTTATTGGTTACCACCTTTGTTGCTCACCTAGGCCTTGAAGTTTATTTCACTTTCTTTGAGGCTAATTTAATAGTCTCGTAGGTCTGAGTTACCTAGTAGTAACCAGTATAATTAAGTGACTTAATTGATTAATATTTAAAAGATAATAAATTTTAATTAAAGTTGGTTGATTGCTGGTTTTAAGGTTGATTAAACATTTTTTGAATTTTAAAGTAATTTTTAAGTTTTAAGAATTTTCTGGATTATTTTAATCATTTAATTAAGGGGTTAAAAATCAATTTTTTGATTAAGATTAAATTCTGAAAAGTTAGTATTTTTATAAAATATTAGACCTTAAGATGAGTTGTTAGATAGTAAGTTTGCTAGATTTGTATTTTTCTACATATAATTATGAATGTTTGAAATTTTGACTTGATTTTAACTTAAGTTTTATCAAAAGTTGATTTATCAAAGTTTGATGCAAACACCCATTCTAGAAATTTTTTTTTTGAATTTTAGAGGGGATATTTTGAAATATTTTGGGTATTTTGTCCCCCTCTCAAAAAATTTTTTTTCCTAATTTTATTAATCTTAAGCGTCTTTGTCTATCCCCCACAAAAAAAAAAATTTACCGTAGATGCACAATTCTCTTCCAATCTTTGGGGATCCGCCCATGGTATTATCTAAACCTCTATTTGTAAAAAATTCTTTATGGTCATCAATGGAATCTCCAACCAATCATGCTTGTTCTCTTCCACTTATTTTAGATTTATTTTTTTTTATGTTTCATAAAATATACATTTTCTACACAGCTGACCTTGGCTTGTTGGTTGAGAGCTTATGCTTCCAACTAAGAGATCTTGGGTTCGAGTCTTTGTGTATGCGTTGTGTGTGTGAGTTTGCCTTAAATGGCCTAAATGTCCCAAAAAAAATATACATATTCTAATTGCTCGTGGAGTATCACCGTAGATGCACAATTCTCTCTACCTCTCTCTTCCACTACATCTTCATGCAACAATCTCATTATAAAAGTCTAACTTTTGGTGGTTTTGATAATTTAATTTTGAATTTTTGTTAGTTAAAAAACATATGAAAAAATATATATTTTTGGCAAGTCAAAATTAAGAAAGAAAATATAAATTGCTTTCAACAAAATGAAAATAATCATGAAAAAAAATTCAATGAAATATTCTTGTTGCGGGCTAGAATATACGCAGTAATAGAGTTAGAATACTACGTCTTACAGTTGCACAGATATCCAGCTCACACACAGAGAAACATAAAATTTTTACATAGAAAACCCTGGAAAAAGGAAAAAACCATGGAGCCTGGCCCAGTTGAAAATGATTCCACTAGAACTTGAGTTGGTTACAATGGGTTGACTCGCCTCCAAGGACGATCAGATTAAAAGTATCAACTGTATGACAAAAGTCCCGGTGTCAGGTGTTGGTCCGGCAGAACTTTGGGCTTTAGGTGGGGGTCTTGCAGAGCTCCGAGCCTTAGGTAGTCGTCTGGCAGAACTCTAGGCGTCATGTGGTGGTTTGGCAGAACTCCAGGCCTTGGGGGGGGGTCGTCTGGCAGAGCTTCAGGCATCAGGTGGTGGTTCGGTGGAGCCTAGGGCGTCAGGTGTGTTGGTCTGGCAGAGCTCAGAGGGTCAGGTGGTTGTCTAGCGGAGCACAAGGCATCAAGTGGTGGTCCGACGGAGCTCAGGGCATCAGGTGGTTGTCTGACGGAGCACAGGGCGTCAGATAATAAATTTAAAACATCTTAAGCAGTTAATATTTGCAATTTAAAATGCTCAATAACTCACAACACACACAGTGTAGAAAATAAATAGACAATTAATCAATTCTATGCTAGCAACCAGCATGCAGTG
The DNA here is from genome assembly GCA_019514585.1 of Dendrobium officinale. Classification (NCBI taxonomy): domain Eukaryota; kingdom Viridiplantae; phylum Streptophyta; class Magnoliopsida; order Asparagales; family Orchidaceae; genus Dendrobium; species Dendrobium officinale. The sequence goes on from CM033697.1 coordinate 6,190,711, forward strand.
AAAACCATAAAAAATACGGCACATAACTGCAAAAAAGTAAACACCGGTCTAGCCTAAAATTAGAGTTGGTTTTCCTAGCAAACCATCTATATAGTGTGTAAAAGGGTGTAAGATTTGGATGTCCTATATAGGATATTTGATTGAAGTTGCTTAAGGTTCTGGTTGGTTAAAAGGTTTGAGGGAATATTTAAGTTTAAGTTTAAATATTAATGACTTAAAGTTAATTTTAAAGTATATTTTAAAGGGTTATTGGTTACCACCTTTGTTGCTCACCTAGGCCGTGGAGTTATTTCACTTTCTTTAGAGCTAATTTAATAGCCTCGTAGGTCTGAGTTACCTAGTAGTAACCAGTATAATTAAGTGACTTAAGTTGATTAATATTTAAAAGATAATAAATTTTAATTAAAGTTGGTTGATTGCTGGTTTTAAGGTTGATTAAAGGTTTTTGGAATTTTAAAGTGATTTTTAAGTTCTAAGAATTTTCTGGATTATTTTAATCATTTAATTAAGGGGTTAAAAATTAATTTTTTGATTAAGATTAAATTCTAAAAAGTTGGTATTTTTATAAAATATTAGACCTTAAGATGAGTTGTTAGATACTAAGTTTGCTAGATTTGTATTTTTCTACATATAATTATGAATGTTTGAAATTTAGATTTGATTTTAACTTAAGTTTGATCAAAAGTTGATTTATCAAAGTTTGATGCAAATGCCCATTCTAGAAAAAAACTTTGAATTTTAGAGGGGATATTTTGAAATATTTTGGGTATTTTGTCCCGTCTCAAAAAAAAAAAATTTCCTTAATTTTATTAATCTTAAGCGTCTTTGCCTATCCAAAAAAAAAAAAAAATTTACCGTAGATGCACAATTCTCTTTCAATCTTTGGGGATCCGCCCATGGTATTATCTAAACCTTTATTTGTAAAAAATCCTTTATGGTCATCAATGGAACCTCCAACCAATCATGCTTGTTCTCTTCCACTTATTTTGGATTTAAAATTTTTTATGTTTCATAAAATATACATATTCTAATTGCTCATGGAGTATCACCGTAGATGCACAATTCTCTCTACCTCTCTCTTCCACTACATCTACATGCAACAATCTCATTATAAAAGTCTAACTTTTGGTGGTTTTGATAATTTAATTTTGAATTTTTGTTAGTTAAAAAACATATGAAAAAATATATATTTTTGGCAAGTCAAAATTAAGAAAAAAATATAAATTGCTTTCAACAAAATGAAAATAATCATGAAAAAAAATTCAATGAAATATTTTTGTTGCGGGCTAGAATATACGCAGCAATAGAGTTAGATTACTACGTCTTAGCATTGCACAAATATCCAACTCACACACAGAGAAAAACACAAAATTTTTATATAGAAAACCCTGGAAAAGGGAAAAAAACCACGGGGCCTGGCCCAGTTGAAAATGATTACACTAGAACTTGAGTTGGTTACAATGAGTTGACTCGCCTCCAAGGGCGATCAGATTAAAAGTATCAACTGTATGACAAAAGTCCCGGTGTCAGGTGTTGGTCCGGAAAAACTTTGGGCTTTAGGTGGGGGTCTTGCAGAGCTCCGAGCTTTAGGTAGTCGTCTGGCAGAACTCTAGGCGTCAGGTGGTGGTCTGACAGAACTCCAAGCCTCTGGTGGTCGTATAGCAGAGCTTCAGGAATCAGGTGGTGGTTCGGTGGAGCCTAGGGCGTTAGGTGGTGGTCCGGCGGAGCTTAGAGCATCAGATGGTTGTCTGGCGGAGCACAAGGTGTCAGGTGGTGGTCTGACGGAGCTTAGGGCATCAGGTGGTTGTCCGACGGAGCACAGGGCGTTAGGTGGTGGTCCAACGGAGCACATGGCGTTAGGTGGTGGTCCAACGGAGCACAGGGTGTCATATGGTTTTGCAGAACTCCGACGGTGGTCGACGGTGGTTCGCTAGAACTCCGATGATGGTCGAGGAGGCAAGGCGGCAAGAGCGATCTTCGATCTCTCTCTTGATTCCTTAGGCTTAAGGGTCCCTTTCCCAAGAGAAGAGGGGGCTCTATTTGTAGATTTTTTGGGAGTGGCATGGCCGTAAATAGGTGGAGGATCAAGGGCAAGTTGGAGTGGTTTGGATGGGCGGCTGATATTGAATCCCTTGATCGTGGAGCATTCGCTAGCTATTTGAAGGCCTTGATGATGTTGAAATTCTATGATTTTGGGCTTGTTGGATTCATCTCGTCGAGCAGCTCGATTCGACTTTAACCATGTCATGTTTGAAAACCTTTTGGTAATCTAAATCATGGTTTGAACCTTTCAAACATGCTTCAGGTATTTGATTTGGACCCATTTGGGCTAAGACTGAATTGAATTTGATGTCGTTGGGTTTGTATTTCCGAGATGTTCAGTTTGACTGTAAGTTTGCTGAAATCGGAGTTCGAATGCTCCCAATTTAATTTCAAAAGTTTCCAACTTAATTTTGCCTCGAGATTCGTGCCAGATCAAGATAAATTTTTGTTTAGATGTCTTCATTTTTATTTTTCGTTTACCTTTTTATAACTTGTTAATGTATTTTCTTTATCAAAATGATTTTCTTGTAGTTTCAAATGATTTTTGATTAATTATATTATCCTCTTTTTTTGAAGCAGACTATCAAGGCCTAAAAAATATAAATAAAATGAGCTATCCAGACCCGACTGATGTCATGACCATCGCCTTACTGATCATTATTGTCATTCTCATTTTCTATTTATTTTTCGTGTGTTCTAATGATCCCCCTCCACGTCAGGATACCACACTCAGGACTGACCTAATTATGCTGAGGCTATACGTCAGGACCCATGGGCGGACTCTGTAGACTGCTGCTCAATATGCCAATCCTAAAGATAGCCCTACTGAATTTGTTTCATTTGAGCAAGTTGGTTTAGAATGAACTAATGAAGATAGCTCTACTAATTTAACATCCCAAACTGTTAGTTTAATTGTCTACATACCTCAATATCATGTCCATAACTTTAATCAAAATGGTAGTATTGGACCAAATTTTCAGTGTTTAGCCATAGTGGATTAAGCCACTTAATGGTTTCCTCATCTCAAATGGTCATCTAAACATTAACACGAGATGTATTTAGTGGGGTGTACTCTTTTTATTATTTATAATCACGCAATTGCTAAGGTCAATAAGAAGACCCTAGTTTCTCTGTTATTCATGCTTTCTTAATTATAATTTTTAAGAAGCACCTTTTTAATCATTCTTTTGTTCATAAGATGGGTTTTCAAACTATTTTTTATGTGCATTGATAGCCTCATCGATAATAATTTGTTCTTTCACTCTATGAATAAGATCATCATAGGAGTGAATAGTCTCTTAGATCAATGAGGAGAATAAATATCTAGGACAAAGTTCTCCAAAAAAGACACCCCACAAAACATGAGAATAACTCTTAAAATTCAATAAAAAGATCTCCCTCCACTTTAGAATACCACACTCAGGATCTGGCTTAATTATGATGTGGCCATACGTCAGGACCCACAAGCAGCCTCTACAGATTGCTGCTCAATATGTCAATCCTGAGGTGGAGGGGGATAAGTAGAGCACAGGAAAAATAAATAAAAAATGAGAATGACGATAATGATCAGTATGGTGATGGTCATGAAATCGAACGGGTATGAATAGTTCATTTTATTTATATTTTTGAGGCCTTAATATTCTGCTGCAAAAAAAAGATAATATAATTAATCAAAAATAATTTGAAACTACTAGAAAATCATTTTGATAAAGAAAATATATTAACAAGTTATAAAAAGGTAAACGAAAATAAAAAAAATGAAGACAATTAAATAAAGACAATATGTTTCAACTTTAGTAAAATTATCCTTTTTAATTTGTTTAATATTCTTACTTTAGTAAAGGAGTATTGAACAAACAAATTGAATAGCCAATGCAATTCAAAAAATTTAACGTACTTAATTAGTGCTCTGGTTGTTCTCTTGCCATATTGTGAACTAAGATTTATCAATTACATAATGAAATAAATTCACAAGAAATAATATTTTATGCTTACAACATAGTTATATGGACTCCTTTGCATTATATCTCATTTGATTGTTATTTTTCCAATATGGTCAAGGGAATCAAAAAGCTTTTGTAAGCAATAAAAAAAATTTATGTAAATGAAAGGGGAGGACAATCCATTGAGCATTTTATCAGATTATGGGCATGTATTTCATCCCCTATGTTTGGATCAATGGCTGCAACAACATCCAACTTGTTCAATTTGTCGGTCGCCAACAATACGTGGATGAGATTGGCTTATAAATGGTATTTGATATTTTTATAAGAGAAGCTATTTCTTACAATAAATTTACATTAAAAAAATGAAGCTTTGCCCTATTTCATGGAATGAACATAAAGGTGGCTTAAGGCTACCTTCTCTTGATATGCTAAATATAATATACAAAATGGATTTTAGATTCCTTATTTGGTGTTTAAACTCTCGTGGCTCTATGAAAACAACATGCTATTGATGCTTCCTTCATCTGGAAGTCACTTCATAGCTTTGCTTCTAGAATCCGCAAGTGGTTGACCTGTACCATTAAACCTAACTACAACTTTTGCTTCCTCTAAGATTGTAGGCTTAATGGCTCATTGGCTCTTCAATCATTTGAAATTTTTAGCAATTTGAAGCTATTGGAGTTTAATCTTCTATATGATTAAAAACAAAGCAATTGTTGTTTAATTTTCAAGCGGAATCATCCAAGCATCACTGACGATCGACACATAAGACAAGTTGGATGTTGTTGCGGCCATTGATCCAAACATAGGGGATGAAATACATGGCCATAATCAGATAAAATGCTCAATGAATTGTCCCCCCCTTTCATTTACATACATTTTTTTTTATTGCTTACAAAAGCTTTTTGATTCCCTTGACCATATTGGAAAAATAACAATCAAATGAGATATAATGCAAAGGAGTCCATATAACTATGTTGTAAGCATAAAATATTATTTCTTGTGAATAATTTCAATAACTCTGTATTTGGTTAAAGGAATTCAAAACTTATGACTGTTTTAAAAAATAAAATAATATATTCGATATACTTTACAGTAATTTGGTTGCTTGTAAAAGATGTTTATGAGCTTAATTTTTATATATTTAATAGCGGCAAGATTGATGCATGATATTTTGTGTTATTTTGAGTACTGAAAAAATAAAATTATTGGCAATGCTAATATAATTCAAAATTGGGGGGCCAAAAAATTCAAGGACATGAAACCGTCAATCGAAGAGTTTAAAACTAGTGGAGAATCTCTACACAAAAAAAAAAAAGGCAAGCTACTAAAAATTTTGCAATCTACTCCATCAATTTCTACCACCGAAATGATTCCTATTTCTTGGAGTGTTAAAAATTATAAAATGCTGCACTTATAATTGATGGAATTTGTGCTAATACACATGTCTATATAAAGGCAAGAGAATACAATAATAATGAAAATACAATAAAATAGAATATCCTCAATAATGAGGATATATATATATATATATATATCCTCATTATTGAGGATATTCTATTTTATTGTATTTCCATTATATATATCCTCATTATTGAGGATATTCTATTTTATTGTATTTTCATTATTGAGGATATTCTATTTTATTGATGGAATTTGTGCTAATACACATGTCTATATAAAGACAAGAGAATGTATTTTTTTTTCTATTGCATCTTATTAAGAATCAAATTCTCATTTAAATCTATTAAAATATATCATTTCTATTTTTTTCTAACCAAGTATGTTTAGGTCTACCACTACATTTCTTAACAAAACTCAAATCTAATGCATCATCTACTCTAATAAAATTTTATCATATTCTAAAACATATTTTCTATTTTCAAGCATTCAAATAGGTCCCCTTAGATTATATACTTTCAATAAAATCTTATCATATCCCATACTTAGGCTTCGTTTGGAATAGTTTTGACCATTGTTTTTTTCTTGCTTCCAAAAAAATTTTGTACCAAAAGGTTAGTATAGAAAGCAGTGAAAAATTTTTCAATGTTAATGTTTATTATATATAAAGTTATTACTAAATAGAAAGAAGTGAGAAAACTTAATTTATATGTTATATGATATATAGTGAGATTTCTTATGGTAACAGATCTATTAAACTGCTTGATTTAAAAAGTGCTTTTGAAAAATTTAATTTCTTTAGGAAATATTAATTTATGAAATTATAGCTCTGAAATCAAATACGTCATTATGAATAGCATATCGCCTCAGGAGGCGAATATAACATTCCCTAATGAGTTCAAATTTAAGAACTTTGAATTTTATCCTGATAATTGTAGTCAAAATCAAGGAAAAATTACATATGACTCCGAAGGGTCAAGATTAAATTTGATTTAGTGTTTGACTATAATGATCCAGATTTGAGATCACTTATTTCATAATAAAAGTAATGATAATAAAGCAATATATCTTCCCGAGGAAAGGGGAAACTATCTATTATCGATTATTTGAATATGACGATAACGATCGACATTTTTTGTATAATCCAAAGATAATTAATTGAAATTTTGAAAATATTGATTTTAAAAATCTGGTCTAGGTTTCTAAATCTCCAATAAGTGCAAGCTCTCATAGTTACTTATATCATAGGAAACTAGAGTTTTCTATGAATACTCTCAATTCAAATTGCAGTATGAATTTTATTTAGATTTTCAAAGGTTGATGTCAAAGGAGGTAAAGGTTGGAATTTTCAAATGGGATTAGATCAAAGTTGGACACTTATTTTTGGAGTAAAAGAAGGAAGGGAAGGGAGTGTTTTAAGATTTTGAAATAATTTAGAAACACTCCAACATATCCTAATTGTTAGGCTCGAATTTGATTGAAAGAGATTTAAGTTTGTGTGGTCGAATTTATTAGAAAGTTGGGATTAGATTCTAAGAGGTTGAGGGCTTATAGTCTGAGTTTGCCTCAAAACCTAAATCTAAATTGGGTATTAAAATTTAGTAACCCAAACCTAGCTATGCAATACAGTTCTGAACTTACCCCGACCTAGATTTAGGAGCCAGCTAAATCACCTAAGCGCTTTAAAACCATGAGTTTGAACCTATATGTAATAGTGGTAGGGACATTAATTATATTAATTTAAGCAGTTGGGGTCTGACATTTAGAGCATATCATATTTGACCCCTTAACATATGTTGGGCTGCAAAAGAATCGAGCCGAACCGAGTATGTGAGTGTTCATGTTTGTGTTCATTTAATATCAGGTTGTTCAAGTTTGGTTCATGTTTGTTCAAGCTTTATTGTTTGTGTTCATGTTTGGTTCATTTAAAATAATGAATGTTCATGTTCAGTTCATGTTCAGTTCATGTTCAGTTCATGTTCGTTCGTTTAGTGCTTATCGAGCTTTAAATAAAAAAATATGAACGAGCTATAAACGAGCTCTACTTTTAGATGTTCATTACTTAACAAACGAGCTTTATTGAGTTTCCTGACAAACGATTATATCGAGCATGTTCGCAAACATATCTAACAAATTTTTTTAACTATCAAACAAACATGTTCATGAACATATCTATAAAAAAATACATTCATAATAAAAGTAATTGTCTATGTAACAAAGGCAATGATTTATAAGCAAATATCTTCTTCTCAAAATTTTCCTAATAGCAGCATTAATTAAGGCAATGATTTATAAATAAATAACCATATAAAGCTACAATTACATAGACAACAAGTTAAGTAACATTTGATACCTGTATCAATCCCTAATCCAGTAACAACTAGTGGCCATAAAAGGATTGCTCTTGCTTCTGGAGTTGTTTTTTTTTTCGTGCTTTCTTAGTAAAAGGATTTTCTTGTTGGACATGTTCTGTTACAACCGTTGGACTTGAAGATGACCCAACACTAATTTGGACATCATGAACTGTCAATCCTAACTACTTTGGTGAATTTTCAGACATACCTTTAAAAGAAAAGTCAACGATTATATTAAACATGAATCATATTTGCTATTGCATATATTCAAGTTCAAAATCAAATATGAATCGAGCTTCTTATCGAGCTTAATGTCGAGCTTGTTCACGAACTTCAAATGATATTGTTCACGAATATAAATGAGCCGAACGCATTAGTGTTCAAGCTTGTTTATTTAAGAATCAAGTATTTAAAATTATTGTTCAATTTTGTTTGTTTAGTTAATTAAATGATCACGAACGAGCTTTAAATGAACTGAAGCTCGTCGAACGTTTGGTTCGCTAGCAGCCCTAAACATATGTTGGGTGTTTGATGCTAAAATAAATGCAAATAAATTTTAGGCTCGTTTAGATTTATTTCTAATGCAATGCCTGCATATCGACTTGATTAAATGCTTAAATTTGAAATGAAGAAGTTTTAGGATCAAGCTTAAAAAATAAAATTTCCCTACAAGAATGGACATATTTCCCTTAACAGATCTGCACCCTCATAGGCCAGATAGTTTGTCAAAACCCATATGAGGGAGGTGCCTAACAAAAGTTAAGAAAAGTGCAACAAGTATGCATGCAAACTCCTAGTGATCCTGGGCTTACTTCTTAAATTCATTAGAGTTGTTATGCTATCTTAAAATTTTTAATTTTATTTAAGGAGAAAATAGTTTATTCATAGTCTCACTAGCCTTCGATCGTGTTCAAAAAAAAAATTAACATGCAAGAATCACCAAAAAACTACTAAAAGTAGGTAATCCTATATCGCAATCAACATTAAACAATCAATATTTATAAACAAATCAATTAAAATTTAATGTTCAGAGGCAAATAAATTTTAATATTACATTCCAAAATTATAGAAAAATAAAGTGGTCGGGTACAACAGACAACAAGCCCAAATTTCTAATCCTAAGAAATTAGTGACTTTGAGAATTGATATTCTTCTCGTTCTTCACTTCTTCTTTCTACGACTCCTTTGATCATCAGGTTCGGATATCTAAATGAAAAGAAACTCCCCCTCGGAAGGAGTGTTATATTTTCTCTTTGAATATTTCAAAATCATTCAAATTTGGATCTCCAAATGGAGAGGGACTCTCCCCTAAGGGATGTGTAATATCACAATCTGCTCCAGGATCGTCCAGGACGATCTGGATCGTCCTGGGACGATCAGTGGATGTGCAGCTCCAGAATTTGCCCAGATTGCTCCAGGTGATTTTCTGCATGCATCGTCCAGGCCGATTGGAGACATCGGCCAGGCCGATCGGCACTGTAGAAAATATCGTCCAAACAACAGCCCTGAGTGGAGATCAGGCCGATCCAATTGGTCGGATCGTCCCGGGATGATGCTGTGATCGGCCGGGCCGATCTGTGTATTATAAAGAGAAATCAGTCGTTTTGAAGAGAGAGAAAATCAAAAATAAATATCTGATTTTTCGTCTGAGGAGAGAGAAAAAGAGGTTTTTGGGAAAAGTTGATTTCGGGAAGACGCGGAGCCGTTTTCGATCGAAGTGACTGTTGAGGAATTTGTTGTGCACGAGGTAAGGCACATTCTACCTTTCTCAATTTTCAGCTCCGTCGCGATCCGGCTCGGGCGGGATCCGTCCCCGTCGGGTCGGGTCTGAGTCAGTCTCGTCAGAGACATCGAAATCTGTGAAAATCCTTTCACAAATTTCCTGTAATATCCGGCCATGCCCAAGAAACTACGTACCTCAAATACCGTAGTCGGCCTTGGCCAATCAGCAACTGCCTGAATCTTCTGGGGATCTACAGAAATGCCTTCTCCGCTAATCACATGCCCCAGAAATGAAATACTCTTCAGCCATAATTCACACTTGGAGAACTTGGCATACAGCTGATGCCTCCTCAAAGTCTCCAACACAATCCTCAATGTCTGGCATGATCATCCTCGGATGCAGAATATACCAGAATATCGTCGATGAAAACGATCACGAACTGATCCAAATACTCCCTGAATACTCGGTTCATCAGATCCATGAAAATCGCAGGCGCATTGGTTACCCCAAAAGGCATAACCAAAAACTCATAGTGCCCGTACCGAGTACTGAAAGCAGTCTTCACCACATCAGATTCCTTTACCTTCACCTGAAAATACCCGGACAAAAATCTTCGGAAAATAACCAAAATGTGCACACACGGCACGTCAACAATATACAGAAACTTACGCGGTAAAAACTGAACCAATCACAAGATACGGACGAAACACCGTAACGAAAATGAAATCCGAACAGAAAAATACCGCCAACCGCGACGGAACTGAAAATTGAGAAAGGTAGAATGTGCCTATGATCAGTAAAAATCTCACATCTGATGCCATGCAGGTAATGACGCCATAAGCAATTACCTGTCCATGCTGCATCAGGACACATCCTAGGCTCTTACGAATCAGAAAGTCATCATGTGTCGGGTAATTCTTCTCATGTGGTTTTAACTGTCTCGAAGCATAAGCAATTACCTGACCATGCTGCATCAGGACACATCCTAGTCCTTTCAGTGAAGCATCACTGAACACCTGAAAACCTTCCGTACCTGACGGAAGTGCTAACACTGGAGCTGAAGTCAAACAATCCTTCAATCTTTGAAAACTAGCTTCACACTCCGGTGTCCAAACAAAAGGAACTGTCTGTGTCTGGAAATTGGTCGGATCGTCCCGGGACGATGCTGCGATCGGCCGGGCCGATCTGTGTATTATAAAGAGAAATCAGTCGTTTTGAAGAGAGAGAAAATCAAAAATAAATATCTGATTTTTCGTCTGAGGAGAGAGAAAAAGAGGTTTTTGGGAAAAGTTGATTTCGGGAAGACGCGGAGCCGTTTTCGATCGAAGTGACTGTTGAGGAATTTGCTGTGCACGAGGTAAGGCACATTCTACCTTTCTCAATTTTCAGTTCCGTCGCGGTTGGCGGTATTTTTCTGTTCGGATTTCGTTTTCGTTACGGTGTTTCGTCCGTATATTGTGATTGGTTCAGTTTTTACCGCGTAAGTTTCTGTATATTGTTGACGTGCCGTGTGTGCACATTTTGGTTATTTTCTGAAGATTTTTGTCCGGGTATTTTCAGGTGAAGGTAAAGGAATCTGATGTGGTGAAGACTGCTTTCAGTACTCGGTACGGGCACTATGAGTTTTTGGTTATGCCTTTTGGGGTAACCAATGCGCCTGCGATTTTCATGGATCTGATGAACCAAGTATTCAGGGAGTATTTGGATCAGTTCGTGATCGTTTTCATCGACGATATTCTGGTATATTCTGCATCCGAGGATGATCATGCCAGACATTGAGGATTGTGTTGGAGACTTTGAGGAGGCATCAGCTGTATGCCAAGTTCTCCAAGTGTGAATTATGGCTGAAGAGTATTTCATTTCTGGGGCATGTGATTAGCGGAGAAGGCATTTCTGTAGATCCCCAGAAGATTCAGGCAGTTGCTGATTGGCCAAGGCCGACTACGGTATTTGAGGTACGTAGTTTCTTGGGCATGGCCGGATATTACAGGAAATTTGTGAAAGGATTTTCACAGATTTCGACGTCTCTGACGAGACTGACTCAGACCCGACCCGACGGGGACGGATCCCGCCCGAGCCGGATCGCGACGGAGCTGAAAATTGAGAAAGGTAGAATGTGCCTTACCTCGTGCACAACAAATTCCTCAACAGTCACTTCGATCGAAAATGGCTCCGCGTCTTCCCGAAATCAACTTTTCCCAAAAACCTCTTTTTCTCTCTCCTCAGACGAAAAATCAGATATTTATTTTTGATTTTCTCTCTCTTCAAAACGACTGATTTCTCTTTATAATACACAGATCGGCCCGGCCGATCGCAGCATCGTCCCGGGACGATCCGACCAATTTCCAGACACAGTCAGTTCCTTCTGTTTGGACACCGGAGTGTGAAGCTAGTTTTCAAAGATTGAAGGATTGTTTGACTTCAGCTCCAGTGTTAGCACTTCCGTCAGGTACGGAAGGTTTTCAGGTGTTCAGTGATGCTTCACTGAAAGGACTAGGATGTGTCCTGATGCAGCATGGTCAGGTAATTGCTTATGCTTCGAGACAGTTAAAACCACATGAGAAGAATTACCCGACACATGATGACTTTCTGATTCGTAAGAGCCTAGGATGTGTCCTGATGCAGCATGGACAGGTAATTGCTTATGGCGTCATTACCTGCATGGCATCAGATGTGAGATTTTTACTGATCATAGGCACATTCTACCTTTCTCAATTTTCAGTTCCGTCGCGGTTGGCGGTATTTTTCTGTTCGGATTTCGTTTTCGTTACGGTTTTTCGTCCGTATCTTTTGATTGGTTCAGTTTTTACCGCGTAAGTTTCTGTATATTGTTGACGTGCCGTGTGTGTGCACATTTTGGTTATTTTCCGAAGATTTTTGTCCGGGTATTTTTGATTCGGCGATGTTTTTCGTAGACTACAAATTTCTGTGATATTGGAAATTATCTGTGCAGTAGAATAAATGTTCTGGAATGTGATTATCTATATGCTGTGCGAATTCGGTAAATTTTCTTTGCAGGAAATTTTTGTGTAAATTCTGTATACTGCCGTTGTGCTGCCCGATTTTTGGGTAATTTCTGAATTGTCCGGATTTCTTCTGAATTGAAATGCTATGTGTATAAGCTATAAAAAGGGAGTTATAAGGGGCCTGAATCCTATGAGATTCAGTTAGTGAAACGGGGAATCTGAAATGAGATCAAATCTGATATCTGTTCTGTTCCGGATCCGATGAATTCTGTTCTGGTGCTATAAGCACATCTGTTTTGGTGCCGTGAGCACAATGGGAGACATAAGGGGCCTGGATCCTATGAGATTCAGTCAGTGTCTGGGAAGGGAGGCATAAGGGGCCGGAATCCGTAGAGATTTCGTCAGTGTCAGGGCATTTAGCTATATGTATCTGTTCTGTTATCTGTATCTGTTCCGTACGAAATTGTGATTCTGATATGATATGATCTGTACGATTCTGATTTCTGATTTCTGTATAATTCTGGACTCCGTTGATTTATTCTGTTCTGTGATCTGATCTGTACGACTCTGATTCTGATTTGATATCTGTCCGTATAAGTTCTGATTTCCGATTCTGTTCCGATTTCTGATCTGATTTCTGTCTGATGAGTTTGGTTTTGGTTTATGAGAATTTAGATTGGTGGTTTATTGCTTTGCTGAGCTGTTGAGCTCACCCTTGCTTTCTGGTGGTTTTCAGGTTCTGGGAAAGGGAAGGAAGTCCAGGACTAGAGTTCTGAGTTCTGATCAGTATAGGTACTTTTGTACTTTTGATTTTTGTACAGTCATGGCTTTTCTGTTCTGTATTCTGTTCTGTTTAAAAGCCATGTACTGTTCTGTATATGATTATTTTGAGGAAAGGAAATGAAAAGATAGATGTTTTTGTTCCGCTGTGTTTGATGATTTTAGTAGTTCTGTTGTTCTGTGTGTGTGTCTGTTGAGTTAAGTATTTGGAAGATCAGTTCAGTAACCTAATCCAAAGCCAGATCCTGGATAAGTAAGAACAGCTCCGTCGCGATCCGGCTCGGGCGGGATCCGTCCCGTCGTCGGTCGGGTCGTGACAGGATGTCCCTTCCTCTTTGAATTTCAAATTGAATGTTTAAATCTCACTTGAAATTGTCACTTTGACATTTACAACTCAATGCTCAAATTAAATTACATCAAAGAAATTGAAAAATCTAGACTCAACACCTATAGGGTTATCCTAATAATTTAACATTTAAATAAATATCCCAAGCAATTAATATTTAAAATTTAAAATGCTCAAATCACAGACACGCTTGACCATGCTTTTTTAACATTAAAGGGGGACTTACGCATTCTGAAGCACCTATAGAAAATATCATTAATTTAAAGCTTAATTTAATGTCCCCTTTAATTTTTATGTCATGTATGAACATGACCACCTATATAAGATTGAATTAGTATAAATCTTTCATATCCTAAGGGTAATCTATTGCACAATCAATCACATCACAGAGTGTAGGAAGTAAGTAAACAATCAAGCAATCTAAGTTAGCAAATATGATGTAGTGAAAACTCAAAAAATTGACACATAGCAGAAAAGTAAACACCGTCCTAGCTTAAGACTAGAGTTGGTTGTTCTAGCAAGTCATCTAAAGTGTGTAGGGTAGGCTGTATGATTTGGATATGCCATATATATGATAATTAATTAAAGTTGTTTGATGTTCTAGTCGGTTGAAAGGCTTAAGAAATTTAAGTTTGAGTTTAGATATTAATGGCTTAAAACTGATTTTTAAAGTATATTTTTATAGGATTATTGATTACCACCTTTGTTTATCGTTGAGACTGTGAAGTTTATTACACATTCTTAGGGCTAATTCAATAGTCTTGTAGGCTTGGGTTACCTAGTGGTAATCGGTACGTTTAGGTGAATTAGATCGATTAAGACTTAAGTTAATATTTTCTTGATCTTTAAATGATTTTTGAATTTCAGAAATTTTTTGGATTATTTTTATCATTTAATTAATGAGTCAAAAGTTGACTTTTTGATTAAGGTTAAATTCTAGAAAGTTAAAATTTTTATAAAATATTTGACCCTAAGATGATTTAGATTTTTCTACATTTAGTTATGAAGGTTTGAAGTTTTGACTTAAGTTTGATCGGATTGTTGATTTTAAAATTTTAATGATTTTTAAAGGTTTGATATTTTTGATAAATATTAGATTTTATTTTGAGTTGAATGCCTTTGAGTTTGATTAATTTAGATTTTTTTTAATTAGTTATGATCTTTCAAAGTTTGAGAATTAATTTATTTTTTTAAATTGTTTTAATTAAAGACCTTATTTATGATTTGAATCCAAATGAACTCCAAACTTCTTGAAATCACATCCAAAGATCAGAAATGATCTAAGGAGGGATTATCAAGTGTTTAAGATTTTTTTGGAATATTCAAAGTTTTTTAATTAATTAAATTATTTAAATATTGAATTTCAATTAAAATTAAATTAAACTTAAATCTGTTTCAAAATATAATTCACGTCATTTTATTATATTAGTTAGTTTGATGGTGTTAGTACTAAGAGTACAGTACATCCCCTGTAGATCTAGGATCAAAGGCTAGCGTTATAAGTATATTACTATATGGCTTATCGTTGGGTGACCTCTCCATTCTTGGGAGGCTATAAATCACATTTATATATATGGGTGGATCCCCATATAGCCTAGGGTGGGCAAATGCCCACCCTAAAATAAAATGTATTTTTGAAGGTTAATTTGGAATTTGACCCCCCTAAAAAGTTATTTGCCCATCATTTAGGGAGAGCAAGAAGCATTGGATGAAAAAAACTACAAAAAGGTAATGTACTTACTTTCTAGTTTGTATAAAGTATGAGTGAAATTTTATCCAATGGAAAAAGAAATGTCTTTATGATTTATAAGTTGGATTTAAAAGGAATTCTAAGAAATAAGAGAAAAAAAATTTATAATTTGTATACAAATAAATCTTTATTTTTGTTGGCTATTTTTTTTATTGCATTGCGTTAAAATAAATTTTATTTATTTTTGATTTGTGCATGAGTGATTCTTAAATCCATTAAATATTATTCATACATTATGGTTTAATTATCTCTTTTTTTGCTTAAGTTAGATAACATTAAGCTTATTTATTATTCTTTTTCTTTAAGTTAGGGTCTAGCTTCAGCATAACTTATATGATTATGCTCCAACTTATATTATTACTAAAATCAATATTAAACTGGAAGATAAATGATAAAATTTTCTCTTATAAATTTGATAGCATTATATTGGTTAAATTATTTAAAAAAATATTTTATTATTATTACTATTTTATGTTATTATTTTATTATTATAATTATTATATTTTATTTTTGTTATTATTGTAGTTGTTGTTTAATTAATTAAAATTTTGCCAACTCTGAAAAAAGAAGTTGGATCCGCCCATGCTTATATATATATATATATATATATATATATATATATATATATATATATATATATATATATATATATATATATATATATATATATATATATATATATATATATATATATATATATATATATATATATCACACTAATAAAGTTCCATCTATCTTTCTATTCTACATGCTTTATGTGTGATGTCTCCTTTCTAGATTCATTTCTAGGGGTGTCAATAATTGACATGATAGGAAAACCCGACCCAAACCCTACTCGCAAATTTCGACTTTGACCAGACTCAATTTTAAAATGGGCCGGGTTCGGGTTCACGAATTCGACCCGTCCTAAAAACCCGTTTAAAATGCTTTGCCCGCATCTGCCCAGGCTGCCCGCATCCGGCCCGCCTAGCTGCCCGCGCGATAACCCCAGCAGCGCGCCGCCCACTTGTCGGCCGAGGCCGCCCACGCTCCAGCTAAGACCTCCGGAGCTCCTCTCGAGGCGACCAGCGCGCTCGCTGAGACCACCCGTGCGAGCTCTTGCCTGCCCAGGCTCGCATCCGCGTCCCACGCGCGCACCGCATCCAGCCTGCGCGCACTCATATCTAGCCCGTGCACACCCTCGTGCTCTTCCTGCGTCGGATCGGGTCAACCCGGCAACCTGCCAGGTTGGGTCTGGGTTCGAATTTCCGACCCGTTTACCTAACCGGGTCGGGTTAGGGTCGACCCGTTTGAACTCAAGTCAGTTCCAGGTTTGACCCAAACCCGACCCGTGACCTGATTTTGAAACCCCTATTCATTTCTCTCAGACAAATCAGATGAAAACATGATCTTTGTGTGTGTTGAATAGCCCATTGAGTCTATCTCCTTTAAATCAAAAGAACCTAAGAATCCCACTATGCATTGAATTGAGAAGAGAATAAATATTTGATTAATTAATCCTATATTACATTCATTCAAAATAATACTTATAGTTATAAAATCACCATGATATATAAAATATTTGATTGTAGTTTTGTCTTAATTTTAGTTTCTTAATGAATTTGGCACTATTTAATCAGAAAGATTGTTGTTGTCTCTTTCTACCAATAAAATTTATTTTTATAGCAATATTAGTTGAGATTTAAATCAATACTCAATGCCATTAGGAAATTTTTCTTTAATTTGAAGCTTTTAGGTGATTTTTCGATCACAGTTCTTAACCCCATGAATGTTTTAATTAAACTCATGAACGACTTTGATTATTGTTAGATTTTCTCCCACATATCTTATTTTGTGCATAACTTCTACATGAAAGTGGTGAAATGGTCCCCTAATTTGGATGTTGAGGTGGACTCTCCAGTTGTCCCCATATGGGTTTCCTTCCCTCACCTTAGGCCTCATCTTTTTTCCTGTAGGGTTCTTTTCGGTTTGGGTTCTATCTTTGGTCGCACTCTCAAGTCAGACAGTGCTACAGCTTCGGGTTCCCGTCCCTCGATTGCTCGTATCCTTGTTGAATTAGATGTTACAAAAAATTACCAGGATAAAATTTGGATAGGTTCTATGGAATCGGGATATGTTCAAATGGTTATTTTTGATGATCTACCTCATTTCTGTAAGCACTGTAATTCTTTAGGGCATTTAAAGGATGTTTGTCCTGTTTTGCATCCTAGTTTTAATATTTCCAAACCTTTGGTTGGCCCGTACGCAGTATCTGGATAGAATGTGAAGGATGTTGGCTCTAATGATGTTCTTAACCCGTCCAATATTTTTGTCCGACAGTCTAGCCCGTCCAATATTGGTTACCCCAAAAGGCATAACCAAAAACTCATAGTGCCCGTACCGAGTACTGAAAGCAGTCTTCACCACATCAGATTCCTTTACCTTCACCTGAAAATACCCGGACAAAAATCTTCGGAAAATAACCAAAATGTGCACACACGGCACGTCAACAATATACAGAAACTTACGCGGTAAAAACTGAACCAATCACAAGATACGGACGAAAAACCGTAACGAAAATGAAATCCGAACAGAAAAATACCGCCAACCGCGACGGAACTGAAAATTGAGAAAGGTAGAATGTGCCTATGATCAGTAAAAATCTCACATCTGATGCCATGCAGGTAATGACGCCATAAGCAATTACCTGTCCATGCTGCATCAGGACACATCCTAGGCTCTTACGAATCAGAAAGTCATCATGTGTCGGGTAATTCTTCTCATGTGGTTTTAACTGTCTCGAAGCATAAGCAATTACCTGACCATGCTGCATCAGGACACATCCTAGTCCTTTCAGTGAAGCATCACTGAACACCTGAAAACCTTCCGTACCTGACGGAAGTGCTAACACTGGAGCTGAAGTCAAACAATCCTTCAATCTTTGAAAACTAGCTTCACACTCCGGTGTCCAAACAGAAGGAACTGACTGTGTCTGGAAATTGGTCGGATCGTCCCGGGACGATGCTGCGATCGGCCGGGCCGATCTGTGTATTATAAAGAGAAATCAGTCGTTTTGAAGAGAGAGAAAATCAAAAATAAATATCTGATTTTTCGTCTGAGGAGAGAGAAAAAGAGGTTTTTGGGAAAAGTTGATTTCGGGAAGACGCGGAGCCGTTTTCGATCGAAGTGACTGTTGAGGAATTTGCTGTGCACGAGGTAAGGCACATTCTACCTTTCTCAATTTTCAGTTCCGTCGCGGTTGGCGGTATTTTTCTGTTCGGATTTCGTTTTCGTTACGGTTTTTCGTCCGTATCTTTTGATTGGTTCAGTTTTTACCGCGTAAGTTTCTGTATATTGTTGACGTGCCGTGTGTGCACATTTTGGTTATTTTCCGAAGATTTTTGTCCGGGTATTTTTGATTCGGCGATGTTTTTCGTAGACTACAAATTTCTGTGATATTGGAAATTATCTGTGCAGTAGAATAAATGTTCTGGAATGTGATTATCTATATGCTGTGCGAATTCGGTAAATTTTCTTTGCAGGAAATTTTGTGTAAATTCTGTATACTGCCGTTGTGCTGCCCGATTTTTGGGTAATTTCTGAATTGTCCGGATTTCTTCTGAATTGAAATGCTATGTGTATAAGCTATAAAAAGGGAGTTATAAGGGGCCTGAATCCTATGAGATTCAGTTAGTGAAACGGGGAATCTGAAATGAGATCAAATCTGATATCTGTTCTGTTCCGGATCCGATGAATTCTGTTCTGGTGCTATAAGCACATCTGTTTTGGTGCCGTGAGCACAATGGGAGACATAAGGGGCCTGGATCCTATGAGATTCAGTCAGTGTCTGGGAAGGGAGGCATAAGGGGCCGGAATCCGTAGAGATTCCGTCAGTGTCAGGGCATTTAGCTATATGTATCTGTTCTGTTATCTGTATCTGTTCCGTACGAAATTGTGATTCTGATATGATATGATCTGTACGATTCTGATTTCTGATTTTTCTGTATAATTCTGGACTCCGTTGATTTATTCTGTTCTGTGATCTGATCTGTACGACTCTGATTCTGATTTGATATCTGTCCGTATAAGTTCTGATTTCCGATTCTGTTCCGATTTCTGATCTGATTTCTGTCTGATGAGTTTGGTTTTGGTTTATGAGAATTTAGATTGGTGGTTTATTGCTTTGCTGAGCTGTTGAGCTCACCCTTGCTTTCTGGTGGTTTTCAGGTTCTGGGAAAGGGAAGGAAGTCCAGGACTAGAGTTCTGAGTTCTGATCAGTATAGGTACTTTTGTACTTTTGATTTTTGTACAGTCATGGCTTTTCTGTTCTGTATTCTGTTCTGTTTAAAAGCCATGTACTGTTCTGTATATGATTATTTTGAGGAAATGAAAAGATAGATGTTTTGTTCCGCTGTGTTTGATGATTTTAGTAGTTCTGTTGTTCTGTGTGTGTCTGTTGAGTTAAGTATTTGGAAGATCAGTTCAGTAACCTAATCCAAAGCCAGATCCTGGATAAGTAAGAACAGCTCCGTCGCGATCCGGCTCGGGCGGGATCCGTCCCCGTCGGGTCGGGTCGTGACAGGATGTCCCTTCCTCTTTGAATTTCAAATTGAATGTTTAAATCTCACTTGAAATTGTCACTTTGACATTTACAACTCAATGCTCAAATTAAATTACATCAAAGAAATTGAAAAATCTAGACTCAACACCTATAGGGTTATCCTAATAATTTAACATTTAAATAAATATCCCAAGCAATTAATATTTAAAATTTAAAATGCTCAAATCACAGACACGCTTGACCATGCTTTTTTAACATTAAAGGGGGACTTACGCATTCTGAAGCACCTATAGAAAATATCATTAATTTAAAGCTTAATTTAATGTCCCCTTTAATTTTTATGTCATGTATGAACATGACCACCTATATAAGATTGAATTAGTATAAATCTTTCATATCCTAAGGGTAATCTATTGCACAATCAATCACATCACAGAGTGTAGGAAGTAAGTAAACAATCAAGCAATCTAAGTTAGCAAATATGATGTAGTGAAAACTCAAAAAATTGACACATAGCAGAAAAGTAAACACCGTCCTAGCTTAAGACTAGAGTTGGTTGTTCTAGCAAGTCATCTAAAGTGTGTAGGGTAGGCTGTATGATTTGGATATGCCATATATATGATAATTAATTAAAGTTGTTTGATGTTCTAGTCGGTTGAAAGGCTTAAGAAATTTAAGTTTGAGTTTAGATATTAATGGCTTAAAACTGATTTTAAAGTATATTTTATAGGATTATTGATTACCACCTTTGTTTATCGTTGAGACTGTGAAGTTTATTACACATTCTTAGGGCTAATTCAATAGTCTTGTAGGCTTGGGTTACCTAGTGGTAATCGGTACGTTTAGGTGAATTAGATCGATTAAGACTTAAGTTAATATTTTCTTGATCTTTAAATGATTTTTGAATTTCAGAAATTTTTTGGATTATTTTTATCATTTAATTAATGAGTCAAAAGTTGACTTTTTGATTAAGGTTAAATTCTAGAAAGTTAAAATTTTTATAAAATATTTGACCCTAAGATGATTTAGATTTTTCTACATTTAGTTATGAAGGTTTGAAGTTTTGACTTAAGTTTGATCGGATTGTTGATTTTAAAATTTTAATGATTTTTAAAGGTTTGATATTTTTGATAAATATTAGATTTTATTTTGAGTTGAATGCCTTTGAGTTTGATTAATTTAGATTTTTTTTAATTAGTTATGATCTTTCAAAGTTTGAGAATTAATTTAATTTTTAAATTGTTTTAATTAAAGACCTTATTTATGATTTGAATCCAAATGAACTCCAAACTTCTTGAAATCACATCCAAAGATCAGAAATGATCTAAGGAGGGATTATCAAGTGTTTAAGATTTTTTTGGAATATTCAAAGTTTTTTAATTAATTAAATTATTTAAATATTGAATTTCAATTAAAATTAAATTAAACTTAAATCTGTTTCAAAATATAATTCACGTCATTTTATTATATTAGTTAGTTTGATGGTGTTAGTACTAAGAGTACAGTACATCCCCTGTAGATCTAGGATCAAAGGCTAGCGTTATAAGTATATTACTATATGGCTTATCGTTGGGTGACCTCTCCATTCTTGGGAGGCTATAAATCACATTTATATATATGGGTGGATCCCCATATAGCCTAGGGTGGGCAAATGCCCACCCTAAAATAAAATGTATTTTTGAAGGTTAATTTGGAATTTGACCCCCCTAAAAAGTTATTTGCCCATCATTTAGGGAGAGCAAGAAGCATTGGATGAAAAAAACTACAAAAAGGTAATGTACTTACTTTCTAGTTTGTATAAAGTATGAGTGAAATTTTATCCAATGGAAAAAGAAATGTCTTATGATTTATAAGTTGGATTTAAAAGGAATTCTAAGAAATAAGAGAAAAAAATTTATAATTTGTATACAAATAAATCTTTATTTTTGTTGGCTATTTTTTTTATTGCATTGCGTTAAAATAAATTTTATTTATTTTTGATTTGTGCATGAGTGATTCTTAAATCCATTAAATATTATTCATACATTATGGTTTAATTATCTCTTTTTTTGCTTAAGTTAGATAACATTAAGCTTATTTATTATTCTTTTTCTTTAAGTTAGGGTCTAGCTTCAGCATAACTTATATGATTATGCTCCAACTTATATTATTACTAAAATCAATATTAAACTGGAAGATAAATGATAAAATTTTCTCTTATAAATTTGATAGCATTATATTGGTTAAATTATTTAAAAAAAATATTTTATTATTATTACTATTTTATGTTTTTATTTTATTATTATTATAATTATTATATTTTATTTTTGTTATTATTGTAGTTGTTGTTTAATTAATTAAAATTTTGCCAACTCTGAAAAAAGAAGTTGGATCCGCCCATGCTTATTATATATTATATATATATATATATATATATATATATATATATATATATATATATATATATATATATATATATCACACTAATAAAGTTCCATCTATCTTTCTATTCTACATGCTTTATGTGTGATGTCTCCTTTCTAGATTCATTTCTAGGGGTGTCAATAATTGACATGATAGGAAAACCCGACCCAAACCCTACTCGCAAATTTCGACTTTGACCAGACTCAATTTTAAAATGGGCCGGGTTCGGGTTCACGAATTCGACCCGTCCTAAAAACCCGTTTAAAATGCTTTGCCCGCATCTGCCCAGGCTGCCCGCATCCGGCCCGCCTAGCTGCCCGCGCGATAACCCCAGCAGCGCGCCGCCCACTTGTCGGCCGAGGCCGCCCACGCTCCAGCTAAGACCTCCGGAGCTCCTCTCGAGGCGACCAGCGCGCTCGCTGAGAGACCACCCGTGCGAGCTCTTGCCTGCCCAGGCTCGCATCCGCGTCCCACGCGTGCGCGCACCGCATCCAGCCTGCGCGCGCACTCATATCTAGCCCGTGCACACCCTCGTGCTCTTCCTGCGTCGGATCGGGTCAACCCGGCAACCTGCCAGGTTGGGTCTGGGTTCGAATTTCCGACCCGTTTACCTAACCGGGTCGGGTTAGGGTCGACCCGTTTGAACTCAAGTCAGTTCCAGGTTTGACCCAAACCCGACCCGTGACCTGATTTTGAAACCCCTATTCATTTCTCTCAGACAAATCAGATGAAAACATGATCTTTGTGTGTGTTGAATAGCCCATTGAGTCTATCTCCTTTAAATCAAAAGAACCTAAGAATCCCACTATGCATTGAATTGAGAAGAGAATAAATATTTGATTAATTAATCCTATATTACATTCATTCAAAATAATTCTTATAGTTATAAAATCACCATGATATATAAAATATTTGATTGTAGTTTTGTCTTAATTTTAGTTTCTTAATGAATTTGGCACTATTTAATCAGAAAGATTGTTGTTGTCTCTTTCTACCAATAAAATTTATTTTTATAGCAATATTAGTTGAGATTTAAATCAATACTCAATGCCATTAGGAAATTTTTCTTTAATTTGAAGCTTTTAGGTGATTTTTCGATCACAGTTCTTAACCCCATGAATGTTTTAATTAAACTCATGAACGACTTTGATTATTGTTAGATTTTCTCCCACATATCTTATTTTGTGCATAACTTCTACATGAAAGTGGTGAAATGGTCCCCTAATTTGGATGTTGAGGTGGACTCTCCAGTTGTCCCCATATGGGTTTCCTTCCCTCACCTTAGGCCTCATCTTTTTTCCTGTAGGGTTCTTTTCGGTTTGGGTTCTATCTTTGGTCGCACTCTCAAGTCAGACAGTGCTACAGCTTCGGGTTCCCGTCCCTCGATTGCTCGTATCCTTGTTGAATTAGATGTTACAAAAAATTACCAGGATAAAATTTGGATAGGTTCTATGGAATCGGGATATGTTCAAATGGTTATTTTTGATGATCTACCTCATTTCTGTAAGCACTGTAATTCTTTAGGGCATTTAAAGGATGTTTGTCCTGTTTTGCATCCTAGTTTTAATATTTCCAAACCTTTGGTTGGCCCGTACGCAGTATCTGGATAGAATGTGAAGGATGTTGGCTCTAATGATGTTCTTAACCCGTCCAATATTTTTGTCCGACAGTCTGAGAATACTGGAATGGGTGGTGTGGTCGGTATCCCTATGGTGGCTGATATTGTTTTATCCCCTGATGCCTTACCTTTTGTTTCACCAGTTACTGATTTAGGCTCCCCGAGTCTTTTCTTGTGTGCTTCTTTACCTGTTATGTCGAACATTGGGTTAAGTCATGTTGTTGAGGCTATTGTAGGTGTGCAATCTGTAAATCTTTGTGAGGATGGTGCTTTACCTTCTTTAATGTGTAATAATGTTGTAGGGAATTCTAGCTGTGCTTTTAATGCTAATTCCGTGGTTTCGGAGGGCTCTGCCCAGGCTGTTTTGGGTGGTTCTTTGTAGAATCCTGAGGTTTTGGGTGTCTAGGTTAGGTCTGGCACTGAATGTGGTACTTTGGGTGGGGTTGGGCCTTGTAACCCTTCCTTTTCAACTCCGGTGAATGACAATTTAGTTAAGAGCTCACTTGTGGATGTGCCAATCAATTTTATTGAGCCTCAAGCCTTGGTTTACTGCTTCTATATGGTGCCAATTTTTTTGGTGCTCTCCTATTTTTATTTTATATTGGTCGGGCAATGATGTGTTCTGGGCTCGTTTCTCCATTAGCTTGGTCCCTGACAACCTTTGGTGGTGATCGTTTGCTTGGTTGGGTTAGCTGCTTCGGTTTGTATCTTCACCAAATTGGAAGGTCGGTGCTGTGCTTTTGGGAAGCTGGTAGTCTCGACCAAATGCTGAGCCCTCGATTTTTGGAATTCCAATGTATTTTCTTTTGCTTTTTGGGGGGTTATATTTCTGGGATTTTGTACTCTGTTTTTATTAATATAATGTTCTCTTGTTAAAATAATAATAATAATAAACAATTGAAAGAGACGGCGACCATCTATTTTATTAAAGAGTACCAAATTTGTAGTTCATGTCTTTATGAAACTCAATTTTTTTCAACTTTTAGGTTGTTCATAGTTTTAAAGATTTATTTGTAAATCGAGTGTTTACAAAATTTAATTTCGAAGACAAAATAGTAAGCTAATCTTTACTGATTTCCATAAAGAAACAAGTTCAAATAGCCTTCAAAGAAAATGAAATAATAAGAAAACAAAGAATTTAGGTGATTTGAGTTCTTATGAACTCTACATCCACGACATAACCTTGTTTATCATTCTTTATTCAAATATGTCTAGAGAAAATATGATACAAGATTTGTATATACAGAAATGGCTTCAGACTTTTCTAACAGCCGCTTACAATTGGCTGAACCAAATAATAGCTTACTTATAATAGTAAAATACCCAACTACAGAGATCTTATAATAGCTCTTTAACAGTACGTAGCCACAAAAAATATGTTAATAGCACCAATTAACTCCACAAACAAGATCTAAATAGATCTTCATAAACAGAAACATCATGTAACTAAAACAAAAAAAAAAAAATAGATATTGGGTAAACTAGGGAACGAAATATTAGGCAATGTAAATAAGCTGTGGTGGCCATTTTCCTGTATTTACCATTGTACCCGTATGAGCCTATATAAACAGACCCTGTAACACCTGAACAATTAATCTACTTTTACTATTTTCTATTCTTGTCTTCTTCTCTCTCTCTCTAATTCTCTCATGGTATCTTGAGCCAAAATGGGGGACCAAAATTCAGCCACTTCTCTCCCTCCCTCCTCCACCATTGCCGGCACCTCCACCGAGCTCCCTATACCGACTTCACTAAAATTTCTCATCTCTAATGTAAAGAATCTGATCCCTAATCCCCTCACCATCGACAACTATGCGATATGGCACATACAGATCATCCAACACTTCACCGCCAATGGCTATGCCGGACATCTCACTGGTAAATCTCCTCCACCTTCCACCGAAAACAATCAAGATCATCACCGCTGGCTTCTTGTAGACAGAAACTTGATTTCAGCCTTATTCTCCACCATTTCACCTCCTATTCTTCCCTATGTAATCAATTCCTCTACTGCCCACGATGTTTGGACAATTCTTGAATGCCGATTGCAACCAATGAGCCATTCTCGAGTAATACAACTCAAGAATGAACTCCATCACATCCAAATGAAAGATCTAAGTATGCAACAATATCTTTCTCAAGTCAAGAACATCATCGAATACATTGCCGCATCCGGCTCGCACGTCGATCCAGAAGACGACATTCTCTACATTTTAAACGGGCTACATTCGTCCCATAATTCGTTCAAGACCACCGTTCGCATGTCCTCTCTTCCGGTAGATCTTGACAACTTGTACTCTTTCCTCTATAGTGAGGAGATCCATGTCCAACAAGAACTGCTCAAGGAATCTGCCCACAGCTCGTCGGCAATGGTTCTTCAAGCCAACGTGCCGAACGCAAATCGTTGGCGTTCTCAAAAGCGGTCAGCCAAGAATCCCAACAATGGCACCCACCAATTCACTGCAACACCAACGCCTTAGGCTCCGCCTGCCCCTTCCACGAACCGGCCCACTTGCCAAATCTGCAGGAAACTTGGGCATATCACAATTAATTGCTGGCATCGCTGTAATCCCAAGTATGCTCCTACAGCACCTAATGGCCAACGCGCCATGATGGCTCAACCCACGGCCTACCCGTCTCAAGATTGGATAGTTGACTCCGGAGCCTCATCTCACCTCACTCCGGATTCCTCCAACATCTAGTTTCCTCTCTCCTATTAGGGAAATGACATTGTCTCCATTGCCAACAGAACAACTCTACCCTTTCACAATTTCGGGCAGGGGCTGCTCTCGTTACCGGACACGACTCGTAAGCTTCGCCTGTGTAATCTCTTATATGTCCCCTCTCTTACTCACAATTTATTATCCGTTTCAAAATTAACTTCCAATAATTCTATTTCGATAACATTTGATGCTAATGGATTTGTAATTAAGGACCTTTTATCCTGCTGTTTGAAATGAACAGACAGGAAGCTGGTTTGACATACTTGGTAGAGAGGGCCTGACACAGCACCTGGCAGGAACTCCTCGCCACCCTTTCCCCTGAGTGTCTTATTCCGATTAGGCAGACACCAAGTCTCGTGATTCCTTTGTTTGCTGGCCCGATTTGGTCAGGCAGATACTGATTCACCCCAATCCACTGCTATGAGATGAGCAGGAGGATATGGGATCCTTTCACCTTCCATTCTGTTGATTCGATATTGTCAGATAGATAGTTGGTATGCTTTTACTATCTTACTTTTGGTTCTTCTCTTGGCTCTGCCCCGCTACAGGGTAAGGCTAAAGGAGAACCTCTCTACCTTTTTTCACCATTTTAGGAAGTTTTTACTTTTGATCCTCTCTTTGGCTCTGCCCTCACTATAGGGCGAGGCTAAGGGAGAATTTTTTTACCTTTTCCACCCTGGTGGTAACCTTTACTTTTGATTCTCCTTTCTTCTCTGCCGTCGCTATAGGTCAAGGCTATGGGAGAATCCCCTTACCTTGTTTTCACCTCTTTAGGTGACCTGTACCGTTAGTTCTATCTTTGGCTCTACCCTTGTCGAAGGGTGAGGCTAGGAGAAGAACCTATTACTTGTTCACCATTTTGGTGTACTTTACTTATGCACTGTTGTTTCTCACTCTCCCCTAGGCTCTGCCCACGTTGTTGTGTAAGGCCAGGGGATGAGTCTCTTACCTTTTCTTCTACCTTTTTGGCACTCTTTTACTCGTACCCTTTACTCTACTTTATGTGGCTTAGTTGGTCAACACCAACACGAGCGGTTCACTAGTTGTTCGCCACTCCTGTTGGGGGTCCGTTTGTTGACCTTGATTTTGCCCAGATCCGGGCCCAGCGTAAACCTAGGTTGACCTATTAGGCCTTTTGAGCCCAAATCTATTTTAAATCGATTCGAATCTTGGCACGGCCCAATACCTCCTCCCCCTTGACCCCCTTGATTGGTTTGACCAAGTCAAACGTGGACATGGTCAACCATGGATTTAAATAGGTCATAAACACCTATTTAGGAGGAATTAAGGCCTAATTAATGCAATTAAAGCCTCCCTTTTGAATTTCAAATGAAACCCACGGACAAATCCTGCTATTTTCCCTCCCAATTAGATCTAGATTCGATCGTGGCCATTGGTTTGAATCCTAGAGCTTTAAATATCAAAAGCATAAGTTATTTTTGGACTTTTTTTGCTCTTTCTCTCGATCCAAGCCCCCAAACCCTCTGAGATTTTGTGTGAGCACTCTTGGAGAGTTTCCCCATCTTCCCTGACAAGATCCCGGCGTCCTAGGCTCGCCGGCGGCGAGAACTTCGATGAAACGGAAGCCAAGAAGCTTTCGGGGCTTCTATCACTTGATCCAAGGAAAATCAGGGTTCGACGTCAACTAGAGATACTCCTGCAGTGTCAACGAATCCAACAAACCCAAGAACGCAAAAATCCGACAGATAGATCTCTTAAAAACCCTTAGAATAGATCACGTAGCTTTTGGTTAAATAGCTCTTTTGAAAAGCTGATTATTTTCCAAACGGATTTTCCCCCATGATTTCTGTTCATGTATAGAACTTGTGTGTAAAATTTCACGAAGTTTCGATGCGTATCGAGTGAGAACGAAGCGCAATAGTGCTCTAGGGCTTGGTCCGGCCATGTGCATGCATGGGATGGATCATAGACCGTCGGATTCGAGATCCACGGTCCAGATTTTGTTGTACGCCATGCTGGTTTGATCTGCCGCTCATTGGGTTGCTACATTGAGTCATCCGACTCGATCAGAGACGTCCGTTTTGAATGGCGCGGGATCGGATGGCTGTAGCGGCTCGGTGACGTGGATGAGTGGCCTTGACCTTGATTGCGGCATGATTGCCTCAATCATTTGTTGGCGACGCAATCATTGCGCCGCCGCCAATGATTCGCCACAGGAGGCGGAGCCAATCCCGTTGCGCCATGTGGCGCCGCCGTTATTTAATATTATCTTAAATTATTTTTTAAATGTGTTTTAAGCTAGTTTCATTTAAAAAATCACAAAAAATTCATTTTTTGTCTTATTTTCGTGTGTAATATGTCGAACCGCTCGTATTTTCATTCTCTACATTCTAAAATTATTTTAAAACAAAAATAGCATGAATATTTGTAGATATTGGAAAAACAACAAAAATCCCCTTTTATTATTATTACTTAAATTGGTATTTTAGTAATAATTATTATTATATTAGTATTTTTATTATAGCTATTTATAATAATTATATATATATATATATATATATATATATATATTCTATAATTGTTTATTGCTGTTTTAGTTTTGTTGTGTTATTATTATTTTTATTATTATTATTATTATTATTATTATTATTATTAGATTAATGTTAATCTTAACTTATTTGGAAAATTAGTTTTAAATTAGTGTTAATATTAATTTATTTTTGAAATTAGCCTTTATTATTATGATTATTATTATTGCATTAGATAAATATTAAATTTCAGATATTATAAACTTTATTTTTATCCTTATTTTATCATTATTTATTACTTTTAAATTATTTTAAATTTATTTTAATGAACCATACTTGCAAAAATCATAACTTTTTCGTTTTCGACGCACAATACCTTGTTTTGATTGTATTTGAATTATGCACATTTTAAACTATTTTGACTCAAAAAGTTTAGGTATATCTGTAATTATTAGTGAAAACAGCAAGTGCAGTTCTTTTAATACTATTGTTATTTCATTATTTTTGCTATTAAATTATAATTAATATTATGTTAATCAAAAGTATTCTTGTCATAATCATTTTAAACCTTTTATGTTACTGTTTTAGTATTGTTTTGTTATTATTATTATTATTATTATTATTATTATTATTATTATTATTATTATTATTATTATTATTATTATTATTATTTTTAGAAGGTTCAATTTTTAGAAGGTTCAATTTTTAGACTTGTGAACTTATTTTATCTCAATAATTTAGATTGATCAGAGTTGCTCGGCCCTTAGATTTATGAGCATGTAGAGTTTTAGAAGGTTTGGTCTTTAAACTTGTTGAACCCATGTTTTGATTTCACTTTCAACCTTTTAGGCCAATGAATGTAGCTCAACCCTTAGATTTATGAGCTTGAAAAGTTACATTTGACTGCCATAGGTGGATTATACATTTTTATATATAATATTACTTCCCCTTATCTGGCAAATATATATTATAAAAATTGTCTCTTATCTTACATGATTATATGGCAAATGCCTCATTCCTTACATGGTAATACAAAATAATTCCAATTTAAAAGAGTATATGGAAAAATGCCTCCTACCTTGTAAGGGTATTTAGAGATTGCCTCCTACCTTGCATGAATATATAGAGTTTGACTAATGCCTTGCAGGAGTATATGAAATTGTCTTCTGCCTTACAGAAATATAAATTGCCTCATTTCTTGTAGAAGTAGATGAAAATTATCTTGTGCATTGCAGGAGTATATTAAAATTATCTCTTGCCTACAGTATAGAGATTGCCTCCTACTTAGTAGGAATATATAGTTTGACTCATGCCTTACAGGATTATGTTAAATTATCTTCTGCCTTGCAAAAAGATAAATTGGCTCCTATCTTGTTAGGAGTAGATGAAAATTACCTCGTGCATTACCGGAGTATATACAAATTATATTCTACCTTACAAAATTAGTTATGCTATTATTCACATTGTGAATTGTCATAACAATAAAAAGATGTAATTTAAACAAAATTAGTTCTGCTATTATTTTAAATAATTTTAAAATAATTATAATAAAGTTAATAGTCATATTCTTATATTTTATGAGAGAAATATAGAATTCCTTAAAAATTGCAACATTTCTTATTCCCAATGAGTTGAGTTTGCTAAACAAGGTTATGGGGATTTACGCAAATATTTTGGTGAAGATTTACTACTAATATATATATACTTGGGTTGATATGAAGAAAAAACTTAAAGAATAGTATTAATCATGATGCATTTATTATAGAGATTAATTTCATGATTAATTTATGAATTAAATTTTCATAGTCAAGTTCTATCTTACTCCATTTAGCTTTGCAAGTTACAAGTTTTATCCATGTACTCTTTCCTTTTTTATTTTATAGACACGACTCCATCTATTTATCCTTGAATTATCATTTGAAGCATGTTATTATAGTTAGGCAGGGAATTTTAAACAATTTACAATGATACCTTTAGCATTTCACTAGTTTATAATGTTTAATTTACCCTTGCAAACTTCACTTAGAATGTTTTCAAATAATGAAGGGATTGTTATGTTGCTTGTTTTTTTTTTTTTTAATTGTTATGTTGCTTGTGAGACTGCAAGTTATTGCAAATTAAAGGATTCCTGGAAAGATAAATTAAGTAATTTATGTTGCAATAACAACAACATCAAGCCTTTATATCACTAGTGGGGTCAGTTACATGAATATTTTTTCTCCACTGTCCTGTTAAGAGTCAAATTATCATTTAGGTCTAATAAAAAATGTCATTTCTAATATTTTCTAATCAAGTCTTTTTAGATCTACCTCTACCTTACTTAACATAGGCTAAATTTTAATCATTTACTCTCATAATTGGGTCATCAGAAGGCCGCCTGATGGGGACATCAGCTCGTGAAAGGTTTATCAGAGGTGTGGCCGTCGATTTACGGCCACAATCGAGTCCTTATATTTCAGAGTATTTATGTTATTTTTCTATTCATGTATTTTTTCTATTTTTTGTATCATGTATTTGTTTTTATTATGTTTCCAGTTGTACCCTTTTTGTGGACATTGTCGTTTGTAAGCCTAAAGGGCAAGATTGTCTTTTATTTTTCTTGAGTCCTTGTACTTGACTATTTATAGCCTTTTCTCTCATCGTATGAGATTAATGAATGATTGCTTATGAATTTTTCTTCTTGGTTGAGTTTGAGAGAGAGCTTGAGAGTTCTATGTTAGAATAGTTGCTATTTGAATGATTTATATTTGTGCAACTTATGTAGTTTTGATGATTCCAAACATTATTGTTCAAATGAATAGTTATCTCCTAACACTTTTAGAAGATTTGCTTTTGCTCTTGTGTGTACTAACATTTCAGGAAAATCAGACTCCAGACTACGATAACTTCAAATCAAATTCAACATGAGATATTTTGTTTATTTGAAGTTTGCAGTTTCTTTGAATTAATTTTGAAAGGAAGTGATTGTAATTGAGTGAATAAAAAAACTTACACACACACATAAGGAGATCATACAATTTTATACTGATCGTACAGGACGATATTTATCGTACTGGACGATCTGTCAGTTATCTCCTATAGAGCACTTGGAACGAATAGGAACTTGCTCGAAAAATTTTTATAAGTCCTATTCGTCCAGGACAATTTTTATTATCGTCCCGGACGATTGGTTCTCTGTAAAATTTTCGTCCAGACAAATTTTATTATCGTACGCGGCGACCAGTGCTCTGGAAAAATTTCGTACAGACGAAATTAAATATCGTACCGGACGATCAGGTCTCTGGAAAATTTTCGTCCAGACGAAAACAAATTATCGTCCGTGGCGATTGGTCCTCTGGAAAATTTTCGTCCAGACGAAATAAATAATCGTCCAGGACGATCGGCTCTCTGGAAAATTTTCGTCCAGACGAACATATTTTCGTCCAAACGATAAACTGACTTAGAACAGTTTTCAGCAGTTTCTAGAACCGACCTTGTAATAACCGTTCGTACTGGACGAACCTAGTTCGTACAGGACGATCATCTGTACGAAGTCATTTCGTACACATATACAAATTGGGTCGTTTCAGATCGTTTAAGTAAAATCGTCCAGGACGATCCAGGATCATACCGGACGATCCACTGCGTACAGAATTGGAAACTTGCAGTTTTTGGGCGGTTTTTCTTGTCTTTTGTATAAATAGTCCAAATTTGACTGCCACCCAATCTTTTTGTCATTTGATCTTCGTGCCTCTTGAGAGAATAGCCAAGGAGAGAGTGGAAGAGATCATTCAAAGGAGGATTCCTACCACTGGAGCGAGAAGGCTTCACTTAGATTATTAAAGTAAGAATCTCTACTTGTGAAATTGGATTTCTTCACTCTTTTCCTTCTTCCTTCTAGATTCTTGTGAGAAGATCAGTCAAGGAGATTCGGTTCTCTGCCGACACTTGGAGAGTGTGAACAGACGAAGGGTTCTCTGCCCACACTAGGAGAGTGTAAAAGGACGAAGGTTCTCTGCCTACACTTGGAGAGTGTAAACAGCCGTAGGGTTCTCTACCCACACTAGGAGAGTGTAAAAGGACGACGGTTCTTTGCCAGCACTATGGATTGTGTAAAAGGACGACGGTTCTCTGCCGCACCGGGTAGTGGTGAAAAGAGTGTGTTGTAAAGGCTTCTCCGCCTTGCTGTGGGTGCTAAAGGAGAGTCACTTTGTGGTATTAGTGCAATACTCAGAGGGTGCCTCTGGGGAGTGGATGTAGGTCTGGTTATAGACCGAACCACTATAAATCTGGTGTCATTTACTTTATTGTTTTTACGTTTCCGCACTTTAAATTTCAGTTTTAACAACTCTGTGGTTGAAAAATATTTTTCTACAAACTTTAAAAGAAAATTTTATTTCGGTTCAACTTTATCATTAAGAGGGTTTAAAATTTTTAAAACTACCAATTCACCCCCCTCTTGGTAGCCGTGGGACATTTACTTAGGCTTAACAACCTAATTACTGGACTCATCATTCTAATGGAGAGAGATCCCTAGGAGAGGGAGATTTGCGCAATACCCACTAACCTAGATAAGTCGGGTTCGTGGTTCCAATCCCTATCTTCTTCTTCTTGCCTTCCCCTCCATCTAAGCCGCTGGTTCTCACCCTCACTCGAGCCCCTTCCTCCCCTTCCAATCCCACGGCAAAACCCCTACCCAACTCCACCACCCGCTGGCCCCCCATCCAACCCGTGCCCTCCTTCTTCCCCATTGCAAACCTCATTTCCTAATTTGAGTTGGGTCAAATTTGGATGAGTTTGAAATTCAAATCCCATTGATTTGAAATTCAAAATCTTTCCTAATTTACCAATTCTATTTTTGGAAAGTTCTTTATTGAATCCCTAATTGAATTTTGATTGAGAGAGGATTGGATTAAATCTTTCCTATCTCATGAATTTAAATTAGGAAGTTGCATTAACTCCCCAAATCTTCTCCTTTCTCCCCTTGGATGCCGCCTGCCCCCCTTGTCCTTATCTCATTAAAAATCTTTTAATTGTTTTCTAAAACCCCTTCCTCCCTTAGGAAATAATTCCAAATCATTTTAATTTTCTTCCTTGGCTGAAATCCCCATGCCCTTGATTTAATTTCTTTCTAAAAGAAATCTTCCCTTATGAAATTAAATCAAGTCCTTCCTCAACCTCTTGCCGCCGCCCCCCTCTTGCCTCCTCTCCTCCTTTGATTATGCTAAACCAAGAGAATACTTAGGAAGGGGATATTTCAAGTTCCCTCCATCCACATGACCCAAAGCCAAAGTTGATTTCCTCCTATTGAATCATCTTTATTAGGCTTTCAAAACTCTGAAATACAATTTCAGATTTTGAGATGGAAGTTGCCCTTATCTCTACTCTACTCTACGAAGACGAGAAACCTCTTTCTCGCCGCATTTGTGAAGAGAGCAAGTTCTCGTGAAGACGTTGTCACCTAAACACCAATGAATGTCGGATCCAGAAACTGAATATGGTTTGAGTTGGGACGAAGATGGTTTCACCGACATCTTTCGATCAACTTTCTTCGAAGTGAATCCTAGGATTGACCATACTGTCGAAAACTACTTGGAGTGTATTCTATACACCTTAGTGGAAGCTATCAATGAGCACTTTGAAGGCGTCGAGTGGAGGATCTCCACCAATCCTTGACGAAAGGTTCTCTTTTCTCCTTTCATCTTATCTCGTTAAGTCTAACTTCTCTTGGCTTGATTGCAGTCACGACGGACAACTCTTCACTGCTCATGCTAAAGCTTAGTAAACGTAGGGTTTGAGTGCACCTTTATGTTTACTATCTCTTGTTGTTATATTAGGAATTTCTTTGAAACTACTACTTGCCACTGTATTGTTTTCTATTTTATTTTGTAAAGTTTCAAATCTCTTGCCATGTGATTTAGCCTAGGTGGGTGTGACCCCTATTTGTTTTGATTCATTGTTTTAAATTGCTAGTAGTTTTGTTCTATGATTACTCTAATCACGAGTTGTGCAAAATCCAAATGAACTAATAGCATTTCACATTTGAAGTCCTGCATCACCGCCGTTTTATGTGACCAAACCATCTAAGGCGACTCTCTTTGATCTTATCTGTCATTGGAGCTACTCCAACCTTTTCAAATATATGCTCGTTTTGTATCTTGTTTCTAAAAGTAAAACAACTCATCCACCCGAGTGTCCTCATCTTTGCAACACTTAACTTAATATTATTCTTCTCTTTTAATGGCTAATATTCTGTGCCACAAAGCATTGTAAATCTAACCATCATCTTATAAAATTTTCCCTTAAATTTGAGTGGAACTTTTCTATCACACAAGCCCAAAGCATCATCTACTTCAACCCAACTTTAATTCTACTAATAATATCCCCATCTATTTCACTATCACTCTAAACAATAGAACCAATATATGTAAAATGTGTACTCTTATTAATGACTTGATGGCTCAAGGTCACAAACCACCCTACCAGATCTATTACTACTAAAATTACACTCCATGTATTCCGTTTTAGATCTACTCAAATGAAAATTTTTAGACTCTAAGGTTGACCTCCATAATTTAAGTCTACCTTCAACTCCCTCTCTAATCTTATCAACAAGAAGAATATCATCAGTAAAAAGCATACACAAGAGAACATCTTTTTGCAAATCTCTAGTAAGAACATCATGAAGCAAAAATATATGGCTTAAGGTTTTGATCCAACTGAAATAGGAAAATACTTGGTTAAAACATCTTGTGTTTGGGCACAAGTAACAACTCTAGCATACATATCCCTAATGACTTGAATATAAGCATTATTAACCCCTTTCTTTTTTAGAACTCTCTATAACACTTCTTTTGATACTTTATCATATGCTTTTTTAAATCAATAAATATCATATGCATATCCTACTTATTCTCGCTATACTTCTCCAACCAACCCGTCAATAAATGTATAGCTTCCATAGTAGACCTACCTAGCATGAATCCAAAGTGATTTTGAGAAATATTAGTATCACGCCGTAAGCTATGCTTCATAACTCTCCCCCATAGTTTTAAAGTATGACACATCAACTTAATTCCTCTACACTTCACACAATCTTGTGCATCACCTTTATTCTTAGAACTAGTAATCAACACACTCATTTTTCACTCATCTAGCTTCTTTTTAGTCTTCAAAATAATATTAAAAAGTTTAGTAAGCCAAAAAGTTATTTCTTCTCCTAAACATTTTCACACCTCTATTGGAATATCATCAGGTCTAATAGTTTTTCCACCCTTCATTTTTTTAAAATCTCTCTAACTTCAATTTTAATTATACACCGATAAAAACAAAATTCTATATTTACATTTAGAGTGCTAAGGTCACTAAAGTTAATTTAATTTTCACAATATTCATTGAAAAACAAAGGAAAATATCACATCCATCTTTGTTGAATATCCTTCTCTAAAACAATTTTTTTTTATCTTCATCCTAATTAATGAACTTCACTTAAACTAAATCCTTTCTACTCCTAAGTAATTTATGTTGCATTAAAAAAATCTATTTATTTCGAAAATTAGGAAATCTGTGTAATAATATGATTGCTGACATAAAAAAAAATATGATTCTTTGAATTTTTCTATTCCTGTTTATGAAAATTGGCCATGAATCTTGTTTCTTATATTACCATAGAGTTCAAATTTATTTCCCAGTTATTATTTATGACCCTGCAATATTTTTTTCAGGCCTACTTTCAATTGAGAGTTGATATTTAACAACAATGGATTTCGTCCAGGCAAACAGAGGACTTGGCCTCACTGCAGACATTATTGATCACTGTTGATTGATCCTTAAATTTCCTGAAGGCCCCAACAGTACCTGGGTTAAATAATTTCTCTATTTACCTTCAGAATTACAGACAGTTTGAAATTTCCTTACTAATTTTGGCTTAATGCTTTATATCTCTTTACTGTATAATGCACAGTTTAAAATTTTAGAGCCGTTGGAATACCATTATGACATATATAAAGCTATTCTACTCTGGGAACATGTTAGTTCTTATTTCTAAATATATGTTTGATCCTCTTAAATAATATACACTGAACTTTAAAAAATGGCAGTGCCGTAATATGACTATCATCCTGACAAGAGAATACTTGGATATCCGACCAGACGGTTGGTTAGATTATGCAGCAAAAAGGATTGCACAGTTGTAAGATGCCTAACATTAGTTTTTCCATCAGTTTCATTTACCATGACTTAATTACCACCAGTTTCTTGGCATTGATGCCATCTGCTTCTTATCAGGAATGCATAGAGATGCTACAATTGCTCTCTTTGTGAGGAGCACCTTAACTTGATTTTGCAATCAAAGCCTCCTTTTCATCCACGACAATTAAGAACATGTGCTGTTGTTGGAAATTCAGAGGATCTCTTGAAGACAGAATTTGGGCAAGAAATTGATGAACATGATGCATTCTTTAGGGACAATGAAGCTCCGGCTAATGTTGTACGTAATTCAATATTTATTTCTCTTCTTTACAAAAAAATTTAAACTAAAGATTTTAAGATTCGCCAGTATATCATAGTGATGAAAATTGCTACAGTTTGAATATGGTGCCAAGCTACATTGCAAACTATTTTGCTTTGGGCTGCATGCAGGGGCAGAACCAGCCTTTGTTCTTAGGGAGAGAAAATTTATAAAAAAAGAAAAATATATATAAGACAAAATTCAAAACAAATTCTTATATTGCATTATAATTGTTAAATAATAAAATTGTAAGCTTTGCATTCAATTTTATATTTTTTGATAATGTTGTATCACAACTTCATTTGAATTCCAATATTGATTATTAACTTCCTAATTTGTCTGCATGTATTTAGATTTTATAGTTGACAATATTTTATGAAATATTTTCCATCTAAACTATCAATGATGATTGACATGTTTCAAGTTTAAATTTTCAAAAGTATTTAAATATGGACTTCTTAATGCCTCACTTTAACTAAAATTGGAGCTTGTGGAGTTTTCTTTCAATCTTGCCTAAATGTTTGTATTTGAAATATCTTTCCAATTGCTAACATCAATATCGAGAGCTGCTCACGGCACAAAGAAATACAGTACGGCTGCTTGTGGATGCATTGTGCTAGGACTTATCAAATTTGATGTTGATGATAGAGTGGGAAGGAGATTAAAGGAGCTAGAGATGGAGATGAAGGTAGAGGAGAAGCACGGTGGAAAAATATTGAGTTTTTTGTGGACGCACACATTGATTCTTTCAACTCCCATCATGTAATGCACTGTAATGATGCATATTTGCTACATCGAGTCAAGATCTTCTTCCTAAGGAAGGGCATCATTTGTAATCAATTGCGAACACTAGTGGATTCATTTAAAATGGGTTAGACCCCGTAGTTTTTCTACTTTTCAGAGGTTAATTTCCATATAAAAATTATGGTGTCTATTATAACACTATAATCATACTCATTTATTTGTTTGTGATGGATCTTCTTACAAAGTTAAGATGCTAAATTATATCACTCTCTACTGCTACGAATCTTCAAGGACGCAACATGTACTAAATAGCTGCATTAGAAAGCAGTAAGAAAGCTATCTCAAATAAAACCTTAGTTGCTTAAATTCATCTAACTGTGAACCAATTTCTAGCCAATTCAATCAAACACTAAAACCATTTTACTCGAGAACAAAAATTTTTTGATGAACTAGAGATTAAACTGTTGAATTGTGTGTTTTGGTTGAACCTTCAAAATCGAATTTTATGTTTAACATCATCGTTTTTTTATTAGAATGTTGAAAATAGCTACACTTCAAAAATAAAATGAAAGAACATGGAGTAATCAAATTTAAATAATGCGATTAATAAAATTGATTAGAATTGATACGTCATCACAAAATTATCTTGATTGGGCACGAATCTCGAGGTAGAATCAGTTCATAAACTTCAAAAATTAAATTCGAGGGCATATGAACTCCGATTTCAGCGAGCTTATAGTCAAACTGAGCGTCTCAGAAATACAAATCCAACGACACCAAATTCGACCCAATCCAAGCTCAAATGAGTCCGAATCAAGGACCCAAAGCACTGTTAGAAGGTTCAAACCGCAATTTCAGTTACCAAACGGTCTCCGATTTTGAAGAGCTTATACTCGAATCAAACAGCTTGATGAGTCAAATCCAACGAGCCCAAGATCTCCAAATTCCGACATCATTAAGGCCTTCAAATGCCCAACGAACAGTGCAAGATCAAAGGATTCAATATCGGCCGTCCATTCAAAACACTCCCAATTCGCCCCTGATCTCACGCCTATTTATGGGCTATGCCACTCCAAAAAAACTATAAATAGAGCCTTCATTCTACACCAAAGGGGCTCAAGTGAAGAGAGAAAAGAAGAAGGGAAGAAGAGGAGAAAGGGGAAAAGGAGAATCCTCTCCTCCTCGACCACCGCCGGAGCTCTTCCCGCCGCCCGAACATGCCGGGATTCTACCAGATATTTGGGTGAACGCCAGTATTCTTCCCAACTTTCATGGGATGTGGAAATTCTTCTCATTTAACGACAGAGTTCCCTCCTGACGCCGAAACTCCGCCCAAGTGAGGCCGAATTTCTCCTCTACCACCAACAGACGTCGGACTTCTACCCGATGTCGGACCTTCACTCTTAGCCAAGTCTCTACCCGATGCCAGACTTCTACCGATTATCAGACTTCGCTGGACGTCTACGCGAAGATGGATTTCCTTCGATTGTTGGACTTCTACCTGACGTCGTCCTTCTAATCTTCTTCATCAGACAACAGTTCTTTTGATCTCTATCGCCAGCCGACTACGGTCCTCTTGACTTATGTCGCCCACTGAATACAGTCCTTCCGACCTTCATCGCCAACCAACTACGGTCCTTCTGACTTACGTCGCCCGCCGACTACAGTCCTTCCGACCTCCGTCGCTATCCGACTACGGTCATACTGACTTACGTCGCTCACCGACTACAAGCCTTCCGACCTCCGTCGCCCGCCGACTATGGTCCTCCCGACCAAACGAACATTTCAATAGTGATTCTTTGTATTTACATCATGTAATGTACTCCATAAGATGTACATCAAGCTAAGACCTTCCACCAAGGAAGGGCCTCATTTGTAATCGACTGCAATACTAGTGGATTCATTCAAACTGGGCTAGGCCCCGTGATTTTTCCCCCATTTAGGGGTTTTTCATGTAAAAACATTGGTATCTCATGTGAATGCTAGACCCTCTCTCTTATCTGATTGCATGCCGGATTTTCATACAATGCTAAGACGATAAACTTTATATTTCTCTACCGACATGAATACTCCAAGACGCAACAGTTTGGCGCCGTCTGTGAGAAAGTGATTCCCGACTGGGAGGTATTTAGTGCTCTAATCTCAAAAGATCACACATAACATCAATATCATAAGAAGCAGATGCGGACTGGGGGGCAACTTTGACTCAAACCATGGTCAAATAGATCCTCCAATACCTTCAACATCAAGTTGATATTTCAGGAATATCCGAGCAAATGCAAGGATACTTCAAATCAATTACAAGCTTTATACAGTCCCTTGTTGGACTTCTACTCCTTGGGCAATGTCTTAACCTCGACCTCAAAAAGGCAGTAACGGTCTAAAAATAGACCATTCTTCACCTTTGATTCGGGATACACGTGGCATTCACCCCCTCCCAATCAAGGTAAAATTGATCCCAAGGGGATCTGATTCAACCTCTTCCACACAGGTTAACGTCGTCGAGCAGGGCTCCAATATACAACCTCGGAAAGGTCTCACATCCTTGGTGGATTCTCCCGACCTCTTCCACACAGGTTAACGTCGTCGAGAAAAGGCTCCGACATACAACCTCAGAAAGGTCTCACATCCTTGGTGGATTCTCTCGACCTCTTCCACACAGGTAAACGTTGTCGAGCAAAGGCTCTGACATACAACCTCGAAAAGGTCTCACATCCTTGGTGAATTCTCCCAACCTCTTCCACACATGTTAACGTTGTCGAGAAAAGGCTCCGACATACAACCTCGGAAAGGTCTCACATCCTTGGTGGATTCTCTCGACCTCTTTGACATAGGTTAACGTCGTCGAGAAAAGGCTCCGACATACAACCTCAGAAAGGTCTAACATCCTTGGTGGATTCTCTCAACCTCTTCCACACAGGTTAACATCATCGAGTAAAGGCTCCGACATACAACCTCGGAAAGGTCTCACATCTTTGATGGATTCTCCCGACCTCCTCCACACAGGTTAACATCATCGAGAAAAGGCTCCGACATATAACCTCGGAAAGGTCTCACATCCTTGGTGGATTCTCTCGACCTCTTCCACATAGGTTAACGTCGTCGAGAAAAAGCTCCGACATACAACCTCAAAAAGGTCTCACATCCTTGGTGGATTCTCTCGACCTCTTCCATACAGGTTAATGTCGTCGTCGAACAAATGTTCTGACATACAACCTCGGATAGGTCTTACATCCTTGGTGGATTCTCCTGACCTCATCCACACAGGTTAACGTCGTCGAGCAGGGCTCCAATATACAACCTCGGATAGGTCTTACATCATTGGTGGATTCTCTCGACCTCTTCCACACAGGTTAATG
Organism: Dendrobium officinale; assembly: GCA_019514585.1. Classification (NCBI taxonomy): domain Eukaryota; kingdom Viridiplantae; phylum Streptophyta; class Magnoliopsida; order Asparagales; family Orchidaceae; genus Dendrobium; species Dendrobium officinale. Next base: position 6,232,384 of record CM033697.1, read on the forward strand.
TCATCGAATAAATGTTCTGACATACAACCTCGGATAGGACTTCTACTCGATGTTGAACTTCTACCCGACTTCGGACTTCTCCTCATCGTCGGACTTCTGCTCATCGATGAACTTTCGTCGGTCTTCTACCCAACGTTGAACTTTTACCCGGTGTCGGACTTCTTCCTGTCGTCGGACTTCTGCTCGTTAGCGGACTCCTACTCGTCGTCAAACTTCTGCCCGTCAACGAACTTTCATCGGTCTTCTGCCCAAGGCCTTACTTCTACCCGACATCAGACTTCTCCTTGTCGCCGGGCTTTTGCTCGTCAACGGACTACTACTAGTCATCGACTTCTCGCTCGACTGCTACTTGCAACGCACACTCAAACTCTCTCCTTTGGCTCCGCACTCAATCGTTGACTGCTAATGGGCTTCAACTCGATCGTCCATCGCCAGTAAACTTCCGCTCAAATGGCATTAGAAATCCTGTAAGCTTCCGCATGCGAGGAGGGGAGCTAATTAAAGTAGGAGAAATTTCCCGCTCATAAATAGCGGAAGCATCAATCGCCAGAAAGCCGGAGGGAGGAGAAAAAATTCCATAAGCTTCTACACGTGAGGAGGGGGTGCTAATTCGAGCAAGAGAAATTTTTTCGCTCGCAAATAGCGGAAAGCCTCAACCGTCAGAAAGCCGGAGGGAGGAGAAGAAATCCTGTAAGCTTTTATAAGCGAGGAGGGGCGCTAATTCGAGCAGGAGAAATTTCCAGCTCGCAAATAGTGGAAGCCTCAACCGCCAGAAAGTCGGAGGGAGGAGAAGAAATCCCGTAAGCTTCTGCACGCGAGGAGGGGCGCTAATTCGAGCAGGGGAAATTTCCCGCTCGCAAATAGCAGAAGCCTCAGCCGTCAGAGAGTCAGAGGGAGAAAGAGAGAGAAGGTTCAAGCTTTCTAAAGGCCTAAGGGGCCTATTTATAGGTTTTGGAGAAAGAAGGGGGAAGTTATTACAATTTTTGAAATTCTAGATTTTTCTAAAATTTTTTTGATTTTTTTTTTGGATTTTTTCTGAATTTTTTGGACCCAAAAATAGCAAAAAAATTCAATTTCTCCGTATATGGGGACCACAAAGGCGGTGGGCCAAATCGACCTTCCTCTCTCCTCGAAACAGCGCGGACAGTGCATGGATCCGCAGATTTTTCACGCGGATCGCAGATGCGGCAACCTGGCAGTCGCTGGACGCGCGGACAAGCGTGCTGCTCGCGCAAGGCTCACGGAAACACGCGAACCGGTGCTCTGGGCGTGCTGGGCACGCTAGGTTCGCCGAACCCGCAAAGCTCGACACACACGGGGCGCGCAAGGCGCGGGAAGGGGGGAAGGGGGGCATCGCGCGACCGCGGGAGAGCCGGTCGCGGTTAGGCCGGTTCGGCTACCCAGTCCATTTCGGAGCCGTTTTTCGCACCGACAAGTCCAAATTCGACTTTTTTGGGGTCCGAATGACCGTTTTTTGACGTCCCGGACTCAATTTTGACATTTTCAAGGCCATTCGAGGCCGCCACACACAAGAATAATTCTGAATCACTCGAGAAAATTCTTTAAAATTTGTGACGCATATTTTCGGACTCCTGGAGCTTGGACGTCCTAAAATAGGGGGCAACTGATACGTCATCACAAAATTATCTTGATTGGGCACGAATCTCGAGGCAAAATCAGTTCGAAAACATCAAAAATTAAATTTGAGAGCATATGAACTCTGATTTCAGCGAGCTTATAGTCAATTTGAGCGTCTCAAAAATACAAATCCAACGACACCAAATTCGACCCAATCTGAGCCCAAATGAGTCAGAATTAAGGACCCGAAGCACTGTTGGAAGGTTCAAATCACAATTTGAGTTACCAAATGATATTTTGAAGAGCTTATACTCGAATCAAACATCTCGATGAGACGAATCCAACGAGCCCAAGATCGCCGAATTCCAACATCATTATGGCCTTCAAATGCCCAACAAACGGTGCATGATCAAAGGATTCGATATCGGCCATCCATTCAAAACACTCCCAATTCGCCATGATCTCACGCCTATTTACGGGCTATGCTACTCCAAAAAAACTATAAATAGAGCCCTCATTCTACACCAAGGAGGCTCAAGTGAAGAGAGAGAAGAAGAAGGGAAGAAGATGAGAAAGGGGAAAAGGAGAATCCTCTTCTCCTCGACCACCACCGGAGCTCTTCCCGCCGCCCGAACACGTCGGGATTCTGCCAGATATTTGAGAGAACGTCAGTATTCTTCCCAACTGTCACATTTAACGACAAAGTTCCCTCCTAATGCCGAAACACCACCCAAGTGAGGCTAGATTTCTCCTCTGCCACCAACAGACGTCGGACTTCTACCCGATGTCAGACCTTCACTCTTCGCAAAGTCTCTACCCGATGCCAGACTTCTATCGGTTATCGGACTTCGCTGGACGTCTACGCGAAGATGGATTTCCTTCCATTGTTGGACTTCTACCCGACGTCGTCCTTCTAATCTTCATCGTCAGACAACAGTTCTTCTGATCTCCGTCGCCAGCCGACTACGGTCCTCTTGACTTATGTCGCCCAACGAATACAGTCCTTCCGACCTTCGTTGCCAACCGACTACAGTCCTTCTGACTTACGTCGCCCGCCGACTACAGTCCTTCCGACCTCCGTCGCCAGCCGACTACGGTCCTACTGACTTACGTCGCCAGACGCAGAGAAACGTCCGGTCGAGCCAAGATCTTCCTCCTAAGGAAGGTCCTCATTTGTAATCAATTGCGAACACTAGTGGATTCATTTAAACTAGGTTAGACTCCATAGTTTTTCTACTTTTCAGGGGTTTCCATATAAAAATTATTGTGTCTATTATAACACTATAATCATACTCATTTATTTGTTTGTGTGTTAGATCCTCATACAAAGCTAAGATGCTAAATTATATCACTCTCTACCGCTACGAATCTTTAAGTACGCAACATGTACTAAAAAGCTGCATTAGAAAATAGTAAGAAAGCTGTCTCAAACAAAACCTTAGTTGCTTAAATTCATCTAACTGTGAACCAATTTTTGGCCAATTAAATCAAACACTAAAACCATTTTACTCGAGAACAAAAATTTTTTTTGATGAACTAGAGATTAAACTGTTGAACTGTGTGGTTTGGTTGAACCTTCGTGATCAAATTTTATGTTTAACATCACCATTTTTTTATTAGAAGGTTGAAAATAGCTACACTTCAAAAATAAAATGAAAGAACAAGGAGTAAATCAAATTAGAATAATGCGATTAATAAAATTGATTAGAACCAATATAAAAACATGAAGAGCTCCAAGTTAAGTCTTTACATCAAGTACTTAGTACATCTGTTTCATCAAAAGATACAAAATAACCAAACAAATAAATAATTTTCTATAACGAATTACGTATGAGTAAAGGGACATTTAATTGATGTTCAGTGAATAAGATAAGTGACAAGAAGGACTTGACAAATAGGTGCTCTTTTAAGACTCGGCAACAAAACGAGCTAAATAATTTATTAACTTGGAGATAGCGTTTTCTCATAAAAAGGAAAACAAATTAATTGCAGGAGAAAGCTTGACCCTTTAATAGCTTAATAGAAATTATTAAATGAAGATAATATTAAAAACATAACTTCTAAAGTTTCATTTGTGATTTATCAATTAAAAGCATAGCGTTTTCGTGCTCAATCAAAATATTTTTTTTAATGATATATCAATTATGTCATTAGGTTTAGTCCCTTGTTCAACTTAAGTAGAAGCATTGAATCATGAACTCCTATTTCCTTCGTTTTCATATCCAGTTTGACTTTCACACCTTTTGAAATAAATAAATGATCTTTAGTTATAATGAATTTCAAGAAATGTTAATGACTGAATTATAATATAATAATAGAAAATTAATGAAATTATATAGCTAGCCAATCACAAAGAGCTATAAGAGTGATGTCAAAGCATATCTTGGAATGGAAGCAGCAACTGGTGAATGATATGGGAGCAAGCTCAAGTGTTTATCAAAGGGAGAGTCATCTTATGAACAGAGAAATATTTAAGGAATATATATAAATAATAATATGTTCATAGGTTTAATTCAACTGTCCGGAGCCGCCGGCAATAATTCTTACAAATGTTGCAACATCAATGACACGACAAGATTTTCTGAAAATTTTTTAAAAAACAAATGCCAATGAGATTGAGAGGCAGCAAATCTTGGAAGATTAGTTTAATGCACATTACCTCAGTTGTTGTGCAATGTGTTTTATAATTCCTTAGACAAAATACTGAGGGGATGTGTTATTACGACAAGTTGTTGCGGTTAAAATCAGTTTACTTTGACGAAGAAAATGCCTCACTATCGATGCATAATCATCTTTTATACATAAAGGTCATAAAGCAGCTATATCAAGCAATAATACCGAGTTGTACCGAGTTTTTTCTCGGAAAAACTCGATACAACATTCGTATAACTCGGTATTGCTCGGTATAACTCGGTATTGGGTCTTCACGTGATGGTATTCCTCGTTACTGTTATGTATTGCTTGGTATTTCTCATTTTTTGGCGTGATTTGGCCTCCAACCGGACGTTCCTCTACGTCTAGTCGGAGGACGTAATAATTGGGCCGACTCTCCGCTCGTTTTACAGAAGCCTTCGCCGAACTTTCCTCCTCCGTCGCCGGCTCTCTCCCCCACCTGCAAACAAGGCCGAACTCAAGGCCTTTCTGCGAGTGGCCTCAACCTAGGCGACTGCAAGCCCCTTGTCCGATTCTTGCCTATGCGTAAGGATCTGCTCGACCTCCCTACGTCTGATCCCACTTTCAAGTTGATTTCTAAGTGAAAGAGGAGCTGTACCAATTGCATTTGTTGTTTATGTACAACATTAATATTATTATATATTATTTAGATATTATATAGGTTATATCATATAACATTTATATAATAATATATAATGCTATGAATATTTATATTTATATAAAAAATAAAAATAAATTACATCATCATCAATCAACAATTGAAGGAAGTCCAGGGTTGATACGGTCCCCCGAAGCCCTTGGCCGTCGAGCTGATCCGGCCGAGGGATTGAAAACTCGAAGACACTAATAAGATCGATTCGCTCTCCCAATCTCCTCACCGTTGATTTGATCCGGCCGAGTCGAGCACTCCCTTACCTCCCAGCACCGGGGAGGGGACGCCGGGAGGCTGCCGAAATTTTCTCAAAAATCCTAAACTTAGATGAAATTTGGAAACAAACACAGATTTCATTAATCAAATTAATGATGATTGACCAAATTAACATAATTGAACAAGTTAAATCAACACATTTGAACATTTAATTTAAAGTCTATTAATTCACCACAGCCAAACGTAATCAACTAAGGCCAATTGATTTTAAATTAACATGTAATCAATGAACCAGTTAATTTAAAAATCTGAAGTTTTATTCAAACTAATTCAATTAAATCTAATATTAGTTTTAAAATTAGATTTAAGAGGAGAACTTAATTAATTTTATTTGAAATTTTGATTCCGTAAAATTGAATAAACAAATTTAAAAATAAGATTAAAATTCATAAAATTAAAAAAATCAGAACCTTGAATAAATTAAACTTTAACCTAAATTAAAAAAATTAATTAAGCAAATCAAACTTAATATAAGTAATTTTAAAATACACTTAAAATCTAAACTAACCAACTGAACAATTGATTATAAATTGAAACTTACTTTCAATTCAAAATTCACTTAATTAAATTCATATAATTAATTCAATAAAAATAAAAATAAATGCATAAATAAAATGTTTCCACTATTCAATCCAACCTATATATAAACTACTTGGTGCTCTCCAAATAATGGGCAGTTCTCAAAAAGTGGTGAAACAGCTCAAACTACTTGGCAGCTTTCACAAACAACAACTCTAAGGCAGCTCTCAAAAAAAAAAAAAAAAAAAAATTAGCATCTCTCTAATAGCAACCCCCAAAATCACTCAAGGTACTCAGCAGTAACCTAAAACTGCATTTATTTGTGGGCTCCCTGAACTACTGCAAGTACCACGTACCTGCAAGCAAACAAACAAAAGTCAGTACAATCACAAATAAAATCAAAAGCTCAAATAGTATAATTCTAACTATTGTTGTGAAGTGCTAGAAAGCAAGTAGAGCAACAAACTACTGTAGTAGAAAATGAACTACGAACATGAAAACAAGACACTAATATTTTCGTCGAGGGAGTAAAATGTCTAAAGCTATGTCTTAGCTAATCTGAATCATGTAGGTTACTTCTAATAGAAGCAGTAAATCCTATCAACAATTCTTTAACTAAATATATATTTTTTAAGTGAAGCAATAAATTCTAAAAATTCATTTGGCTACTTTCAATGAAAGCCCTAAGTCCAATCTTTAGGGGGTAATAACTAGGAAACAACCTAACCCTAAACCCCTCTTTGGGCATCTTAGCCTATAGGACTAAGCTGTAAGACCCGCAATTTGGGCTACTTCTAAGAGAAGCAATAAGACCCGCGTGTTAGGAAACTTCTAAACGAACGACTCTATAATCAAAACTCAAATCTCTTTGGGCATCTTAGCCTACAGGACTAAGCTGTAAGACTTATCATTTGAGCTACTTTTAAGTGAAGCAGTAAGACCCACATTTTAAGGAACTTCTAAATGAATGACCCTATAACCAAAATAATTAAACCACTTAGGCTACTTAGCTTATAGGGCTAGGTCATAAGATACATCACTAGGCAACTTCTAAGGAAGCCATAAGACCCACTCATATTCAAATTCTTTGGGCTACCTCTAAAAGAGGTCGTAAGTCCCACTATCAAGAAAACTCCTAATTGGAGCTGTAAGCCCCAAACTAAACAAATTAATAGGCAACTTCTAAGGAAGTCATAAGCCCTATTTAAAATTAAATCACATGGGCAACTCCTAATTGAGCCGCAAGCCCCAAACTAAATAAATTAATGAGCAACTTCTAAGGAAGCTATAAGCCCAACCCAAACTAAACTAAATTAAATTAAAATTCAGACATCTCCACTTCAGTCTACTCGGGATCCCTAAGAGGACACAACCCATGACTGTTAATCAGATTCCCTAGACACTACAATCAATGATTGTTAGTGTTGGTATACTAAACCCACGGTAATGTCCGGGATGACGGAACCATGGGATCTTGATCGGGTGTACCTTCATCCCCCATAACTAAAATTAAATATCTGTTGTATATTCACACACTTCTTGTACGAAGCTATGTATGTTTCATCCTTAATTGAGAGTTGTCTTCTAATGCGTTAGGAGGGGTAATTAACTATAAGGGCTTGCACTTATAGAAAGTAGAACTCAGATCTAAAAAAACCCTGATTTATTAACAGGGGAAATTTGGTTAAATGTTAAACTCAATCTACCTCCGGGAAAATTAAACAGAATCCCTAAGTTCATGAGAGCGGGGTTCGTTTCTTATTAATTATTTAAAAAAGATAATTTTTCTAGAGCGAACATTTGGCCCCCTCTAAAAAACATTTTTCCCTAATTTTATCATTCCTAGGCATTTTTTCCATCCCCCCAGAAAAAAAAATATTATCGTAGATGCGCAACAATATAGTTAGAATACTACGTCTTAGCGTTGCACATATATCCAGCTCACGCACAGAGAGAAACACAATTTTTTACATGGAATGTAGAAAATTTAAAACATCCTAAGAAGTTATAAATTGATCTCAAGCAGTTAATACTTGCAATTTAAAAATGTTCAATCACTCACAACACAGAGAGTGTAGAAAATAAAATAGACAATTAATCAATTCTAAGCTAGCAACCAGCATGCAGTGAAAACCACAAAAAATACGGCACATAACTGCAAAAAAGTAAACACCGGCCTAGCCTAAAATTAGAGTTGGTTTTTCCTAGCAAACCATCTATAGTGTGTGTAAAAGGGTGTATGATTTGGATGTCTTATATAGGATATTTAATTGAAGTTGTTTAAGGTTCTGGTTGGTTAAAAGGTTTAAGGGAATATTTAAGTTTGAGTTTAAATATTAATGGTTTAAAGTTAAATTTAAAGTATATTTTAAAGGGTTATTGGTTACCACCTTTATTGCTCACCTAGGACGTGAAGTTTATTTCACTTTCTTTGGGACTAATTTAATAGCCTCGTAGGCCTGAGTTACCTTGTAGTAACCGGTACAATTAAGTGACTTAGGTTGATTAATGTTTAAAAGTTAATAAATTTTAATTAAAGTTGGTTGATTGCTGGTTTTAAGGTTGATTAAAGATTTTTGGAATTTTAAAGTGATTTTTAAGTTTTAAGAATTTTCGGTTATTTTAATCATTTAATTAAAGGGTTAAAAATTAATTTTTGATTAAGATTAAATTCTGAAAAGTTAGAATTTTTATAAAATATATTAGACCTTAAGTTGAGTTGTTAGATACTAAATTTGCTAGATTTGTATTTTTTCTACATGTAGTTATGAATGTTTGAAATTTTTAACTTGATTTTGACTTAAGTTTGACCAAAAGTTGATTTATCAAAGTTTGATGCAAACGACCATTCTAAAAAAAAAAAAATTGAATTTTAGAGGGGATATTTTTAAATATTTTGGATATTTTTCCCCCTCTAAAAAAAAATTTTTTCCCTAATTTTATCAATCCCAAGCGTCTTTGTCTATCCCTCGCCAAAAAAAAAAATTACCGTAGATGCACAATTCTCTTCCAATCTTTGGGGATCCGCCCATGGTAGTATCTAAACCTCTCAGGAGCGGAACCAGCCCTAATTTTCAGGGGGGGGCAAACTTATAAGACATATATGTCGAGGGTCCAAGGGGCAGTGTCCCCTATCGGGGTTCGACCTGTTGGGGGCAATTACGTAAAGACCATAGTATTTTAAAATTTTTAGGGGGGGCAATTGCCTAAAAACCCTTGTAATAAATACTAAAAAATGAATAAAATTGGATAAATTACCTAAAAACACCATATAAAAAATTAAAAAAAAAAATTGAGGGGGGGGGGGGGGCAATTGCCCCCTTGACACCCATTGGGTTCCGCCCCTGAAACCTCTATTTGTTAAAAATCATTTATGGTCATCAATGGAACCTCCAACCAATCATGCTTGTTCTCTTCCACTTATTTTGGATTTAAAAATTTTTATGTTTCATAAAATATACATATTCTAATTGCTCGTGGAGTATCACCATAGATGCATAATTCTCTCTACCTCTCTCTTCCACTACATCTTCATGCAACAATCTCATTATAAAAGTCTAACTTTCGGTGGTTTTGATAATTTAATTTTGAATTTTTGTTAGTTAAAAAACATATGAAAAAATATATATTTTTGGCAAGTCAAAATTAAGAAAAAATATAAATTGCTTTCAACAAAATGAAAATAATCATGAAAAAAAATTCAATGAAATATTTTTGTTGCGGGCTAGAATATACGCAACAATAGAGTTAGAATATTACGTCTTAGCGTTGCACAGATATCCAGCTCACACACAGAGAAACACAAGATTTTTACATAGAAAACCCTGGAAAAAAGGGAAAAAAACCACGGGGCCTGGCTCAATTGAAAATGATTTTACTAGAACTTGAGTTGGTTATAATGAGTTGACTCGCCTCCAAGGGCAATCAGATTAAAAGTATTAACTGTATTTGGATGGGCTTGTTGGATTCATCTCGTCGAGCAGCTCGATTCGACTTTAACCATGTCATGTTTGAAAACCTTTTGGTAATCTAAATCATGGTTTGAACCTTTCAAAACATGCTTCAGGTATTTGATTTGGACCCATTTGGGCTAAGACTGAATTGAATTTGATGTCGTTGGGTTTGTATTTCTGAGATGTTCAGTTTGACTGTAAGTTTGCTGAAATCGGAGTTCGAATGCTCCCAATTTAATTTCGGAAGTTTCCAACTTGATTTTGCCTCGAGATTCATGCCAGATCAAGATAAATTTTTGTTTAGATGTCTTCATTTTTATTTTTCGTTTACCTTTTTATAACTTGTTAATGTATTTTCTTTATCAAAATGATTTTCTTGTAGTTTCAAATGATTTTTGATTAATTATATTATCCTTTTTTTTTTTTTTTTTAAAGCAGACTATCAAGGCCTAAAAAATATAAATAAAATGAGCTATCCAGACCCGACTGATGTCATGACCATCGCCATACTGATCATTATTGTCATTCTCATTTTCTATCTATTTTTTGTGTGTTCTAATAATCCTACTCCACGTCAGGATACCACGCTCAGGACCTAACCTAATTATGCTGAGGCCATACGTCAGGACCCATGGGCAAACTCTGTAGACTGTTGCTCAATATGCCAATCCTGAAGATAGCCCTACTGAATTAGTTTCATTTGAGCAAGTTGGTTTAGAATGAACTAATGAAGATAGCCCTACTGATTTAACATCCCAAACTGTTAGTTTAATTGTCTACATACCTCAATATCATGTCCATAACTTTAATCAAAATGGTAGTATTGGACCAAAATTTTCAGTGTTTAGCCATAGTGGATTAAGCCACTTAATGGTTTCCTCATCTCAAATGGTCATCTAAACATTAACACGAGATGTATTTAGTGGGGGTGTACTCTTTTTATTATTTATAATCACGCAATTGCTAAGGTCAATAAGAAGACCCTAGTTTCTCAGTTATTCATGCTTTCTCAATTTATAATTTTTAAGAAGCACCTTTTTAATCATTCTTTTGTTCATAAGATGGGTTTTCAAACTATTTTTTTATGTGCATTGATAGCCTGATCGATAATAATTTGTTCTTTCACTCTATGAATAAGATCATCATAGGAGTGAATAGTCTCTTAGATCAATGAGAGAGAATAAAGATCTAGGACAAAGTTCTCCAAAAAAGACACCCCACAAAACATGAGAATCACTCTTAAAATTTCAATAAAAAGATCCCCCTCCACTTTAGGATACCACACTCAGGATCTGGCTTAATTATGTTGTGGCCATACGTCAGGACCCACGGGCAGTCTCTGCAGATTGCTGCTCAATATGCCAATCCTGAGGTGGAGGGGGGGTAAGTAGAGCACAGGAAAAATAAATAGAAAATGAGAATGACGATAATGATGAGTATGGAGATGGTCATGACATCAGTCGGGACTATATAGCTCATTTTATTTATATTTTTTAGGCCTTGATATTCTGCTGCTGCAAAAAAAAAAAAAAAAAAAGATAGTATAATTAATCAAAAATAATTTGAAACTACAAGAAAATCATTTTGATAAAGAAAATACATTAACAAGTTATTGATCAAACAAATTGAATAGTCAATGCAATTCAAAAAAATTTAATGTACTTAATTAGTGCTCTGGTTGTTCTCTTGGCATATTGTGAACTAAGATTTATCAGTTACATAATGAAATAAATTCACAAGAAATAATATTTTATGCTTACAACATAGTTATCTGGACTCCTTTGCATTATATCTCATTTGATGGTTATTTTTCCATTATGGTCAAGGGAATCAAAAAGCTTTTGTAAGCAATAAAAAAATTTATGTAAATGAAAGGGGAGAACAGTCCATTGAGCATTTTATCAGATTATGGGCATGTATTTCATCCCCTATGTTTGGATCAATGGCTACAACAACATCCAACTTGTCCAATGTGTCGGTCGTCAGTGATACGTGGATGAGATTGGCTTATAAATAGTATTTGATATTTTTATAAGAGAAGCTATTTCTTACAATAAATTTACATTAAAAAAAAAAAAAGACGCTTTGCACTATTTTATGGAATGAACATAAAGGTGGCTTAAGGCTACCTTCCCTTGATATGCTAAATATGATATACAAAATGGATTTTAGATTCCTTATTTGGTGTTTAAACTCTCGTGGCTCTATGAAAACAACATGCTATTGATGCTTCCTTCATATGGAAGTCACTTCATAGCTTTGCTTCTAGAATCCGCAAGTGGCTCATTGGCTCTTCAATCATTTGAAATTTTTAGCAATTTGAAGCTATTGTGATGTTGTGTCATCTAAGGGTGTAAGTGAACCGAGCAAACAAAAGCTCGACTTGTTAACTAGCTCACGAGTGAAGCTTACCAAGTCAGGAGATCGAGCTCGAGCAGATACTCGAGCTCAACTTGACTCGACTTGTAAGCACATTGAGCTGCTCAATTAGCTTAAAATATATTTAAAAATTAATTAAATTAGTATTATACAATAGCTTCTCTTATAAAAATACCAAATACTATTTATAAGTCAATCTCATCCACGTATCATCGGCGACCTACACATTGGACAAGTTAAATAAATACAATATGTTTTAACTTTAATAAAATAATCCTTTTTAAGTTGTTTATAAAAAAAGGCAGAATTCTTACTTTGGTAAAGGAGTATTGATCAAACAAATTGAATAGCCAATGTAATTCAATATGAAATGAGATGAAGCGGGAAAGGTAAAAGGAGTTTTCTTATGCAGATCCAAAAATTGGTAAGAAAATAAAAATAATAATTGTAGTCTTTTGCTGAAATATGTAACTACAAAGAGAAAGAAAGCATAAGAGAAAATAAATTCGTTGAAATTATTGACTCTATACCATCCATATTCAATTCAAAAATGATTTCGTGATAATACAAATATGTCTATATAAAATCAAGAGAATAAAACAATAGTGAAAATACAATAAAATAGAATATCCTTACTAATGGGTATATATTACATTAATAAATATAAAAAATTCTTAGTATAAATATTCTAAGATAATGAATAATTTCAATAACTCTCTATTTGGTTAAAGGAATTCAAAACTTATGGCTGTTTTAAAAAAAATAAAATAATATATTTTATATATTTTATAGCAATTTGGTTGGTTTTAAAATATGTTCATGAGTTTAATTCTTATATATATAATAGCAGCAAGATTGATGCATGATATTTTGTGTTATTTGAGTATAAAAAAATAAAATTATTGGCAATGCTTATATAATTAAAAATTAGTGGGCTAGAAAATTCCAGGACATAAAACCGTCGATCAGAGAGTTTAAAAGAAGTGGGAAATCTCTTAAAAAAAAAAAAAGGCAGCCAGGTGCTTGTACGAGCTACTGAAAATTCTGCAGTGTAGTCCATCAATTTCTACCACCAGAATGACTCCTATTTCTTGGAGTATTAAAAATTATAAAATGCTGCACTTATGTTTGATGGAATTTGTGCAAATATACATGTCTATATAAAGGCAAGAGAATACAACAATAATGGAAATACGATAAAATAGAATATCCTCAATAATGAGGATATATATGATAGATCTTTACTATAAATATTATATAACCGTAATGGAAAGAAATAAGAAAGCTTAATTTATATGATATATACTGAGATTTCTTATTTTTGCATTGGTAATCAATATGGTAACTTGTGAATGAATGAAAGAATTGCAACCCGAATGATCGGTCACATAACAAAACCCACCAACCAACATGAGCAAAAAAGTGACTTCCATTTAACAAATCAATTCAAATGACCCATATCACAATCCAATTCGAGCTTCATCAAAAATAAATGATTATCTTTTTCTATATGAGCGAATTCAACCTGATGGAATTAATCAGCATAAAAATCTTGAAAAAAAAATAAATATGTCATAGTAACCCATTCAATCAGGCCAAATTCAAGATGGAAATAAGTGAGAAAGCTTAATTTATATTATATATACAAAGGTTTTTTATTATGATAGATATATTAAGCTTAATATATTATGACATGTAAGATTGATGTATGTTAATTATAGTATTCTTAGTGACTTTCAACAACAAAAATATCATCAAGTATTTTTCCCACTACGTGGGGTTGGCTGCATGAATGTTTTTTTGTCTATTGCATCTTGTTAAGAATCAAATTCTCATTTAATCTATAAAATATATCATTCCTAATTTTTTCTAACCAAATCTGTTTAGGTCTACCGCTACATTTCTTAACAAAAGTCAAATCTAATGCATCATCTACTCTAATAAAATTTTATCATATTCTAAAACTTATTTTCAATTTTCAAGCATTCAAATAGCTCCCCTTAGATTGTATACTTTCAAGAAAATATTATCATATCCCATACTTAGGCTTCGTTTGGAATAATTTTGACCACTGTTTTTTTGTTGCTTCCAAGAAATTTTTGTACCAAAAGGTTAGTATAGAAAGCAGTAAAAAATTTGTTAATGTTAATGTTTATTTTAGATAAAGTTATTACTAAATGGAAAGAAGTGAGAAATTAATTTATATGATATATGTTGAGATTTCTTATGGTGACATATCTATTAAGTTGTTTGATTTAAAAAGTGGTTTTGAAAAATTTTATTTTCTTTGAGAAATATTAATTTATGAAATTATAGTTTTGAAATCAAACACGTCATTACGAATAGCATATCGCCTCGGGAGGCGAATATACCATTCCCTAATAGGTTCAAATTTCAAAACTTTGAATTTTATCCCGATTATAGTAGTCAAATTCAGGGAAGAATTACATATGACCCCGGTGGGTAAAGATTAAATTCGACCGAGTATTTGACTATAATTATTCAGACTTGAGATCAATAATTTTATAATCAAAGTAATGATAACAAAGCAATATATCTTCCCGAGGAAAGAGGATATTGTCTATTATCGATTATTTGAATAAGACGATAATGATCGCCTTTTTTTGTATTGTTCAAAGATAATTAATTAAAATTTTGAAAATTTTGATTTGGAAAATCTAGCATGGGTTTCTAAATTTCCTACGAGCGCAAGCCCTCGTAGTTAATTACATCATAGGAAACCAGAGTTTTCTACGAATACTCTCGATTATTAGCTTAAATTTGAAATGAAGAAGTTTTAAGACCAGGCCTAAAAAATAAATTTTCACTAAAAGAATGCATAGATTTCCCTTGACAGATCTACAACCTCATAGGTCAGGTGGTCTGCCAAAACCAGCAGGCGAGGAGGTGCCTAACAAAAGTAAAGAAAAGTGCAACATGTATGCATGTGAACTCCCAACGGTCCCGTGCTTACTTCTTACATTCATTAGAATTGTTATGTTATCTTAAAATTTTTAATATTTTTTAAAATAGAAAAAAGTTTAATTATTCGTACCCTCACGAGCCTCCGATCGGGTTCCAGGCAAAATAAAAATTAACATGCAAGAATCTCCAAAAAATACTAAAAGTAGGTAATCCTATATCGCAATCAACATCAAACAATCAATATTAATAAACAAATAAATTAAAATTTAATGTTAATAGGCAAATGCCTTTTAATATTACAATCAGAATTGTAGAAATACAAAGTGGTCGGGTACCACTAACAACAAGCCCGGATTTCTAATCCTAAGACACAAGTGACTTTGAGAATTAGGATTCTTCTCGTTCTTCACTTCTTCGTCCTTCTATGACTCCTTGGATCATCAGGTTTGGATATCCAAATGAAAAGAAAGTCTCCGTTGGAAGGGTTGTTATATTTTCTATTTAGATACTTCAAAATCATCCAAATGGAGAGGGACTCTCCCCTAAGAGATTTATCTCCAAATGGAGAGGGACTCTCCCATAAGGGATGTCCCTTCCTCTTTGGATTCCAAATTGGATGTTTAAATCCCATCTCAAATTATCTCTTTGACATTTAAAACTCAATGCTTAAATTAAATTACATCAAATGAAATTGAAAAATTTAGACTAAACACCTACAGTGTTTTCCTAATAAATCAACATTTAAACAAATATCCCAAGCAATTAATATTTAAAATTTTAAATGCTCAAATCACAGCCACGCTTGACCCATGCTCTTTTAATATTACAGGGGGACGTATGCATTCTGAAGCACCAACATAAAATATCTTCAATTTAAAGCTTAATTTAATGCCCCTTTAATTTTTATACCCTGTATGAACATGAACATCTGCATAAGATTAAATTTGTATAAATTATTCATAATATAAGGGTAATTTATTGCACAATCAATCACATCAGAGAGTGCAGGAAGTAAGTAAACAATCAATCAATCTAAGTTAACAAACATCATGTAGTGAAAACTTGAAAATTCGACATACATCAGAAAATTAAACATCGGCCTTGCCTAAGACTAGAGTTGGTTGTCCTAGCAAGCCATCTAAAGTGTGTGGGGAAGGCAGTGTGGTTTGGATATGTCTTATATAGGATAATTAATTAAAATTATTTGATGTTCTGGTTAGTTGAAAGGCTTAAGGAATTTAAGTTAAAGTTTAAGTATTAATGACTTAAGATTAATTTTAAAGTATATTTCAAAGGGTTATTGATTATGACTTTTGTTGTTCATCGAGGCCGTGAAGTTTATTTCACCTTCCTTGTGGTTAATTTAATAGTCTCATAGGCTTGAGTTACCCGGTGGTAATCGATATGTTTAAGTGAATTAGATTGATTAAGACTTAAAGGTCTATTAATTTTTAATTAAAATTGATTGGTTGCTGGTTTTAAAGGTAAATTAATATTTTCTAGACTTTTAAATGATTTTTGAATTTTAGGAACTTTTTGGATTATTTTAATCATTTATTTAAGGGGTTAAAAGTTGACTTTTTAATTAAGGTTAAATTCATTTTTGTAAAATATTAGACCTTAAGATGATAAATTAGACTATAAGTATGCCAGATTTATATATTTTTTTACATTTAGTTATGAATGTTTGAAGTTTTGACTTGATTTTGACTTAAGTTTGATCGGATTGTTGAGTTTTTAAATTTGAAAATTTTTTGAAGGTTTGATACTTTTGATAAATATTAGATTTTATTTTGAGTTGAATGCCTTTGAATTTAATTAATTTGAATTTTTTGGAATTAGTTATGATCTTTCAAAGTTTTGCAATTATTTGACTTTTTAATGGAGCCCTGCATTGGGTACCCATACCCATACCCACCCATGTACCCACCCATACCCAATGGGTATGGGTACGTCCATGGCCTTGTGGGTGGGTATAGGTGTGTACTCAACATCGGGAGATAAATCGATTTATATTGCTAATCACCATATATATTATATTACTGCAATCCTCACTATGTAGTATGCAACACTTAACCATGTTGCGACTACGGTAAATTCTAATATGCGACTTGAAAGTTTGCAATCAGAGCAAAGGACAACAAGTCTCAAGGCCATTAATTCGTGGAAGACTACTGTGTTCAAAAAGCTTGGAAAGTGGGTGGGTATAGGTTGGTACGGCATCCCAAAAGTCATCATGGGTGGGTGTTAGTGGGCGAAGCCCTTTCGAATAAAGCATGGGTACCCAATCAGGACCCCATGTAGGCTTTGCTTTTTAAATTGCTTTAATTAAAGGCCTTCTTTATTATTTGAATCCAAATGAACTACAAACTTCTTTAAATCACATCCAAAGATCAGAAATGATCTAAGGAGGGATTATCAAGTGTTTGAGAATTTTTTGGAATTTATAATTTTTTTAATTAATTAAATTAATTTGATGTTGAATTTCAATTAAAATTAAATTAAACTTAAATCTAGAATCAAATTATAATTCCCCTCATTTTCTTATATTAGTTAGTTTGATGGTGTTAGTATTGAGAGTACAGTACATTCCCTGTAGATCTAGGATGAAAGGCTAGCATTATGAGTATATTACTATATGGCTTATCATTAGGTGACCTCTCCATTCTTGAGAGGCTATAAATCACACTTATATATATATATATCACACTGATGACGTTCCTTCTATCTTTCTCTTCTACATGCTTTATGTGTGATGTCTCTTTCTTGATTCATTTCTCTCCGACAAATCAGATGAAAACATGCTCTTTGTGTGTGTTGAATAGCCCATTGAGTCTATCTCCTTTAAATCAAAAGAACCTAAGAATCCCACTATGCATTGAATTGAGAAGAGAATAAATTTTTGATTGATTAATCCTATATCACATTCATTCAAAATAAATCTTATAGTTATAAAATCACCATGATATATAAAATTTTGGCTAAAATATTTGATTGTAGTTTTGTCTTAATTTTAGTTTCTTAATGAATTTGGCACTCTTTAATCAGAAAGATGGTTGTTGTCTCTTTTCTACCAATAAAATTTATTTTTATAGCAATATTAGTTGAGATTTAAATCAATATTCCCATATCTCAACAATTGAAAGAGACTACGACCATCTTTTTTATTAAAGAGTGCCAAATTTGTAGTTCATGTCTTTACGAAACTCAAAATTTTTCAACTTTTAAGTTGTTCATAGTTTTAAAGATTTATTTGCAAATCGAGCTTTTACGAAATTTAATTCAAAGACAAAATAGTAAGCTAAATTTTATTGATTTCCATAAAGAAACAAGTTCAAATAGCCTTTAAAACAAATGAAATAATAAGAACACAAAGAATTTAGGTGATTCGAGTTCTTATGAACTCTACATCTACGACGCAACCTTGTTCATCATTCTTTATTCAAATATGTCTGGAAAAAATATGATACAAGATTTGTATATACATAAATTGTTTCAGACATTTCTAATAGCAGCCTACAATTAGTTGAACCAAATAATAGCTTAAACCAAGAGCATTATCATCAGTTGAGATTTTAATGAGCTTTACTGCACTTGAATTTACCAAATCACAAATGAAATGGCAGCGAACATCCACATGCCTTGTTCTTCCATGAAAAATTGGATTTTTACACAAATGCAATGCACTCTGCCTGGTAGTAAAAAGTCTAGAAACTGTAATAACATGTGAAGCCACTTATCCATGCGAGCATCCTCATTTTTGCAACACTCAATTTAATTTTATGCTTCTATTTTAATTGTCAATGTTATGTGCCAAAAAGCATTGCAGGTAGAAGCACTATCTTATAAAATTTTCTCTTTAGTTTGAGGGATGCTTTTCATCACACAATAAACTCGATGCATTCCTCCACCACAACCACTACATGAATTTAAGTCATTTCCAGATGAAAAATCTGTTGCAAATTTAGTTTCTCAGCGGACTACATTCCGACGCCAAAAGTCACGTTGGAAAAATATTTACGACGGGTCAAATCCGTCGCAAAATATTTGCGGCGGGAAAGTTTTTGTTGGAAAATTAAAAAAATTAACCATCATTTAGTTAAAAATGACTTTTATATTTTAGTTTATTTTTATGCATTGGTTTACTTATTTTTGAGTTTTACAATCTCCTTTATTTGTCAAATTGGTCAATTATCGTTCTGCAGCAACTAAATAGACTGCCCTTGTAAATTTTATCATACTTAAAATAGATAGATCTTGGAAAATTTATCATCCATTAAATATTTTTTTATCTTTGGCTTTGGATTAGGTTACTGAACTGATCTTTCAAATTCTTAACTCAACAGAAGCACACAGAACAACAGAGCTACTAAAAACATCAAATGCAGCGGAACAAAACATCTATCTTTTCATTTCCTCAAAATAATCATCTACAGAACAGTACATGGCTTTCAACAGAAAGAAAGACAGAACAGAAAAGCCATGACTGTACAAAAATCAAAAGTACAAAAGTACCTAATCTGATCAGACTCTGAAACCTAGTCCTGAACTTCCTTGCCCTTCCCAGAACCTGAAAACCACCAGAAAGCAAGGGTGAGCTCAACAGCTCAGCAAAGCAACAAACCACCAATCTAAATTCTCAGAAAACAGAACCAAATTCATCGGACAGAAATCAGATCAGAAATCGGAACAGAATTGGAAATCAAAACTTACGGACAGGTATCAAATCACATCAGAGTCGTACAGATCGTATCAGAACAGAACAAATCAACAGAGTCAGAATCAGAAATCAGAATCGTACGGATCATATCATATCATAATCACAATTTCGTACAGAACAGAACAGATACAGAAAATAGTACAGATACATATAGCTAAATGCCCTGACACTGACGGAATCTCTATGGATTCCGGCCCCTTATGCCTCCCTTCCCAGACACTGACTGAATCTCATAGGATCCAGGCCCCTTATGTCTCCCTTTGTGCTCACGGCACCAAAACAGATGTGCTTATAGCACCAAAACAGAATTCATCGGATCCGGAACAGAACAGACATCAGATTTGATCTCATTGCAGATTTCCCGTTTCACTAACTGAATCTCATAGGATTCAGGCCCCTTATAACTCCCTTTTTATAGCTTATACACATAGCATTTCAATTCAGAAGAAATACGGACAATTCAGAAATTACCCAAAAAAATCGGGCAGCACAACGGCAGTATACGGAATTTACACAAAAATTCCTGCAAAGAAAATTTACCGAATTCGCACAGAATACAGATATCAACATTTCAGAACATTTATTCTACTGCACAGATAAATTCCAATTTCACAGAAAAATCTGGTCGACTAAAAACACAGTCGAATCAAAAATACCCGGACGAAAATCTTCAGAAAATAACCAAAATGTGCACACTCGGCACGTCAACAATATACAGAAAGTTACGCGGTAAAAAACTGAGCCAATCAACAGATACGGACAAAAATCATTAACGAAAACGAAATCCGGACAGAATATACCGCCAAACACGACGGTTCTGAAAATTGAGAAAGGCGGAATGTGCCTTACCTCGAGCACAGCAATTTTCCTCAACAGCCACTTCGGGGGCGAAAACGGCTCCGCGTCGTCCGAAAATCAACTTTTCCACTTTTTCCTTCGTTTTTTTCTCTCTCCTCAGCTTTTTCTCTCTCTTCAAAATATCTCATTTCTATATATATCCAGACTGATCGTCCCGGACGAACGAGCTTCGTACCGGACGATCCATGAAGAGAGGAATTCCGTCCAGACGAAAAATGACATATCGTCCCTGGCGAAGGGTTCACGGGAGAATTTTCGTCCAGACGATCCAATTTTCGTCCCGACGAATCATACAACCAAAACTGATTTTTTCTGCACAACCTGTACCGATCGTCCCGGACGATCCAACTTCGTCCCGGACGAACCTGGAGCAAAAACTGATATTACAATCTCCCCAACTTAAAAAAAATGTCGTCCTCGACATTATCCAATCCAACCTCCGTCAAAACAAGTACGGGTACGACCGTCTCATATCAGACTCCTTCTCCCAAGTTGCTTCCCGTGCAGTCCGGTGCTTCCACTGGACTTTAACCATCGGAATCTCTTTATTTCTTAACTTTCGGACGTCGTATGCCAAAATAAGCTCTGGCTCTTCCTTGTACGCCAGATTCTCCTGAATCTCCACCTCATCAGCTGACAACTTCTTCCCAGAGTCTGAAACCCACTTCCTCAGAGTGGATACGTGAAACACATTATGCACGTCAGGCATAGAATCAGAAAGCAATAGGCGATAAGCAGATTTTCCAATTCTTTCCAAAATCTCAAATGGTCCAACATACCTTGGACTAAGCTTACTTACTCACCTGACCAAATCTGCTCACACCTTTCATCGGGCTGACTTTGACATACACAAAGTCACCGACCTGAAACTCAACAAATCTGTGCTTCTGATTGTAATACTTCTGCTGACGATCTTGAGCGGCTTTCAATCTTTCTCTTATCAAATTGATCTTCTGAGCAGTTTCATCAGCAAAAGTGGCCCCCAAAGCCTGTCTATCTCCGACCTCCGTCAGAGTCAAAGGAGTACGACACTTCCTGCCATACAAAGCCTCGTACGGTGCCATACCGATACTGGACTGAAAACTGTTGTTATAGGCAAACTCAATCAGCGGAATATGATCCTCCCAACTTCCGCTAAAGTCCAGAACACAAAGCCTCAACAGATCTTCCAGTACCTGAATCGTCCTCTCAGACTGTCCGTCGGTCTGAGGATGAAAGGCTGTACTGAAATGCAGTTTCGTACCCAAGCCTTGCTGAATGCCTTTCCAAAGTCTGGAAGTAAAGCGTCCATCTCGATCAGATACGATCACACGAGAGGCACACCGTGCAATCTGACTATTTCCTTCACATAAATCTGTGCCAAGCGATCAACTGAATCCGTCTGTCTGATCGGAAGAAAATGGGCTGACTTCGTCAATCGATCTACAACCACCCAAATGGCATCATGTCCTTGTCGTGATCGAGGAAAACCCATCGCAAAATCCATCGTTACCTCCTCCCATTTCCACTCAGGGATAGGCAACGACTGCAACAGTCCACCTGGTCGCTGATGCTCTGCCTTCACCAACTGACAGGCTTCGCATCTCGACACAAACTCTGCCACATCCTTCTTCATCCCAGGCCACCAAAACAAAAGCTTCATATCAGCGTACATCTTACCACTGCCTGGATGAACAGTATAGCCAGAATGATGAGATTCGTACAGAATCTCCTGCCTCAAGTCTTCAAACACAGGTACCCACAACCTATTCTTACAGAAAATAGCACCAGAATCAGAAATTCGAAGTTCAGGAGTCTTACCAGATCCAATCTGAGCTATCAACTTCGAATAGTCAGAATCTGACTTCTGGGCTTCTTGAATCCGTGCTTCCAAAGAAGACTGAATACTCATCTGAGCCAACTCCAAATCATTGGAGGAAACCACCTCCAACTGCAATCTCTCCAAATCACGAATCAGAAAGTCATCACAGGTAAGCTGAATACCTGAGAATCCAGAAGACTTTCTGCTCAGAGCGTCCGCTACCACATTCGCCTTCCCAGGCTGATACTGAATAGTCAAATCGTAGTCCTTGATCAACTCGAGCCACCTCCTCTGTCTCAGATTCAGATCCTTCTGAGTAAAAATATACTTCAGGCTCTTATGATCAGTAAAGATCTCACACCTGACGCCATACAAGTAATGACGCCAAATCTTCAAAGCAAAAACTACTGCAGCTAACTCCAAATCATGTGTCGGGTAATTCTTCTCATGTGGTTTCAACTGTCTCGAAGCATAAGCAATTACCTGACCATGCTGCATCAGAACACAACCCAATCCTTTCAGTGAAGCATCACTGAACACCTGGAAACCCTCCGTACCTGACGGAAGTGCCAACACTGGAGCTGAAGTCAAACACTCCTTCAATCTCTGAAAACTAGCTTCACACTCCGGTGTCCAAACAAAAGGTACTGACTTCTGAGTCAGTCTCGTCAGAGGAGTCGAAATCTGTGAAAATCCTTTCACAAACTTCCTATAATACCCGGCCATGCCCAAGAAACTACGTACCTCAAATACCGTAGTCGGCCTTGGCCAATCAGCAACAGCCTGAATCTTCTGGGGATCTACAGAAATGCCTTTTCCGCTAATCACATGCCCCAGAAAAGAAATGCTCTTCAGCCAGAATTCACACTTAGAGAACTTGGCATACAGCTGATGCCTCCTCAAAGTCTCCAACACAATCCTCAAATGTCTGGCATGCTCATCCTCAGATGCAGAATATACCAGAATATCGTCAATGAAGACGATCACAAACTGATCCAAATACTCCCTGAATACTCGGTTCATCAGATCCATGAAAATCGCAGGCGCATTGGTTACCCCAAAAGGCATAACCAAAAACTCGTAGTGCCCGTACCGAGTACTGAAAGCAGTCTTCACCACATCAGCTTCCTTCACCTTCACCTGATAATATCCGGATCTCAAATCAATCTTCGAAAATACCGAAGATCCGGAAAGCTGATCAAACAAGTCGTCAATCCGAGGCAAAGGATACTTGTTCTTGATCGTGACCTTGTTCAAATCTCTGTAATCAATACACATACGGAGTGTACCGTCCTTCTTTTTCACAAACAGAACAGGTGCTCCCCAGGGCGAAACACTAGGACGTACAAAACCTCTGTCAACCAACTCCTGAAGCTGAACTTTCAACTCAGAAAGTTCTTTCGGTGCCATCCTGTACGGAGCTTTCGATATAGGAGCTGTACCCGGAAAAACATCGATAGAGAACTCCACATCTCTATCCGGAGGTAAACCAACCAACTCCTCAGGAAAAAACATCAGCAAATTCCCGTACCACAGGGATCTCAGAAACAGAACCAACCTCCAGGTTCAGATCCCGCACCGAAGCTAAAAATACCGGACATCCTTTCTTCCACATCCTGCTCACCTCCAACACAGAAACCAGACTGGAGAGAACACCTCGTAATCCCTGAAATACAACTCTCTCTCCAGCCACAAGCAAACTCACTTGCTTCTTCAGACAGTCTATCTGAGCCTCATACTGACTCAGCCAATCCATGCCCAGAATCACATCATACGAAGAAATCGGCAATCGAATCAAACTCGATTTCCACTTCTTGCCAGAAATCTCGATCTCACACAAACAAAACTGTCGAGCAATCAATGGATTCCCCGCCGGTAAAATCACAGACAAAGAAATCGGTAAAACCATCGAATCCAAATGTAAAATCTCAAAACAATGCTCGGACAGAAAAGAATGACTCGCTCCAGAGTCAAAACAAAACACGACAGGGCTGATCAGAAATGTAAACCGTACCTGTCACAACATCCGGAGCATCACGAGCCTCCTGCTGACTCAGACTGTAAACTCGTGGCTGAACTGGAGCAGGAACTGAAGCAACAGAACTACTCTGCTCCCTCTGAATCGTAGGTGGTCTCCGCGGTGCAGAACTAGAACCACCACCTCTACCAGCAAATCCCTCAGGGCGAGGAGGAACAGTCCTCGGTCTTCCTGCTGCTGAACCAACAGGTCTGACAAAGCCCTCAGATCGCTGCTCAGAACGCTGATCAAATCCCATCTGCGGACATTCTGCAATCCTATGTCCCGGCTGACCACATCTGAAACAAAGACCAGCTATCCTGTAGCACTGGCCATGGTGTCGCCGTCCACAACTCTGGCACACAGGTGCCGTACTGACAGATCCAGAACTAGTCGTACTGGTAGCAGTACCAGACGATCCTCCGCTCTTCCTGGAATCTCCAGATCCAGATCCAGGAACAAATCTCCTCTTCCCAGAGGAACCACTGCCAGATGTCTCTCCTCCAAACCTCTTCCTACTCGCAGTCCACCGCTGCTGAGTAGCCGTCATGTCATTCTCAATCAGACGAGCTCGCTCCACAAGCTCAGAGAAATCAGTAATCCGGAACGGTATCAGAGGCTGCCTCAAAGTGTCTCGTAAGCCTCTCAGAAATCTGTAGCACCTCTCAGCAGACGTGCTAACCAGCTGCGGAGCGTACCTGGCTAATGCAGTAAACTCAGCCTCGTACTGCATCACCGTCTTGCTCCCCTGAACAAGTCTCAGAAAAAACTCTCCTGCATCTGCTGTCGTGCAGAAGGGGGAACAAACCAGTCCCGAAATACTTCGGTGAACTCCTCCCAAGTAATCAAAGAGTTCAATCTGCCCTGAAATCTGGCTGCTTGCTGGCCATCCCACCAGTGCTCAGCCTCTCCGTCCAACAGAAAAACAGCTAACGGAACTTTCCTGTCTGCAGGACACTGCATCCCGTCAAAAGGTCTTCTCCAATCTCCTCAGCCACTCCTCGGCTGCTCTGGGCTCAACAGCGCCCTCAAACCTCGGAGGCTTCAACCTCAAAAATAACTGCAGGTGTCGATCAATGTCCTCAGATCTAACAGTCGAAGTTCTGCTCTGAGTCTCGCTCATCATCTGAGCAACAAGTGAAGCAAACTGTGAAAGCGTATCAGCACCGACCACTGGGGCTGTACTCCCCACTGGTGCTGCCTGATCGTCACTCTGACCGTCTGTCATGTCTGGGTCTGGCTGATCCATACAGAAAAAATCCAGAAAATCCGGAAAACTATCACAAAACAACACAAAATAACACAATAAAAAGCCAAACGACCCAAAACTACCTCCTAGACAGACTCACTGATCACTTCCTAGAGCTCTGTTTTACAATCCAACCTGTTTCCAAAACCAGTGCTCTGATACCACAAAAAAGCTTGTCACGACCCGACCCGACGGGGACGGATCCCGCCCGAGCCGGATCGCGACGAGAGACCTTTCTTAACCAGGATCTGGCTTTGGATTAGGTTACTGAACTGATCTTTCAAATTCTTAACTCAACAGAAGCACACAGAACAACAGAGCTACTAAAAACATCAAATGCAGCGGAACAAAACATCTATCTTTTCATTTCCTCAAAATAATCATCTACAGAACAGTACATGGCTTTCAACAGAAAGAAAGACAGAACAGAAAAGCCATGACTGTACAAAAATCAAAAGTACAAAAGTACCTAATCTGATCAGACTCTGAAACCTAGTCCTGAACTTCCTTGCCCTTCCCAGAACCTGAAAACCACCAGAAAGCAAGGGTGAGCTCAACAGCTCAGCAAAGCAACAAACCACCAATCTAAATTCTCAGAAAACAGAACCAAATTCATCGGACAGAAATCAGATCAGAAATCGGAACAGAATTGGAAATCAAAACTTACGGACAGGTATCAAATCACATCAGAGTCGTACAGATCGTATCAGAACAGAACAAATCAACAGAACAGAGTCAGAATCAGAAATCAGAATCGTACGGATCATATCATATCATAATCACAATTTCGTACAGAACAGAACAGATACAGAAAATAGTACAGATACATATAGCTAAATGCCCTGACACTGACGGAATCTCTATGGATTCCGGCCCCTTATGCCTCCCTTCCCAGACACTGACTGAATCTCATAGGATCCAGGCCCCTTATGTCTCCCTTTGTGCTCACGGCACCAAAACAGATGTGCTTATAGCACCAAAACAGAATTCATCGGATCCGGAACAGAACAGACATCAGATTTGATCTCATTGCAGATTTCCCGTTTCACTAACTGAATCTCATAGGATTCAGGCCCCTTATAACTCCCTTTTTATAGCTTATACACATAGCATTTCAATTCAGAAGAAATACGGACAATTCAGAAATTACCCCAAAAAAAATCGGGCAGCACAACGGCAGTATACG
Organism: Dendrobium officinale; assembly: GCA_019514585.1. Lineage (NCBI taxonomy): Eukaryota > Viridiplantae > Streptophyta > Magnoliopsida > Asparagales > Orchidaceae > Dendrobium > Dendrobium officinale. The sequence continues at coordinate 6,259,170 of CM033697.1, forward strand.
GAATTTACACAAAAATTCCTGCAAAGAAAAATTTACCGAATTCGCACAGAATACAGATATCAACATTTCAGAACATTTATTCTACTGCACAGATAAATTCCAATTTCACAGAAAAATCTGGTCGACTAAAAACACAGTCGAATCAAAAATACCCGGACGAAAATCTTCAGAAAATAACCAAAATGTGCACACTCGGCACGTCAACAATATACAGAAAGTTACGCGGTAAAAACTGAGCCAATCAACAGATACGGACAAAAATCATTAACGAAAACGAAATCCGGACAGAATATACCGCCAAACACGACGGTTCTGAAAATTGAGAAAGGCGGAATGTGCCTTACCTCGAGCACAGCAATTTCCTCAACAGCCACTTCGGGCGAAAACGGCTCGGCGTCGCCCGAAAATCAACTTTTCCACTTTTTCCTTCGTTTTTCTCTCTCCTCAGCTTTTTCTCTCTCTTCAAAATATCTCATTTCTATATATATCCAGACTGATCGTCCCGGACGAACGAGCTTCGTACCGGACGATCCATGAAGAGAGGAATTCCGTCCAGACGAAAAATGACATATCGTCCCTGGCGAAGGGTTCACGGGAGAATTTTCGTCCAGACGATCCAATTTTCGTCCCGACGAATCATACAACAAAAACTGATTTTCTGCACAACCTGTACCGATCGTCCCGGACGATCCAACTTCGTCCCGGACGAACCTGGAGCAAAAACTGATATTACAGATTCACACCTATAGCATGAAATACATGCCCAAAATCAGGTAAGATCCTCAATGGATTATTATCCTCCCCTTCCTCATCAACATAGGCAACAAGGCATATCGGGCAATAGTTTGAGGAAGGGTTGGATAATGCATTGAAGATATTATCCGATTGTGTTCATGTATTTTATGATATATGTGTGGGTCAATGAATATGACAACATCCAATGATGCTTGGATGAGTCAGCTTGAAATTGAACAACTACTATTTGACTATTTGTCCTTGTTTGATTAGGTTGTTGCCAATGTATAAATTTGTTTAAAAACATTTGTATAGAAAATAGAGTTTTTAAAAAATGTTGTTTGAATATTAGAGTTTAATCTTCTATGTGGACTGAAAATAAAGGATTAGTTATTTTCAAACAAACTCATCCAAGCATCACCGACGATCGACACATTGGACAAGTTGAATGTTATCGCAATCATTGATCCACGCATAGACAACAAGGCATATCGTAAAGGCAATGAATAATTTCAATAACTTTCTGTTTGGTTAAAGGAATTCAAAACTTATGACTGTTTTAACAAATAAAATAATATATTTGATATACTTTATAGCAAACTTGGTTGCTCGTAAAAGGTGTTTATGAGATCATTTTTTATAAATTTAATAGCAGCAAGATTGATGCATGATATTTTGTGTTATTTGAGTATAAAAAAAATTTAGCGTCAAGGTGCTTGTACGAGCTACTGAAAATTCTGCAGTCTGTCCATCAATTTCTACCACAAGAATGGCTCCTATTTCTTGGAGTGTTAAAAATTATAAAATGCTGCACTTATGTTTGATGGAATTTGTGTTAATACAAATATGAGAATACAACAATAATGGAAATACGATAAAATAGAATATCCTCAATAATGAGGATATATATGATAGATCTTTACTATAAATATTATAGGACCATAATGGAAAGAAATAAGAAAACTTAATTTATATGATATATACTGAGATTTCTTATTGTTTGCATTGGTAATAAATATGGTAACTTGTGAATGTATGAAAGAATTGCAACCGCAATGATCGGTCACATAACAAAACCCACCAACTGACATAAGCAAAAAAGTGACTTCTATTTAACAAATCAATTGAAATGAACCATATCACAATCCAATTCGAGTTTCATCACAAATAAATGGTTATCTTTTTCTATAAGAGCGAATTCAACCTGATGGAATAAACCAAAATACAAACCTTGAAAAATAAATAAATATGCCATAGCAACCCATTCAATCAGGCCAAATTCAATGACTGTAACAAGCCAGGATATGTTTCTGCCATCAGAGTTTGGAGAAAGTATTTTATGCGAACACCGGACAGTCCGGAGATCAACTAGAGCGAGCCACGACAGTACCGAGCAAAATAATGATGTGGTGCATTCTGGTTGATCTCCAAACACCATACGACGTCCACACAGAATAAATTTTCCTGAGTATGAACCTAAAAACTAGAATCAACATAACTTCAGTCAAATCGATGATGTTTCAGTTTTAATTGCATTTTTTTTATCTAATGTTGTCACGAAATGATATTTAATTGCACGAGCAATAATTTGTATGTATCATGTGATTATATTTACTAATCCAAGTATTGGAATTACAATTCAAGTTAAGATCCCTAAGCCCAAAGACATGACACTTATTGTTATTTTTGCAATATTCAGTCTGACGATCTAAAATTGGACTCTATAACAATTACTCTGACCTTTAAAAGACCAATGCAAACAATGAGAATAAATCACAACATCCATTCACTGATTCTCATAAAAGGATTAAGGTCAAAAAATAGTAACGATACCCACTCACAGCTACAGAATCCATAAAATCAAACTAAACAACAAAAAACATAAATAGTAGTAATAATAATAGTAACTTCTCAAATGTCATTAAATTTAAGATGATTCGTCTAACAAAACATGTCTTTCAAGTGCTTGAAAAAGAGAATGCAAACAAAACAAGCTTGCCTAGTCTAGAGAAGATGATGCAGGTGCTCCATAGCCACCACCGCCACGGCCAAAAGCAGGCCTACCACCAGCACCACCCTGCATCACCACAAAAAAGATTACAAACATTAAAACATTATTTAACCAATATAAATAAATTTAAAAAAAAAATAGAAAATGTAATTTACTGAATAGATATATTTGCATAATAAACATCTGCTTTATCATACATTATATGTATGAATTAAAACAAAGAATAAAAAAAGATTATGAAAATTGATCTAATTTAATAAAGGTCACCATAAATAAAGAGCATACTCTCGTTTTCTCTGAATTTGTACACATAAAACGCCTAATGATTTATGCAAGCTTTTTCTTTCTTTTTTTTTTTGTCAGAGAAAAATTCTCAAAACTTATTTATCACATATTTAAGAAAAAAGGTCCCTACACAGCTTGATACCATACAAGCTATAATAATTAGTGAACTCCAGCAGCATGCAGAAAAGCTATTTGTGTATGTGAGACAGAGATGACAAAACGACTGAGAAAGACAATTTACCCTCATAATATTATTTTATAATTAATCTTCAAAGTGAAGATCACATCATTGGTTGTGATAAGAAAAAGTATTTGAATTGAGTTTACTCAATTTCAGTTATGATTGAACCATTCATCATGTATATGAAGATTGCAAGAATGACAGACAATATCAAATATATATTTAAAATTTTAAGTTTGCCCATGTATTTTGCCAATTGAAATCATTCAATATATACAAAATATCATCAACCAAACAGGCATTTAATTTCAAACCATTTGACACTCTTTAAGCACGAAAATCACAATTAATTTATCATGCAATCAGAACCATTCATAGTGAAAACTTCGATGTCCAAGCAATAATCAAATAATCTTAAAATTTCTCAAAATCATAAATAATCAAAATTCTCTCTATTTTCATTCAAACTACATATTCAATATATATATATATATATATATATATATATATATATATATATATATATATATATATATATATATATATATATATATATATATATATATATATATCTTATCATCATCATGAATGAAAATCCACCACAATGGTAAATTAACAAAAAGCAGCTAACAACATCCTCTTCATTGATTGGAATGCAACTTCTAGCCAAAAGAAGCCATGAGAATAGGTTGTTGAATCACCAAAGAACACATGCCTCAAAAGGCCTTCATGAGGTAATAGAAAACAGACAAATCATCTGGGCTCCTTTGACAAGAAAATAATACTTTGCACCGGGAAAACACAGGTGCACTGAATGTAAGCACAAAGGCCTTCAACGATAAAAAGCCATAAGTATAGATTTATCGAATGCCTCAGGTGACCATCATGAATTAATATAAAGCATACTCATCATTGGGGCTCCTCAGACAGGAAAACAATAATTTGCACAGAGGAAAACACAAGTGCACTGAAAGTTAGCACAATGACATTTTCCCATTTCCCATCCATCAGGAATGGGATCAGGATCCCAACAACTTGTTTGGAACGTCGATGGAACGTCCTCGATATAAGACACTGATTAAGACTGTTTGATTAGAACTAGGACTTAATCGATAATACAAAAATCCAATTTAGTAAATCCTTGAGTGCTAAATCCAAAAAATTATTCAGCATAACTATTAAATTTGGTTAACTCTTAACACAGGGTTCAAATATTGTTTTCAAGATTTAGAAATTAAAACTTAACAAGGTGTGTGGTGGTGTTAGCAACTCTTACAAACTTAATAATCTCAATTATTATATGAAAACTCTATTAATATATTTTAATTATTAAAAATCAATAAATAATAAGATAAATTAATTTTTTATCATCCTCAATAAATATCTTAGCATCAAGTAATTTAAATTAATTTACTAACTAATAAATTTTGTGGCAATTCTTTTAATTTATTACTATTTAAATCAATTTATGAAAAATTAACTATTATTTTTTTATAATTTAAATTTATTTTGAGTTATTATCTTAATTACCAAGGAACATGAATTTTTAACCATTACTAATTATCAATTAATCCACTACAACAAAGAGAAAAGCACGAATCACTACAATCATCCAAAAGTATGAGAAATATAACGAAGGAAAATGAAGAAATCGATAACCTGCTAAATCGCTCATTACGAAGTAATCCTTCTTTCCTCTGCCACCACCTATAGCAATCCAAAGCCATACAACCCTCTATCTCATTGAAAACTCAACACACCTGTTTAAAATTGCGCAACATGAGGGACGCCTCAAAGCAATCCAAAACCATGCAACCCTCTAACAGCTCCTGTGAGGCTTACGCCTTGAATTGTCTGAGTCGCGCCTCATTTATGTGAGATGTTCGCCTCAATAAAATGAGTAATCTTTTTTTTTTTTTTTTAACTTAACCCTAACCTTTAAACCTCAATTCACCCTGTCGTGCTCTTCAACTTCATCTATTGCACGTAATGTAGAGTTTCAAACGATTTGCAAAGAGCTTCTTTGCCTTCGTCAATGACGTTACCTATTTGATCGGAAGTAAGAACAGTGCGACGACATTCCTTGTTGGATCGAAAGTCAAATAAGTTCGTTGATGCCCTTTATGTTGGATCAGAAGTAAGGCTACGTAAGGTAGACTTTCGAACGATTCGTTCAACGCTTCTTCGCCTTGGTTGACAACGTTCCCTTTCGATCGAAGTCACTATTGGATCCAAGTAACGTAAGGTTCGGCAACGCCCTTTCTGTTGGATTGAAAGTCACATAAGGTTCTACGCTTTCATGTTCTTCAAGTTGGATTGGAACTAAGAACATGAGTTTGCTCCCCACGGCAGTATATATTTTTTCTCCCCTTTCAATTTGCTTAGTCGATTGAGTAGTAGCTCCTTGACCTCCTTTGACTCATATGCTTTTGTTCGACTTGCCTTTGCCTATTTTTTATTCATCAATTGAGTCGACACCCTCGATAAGACTCAAGTTATTTGGTTACTAGTAAGATATAGTAAATCATGCAAACCTTGATTAGTAAAGTTTGAGTAGATTAAACTTTGAAAATTATTTTTCATGACAATGTTAAATCTTGTTATTTATATAGTGATGTTTTATTACTAAATCGTGATTACAATTTTTAAGTTATCTAGATAATATAGAATTAAAATTTTATCAAAATATGTTACGCTCTTTGATCAACCATAAGAAATAATAATAATCTATGCTTTTTAACATTTTGATTGCAATTTCATATAAACTAGTCATTCAAAGCAGTTAAATTGAGTTGGATTTCGTTGTTGAAAAATTAAATTTAATTAAGAGTGAAATCATGATGCCAGTACATTGTCCACAGTCAAGTTAAGATAATTAATAGCAATTAATTTATTTCTTATGTCAACTTTTAATATATTATTAGGTTATTATACAAAAAAAATCATCATTTTGACTTCACGCAATTTTCTAATTTTGAGGCTTATGCCTCAAAACGCATTGAGGCTTACACCTCACCACACGAACGAAAAACACCTCAATACCTAATTGCGTAATTTTAAACATTAAGCACACCCACTTTGAACTACCCCCTCGTCCAACTACAACGGAAAGAGATCACCCTTTGTGAGCAGATCCCTCTCCTGGATTAGTAGAAAAAAAGTAACAAGAAGGTGAATTGAAGTCTAAAGAGCGATAAGTTCATATATAAACAGATTAAATCCTTAGTATCCTGGGAGATCCATAACACTCTTTTAGATATGATTGGTGTCCAACTTCTTTCACTTTGATCCATACAAGTTTACTCGATTGTTGCAATGTATAATGGTTTATCACTCACTATCAACTGAGGTTGAGACATAGACTTCCCAAAGGCAAAAAAAATCTTTCAAGGTTTTCAGTAATTCTTTTGGGGTATCATAACCAAGTTGCAAGCAAGGTTTAAAATTGCGTAACTGCGCCTCGAGGCGGTTTTCGTCCGTGAGGCGAGGCGTAAGCCTCGAGGCGGTCTGAGGCGTAAGCCTCACGAACACAGAATTGCGTAAATGAAAAATTAAGGGTTTAAGCAGGAAAATAATAGCAGTAGTGGAAAATAAGAATGTAGATGCAATAAAATCATGTCCCAAAGTACAAAATCACAAAATATTAGTTTAACAAAACTCCCAAAATACAAAAAACATATAAAATGAAATCATATCCCATCACTAAATGGGTCTTCAAGTGAATCTTCTTCTCCAATTGTATCTATGAATGTCATGTCATCTTCATCTTCAATATGACTCACTTTTCTCTTCCCTGTTCATTAAGATAAAAGATCATTATCATGTATTCATGTTCATTGCTCACTTGACATAAATGTAATGTAATAGCATATAAGAAGTTGTGGAATACCTTTACATGATTGTTGTGCTGCAGAGCTAGTGGATGTGCCAACTGCAGTACTAGTGGATGTGCCAACTTGATCTGCTTCGCCCCTCAAGACATCCACACTTAGATCTTCTAACTGTAAGTCTGATAATGGCAAATCTGTCTCATCATCTATGAACCACTCATTATCAGACGACACATCATCACACACTAATGGGTCCTCATCATCCTTCAACCCCTTATTCCTCAACCTCCTCTCTCTCAATCTCTTGTTGTGCATAATATATACGAGAGAGTTCATTTTGAGTGTTGATAGCCAATTTCTTCTCTTTGTTTGCACTTGGTTATATGTACTCCAGTTTCGCTCACACCCAGAAGAAGAACAAGTGAGGCCCAACACTCTTACAGCAAAACTCTGTAACTCAGGGGTGGAATCACCAAATTGGATCCACCATTCAACTGTTGTCAAGAAAAAACATAATCAGAAGTTCAGAACTGAATAAAGTGTTTTGCATTTATCAAAAAAATTATACCTGAAGATCGTTTAGAAATGATTGCTTTTGCTGCATTCAATCCAAAAAAACCCTCTTTATTCCGGAACTGAACAAGATGTAAATCTGCAAGCTCCCTATCTGCCTGCTCCGATATTAATCTTTCCATACAATGATATAGACCAAGCTTCACCTCAGGATTTGAAGATTTCTTCTCTGAATATTGAAATTGAGGGTTAAGATAATATGCCGCTGCATGTAGATGTCGGTGTAACTGCACCTCCCACCGAGCATCAACGATATCCCAAATCTCCCTATAACTTGCCTCCTCTCCTCCCAAGTTGTGAGCAATCATCTCCTTGGCTTCATCCATAGCATTATAAATAAAACTCATAGCTGGTTTCTTCTCTGCATCCACTAAGCGTAGAACTTGCACTAAGGGTCTCGTGCTCAAAATGGAATAGGTTACAGTAGCCCAAAATTTCTCATTCAGAATTATCTTTCTTATTTCCTTTCCCTCACTTTTCTTCCCCCAAGCAGAATTTAGCCATTCAGTAAATGTAAACATGGCTTCCAAAGGTTGCCTCACCTCCATCAAGCTCTGCAATGTCAAATAGGAGGTGGCAAACCTATAGATTCAGAGTGCACAAATGTAAGAACTATGAACATACAGTAGGATTCGTAGGAATGATTTGCAATGTACAAAAATAAGAACATACCTAGTGGTTGCAGGGCGAATGATTTCTTTCTTTAAAAATTTTCTCATCAAGCTTAAGACCCAAGAGTGATTGTAGATGAACTTCGTAATCTTCTTCGCCCTAGAAAGAGCACTCTTGTGCTGAGGTAAGTCACCAAGATCCTCCAAAATGAGATCGATACAATGTGCTGCGCAGGGTGTCCAATAGAGGTGTGTCCTCTTCTCCATCAACATCTGACCAGCTGCTTTGTATGCACTGGCATTATCAGTCACTACCTGGACAACCAATTGCTCCCCAATCTCCTCAATAACACCATCAAGTAAATTGAAAATGAATGTGGCATTTTTCACCTCCTCTGAAGCATCAATTGATCGTAAGAACACAGTGCCGTAGGGATTGTTGACAAGGATGTTAATCAAGCTCCTGCTCTTCATGTCAGACCATCCATCTGACATAATAGTCACACCAGTCTCAATCCATGTCCTTTTAATCTCCTGAATGCTCTGCTCTGTGTTCTGCAGCTCCTCTTTTAAAATCCATGTTCGCAACTCATACATGGAAGGTGCCTTCAACCCTCTTCCATACAATCCCACAGACCGCAACATACTGAAGTAGGCAGGCGATGTAGCAACATTAAATGATATTGCATTCTCAAAAAAAAAACCTCCCAATGTCCATGCACACCTGTCGCCGACCCTCTCTAGTACCAGCTGCAGGGATCATCTCTGCTTCTCCTCTATCCGCTCCCGGAGTAGTCATATACTGATCCATAGGACCCCGTGCACCTCTACTATGTATAGTGGAGGAAGAGCCCTTTCCACTCTCGCTCCCAAAATAAGTACCATGCTCGACCCTTTCATCAAATTGCTCCTGTTATAAGTGTTTAGCAGTGGTACTTTTCTTCATGTAAGCACTTATTTCTTCCTTCACATTGTCCGGCACTTTTGCACACGATGCTACATTCTTGTGAGAGCATGATAAGTGCTCCTTCATGCGGGTTAACTCCGCCCTTCACCACTTTCTCACAAAAATTGCATTTTAAATAGACATAGTTCTTCTCTCCGCCGCCAATGTCAACTTGTACGCTATATTTCCAAGAAGGATCCCTCCGCAATGACGAAGACCCCTTTTCCTTGCCTCTTACCATAATCCCTAATGAAATAATCGAAAATCACACAAAAAATTTCCAAAAATCTAAAACCCTAAAATTTCTTTCACTTCAAAAATCTAATCAAAAAGTAAAAAAAAATACCTAAAATCCTTTGTGGACTTCTCCTACAAGGCGGCCGGACACTTCAACTTCGCCGGAGAGAGGCGGCGCCGGCGGGAGAGGCGGCGGGAAGGTTGGCCGACCGGACGGGCGCTTCAGGTTTTCGCGATCTGGAGCTTACGGGCGGAACAATTCGAGAAAGCAAGTGAGCCGATCGGGTGTGGGGGAAAGGGAGGAGTCATTTTAAGTAGGTGGGCCCTTTTGGCTGAGGCGTACGCCTCTCTCAAAATTGCGCAATTGCGCAACAGAGGCGCGCCTCAGCCAATGTGAGGCGTACACCTCACCAATGCCAGCAATTGCGCACGCCTCGAGGCATTTTTTTGCAAGAATTGCGCAGAGGCGTGCCTCAAGGCGCGCCTCTTATTGCGCAATTTTAAACAGAGGTTGCAAGTTGATCTTTTTAGGATTTAAAAAGGAGAGCCCAAGGCAATAGTACTTGGGTTTACCCATTTATGTGGAAAAAATAATCAATCTAAAAAATTAACACTACTGAGTTGAATCAAATTGAAATAACATCACCAAACTCAAACAAAGGTTTTGATTGCACAACAACCCAACTTCCTTTTTTCATTGAGTTCTTCATAAGATTGGCTTTCTCATTAATAGCAATATTTAATGAAAAGTTTATCTCAATTATTGTCATGATATGTCATCAAATTCATTCTTCTTCCTATAGTTAAACTATGTTCAAGTCTTACATGACAAGCCATAGTTCTGACTCTATTACACCACATCAACAAGTCATGACATTTCAAATCAGTATAAGATGTCATCGACAAGGAGTATAATCATAAATCATAGAAAGATAATGTCTCTAAGACCTTCAACCAATTATCTACCTTCGTCAATAGCATCACCCACCGTGCCACAAAGGGCAGGCAATTCTAGCTTAGCATCTACCGTTAAAGTGAGTGTTGAATTGCAAGTTGGTCTTCATATGCATATGAATTTTCCCCTTCATTATTCAAAATCAAGTTATCAATGGTTCCCAGCATGAATTGTGAGAGGATCTTCTCCATTCATATGATCTATTGATGCCTAAATTTTAGTCATTAGCTCAATCATGATTTCTAATACTTTTTTTTTTTTGATATTTCAATATTAGTCTCCTCTAAGAAATTGTTTTCCTTTCACATGGTAGCATGCTCAGCTTCTTAATAGCTTTCTGATTACTTATGCATGTTCGGGTTTTACCCCATCTTAGTCACACATCCCTTGTATAAGCCTTTCAATTTAATATAACAAAAAAAATATTTGATCATCCTTAGAAAAGATTGGTATCCAAGTCCTTTGATCCTAATGAGCCCCCTAGGAGTTCTAGTATACATGAGGATGTCACTCACCACTAATCAAGGTCAAGAGATAAGCTTCCAAACTAAACCACCCCAGACCATTAAGAGATCTCACAAGATTGACCACAATACTTTGAGGTTTACTATCAAGGGAATTTTTTCATGATTTAAGGAGTACCAAAGGAAATAGTACTAGGAATCACACAATTATGTGGGAAACACAATAAGACTTGACAAAATTATCAAAAAATTTAATATCGTCTTGATATGGTTTGTTGATGCCTCTAATTCACCCTCCAAACAATGAGCACATATTATTATTTCTTCCTAAATTAATAACGAGGGTAGCAGTTTTGAACTTGGAAGATCTTGTATAGAGTTTCAATGATCCTCCCAAATCATTCGAATTTAAGAAATATATGATAGAGCGCAAAACAATGATAAAATGGAGCTACAAAGGATGGCAGGATTTAAAGGACAAATAAAAGATTTGATCGCATACACCAGGGAACGTCCTCTTGCAAATCTCAAGAAAGTATTTAATACTAAAAAAATTCTAATAGTCAAGCATTTAAATTTCTTAGTTATGAAAGTTCTGGTAATAATCACAAGTTGATAATCAATCATCCAAATCATACAAGCAATCTATCATAAACTGCACTTAATAAAGCATATCAAAGAAACTAAATAAGAACATAGCATCCAAACTAAAATAGATTAAACCATCAATGATAAGCTTCATAAAAGCAACAGACAAAGAGAAAGCACAAAAACATTATTGCATGTTGAAATAAAAACAAACAAACAATATAACCAAAACACAGCAGTTTTTACCCTGAATGAAGGCTGGAACTCAGGAGGAGCACCACCCTTCTCTCCACCAAAATCTCCACCACGAGGACCTCCACGATACCCATCCCTATCCCCAAACCTTGGCCTATCTCCCTCAAAGCGTGGCGGCCCTCTGCCACAACACACAAAGCAAGCCAAACCAGTTAAATATTCTTCCATCATTAAATAAATACCAGTAAACAAAATATCAATACCTCGGACGGTCACCCGGGGGTCCAGAACCGAAAGGCCGGGAAGGCGGCTTAGATGACTTCTTCAGGGTCGCCGGCACAATCTCGGACGGCAGATTTAGGAAGGTTCTCAAGAATTCGATGCCGTCGTTGGTGAGGTACCAGTAGTAATGCATCCACGCGAAGGTCTCCCTTACAAACTCCTTTGACTTGAAGCTTTGCATCAGCTTGATCACCTGGAGATTTGGCACGTCAATATCGGGGTGCTTCGCCAGATTGTAATCCTTCTTCGCGTAGAGCACCCCCTCTGTTCAATCGAAACAGTCAGTATCCAAAATCCAACAAAGATAGAAGCCAAATTCAGATCAAAATTCATTTCACCTTGGAAGAGGTATTTGCAGATCGCATGGCGGTTCTTCTTCGGAATTATCTGGCAGAAAACACAAGTAATTAGTTCGAAGAAAACTAAACCGAGGGAGTTAAAACATTAGCAAAGATTTTTACCATGCTAGCAGCGGGGAGAGAAGGAGAACGGCGGAGGAGGGAGGAATTCGGATCCGACAGGAAGGAACGTATCGAAGGAGGCGAAGAGGTTAATTAGCGACTCGTTCGAAACTCGCGAGTCAGGCGAAGTCGTGAAAGAGAAAAGCAAACCCTAGCAAACATGCGGCTATAGGAAGACTGAAGGACAGCATCACAGCCATTGCCATAACAAATGAATTTAGCCTAATTAGTTTAATTAAAATTAATTAAGATGATAATAGAATTAATTATTTAGATAAATAGATAATTAACTTAGATTCTAACTATATTATTTATAATGATTAGTTAGTAATAATAGTTAATAATTAACTCTTAGTAATAAAAAATATAATCAAAATAAAAATTAATAAGTTATTTTATAATTAAATTATTTACTAAATAAATTTTTTTATAACTTTAACTTATTGAACTAACCACCTTACTTTTCAATTACATTGTTAAATGGTTCTACATTATTTAACAATTTTTAACATTTATCTTTTTAGATAGTTTTTAGGATTTTATTTAATTAATTTAGTAAATTTGAATTTACAGAATTTATTAAATCCTACTTGTTGCTAAACAGTCCCTTGGCATAGCTAAAATGTGTGTGTATATATATTCATATTATTAGTTTATTACTATTATTTGTACTGAGATTTATGTAATTTAGAAATAATAATGATTTTATCATCAATTTTTATCCAATAAAATTTTTAAAATAAATAAAGAAGAACACATTAATTAATATGCTAAAAAAGGAATGTGAAATAAAATAAAATAAAAAAGAAATGTAATGTATTTAAAATATTTGAAATTGTTTGGATAAATATAAAACAAATACAAATAAAATGAATGCAGTGTAAAGTCAATGATGATGATGACCAATAGCAGATTATCATGGCAGGTAGCGACGAACAACAACTAGTGGTGATTGATAGGCGGCGATGAGAGTAGTGGATGGCGACGATGACAATGGAGCCAACATAAGGAGTAATTTGAATTGGATCAAAATGTGTGATTTTAGAAAACATAAAAAATGAATAATAAATGAGTGCAAAAATAATTCATGAAAAACCTTACACCGTATTACTTTTTTCAAAACATCAAATATCAAAGTTTTCAAAACTTCTATATTTAGAATACTTTATATTCATGTTTCATTAAAAACCTGACATGTTTTTGTAGATGGGTCAGAAAATACAATCCAGACCCGACCCATAGGGATACCTAATTTACATGATGACATGACCCGATTAACCCAAGTTAACAAACATCACATAATGGGCGAGTCTAGTGAGGGATCAAACGACTCAAACTGGTGTAATGTTCATGTGAAGTATGAGCAGATTAGCAGCTGCTTGGAGGGGCTTCAAAAAAACCAGTTGAGCATGAGAGGGCAGCTCGGGATCATGACGAAGAAGTCTAGCATGATTCAGTCGGGTAGGAAGGATTCAACTACATAGATCGGCATAGTGAAGGCATCGATCGAGTGTGAGGGAGGAAGAAGGGAAGTCAAATGGGTGCTTGGAGGCTACGAGAAGGTGTGCGGCGATCGATGTCAGGACTGAAAGCTGAGTAAGGTCGACGAGTGAAAGGGAGGGGGGAGGGGGGCTCAAAATCGATGGAACTGGGAGAGGTGAGTTGAGCTGGGTTGATTGGTTTGATTAGAAGTTTCGAGGAGGAGATGTTCGACTGGCAGTGATGGGTAGGGGTGTCAATTCGGGTCAACGGGTCAGGTTCGGGTCGAACCTGAAACTGACCCGGCACTGTTTGGGTTAACCCAAACCCGACCCTGTTTTTAAAAACGGGTCAGGTTTCTGGACCCGACACGAATGATCCGAGGTTGACCCAAAATTGCTAGTTTTCGGGTCAAAATTGGGTCAATCTCGGGTTTTCAGGTCAAAAATGAGTTTTCGTGTCACTTTTGGGTCAATTTCAAGTTGCTGGGTCAACCCGAACTCGACCAGATTTTTAAAACGGGTTGATTTGTTGAACCCAAACCCGACCCATTTCGGGTTCGGGTTGACCCGAACCCGGATTTTTTCGAGTCAGGTTCGGGTCGTGTTTCGTGTCGTGTCAAAAATTGACACCCCTAGTGATGGGAGCGAAGTTGGATCGAGAGGCTTGCGGCTTGAGAAAAGGTTTTGTGGGTCATTTTTTAGTCATTGTTGGGTTCGCTGATTGACCTGAACCCAACCCAAAATTTGAAACAGAATTGGTACCCAAACCTGACCTGTTCTTAAATCGAGTTGACCCTATCCCAAAAAATTTGGGACGAGTTCAAATTAGGTTTTTGTGTCATGTCAATTTTTGACACCCCTAATATAAATCATATAATTTAAAGGATATAAATGCATAGCATAGATACTATACGACAAACATATGATAATAATAGATGTACCAATGTCATAGGATATTATATAAGCTATTTTTATAACTAATACATATATGATTGATAAAACTTACTGATCATCTTTCACTTGGTTACTAATCACTATTATTAAGATATATTATTATGTTGACATTTATTGCAATAACTCAAATATATAAAATAATTTTTTTTGAAAAACATGAAAATTCTAAAATGGAGTGCTTTGGCGCTGATCTAGTGAGCGCTGCAGCGCTAAACCATGAATAGTATATATATAAATATCTCACCCCACAGACTCCCTCACTTTGTTGCTTGGATAGAAAGAAATAGAAAGAGGGGAAGAAAAGAGAGAGAGAGAGGAGAAAGAAAGGTCTTTGGATCATTTTTTTCATCCACTAATGCTACAAATTTTGTTATATTTATTATAAGTGACTAATCTCATAGTTCTATTTTTTATTATTTTGATTTCTACAAATTTTATCTCTCATAAATCGACAAATATTATATTATCTCTTGATTTCATAAGTTTTCACCGTGCAAGTTTGGAAATGATAAAATTTTGATCATTCTGGATAATTTGATATAATTTTATTTCATTTTAAATGAAATATTGAATGATATCATATATATGATCAATATGATAATTTCATATGATAAACTACTGATTCATGAGATTCACTTATTGAGAGTGGAGCTGGATATTGATTGAGAGTCATAAAGAGTTATGGTACTGATTCATGTAATTCAAGGCAAGTTAAGGAATATATTGATTGGGAGTTATAAGGGAAAACTAATTGGGAGTCATAAGTACAGGTGCAAGATACCCTTAAGATACATTCGTTGAATATCTAAATATTGATAATGACACTATTATGAATAATGTACTGATATTGTGAGAGACATTAATGTTGTTTATCATCATTAATAATATTTAAAATATTGATTATGATACTAATATTGTTACTGACATTAATATTGTTGACTATTATTAATATTGTGATTGATGATGTTATAAGATGTTAGTTATTTGTTGGGCTATATGCTCATTATAAAATTTTATATAATTTCAAAAAAGGGTAAGGATCATATGATAGGAGGCTCCAAATAATTTACGTAATTTTTTTACCTGCACTTCTAAACAAAATCCAATCATATTTCTTTATGCTATTCATTAGTAGGCTCTAGTTAAATAGTTAAATAAAAGACATATGTAATTCTTCCAATATATATAAATTATTGAAATATATATATCATGCACACACACACTCTCTCTCTCTCTCTCTCTCTCTCTCTCTCTCTCTCTCTCTCTCTCTCTCTCTCTTAAATTGATATAAAAATGTCGAGAATGATATTTTTTAAAGGTGGGGAGATTGCAATAACTCAAATATGTGAAATAAATTTATTTAAAAAATACAAAAATTTTGAAGTAGAGCACTTTGGCATTGATTTGGTGAGCGTTATGGTGCTAATCCATGATCAACAGTATATATATATATATATATATATATATATATATATATATATATATATATATATATATATATATATATATATATATATATATCTCTGCCTCACCCCATCGACTCCCTCACTTAGTTACTTGATGATGAAGAAATTGAAAGAGGGAAAGAAGAGAAAGGAGAGAGAAAGGTCCTTGGATCATATTTTCAGCCACTTTTATTACAAATTTTGTTCTATTCATTATAATTGACTAATCTCTTACTTATATTTTTGATAATTTTGTTTTTTTATAAATTTTATCTCTCAGAAATTTACAAACATTATATTATCTTTTGATTTCATAAGTTTTTACTATGCAAGTTTGGATATATTATAAATTTGATTATTCTGAATTATTTGATTTGGTTTTATTTTATTTTAAATAAAATATTAAATGATATTAGATAAATTACATGATAACTTCATGTGATACCCTACTGATCTACATAATTTATTAAATGGGAGTCACAAGGAACTGAAGGTTGATTGAGAGTTATAAGAATTGAGGCAATTAATACATGTGATTTAAGGGGAGTTAAGGAATACATTGATTCAATGTTATAAGTATATTGATTGGCAATTAATTCATGTGATTTAAGGGGAGTTAAGGAGTACATTTTGAAACTCAATCATTGCTCTGACATAAATATGAGAGTAGATAATAGATAATAATCTCATATTTGGAGTTAAATATAACATTTGGATTTCGAATATGTTAGTAATACTTAAGCTTATTATTTCTTTAAAACTTTGAGCGAACGGTTCCATATATCAATATATTGACTTAATTAGGACCATCAGCTATGGTCACATATTATTTAAGAAATCTTGGGTTTATAAAAATCATAACTTTATCAAGAATAAATTTTAACACAAAATATGAGACAATATAATTCAAAATTGGTGGGCCATACTAGTGGGAAATCTCTTCAAAACAAATTGTCACAACCAAGTGCTCATACAGGCCACCAAGTTCGGCATCCGCACGTAATAATTTCTCATCACAATCCAAGTCCAGCTTCATCACAAATAAATGGTTTTCTTTTTTTATGACTTAATTCAATCTGATGGAAAAAATCAAAATACAACCCTTGAAAAATAAATAAATATGCCATTGTAACCCATTCAATCAGGCCAAATTAAATGACTGTAACAAGCCAGGATATGTTTATGCCGTCTGAGTTTGAACCTAAAAACTAGGATCAACATAACTTCAGTCAAATCGATGATTTTCCAGTTTTATGCTGTTTGTTTTCGCTATAAATCAGGATATTTTTTGACGATTTTAGGAAATCCAATACAAAAATAAAAGCCAGGGATCAATATTCAAGCGAATTGGCCAGTTTGATATGCTAAAAATATAAAGCTCAACTTAAAACAAACATCAAGTGAAATTAAAATTAGAAACATATGACAGGAAATTAATCAAGCAACCCAAAATGATGGCCCATATAGATAATAATGATTGGTGAGATGAGCGGTTCAATAAGCAAATCGTTCAATTAATCCGCCATCTAACATAAGGTACATTCTGATGGCAAATTATTCTATGCGGACATCGGATGCCATCCAAAGACCAACTAGAATGCGCCACGTCACCCCCCCCCCCCCCCCCCCCCCCCCCCCCCCCCCCCCCCCGGCTAGGTACCGTGAAGGTAGTGCTCGATACTGTTGATGTGGCGCATTCTAGTTGGTCTCCGGACGGTGAACTGTGTTCGGCGTCCGCACAAAATAATATCTACATTCTGACATCTATAATAGGACAATATTTATTATAAAGATCAACTGTTTTAAACCACTAATACTTGTAATACTAACACACAAATGAAAATTTTGATGCATCTTGTTGTTATCTGAAAAACAAACATCAAAATATCAACCACTCAAACACCACATCAAACACAACACAGGACAAAAACTAGTAACATAAATGAAATATAGAACCAAACAAACTCTATGTTGAGGTCTGCCTAGGCTTACCGCGTCTCTGTTTAAACTGGCATTCTCAGAAGTTAGATAATAAAAAGCATCCGTTCTGATCAAAAATAGGCAGCCTGGACAAATAGTGCAAGACAAATAAAACAAGTATACAAGCCAGGGTAATCAATATTGTCCAGCAAAACGTGAAGACATGACTACTAATCAGGGAAATGAACTGCAGGTGACAAAACAAGCAATCATACACTTCTTAACGGACAATTCTTCAAAGCTATTCACAAATGTGCGCACCCAAACAAGTGAGAGAACGGAAAAGACGATTCAAATTAATCAAGCTTCAGTGGTCAGTTGACCAGATGGAATAAGAATACTTTCACCTCCAAATGATTTTTATGAAACTTCCTCAACTTCGGCAGCGGCATCTACAGGAGATTCTTCAACAGGTTTGATCTCATGTTCTTCTCCGTTCTCTCTTTCTTCCGCCTTTCCTTGTTCCATTTTTTTCTTTATGTTTGAAGCTTTAATCTTTGAAGCAGTAGCTTTAGTTTCAGGTCTAGTAGTTGCTGATTTCAGAGAAGTTGGTTTTGAAATTGACTTCTGGGTGGCAGTTTTCTTGGGAGCGGCACCATCATGAGCAGTTGCTGAGTTGAGCTCAGACTCGGGGATTTGAGTCGAGTCATTATCTTCTGAGGAATTGTTAGCAGCCGTGTTAGAGGGCTTGTGCCGTCCAAGCTTTGGGGATCGAGCCCTTGTTGGAGGGATCTGTAAGATAACAATGGTGAACGACAAAATGGATCACAAAATCCTTGTTTAGAGAACCCAACATGGCAGGGATGGTTGATCAAATCAATTGTTTTCTTGGAATGCCACTAACAGAAGATCTGAGCCATTTATTATATTTAATTCAAACTATTATGTCATTCAATGATTCTAAACATTACCTGAAAATATCTTAACCGAAATTTATACTAGCCAACAAATAAATCTGGTCTGATAAATTCAATCAATGCATATGGATGAAACTCTAAACTGGGAAAAAAAAGATCATAGTTAATGTAAAAGTACTTCTAAATATGAGAGTTTTGTGAAAGAATATTAATGAACATTATAATTTATTTTAAAAATATGTTATAATGATTTTCATAAAAGCATATAAACATTATACTTTCAATGTCCATTTGCACAGGGTCATTCATATTAACCGAATAAAAATTTGCACTCCGATGCACTTGACGCCCATGAACTTGGTGGTGCAAGGGAAATTTCTGTAGCTAGCCACTAAAGCCTGTAGATAGGCATCCCCGGTTGGGTTCCAAGCAAATAGCCTAACGAGGGGTGCTCATCCAAATTCAGATATTGCGCTTCGCATTGATGTTGAGATTGATGCTCCAAAACCTATAACAAAATTCACTTCAAAATCTTCAGGGAGGCCAAGTCCCTCCGGTTCATCCACATACAAGATGGACCACGGTTGGATTCACATAACCCAACACCTTTCTCTCCTAGTTTAGCTCCCCACAATATCCAAGTGACCAAAACCCATATTGATCTTCCCCTAGTTCCTCAACAAGACTATTTGATCTTAGTTCATATATGTGTAAAATGAATGCGTTACAAGTTCATGGGGCCTCATCTCAACTCAGCCACCCCACATGAACACTAGTTTAGCACTATAAAGGTTAAGCATGGTCTGGGTAAAACAAAACTAATGCCAAACCCATCTTAGATTCCCAATGAATTGACACTTCTTGTCCTTCACAAAGCTATTCTATTCCTCGGGGAGAAACATCGCTTGCTTTTCCATTGTTTGTTCTCTCTACTACTTGAGTGTGTTCAAGGAAAATAAAAACCAGCAACAAATCTTATCTTGGATTCCCAACTAAAACCAAACCCAAGCTTGATTCAGGAGATTAAACTAGGTTGAGTTCAAATCCTTCCCTTTATGAGCATCATACAAGTGCCACACATCACTTATTCCTAGGGGAACCTAGTTTCATCCCTGAGCAGTATATTCTGATTAAACTTGATCCTCTTGTTACTCACATTAAGAGGTAAACATCGATGAGATGTCCTGAGCCTGTTCTTAGTTCCTTGAACTTCGCCCAATGCCTTGCTCGATATCTCCCTATATTTAAGCCCTTTGTTTTCGACATTTTGAGTCAAACCTACTGAATACCTAAGGTAGCCAACCTTACTGCTAAAGCCTTAAACAAACAAACAAAACAAAACAAAATTTAAACTCTTTAAACTTGTTGCTGTCAGCCCAACATTCCTTAAACCTTATACTAAATTTCATCAAAGCCCAAGGCTCACCATCTACCAGTGCAGTTTATGATTCATGTAAGCCAAATGCTAAAACCAAATGATATCCCCCATTTCATCCGTGATAGGGCCCTGTGAGACCTAATTTCTATGATTGAAGCTCTCCATTCTTGGAGGAAGCTATATTTTCAAAACAATGAAAGCTTGGCCTTTTGACACTTAAGTCCCTCTACTTTCCCACTTTGGCTTTTGGTTGAATGAGGTCCAAATTTTCAAACTAGGATACTACTGCCCTTTTGGGTTGATGTCCCAAATAACCCTAATGAATTAGTATTCATTTATTGTGAAACATTGTCGATTCCATGCCAAGAATGTCACTTATAATGCAATGCATATTTTGAATCATCACAATTCAAGATTTTTCTAGGTTTGACTACATTGATATTACTTTATTCCCCAATTGATCAACACCTACTTCTTTCAGCACACAACAAGCTCTTTGGCAATCTACTCGCACTCGAGTAGGTTCAAGTCATTGTGATATGAATGCTTCAGACTACCCTACTTCAAGAATTACTCTATCCCCAAAAAATATCCCCTTGCTAGGATTAAAGAAAAGGCTTCTTTTAACAAGTTCTCCAACCCCTGACTTAATGTATCAAAGTCACTGCATCCCCATGAGAACCACTAAAAATTTGTGGCTCCAAGAAACCCTCACATTGAAGATTAAGGTACCACCCCATAGGATCGAGAAAAAATCAATACGAGATTCGATGAAAAGCAAATTAAAAATATATCCCAAATATTTCTCATAAATGATATAACTGATAGAACATGATTTATTTAATTCTAGGGGATCGAGATCTTCCATTAGAGAGGTTAGATAGATAACAAGGAATTATGATACCATCCAAAGAAAGAATTAATTTCTTAAGGCTACAAGACAGTATAGATTTAGCTCAATAGCAAGTACATGAGGCTATATGGGTTATGATAGGAGACAAACATAATCACTCTAGAATGGTTAAGGAACCTTAGAATTGAAGGCACCTCCTTAGAAGAGACAAGGGAGTCAAAACACAGATAAGCCTGAATGCCTGATAACAAGACACTTAGTAAAGAGGGTCTTATAACTTTACATAAGATAAGTGATAATTGAGCGAGCTATCCACAAAGAAAGAAAATTTAGGAATGATGAGACTTGTACCCTGAAATATTGAATGACCATAAATCATCAAAGAAGACCATCAAATCACAACTAAATGAATTGAGCATGAAAGAAGTGTCCATGGACCGATGAACGGATCTAGATCATCAAATCAGCTCAACATATTAAAAGTTAATGGGTTGCGCACAAAAAAGTAAGCAATGAGTGTTAATTACAATGAAATATCCTAACTTATGGGGGAAAAATAAGTTAAGGTCTCTTGACTACTCAGGAGGGAGCCATACAAAGGACGAACTAGAAATATTATGTAAGCACCTTTCTTAGAGATAGAAAGGGTGTTGGGACTTACAACTCTTTAACAACTAGAGGATGAATGACTAGAGTGGACTCACAATACCTCAAAAAGATATATGCCTTGATGACTAACACAAGTAAAGCTTACAACTCTATAATAAATAGAAAGAGAGCCAAATTGGATTCACAATGCTTATGGAAGCATCTAACTTGAACTCTCCATTGAAACAAAAACTATAAAGCCAAATAAGTTATGTAGGATTATTTTTCCACTCACAAGAAGAGGCATACTAATGGACTGACCGGCTAAGCCGGTCCAGCCAATCAACCCAGCCCCAGCAAGGGGAGCCGATCTAACTGG
Source organism: Dendrobium officinale (assembly GCA_019514585.1). Classification (NCBI taxonomy): domain Eukaryota; kingdom Viridiplantae; phylum Streptophyta; class Magnoliopsida; order Asparagales; family Orchidaceae; genus Dendrobium; species Dendrobium officinale. The sequence goes on from CM033697.1 coordinate 6,281,439, forward strand.
CGGGCGGAAGAGCCCTATGAGCCGCACTAGTGTAGGCGGCGGGCAAGGAAAGAGGGGGTTCAAAGGGGATTAATTCTACATTTAATTTCTTACCATAAAGAACCAAAATTGGGAGGGAATTAGGGAGGTCTATTTAGGGAAAGATGGTTGGTTTAAATTCAGATTTGGGAGAGAAGTAGGAATATGTATTGAGAGAAAGATGAGTGATTTGAATTTTGATTTGAGAGAGAATTAAGAAGGTTTATTTAGGATTAATTGGGTTATTTTATTTTCATGATGTTATTTGCTTTTGCAGGAGTTTTCTTTGGAGTTGTTCCTAGTGATGCCTAGGATTTGTGGAGAGTCAATCTACCTCTAAAATAGTATATTAACATGTATTTTGGTTTGTTGTGCCAATATCAATAAAATTAGCACATTATCTCATACTTTCTCGCTGATTTATGTTGCATTTGCTTTTCATTATTGCTGTTTTTTACTGTGGAGATCGAATTCCTATCAAATTGGTATCAGAATGCCTTTTTGGGACCTATGGTAGTTAAGAAAGTTGATGAGTTAGAGGAGAGGCTTGATGGAGAAGTTGGAAATCTAAAATTAGAATTCAGAGAGCACATTTTAGAAATTGAGGGCAGATTTTCGAATCTGTTAAGAAATGATGAAAAGGAAGTTAGAGTTTCAAGCCAAGACGGTATCATCAAAGCCACGGAAACTGAGGACAAAGCTATTATGAATAACAGGAGATTTGGGCAAGTATATTTCAGGCGTACAAATCTAAATTATGCTCTAGAGCAAATACAAGAATTTGAACCGTCTCTTGAAATTGAGATAAACACAAGTTTACCAAAAAAAAAACCTCCCTTATACCCTATAACCAAATTTGTATCCTTCCATAACTTCTTACCTTCATATAAAAATTTTGTGGTTACATTAAATGATATTCATATTCCTAATAATATTTATGAGATCTTATCTAATGAAAATTGGAAAAGTGTCATGAAAGATGAAATGCAAGCCCTAGACAAGAACAATACATGGGAGATCACTGACCTACCAATAGGAAAAAAACCAGTAGGCTGCAAATGGGTGTTCTTTGTGAAATACAAAGCTAATGATATATTGGAAAGGTATAAGGCAAGACTAGTGGCGAAAGGGTACACTCGGATGTATGACATTGACTACCAGGAAACTTTTGCACCGGTGGCCAAGATGAACACCGTGAGGACCATGCTCTCACTAGAGACTAATTATAACTGCCATCTGGAACAACTAGATGTCAAAAATGCATTCCTATATAGGGACTTTTTCCACAAGGATTTCAGGAGAAATTTGGGGGTAACAAAGTGCGCAGGTTAAAAAAATACTCTATATGGGCTAAAACAGTCAACTAGAACTTAGTTTGGAAGATTCTCAAAAGTTATGCTACTTAATGGTTATCAACAGAGCCAAGGGGACCATACATTATACTTCAAGCACTTAGACTCGGGGGAAGTCACAATTCTATTAGTTTATGTGGATGATATCATCTTGAATGGGAATGATGAAAAGGAGAAAGTTATTTTAAAGAAATGTCAAGGAATTTGAGATCAAAGATATTGGTGGATTAAAATATTTTCTTTGAATTGAAGTGGCCCACTCCAGCAAAGGAATATTTATTTCACAACAAAAATACATTAATGATCTTCTTAAAGAAACAGGCAAACTAACTTGTAAACCAGCAACAACACTAGTAAAATCAAATCTCAAATTAGGGGAAGCTAAAGAAGATCCAAATGTAAATAAAAAATCTTACTAGAGAATTTTGGGGAAATTAATCTACCTTTCCCACACCAGGCCAGATATAACGTTTGTTGTAAGCATGATCAGTCAGTTCATGCAAAATCCAAAGCAAACTCATATGCAATCTGTAGACAGAATAATACACTACTAAGGGGAACCCAGGTAAATGGATTCTCTTTAGAAGAGACTATGCAATAATCCTAGAAGCAAATATTGATGTAGATTAAGCAGGATTACTAGTAGATAGACAATCTACCTCAAGATATTGTACATTCCTTGAAGGAAACCTTATTAAATGGAGGAGCAAGAAACAAAATGTAGTAGCAAGGTCAAGTGCAGAAGCAGAATACAGAGCTATGGCATTGGAAATATGTGAGCTACTATGGATCAAGATGATTCTAGAAGACCTAAGAATTAAGTGTGAAGAACCCATGAAGCTACACTGAAAACAAATCAACAATCAGCATAGCTCATAATCCGGTTCAACATGATAGGACCAAGCACATAGAAGATGACAGACATTTCATAAAAGAGAAATTAGACAGTAGTCTTATATGTATCGATATGTCTCATCAAAAGATCAGCTTGCAGATATTCTTACCAAGAGACTCGATAACTCTATCGTTATGGGACTGATTACCAAGCTGGGAATGACAGATATGTATTCCCCAGCTTAAGGGGCAGTGTGAAATCCTAGCCATCCCTTGGCATTTTAATCCCACGGCTAGGATGGGAATTCGTGGGAGGCTCGCCTGTTACATTCCATCCGTTCCTTTGCATTTTGATCCCACAGCTAGGATGAGAATCCATGGGAGGCTCACCTGGAACACGTCAATCTCCTTCCATATTTAACTGGTTGATTTAGAAAGGATTATATTGGAGCAATAATGCATGATTTTGTAATTATTTATTTCTTTATTAAGATATCTTGTATATATCTATAAATAAGGATTATTTTGTACAACAAAATTATACTTTTTCCTCTCCAATTCTCAAAATTTAACAGTTACAAACACATTGTTTGATCTAAATCCATCCTTTTTTAGCTTTCATCGTTGACTCTATTAATCTTATTGATGCAACCTCACTTGCAAAAGATCCTCAAATCCACAAATCGCCACAAGGGCTTCCAAATCAACTTGCATCACTGTCTCCTTGACCATCTTTCCAACTAATCCCTCATGGTGAAGTCTGACACGAGTCACAAAAACATCTAATACAAAGTCCTGCATAATGTTACCACTGCCAACATTTAGTAAGAAATGCTACACAGCAAAATTGAGCACAAGTGTGGCCATGAAGGGAAACCAAATCTTCTTTTTTCCCATCCAAACTTTTTTTATGTTCCTGTTCCTAGTTTCCTAATTTTACACTATTTTTATGATGTGAAAGATATGTATATTGCATCACATATGAAGGTCAAACCAGTCAGACCACTTAAGCTGTTAACTGGAGCTCTGATCAGCAAAGATGTTAAAACAGAAGTTCATTTGTAAAGTGCATGATGAATTTCAGTAGATCACCAATAATTAAAATCACCACCCATAAGGAGCAAAAAAATGAATGCTATTAAGCAATATTGTGAAAACCATAACGGACAACGAACCGGGAGAAGTAGAGATTAACACTTAACAGTCTGATGATTCGATTGGGGTCGAATCGAATTACGTAATAAATATTAAAACTATTCAAATATAATATAAATTATGTAATATTTAAAATTTTAAAAGTGAATACGTATGTTGAGCGTTAATCGAGCTTTTTCATGAGCTTTATTCAAAGTATATGTATATTACAAATATAGTTATATGGATATTAAATAGGCTTTAAAATTAAAAAATGTAATATTATAAATGTATAAATATAAATATATTTTTAATAATAATAATAATATAATATTTAATATAATATATAAATTTTATAATATAAATAAACTTATGTTCTTAACTTTTATAAATTATACACATTCTCAGTCCAAATTCGAAGCCCAAGCCAATTTCACAATTTAACTCTCATCCATAATCATTATTGGTTTTTAGTCTCACATCATAGGAAAATTTTAAGTGGTTATCTTTTTATAGTGTAAAGCACAAACAATAAGTAACAAATCAAGTTGCAAGATGTGGTAGGCTAGCAGCTATATATTCTAATTAAATTTATTTGCATATGCTTTTAAAAAGATATTTAAATTTTAAAAATAATTAATTAAATAAAATTTATTATTAAAATTTTAAAAAATAATATTTATTAAACCAGCTGGTTCAACCAAACTGGAACCGATTCGATGGTTTTCCAGTTGAACCGGCGGTTCACGCGGGTTCAATGCAAATTTGGTTTTCAAACCTAACCAAACCGACAACTTGACTGATTCATGATTGAACCGGCCAATCCAATCCGATTTTGAAAACACTGCTACAAAGAGGATGCCAAAGTCTTAGCCCTTTCAATGCAATATTTATGAAAACTAGCTACATCGCACATGAGGAACAAACCTTCGATCACAGAATAATATGTTAATCAACCTTATTAGGAAAGGATATATAAACCTAATCATAAAAAATGATTAAAGCTTATAAAATCATATGTAACAACTATAAATGTCTTCTAAACAGATCATGCTTCCATTAGCAATGGCACAATACAAAAATTTGTGGCGAAGCGCTTCATAAAAGGAACGAGGAATGAGAAAAATAAAGTTACCTTCTTCAATTCAACTTTTGGGGGACTAGGTTCTTGATAAAAACTTGGCATTGGCGTAGCTTTAAAGGTCAAACTCTTCCTCAACTGCTTGATTTCAGCCTCCTGGTTCTCCTGTATTATATCATTTTCTACGCCTACTTAAATGCCACACATGGCTAGTCTTCTAGTATGAGAATGCCACAATCATGCAAAATTCACACTAAGAGAGTGTCACCTTAGATTTTGCCTGTATGTTAGTCTTTTCCAATTCCTTTGCATTAATCCTCTCTTCCAGCTTGGTAAAATACTAAGAAACCAATAAATTAATTCCAGCACATGAAAGTAAGAGAGATTCTACATGAAATCGACCATATGCAAAAAGGCAAAAAGGTATTAATGCTAACCAACCTCCTTCCTTTTCTCTGCACGTTCTTCCAATCTGAAAGAAAACCCTGAAGCACTCCTTCGTTGAGCCGCCGCTTGAGGAGTCAGACTTCTGTATGCAGAATGTAATTAGTCATAGCACACGAGATATTCCAATCTTAAACAAACTTGCAGAAACCAAATAATAACAAGCTAGTGCTGTATGGCAAAATACCATTATCACATCTTGTGAGCAGCCATGACATGTTAATATTTGCAAAGAGAACGAAGGAAATATATGAAACTAGTCGAGGAAAATTGAACAAAGCAGCATGGATGGCATCAAATCATCAAGAACTCATCCTAAGCAGCATTTGTGATCCTTCATAGTAATACACTTTCTCCCGTATTTCTTATTGGAAGCTACATCAGCATCCACTCTATCTTAATCCTTTTTTTAACCCTTAGTTACAATCTATGTTGCACCGATACGGATACGGCGACACGAATACAACACGATACGGATACGGGACACGTCAATTCTTAAAAATACAGGATACAGGTACAGCGCGGACACGTCATTATAATTTATAAATCATACATAAAAATTAAGAAAGCAATCAAAGCATAATATTTGAAATTACAAAAAAAATGACAACAACATCATTTGTAGTCTTGTAGCTTATAATATCAAAATATAAGTAAGTATTAAATGTCTAGTACAACAACAAAAGCATAAACATAAATTATCTAGCACATGAAGTTTCAACTATTCAATAGAAGGAATGAAATAATTATCTTCTTCATTGGTTTGCCTTCGAACTTCTCTATCATCTTCAACAAATATCATATCTTCTAATTCAGGCTCATTTGAGTCTCTTGATGTTTTTATGTAGCCGACCCCACGTAGTGGGATAAAGGCTTGATGTTGTTGTTGTAAGAGACTCAAACCCATCTCGGAAATGAGAGAATCTTGCTCGCACCCGCGGAAGTAAATACGACACGTTTTTTTTTTTTCTTTTTGTTTTTCAACGGACACGCGTATCGGATACGCGTGTCCTTTTGAAATTAAATAGTATTTTAATTGGATACGGCTTTGGCGTATCCGACGCGTATCGGTGGAGTATCGGAGGCCTATCTGTGTATCGGATACAGCACGCCTTCATAAAATAGGTGTATCGGTGCAACATAGGTTACAATACTTTAGGTCAGCCTATTCTCAATCACAATTATTCCATATTAATTATACCTACCCGTCTTATCAAGGCATACTTTGCTATTTGTGGCGTTGAGTCCAGCAAGTCCGAACTCAAAATTTTCAACTTGAATCTAACCCAAAAATGATTCAAACTTGAAATGTCGTTCAAGTAAAGCCAGCTCAAAATGAATCAATCGCTAGTCCACTCAAAATGATTTTGAGTTGACTAAAAAATTGCAACTCCTAAGATAATATTTTTCCCCAAGAATTTGAACACTTTAAATGACTCATAAATACATAACACAAAATATGATTCTATTTCATTTTTCACTAAATATTAATTTCTTTCAATAGAAATAAATATTAAAAATCTTAAGTAAAAATAGAATTTTACTTTTGTGTATCTATATAAATCATATCTCACTTGAGTTGATTTGGATTATATTTCAAGTGAGCCAACATGGTCTAAATATTGGTCGAGTGTTTTCCAAGCCAATATTATGGCTCATGACTTGACCTAAACTGATCAATCAATTTAAAACTCGAGCAAGTTGCATGCTATCTTTGAATTTTGATTCACATTTCCTCCTTAATCTTATCATTTATTATAACACCCAAACCACAAAAATGTTTTCACCATCTTGTTTTCAATAGGTGATACTCTCACAATCTTTCTAATATCCCTAAGACTTTTAATGAATACAATTCAAATGAGTTGCTCAAAACTTAAACTTAGAATGATCAAGTTGAGCTCAACTCAACATCAATCTAATTTAGAGTTCAGTGACCTAAACATGAATTCAGTAAATTTTAAATTGTTTTAAAATCGATTCTGAGTTTAATCAAAATTAAAATGACTGAAAATGGTTTAAATGGAGCGATTCATACCATAACCACTCAGGCATTTCAAAATGTGAAAATAGCCAAATTGATTCCTATACTATTTATGGTATGTTCATTTTAACCTTGCATTTTTTTTATACTCAAATTTGGTCACTCAACTTATTAAAACTTTACTCTTTTTATCTTTGATGCAACCTATTTGGTCCCTCGACTTCACTCTTCTGATAAGCTAGGCAATAAATTAAAAAATAAGAAAAATATGGGGTCAAAATGAACACACCCTAAATAGTATCGAAAATCAATTTGGTCATTTTCTCATTAATATATATATATATATATATATATATATATATATATATATATATATATATATATATATATATATATATATATATATATATATATATATATATCAATTTCAAGCCATCTCAAATTGAAATTCAAGTAAGCAACTGTAAAGGCATAATCCACTCAAAAATAGGCTCCAAATTAAGCATCCTATCTCAAAAATCCACTTCAGTAGGTTTAGATAAAATTCAATTGAAATTAAAAAAAAAAAAAGGTTTCAAATTTCAGCTATTGTTATCACACCTATTTCTCACAATATAATTTCCTGTTCAAATCCATATCCATCATAAAATTATTAGTTTTATTACACTCAAACTTTCCTACCAGAGTAAGCTTTCTTTACCCTATGCATGGAAACAACTGATTAGTCATATTCAATGCAATACGAAAGTTAAGTTCTGAAAAGAAAAAAAAACAGACTATTTGTGCTAAAAAAATTTCTATTCTCTGCCACCAAAATTATCTACAACAGCTCAACATGATTAGTCAAGCTGGAAGGAACTGGGAGAAGCTAATAATACTTGAACCTATTCCATCTGCCACTGTTAAAGGACCATGATGTTAATTGACCCCATAAACCATACAATATAAACGTGTTTTCATAATGGATGGTCAAATTTCAAGAAGCTTTTGGGCAGTTCTTCTAGGACAAATAAGAAAATAGAGGGTGCAGTGCAACTCGGACATAGAAATAAGAACTTACTCTGAGACTTCACACGATGCACCATCATCAACTGAACCAGTGTTCGCAGGCTTGCAATCACATAATTTGGACAATGTCAATACCAGAGAAAATAATTGTGTGAAAGAATTTATTTTCACCCTCTTTAGAAAGACCTACCACCAACTGCTGGGAGCTTCTTGCAGTCATTTTATTTTCTCTCCTAGAAGTTGTCCCACCTGCAAATTTTAAACAGAATCATGTTCAATATACATGTCCAGTGAATCTAAATTACAGCTTTCAAGAGGAATCGTTCAACCCACTAGTTATCAGTTCTGAATCATTTGCGTTGGAACAGTTAGCATCAACTTTTGACAATTTCAAATCTGCTGTGCTCTTTCTCAGGCCTCTTGTAGGAATACTTTTGGCAGGAAACGAAAGGCTCTGAGAAAGTTTAGCCTTTGAATTCACCGCCCCAATCCGACCAGATCCATCCTTTTGAACCTTCTGAGCCTTAATGTTCTTCAAATTATTAGCTTGAAGAGCTGCAGCTTTCTTCAAATTAAAGAGTTCATCTTAGAAATACTTTAAACATTCCAGTCCGAGATAGAGAAAACAGTTCCACTCGTATACCTTTAAAAGATCTGAAGGTCTGTTTTCAGAAATAGCAGAGGATTCTTTAACTCCCATTTCAGAAACATTGGCATCTTGAGCAAGTAATTGGCCTTCCAGGCTGCCATTTGTTTGTGGGGTGTCAGCCCCATTCTCTTCTGTAGCAGCACCGCCTTTTGAGTCGATTTGGTTTTTCCTTGTTCACACCGGATCCCATGCCATTCTTAGTCAGCGCTTTCTCCAAGCCGCCGTTAGAAAGCTCCAGTTCAATTCCGTCAGTAGCTTCCATCATATAATATAAAATAGTACCAACAGCAAATTAAACTCTGCAACAAACCAGTGATCGTCAGGAAACCCCACGAAATGGAAACACAACAAAACTAGATCTAATAAAAAAACATGGAAGAACAGGATCAATCACACGACTCACAAAAATCCAACAAGATGCCCAGCTGAAGAAGGGAACTATAACAAAAATATAAACAAAAAAAAAAAGATATATTCATCAAAAAAGAAATCCACCGCGCCGAAACTTCACAAAAGACCGACAAAACGAGAAAAGCGCCACAAGAAGAAACATAAAAAGCAATCCGAGCATACCACTACAACTTCAGACACGAGGTCTATAATTTCGCAACCATAAGTTGTGGATCCGAGCGTTGACAACTGGTCACCATGATCAAAGCCATTGCCTTAGAAATATAACCCTATATAGATAGATCAAGATGCTACAATTCTGAGATCGAGCCTCTACACGGAAATAGTTCGCCGGAACCCTAGTTCCCCGTCGCGACAACGAGATTACCTTACTCGCTCCACTGCACTCCAAGTCTCGGCCCTACGAACAACTTCACTGGCAGAGCGTACTCTCAGGCGATTTTCTTCAAACGGTGCAAGGTAAGCGAGAGAGTTCAATTTAAGAAACAACCTGCTTCACGTAATGACTAACATGCCCCTGGTCCCTTGCCGTCCTTCAGAAATGTTGTGAACTTCCTTACACGTGCGGAGTACTTATTAAAATTCATCTTGAATAAATTTTATTCAAATTAATTTAAATTCAAATCACATCCAAATATAATTCGAATAATATTTGGATAATATTTCATTCAAATTTGAACAAATTTTATTTATTTTACATCATTAGTCCTTCTTTTAACGGGTATTCACCCGCTATCATCCTCGAAACGGCGCTTGATGGCGTGACTAATCATCGACTGATCCAAAGGAGGCACCCAACCCAGAAACCTCATATCCCGCACTTGATTGAACCCCACTTAAGAGGCACTGACACTCCAGGTGAATCGAGCACAGGTTGGAGGGTTCTCAACTATACTCGCCCACCAACCAACTGACCAAGCTAACCAACGATGGATCATCCTTTTTATAACTAGTTGCTAATTCAAACTTTGATATCAAGTTCCAACCGATCGATCAAGTCTTATGATGCAAGCATCATTTAGCATTGTCAATCCTGTCACAAGCCCTAGCCCCTAGCAAACTATCATCCCATTGTCGGAACAATTATTACGTCCTCCGATCGGACGTAGAGGAAGGTCCGGTCGGAGGCAAAATCCCCCCAAAAAATGAGTTGTACTGAGCAATATTAAACAATAACGAAGAATACCTTCATTTGAAGACCCAATACCGAGTTATACCTAGCTATATCGAGCAATACCGAGTTATACAAAAGTTGAAAAAACTCGGTACAACTCGGTATTTCTCGGTACAGCTCGGTATAACTCGGTATTGGTTTTCAGAGAGCGGTATTCCTCGTTATTATCAAATAATACCTAGTTGTACCGAGCAAATACCGAGTTTTTTGGCGAGATTTTGCCTCCAACCGGACGTTCCTCTACGTCCTTACACCAGACGTAATAAAAGTTCCCCATTGTCGTATATAGCTAAGTCATGTTGCACAATGCCAACTACAGTGATCCTTAACAATCTCATATGTGAGCCCAAATAGAGCTCCATTCATAATACGTTGTGGTCTTACGATGCCTGCTCTAACAACTTTCTAACCCAAATTCAATACATGTTTGAATTAGTTTTGATTTCAAATCAATCTTTTTTTTTTTCATAGGACATTTTTTAATAAGCAATATGCATATATGAAAGATGAATAAATTAGTTTGGAATAAACTTTGAGGTATATTTTTCTAAGAAAAGAATTTACGGGCATGTTTCTACAAATTTAGGCTCTATAATGTATATAAAATCAAATACCTCTATGATAATAATATTCATGTTCATGACAAATATAATTTTATTGCTAAAATTTTAGGCATTAAAAATTTTTCTTCTAAAAATTAATCAAATCATTTTGACAAAAAAAATTTAAATTATTATTATTTGTATAATTATTGTTTGATGAGAAGGCATTTTATGAGTTATCCCATTTAAATAATTTTTACATATTTTATAAATTTTTAATAAAAAAAATAGTAACATTATAAATATATATTTTATGGCAATAGAAACTTATTTTTTAATTGTTTTAACTTTTAAATAACTATTTTTAGAGTTGAATTTGAATTTTTTTCATAAATTATTTTTTAATTACTAATTTTAAATCATTATAAAAGCTAAAACCTTAAGAAATTTTTTTTTCTAATTAGCATCTTTGAGCCAATATTTAAATTGACAAAAACAATATTTATTATGGGATTAAAATAATATTTATTTATTTTTTTTATCAAAGTAATATTTATCGATTCAATCCTCTTGACACCAAAAATTGTTTTACCGGTGCGTATAATAAGTAATAACTATTTGTGCCTATGGGCATTTGTGGCCGTAGGAAAGAACATGGCAAGTGGGCCCGCCCTTATCGCTTACGTGGCAAGCCAGGTGGGCCATTCTAGCGCCAGTAAAGTCCGTCTGGCAGCAACGTGGGTGGCCGGCTCATCTAACGGCTCATCCGAGTCCGGCCTGATTCCAAGTCCATCCTCACCGTCCGCTTGCCTGCTAATCATTCCTCCTTTCTGTCCAGAGCCATAGTGGTCCATGTCATGCCGCATGGACGCCAGTACAGACGCCGGACGCATGAACACGTGGCAAAAATAAATTTTGTTTCTCTATGATGTTTGTTTCAACTGATTAACAAATACGGCTTTCTCAAAACAAATTTTTACTTCTAAATTTTTTTTTTAATTAACATTAAATATTTAACCCCAAGCTCTTAAAATAACTTTTGAAGACTTATCAATTAAAATTTTATGCGCTTATGTTTGATATATTATGAAAAATTTATCTTGATTAAGCATGGATCTCGAAGTAATTTTAAATTAAAATTTATTAAATTAAATATGAAACTATCCAAACTAAAATTTTAGCAATTTTATAGTTAAACAGAAAGTCTCGAAAAGATGAACTGAACAATTTTGATCAAATCTAAGTCTAAATAGGTCCAACCAAAGACCCAAAATTCATTTGGAAATGTTCAAATCATAAATTGAATGATCAAATGATTTTAAAATATTGTAGAGATCGACAAGACAAATCCAATGAGTCTAAAATTATCAAATTCTAGCATCATTAAGGTACTCAAATACTCAATAAACGATCCCTGATCAAAGGAATTGATATCGATCATTCATTTGAACCACTCTTAACATGCACTTAATATTCTTCTTATTTACTGGTCATGCCACTCATAAAAAATTATAAATAGACCCCTCATGCTTCACTAAGGATGAGAGGAAAAGAGAAAGAAAGAGAGGGAAGGGAAAACAGATGAAGAAGGAAGAGACATCTGAGATATCTCTTGCCACCAAGCTCCTCCTCGACCACCGCCTGCAACGATCGCCAGACTTTGGTCAGACTTCCGCCCGGCCACCAACTATCGTTAGACTTACGCCCAACCACCAATTATCTTTTTGATTCCCCCTTAATAATAACTGATCTTTATTACTATTATAATATTGTTATATATGAGGTCAAGTAAAAGTTGGATTCACTAACATTGGCTAGATACTGACTAACTTGTACATGATGGTGGTCCGATGGATTTTTCTTTAAATTTTATAATCTGGTGTTGTCTTTACTGATTCATGTGATACTGATTTGGAGTTACAAAGAGCTATTATTGTTCCATCAGATAAAAAGCGATTATTCTGTTTACTTAGACAACGAGATATTGATATGGATTATTCCTTACTAGAAAAATATCACTTAAACTAAAACTTCTTACTTGTTTAGTATAACCACTGAAATGCATATTATTGGTTCATTATTACTATTACTGTATGATTTTACTACTTTACTGCTACTATGCAGATTTATTGTTACTACATTACTTTACTGTTATTGCTACCAATTTTACTGATGACACTATACTGATATTGTTATCGATATGGACATCGATACTATTTGATACATTTATTGATTTAATGCATTGATTTCATATATTGATTTGTTATACTAACATTGAGCATGTACATATATCAAGCACACGATTAAGATATTGATTTGATACTACTGATATGGAATAATATGATAATATGTGCACATTATTATAAGATTTTACTACATTGATATGATTCTAATGGCCTTTATCGATGCTTTGGCTTTACCACTTTATAAATTTTTTTTTATCAATTGATAGTATTGATATGATGAATATTTTATCAATTCAACACCAATACTAGTCAACTGGTTTCCCCCATTGTATTCCTTTATTAGTTTTTTTAACGTAATATTTTATTGTTTACATATTGTACTAGTATTTGATTTGAGTTTTGTTATTTATGCATACAGCTATCACTGTTATGAATTGACTAGCATGCATTCTGCTTCTTTATCGTGTTTTAAATGCAATTATAAAATTTTAGTGACTTGCTAAGCTATTTAGCTCATTATATGTGGTTTAAATGATTTCATGTTAGAAAAATGTTCAAGCAAGGTTTTAAAAATCATACCAAACTAGCCAGTTCAACCATAAACCAGTTAGTTGTCCGATTCGATCCAATTTAAAAACCAGCTCCGCAACGAACCGGTGGTTCACCATTGAACCATTGAATCGATCCAAGTATGAAAGGACTGGCCAATTTTATAATTTTTTTTTATTTTAATTAAATTATAAACAATTTTATTTTAATTTATTATTTTTTTAATTTTTTAATTAAATATTGAGATTAATTACACTATAATTAAGCATGTAATCTCACAAAATATATTTTGTTAAAAACTTTTGTACTTCACACTATATAAAGAGTTAAAAAGTAATTATCTCAAACTCCCTTATGATGTGGGACTAAAAAGTTGCATAAATATTATATGAGCTAGAACGTAAGTTTAGGCTTTATTGGGTCATGAATTTGGACTGGTTGGGCTATGAATTTGGGCTAGCTAGGCTACAAAATTTTTTAATTTGTATTATAAATTTATATATTATATTAAATATTATTCTTATTATAAATTTTTAATAATGTATATTATAATAATCTCATTTATTATCAATTTAATTAAATGTAAAAGTTAATTATAATTAATTTTTTAGATATTCATAATTATAATATAATTAAACTATATGTATAATAATTTAATTATAGTTTATAATTATATTCATCATTTTAATTTAATTAAATTATTTAATAATTTAATTAAATTATTTAAAAATTTAATTATATTAAGAGACAATCTACTAAAATTATGAGTTTAAATTTTTAGAATTATGAGATTTTAGGTTAGACTATCATAATAATTATGTTAATTTTATTAATTTTTAATAATATTATTATTTATAACATCTTCCAGTTCAACCCCGAACCATGAACCTCTCTTTCTTCTAGTTCATTGTTCAGTCCAATTTTCACAACCTTGAGTTCAAGAGTACGAGACTGATCAGGATTCCTTAGGTTATGTTCATTTTTTGTTATAATTATTCTTTTGTACTAAAAAATAAAAGGATATGTTGTGATGATATAGTTTTTGAGTATTATATATGATTTATTTTTTGGTCGATGAATATAGATGTCTATTGATATTTTGAATTATAGAATTTATTTTTGTTGTTTATTATTGATAGCTCTGGTTATTATATAATAAAATATAAAAGAAATAATTCATCCAAATTAGATTATGGGACATGACAACACCTAACTCAAGGATTTTATAGAGAAGTGGTTCGCATTTGATTGATTGTTGTTGCACCATAAATGACACATGGCTGGATAAATGATATGTACCGAGCATTGGGCAATTAGATGAGAAATAATAGTTTGGCCTTCAAAAGATATGTGCATGATATGAAACATGTATTAGAGCTATAATTTGTTAATGTTTACATTGGATATGTGTCATCTTCTTATAGATTATGTGTAAAATATTCTTTGCATATGCTTTAGCCGGACTACAAGGTGTTAGATGTTTAATGAGATGCCTCAAGTCAATTAGATAAAGTAGACTGACTTCTGAAGAGGAATCACTCATGAGGTCGAGTTCCACAATGAGGTCATTTAGAAGGCTGAGTTATAGGAGCGAGTCGATCGATGAAGAATTCAATTTCTTAGAGAAAGTATCGGGCAATCCTTTTTTAGGAGGAATCATCAAAGGAATAGTCTTGATAAGGAGGCCAATTTGTCGAGAAAATTGAGCGTCATGTTCTTAAGTGGAATTCATTGTGGAAGCTAACTTACTAGACAAGGATGTTAGGAATTACGAGTTCCATTGATGAAGTAACAAAATGGTGTTAATCTACTAATAAGGTTAACTTTATCGAAGCTCCAAAATCTCAAAAAGATAGAGTTCCTCATAGATGACCAAATTCAATGGATGAAGCCATCATGGGTCAGTAATCTCAAGAAGAGATCAAGTTGCAAGTGTTCATTTAAAGTTGAAAGAGACTTCACGCAACAACAAAGATTGTAGAGGCAAAGAAGGTAGGACTATATAGCTAATGCACTTCAATCTAATTAATGATGAATTTGGAAGGCGCTATTCATGCCAACATAAATTAATGGGGTCAAGAATATAAATAATCGACTCGAGCGTGATGAACGATATCTCAGGAGACGGTCATAGAACTATATGCCTCCAAATTTTCAATGCAATTACTTTATTTTTTATTTATGTCAAATCAAGAGACACTAACAAAACTTTATATTTTATACTCCTAATATTTTCAATGAAATGGCCTTAAATAATTTCCTCTTGAACTTATAAGAGCACGCAAGTGCAAAAATTCCACATGAACATACATTTAATGCATGATTGATCTATTGAATGACCTGGGTGCACGTGCATGTGTTTCGTATACACCTGACAGCATAATCCAATCGCTGTTTGCTATTGCGTTTATTACAGCTGATGCCTGCCAGTATTTAATTAAATAAATGCATATAATTTTCACATTCTTCTTCACTTATATTTTATTTTCACATTCTTCTTCACTTATATTTTATTTCTAATAAATTTAGTGATACTATCTTATGAGTTGTTTCTCTAGAAACATTAATTTTATATATTTTATTGATAGAATAATAACAATAATAATTATAAAAATAACAACTGTTTATTTATTTTAATATTTAATTACTTAGAATTTTATCTATCCTTTAAATAGAGGTTGATATATTTCACACCTTATATCATTCATGTTTCTCAAGAAAAAAAAGTTAAGCTTAGACCATCTTCAACCAAACTGCATACCATCGTATGTCGTCGGCCATTAAGTCGATTTGAACTCCAAATCGTATGCCAAAGTTCGACAAGTGAATAGTACAACTCTAATATTGGCGTCGAATTGTTCACCTAAGCCAAAAAATTAGGCTACGGGATTTAACGAAGAAGCGCACGAAAGAGGAGAAAATGCTTACTTAATAAGAAGCACATAAAAGAAGAGAGAAAATATCATTCGATTGGAAATGAATTACTACATTTTAAAGTTTTGATGCATTTTGAAGTGGAAAATGGATTTTTCGGATGGAGATGTCCTTAGGATAAAATCAACCTCATCTTAAAAGTCTAAAATAAAGAATGAATTATCCTTTATTTTATAAGATTAAAAAAATATTAAATATTTAAAATTTAATAAAAATAAAAGTACTGTAAACAAAGAATTTAAAATTGATGAAGTTAGTGACTTATTTGTAGCTTATTACATTCCTTCTGATTGTCCATTGAAAATATCTTCTTATTTGGACTAAGAATCACATAAGAGTTAATCTATAGAATAATTTTAACAAAAAAATTTAATGAAAGAATATTAATAAAAATATATTTTCTTTATAACTAACATTTGTTGTTGTTAGTATTTTATGTAATTATATAATTTTAAATTAATTACATGAAATAAATTAACAATTCTATTGAACTAACAAGTCCTCATATTAAGATGTGCCATCATACAAACAAATATTTCAACTAATTGAAAGAACATAATTAGCAGTATTTCATTTTTTGGGCACATTTAGGATAATTATGGTAACCTCGAACTCACATCGCAAACGCAAGAGTCGAACCCCAAGATCTCTTAGTTGGTAGCCTACGCTCTCAACCAACAGATCAAGATAAGCTGTGTATTAGCTATAATTCTCACCATAAAATGAAAATTTATTTCTTGACGAACGGGCTATGCGCCCTTTAATTAAAAATTTAAGGACATAAAAAGGCGGTCAAATTAAAGACAAAGAACACCCAATGGTTGGTATCCAATTACGATATTTTTTGATAATCTCTCTCTACCCTCATATTTTGTATTAGGAACTCTTGAAAATCATATGAATAAGGTCTGGTATCTTTCATAGACAATGAATTCAATTAAAAAAACAAATCATATAAATACATGACTATTCTATACTATTCTTTATCTATTTTAATAAATAATATATACATATATATTTATTTGTATTTATATTTATATTTATGTATTGAACAATTTAGGATTCATATATATTTACAAACAAATGGCACAAAAATTGAATTCAAGCTGCCATATTGTTCCAAATTGCAACACAGTATAAAAAATAAAATCTAATAATACAAACATGTAAGTATAAATATAAGGTTACAGTGGCATGACTGTAATTTAATGCAATGACATGTGCAATTCTCAAACTATGAGATGGGAGAAATCCTCAAAGATAACTCTATATATTGATGAAAAAGACATCTACCAACACAAGAAGACATATCCCTTATAACCCTACCCCACTTTTCAATAAATATAGCCCAACATCTTACTATTTCATGTCTCTTACTTTGACCACCTAATTTAGATGATTTATTTTATAAAAAAATAATATTAGAATGATTTTAATAATTTATTCATAATTTATAAATAGTATTATGATCTGTTTGGAATGACTGTAGCATTTTATAAAATTGGATGTAGAGTTGTTGTGAGAAAAATAACTTAGCTACTTTTATTACAAAAAATAATTTTTCATCACAGAAATTTCTAAAAAGCAGTAAGAAAGCTGCAAGAAAACAGTAGCCAAAGAAAATTTAAGCTATTGTCTGAAAAGGCTGAAAAGCGTAGCAGCCAGAAAGTTTTTCCAAACCGACATTTAATTATTTTATAACTATGAATAAAACATTTATAAAAAAAAACTTTTGCTACTAATAATTAAGTGCAACACAACATAGTAATACAAGTGAATTAGTATATATTAGTGTAATAACTTTTACTTAACTTTGAATTTAGGCTATATGTATGACCTAGCAAAATATTATGACTCATTATTTTCTACTAATAAGACTTGTAATATACTATGACTTAAGCAACTATGCTCTCAAAGACATTTGTCAATCTAAAAAGAAGCTTTGTTTGTCAATCTAGTTATTTCATCAAATAAAAATTAATATATCATAATTATAATTTGAATAGAATATTCAACATAAAATATATTTTTGCACTTTTGTTCTCTCATAATTTTATAATTATATTTTATGAACCACATACTTATAGAAAAACTTATACATCTTTATTTAATTTTTTTATAAAATAGGACAACATAAACGATATCAACAAATAAAACAATAATAATCATTTAACTTGAGTGTTGTAACTCTCACATTAACTTGGTCAACTCACCAATGGCACTAAGCATAATAACACTCCACTTGAATTGAATCCTTCCTTTAGTTTTTATCTTAATCATAAAATAATCATATGATCAACCTTATGACAATGTCTTCAATGTTGCAATATATCATAAATAAAAAATAAAAAATAAAAAAAAAATATCATGAAGGCATGCACATTAGGTTGCCTTCAACATTTTTGTTGAATGCATTATGAATTATGGCATAAATAATATGCCTCTCATGATAATAATAAACATGTAAAAAATATTATTAAAAAATATTTGCACACACAATTCCTCTTATAGAGTAATTAAAATAATAATATTTATAAATAAACATTTACATGTGTCTTGCTATGCTAAATATGTCATTGTCCCAATTCAAGGCAAGGGCACATGTCACTTTTTTTTTCTTTTTCAGCCTAATATCTTTCATTGAGATCTGCAAGAATAATGACAAATGGCACAGGTCCTACAATAAAATTTTGATTAGAAAAAAACCTTAAAATCAGAATAGAAAGAAAGCCATTGATTTGCTGTGGCAACTGCTCAAGCACTAATCTTTTTTAGTAGGTACTGTGCTTAATCCGCAACAATCAATTATTAAAGATGTTAATGACATTTTAGCTTCATAAATACTAACTAGCTTGGTAATGATGGATCAACACAAAGCCAAGTATTTTGCTAATGATAGACTAGCTACTTACTTTAGGTGGCTTAAATCAGTAATATTAACAAAAATATCAACTATGCTAGAAATTAGTAAGTGCGGTCACTGAACGAACTAGAGACAGATCAGGATATGCCACATCACCCCGACATACAGCAGTATACATAATTGATACACAACAAATGGTGATTTGTCACATTCTGATTCACCTCTGGACAGTATATGAAGACCGCACGAAATAATTTCTCCAACTATTCATTCACAATGATATACCGGAGGATTTGTGACTACAAATTGACAACATTGTGAACTAATTTCATAAGAAAATATACAATGCTAAAGGACTATACTAGAAGAATACAAGAGCAGAAGGAGCGGATATGTACACAAGGAAGAAGCTTGAAATAGCAATGGTAATTTAGTTGCTTTGACGATCCACTGTAAAATATGAAGTGGTAAGAGTACAAAAGTTGAGAATAATTTGATCAAATTACAAGCTGAATAAAATCCTATAAAAAAATGTCTGTATATTCGCAACAAGCGGTCTGTTCTCCTTTCATTTCTACTTGTTACTTTTGGATACTACAGAATTTCATAATTCTCTTCTACTTTTCTTTCCATCTTTAGGATAATGGAAGTCTTGAATTTTGCACAGCAAACCTGTATATCTAAATCCAGAAGGATCATTCACTGAGATCCTTTTTTTTTTTAAAGGCTAATAAGAACTTTAATTAATATTTTTCAAGCTATTTAACAACTAATATTCCAGTTATTCTCCAGTCTTCTCAATCTGAGATGAAGCTTGGGCTCAAGCAACAGAGAGTTAGCTTCTTCCTCTTCTTCTTGGTCTTGGTCATGGTCTTGGTCTTGCCATTAAGGGGACCATTGCTGTTGTAAAATCCATTAGCCTTTATACTCTCTTCATCACACACTTTGCCGGTACTATCCAGTGTTGATAGTTGCGTCATTCTAACTGAAGCTTTTGAGGGTAAGTTCTCATGGAAATTACTTCTTGATTCCATCATTTTTGAGTTAACCGAATCTGAAAATCTCTCTTTCCCTGAGGAAAGCACGATGTGATGATGATCAGCTTCTATAATCGAAGAATTCTTATTGTCTTGTCTGTGAAGATCAGAGTACAAGTCAGTATAATATAAGTATTCTATTATTAGCATCAATGGCATTGTTGGACTAACCTGTGATCATCTGTGTGTGGACTGCCTTCAATGTTTAACTTAAGCTTGCTGTTACTACTTTCTGCCAAATCTTCATTATTGAGAAGGCCAGCCTTAGCACCTAGTTCTGAAACAGGGAAGTCCTCTCCAACCAAAGAGGGCTTATGGAAATTTTGAAGGCCAATTGATTGGCCTCTTACCATAGAAATAACTTGGTCTAGTATGTCAAGAGCATGTTCAACTTCTGGGCTGATGGAAGTTTTTTCTTGGGTTGAGATCCCCTGTTCGTTTAGCAACCATATTTTCTGATGAGCCATTTGCAATATGGTTGATTGATAAAATTCATAAATTAAAGTTGAAAGAATAGAAACAAAACCTTCTGATAAAGCTTGTGTCCGTTGCCTAAAAGCTGCCTTGATATGAAGTTTATAAGTGATGGGGGTATCAACTCCAACTTGATATCGAAATTGAATATTGCCCTAAAAAGTTTCATCATCATTTTTCAAAAGTGAAAACTAAAAACCAAAACAAATGAATCAGATTTCATAACTCAAATTAAAACCTGAAACTGAAAGGGAATTGACAAGTTAATTCTCATGATAAAATTACAATTGGAAAAAAAAAAAAAAACAAAAAAAAAACAATGCATTGCATGCTCCTGATGCACTAAGAAAACGAGAGAGTTAATGAATCAAGCACTAAGAGGAGATCCGATTATCCAATAAAAAAAGTCACAAATAAAGATGATTTTGAAGGATATATTTTCACTTAAACCAAGATTGGTTGCAACTCATGATGCAACCAATCACATTGTTGTAGTTTGCTGATGACACATGCCCAAATGTTAAAACTTACAGCCTAAAATTCCTATAGCACTCTTGTAATGCATATTTATCATTTTCTTGAGGGTTCTTAGATGTTAGAGATTGCAGGCATAAAGTTGTGTGATTTTATGAAAATTTTTGGCATTTTATAAATATAATAACATGAGAGAAAATGAATTATTCAAAAGAATAAATTTTAAAGGCATTGTGTTTTTCAAGTTTGTTGATTATTTCATCATCAAGTTTGAACTGAGCTTCAAAATTATGTTTAAACTAGTTTAGTTACTTTGTTATAGACGCATAGAGTTCCGAACCATAATCCACCTTTGATGAGTTCAAACTAATTACATTTGATGTTAATTTAAGCATATAACTTTATAATTAGGAAATAGTGGATTTACAAGTTTTAATCAAACGTGACATGATTCATCAATTATTATTTATGCTGTTTGGTGAAGTTCAAATATTTCTTCAAAAGAGATTGTAATCTATATATCTAACTATTTATTTAATATTTCTATCATGTTTAATAATATACACAATATTTGAAGTGCAAAAAGATAGAATATTGATATAAGAGTATAAAATAGGACATCAAATAAACAATTAACTCATTGTTAAATAATGAATGATACGAACAAAAAATGAACAAGATGGTCATTGCTCAAGCTTGTTCATTAATATATCAAGTATAAAAAATTAGTATAAATTTGTTCAACTATTTAGAGAAACAGCTTTTCTCAGGCAAAGCCCACTTATCCGCAATTGTATCTTTACTAGTCTCCATTGAAACCATGACTATCTGCATCTATATGCTCCGTGTCTGAAAGCTAAGCAATTTTAGAAAATAATGTTAGCTTTTCTCAGGCAAAGTTCACCGACTAGAGAAACAATAAATCAACTGAACATAAACCTAGAAAACATGAAATTTACCGTCTTTATGAGTACAAGGATGAGATCTTCTTTGAAGTACTCAATTTCAAAGTAGTGCACAATAGCCTCTCTGTCTGAGACTGGCCAAGGAACCTTCACCCTTTCTTGGAATTTGATACAAGTGAAAGTTAGGACCAGAAAAGATGAGCAAGAACACATAAAATATGGCCTTTATGATTCTATAAATCAATAAAAGAGAACCTGCCTTATTAATGAAATTTCTTCACCAATTCGAACTTTCTGCAAGCATAAGGATGCAATAATTTTGAATGTTGGAACATTGTATTGTGGCCACCTAAAAAAGAAGATTCAGTTAGAATAGATGGGAAAAAATTATTCACGCACCATAAAATAAAAATTGGTCAGTTCACATTCCATTTTGTGAACAGGAAATTATATGAAAAACTAAGAAATCATTTAAAAAACCAATTTTCTCCACCTTACGAAAAATAATAAGCATGTAGAAAAATAGAAAAAAAATAATTTGAATTTTATTGTTTGATTATGTACAAAATATGAAAATATATATAGGCTTCTCCAAAAATTTTATAATGAAAATAAATCAGAAATATTTACAAAAGAAGGAAAACAATCCCGAGAGGGGCAGGCCATTAGAAAAGGAAGATGAGGCATATGAATTGCAATCTAAGGGTGATACCAGGATTTGATGTTAAGTTATCTAACAAATCTATAAGCAACTTTAAGGTGAAACACATTAGATTTGTACAAAAATTGACTGATAAGACTCACTGTAAAGTGTAAACATGATGTCAGGATTGGTGTGAAATAATTATTTTTCAAATAAATCTTTGATATTGTCATGTCTGCTTCTTTTCCTTCTTCATTTGCATCCAATTTTTGTTTTGGTTCAACTGAATTTTCATAAGATTTGGAGTCAGTAATTTTTTATTTTTTTAGTAAATCTAAGGCATATTTTTGTTGAGAGGAATATTTCTTGGTACGAATGAGCAACTTCTATTCTCAATATGTATTTAGTTTACTTAATTCTTTAATCTTAAATTCTTTAGTAAACTTATTTCCTAAGAAATTATCATCTCTTTTGCCATCAAATGTAACAATGCTAAATTGTGCATTCATAATCTAAAATAACACGTTCTTTTAGAATGCATAGCTTCTAAAAATGATTTGGGATCAAATCATTAAGAGGATGGTCAATCTGATTCTCCAATTAAAATAAATCAACAAGGATCTTCCTTAGGCATCATCAGTCTTCTTTATTGTTCACTTTTGCTTTACAGCTTAAAAATGCAAAATTGAGCACTCATAATCTAAAATAACACATGTTCTTTTAGAATTATAGCTTCAAAATATAATTTGAGATCAAATCATTAAGAAGAAAATCAATCCCATTCTCCACTTAAAATAAAACTACAAGACATTTTTCTAATTATTTGGGCATCAAATTTTGGAAAAATCAAAGCAATCATATTTGTTGAAGTTGAATGGCCCGATTTCTCCATGAAAATTGTCAATGGTAGTGATTCTCAAATTATACTATTGAGATTGAAGAGAATGTCGTCAGGAATATATTAGTGTGATCACATCAAACATTGAATGAGGGAGATCAAGTGTCAAGAAGTGAAGCTATTGGATCAAATTTCATATTACAACAAAGAAGTTAAATGTTTAAACTTATTTTGATATAAATAAGTTTGAGCTTATCCAGATTGTTATTATAGATAGAGTTTGTTCCATAGTGCAGTTTAATTATGGATAAGAAATATTTCCCTATTGTAAGTTACAATAAATAGGTTTGAAATTTTGAAAAGGATTCAATGAAAATTCTCCAAAACTTGTTTCCCTTTTCCTCTTTTTCCTCCATGTTGCAACTCTTCAGCCCATGGATCCCTGGCACTAGTAGATAACATGCTACACAAGCTTTAGAGGTGTAAATGGCTCAAGCCGAATCATGAGCTGGATAGGCCAACTCAATAAATATTTCTAAACTACACTTTATAAGCTAGAAAGACAAGTTTGAACTAATTTCGACTTAATTTATTAACTCGTAAGCTAACTTGTTAAAAATATATATATTTATAATTTTATATAAAATATTATTATAATATGCACCTTGAGAGCTAAGTGCAATGATATTTGTTAAAATCCTGAAATCCAACCATTCCCAGTACAAAGGATCTGATGGTCACAGAAATCAATCCGTGGGAAGCTCTCATGGATCACGCCATAATGAAGGAAATAATTTAGGAAAGAGTATATTATGGATTTTATGTATTAAATCTGTAATTTATTGTTTCATCATTAAGATATCATGTATAGATCTATAAATAGAGAAGATATTACGGAATAAAGGTAAGCTTTTACCTCAAACTTACTATTTTAACATGGTATCAGAGCCACAAGGAAAATAGAGAGGAAGCCATCGAAAGAAACCTTACCGGAGCAGACGGAAGACAAAGCCGAGGCATCTTGCCGGCCTATAAACGCAAGAGGGGACCGATCGACTCTCGGTCGTGCTCAGGAAGCCGCTCGAGAGAAGACAACCACCGCCCGTTTGGAAGAAGAAGTTGATCGGAAGCTCCGATCGTTGGACAACTTCGACTCGCGGACAAAGCCACCGCGACCAAAGTCGTGATCGGCACGCCTACGAGTGACTTGGGGGGTGGAACTGCCCCCCCCCCCCCCCCCCCCCCCCCCCCGTGCCCTAGTCCCAATCCGAGCATTGAAAAAGGCTCGGCCAGTTCAGTTCTTTTCTAAACCAAGAAAAAAAAAAGAGGGAGAAAATCCTTATCATTGACCTTTATTGTTGACAAGGGAAATTTTTTTTCAGGAAGCCTTCATTGTTAACCAAGGTCATATAGATAGTCTTAACTACTATCATTCAACACTATAATGTCAGAAATTAATTCCTCACAGAGCACTGACCAAACTGAGGAGTCGATGATGCATCAAGGACGGGGTGAACTCCAAAGCATGCAACCTTCCTATCGTCTAAATGGAAAGAACTTCCTAAAGTGGTCTCAATTTGTGAAGACCTATTTAAAGGGGAAAGGAAAAATTCACCACCTTCTCGGAGGACCAAGACAAGGAGATCCTACTTTTGGGGCATGGGATGAAGCAGACTCCATGATTATGTTATGGTTGTTGAATTCCATGACTCCAGAAATTAGTGATACATTTATGTTCATTTCCAGCACAATTTCATTGTTCAGGACCTGTGTTCGAGCTTACAGGGCGTCGGTAAATCTGCTAGGCAGCTGAAAAACCTCAGAAAAATTATTATAGAAGCTATTGTACACAATCAGGGACCTCGACTGACTTTGAGTCTCGGACTTACTTCAGGCTATGCAGCTCCACCAAATAGCACATATCAGCTCAATGTATCTCTTTGAACATGATTTTGAGTGAAACAATGGTTCTGCATAGGCTAGCATCTCCTCGCAGCACCACCTTCTTCCCCTCCACCTGAATCTCTGTAGTTTGAGATTTTCAATCTACCTTTATCTCCCCAATCGTCTATAACCATTTCATAAGTAGGATCACATCAATGCTCCTCAAATCCTAGGGAAGATAATCCTCCACAATATGTATGCCCTGGAGTGCAAGCACTAGCCTCTACATATCCCCTTACTGGTCTCCACCTTTCCTATTCCAATCATAACTTCAAAGCTCCCTATATCCACCAACTTCAATCCCAATTGGTCCACGACCTGATTTGAGACGAAGTTATGTGTAGCCCAGCTATCCAACAAGACCACCATTGGTTGCTCCCTAATCTGCTCCTCACCTTCATGGTGCGACTTGGAGTAAACCCAACCACTAAATTAAGGGACACTTCCGCCACATATAAATGTAAGTACTCCCCTCCTGCTTCCTCCCCAATACCCTCACTATCAGTCTCCTCCCCCTCGCAAACCATAAAGACCTAGAGTTTGCGATCCTTCCATCGATGATATGATCGGGTGCATACTTCTCATCACAGCAAAAGTACAGACCTTTCGCTCTTGTCTTGCACCTCTACCTTTATGAGGCGCTTGAAGTTGGCCCAAAGGTGAACTCCCACACTATTCTCCCTCGGTACTTCCAGCTGAAATGACACCGTCTGAGTCCTCGGTGCCAGTGAAGTCGATGCACTTCTTTATGAGCCTCCCACAACCCCGCTCTTACTGCTCCTCTCCATCTGTCTCCGATCCTCCGCTATATGGGCCAGCTCCATCGTCCCTAGTAACCCTCTCGATCTCATCAAACAGAGGTCTCCTCATATATCGGGCTTGAGGCCCTTCATGAAATTTTCCTCCAACACCGCCTCCAAAATTCCCCTAAATCTCCCCGACAGAAAACTCGAATCTCTCCCTATACTCCATGACAGATAACTCCTAAGTCATGGCAAGAAATTGCTCGTATAGGACTCCTTCCTGAATGGCTCGAAAACATTCTAACAAGCAATCTTTAAACTCTTCACACGAACGGATCGGATATCTTGTCTCCTTCCACTGAAACCAAGCGAGGGCTTTTCCCTCCAAACATAACCTTGCAGCTGTAAGCTTCTCCTCTATTAACCCGTTCATCGCAAAATATCTCTTCGCCCAGTATACCACCTACGGACATCATCCCCTTAAATTTTCAACTTTCTCACATTTACTTCACCCCAACTTTCTCTGTCGACAATTATTCCCCACGTGTATTGAGGGTAGGAATCCCACCTTTCTTCCATCTACCTCCCATAAACCGATTCCCATGGCTCTGTTAATCCACTTCCTTTGGTTGTCCACTTCCCACACATAGGATAGTGCCTGTTGAAGCTCTTATAGGGTTTTCATGAGATCAACTAGAAGATTTCCCAAGGAAATTTCTGCTACCATGGTTGCCTTAGATTAATAGTCTTGATTATTTTTTTATTACATTCATAATATGCTTCAATTTTTCATCAATTTTTATTTGGGGACTACAATATAAGAGATAATTGCCATTAAATATAAATTTTATTTGAATAGTCTCATCCAGTGGTATTTATCCATGACCAAATCTAAGATTTTTGACATTTTGTTAAGGAAATGTACTAGGCATTTGCATTTAATAAGTTCATCGAGAGGAATCAATGAAATTCTTGGATTTCATTTCACCCATTGATTACAAACATTATGTTGAAATCAATGTAAAAGTGAAAACCTCGTATATTTCACTATAAGATATGGGAATATGAGGATGAGTTTAGTCTTCTATTTTATTTTGCTTTAAAATTTTTACTTTGTATTTATGATGATAGTTATCCCAACGCCATTTTGAAATGCTAACAAATCCACAAATAACAATTAGGCAATTTTTTGGATGTCGAAGAGGAGCTGTCGAAGCATTGATTAGCATACAATGCAAGGTTCCATAAATTTAATTCTCATAATAACCTTATATGTTCATTTAATAAACATAAATAAAAAGCCTAAAATAGTCCTTAGACTATTCGTAAGCACCAATTTAGTCTCAGATTATTACACTGCTCCATTTTAGTTCATCA
Source organism: Dendrobium officinale (assembly GCA_019514585.1). Lineage (NCBI taxonomy): Eukaryota > Viridiplantae > Streptophyta > Magnoliopsida > Asparagales > Orchidaceae > Dendrobium > Dendrobium officinale. The sequence continues at coordinate 6,309,037 of CM033697.1, forward strand.
ACTATTAAAAATTGATCCAAATTGGCCCTAAGACCAAAATTCACATTTAAAGTTAACAACAAAATTAAATTTAAGGGTATTTTAGATAGCGCAAGTGTGAAGTTACATTTCTTACATTGCTCTATTTTCAAACTTAATGAATTGTTCCTTATATGTTTTTTTTCATTTTAGAACTTGGTTTTATTCTACTTCATGGTAAATTGACATTTTACAATGAAGAGAAAAGAAAAGCCCTAAAAATGTAGAAGGATTTTTATTAACTATTGAGATTATTTTAATTGCTTAATTAACACAGATATCTATATATCTAATTTGTTTAATTGAATAACAATTTTAATTAAGCAAGAAGGTCAAAAATTATCTCTTGACTTTATATGAATGACCAAAATGATCCCCAGCTATATAAAATGATCACTTTGGTACCTAAACTCTTTAGTCCCACTATGAGACTATTTTGGTTCTTTTTTAAAGACATGAGAGACCAAAATGGTCTCTTAATATAGTTGGGGGATCATTTTTTATCCTTCACAAAGACTCAAGGAATCATTTTGGTCTTTTTTCCTTTTTAATTAATAAAATGTTTAATCAATTATACTAATGTTAATTGAATTATAATTAGTTCCTAATTAGTAATTAACAAATAATTTATAAAATTAATTAAACGTAATAAATTCTATATAATTGAATTAAATCACAAATAACATTAATTTGTTTAAATTAGCTTTTTAATTAATTAAGATTAATTTAAATATTTTTATTAGTATATCTTATTTAATTAATATTAAATAATGTTAATGATTTTAAATACAAAACTTTCTCTTCCTTCTAAAATTCTAGATTCCTACAACAATAAGGAAGCGAGTAAGTTGCAATGGGAGCTTGCTAGAGAAGATATCAATAGGATTAAAGGTACGCAAAAAAATAAGAGTTTGTTAGATTTGCAGCTTTAAGTTAAATTTACTTGATATGATTTACTAAATCTTTCCACCAAACAACTTCATCTACAAGTAACGTTGCTGCTTCAACTTCAAGGACATTCGCTCAAGCGCCCTAGTTCTTCTGCAATCAGATCGCTCGTCTCCAGTCACACTGCCCACATGTGCTAAATCGTTTATACAATTGATTTATTTAGAAGTTTTAATAAATGATAATTTAAAAATTAATTATAACTATAAATTATTCTTTACTAAAATACACTTCTTACATTATAAGACAACAAAACGCAATTACTGTTCGTCAATTTGAACAGTTTATTAACAGGGGGACTAAGGTATTAACTTTTGATAAATAATTGACTAAATTGGAGTATGGTAAAATTCTGAGATTAAATTGACCACTTAGTAATAATTGGAGGAATATTTTGGACTTTTTCTCAATACATATAATTTCCATCATAACTAATTTAAAAAGCAACTATCATTTTTTTTATGCAAAATACCTACTAGAGTAGACCATCCATAGTTATAACAATCTAATCTTCTAAGAAGATATTTTACTTATTTAATTGATTTTTAAGTCATGAATTTTAAGCTCACTAAATTGTTGCTGCGATTTAATCAGGTTTGAATAGGTAGGATAAATCAATCAATTAGGTTGAAATATAGAAAAGCTAGAACACTAGTTAATCAAGATGTACCGATTCTTGCTCTGATGGAGCATACTCTAGAAAGAATTTGATTGCTTAATCCTCATAATTGTCAAAGCAAATTATCTATTGCAGATGGAATAAGATTAAATGAGAATTGGTGTATGTGTGTGTGTTTGTGTGTGTGTGTGTGTGTGTGTGTGTGTGTGTGAGAGAGAGAGAGAGAGAGAGAGAGAGAGAGAGAGAGAAGGGTGAAATATAATATTTTTTTGTTTTTCAACTACCTATAATTAGTGAAATCGAGTTTTTTCCTATATCAAAAAAGTCTTTAAGAGTGGCAATCTCCTTTAGAGATTTTTCCAAAAGCGGCCATTCCTAATGCCTACCATCGCTTTCTAAGAAGAGATGCTCAGCAGGTGTACAATTAATTCTCCTTAAGCCGTCTTCCATTGCTTGGTCATCATATGGATTTGCCATTCTACTTGAGAACCATAAAAAACAAACCAAGAAACAAATGGCATAACATGACTAAGGTGAGCTCTAACGAATTCGATCAAAATTTTTTTTTCATATATTCAGAATTCTATTTAGGCGAAAATCTTTGAACATATCATTTACAAATTTCCACATATATAGTTTTTGAAACTCTTGTTAGCAAGAGATAGATTGAAATCCATAAAAGTTAAAATTCATTTTAGATGGGTAGGAAAAATATTCACACTATGCTAAGGATGTAACATTAGATAAAAACACAGTTGATGTCCTGTTCCGACAAATAGGACTCCAGTTAGTTTCTTGATTTGTGCGACATAAATCAACCAAATAGATTGAGGCACCTAATGTTACAAACTTAAAGTTCAAAAAACGAATAAAATCAAATCTCTATTAGGTTATTAAAAAATGGTTGGCTGGAAAGATATGGAATTTTGGGAGTTGAGGTGTTGGGAGAGGGGGTAACGAGAATTGGGACTGAGTTAAGTAGCATAATAAGCAGAAGAATCTGTCATTCAAGAAAAAAAAAGTTTAAATGATAGGCTTCTAGATAATCTGCAATTTCATAGGACAAGCTTATCTAATACGTACTGCTACAACATACATATGAAGAACCAACAACTGCTATGTCAAGGCACTCACCATTTCTTGTACAAAGTTGATTCCCATGAGACACACAAACCTGCAATTATAGAAAATGCTGTTTTCAGCTCTGGAGATTTCAGAGTAATCTCAAAGCACGATATTTTCAAAAAAAAAAAAAAAATCACTCACAAACATCCATGGGTCCATCAGCGAAACCTTCTGCAAGTAGAGTATGAAATGGAGAGCCATGGGGCCCTTCACAGTACATAACACGAAGTTGGTCGGTGTCTTGTTTTACCTGGGGTAAAGAAGAGCATTAAAAATCCCATCACAGTTAATATTGGGGATAAGAAGATATTAATGAAAGCTTTGTCCTGATTCGAAGTTCAACAAAGGATCTCATTAATAGCTCCAGAAGCATATGAATTACAATAAGGAGTTCAACTTCGTTAAGGAATTATGGGCAAAGAATGTTGAAATAAATTTTACAGAAAAGAAATTATGTTTATCACAAATGGACTACCTTCCAATCCTTCTGAAAATTTAAATGAGAGTTACTGGTCCCTGAAGCACTCCTCAACATCTCAAGAAAATTGGCAACCTCTGTTGTGCGGTTTTCCAAAATCTTCCCCACATCTTCTAACCAACCAAAAGTTAAATTGAAAAATATATACAATACAGAAAAAAAAAGATATTTTACATTGTAATTGCTACTGCCTACATGCACAAAATATTTAAGTATGTTGACATTCGATGAAGCAATCTACTCTAGCTAGGCAAAATGTGGAAGTAGGATTGTTAGTTAACTTTAATTCGAAATTTGCATATAAGACTGTCTTAAGCCATTTTACTTCCATAAGGGACCATAACATATTTACCTATTCTCCGTTTCAATAAGAAATTACAAGAAAAAGAAAGGCAATTGATAAATGATTTATTTCATGATTGGGCATCCACCCTTTTAAAACAAGTACATGTCCTTGATATATGATGGCTAGAATCTAGGGTTTATAATATGCAACCTACAATAATATGCAAGATACTACAACAACAGCATCAATACTTTATCCCACTACATTGGGTCGACTGAATGAACCTTTTTCTCTATTGTGTCATGTTAAGAGTCAAATTATTATTTAAATAAATAGAAAATTGTCATTTATAATACTTTCTAACTAAATCTTTTTAGCTTTACCTCTACTTTCTCAATCTAAGCCAAATCTAATACATCTACTCTCCTAACCGAGTCATCGAAATGCTGAATTTTTTTGTGACTAAACCTCCTAAGGGAGACTCTTTCTAATCTTATTTACCACTCGAGCTACTCCAACTTTTTCATGTACATACAATGATATGCAAGATAAAACACCAAAAAAGTCACGAAACAATAGTTATTACCCTATGATTTTAGCCATAACTTGTCGCTTTTAGAGAGGAGGACAATAATAAGAAAACACAAATACAAATACAACAACGGTGCTTCAACATAGAGAGGAGGACAATAATAAGAAAACAAAAATACAACAATGTGAAATACATCAACAAAAGACATAACATAAGAAAAAAAAGCGGGAATAACAACATAGTGGAACTACAACAACACAAAGTGAGTGTAAGTAACGGTTCACATTGTGGTAATTATTCCAAACTCCTTAGGTGGTGATTAAAATTTAATAGGCTGAATCGAAACCCTTCATTAATGAGTTATATTTAACAAACTAATTAAATTACTAAATAACAAATCTGATTTGTATATATCATAAACATATTTTACAGAAAATAAACTAAAAGAAAAAAAAACTACACCATACAACTCATATAAAGCATGACTTTCTACGCTTTAGATTTCCAACTTATATTTTCAACTAGGGTTGTCAAGAGTCATTCAAAGGTGGTGGCACAGTCCCTTCCTTTAAACTACTACACATAATCTGAAGGCAAACCATCCTTTACAAGTTAATATATGCTAGAAATCACAGCTGCTGTAAGACACTTGGCATCTAGTGTCACATAGTTTGATGGGTGTCAAGCTTATCCCAATCACAGGTACCGTCAAACTAGCTTCTTCAAACTACTGTTGGCTAATTTTGTGAGTTCGCTTTTCTATTCCTTCATTCCCCTTTGATCCATAAAATGTAAAATTGCTGTTAACAACAGCTTAGCTAAATTATTTTAATTAAATTTCAAAATAAGCCACCTTCCACACCGTGGCCGCCCCCTTCCTCCCTCCTCTAGCCGCCGGCTTCCCCCTCCTTGAATTTCAAAATTTGAAATTTGAATGATTTATGAGCCATTACTTGTTTCCTAATTTAACTCCTTAATTTTAGGCAATCAATTTAATTGAATTTCAATTTCAAATTTCAAATTCAAATTGATCCAATTGATTGCCCTCATATTAGGAAGTTATTTCTCCTTGAGAAATCTGAGATTTTATTTCAGATTTTGTGAAATATGTGATTAAGTTTGTGGTCCCCATTGCAATAAAACCCAAGCCCCTCTCTCCTAGTCATGTGGCCGGCCCCTTAATGGCCCCTCTCTCTCTCCATTTACAATAATTACTTCCCATTAACTCCCTTAATCCCTCACAAAACTGCTGCCCCCTTCCTTTGGAAATTGTTTTGATTTTTTTTTTCAAATCAGTTTCCCCTCTCCACGTTTCCTCACTAATGCAATTTCAGAAAACTGAAATTGTTTGTCTCATGAGGCTTTTCTCTCCTACCCGAGCTCCTCTTTGGTCTTAATTGTTTTATCTACTCAAACTTTTCAAGTGCTCAAGCCAAACCCACATTCCTCCACCAACCCGCCACCTTCTTCCCCTCTTTTCCCACTTCTTTTGTGCATCTTCCCGCCCGACAAGAATGCATTGCTGAACCAGAATGGAACTTTGGGTTTGTGCATGACGACCAAGATCAAGTTGACATCCTCCAATCACCGTTCTTTGACGTGGGCTTCGATTTCGACGATACTATTGAAGATTACATCGACCGCATCCATTACACCTTAGTGTACGTGATCGACGAGCAAATGTCAAAGGGACGCTGGATCATCATTGGACGGCCACCTTCCTCCACCTCTCTGGCCACCTATCCAAGAACGACGATCTTAGGCTCCTTCTTCCTCGGAGTGACCTCGGTTTTAATGTGGAGACTCTTCTTCCGCTAAAGCCTAGACTAGTTGAGCGTATGAACTCCAAAGGTGAAAGTTCTCATTATTAACTCGTGGATTCTTGTTTATTGTCGTAGCGTACAATTATTCTTTGCATTCTCTTAAATTGTTTGGTCAAACGACTTCGCTCTTCTTTGCCTAAGCAAGTTAAAAACTGAGAACTCCAAGGATCAATCTTTTGCTATAAGTGATAATTTTATTTTGGATTATTTTGTTAAATATACTCTCTTTAATTTCCCTAAGTAACTCCATGCTAATATTGTTTCACATCAACAATAGATCATGCTAATGAGTCTATCATATAATTGATCAAAAGTCAGAATGAATTCGAGATTAAAATTGAGAATGAGAACATATTTTAACCAAAATTTCTGATAGAAACTAAGCCTATATATGCCTTGCCTAAATATTAAAATGAACAATTCATATCTTATATAGATGATGAATCAAATGATCAATTTGAAAATGCAACTTTTGATGAGCTATCTGATAATATTGTTTTATAATGAATTATCAAATTGATGCTGACATTTATGAATCTCTTAAAATATTAATCATACAAATAATCTTGTGGAGATAATATTTCAAACATAGATGTCAAAGTTAAAACAACAGCAACGTAGACTAATTACTGATGAAAAAAGAATTCAAACAGTCATGCAAATCAACGACATACCACAACAACATTTAAGGAGCCGCCAATTTGTGATGCCAAGATTTATAATATCAATCAAATAGAGAAAGAGATCCTGCATTTTTTGCTTTTGTTTTTTTTCATTAAACAACAAAGAAAATAAAAAATCTTCATCTTTATAATCGAGAAAATTAATCATATTAAAAAATCATAAAAAGGAATACAAAAGCAAAAGACAAAAAAAAAAAAATTCAACTAAGTCAAGTCAAGATCCTAAAATTTCAGCAAAATTAAAGGGAGAAAAAAAATGCAAATATTAAAAAAATAAGCTAACCTCCGTTGCTCCTTAAAGAAGACTGAATAAGTTGTTCTTTGACCAGGGACGCAATAGAATCTTCATTTACAAGATCCGGCAACGATAGTGCATTGTCTAATCTCTTTCGAGATTCCAAAATCTTTTGCTTCTTTTCCATTTTGTTCACAGCAAGAGATCTCAAAGTAATACTTCATGTAACAAAATCATGCTGCAACCATATTAAAGAGCTGCTCGATCAAATAACATAATTGGCATTGGAGAAAAAGTTTCATAATATTCAAAATAACTACTCTTGGAGCATCACTTTCCTGGCTGCACTAATAGAACTGTATTTAAGGGATTTAACCAGACGCTTTCAAGAGAATGAAGATTCAAGGATTTTAATATTTGTTTTTAACATTTTCAACATAATAATCATATTTTCACAGATGACAATAACATGAAGGCTCTAGGTGTTGGAATTTTTATCTAGTTGAAAAACATTTCAAAAAATGGTATGGATCTATCAAAAAATTTGATCCAGCATTTACTAAATTTAAAGAAATATTGCATTGATGAAGAGGCAGCCAAAAAAAAAAAAATCTTTTTGAATATATTCTGAAAAAGAGAAGGAATATAATAAAAAATCAACAACTGTGATAATTGATATCATCAATTATCGTACATAACCAAAAAGGAGATGACAAGTCATTTCGTATATGTGGAGTATAACGTAAAATTAATGTAATGCAACACAAATGCATCAAATTTGAACCCATTTAGTTTAGATTATGAAGAAAATGGAATCGAAAGTAACTTTCTTAAACCAAACCTAAAAAATGACATGAATTTTTACCAACCCATTTAAGAAAGGCACATATATTTTGAATAAGAAGAAATTTTTGGACAATTGGCTCGAATATTTTTATTTATTTATGTTGAAAGCAAGGAGGAAGATCTGGATAGATCTTCTTGCAAGAGATAGAGAGAGGAGAGGGGAGAGCCAAAATAATTCTGTAAACTTTATTTCTCTTGGCCTCAATGCCTAAAACAAACTAAAGCCTATTTATAGCCTCCTATAAGCTATACAAATAGCTACACAAATGGCTACATATGCCATACAAAAAACCTATACAAAAACAAACCTAAAAATCTGGAATAATATCTAAAAAACACCCCCTTAGTCCAGATTTTACAAAACAAAAGATAACCACTGTTCTTAAAGAACAGCCAAAGAACAACAACTCTGTCGGTCTCCTCCGCCAACAGCGTCCACCGACAGTTAAAAGATTTCTCAAGAACCGATAAATCAACTTCTTGAGTTTCTAGCTCCACCTCCCGACAGATCTTCACCTGTCGCACTGCGTCCAATGCAGCCAATCCCTAGCACCCCTAGCCCGCCTTTCGCGCCCTGTGCATCCACCTGCAACCTGCACCCTGCGCCTCAGTGCTTGCGCCCTGTGCCTCCAGCCAGCGTCCAACGCTTTCAGCCCCACGCACGCGCCTTGCACCCATGTGGTCTGTCACCAACCACATCCTGCACGTATCCACCCGTGCAGCGAGCCATGCGCCTTCACCTGCGCTCCGCTCGTCACCAATGCCCCGCGCTCCTATGCGGCCTCCTCGTGTACCACACGACCTCGCACCTCCAAGCGCCCCGCACTTTCAACACTGCTCTCCAAGAACAGCCGACACTACCTCAGTGTCTCCCAGACTCCACCTGAAGTCCAAAACTCCACCTCATTCGTTCGACACGTGAAGATCCTTTATCTCTCGCACGCAGGAACAGGAAATTGCATCGAACCCAATCCTTCTCTTGATCAGCAAGAATCGCAAGAAGTCCTGTTTCTGTTCCTTTCTTCCAAGCTAGTCAAGACCGATCAAAACTTGATTCAAAAATCAAGCAAAAAATCCGGCCTCCGTGAGATCCGCCTGTTCCGTCTCCTTATGTAAATCTTCTCGTCCGTCTCAAAAAACCAAAAGTCGCCTACCTCTTCCAACGCCCGTGTGGTCTTTGATTTGGCCTCATACAAGACCTAGCTATAGCTTTTTCTTGAACAAATAGAGCCTGAACGGATCAGGCCGAGCAACTACTGCCGCCTCCGTTCAACTCCTCACGCAGGCCAAATGAGCGGACGTCCACTTCAGCTGCACCTTCTTTTGTCGAATTTGACCAGCCCAGACTCCGCCTTCTTGAGGCAAGAGTCCGCCTAGCATCCCGATCAAGAATCCCATGGGCAGCCTGCCGAAGTCGCCTCCGGTAGCCGAACTCAGCTAGAGGTCCGGCCTGTTCGGCCGATCAATGCTTTATGCGCGAACAAATTCGCTTGAGCAAGCACGTCGGCGGCACCAGCAGCCACCACCTCCTCTCTTTTCTTGAACAAAACACCTTCCTCCTTCAAGATCGCCACCAGGGCTCTGATACCAAATTGTTGAAAGCAAGGAGGAAGATCTTGAGAGATCTTCTTGCAAGAGATAGAGAGAGGAGAGGGCAGAGCCAAAATAATTCTGTAAACTTTATTTCTCTTGGCCTCAATGCCTAAAACAAACTAAAGCCTATTTATAGGCTCCTACAAGCTATACAAATAGCTCCACAAATGACTACATATGCCATACAAAAAACTTATACAAAAACAAACCTAAAAATCTGGAATAATATCTAACAATTTACTATTTTTTTATGCATTTTTTTAGGTAACTTATACTTGTAATTAAGTGCTAGAGCTATAAGAGGATTTGGTCCTCTACCTATAAATATAGCTTAAGGTTTCATGTATTAGTGTAGAAAAAAGAGAGAAATTTCAATTTTCTTCAAATCTCAACAAGATATCAAAGCATCAATTATGATTATTTATCTCCGCTGCTCAAGACAACATGAAGGATTAACATATCTTCATTTGCACATCTTACTTAGGTGTCTTTGTGCATCCTCCGCCGCATCATGGCCATATCCTAACATGAAACATCTTCCTTGTGCTGCATCAAGATTTCCACTAGTGCCCTGAAGCAATCTCACACATCATCTGTGGCGTCCCTTCCATGGTCACCAGCCTCCCTCCTCTCATCTCATGTTTCTATTATCCAAATTCTTTCTGCGTCCTACGAGCACACTCCTGCAATATTTCAACAAATGCTTCTCATGTATGTCTACAGTTTTCATTTGCCACACGCAACCTACTTCGTCCATTCATCTCATTCTTCTACGAAACCCACGAGTATTGTTTCCACATCCACAGTGGCTTGGTATTCAACATTGACCAGTAAATGATAGGAAATATGAAATAAATCTTGGCCAGGAAAAAGAATAGTTCAACCTCATAAGTCACATACAGTCCTAAAGCAATTATCACCAAAAACTTCAATCCACGAAAAAGCTCCATTCTGTCTATCACAAGGCATAAAATCATGGAACAAAGCTAAATCTAATGGTCTCAAGGAGTTATTATGTTTATCAGTAGAAATGAGAAAGAAGCTAGAGCAGGTGCAACAGCTCTTCCACACTCAAATGGTCCAACATTTAGAATCTAGAAATCGAAAAACATGATAAAATCATTGTTCATCAACTTCATAACTGCAAGTCTACTAAATAGATAAGGGTGGAGCAAGAGAAACACACTACAAAAAAAATAACAGATCAGATATCTTTGAGATCAAGACAACTCTCCATGATCTTTGAGATCAAGAGAAACATTTTCTAGCAAAACATTAGCAACAGCTTGATATTTTTGTAGAAGAACAAGACAGGAGAAAGAAAAGCAGATACCGAAACAAAGAACAGAGAAGAATATAAAAGTATTTCTTATTGATTTAACAAATAGGTACAGTGGTATATATAGCCATTAGTACAAGTTCCGGTTCTTGATATCCAGTGATATTGTGACACCTAAGCATTATTTATCTGATACAATATTTATATGTTTTGGTATTCTAATATGCCACCGCAAATTGATGGGTCTTTGGAGACCGTCAGTTTGGATCGGAGCTTCTCAAAACGAGGTGTAGAGAGTGCTTTGGTGAGGATGTCGGCTGTTTGGTCGACCGTGCTAATGGGTAAAAGACGAATGTGATTTTGTTGAAGATGATCCCGGATGAATTTCTGGTCGATCTCTATATGCTTAGTCCGGGCATGGAACACTGGATTATTCGCTAATGCTATCGCTGAGGTGTTGTCGCAGAACATGTCAGTGGGATTGGTTTGAGAAATGCCGAAGTCTGATAAGAGACGTCTGAGCCAGATGATGTCCGAAGTAAGTGCAGCCAGAGTGCGATATTCTGACTCCGTGGATGATCTAGCAACAGTGTGTTGCTTCTTGACTATCCATGATATTATTGTGTTGCCCAGAAATGAATAGAACCCGGAGGTGGACTTGCGAGATGTGGGATCCCCGGCCCAGTCAGCATCTGAGAAAGATTTAAGTACAAGATCATATTTAGTAATAGGAATTCCAAACTGTAGCGTACCTTTGATGTATCGTAAGAGTTTCTTAAGCATGTAGATATGTTGCGGTTCAGGATTGTGCATGTGTTGGAAGAGTTGATTTACACTGTAGGCGATATCCGGTCGAGTGAGAGTTAAATACTGTAGCGAGCCTGTGATGCTACGGTAGAATGCCGGATCTAAGAGCGTGGAATCGATTTTGGGGTTATCTGGTATTTTCATGCAGGTTGGATTGGCGGCTGAATTGCAATTGAGGAGATCCGTTTGCTGTAGCAGTGAGGTAGCATACTTCTTTTGTGATAGAAAGTAGAAGTCTTTGTTCCTGTCGATTTTAACACCTAGGAAATCATGGACATGGCCTAAGTGCTCCATGGAAAAGTTTTGGCTGAGTTTATGTATAACCGCTGTTACGGATCCTGGATTGGAGCCGGTAATTAATATATCATCTACATACACTAGTAAATAGATACTATGTGTTTGTTGATGAAGAACAAGTAGCGATGGGTCTGCAGAGCTGCATTTAAAACCAATGGATGTTAGATAATCTGTGAATGTATTATACCATTGGCGGAGAGCTTGTTTCAAGCCATAGATGGCTTTGTGGAGTTGACAAACGTGAGCAGGATTGTTGGTGTCCTCAAATCCTTTAGGTTGAGTCATAAATACTTTTTCGGAGAGTTTCTCGTGAAGGAAGGCATTGGCCACATCGAGTTGATGCACCTGCCAATTGTTATAAAGTGCAATTGCAAGCATGATACGAATAGTAGGAAGTTTTACGACCGGACTAAAAGTCTCGGTATAGCTTAAACCGAATTCTTGACGATGTCCTTGCGCTTCCAGACGGGCTTTGTGCTTAGCTACCGAGTCATCAGCATGAAACTTTGTTCGGTAGGTCCATAGGCATCCTAGTATGGAGACATTCGACGGAGGAGGGACAAGGCTCCAGGTGCCTTGTTATTGTAAGGCAAGAAATTCGTTAGCCATTGTTGTTCTCCAATGCTGATGCTTGACAGCTTCGGTATAGGTGGAAGGAGATTCACTGGAGCTGGAGCACTCGTGAGCGTGAAGAAGGTTCAGCTGCACCACCGATTTCAGAGAACCGGTCTTAGTTCTTGTGATCATCGGATGAATTGTTTGCGATGGCGGTTGAGAACCTGAATTGGGAATAGTAGTGTCATCAGTATTGGATAAAATAGGTGAATTAGAGACGGGTGTAGGAGTAAAAGTGTTGGCAGGTATATGCTGGTTGATAGTTCTGGCAGAAGATACGGCTGAGTTTGGCATTAGAAGTAGCGGTGGAAGTTCGATAGAAGTTCTGGATTGTATGTCCGGCTGCAAATTGAAGGGAAAAGTGTTTTCTTGAAACGCAACGTGCATGGAAAAGGAGATTTTATTTGTGAGAATGTCCAAGCACTTGTAACCTTTATAGGTGTCAGAGTATCCGAGCAAGACACATGGTATGGTGTTGGGTTGAAGCTTGTGGTGAGTATGAGGAGGCAAGAGCGGGTAGCATGCACAACCAAAGGTACGAAGATGTTTGTATTCAGGTTTGGTTCGGTGAACAAGTTCAAACGGAGTAAGAGGGTGAGTGATCGTAGATGGCATGCGGTTTATAAGGTACACGAATGTCATGACCGCGTCTGGCCAATGTTTGTATGGAACAGAGGCAGTTTTAAGAAGCGTCCGAGCATTTTCAATAACATGTCTATGCTTGCATTCTGCCATGCCATTTTGCTCCGGCGTGTAAGGACAGGATACCTGGTGACTAATGCCGTGAGTCACAAGAAACTGAGAGAATTGCTTGTTTAGAAATTCGGTGCCTCCGTCAGTGCGTAGGGTTTTAATGTTTTGCAAAGTATATTTTTCAACTTGGTTTTTAAAATTTACAAAAGTTTGAAAAACTTAGGATTTTTGGCGAAGCGGAAAAAGCCAAGTGAAGCGACTAAAGTCGTCAAAGAAAATGACGTAATATCGATAACCCTGAACAGAATCAACAGGGGCGGGGCCCCATACATCCGAATGTATCAACGACAAAATAGTTTGCGTTCTGCTATTGGATTTTCGAAAAAGAAATTTTATGTCCTTTGGACAATTTGCAAGAATTGCAAGAAACATAACTAATTGAAATATTCAAAGTAGGATTACAACTAGCTATAGTTTTCAAAACATGTATGTTGGGATGTCCCAGCCTATCATGCCAGGGGGTTGTTCTGTTCGTGGTAGCCAGAGCGGACATTTGAGATGACGAATTTGTATTGCTTATGGGATACAAGCCTTTGTCACACGGGCCTTGTAGAAGCACCTGCGGAGTCCTCAAATCCTTGAATTGAAAACAAGATGGGTCAAATATTATAGCAATATTGTTGTCCTTAGTAAGCTTGGAAATAGATAGTAAATTAAATTTTAAAGAAGGCGTGTGAAAGATTTGAGATAGAGAAAGCTTACGAGAGGGAGTCGGTAAACAAGCCGTTGCCGAAGTTGACGATGTTAACCGATCTCCCATCACCGACCGTGATCATGTCGGAGCCTTGATAAGAAAGTGATGTTGGACATGTTGTCGAGCGAGTTGGTGAGATGGGATGTCGATCCTGAGTCCAAATACCAGTTGGACGGAGGGGTCTCTGTATGTGTGGCTAAGGCTCAGTGAGTATCCGAGGCGGATGATTGTCCATAGTTTTGATCTAGTCTGTGCCAGCATGTTGTTGCAGCGTGTCCTCTCTTAAAGCAACTTTGACAGATAACATTGGCATTCGGATTAGCCTGAGAGCAAGTAGAATTGTGTACGTTGTTGTAGTTGCGACTGCAGGATCTGCGACCGCGACCTCTTGGCGCGAACAGAGCGGTTTGCGAATCGTTCATAGGAGTTGAGCGAGCCGTATCAGCAGCTAGATTAATTTCTTCACTGAGGAGAAGGGGGTATAGTTGGTCAAGATATATGGGGGTTAGCATAGTACGTATGGCAGTCTTGAAAGACTGATAAGATGGTGGAAGGCCATTGAGGATGTAAAGAATCACATCCTCATTGTCAACCGAAGAACCAGATGCAGTAATTTGGTCTATAAGAACTTTAATGTCGGTCAAATACTGGGTAATTGATTGATTCTTGAGAGCAATATTGCGAAGTGAGTTTTTCAGTTGAATCACTTTTGATCTGTTGGAGGATTGAAAATGTGTTTCAAGTGTAGACCAAATTTTAGCTGTTGAGTCAAGATGAACCACGTATTGAAGAATTGATGTGGAAATAGTTGAACATAGGGCAACGACCAAGTTTTGGTCCATGAGAATCCATTGAGATGATTGAGGATTCGGTATAGAGGCGGTGGGGGTAGGAGACAGAACCAAAGAAGAAGAGGAGGGTTCAAGAAATTTTTCAAACCGGTTTGCCCTAAAGATTTTTGCGATTTGAGCTCTCAATAGTGGGTAGTTGCCGGCTTGAAGTTGGAGATGCACAAGCGTGCGCAGATTTGTGACGACAAACTTCAATGTCGCCGGAATGAGAGGATCGGCGAATCCTTCGCCGTCTAGTTGATCGCCAGGATTCGAGGTTGCTGAGCTCATTCTTGGTACCGATTACCGAGCTTCTGATACCATGTAGAAGAACAAGACAGGAGAATGAAAAGCAGATACCGAAACAAAGAACGGAGAAGAATATAAAAGTATTTCTTATTGATTTAACAAATAGGTATAGTAGTATATATAGCCATTAGTACAAGTTACGGTTCATGATATCCAGTGATATTGTGACACCTAAGCATTATTTATCTGATACAATATTTATATGTTTTGGTATTCTAATAATTCTTAGAATTGGAGTGAGGATGTCCTAATAATAGTCAACAATATAAAAATAAATAGAGAAAATGGTGAATTTAGAAATTCATATTTAGCCTCAATCAATATCTTGATGAACTACAAGAATTTTTTCTTAGCAAAAAGCAAATAAATAAACCTTCTCTAATTTTGGAGGAATGAAAGTAGTAAAAAGGTGATGTAAGAATCTTATAACATGGCCCCAATCATTGAAGTTTTTACCCGAGTTACCCAAGGATCCAATTGACCGGTGACAATCGATAAAGGTAAGACAAATTATTGTGATTTCTGCAAGTGCTGTGAAAACTCAAACTAACACAAAAGCGAGTGAATTTGAAAAAAAAATAATAATTGGAACTCTTAAAACAAATGTTTTAGTGACTGTTTGGCTGCAGGATTTGAGTAGGATTTAAGCAGGATTTAACCTAAATCCTGCCAAACAGCTAAAATAACAAGTTAAGTCCTACGGAATCCTAAATCATGTTCCATTTTCCCTAAAATTCCGAATTTACTAAATCCGGGAGTTCGGCGGATTTACGGGTTTTAGGAACTTGAAGCATGGGAGAAAAGAGCGACAACGAGCTCCCGTCGCGTGGCTTCCTCGCTTCAGGGTAGGTGCAAAAGGGGTAGATGGTTACCAGCGAACTTCTGTCGCTTCTCCGCAGCAGTATCAGAAAAAACGAGGCGGCAAACAAGAGGTGGATCCGATACGACAATCGCTGCGACAAGACAGAATTTTTTCAGCGCGTCTCGCTGTAACTAAGAGAAATAGTAATAGATATCGACGGAGAAGTTGTAGAAGGCGAAGAAGCTTCCCTGGATGAGCGACTACCGTAACCGTTCAGATCTATTCAACGAGGCAAAAAGAGGAAAGCAGAGAAGGAACGGAAGCGAAGAGCGAGAAAGGCACACCTGTCCGTCTGCAGTTACTACTGCTGACCTTCGATCTCTTGTCTGCCGACAAAGAGATCGTTTCCAATTTCTGTGAGCAATTATTTGCATCGTAGATCAAGAATCAGTCGTGTCGATGCTGTGCAGAGCGTTGGCGCAAAGAAAAGGTAGGTTAAAAAGTAGGTTAATTTGTGCTCGAGCAGCTTCTAATAATTAATTGTAATATGAAAGCATCTCCGTCATGTGATATCATTGGGCTTAAATTTTCCAATTTTAACTGGGATTTACTAAATTTGGTTAATTTGTGTCCATACAAATAAATATTTTTAAGGATATTTAGATAAATTAAGATAAATACATTTACATATTACATACAAAAAACTAAGACTTATTGATTAATAGTCAAAAAGGATGACCAACAAATCAAATTCAATTGTGTGGTACAAATAATGTTGAGAGAGAGTTTTTTGCAGAAAAATGGATGTGCCTTAATTGGGGCAAATTATAGGTCCGGTTATCGGACATAGAGATAAGTCCGGATACTAATAAAATATTATTTTAAGTTAAGCGCGTCAAAAGTGCAGGTAAAACGCAATCAAAGCACAGTAAAAAAGCACAGTCAAAACATAGATGACGTGGCAAGTTTTAGTTGGATGTCTGGACCTATTTTTTGATTCGGTGACCGGACCTAATAATTTGCTGGATACCTTTGATCATGGCGATTGAGTGTCATCACCAGTCCCTCCAGACAAATAAATGTGCCTCTCTCACTCTTCACATTTGCATCTTCTCTTTCCTCTTTTTTGGCTCTTTAATATGCCATTTTGCCCCTCTGTGCTCCTTACAACGCTCACACAATATCTCCAATGTAAATCATGCTAACGATTATTTCATTATTGTTGATCACATTGATGTATCTTATTCAATTATCATATGTGTTTATATATCTACACGTTCAATTTCAAGTGGAACCGGGTGCGACCAGATCAGCACTAGTGCACCGAATCTCATCAGAACTCCGCAATTAAGCATGCATGGCCGAGAATAGTACTAGGATGGGTGACCTTCTGGGAAGTCCTCGTATTGCACCCTTAACAAAAAAAAAAAAAAAATCCTAGGTAGAACCATCGTGACCAAAAGCTTGAACATTTAGGGGTGTCAATTCGGGTCAACGGGTCGGGTTCGAGTCGAACCCGGAACTGACCTGATACTATTCGGGTCAACCCGAATCCAACCCACTTTTAAACACGGGTCAGGTTTTCAGACCCGAACCCGACCCGATTCGGGTCCGGGTCAACCCGACCCGACACGAATGACCCGGGGTTGACCCAAAATTGTTATTTTTCGGGTCAAACATCGGGTCAATCTTAGATTTTCGGGTCAAAACGGGTCAATCTCGGATTTTTGGGTCAAATAAGAGTTTTCGTGTCAATTTCGAGTCAACGTCGAGTTGCTAGGTTAACCCAAACCCGACCCGATTTTTAAAACGGGTTGATTTGTTTAACCCAAACCCGACCCATTTCAGGTATGGCTTGACCCTAACCCAGATTTTTTCGAATTGAATTCGGATTGGATTTCGAGTCGTGTAAAAATTTGACAGCCCTATTCAACATGGCACCATTCATCATTAGCCACAAACATCACGTGAAATAAATGCTTGGACTAAAGCAAAAGCTTCATTGCCTTAGCATCATTATCCTCTTCCTCATAGTCAATGGAGACTACTTGTAGGTCTTAGCGCTTGGCTTTGGCGTAGGTGAGCTAAGGCCAGGTCTTGAGTGTAGCATCACAAGTCTAATTTTGCTATTGTATTTTGGTTGGTGGTCGGTGGCAAGGCGAGGAGATGCGGCCAAGCGATTGCATGATAAGTAGGAGAGGATGATGATAGTGGTGACAAGGGAGATGATGGAGCTGGAGATGCCAATGGCGTGGTCGAACTCATTGATTTTTTGGCTGAAATTATGTTCTTTTTTGCTAGAAGATTGGTAGTTCATAACATCCAAACTCCCCTCCCCTCCACAATTAGTACAATGGTTCCTCCTTCACCACCCTCACCTCCCAAAAATCCACAAGTTTAGCAACGCCATCATCATCTTCATCATCATCCTCTTATCATCACCACCATCATCATTTAACTACTATAATATGTTATTGATTTGCTTCTTTCTAAATTAATAGAAGAAATTTCTAAGTTTTGTAAAAATAGAAATTTAACTTCCCTTTATTGTCAATAATGACCTATTTCTTGCTTCATAATAACAGTTTATACAAAATAAAATAATAATTTAAGTAAATTTACCAACTTAGATTATTTGCATATAAATATAAAATTATAAATTACCTTGATTAATAAATAACTAAACTTAATAATTCTATATTAATCTCCAATAAATAAAAATTCAAAGCTAATAAATTATTTAAAAATTAGGAAAAAAATCTAATTATATTTAACAAATTTAAGCTTGACATAGATAAAAAAATTACTGGTCTAAACAAAAAATCATAGATCTACAGCATATGACATAGATCTATAAAAAAAAATGTAAATCTTCAGAAAATTTAAATCTAAGTCTAAGATTCTAATAAATAAAGTAGATATCTATCTTTATTTCACAAAATTAAAAACAATCTTTTTTACTATAAATCGAACAAAAAAAGGAAGATTTGTTGCATTTTGTTTATGTTATATCGCCATTTTGCAAATCAAATAGTTTTTAAATTAAACTCATTTGCTTTTATAAAGCTGCAGAATTAATAAAAATTTAAAAAAAAAAACTGCAGGATTAATAAAGATGAAATGCTTAACTTTTTTCTTATTAATATGAGAGTGACATGAAGTCAGGATTCGTTTGGGACAGCTTTTTTTACCGCTTCTTAAATTTTTTATACTAAAAAGTCACTTTAAGAAGTAGAAAAAAGCAGTCCCAAGCAAAACACAATTTAACTCTAAAATCAGTCCAACTTCCCCACAACAACTTCAACAACAACATCAAATTTTTATTCTACTACGTCTGCTAACTACATGAATATTTTTTTATACATTGTGTCCTAGTAACAATCAAATCCTCATTTAAGCATTGTTTGAAACAGCTTTTTTATTGCTTCTTAAAACTATTTTCTAGCACAAAATTTTAATTTTTGTACTAAAAATTGTTTTAAAAAATAATAAGAAAGCAATCCCAAACCAAACCTTAGGCTTTGTTTGGGACAGCTTTCTTCCTGCTTCTTAAAGTATTTTTTTAGTACAAAATTTAAAACTTTTATACTAGAAAGCCGCTTTAAGAAGCAGAAAAACAGTCATCCCAAACGAAACCTTGATCTAATAGACAATGGTCATTGCTTAATATAGGCCAAATCTACTAGGCATCTATCTACTCTCCTCACCGGGTTTTATGTGACCAAACTATCTAAAACAACTCTCTCTAATTTTATATGCTACTGAATCTACCCCAACCTTTTAACATATATAATAGTCCAAATCCCCCACGTTGGAAAAAAAATCATATTACTTTCTAAAACTAAATATTTAAGATTCTTTCACATTTAAACCATTTTCAGATCAATCTAAAAATCTCTCAAACAAGATATTCAAAATGACCTAAAATTGTCCAAAATTGCTCTATTTCAATGATAAAAAAACAAAACAAAACAAAAAAAGAAATTCCCAGCCTATGATTTTTAAACTAAAGTTTTGTTTGGAACAACTTTTCTACTACTTTCTAAAACAACTTTTTAATACAAAAAGCAATTTAAGGAAATATTAGTACTTAAAAATTATTTTATAAAGCAATAAAAAACTATCTCAAATAAAGCCTAAAATAGATGTGCAACCGCCAAAGCTAATCGGTTCCAATTAGGATCCCACAATAGCTGAAAATTTCAATTCTAATCAGTTTCAATAACTTCAAAATTATTGAGATCATCAAAACCACAAAAAAAAAAAAACAATCAAAAGCTCCAAAATTCACTCAAAATTCGATCAAATCTTCTAATAATGATTAAGGCTTCGTTTGGGATGGCTTTTTTACTGTTTAAAGTAAATTTTTAGAACAAAAATTTAATTTTTATACTAAAAAGTTGCTTTAAGAAGTCTTAAAAAGCCGTCCCAAACAAAGCCTAAGAATGAAAAAGAAAGCACATTTAAAATCTTGGCTAAAACATAATTTAACAAGTCTTTCCTCTAATCCTCATTTTATATGCAGTGCTGTTCTCAATCCTGTATAAGTCTATAACCTCTCTTTCCAGTTGTCTTTTTCCTGGAAAAAAAAAACGATAATGGATCTTACCAAGATCATTATCCGTTAGCGTTGAAAGGCATTCAGCATTCAAAATAAAAAAATAATACTGAGACCATTAGGGTAATTTGGCTTGTACTGATGCCCAAATCACCTAAAACTGCTAATAAACAAAGTCTACATTCGTTAAATCAGCAACAAAAAAAAACTTGATTTCTGCAAGTTTGCATGAATAATTCCTATAATTGAATTGTTAGACTGGTCCATTGTACAAGTCCAGACGGTCCACACAGGACTGGCTCGTGCGAAACAAGCGGAGAGTTCCGCCTCCTATATGTAGGAGCCGACCGCCCAGTTCTGACAAATCCTTTTAGAAAGGTTTTTGAAATGAGTTGGGAGAGATTTGAAAGTAGAGGCTGTTTAGATATTTTCTTTTGAATTGTATGCATTAAATAATTTATTTTTCTAGGGTTAAGACATCTTGAATTTGGCTGAATTTGAAATCTCTTAGATTTAGGTTTCCTTTGGGCTCTAGCGGCATCTAGAGATTTGAAAGAAAAAAATCCTCCCCTCGAATAGAGGATCAATTGTATCTTGATATTTTTTGTTTCCCTTTTATCAAATAATACAAATTATCTACTGTTTCGTGGTTTTATGTGGATTTTTGTGGAGAATTCTCGCTGTTTTCCAAAGATTGATAGGAAATACTTGAGATCAACAAGTATTTCCAATCATGAACCTATCAATATGTACGTGATTTCTTCAATAGATTTCAAACATCTTCTTCACAGTTGGGCTTATGAACATACATCCAAATCAATTTATGTTAGATATTATTCCAGATTTTTAGGATTGCTTCAAATTGTTGAAACAAAGGAGGAAGATCTTCTTGAGAGATTTTCTTGCAAGATAATAGAGAGGGAGAGAGGAGGAGGGAGAGGGACACCGCGAGCCAAAAAACCCAGCAATCTTTATTCCCTTGGCTTCAATGCCTAAAACAAACTAAAGCCTATTTATAGGTTACTACAAGCTATACAAATAGCTCCACAAATGGCTACATATGCCATACAAAAAACATATACAAAAACAAACCTAAAATCTGGAATAATATCTAACAATCACCCCCTTAGTCCAGATTTTACAAACAAAAGATAACCACTGTTCTTAAAGAACAGCCAAAGAACAACAACCCTGTCGGTCTCCTCCGCCAACAGCGTCCACCGACAGTTAAAAGATTTCTCAAGAACCGATCAATCAACTTCTTGAGTTTCTAGCTCCACCTCCCGACAGATCATCACCTGTCGCACTGCGTCCAACGCAGCCAATCGAGCACCCCTAGCTCGGCTTCCGCGCCTTGTGCATCCACCTGCACCCTGCTCCTCAGTGCCCGCGCCTTGCGCCTCCAGAGCGTCCAACGCTTTCAGCCCCGCGCCCGCGCCTTGCACCCATGTGGTCTGTCACCAACCACATCCTGCACGTATCCACCTGGCAGCTAGCCTTGCGCCTTCACCTGCGCTCCGCTCGTCACCAATGCCCCGCGCTCCTATGCGATCTCCTAGTGCACCGCACGACCTCGCACCTCTAAGCGCTCCGCACGCCCGACACTGCTCTCCAAGAACATGCCGACTCCACCTCAAAGATCCAATCCGATCTTTTTATCTCCCGGACTCCACCCAAAGTCAAAACTCCACCTTATTTCTTCAGCAGATCTTTAATAATAAAAACAAGAAGCTTAAAGAGAACAACATGAACCGAAAAAATGCCAGAGAACAGGGATAAAATCCCAAAACGAAACTTGATTCAAGATCAAGCAAAAACTCCAGCCTTCGATAACCCCACCGGACGCAGCTCCGCCGCACCCCCCCGCAAGCCCCCCCCAAAACTGCCTTCCGCGGTTCAGCTTTCTTGCTCTGGTCAGTCCGATCCAGCGGCCTCGCGTGCAAAGGTACTGGTTGTTTGCCTCTCATGCACAGGCAAATTCTGATATCACCATGATTCACGCGAACAAGCTCTGGATGTCGAGCCCAAGATTGAAATCCGCAAAATGAGGCTTGCCTTTGATGGTCACCGACTTGATTTCAAAAAAACATCGTAACGCCGTCGCCGGAGAAACAGCGTAGCAATTCCCAACTCCTTCCAAGCCACACAGCACGTCCGCCTTCTTGCGGCAAGAGTCCACCTAGCGTCCCGATCAAGAATCCCACGGGCTGCTTACCGAAGTCGCCTCCGGCTTCCGCCTTCGGTATTGGAACTCAGCTAGACGTCCGGCCTATTCGGCCGATCTTCCAGCCGACGCCCCAGCTACGTTTACACGCGATCTGCCTTCTTTCCTTGATCTTGCACCGTGCTTTGCATGAAACTCTTGAGCAAGCATGTCAGCGACACCGGCAGCCTCCACCTCCTCTCTTTTTTTGGATAGAACACATTCCTCCTTCAAGATTGCCACCAGGGCTCTGATACCAAATTGTTGAAACTAATGAGGAAGATCTTAAGAGATCTTCTTGCAAGAGATAGAGAGGGAGAGGGAGGGAGGAGCCAAAAATTCTGTAAACTTTATTTCACTTGGCCTCAACAGCATCCATCTGATCCCGACTTGACGTCGGCTTACCTCCGTTCAGAATATAGAATTACAGAATTTCTGAGTTTGGCTCTCCCCTCTCCCTCTCTATCTCTTGCAAGAAGATCA
This sequence comes from Dendrobium officinale, assembly GCA_019514585.1. Taxonomy (NCBI): domain Eukaryota; kingdom Viridiplantae; phylum Streptophyta; class Magnoliopsida; order Asparagales; family Orchidaceae; genus Dendrobium; species Dendrobium officinale. The sequence continues at coordinate 6,331,853 of CM033697.1, forward strand.
CTCAAGATCTTCCTCCTTAGTTTCAACAATTTGGTATCAGAGCCCTGGTGGCGATCAAGGAAGGAGGAAGGTGTTCTATCCAAGAAAAGAGAGGAAGTGGTGGCTGCCGGTGCCGTCGACGTGCTTGCTCAAGCGAATCGTGCAAAGCACGTTGCAAGATCAAGGAAAGAAGGCATTAGACGTACGTAAGAGGTGTTGAGGCTTGGTTTTGACCGGAGAAACTGGAGGTGGTCCGGAGCGTTTCCATGGCTTCTTGATCGGGATTTTGGATCGGCCGAACAGGTCGGACGTCCAGCAAGGTTACCGGAGGCAGGATCAGATGGAAGTCGTTCAGGCCAGATTTTTTGCTTGATCTTGAATCAAGTTTCAATTTGGGATTTTATCCCTGTTCTTTGGCATTTTTTTTTCGGTTCCTGCTGTTCTCTTTAAGCTTCTTGTTTTTTTACTGTTGGAGATCTGCTGAACGAATAAGGTGGAGTTTTAGACTTCAGGTGGAATCCGGAAGACACTGAGGTAGTGTCGGCTGTTCTTGGAGAGCAGTGTTGAAAGTGCGGGGCGCTTGGAGGTGCGAGGTCGTGCGGTGCACGAGGAGGCCGCATAGGAGCGCGGGGCACTGGTGACGAGCGAAGCGCAGGTGAAGGCGCAGGGCTCGCTGCACGGGTGGATACGTGCAGGATGTGGTTGGTGACATACTACATGGGTGCAAGGCGCAGGCGCGGGGTTGAAAGCATTGGATGCTGGCTGGAGGTGCAAGGCGCGGGCACTGAGGCGTAGGGTGCAGGTGGATACACAGGGCGCGGAAGCCGGGCTAGGGGTGCTCGGGATTGGCTGCGTTGGACGCAGTGCGACAGGTGAAGATCTGTCGGGAGGTGGAGCTAGAAACTCAAGAAGTTGATTGATCAATTATTGAGAAACTTTTAATTATCGGTGAACGCTTTTGGCAGAGGAGATCGACAGGGTTGTTCTTTGGCTGTTCTTTATGAACAGTGGTTATCTTTTGTTTTGTAAAATCTGGACTAATGGGTGATTGTTAGATATTATTCCAGATTTTTAGGTTTGCTTTTTGTATAGGTTTTTTGTATGGCAAGTATAACCATTTGTGTAGCTATTTGTATAGCTTGTAAGAGCCTATAAATAGGATTTAGTTTGTTTTAGGCATTGCAGTCAAGGGAATAAAGATTGCTGGGTTTTTTAGCTCATGGTTTCCCTCTCCCTCCTCTCTCCCTCTCTAGATCTTGCAAGAAGATCACTCAAGATCTTCCTCCTTGGTTTCAACAATTTATTTAACCTAATTATAATATTCCTTAAAATTAATGAGCACTACATTATAATACGCTAATGTTATATTCTGATAATAACCAAATTTAGGATCACCCAAATGGTGAAATCAACTAAAGACTTTTCAAAATGATTTTTATTATATAGTATGACCTAACAGTTGAAATTCGTTATTATAAAACGAACAATCACAAAGCAAAGTTAACACTTGCCAATGACCTTTCCAACAAATTCCAAGAAAACATGAAAAACTTAGAGCATCAAAGAATCAAATGACAAATATGATTTGAACCTACTCAATTTCTCAAGCATCCAACAATAGCTCAGTTGAAAACAAGTCAAGATTTTGTTTTATTGTAAAAACAGTAAAGAATACAGCAAAGGGTACCTAGTTTTCATGCCATTTTCTTTTTAAACTTCGCTTAGATATTGGCTCCATGATTCAAGTATCAGCCAGAAAAAGCCTCCTTTCAACTGTTGATTGCCACGAGCAACTTCAAAGATCTAATTGAGGAAGGCAACCACTCTCTACCTCCCTTTCATGGATGTCCCGCTCCCAATGCTCTCTCCCGCGCCAGAAGCCCTCCTGAAAATTCCTCTCATTCTTCCTCTCTATTCTTCGAAAGATATTCTGTGCGGACACCGGACAGGAGAACCATCCGGTTCACGTTCAGATACCGAGCGGTACCGAGTACCGCTCGGTATAAACTCGGTAACGGACGTGGCGCATTTTCATTGGGGGCTGGAATCCGGACAAAAAAATTTTTCCTATTTTCTTCAGACAAAGAAGCCCGTGCTCTCTCCCACTCGGTTTTGCTTGCTAGGTCTCCATTCCCTCATTGGGTTCCCTGCAGAAAGAATAAGAAGGAGACCGGCTACACAAAAGCTACACAACAACAAATGTTTAGCATAGAGAATAGCATAAAAAAGTTAATATATCCGGCTATAAGAAATAAACAACAGTAAATTAAATTTAAAGCTAAATTATTGAATGAAAAAAAGGCAAATCAAAGAAAAGAAAATTACCAAATGAAACTTGATTATATCAAGCCAGACTCTCAATAGTCAATCATTATTCTTCTTCATACAAAATACTACAAACAGAGAGGAGGAAGGAGAAGCACAACATATTTACATGGAACAAACAAGTCCAAGATAAAGCCGCAAATAAAGTTCTATTACAATGCAACGAAGATACTCTAATTTTATTTATTTCAGCATCATCACTATTATCTATGACTCTGATCATTCTTCAAGCACACAACCTAATATGCTAATAGCCACCCTGTATATAGGCATTTAACCGATTAAGCTCCTCTCTGTGCTCTGTAACAACTGCTCGCACAACATCTCCAATGGAAACCATGCCAAGCATTCCATTCTCGTTGATCACAGGAATGTGCCTAATTCGATTATCTGCCAATCAATCATTGAAGGGATATGATAACTTTTTTATTGGAAGTATACCATCTAAGGGATCCTTTTGGATTGCTGAAGATGAAAACAAGCTTTTGAAAATGATGAAATTTTCTTATTTTCATTCTTTTTTTGAAGTTTTTAAAACAAAATGAATTTTGAACTCAGATAAACCCCTCAAGGACTCATATAGGTTGTTTGTGATAAAAACATAAGTTTTAGAAAATAACGATTTCATTTCAAAATGAAATCATTATATCCAAAGGAGTTTACAAACAAGATTGAATTCAAGCTATTCCTAACCAATTAGGAATTAAATGGATTTTAATTTTTTTTTAAATAGATTTTTGTTATAACTATTATAAACACAATTGACTTATGATCTTATAAAAAATAACAGCAACTAAGGCTTTCCAAAACTGTTCAGGTTCAGTAAAAGAAACTGTTATTTTAAGGTTACTAATATTCATCCGCAAATCATTTTAAAGACAGAACTTAGAGATTAAATTGGTTAGCCTACAATTACAACTATCTAGTAAAAACTTCTTCATTTAAGCAATTTAAGAAATATACTAATTCTTTTAATTACAATAACAAATCCAATGTAATTAATTATTTTTAATTAATTAATTATAAACTTTCCACTAACTATGCATGAAATATGACTAAATTATTCTTGTTACAAAAAAAAATATCATTTGATTATTGTTTCCAAAATGATAACCATAATATTTAAATGACCTATTACGATGAATAATAATCTTGCAAAGTATATCAATTTACTACAAAATTTATCACCAAAATCATTAAAATAAAATAAATAAATTCCTAAATAAAATCTACACAATCATGCAAACAATTTTTAACAGAATATATGTAAAAATTAAAAAATTAGTAATAAGAAACGAACACAAGATATTTATGTGATTTAGCGTGTTCACGCCTACATCCACGGAGAGAAAGAGAGTATTAAATTCACAAACAATTACATAACAATTAGTAAGATGTAAATATAAGTTAACTTTTTTAAAGAACTACACATCCTTTAAAAAAATAATTAAGAAAGGATACAACTTTATTAACTCTTACCAAAGCAAAAAAGAATAATAGCTCTTCTACCTGTAGTCTTCATTTAATTGGTTTCTCTTACAAAATAGTTGATCACCAATGATGCCCTAGCTTCTGTTGTTTGCATATAAGAAGCTCCAATTAGAAAGATAAAGCACAAAGTTCTTACCTCTCTCACTCCTCTAGATCTTCCTCTTGATTTAGTAAGAAGAAACAAGAAAGAACTGAAAGCTTTCCCCTTGAGCCCAAATCATGCTCGGATCTCTCTCTCTCTCTCTCTCTCTCTCTCTCTCTCTCTCTCTCTCTCTCTCTCTCTCTCTCTCTCGGCTTCACAATCCCAACCACTCAGTTTGCACCTTACCCCTCAAGAGCTGCTCGTTAATTAGATGATATAATTAACACTAAATAAACTTTCTTATACATGTTTTTGTTGCTAACAAATTTATCTCTTGTTTAGCCTAGCATGTAGCCTATCATGTTGTCATTTTCTTGAATTTTTTTTTTCTTTTTATTTAAGCATATGGGGCTTAGCATTAGAAGGGTAATCGAGCAACTCTTGAGGGGTAAGGTGCCAACCAAGCAAGAGAGAGAGAGAGAGAGAGCGCGCATAAGGAGGCACAAATTCGGCTCTTTCTTGCTTCTTCCACCGAAACCAAGAGGAAGATCGAGAAGAGTGAAAAATGTAAGAATATTGTGTTTTACCTTTCCAATTGAAGCTTTTTTTTTACAACATTTCCAATTGGAGCCTCTTGTATGCATACAACGAAAGTTAGGGTATTGTTGGTGATCAACTATTTAGCAAGAAATCAGTTGGATGAATACTACGGGTAAAAAAGCTATTATTATTATTATTATTATTATTATTTTGTTTTGACTAGAGTTAACCAAATTTTATCCTTAATCTTTTTCTTTTAAGTATTTGTGATTATTTGAAAACATTAAACCAGATTTATATTTAGTTAATGGTTATGTAATTGTTTGTTAAGAACATACCCTCTCTTTCTCCCTATGGATGTAAGCACAAACGTATCGAATCACATAAACCTCTTGTATTCAATTCTTGTAGCTAATTTTAAATTTTTACATAAATTTTGATAATAATTATTTGCAAAATTTTGTAAATTTTGTTTAAGAATTTACTTATCTTGCTTTAATGAATTTGGATATAATTTTTGTAATAGATTATATTCTGTAAGATTTTTGTTCATTCTAATAGATCATTCAAATCTTATTATTATCATTTTGAAAATAATAATCAAATAGCATTTATTTTATTTGCAAGAATAATTTAATCATATTTTATACATAATTAGTAAGAAAATTTATAATTAATTAACTAGAAATAATTAATTATGTCATTGATTTGTTATTAAAATTTAAAAAAAGTAGTATAGTTTTTAAATTACATAAATTAAGTTCTCTTTAAGACAATTTATCGTGTTCTAATTTTAAGCAAACTAATTTGATATTTATGTTTTTTCTTCGAAGTGATTTACGGTTGAGTATTACTAACCTTGAAATAACAAGTTCTTTTACTCATGAACCCACTTAAAAGTCTTAGTTGTAAATTGTAATCATTTTAAAAAGACCCTAGATCAGTAAGGTTTGCAACAGTTATAACAATTTTCTAACTTAAAAAACCAAATGAGTTCTAAATATAATGATTTCAATTTTTACAAATGACTAAAAATTAAGTTATAGCTTTTTAAAAGGTATTTTTATCAACAAGCAACCAAATGAACCCTCAAATGCAAGTAAAAACACTGATGCACAGTTCAAACCTGTCATGAGTTGCATGGCCTTTAGGGCTTTGGTATCTGGTGTCACAGTGATCAACTTATTCTGCCAAAATGAAATAACAAGGGTGACCAAATAGTAATTGGAAGGATCTAAAATTAAGATCTGAAAAAGCATAAGATTTTCAAGTAGAATGTCTCAAATATAAGTTTCTCAATCTATGTCAATTTGGGATTCGCTCTTTATAGTCTGTATAGAATGAATCATTCTAACTTTTTTATCAATTCAGTTGATATGAAAGAAAGAGTCATTCTAACAAAAACTTCTAAAGTTTAGCGATTAATGATTATTTGAGATGAAGATTTTCACCTCAAACAGGCTTTACAGTATAACTACCTCTTCAGTCATGATGTCGCCAACTTTAGTAGTCTTTGACGATCTTCCTTGAACAATAATTTTCCGAAGATAATCTGCAATAAGTCAAACAGAATTGATCACAATCAAGCTCACTCACTGAAGAATAGTTTGATAAACTAAAACAACAAAACGAAACCTTTTCATAGATCTAGCAATTAGTGCTTCTCACGGCTAATAGACAGAAGTGGCTATAAGTCAGGTTCATCAGAGAGAGTTAAGAAATGGAATAAACTGAGAATCGATTTCTCCATAAGATAGTGATGTCTCATGAAAATCAAGAAAAGATGAACATGCTCTGATAAACAGCTCACGTTTGTTGCAATTGAGTAGCTGGACCAAGGCGCAAAGCTTCCTTGGAAATTTTTTTGGTACTTAGTATCACTTTTCAGAGAAAATATTCTGACAGTGGTGCGGGCTCTTAGACACCTTTTATGGGCCAGTCAGAGCACAGCAGGACTTCGAAGGAATTGGGGCTTGGAGTCTAAATAACTGTGACAGGAAATATTTAAAAATGTCAAGCTACCTGAGCTGACTTGAGAACTTGCCAGACTGGAGAACCCAATCATGGCTGTTAATGATCAGATCTCAAGCTCAAAATCACCCAATCAGGCCTTCAGCCGATTCAAGTATGTTATAGACTGACTCGATCCAATCTCGATGTCAAACATACATGGCTCGTTTGCATTGAATAACAAAAAAAAAGATCAGATCTCAATCTTTTTTTAATCTTCTAAGATAAATTCTTAGTTCTACATGCATGAATTCAGACATATATACAATATATACACACATTTCAAACATAAATAAAGCCATAAATATATTTGCATATACACCCAAATAATGCTGTTAATGATCATATCTCAAGATCAAAATCACTCAATCCAACCTGAAGCCAATCCAACAAGTATGTTTATATTCTGACTTGATCCAATCTCGATGTCAAACATACATGGTTCGTTAGCTTTGAATAACAAAAAAAAATAGATTAGATCTCAATCTATTTTTAATCTCCTAAGATAAATGCTTAGTACTACATGCATGAACTCATACATATACACAATATACACACACATTAATTCAAATATAAATACGTACATACATATATTTGTGCATACATCCATACATGCATGCATAAACATTTCAATCCAATCTCAAGTTACCTCAATTTGATATAATCCTAACTCAACTCAAGTCTAATCGAAACCGAGCTAAGCTTGCTAACTAGCTCATCAATTTCAATCAAAGAACAATCCGAGCCAAGAAAATTGACCTGATTTTCAAAGCAATTTTTTATCTTTAAAACAAATACACATGCCTAAACCCAACTAAGACTCCTCACTTTTAGCACCACAATGAAAATAAGAAGGTCCTCAGTTTTGGAAGAGGTAAGTGATATAGTTTCTATCAGTTAGAGTGATGCATGACAGTTAAGGGTTTAGATTTTCTAATGCAATCAAAATGATACAATAAATGCAGTTTAAAATTTATATAAAAGAAATTAGAAGTCATCAACAACCACTAAAATATACTACAACTTTCTTTACTTGCAAAACACCAATGATATGTAACGTTTGCTTAAATTTGAAAAAAACAACAAATATATTTTGACACTTAAAAAAAATAACTATAAAAGAAAAAAGTTGTTTCATAGTAACCAAAATCTCAATTATATAAAATTTAAACAAAAACAAGAAATCTAGCAAGCCAGAATGAGATATATAGAAGAAACTAGATAAAGAAAATACTTCGCCAAATAAAGAAAATTAAGGCCTCAAGTTAGTAGAAAAGATGACTTCCCCAGAATTAAATAGTCGCACATATAGCATGCTTGAAGGAATCACATTCAACATGCATACGATTGAAAGCAAGAATTAAAAAAAAATTATAGAATCAGAAGTTAACTTTATACACCAAACTCCGCTGTCAACTGCTTCTCATTGGCTCAAATTAAATGCCAAATATTATCATTAATACAACAATAAAATTCCCAAATAAACTACATGTTAAAAGCCATAAGAAACCGACACGCATCACTGTGTTACTGAGTTATAGGAGCCGCACGCAAAGATCAGGCCGCAATAACTGAATAATAGGGATAAGCACTATAGAAATCAGATGAAGAAATCAAACCCTTACAGAAATCACATTGCAAAAAAAAGGACCTAAATAAGACCCAAGCCTGCTACAAAACTAACAACTTAGGATAGTGTTACGCCTGGACCGGTCCCAGCTGGACCGGTCCGGTTCTACACCCGACGAACCAACGTCGGGCGGAACCAGACGAAACGCGCGGAGCGCGAGTCGGGGGGCCCAAACAGCGGCTAAAACGCATGGGGGAGGGAAAATTTTTGAATGGGAGGCTGTTTTAGGAAGTCCATTATGGTCCTTTATGATTAATTTGTATAATTAGGAGTTTTGGGGGGATTGGCTGGTCATCTTGAATTTGAATAAAAAAGTTTGAGATCTCTTGGTGTTCTTGGGCTCTAGGGTTTGCTAGAGACTTGTGGAGAGTTGTTCTTCCTCTCGAATCGAAGAACGTTGTATCTTTCTTTGCTTTGCTTTCATTGCGAGTGAAATACAAGTCATTTCTTGCGTTTTTCTCTCAGATTTCCCTGTTTTTTTCCTGCTGATTTCTGCTGTGGACAGCAGTTTGCTGTTGTATTTTCACTGATTTGGTTAGGAATACTTGAGAACTCAAGTACTTCCTATCAAATTGGTATCAGAGCATCGATTCGGGACCACCGGCGGCTGAAATTCTGAAATTTCAGCAAGTTTATCTTTTCCGGAAGAAGAGTTTTTGGGATCCGTTAGAAGAAAGATGGCCGGAAAGAAGGTGGAAGTATTAGAAGGCGAGTTCGGACAACTGAAGGCAGATCTGGAGGGAAAGTTCTTGGAAATCTCCACTAACAATGACAGGTTGGAAGGGAGGTTTGCGGCTATGGAAGAAATGATGAAGAAACTATTGGAGATGAAGACCAATCCAGAGACATCGGAAGTGAGAGAGACTACTGACGGCCATGGCGTAGGAGGGAATCCAAACCCAATCCGGGGGAGGAGGAATCCGGAGGTGGAGATTCTTGAAGGGGACGACGACATGCCACCTCTAGAGCCACTCTCTAGAGAGGAGATGAGCATGGGAAATGACCGTCGAGGTGCTGATTTTCAGCGTCGAGGTGCTGATTTTCAGCGTCGAGGTGCTGATTTTGGAGGCAGGCGGGGGGAATATGAAGGTAGTGCAGATTTTGGAGAAAGGAGAGAAGAGTATCAGCGTCGAGGTGCTGAATTTCAGCGTCGAGGTGCTGATTTTGAAAGAGGAAGGGGAGATTATGACGACGAACTCGGATACCAGCGTCGGAGGGAGGATCGGGACGCTTGGGGAGCATTTCCTTTTCGAGGAATGGGAGGTTATGGAGGATACCGGGGAGATCCCAAGGTGAGGAAATTGAAGATGCCTGTGTTCGAGGGGGAAGACGGTCATTGCTGGATCTACAAGGTGGAGCGTTACTTTGCTGTCAACGGGTTGATAGAGGATGAGAAGCTGACGGCGGCAGAATTGTGTCTGGAAGGAAAGGCTTTGGCATGGTACCAGTGGCGTGACAGAAGGGAGCCCATTCGAAGTTGGAGGGAGTTCAAGGACTGCCTATTAGAACGTTTCCGAGCCGATGGGGGAGAAGATTTCTACGAGCAGTTCTTTGCCCTGACTCAGGAGGGGACAGTGGCGGAGTATCGGGATAGATTTGAGTACTTGGCTAGCCGATTGGATCACATCTCAGAGTCGGCCCTAGAGGGAAACTTCATGAAAGGGCTTAAGCCTGAGATACGAACCGCTGTCAGAGTCTTGGAGCCGAGGAACCTAGGGAGGGCTATAGAGTTAGCCCAGTTGGTGGAGGATCAGAAGAAATCTGAAAGAGGAACTCGGGGAAACTATTCGGGAGGGTCGCACAGGATGACGACTACTATCTTGCCTTCAAAGGTGGGATCCTCAGGGAGTCTGAAGGAGGCACCAAAGGAGAGAATGGGAGGAGGAGGAAACGGGGGACAGTTCAAACGGTTGACCGAGAAGGAGATGCAGGAGAAGAGGGCAAAGGGGTTGTGTTTTCGATGTGATGAGAAGTACATGCCCGGACACCGGTGCAAGGATAGAACTCTTCAGGTTCTCCTCGTGTGTGAAGACGAGGAAGACGAAGAGGGAGGTGGGAGCGGGTCAGAAGGAGAGGAGAAGCTGCACTTGGATGTGGCAGAAGTCTCTCTGAACTCAGTAGTGGGATTCACTCCGAGTCACACTATGAAAGTAAGAGGAGAGATAGCTGACCGCGAAGTGTTGGTGTTGATCGATAGTGGTGCAACCCACAATTTCATTTCTGCTCAGATCGTGGATCATGTGGACCTCCGAAAGAGCACCGCTCGTGGGGTAAGAACGCAGAGGGTACGGCCGCACTATCCCGTGGGACAAAACGATCGTAGGCCTCTACACTCGACACGAATGGGTCGATGGAAGGGCAGATTGGATCGCGCATACGACTGACCATTGGGGATAGATGCTGTCGCCAGCACACCCCGATGGGTAGCAATATACACGACCTAGTCACGGGTTTCCCCCACCCGATCCGAGAGATCGAGTGGGGTAAAGTAGATTGCGGGGCCAAGTTTCCCACGGGCGCAAGCCCCCGTGGTTAATTACATCCCGGGCCGGAGCCCGAGAAGACTCTCGATTAAGGATCATACATTATCTTTTCTAAATTGGGATTAGCACGAGGGTATAGACTAGAAAATCCTACTCAAAGGAAAGAAGGGTCTCAAAGAGGCTCAATCAACATGCATGGCTCATACCAGCATTCGGAGGCTCTAGGGTACTAGAGAGAAACTGGAAAAAGAAAGACAAGCAATCAATCATATGCGTGAGAGAAGGATGGAGGTGGCGTCATCCTGTGACGCAGATAAGTAGGATTTAGAGTCCCCGAAAGAAAAGGACCTACCTACTATTTAAGGCATACTACGAGACCGAGTGTAGTAGCCTCGAACTCTAAATCTAGATTGGACTCAGTGTTCGACACACACTAAGACCAGTGTCCTAACTAATGCGATGCAAAACCTGGACTTACCCCGGCCTGGATTGGGGGAGCCAGCTAACTACCTAATCGATTTAAAACCATGCTGTCAAGCCAGTTATGAAAGATGGGTGGGTGGTACAGTTCTTTGGAAATAGGACCGACATCTAGAGAATTTCCTAAGTGGTCCTAGACTTATGTGGGTCAGATGCTCCTAGCTAATGCAATTAAATTTTAATTAAATTGATTTCTAATGCAATGCATGCTAGTTGAAATGTCAGCTCATGAATGCTATAGAACTTTAAAAACAGGCTTATAGAAAATAATTTTTTGAAAAGACTGGGTCTCCCTAGGTCCGGCACTTCATCCTCATAGGCCAGATTATCCGGACTCAACCCGCAGGCAGGGAGATGTCTTATAAGAAGGAGAGAAGAATGCAGTAATATGCATGCGACCCCGGACGATTTCCGGCAATTCCCTAGGTTCGTTAAATTTCTATATTATTTAAAATCCTAAAATTTTAAAAATATTAGTTACGAGTAGAAAAATTTTATAGTCCTTAATGAGCCTAATACGATCCAGGCGAAAACAAAAGCGGCATGCAAGAAAACAAACCTAGAAAAAGCAGGCAATTTCTACTGCACAATCAGGTAAACACATCAATATAAATCAAACTAATCAAGTAAATGTCCATAGGCCAACTGCCCTTTAATTACAACCCAGGGTATGCAGAAAAAGTAAAGTGGCCGGGCACCACTGCCAACAACCCGGATTTCTAAGCCTATGACAGACGCCAACAACTTTGAGTGGGATATTGGGTCTTCAAATCTTTAGTCTTCTGGATATCTTCTCCTTGGACTTCTTGGATCTCTCTTCCTTGGACTCCTTGGAACTCTTCTTCTTGGACTCTTTGGATCTCCTCCTTGGACTCCTTGGCTCCGTCGTGGCTTGAATATCCAAACGAAGAGACAATTCCCCCAGTATGGGGGTATTGCCTTTTCTCTTTGGATATCTAAAGCCATCCAGCTCGATCTTCTAAATGGAAGAAGACTCTCCCCTTAGGGATGCCTTTTTCTTTTAGAATCCGAGCTGGATAAGAATATCCCGACTCAAAGGTTGTTTTCACAACTCTTAACAATTATTACATACAAATTACATTAATTGAAAAGCAAAAATCTAAAGTCCCTGCAAGGTTATCCTAAAAAAAATCATCCCAAGCAGTTTTATATATAAAAAAAAAAAAAAAGTGCTAACACCATTGACCCTGTGCCAAGCCATGCTCTTAAATTTTTGAGGGCTAAGCAGCTCCACCTGTGCAATTATAATTATTATTTTTAGCCCTCATTTTTATTGGGGGGGAAGCTGAGCAAGCACCTGCATAAAACATTATTAGAAAAGCATATATGATGCTCCCCCCTTTTTATTAGCATTGAGCATGGCCACCTGCACGGGAAGAACAGTATATATATAGCGCTCCTAACCTAGGGGTAAGTCTAACGCTCATCACATCACAGAGTGCAAAAAAAGTAAGCAAACACACCAATCAATTTCAAACAGCATGCAATGAAATCCACTGAAAGCTCCGGCACACAGCAGAAAAGTAAATCCCAGCGGCCTAACCTAGCTCTAGAAGTGGTGCCCTAGCAAACAATTCTATGTGTGTGTAAGGCTAGTGTGGTTTGGATAAGTCCTAAGCAGGGTAGTTAGTTAAAGTTATCTATAGTTCATGTTTGTTGGGGGTCTGAAAAGGATATTTTTATTTGAAATTCAAATATTAGTGGATTAGGGTTCATTTTAAATATTTCAGTTTGTTGATGAGTTTTAAGAACTTAGGACAATGATATTTAAAAGTTTAAGTTGATATTAGCCAATTTTGGAAAGTCCCGGGTTCTCCTAGGAACTAGACTAAGGGTCCAAAAAGTCACTATGGGAAAAAGGCTAAGTCTGGGATTCCTAACATCTTTAGGAAAATACTAGACCTTAATACGAGTAGTTAGACAGGTAATAGGCTGAAATCGGAGTTTTCTAGGCCAAAGTTATGAATTTTCCTAAGTTTCGGGCCCTATCCTATAGACTGCGGTTGACCAAAAAGTTGACTTTCTAATCTAAGGTCATTTTCTGGAAACCTAAAATTTTTAATAAATACTAGGCCCTAATTGGAGTCTAATGCAAGTGAGTTTACCTAATTTGGAGTTTTTCTACAATTAGTTATGGATTTCTAAAGGTAGGGGTATTTATTGGAATTTTCTAAATTTCCTACTAAATAGCTTTTTTTATTGTTTTGCTCCAAATCAGCTCCAAACTGATTGGAATCACTCCCAAAGGTCAGGGATGACCAGAAAAAAAAGTGTTCCCAAGTGTTTGGAGAAGATTTGGGATTTTTATTAATTTTTAATGATTTATTAGGGGCAAAACGGTAATTTTCCACCTATGGTCAAATTAGGGGTCAACCTAAAGTCAAACTAGGGAGCCCTATTTATCTAAGGTCAAGGATCAGATTCTGGTCAGTTTTGAGGTATTATGGGTATTTTTTCTGACCTAAAGTGTATTTATTGTAATTTTCGGAAGGTCTCGGGGCCTTAATTAACCGGGTTAATTAGGGTTAGTTAGCTAAGGGCTCTAAAAGCTCCTAAAAATTCCTAGAAAATTCAGTGATGTTTTAGATGTCACTAAGTTTAAGTGTTGAAGTTTTCATGTTCGTTCTGGAATCTATCCTAATCCCTAGAAAACATCTAAGTTCGCTAGACGAGTCCTTAATTTTTGTCCTTAGGGTGTCACTACGTTGTAGGAGTTTAAAGTCGGTGTTTTGTCTAACCCTCAAGGTAATAAATGCATGGGAGTACAAAAATGAAATAAACACACCATGTCCTTAGATCTAGGAGAGCCTAGGCTAAGTGCTCGTGGTGCAGTCCTATACATGCATTCTACGAAAATAAAAAAAAGACAGACACCTAAAGAAAGGATTAGTGAATGATTGGGACTCAACCATTCACTAACCCAATCCCCCATGATTGCTCTTCATATCATAGAATCCATGTCTAAAATTTCATGAAGATAGCGAGTCTCCCAAAATTAGGATTTTATATATAAGTAGTTTTAAAATAGTTTTAAAAATACTTATAAATATAAATATATTTTTTTTGGAAAATAAAATAATTGAAAATAATTCAATTTATAATACATAAGTATAGGGAAACCCGCTGACCACCCTAACGAAGTCTCAAGCGATTTAAAAATATTTTGTATCCTGAAAATAATTATTATATATAATTGAATAATTTAATAAGATAAAAAATAATCAAATAATGCCCCGAAAATAAGAAATCTGTCAAAACAGCCAAAATCAGGGCTGGAAATGGTTTCAAAACGTAAAGCTCGCTTTTCTGAAAAGAACGAGGGGTTATACGTAAAAATCCGATCTAAAACGAAAAAGATACGAAATTTACAAGTTTTAAATACAATAAAATAATATTTTAAAATAGTGTAGTTTTGCTGTTTTTGAAATGACAGGAGATACAGACAAAACTTTTCATCTAAAAATAGTTTTAAAATATGCAGAATTCAAAGTACATCCAAAACAAGGTGCTGTGCGTCGACAGCGGACTTAAAACGACAAAGTTATGTAATTTTTCAAAGTTTGAATACGATAACTAATTAATTTTAAAATAATGCTATTTGCTGTTTTGAAAATAATTGCACACAGATCCAAAAATTTTCAAATAAAACTATGTCCAGAATATGCAGAATCTAAGTACGCTACAAAACAAGGCGCTGTGCACAAAAATCCGAATTGAAATGGGAAAGATATGATTTTTCGAAGTTTAAAACAATTAAAAGGATATTTAAGGAAAAGGGTTTTAAAATAATAATATTTTATGAAAAATAATTACAAAATAAAATAATTTAAAATAAAAAAAGTTTCTTTTTTTTCAAAAGAATTTTAGAATATAATAATGATAATAACAATAATAGCAATAAATAATACTAAAAAAAAAAAAAAAAAAACAACATAAAAATAGTACTATTTTTTTTTTAATTTGAAATAAATAATAATAATAATAATAATAATAATAACAATAACAAAATAAAAAAAAAGAACAGTAAGTTAGTTGTTTTATAATAAATAGTAATTATGGTAAGTAATTATAATTAAATAGTAATAATATTATTATTATATTAAAAAAATTTAGATTAAAAAAAAAAAAGAGTTAATTTTTACTGTTTTATTAATAATTAAAAAAGCATACATTATTTTTTTAAAAAAAAAATTTTATTGTGTAGAGAACAAAAATACGATCAATATGAGGTATTGTACGCGAAAAATCGGACAAAAAATGAATTTTTTGACGAATTTTTTAAAGATTTCTGGTTTTAAAAAAGAATTTTAAACTAATTTTTTATAAAAAAAACGGCGGCGGCCAATCCGGCGCGTGACACGCGCGGGCGGCAGCGGGACGGGCGGCGGCTGAGTGCGCCACGCGGCGGCTTCCCGTTGGCTGGCGCTGACACCGGAGACGGCGCAATTATGCCCGCAATGATTGCGAGCTGATTGATCGTCCCGCGTAAGGTCCACACGGTTTTGACTTAATCGAGTCATCAAAACCCTGGGCCGTTCGATCTCGCGCCTATCCGAATGGACCAGGCTGTGATCTCGGCGGACCGCGGGATCCTGGCGCCCGATCCAGACCGACCGCGCGGGGTTGGACGGGCAGATCGGTCCCGCTCGATCAGATCGTTGATCTGATCTACAGGGAATTCATGCATGCGGTCACCCGAAACCCTAAACGAATAATCATCTCGTTCTCTCGATTCGCTCAATGAAACCTCACGAAATTTTGACTGTAAATTTTCAGGTATGAAGAGCATTCGTGGGGGACCCTTATTTTTGATTTGAAAAGCACTTTGTGAAAAGCTAATTTAACCCTAAGTGTTCTAAACTAGGGTTTGCGATATACCTCAATCCACACGATGGATTCGGGCGATCTTGGGCTCGTTGGACTCGTGGGCTCTCCAGGAACAACTTCCTAGTTGACGTCGAGATCTAAATCGCACGATCGATCGACGGGATGAAGCCTTGGAAGGGATTTCGTCTCGGGTTCGCCGGAGGATCGCCGCCGGCGGGGGTCTGGGCGTCAGAATTTGGTTGGAAAGAGTCAGGGATCTCTCTAGAGAGCTCTCTCAGAAAATTTCAAGTCTTGAGACGGTCTCTAGAGGGAGCAAGAGTAAAAAGTCCTCTAAAAGACCTAATTTCTCCCTATTTAAACTCCTAAACCTAAGGGGAACGGCTAGGATTGCATCAAGATGGTATTAGGAGGGAAAAAAAGGGGGGAATTAGGCCGTGGTCTTTGCAATTCAAATCAATTGGAGGCTTAAATTCCATTATTGGCCATTAATTTCATTAAAATAGGCTATTTTTGACCTATTTAAGACTTGATTTGACCAAGTCAAACTTTGACCTGGTCAAATCAGTCAAGGGAGTCAAAGGGGAGGTGAGGATCGAGCCATGAAATCTATGAGATAGATTTAAAATTGATTTTAGGCTTAAAGGGCCCAAACTGGTCAACCCGGGTTGACTCAGTCAACTGGGTTGACTCGGGGTCCAAGTCAGGGCTCGATAGAGTCGACTCGACTCACTGAACCCACTAGAGGGGGTCTCGAGGTCTGACTTGGTCAATTTGACCAAGTCAACCTTTTGACCAAGGTTCTGGGCAAAATCAAGGTCAACAAACGGACCCCCAACAGGAGTGGCGAACAACTAGTGAACCGCTCGTGTTGGCGTTGACCGACTAAGCCACAGAAAGGTAGAGTGAAAAAAATGAGTGAACAAATATCAGGAGTATGGTGGAAAAAAGAAGAAAATTCTTCTCCTGGCCTTGCCCCATAGCGGGGGCAGAGCCTAGGAAAGAAGAAAAAGCAGCAGCAGTGCACGAGTCCAGAATCACCAAAATGGTTAACTGGTAGTGTGGTCTTCTCCTGGCCTCACTCTTTGACAAGGGTAGAGCCTAGGGTAGAGCCAACAGTAAAGATCACCTCAAGGGTGAAAACAAGGTAAAGAGATTCTTCTTATAGCTTTGCCCTATAACGAGGGCAGCGCAGAAAAGAGAATCAAAAGTAAAGATCACCTCAAGGGTGAAAAAGGTAAAGGGGTTCTCTTCTGGCCTTACCCCGTAGCAGGGGTAGAGCCCAGAGAAGAACCACGAGTAAGGTAGCAAAAGCATACCAACTATCTATCTAACTATATCGAATCAGCAAGATAGAAGGTGAAAGGGTCCCATATCCTCCTGCCTATTTCAGGACAGTGGATTGGGGTGACTCAATGTCTGCCTGACAAAATCGGGTCAGCAAACAAAGGAATCACAACGCCTGGTGTCTGCCTAATAGGAACAAGACACTCAGGGAAAAAGAGTGGCGAGGAGTTCCTGCCAGGTGCTCTGTCAGGCCCTCTCTACCAAGTAAGTCAAAAACCAGCTTCCCGCTTGTTCATTTCAAACAGCCGGATAGAAGGTGAAAAGATCCCATCTCTCCTCCTGCCTATTTCAGGACAGTGGATTGGGGTGACTCAGTATCTGTCCGATCACCTCAAGACAGCAAACAAAAGAGTCACAAAATCTGGTGCCTATTTGATCAGAATAGGACACTCAGGAAAAGAGGCGAGGAGTTCCTGCCAGGTGCTCTGTCAGGCCCTCTCTACCCAGTAAAACCAGCTACCCGCTTGACCGTATCTGGCCAGCGGGGTGGAAAGTGAAAAGGATCCCGCCTCTCCTGATCCTTTCGGAACAGTGGATTGGGGTGACTCGATACTTCTGCCTGACCTCAGCAAAAGTAAAGAAGACACGAAATGGAAGCCTGCGTAGTCTTTTACAGGACATCCGAGTAAAGGGGTGTTGAGGAATTGCGCCTCCCAGGGACTCTGTCGGGCTCACTCAACGGTAAAGTAAAGGCCAACTACCAGGCTGACCGCATCTGGACAGCGGGTAGAGGGTGAAAGGATCCCGCCCCTCCTGCTCCTTTCGGAACAGTGGATTGGGGTGGCCACTACTTCTGCCTGACCTCAGCAAGAAGCTCATGAACCACGAAATGGAAGCCTGCTTAGTCTTTTACATGACATCCGAAGTAAAGGATTGTTGAGGAATGCCTCCCAGGGACTCTGTCGGGCTCTCTCAACGGTAAAGTAAAACCAACTACCAGGCTGTCCGCATCTGGACAGCGGGTAGAGGGTGAAAGGATCCCGCCCCTCCTGCTCCTTTCGG
The DNA here is from genome assembly GCA_019514585.1 of Dendrobium officinale. NCBI lineage: Eukaryota > Viridiplantae > Streptophyta > Magnoliopsida > Asparagales > Orchidaceae > Dendrobium > Dendrobium officinale. The sequence continues at coordinate 6,350,067 of CM033697.1, forward strand.
AACAGTGGATTGGGGTGGCCACTACTTCTGCCTGACCTCAGCAAGAAGCTCATGAACCACGAAATGGAAGCCTGCTTAGTCTTTTACAGGACATCCGGAGTAAAGGGTTGTTGAGGAATTGCGCCTCCCAGGGACTCTGTCGGGCTCACTCAACGGTAAAGTAAAACCAACTACCAGGCTGTCCGCATCTGGACAGCGGGTAGAGGGTGAAGGATCCCGCCCCTCCTGCTCCTTTCGGAACAGTGGATTGGGGTGGCCACTACTTCTGCCTGACCTCAGCAAGAAGCTCATGAACCACGAAATGGAAGCCTGCTTAGTCTTTTACAGGACATCCGAAGTAAAAGAAAGAAACGTTGAGGAATTACGCCTCCCAGGGACTCTGTCGGGCTCACTCAACGGGTAAGCTTCATCATCATCTGCTGTAGCCAGTGCGGTCTTGCAGATGAAGAAGGGCTCAATACCCACCCAGTCATTTCAACTAAGTGAATAAAGAGTCAGGCTCTGATGCCTGCCTGATCAGGACAGGGTAACCGAGAGCGTGGCGAGGAGTACCTGCCAGGTGCTCTGTCAGGTCCTCTCTACCAGGTAAACTCAACTATCTGTCTGTTCATTTCAAACAGCAGAATAGAAGGTCAAAAGTCACCTCGACATCAGCCCAACACGCATCTGTGTAGGGATGTGAGGGAAAAAGCGGTAAGTAAATGTGACAGTTTTGAGGGCAGAGCCACCTAGGAAACCCTTTCTAGCAATCTGGTAACCACATGGTAGAGGACAAATCGTCGTGGCCATGAGTATCCAAATGCTGTCCGGATCTCCTAGAGAACCCTAACCCTACACAAGGGGGGAGAAGACATCGGAACGACATCCCTCCAGAAGGCTGGAAGAGATATACCCGCCGTAAAGTGTGTAAAGGGGCGATCTCATTCCAAAGGAGTAAAAAGAACTCTAGTAGTGAGGGGGCACCTCAACTACAGAAGGCAGGACTATGCCTGGTAAAAACAATCCTCAAAGAGGCTACAGTGGTGGACCCATACTAATTGATGGGAATCCTGTAAGAAGCAGGAGTAATATCAAAACTTCCAAAGGACCTCTCCGGCAGCTAGGAGTGAGATCTCAATGGGAAAACAAGTGGTAGAAGTATCTAAAATTGCTGACTCTCTACTAGAGAATTAAAGCTCAAGAAAAAGGTGTGATGACAACATCTATGGTATGATGCTTTGTATCACCAGGTAGGAGAAAAAGAGTCAAAGCAGTGAGGAAGTACCACCTCTGCCAAGGTCAACGACTCTGAGTAGGTAAAACCTCACAGTGGTAATACCCACATAGACTAGTAGGACCCCGTGGGAAGTGAAAGTGACCTCAACTGATTCATAAGATCAATCAGGAGACTGAGCCTAGTGTATGAATGGTAGGATGGGTCACAAAAAAGGAGTAGGAGAACTGATCTTCTGCTAAAAGCTCAAAGTTCTCAAAGTAGTGATGTTGATATCCTAGGCAAGGTATACCACATCACTACAAGAAAAACAGCTCTAGGTAGTAAAGTGGACACCCTCACTACCTGAGGATGATAATCATGTATAAAAGTGAAGTATCATCAGAAGGGTCACAGTGGTAGCACCTACCCTGACTAGGTAGGACCCTGCGAGAAGTGAAAACAACCAAACAACATCCGTAGGGCTACTCTAGCAGCTAAGAGTAGGGAACGAATGCTAGAGTAAGCTGGTGAAAGAAACCAAGGAGTCGGTCTTCCGATGGAAAACCGGGGCTCCTGGAACTGTAGTGCTAACACTTGAGAATATATGTACTACATCACAGCACAACTCTGAGGTGGCAAGGGAGCACTCCTGACACCTAATCTGATAATCATGAGTAAGATCTATGATTATCATAAGACCACAGTGGTAACACCTACCCTAATTAGGTAGGACCCTGTGCGAAGTGGAGGTAACACTGCCACATTCATAGGACTACTCTGGCAGCTCAGAGTAATTCATGAATGGGAGGTAGACTGCCAAAAGAGAGCAGCCGGGGGCGATATCTTCTCAGAAAGACTCAAGCCCAAAAAGTAGTGATGGTTACACCTTAAAACATAAGGTACTACATCACTAATGAAGAAATGCATTTAAAATCGTATAAGTTTCTCGACCAACTAAGTGGGAACTCAACCCTGAAGAGATCGTCAAAGTACTCTCAAGGGAGAGGAAAGAAAAATTTTGGAGAATTTGAGCTCTTAGAGAGTTTTACCGGGTTCCTCCTGTGACAAGGGCAACCGGGTTTTGCTCTATCGAGAGCTTCCCTCTTTTTATCACATGTATATATATACATATATATATTTTTTTTTTTTTTTCAGGTCATATTCAAATCATCTGAATGAGCTGGCGAGCATAATCATATCGAAATAACAAATATCAACATCAAGATAGAGGATCAACACTACCACACCTGACTAGCATAGGATGGTATGGACCCAGTATCGTACCTCCAAAAGAGTCTAAATTAATGACTATGGCATCCCTGATCACATTCAACCCATATGAGTGGACCGGGGGCTACATCTATCAGATCAAGACTGATAGGAAGATGAGAATCTCATAGGGATAAAGGATCAATATCACCCCACCTAACTAACATAGGTGGATATGGACCCAATATCCTCTCTCAAAAGAGTGTAATCTAAAAGGACTACTACATTCCCGATCAAATTCAACTCATGTGAATAGACTGGAGGGCTTCAACTATCAGAGCAGGACTGATTAGGAAGAAGAGAATCTCATTCAAGTAGAGGATCAACATCACCAAACCTAACAAACGTAGGAGGGTGTGGACCCAGTATCACATCTCTAAATGATCTAAATCAATTATTTAGACATTTTCTATCACATTCATCTCAAATGAATGGACTGAGGCCTTCAACTATCAGAGCAGGACTGATATGAAGAAGCCATTCACTTTCTAATAAAGGATCAACATCACCGATCCTAACAAGTATAGGAGGGTGTGGACCCAGTCAAAAGTGATAAGAGAGCACATATTTCAAAGGAGTTTAGTACTTAACTCCCTCTAATTTTAAAAGGAACCTCAATTTAAATTTACTAACTCAGATCAAGCTCCATACTAGCTAAATCATGACATCTCACTTATATGAGTATTTTTCTCTCTTGAATTGAAATCTAATCCAAAAAGGAATTTAAATTAGAGAAAGAAATTTAATTTTCTTTATTTCTTGTATGAGAATACACTTCCACATCTTATAGGATATTAATGTATAATGATGATTTCAAAATCATAATTTTCAGAATCAAGTATCAAAAATATCAAAAAGGATATAGATTTTCTGAGATTTAGAGATTTCCTAGAAAGGGAAGCCATTTACTTATAACTTTTGGGCTCTTTGAGCCACTTTCTCAACTTTCATGTGCTTTGCACAAATTTCAATCACTTGATACACTTTGTGTATATCTTTCACTTTTGGCGCTTTGCGCATCTTCTCATTTTTTGTAACTGGCTTCCTTTTCCAAATCTCTAAAAGAAAACTGTTTCTCAGTTGTAAGACAATCTTCCAAGTACAAGAGAAGAAGACTTACTTCTCTTGGACAAGGAAGAATGATCTACAAAACAAATCCTATCCTCTGATAAGAATGAATATCATGATTAAGAAAATTATGAAGTTTTATGCATCAATATACTATAGTTATCTATGAGATAGAGAATCACAAGATAATAAAGAAAATTTTCACTTCTAAATCTAATTTCAATTTGAAAAAGATTTTAGTTCAAAAGAAGAAATCTTTCCACCCCTAAGGTGAGATAGAGAGATCATACTCTTTCATGAGTCATCACTACAAAGCTAGTAGAACTAAAAGAAGTGAGAGAGCCATCATAATTGTAAATCATCATTTTTTTTTATTAATCATCAAAATAAGGGAGAACGAGGTACTCCAGCCCAAGTGCTGGAAGGGGGTCTGTCTTCCCTTTTGAGGTTACAATCATTTTTTTTAACATATTTTTCTAGTACAGATAGAAGTAAAAAGAAAATGTGCTCATCTAGCACTACAATAGAAGAAAGAAAAGAAAAACTAGTGCTAACGAAGAAGCTGGAGTGGCAACTGTCGACTTGGCCTTGGGATGCCTCATCTCAACTGCCTCTAAACTCTGTACAGCTTACTCAATCATCTGCTAAGTCTCCTTGGAGAGTGTAGCTGCCACTCTCCTTCAGAACTGTGGAGTAATCTGCCACTACTGCCAGACTGTAACTCTGACTGTTACTGTGGCTGGAACTGTGGCTAGGACTGTGGCTGGGACTAGAGATCATCTGAACTGTCTGAGTAGCCTTATCTAAAGGCTGTACCGAATTACTGTCCTGTAGATGGATCTTCCCAGTGGCCATCTGAGTCTGTAAGTGTAAGACTATGGTGTCTGTAGCTACTGCTCTCGGAGACCCTCCTGCCTCGGGGTCTTCCCGCTCATCCTGGTCCTCGGGCTCTCTCTGCTCATCCGAGTGACTTCGACGGGTAGTCTCACAGACCTGGTGTACTGGTATGTCCTCATCTGACTCATCCTCGAATGAGTCATCCTCTGAAAAGATCCGACGAAGTGCCTCTATGTAGGGACTCATAGGGGAACCGATCCTATGAGTACTACGGACTGACTTTGTCTCATCCCTCTCTGGGGATCTCTCTGGAGTAGGTGTCACCTCCTCATCGCACATCATCGGGACTGCCTCTGCCTCGGAAGTAACTGCTACATCCATCAAATCATCTACATCGTCAAACTGCTCTGCATCTGACGGTGGTGCTGTCTCTACTGGCTCAACTGGGTCGAAGGGGTGTCCGCCTGCCGACGCCTCCAAACCCACCTCCTACGGTGGGGTGCTGCACGGGCAACTGGCTGCTCTGGGGCTACAACCTCTGAACTGACCTGAGGCTGGGCAGGCCTCCGCTGCTGTCTGCGTCCTCGACGACGTGGGCGTCGTCCTGCAGCAGGAGTAACCGCCGGGGGTCTGACTACTGGAACTGTATCTGCAGGCTGCTGAGCTGTCTGTCCCCTCTGCCAACTGTAAAGTCTCCTGGCAGTCTGTCCTCGCAACTGAAAGGTGGCCCGAGAAATCTGACGGAGTATCTTCTGCCGATCGACAGGACCCCTACCACCTGCTAGGCGGACGATGTTTCGAATCCTCTGGGTGAGGGCTCGAACAGCAGCGTCCCTAGGGATCCTAGCACGGGGTAGGGTAGTGGTAACAGGAGGAGCCGCCGCAATGCAGGCAACGTCCTCCTCGTCCCCACTATGTGTCAACGGGGAAAAGCGTCCTCCCTGAACTGCCTCTAGCTCGGGAGCCACTACAACCTCTGGAACTGGCACAACTGCAACTCGTCTTGGCCTCCGCTGTCTGGGAGCCACTGTCCTCTCAACTAGCTCCTGGTGAGCTATGGCATCAGCCATCTGCTGCCTCTCTGCCTCTGACGCAGCTAAACGAAGTCTCCTGTTCCTATTCCTCCTGGCCCTTCTCCCAAGGCCGGAGGTGGAAGAGGAGGGAACATCAGGACCGGGAACAGGAACAACGGGAAGTGTCGGGGTCTGCCCAACAACCTCGGGGTGAGAAAGTCGGGCGAAAACAGAAACCCGACCAGTGGAAGGCGAAGGCACCTCGGTCTGGGCACCCCTCTTCCTAGTGGGAGTGGGAGGGGGAATCCGAACACGAGGTACTTTCTCTGGAACAACGGGAGCAACAGTAGTAGCAGGCTGCCGGCGCTGAGGGGCCGGAGCATCCTGTGCTGCAGGAGCGGCAGGCACTGGACGCCGGACCGCTGGACGAACGGGGGGAACTACAACAGGCTGCCGGCGCTGAGGGGGGCCGGGGCAACCTGTGCAGCAGGAGCGACAGGCACTGGACGCCTGACCGCTGGAACAGGAAGTGGCCTAGGCACTGGTCGCCTAGCCACAGGGCGCACTGGCTGCGCAGGAACAGGAACAGGACGTTGTGCTCGGACTGGGCGCCGAGCAGCAGGACGTCCAAACGGGCGCATGGCTGCGCGTCCTCTCCTCTGAGGAGGAGAGAATGCAGCAGCCTCAGCCGGGGTCGGCCCGCCAAGAGTGACGAAGGCCGAGTCAGTGAAAGAACCAAAAGTGATTCCTCCCACTGGCGGACTAGCGAGCAGGGACTCAGGGAGAGTCACCCGCGCGTCCGAACCAAAGGCAAAAGTAACGGAAGGTACGAAGGAAGCCATGGCACTGCTGCCAAGAAAAGAAAGTGAAAAGGTCAGTAAGACTGTAAATCAAGAAAGAACGGACGAGTAAGAATTCGATAGGATAGATAGAAATAGATAAAGGACGGAATAGCCTGCTAGGTTGGAAAGAAGTAGAGTAGGGAAGAAAACCCTAGCTAAGGGAAAGGAACCCTAACTAAGGAGAGATCCTAACTAAGAGTGGGACGGACCTAATCTAAGGAGTACCAATCCCAGAGTACACACAAGAAAAGATAATATATAATCCAAAGATGGAGAGAGAAACTGGTCCCACCGTGGTCGCCAGAAACCTGTGGACCTCCGAAGGAGCACCGCTCGAGGGGATACGAACGCAGAGGGTACGGCCGCACTATCCCGTAGGACAAAACGATCGTAGGCCTCTACGCTCGACACGAACGGGTCGATGGGAGGGCAGATTGGATCGCGCATACGACTAACCATTGGGGATAGATGCTGTCGCCAGCACACCCCGATGGGTAGCAATATACACGACCTAGTCACGGGTTTCCCCCACCCGATACGAGAGATCGGGTGGGGTAAAGTAGATTGCGGGGCCAAGTTTCCCACGGGCGCAAGCCCCCGTGGTTAATTACATCCCGGGCCGGAGCCCGAGAAAACTCTCGATTAAGGATCATACATTATCTTTTCTAAATTGGGATTAGCACAAGGGTATAGACTAAGAAATCCTACTCAAAGGAAAGAAAGGTCTCAAAAAGGCTCAGTCAACATGCGTGGCTCATACCAGCATTCGGAGGCTCTAGGGTACTAGAGAGAAACTGTAGAAAGAAAGACAAGCAATCAGTCACATGCGTGAGAGAAAGATGGAGGTGGCGTCATCCTGTGACGCGGATAGGTAGGATTTAGGGTCTCTGGAAAGAAAGAGGCCTACCTACTATTTAAGGCATACTACGAGACCGAATGTAGTATCCTCGACTCCTAAATCTAGGTTGGGATTAGTGCTCTACGAAACACTAATACCCGTGTCCTAGCTAATGCAGTGCAAAACCTGGACTTATCCCGGCCTGGATTGGGGGAGCCAGCTAACCACCTAATCGCTTTAAAACCATGCTGTCAAGTCATTTATGATAGATGGGTGGGTGGTACAGTTCTTTGGAAATAGGACCGACATCTAGAGAATTTCCTAAGTGATCCTAGACTTATGTGGGTCAGATGCTCCTAGCTAATGCAATTAAATTTTAATTAAATTGATTTCTAATGCAATGCGTGCTAGTTGAAATGTCAGCTCATGAATGCTATAGAACTTTAAAAACAGGCTTATAGAAAATAATTTTTTTGAAAAGACTGGGTCTCCCTAGGTCCGACACTTCATCCTCATAGGCTAGATTATCCGGACTCAACCCGCAGGCAGGGAGATGTCTTATAACAAGGAAAGAAAGATGCAGTAATATGCATGCGACCCCGGACGGTTCCGGCAATTCCCTAGGTTCGTTAAATTTCTATGTTATTTAAAACTTAAAATTTTAGGAATTAGTTATGAGTAGAAAAATTTTATGGTCCTTAAAAAGCCTAACGAAAATCCAGGCGAAAACAAAATCGGCATGCAAGAAAAGAAACCTAAGAAAAGCAGGCAATTTCTACTGCGCAATCAGGTAAACACATCAATATAAATCAAACTAATCAAGTAAATGTCCATAGGCCAACTGCCCTTTAATTACAACCCAGGGTATGCAGAAAAAGTAAAGTGGCCGGGCACCACTGCCAACAACCCGGATTTCTAAGCCTATGACAGACGCCAACAACTTTGAGTGGGATATTGGGTCTTCAAATTTTTAGTCTTCTGGATATCTTCTCCTTGGACTTCTTGGGTCTCTCCTCCTTGGACTCCTTGGAACTCTTCTCTTCTTGGACTCTTTGGGATCTCCTCCTTAGACTCCTTGGCTCCGTCGTGGCTTGAATATCCAAACGAAGAGAGAATTCCCCCAGTATGGGGGTATTGCCTTTTCTCTTTGGATATCTAAAGCCATCCAGCTCGATCTTCCAAATGGAAGAAGACTCTCCCCTTAGGGATGCCTTCTTCTTTTAGAATCCGAGCTGGATAAAAATATCCCTACTCAAAGGTTGTTTTCACAACTCTTAACAATTATTACAGAATTTTACATTAATTGAAAAGCAGAAAAATTCTAAAGTCCCTGCAAGGTTATCCTAATAATCATCCCAAGCAGTTTATATGAAAATAAAAGTGCTAACACCATTGACCCTGTGCCAAGCCATGCTCTTAATTTTGAGGGCTAAGCAACTCCACCTGTGCAATTATAATTATTAATTTAGCCCTCATTTATTTAGGGGGGCTGAGCAAGCACCTGCATAAGACAATATTAGAAAGCATAATGGTGCCCCCCCTTTTATTAGCTTGAGCATGGCCACCTGCACGGGAGAACAGTATATATATAGCGTTCCTAACCTAGGGGTAAATCTAGCGCTCATCACCTCACAGAGTGCAATAAATGTAAGCAAACACACCAATCATTTCAACCAGCATGCAATGAAATCCACGAAAGCTCCGGCACAGCAGAAAAGTAAATCCCAGCGGCCTAACCTAGATCTAGAAGTGGTGCCCTAGCAAACAATTCTATGTGTGTGTAAGGCTAGTGTGGTTTGGATAAATCCTAAGTGGGGTAATTAATTAAAGTTATCTAAAGTTCATGTTTGTTGGGGGTCTGGAAAGTATATTTCATTTGAAATTCAAATATTAGTGGATTAGGGTTCATTTTAAATATTTCAATTTGTTGATCAGTTTTAAGAACTTAGGCTACTGATATTTAAAGTTTAAGTGATATTAGCCAATTTTAGAAAGTTCTAGGTCCTCCTAGGAACTAGACTAAGGGTCCAAAAAGTCACTATGGGAAAAAGACTAAGTCTGAGATTTCTAACATCTTAGGAAAATACTAGACCTTAATACGAGTAGTTAGACAGGTAGTAGGCTGAAATTGGAGTTTCCTATCCAAAGTTATGAATTTTCTAAGTTTCGGGCCCTATCCTATAGACTAGGGTTGACCAAAAAGTTGACTTTCTAATCTAGGTCAGTTTCTGGAAACTTAAAATTTTTAATAAATACTAGGCTCTAATTGGAGTCTAATGCAAGTGAGTTTACCTAATTTGGAGTTTTCTACAATTAGTTATGGATTTCTAAAGGTCGGGGTATTTATTGGAATTTTCTAAATTTCCTACTAAATAGCCTTTTTTATTGTTTTGCTCCAAATCAGCTCCAAACTGATTGGAATCACTCCCAAAGGTCAGGGATGACCAGAAAAAGTGTTCCCAAGTGTTTAGAGAAGATTTAGGATTTTTATTAATTTTTAATGATTTATTAAGGGCAAAACGGTAATTTCCACCTATGGTCAAATTAAGGGTCAACCTAAAGTCAAACTAGGGAGCCCTATTTATCTAAGGTCAAGGGTCAGATTCTGGTTAGTTTGAGGTATTATGGGTATTTTTCTGACCTAAAGTGTATTTATTGTATTTTCCGGAAGGTCTCGGGGCCTTAATTAACCAGTTAATTAGGGTTAGTTAGCTAAGGGCTCTAAAAGCTCCTAAAAATTCCTAGAAAATTCAGTGATGTTTTAGGTGTCACTAAGTTTAAGTGTTGAAGTTTTCATGTTCGTTCTGGAATCTATCCTAATCCCGAGAAAACATCTAAGTTCGCTAGACAGGTCCTTAATTTTTGTCCTTAGGGTGTCACTACGTTGTAGGAGTTTAAAGTGGTGTTTTGTCTAACCCTCAAGGTAATAAATGCGAGGGAGTACAAAAATGAAATAAACACACCATGTCCTTAGATCTAGGAGAGCCTAGGCTAAGTGCTCGTGGTGCAGTCCTATACATGCATTCTACGAAAAAAAAAAAGACAGACACCTAAAGAAAGGATTAGTGAATGATTGGGACTCAACCATTCACTAACCCAATCCCCCATGATTGCTCTTCATACATAAGATCCATGTCTAAAATTTCATGAAGTAGCGAGTCTCCCAAAATTAGGATTTATATATAAGTAGTTTTAAAATAGTTTAAAAGTACTTATAGATATAAATATATTTTTTTTGGAAAATAAAATAATTGAAAATAATTCAATTTATAATACATAAGTATAGAGAAACTCGCTGACCACCCTAACGAAGTCTCAAGCGATTTAAAAATATTTTGTATCCTGAAAGTAATTATTATACTAATCGAGTAAATGATAATTAAATAATCAAATAATGCCCCGAAAATAGAAATCTGTCAAAACAGCCAAAATCAGGGGCTGGAAATGGTTTCAAAACGTAAAGCTCGCTTTTCTGAAAAGAACGAGGGGTTATACGTAAAAATCCGGTCTAAAACGAAAAAGATACGAAATTTACAAGTTCGGATACAATAAAATAATATTTTAAAATAGTGTAGTTTTGCTGTTTTTGAAATGACAGTAGATACAGACAAACTTTTCATCTAAAAATAGTTTTAAAATATGCAGAATTCAGAGTACATCCAAAACAAGGTGCTGTGCGTCGACAGCGGACTTAAAACGACAAAGTTATGTAATTTCAAAGTTTGAATACGATAACTAATTAATTTTAAAATAATGCTATTTGCTGTTTTGAAAATAATTGCACACAGACCCAAAAAATTTCAAATAAAACTATGTCCAGAATATGCAGAATTCAGAGTACATACAAAACAAGGCGCTGTGCACAAAAAATCCGAATTGAAAACGGGAAAGATATGATTTTTCGAAGTTTAAAACAATTAAAAGGATATTTAAGGAAAAGGGTTTTAAAAATAATAATATTTTATGAAAAAAATAATTACAAAATAAAACTAATTTAAAATAAAAAAAGTTTCTGAATTTTCAAACTATTTTTAGAATATAATAATGATAATAACAATAATAGCAATAAGATAATACTAAAAAAAAAAAAAAAAACAACATTAAAATAATACTATTTTTTTTTAATTTGAAATAAATAATAATAATAATAATAATAATAATAACAATAACAAAATAAAAAAAAAGAACAGTAAGTTAGTTGTTTAAAATAAATAGTAATTATGGTAAGTAATTATAATTAAATAGTAATATAATAATTATTATATTAAAAATAATTTAGATAAAAAAAAAGAGTTAATTTTACTGTTTTATTAATAATTAAAAAAGCATACATTATTTTTATAAAAAAAAAATTTTATTGTGTAGAGAACAAAAATACGATCAATATGAGGTATTGTACGCGAAAATCGGACGAAAAATGGATTTTTGACGAATTTTTAAAGATTTCTGGTTTTAAAAAAGAATTTTAAACTAATTTATTAAAAAAAACGGCGGCGGCCAATCCGGCGCTGACACGCGGCGGCAGCGGGACGGGTCCCGCCGCTGAGTGCGCCACGCGGCGGCTTCCGTTGGCTGGCGCTGACTCCGGAGACGGCGCAAAATTATGCCCGCAATGATTGCGAGCTTATTGAAAACCCGCGTGGGGTCCACACGGTTTTGACTTAAATGAGTCATCAAAACCCTGGGCCGTTCGATCACCCGCCTATCCGAATGGACGGCTGTGATCTCGGCGGACCGAGATCTTCACGCCCAGACGGACGCGCGCGGTTGGACGGACCCGCGGTCCCCGCTCGATCTGGATCCGTTGATCATGGATCAACGGTCCTGATCTACAGGGCATTCATACGGCGGTCACCCGAAACCCTAAACGAATAATCATCTCGTTCTCTCGATTCGCTCAATGAAACCTCACGAAATTTTGACTGTAAATTTCAGGTATGAAGAGCATTCGTGGGGGAGTTTTATTTTGATTTGAAAAGCACTAATTGTGAAAAGCTAATTAACCCTAAGTGTTCTAACTAGGGTTTGAGATTTACCTCAATCCACTCGGTGGATTCGGGAGATCTTGGTCTTGTTGGACTCGTGGGATCCTCTAGAACAAATCTCCTCTTGAACTCCAATCCGAAACGGCTTCGATCGGACGGGAGAAGCTCTGGAAGGTCCCTTGGCCTCGGTTCGCCGGAGTTGACGTCGCCGGTGGCTTCTGGTCGTCGGGATTCGGCTTGGAAAAGTGGGGAAGAGATGTGGGAGCGCTCTCACAAAATCTCAGAGCCTGAGATGGTCTCTAGATCGTACAAGAGCAAAAAGTCCTCTATAAAATGACCTAATTTTTTGGTATTTAAAGCCTTGGGGTTAATCTTAACGGCTGAGATCGAATCACTAGCTATTTAGGAGGGAAATTAGTCTAATTAAGCCGTGATTTTTGAATTCAAATGCATTGGAGGCTTTAATTCCAATTAATGACCCTTAATTAGGCTCTAAATAGGTTGATATGACCTATTAATGACTTTATTTGACCAAGTCAACTTTTGACTTGGTCAAATCAGTCAATTAGGCCAAGGGAGTCCAAGGATTGAGCCAAGAAAAAGGTTGCATGTGATTTAGGCTCTAAAAGGGCTTAATGGGTCAAATTGGTCAACCCTGGTTGACTTGGTCAACCGGGTTGACTCAGGGTCCAAGCTCGGGCTCGACAGGCTCGACTCGACTCACTGAACCCAGTGGAGGGGGTTTCGAGGTCTGGCTTGGTCAATTTGACCAAGTCAACTCTCCAAGCCCAGTTCTGGGCAAAATCGAGGTCAACAGATCAGTTAAGGATGGAGCTAGTCGACACAGGAGGCTATGGGGTGATGATGGGCACGGGGGAGGTGGAGATGGGGAGAGGAATTTGCCGGGGAGTGGTCCTGACCATCCAAGGGCTACAGGTCATTGAGGATTTCCTCCCCTTAGAATTGGGAAGTACAGATGTCATCCTAGGGATGAAATGGCTACAGACTCTGGGGGAGACCAAGGTCAACTGGGGTGCTCTGAGGATGGAGCTAATGATAGAAGGGCAGAGGAAGGTGATCCAGGGGGATGCAGGGCTGACAAGAGCAGTCGTATCTCTCAAATCTATGATTAGATCCATACAGGAGGTGAGAGGAGGATTTTTGGTGGAGCTTCAACGTTTGGAGAGGGTCAGTGTGGGGGAAGAAGGAGACATTCCACAGGTGGTGCAACCGCTCATACAGCAGTACATGGAGGTGTTCCAGCCACCCCAGGGATTGCCACCCCCTAGAGAGCAAGAGCACGCCATTCTTCTGAAAGAGGGAGTGTCACCAATCAGTGTTAGACCATATCGCTACCCCCAGATTCAGAAAGATGAAATTGAGAAACTGATCAAGGAGATGTTGGAGGTAGGGATCGTCAGACCCAGTGTGAGTCCTTTCTCCAGTCCAGTTTTACTGGTCAAAAAGAAGGATGGGAGCTGGAGGTTTTGCGTGGACTACAGAGCCCTGAACAAGGAGACAGTACCAGACAAATTCCCCATTCCAGTGATTGATGAGTTATTAGATGAGTTGCAAGGAGCGGTGGTGTTTTCAAAAATGGACCTTAAGTCGGGCTACCACCAAATCAGAATGAAGGAAGGTGACATTCAAAAGACTGCGTTCAGAACACACGAGGGGCACTATGAGTTCTTAGTGATGCCATTTGGGCTTACTAACGCCCCTGCTACCTTTCAGTCCTTGATGAACAAGGTGTTCAGGCAACACTTGAGGAAGTTTGTGTTAGTCTTCTTTGATGATATTTTGGTGTACAGCCAGACCGAGGAGGAACATTTAGAGCATCTAAAGGAGGTTTTGGGGATCCTACAGGCACATCAGCTCAGAGCTAATTTAAAGAAGTGCAGTTTTGCCCAATCAAGGGTAGAATATTTGGGACATATAGTGTCTCAAGAGGGAGTTGCAGCTGACCAGTCCAAAATTGAAGCAATGCAGAAATGGCCCATACCCAAGAACATCAGGGGGTTGAGAGGTTTCTTGGGACTGACGGGATACTATAGGAGGTTTGTGAAGGGGTACAGTTCCATCGCCTGGCCATTGACGGAGCAGTTAAAGAAAGACAACTTCTCCTGGGGTGATGCAGCGACCCAGGCCTTCGAAAGGTTAAAGAAAGCCATGACCACTGTACCAGTTCTAGCACTCCCAGATTTCAGCCAGGTATTCGTGGTAGAGACTGATGCGTCAGGGTATGGCTTAGGAGCAGTATTGATGCAGAATCACCGGCCTATAGCATATTTCAGTCAGGTGCTATCGACTAGGGCTAGATTGAAATCAGTGTATGAGAGAGAGCTGATGGCCATAGTCTTGGCCATTCAGAAATGGCGCCCTTATCTTTTGGGACGACATTTCATTGTTCGGGACCGATCAGAGGAGTCTGAAATACCTGCTGGAGCAAAGGATGGTTACTGAGGAACATCAGAGGTGGCTGTCAAAGTTGTTGGGTTATGATTTTGAGATCCAGTATCGGTCGGGGGTGGAGAATAAGGCAGCTGATGCCTTGTCTAGGTGTGTGGGGGAACTTCAGGAGGTGGCAGTTTCAGTCCCTTTGATGATTGATTGGGGGGCCATCCAAGAAGAGAGTATGCAGAATGAAGAATTGAAGAAGGTCAGGGAAGGCTTGATGAAGGGCAGTAGCAATTATTCAGGGTACTATCTGGAGGGAGAGAGGCTACTCTATCAGGGAAGGTTTGTGATGCCACGAACATCAGTACACATCCCTCACATATTGCAGGAATTCCACGGCAGCGCAGTTGGGGGTCATTCAGGAGTACATAAGACATATAGGAGGTTGGCATCGGAGCTCTACTGGAAGGGGATGTATAAGGATGTTGAGAAGATGGTGGCAAGGTGTGAGGTGTGTCAGAGAAATAAATACATGGCTATGGCACCAGGGGGATTGCTCCAACCATTAGCACTTCCAAACAGAGTATGGGAGGAAGTGTCTATGGATTTTATTGACGGCCTACCACGTTCAGAAGGGTTCACAGTTATCTTTGTTGTGGTGGATCGACTCAGTAAATATGCACATTTTATCCTCCTACGACATCCTTACACCGCAGTGTCAGTGGCGGCAGCATTTATCAGGGAAGTGGTTCGATTACACGGGATTCCAGAATCTATTGTGTCGGACAGAGACAAAGTGTTCCTCAGTCAGTTTTGGAGAGAACTGTTCAGAATGCAGGGCACAACTCTCAAGAGGAGCACCGCGTACCACCCACAGACAGATGGACAAACAGAAGTGGTCAACCGGAGTTTGGAGACTTATTTGAGGTGTTTTGCCTCTGAAACACCCAGGAAATGGGCTAAATGGTTGCCATGGGCGGAGTACTGGTATAACACTTCTTACCATTCGGCATCCCAGATGACTCCTTTCAAGGTGCTCTATGGAAGAGACCCCCCACACTTAGTACATTATGGGAAGGGACATACACCTGTCTCTTCAGTCGAACAGTACTTAGAGGAGAGGGACCAGGTGTTGGAAGAGTTGAAGAAACATCTGGGAGAGGGCACAACAAATAATGAAGAAGCGAGCAGATACCCATAGAAGAGACATACAATATGAAGTGGGGGAGAAAGTGTTTTTAAAGCTAAGACCCTACAGACAGAGATCAGTGGCTAGCAGGAGGAACGAGAAGCTGGCCCCGAGATACTTTGGCCCTTATGAGATCTTGGGGAGGGTGGGAGCAGTAGCGTATCGTCTGAAGTTACCTCCCTATGCTACTATACATCCGGTGTTCCATGTGTCACAGCTGAGGAGAGCCCTCGGGGAGCACGCAATTAGCGCCGCATTACCAGCAACAATGACAGAGGATTGGGAAGTGATATTGGAGCCCCTCGAGCTTATGGGGGTAAGATCAGATCAAGAAGGCAACAAGGAAGTGTTGATTCGATGGAAGGACCTCCCTGAGTTCGACGCGACTTGGGAGCCGTTTGAAAGAGTGAAAGAGCAATTCCCCTCCTTTCACCTTGAGGACAAGGTGAGTTTTTGGGAGGGGAGTAATGTTACGCCTGGACCGGTCCCAGCTGGACCGGTCCGGTTCTACACCCGACGAACCAACGTCGGGCGGAACCAGACGAAACGCGCGGAGCGCGAGTCGGGGGGCCCAAACAGCGGCTAAAACGCATGGGGGAGGAAAAATTTTTGAATGGGAGGCTGTTTTAGGAAGTCCATTATGGTCCTTTATGATTAATTTGTATAATTAGGAGTTTTGGGGGGATTGGCTGGTCATCTTGAATTTGAATAAAAAAGTTTGAGATCTCTTGGTGTTCTTGGGCTCTAGGGTTTGCTAGAGACTTGTGGAGAGTTGTTCTTCCTCTCGAATCGAAGAACGTTGTATCTTTCTTTGTTTTGCTTTCATTGCGAGTGAAATACAAGTCATTTCTTGCGTTTTCTCTCAGATTTCCCTGTTTTTCCTGCTGATTTCTGCTGTGGACAGCAGTTTGCTGTTGTATTTTCACTGATTTGGTTAGGAATACTTGAGAACTCAAGTACTTCCTATCAGATAGACCCATTTAAAATAATATGATAATATAGTAGATAACGCCAGTCATTTAAACTAAACCTAATGAACGCATTTAATTCTCATAGGCCATTATCATAGACACGTCCTAATAACTGAAAATAAAAAATTACAGATCAACTACTAGATAATAAAACTAAATAAATTTTGCTCAGCGCGCCCATTAATTTTTCTATATTTTAGTCTAGTGTAAACTCGCACACATCCATTAATAAAGCGCCTTAAAGCCTCAAGCAGATACCCTGCAAATGGAACATGTGGGGCTAAAAAGCACCTAATAATCTGTGTAAGATAGTCAGGCTGATTTCAATTTCTATTGCTTAGACGGTTTAATATTAAATTCTATGACGCAGCCTAAATTGGGGGGGGAAAAATAGATAAATTCCCAGTTTCATAAATGCAAAACCTCATTGGTAAGAATTACTAAGAATAAATTTGTCATATAAAGACCATGCATTACCAAAAAATAAAATTTATAGTACCTCTTTCAGTAATAATTCCAGCAATCGCTTTATCTGCTCCAGGACTTAGCACCACCAGAGCTCCTACATTGTTCTGTGTCATCTGAAAGGAGTTTACTTCAACCGTCACTATCATGGAAACAAAGGAAGTGCAAGTTCTCAGACCCCAATAAAAAGTGCAGACTGATGAGAGGGAATATTTCTAGGTGAGCTTAGTTCAGAAGTCTTTTATATGCTGGGTGCCTGGGTTAATATTTTTTCTATGTATTGTTTTTGCATTGGTCGTGTATTAGTATCAATAATGCTGAATAAAGCACAGACCAAATATGCAAGAAAGTTTGAGCTAAGCCCGGCTAAAGTCTCCAGAGAGAGAGGGAGGGGGAGGTAATAAGAAGAGCAATCACTTTATGAGGCACTGAAGAAGTTTAAACCAAATGCATAAACAATCAAGAAATACATAGAGCTAAGCCCAGCTAAAGTCTCCAGAGAGAGAGGGAGTTAATAAGAAGAGCAGTCACTTTATCAGGCACTGAAATAGCTTAAACCAAATGCATTAACAATCAATAAAATACAGAGAGCACCAATGAAAATTAATGAGAATAGAAAAATACTCACAGATTTCACAGCATCATACACAGTGTCCTCAGTAGAGCACCAGAGCCAGGACCCATCAGCACCTTTTCCTTTGGCATTCAAAACATCTGCAATCGTTGTACTCTCAAATCCATGCTCTTCCAGTTTAGTAGCAGCAACTGTCTCGGCTCGTGAAAATATAAGTGGCCGGGCAACTGGAGCTACAACACGTACATGTTTCAGGATAGAGTACTTGAGAATATTTCCATGTGAACAGATGGCCTGGTATATCCCTTGCATTTTCCCTAACAAAAACAAGTCAGATGTCAGGTTAAGTTCAAAATGATTGCACACAAACTACAGCCTTCTTTAAAAATTATGAAAAATAAAAGCAAAGCATGCATCTCCCAATGATGGCAATTTCAAAATAGATATTAGATAGTATCAAAACTAAAATATGAAAAAATTTCTTTGGTCTATCAATCAAACAAAAAAACATGTTTCTTACTTCAGTACAGCTATTACAACGAATGAGGAAAATTCACATGCAACTGTAAGAGTTGGTGGAAGAAATCCTAAAAAGGAACACATCTCAATTTTCTTTTGCTAGATTAATTCATAAAAACCTACTTTCTTACGAATGTGAAGGTCACTCAAATAAAAATTCAGCACTGAAACCAGAGCGCCATTTTTGTTTACCCTAAGTTGCCCTGCATTTTGAATCTGTTTAATAGCTTTCAATTTGCATGACATCAAAAACACCCCAAAAAAATAAATATACATACAAACCTAACAAACATAATAAATGAAAAATATGACAATTCCCAATCACCATTCCATAAAATGGTTCCATTACTCATATCCCACCTCCGCATGCCCTGCGTGGCATAGGTATTTAATGGCTTCAATTAGAGAGGTTTATTCCTAGAGAAATCACTTTTCAATATACCTGTCAATATTGGACCCGACCCGAAAATTTTGAGTTTGGGTTGACCCGAACCCGTCGGGTTGACACGAGAACCCGGGAATGACCCGAAATCCAATCCTGACCGGCCCTGCCCTCCTGCCCCGCGACCCCGCCTACCCCAGCTGCCCTGCTTGCCCCGCCTGACCAGCGGTCTACCTGCCCTGCTGCAACGCGTTGCGTCGCGTTCACGACTCCAAGCGTCGTGTCCGCTGTCCGGTTGACCCGCATCGCGTCCGGGTGACTAGAGTTACGTCCGCGACTCCGCCTGACCAACGGTCCGTGACTCTGCATGTCGCGTCGTGTCCGTGACTCGCATCGCCGACATCGCTGCCGCTGCCCCTTCAGCCGCCGGCACCACTGCCGTTGCTGCTGCCCTGGCTACCACGCTGTCCCTAAACCCTAAACGGGTCGGGTCGAGTCGGGGTCAGGTCCAGAAAATCGACCCGTTTGTAAAAATGGGTCGGGTTGACCCGAACCCGAATAGTGTCGGGTTAGTTCCGGGTTTGAGTCGAACCCGACCCGTGACCCAAAATTGACACCCCTACTTTTCAATGGCCAAGTACAGGCACAAATATTGACAAACTCAATATGTAGTCGTAAACATAATTTTTTCACCTTTTACAAATGGATGCCAACAACATACCCACCAGAAGACTAGTGTAAAAGGGCATGCAAAAAAACCACAATTTTATCAAAGATATACAGATTTCCATAATTTAATGCATCTGGCCTAATGGTAAGGGCTTCCATAGCAATGATTTCAGCCATTTCACCATAAGGATCTAATTAAGACAAAAAGCATACACAGCATATAAGATTAGTTAAGCTTCCACGTATTCAAGTGTGCTTGAGAAAACAAAAAGTTCTAGTTCGGCCAGCAACTCAACTAAGGCTTCATTTGGGACGGTTTTCTTACTGCTTCTTAATAATAAAAAGTTGCATTAAGAAGCAATAAGAAAGTCGTTTCAAACAAAACCTAAGACATGGAAACATCTTTTTTGCAGAAAATGCCTCTGAACCAAATTAAATAGTCTACCGATGAATTCAATGTTAGTGCATTTCAAATACCACAGCATGATGAATATGATGCTTTTAAAATCTTTACCCTCTAATATCCTTTCTATTACAAGTTATGATCATAGCTTCGCCATTTAAAGTCCTTGTAAATTATAAATTATGAATTCCATCTTGATAAGCTAATCAGTAAACATTTACAAGCATGTTCCATTGTGAAAAAGCTTCAACCTAATTACCAGCTCACAATTACCAAGATCATGCTGCATCTCAAAAAGATTTTTTTTTTTTAGAAATCTCATTCCTTAACAATCCTAATGGCAAACATGAGCTCTATTCCAACTACTTGTGTTAGGCATTATACATATCTTTCCATCAACCAATCCATCAGTCAAGTTTTCTTTTTTTTCTTTCTACTTTAAGTTCGCCTCATCTACAAATTATAGAAATACAAATTGTCAATTATCGCCCCCTTCCCTAGATGGAAAACTACTTGATGATGCAAGAATTAAGGACTATACAACAAACAAAATATGCCCCAATTAATCATCAATCAATTCCATAAATCAGGATCAATATTTCAGCAATCAAATTGATAGGAAGCACTTGTAGATCTCAAGTATTTCCTATCAATCTTCAGAAAACAGCGAAATTCTCCACCAAAATCCACACAAAATAGGAAAACATTAGATAATTTGTATTATATGATGAAAAGGAAACGGAAAATAGAAAATAGCAAGATACAATTGATCCTCTATTCGAGAGGAGGATTGATCTCTCCCAAATCTCTAGACGCCGTTAGAGCAAAAAAAAACCTAAATATAAGAGATCCCAAATTCAACCAAATTCAGGATGCCCTAATCCTATAAAAACAAAGTTCTTAATGCATACAAATAAAAAGGAAATCCCTAAACAGTCCCTACATTCAAAATTCCCTCTCAATCCCTCAAAAATTCTTCTTAAAATGCTTCGTCGCCTTTGGCGGCTCACGTGGCATACGCAAGAGGTGGAGAAGTTCCGCCTCTGTTGAACGGGCCGGTCTCGTGTGGACCGGCTGGACCGGTCCATAACAATACTCCCCTCCCAAAGATCCACCTTGTCTGAAAGGTGGAAAAATGACACCCCTCCTCCATTCCTTCTTCATCACAAATGGTAAGAACTAGAAGAGTTCTGTCCTTACACCTATGCCCCATCGTATACCTCTCGTCACATCTGAAACAGATCCCCTTTCGCTCTCTTCTCATGTAATTTTGTTTCTGTGAGCTTCTTGAAGTTATCTCCAGGTCTTCCTCCGGTAGTCTTCTCCTTCGAAGTCTCCCTAAGAGTACCCGGTGTTGGCTCCTTGGGTGCTAAAAAGGTGGTGGTCATCCTATACGAGCCTCCAGAATTGTTGCCTCCTACTCCTCTTTCCAGGTGTCTCTGATCCTCCACCAATTGATCTAGCTCCATAAACTCTCCCAAGTCCCGAGGTCTCATCACTCTGACTACGGCACGGATCTTTGGTTTCAGTCCCTTCATAAAGTCCAGCGACGACCGATGGTTGGCGACAGCCGATAAATAGGAGGAAGTCCAACGACGGTTGGTGAACGGGTGGAAGTCCAACGTTAGTTGAGAAGAACTCTAGCGGCTGTCTGGAAGAAATCCGACGGTGGTTGGGAAGAACTCCAATGGCGGTTGGGAAGAACTACAGCGACAGTCGTGAATAACTCCGGCGGTGAACGATGGCAAGAGAGCTCCAACAACGGTTAGGAAGAACTACGGCGATGGTCGGGAAGAAACTCCGACAGCCGTCGGGAAGAACTCCAATGGCGGTCGGGAAAAACTCTGGCAACCGTCGGGAAGAACTCTAACGCTGGTCGATGGAAAGAGAGCTCCGGCGATGTTTGGGAAGAACTCCGATGACGGTCGGGAAAAAACTTCGGCGGAGGTCGGGAAGAACTCTGACAGCAATCGATGGCAAGAGAGCTCCCCAAACTTTCTTCTTCTTTCTCCCCTCCCTCATGTGAAGAATGGAGGCCTATTTATAGTTTTTTAAGAGTGTCATGCTTCATAAATATAGAGAAGATCGAGGGCATGTTGGGAGTGTTTCAATGGACGACTTATATTGATCCCCTTGATTGTGGAGAGCTTATCAAGCATTTGAGTGCCCAAATGATATCAGAATTAGGCAATCTTGGGCTTGTCGGATTCATCTTGTCAATCCGCTCGATTCGACGATCATTTGGTTATCCAATTAATGCTTTGAACCTCCAAATATGTTTTAGACTCTTGATTCGGACTTATTTGGGCTCGAATTAGACTGATTTTGGTATCGTCGGGTTCGTCTCCTTGAGATGCGCAATTTGACTATAAATTTACTAAAATTGCACATCATATGGTCCCAATTTTAATTTTTGAGGTCTCAATCTCATATTTACATCAAGATTCGTGCAGATCAAAATGAATTTTCGGTGACATATGAGGGATCTTGAACCTTGAGACTAAAAGTAGGGTTCGACCAGGACTTTTATAAAAAAATTCACCAAATGAATCATTGAGACCTAGCCTCTGCCTCATCGTCTCTGCTCTGTAGGCTTAATCCATATATGTAGTAAGTAATTGCCATATTTCCACGGACAAAAGGGGATACAAAAATAAACGCATAACTTAGCTCATACCGCTACCTAAATATGCTCCTATGATCAAATGCCCCCAAAAAGTCAATGATCGTCGTTTACAAACAGCTCCGAGAGAGATCTAAGCCTACTTATTGCCAATCAAAACTAGCAAAGCATCTCCGCAGCAGCTTAAAACGAATAGATCGGAATAATCCGCAGCAAACTACGATACTTCACAGTAGAGCTCAGCGAGCGAACAAAAAAAAAAAGACCAAAAATTTAATGAACATGAAGATTAGAGGAAGTTTTCCAAAAAAAAAATAAAAAGAAGCTCTTATTTCCTCCCGCTTACTTTTGGGCCTATCTCGAGCAGGATCGCGGCGGCGAAAGTTGAAGGGAAGGATTAGCGAGTGAGGTTTTTACAGCAGCTGATCCGACTTATACTCTCACAAGCAAAAAAAAGCTGTCCTTTTCCACTGTCGTCATTGCAGGCCACGTACCCGCCATTACTCAAATTTCTTCTTAGCAATTATAGCCATAATAACTCGATTTTTAACACTCAAATTCCACCCTCGGAAGACTCCGCTAGTTCACTAGTGGGTGTTACTGGGAACATAAACATGAATAAAACTTTTTTTTTTTTTTAGACATTTAGGTCATTTAAGACAAATTCACACACACAACTTATATACATAGACTCAAATCCTGGACCTCTTAGTTGAAAGTCTAAGCTCTTAACCAATAGGCCAAGGAGAGTTGTGTAATAAAACTAAAAAGTGAACTATAAAACTGACGGCCATTATTAATTTTAAAATCAATAAATGTTTTTTTTTTAATAAATGTAGTATTTTTTAACTCATATGAATAAACTTTACATTAGAATGTTTTGATATGTATACACATATTTAGAGTGGTTGGTGGACTAGCACTTTTGGGAACCCCCATAATGGATTCGAATCCCATCTACTAATGTCTTGTACCTTCAGTTGGACAAAGTATGTGTGAGTCTGATATTGAGAGATGACTTCTATTTGAAGTGACAACGAAAAGGAGCAATTATTACGTCAGGTCACCCGACGCGTCCAGAGATCAATAACCACGCAACACGTCACCTGAAACTCGGTATTGAGCACTCGGTATTGCTCGGTATACGTCCGAATTTCCGATTTTTTGTCCGGACGTAATAATTACTCCAACGAATAGATACTCCCTTTCTTTTATATATGTGTATATATAATTTTTTTTTCATGATTAATATTTCAAAAAAAATTACTCCCGCAAAAGAAATTTTTTTACATCACATTGATAGTAACCTTTTTCTTAAAGAAAAAAATAATAAAATAAAAAATTATATAAATAGGTCTTTATAATTTTGATATAATTATAATACATATTTTTATAAAAATGCCGCATAATTTTCAACCTACCTTGAATTTATGGCTAAAAGAATGTCTTCCGACAATATCATTCTGATTAGAGAATTATTTTATGACTTTCTTGCGATTAGAAAGGAATATTTTTTAATCCAAAACTTGATATATTTAGGGTACGTTTGGGATTGCTTTCTTACAGCTTTTTAAAGTAGTATTTTAGTACAAAAATTAACTTTTTTGTACTAAAAAGCTATTTTAAGAAGCATTAAGAAAGTCATCCAAAACGAAGCCTTAATCTTTGATACATTATTTAGAGAATATCTCTTAGGATGGAGCAAAAAGACTTTCCTAGCATCTTTCTTAATTGGAAGAATGCTTGGATTGCTGATGTTCACTACTCTATATGTCTATATGACTCACTTCAGGATTTTTTTAGCTCTAACTCTGGCCTAAGATAAGGTTGTCCATTGTCTCCGATCCCTATCTTATCTACATCGCCATGGATAGATTATTAAGTCTTTTCAATGCTTATATTACCAAACAGAAATATGAAGGTCACAAATATTTTAATATCTCTATCACCCACTTATTTTATGTTGATGACTTGATGGTATTTGGGAAAGCCTCTGTTAAAAATCTTCATTCTTTACAAAATAGTTTGAGAGATCTATCTTTTTTTTCAAAAAAACAATCCTTCTCAATTAAGTTTGGCTACATTGATAGACCTTCGTATTGAAAGCCACAATTTCATCTATTTGGGACTGCTTGTTGGTGCTAATTAAGAAGCTTTTGGTCTCTGATTTTTAATCTTTACTTAATAAAGTATCTAAGTTTCTTGATGGTTTAAGGATAGGAAACTATCTTTGATATATTGGAAGAACACTTGTAAATCTTTGCAATTTGGGGTACTGGCATTCCTGCTCTTTCTGATCTTGTTTATGCATATCACTGTTCTTTGACTAGGAGGTTTTTGATGAACAATTCTGTTATGCAGCCGGTTTACCCTGAATCGACCCAGCCAACCCAAGCCGGCTCAAGTTTATAGGAGGTCGAACTTGTCTACCTCCCTTGGTATTGCCCGCCCACATGATGGGCCCCAACTTGCCAAATAGTTTTCAAATTCAAAATGAGTAGGCGGCTAGGTCTTGGGAGTGAGATAATATTAGGAAAATGTTTGTATTAAGAGGGAGAGATATTTAGGGAAGGATTATTTTGTTCTCAATTAGGGTGTCTTGACGACTTTGGCTCTAGACTCTCTTGTCTAGAGATTTGGGAGAGACAAATCTCCTCTCGAATTGAGGATCAATTGTATTTTGCTTTGAGTTTTGCTTTGCTTTGATCCCACTATTGCAATCTATCGTTTCTAATTCGTCCAATTTTTTCTTGTTTTTCTCACTGTTTTGGACCAATTATTGCTATGGTTGCTTGTGAATTCAAGTATTTCCTCTTGAATTACTTGCGGACTCAAGTATTTCCCATCATTGGCAGAAATATAAATACACTTGATTGTGGAAATCATTCACCTCTCAGGCTTCGTATTTTTAGAAATATTTTGTTAATCTAGCTCAAATCATCAAAGTGCACCTTTCCTTCAATATTTCTACTGATAGCAATTCGTCTTTTTTTTTTTTTTTGAATCCATGGTATATGTGTAATTTGATTGTTGTTACTTTTGCTAACATCCTTCATACCGACTCATTTATCTAATGCTTCTATCTCATGTTCTGTGAGGAATGGTACATGTTGCATTCCTTCTACATGGCCTGAAGCTTTGAAGGGTAAGATTAAGGCTTCGTTTGGAACGGCTTTTTTATTGCTTTTTAAAACAGAGTTGTAGTACAAATTTTTTAATTTTTGTACTAAAACTCCGTTTTCAGAAGCAATAAAAAAGCCATCCCAAACAAAGACTAAGGCTTCATTTTGGACGGCTTTCTTATTGCTTTTAAAAGTAGTTTTTTAATACAACTTTTTTTTTTTATTTTTGTACTAGAAAGCTGTTTGAAGAAGCAGTAAGACTTCGTTTGGAATGAATTTCTTACCGTTTCTTAAAATAGTTTTTTAGTACAAAAATTTTGATTTTTTAACTAGAAAGTTGTTATAAGAAGCAATAAGAAAGTCGTCCCACATTTGGATAGCTTTCTTACTATTTTCTAAAGCACCTTTTTAGTATAAAAACTGAATGAATTTGAACGAGCCCAAGTGTTGTTCAGCTCTACTAGTCAAAAAACATGCTATCTGTTATTCAATCTTTACTTGGATGGCTATGGCATGCGGCTTAAAAACTACCAATGCACTTGGATGAAATTTTGGGTTAATCCTTTATGCCCTCTCTGTTTTGCTGAAAAAAAAAAGTTTTTTTTTTTTTTTGGAACGGGGTATCCACCCGTTGCCACCCTCCAAAGAACGTTTGGCTGCGTAACTAATCATCAGCTGAGCTAGAAGAGGCTCCCACCCCAGAACCTACTAGCCCGCACTTGCCCACTTAAGAGGCACTGCCGCTCGAGGGGAATCGAGCACGAGTTGAGGGGTTCTCAACCGTACTCACCCACCAACTAAGCTAAACATCGGTGGGTGAAAATGAAAATAAAAGTATTTTTCATTTATATTTCCAATGTGATTTCTCTTTTAGCATCATTTGCGGGATTCATCCTTTCCTTTCCACATTTATGTTGCACCTAAATATCATTTTGGTGTTTGAGGCTATTGAGAATATTGTCGGGGGTGACAAGTCACGAAAAATGTGCATATTATCTTTCTACATATTGTTGTATTTAACATATTTGGAAAGGAATGAAGGGAGGAAATAAAGGGACACCATACAACTCTTGATAATTAAATTTCAAAGCATTTTATTAACAGTGGCTAAATTGAGAGAATTGATTTTGTTGCTTAAATTCATAATCATTCATATTGAATCTCCATGGATGTTTATTTTTATTTTATTAACTTATGGTATTATCATGTAATTTTTTATGTTTATATTTGCTAAAAGTTACTTTAAATATTTTTTTTTAATTTAACTAAATTCTATCATTGGTCATGAATTTCCTTACTGATTTTTCCTCTTGTTGATAAATGCGGAAAATTCATTATGGTAGGTCCCAAATACCTAACCAAAATTGTTGGTGATTTATTGTGAAATTATTGATCATATTGGTTAGTTTTAGCCATTTAAAGAAACCTACTGGATAGGTTGGTAGAGACTAGAGAGTACCATTCTACTACTTATATGCTTATTCTTTCCATCAAGACTAGGATATTTTATCTATCATAAACATTAGAATTGACATTAATTTTTATTTTTTATTACTTTATAAAATACAAAATAATTATGATTATTCATTGCCATATAATATGTAATTATTTATAGTAAAAAAATCTATCATATTTATTCATGTAATATATCATAATTATTATGGATATTCTATTTTATTGTATTTCTATAATTATCTTACCATCTTGCTTTTATATATAGGCTTATTTGAATTAAAACAAAATCAATCAAATAAAAATATAGCCATTTAGAATTTCTAATACTGTAACAAATAAGGGTCATTATGGTGGGAGATATTCATGTACTATAGCTGAAAAATTTTCGGTAACTTGATGGTTTCACTTCATGGAATTTTTGGCCCGTCAATTTTAAATTATATTGTCTCAGGTTAGTGAGTCTCGTTCTCTCTCTTCCCGTAGCTGTTAATAATACATGACAGTTCATATATGAAATCGATCTACATGAATGCTTGGGCTGTTAGATGTCCATAGGCCGATATAAGTTTTTAATTTTGTATTTGTTGCGAATGCAATGAAGGTGTATTGATTCTTATTTTTTATTTCATGGTTCATTTCAAATATAAAGTATGCCTATGATGTTGATCCAATTGAGAATAAGTTATGTTCTCCCATATTTAGAGTTCCTCCATAAATTTGATTAATTACTAAATGGGCTCAATTTAATCAACTTCATAACCAATGCAAGTTTCACAATTTTTTGTTATTGCTATAGTTTGGGATTACTAAAGCCTGCGAAATCCCAGTTCTATCATGATTTGCTACAATCTCGTATTGCTATATATGATTCCAGATTGCTACAATTTTGGGAAATCCCTTTTAAGGCAATGTCTGCTACAATCCTAGATCTTTCTGTTAGGAAATGTGTCCTAGAAAAATATTATTATAATATATTTTCTATGAAAGTAAATATTTAAAAACAAGTTAATTTAGTATGTACCGATATTATCATTTGATAATATTTTTATTCCATGATTATTTATGTAACCATAATTCAGTATATCATTATATACAAGAAGATTGAGTTATGAATAATAATCTAAACAAATTCATAATTATTAATTATAGTTAGAATCTATAATTAAATATTATTTGTAAGGTCCATCAACATTAAGAATGGAATAATCTTATCATGATTATTCGATATATATTAAGGATGGAGGTACTTTATATAATATGATCATATGGAACTAGACCAGATAAATTTTAAATTCTCCAATAAATTCTATTTTAACAATAGAGAATTTAAAATTAAATATGAAGATGATCATATATAAAATAATCTTAATCCTGAGTTATTGATAAACTCTTATTTGTGACATTGGATTTTTTGACTTACTCAAAAATTATTTGGAAGAAATAAACTCAATCATTGTATCTCAGAAATATAATGAAACAAATTGCTGTAAATGCTAATATACATAAATGGAATCAATTCCTTTCATTTTTAAAAGTTAGAAAATTAGTTCTTTGGATAATCAATTCAGAACCAGAACTATTGATCGCTAAAATTTTGTGATGAGGCCACAAAGTTTATTGTTAATTAGAGGATTAATTGGAATTCAAGAATCAATATATAATTAGTGAGGTGACATAATTACCTAGCTCTAACATTGAACTTTTTATAGAGAGTTATTTTATATGTATGATTAAATCAATGAACAAATTAATTTTTTAAATTGAGTAAAATATACTATAAATTCAAGAGTGCAATTTTATGTTTATAGTGAAATAATATTAAAATTATTAATTTAGATTTATCAATTTAAGAGTTAAATTAATGATCAAATTTATTTGAGCTTGAATTATAGGTCCTTAGGTCTCTTCTTTATCACATAAGCATTATTATATATTGAACACTATCGTTAAGAATATGACAAAATATAAATGTTAAATTATGATTACATTAGTAATGTCTTTCAGTTTTATGATCATCTATTATAATTATTATATAAAATTTCATGAAGATGATAATGACTCATCAAAAATATCTTTTAATACTAAAAGATAAATATGATGATATTTCATTAAAGATAAAGATGATTGTATAATTAAAGATAGAGTTGATGACGTGTCATGATCTGTCATGATAATTATCATTTTAATATAGATAAAAAATGCTTCATGAATTACAAAAAAGGTGATTATGAATAGATGTCTTCAAATTTAAAACATGTGAACTTTTTTATATAAAAAAGAATTAAGATCTACATGAATATATATATATATATATATTGTTGCGTGTTAGAATATACGCGGCAGTAGAGTTAGAAAATATTCATCTTAGCGTTGCACGAGTATTCCGGATACAAACAGAAAAGAGAAATAAACACCAGAGTTTTTACGTGGAAAACCCAAGAAGGCAAAAAACCACTGGGCCTCGCCCAATTGTAAAATTTCACTAGTGCTTGTATGAAGTACAAAGGTTGATCTGTCTTACAAATCAAGACGATCAGTTTACAATCAACTTCTCACAAAGTTACAAAGTTCTGCAAATTCCCGGCGTTTCCCGAAAATTCAGCAGAGTTCCGGCGTCTTCAGGTGGCAGGAAGAGCTCCGGCGGTGGTCGAGGAGGAGCTTCTTCCTTCTCCTCCTTCTTATCTTCTTCTTCTCTCTCTTCACTTCCGTCCCCTTGGAGTAGAATGAGGGCTCTATTTATAGTTTTTCTGGAGTAGCATAGCCCGTAAATAGGCGTGAGATCAGGGGCGAATTGTGAGTGTTTTGAATGGACAGCCGATATCGAATCATTTGATCATGCACCGTTCGTTGGGCATTTGAAGGCCTTAATGATGTAGGAATTCTACGATCTTGGGCTCGTTGGATTTGTCTCGTCGAGCCGTTTGATTCGAGTATAAGCTTGTCAAAATCGGAGACCGTTTGGTAACTCAAATCACGGTTTGAACCTTCCAACAGTGCTTCGGGTCCTTGATTCGGACTTATTTGGGCTCGGATTGGGTTGATCTTGGTGTCGTTGGGTTCGTCTTTCCGAGACGCGCAGTTTCACTATAAGCTTGCTGAAATCAGAATTCGGGGGCTCCCAAAATTAATTTTTGAAGTTTCCAACTAGCTTTTGCCTCGAGATTCGTGCCCGATCAAGATATTTTTTGGAGTATATATATATATATATATATATATATATATATATATATATATATATATATATATATATATATATATATATATAAGAGATAGAAGATTAGTCTTTTCTTTTTAAATAATTAAATTGTGTTCAGAACACAAATTACATTCAAAGTGCAACGAAGAGATATAGTAAGAGGCTCTTACTTCTATACCTAGGTCGAAGTGCAGGATTACTTGCAGCGAAATGAGGAACCAGAGATGTATTAGAGGGAAGGAATAGCGAGTGACCGACTTCTCCTCTTAGGAAAGGAGTAACAAGACGGAGCAGCAACCGACTTATCCTCTTAGGAAAGTAGTAGCGTAGGAAAGGAGTAGCGAGTGACCGGACCGACCTATCTCTTAGGGAAGGAGTAGCGAGTTGAAGGAGCTGCGAGTGACCGACTAATCCTCATAGGGAAGGAGTAGCGAGTGACCGGACCGATTCAGAGGAGGGATTCATAAGAGAAAGAGGAGTTGAATATGAATCTACTGCTCTAATACCATAATAGAAGACTAACAATTGAGCTAAAGAATATCAAAAGGCTGAGTAGATAACAAGTAAGAACAGAGAAGATGAAGTTATAACTTTAGTTTATTTTGGTCACATTTGATTGTTTCTTAGATGAGTTTATATAGTGATATTATAATATATATAATATAATCCAACGGTGAGGATTAGTGGTCATGTGCAGAGTACATGATCGAGCCGTTAGTGAAGGCACCATTTGCTGAAGCCGTTAGACCGTCCTGAGATTGGCTGCATTGCCATAACACCTACGAGGATAAGTAGGTCCGGTCACTCACTTCTCCTTCCCTAAGAGCATAAGTAGGTCCGATCACTCGCTACTCCTTCCCTAATAGGATAGGTCGGTCCGGTCACTCGCTACTCCTTCCCTATGAGGATTAGTCGGTCACTCGCAGATCCTTCAACTCGCTACTCCTTCCCTAAGAGATAAGTCGGTCCGGTCACTCGCTACTCCTTTCCTAAGAGGGTAAGTCGGTCGCTGCTCCGTCTCGTTACTCCTTTCCTAAGAGGAGAAGTTCGGTCACTCGCTACTCCTTTCCTAAAAGGGTAAGTCGGTCGCTGCTCCGTCTCGTTACTCCTTCCCTAAGAGGAGAAATCGGTCACTCGCTATTCCTTCCCTCTAATACTTCTTTGGTTCCTCATTTCGCTGCAAGTAATCGTGCACTTCGACCTAGGTATAGAAGTAAGAGCCTCTTACTATATCTCTTTGTTGCATTTTTCTTCGTTGCACTTTGATAAATCATGTTATCTAGCGTGTAAATTTGCTGTTTCTTTTAAAAATGCATTGGAATTTCTTTAATTTGGACATGCAAAATTCTTTTCACCAAATTTGACCTGTTATGTAAAGTATCATGTATGCTTGTGATTGAGCATGTGCATGGTTCTTGTCAGCACGCACTCACTGGAGGCATGGCTTTTTTGTATTCTAAAGTATGAAATATTTCTGATTCTTAATTGAGTTCTTCTTTATGTGCTTGTTGAATTTCAGTTTTTGGATTTTCAATGAAGTGTTCTTTTTTTAAATTTGTTTTGACCAACTTCAGTGTAAGTTTTACTCTGAACTTTCTGAGAAAATTTTCTAATATTTTTACTGATAGGAATGGTGTCGGAAAACTGCTCAAAAGCAGGATTGAAGTTCCATTAGATCCTCAAAAGAACAAAACTGGAGACATAAAGCATATATGTGTTGAGGTTTGCATTGAATAATCATTGTTCTTTTTGACAACCTTATCTTATGCAGATGCTATCTAACTCAGTTCCTTTTTTTCATTGGAAACGTTCATATTTATCCTATGAACTATACGCATGCTTTGGTTCATGTACAGTTTAATAAAAAATGAACGTGGTAATGTAGAAGTGCTTGAATTAAGCTATTTTTTAAGGTCAGGCTTGAATGTCTTTTTGGACAAACATCCACCCAACTCTACAAAATATCCTTAGACCAAATAAGTCATCATGAATTCATGATGATAAGAATCTATCAATCAGCTTGAGTTGTCTGCCTCCTTTAACTAAGTAGATGAAAGATTGACAACTCGAAATGATGGAATCAAGAGATCTTGAATGGGTTGTCATCATTCCTATCATCAATTTTAAGTATAAGATGATAAATTTTAAATTCTAAACATCAAATTTGCTGTTAGTATATGCTCGGTATTTAGTATCTATGTAATGACTAGTCTTAATCGAAAGTGTTAGTCCATCATTGGGAGGGTTAATTTACAGGATTAGCAGTAGAGTTCCAAGCAATCAGGTGAATTTTCTTATCAGTAATGTTCCCATGATAAAGAAATTTAGAGCATAATCTCGAGATAAAGGCACCGCAAGCTTTAGGAATAATAGAGCCGCTAATCCAATTAGCATTGGCATTAATTAGCAATAGTAAACTTTAAGTATTGGACACGACATGCAAAAGAAAGGAATTTAACTTTCTAACCCTCAAATAGAGCAGAACTTCTGCTCATAAGTGAGAAATTTAAGTCGTTGGGGGAAATAGGAAGGCCCAAGTAAATAAAGGAAGTCTCCATATGATGGATCCCAAGCAAGGTAGAAAAATTAGGGGCTGCAAGAAAGAACATTCCTAGCAAAGATAATAGAGCTCTTGTTAGGTTTGATGTGCAGTTTGGAAGTAACAACAAAAAGATGAAAAGCATTTTGAAGATTGTTGGCATTAGAGATCGAGGAAGCTCCATAGACAAAAAGATCATCCGCATACATCAAATGATTGATATTAATCCCATTACAACAAAGACCGGAGAAATTAGAAGCCTAGAGACAGCAAGAAAGTCCATTCATGGCAATGTAGAACAACAGGGGCGAAAGAGGGCAGCCTTGATGGTGGCCAGAAGTAGATTTGAAGAAACCTTCAAGAGAGCCATTAATGCAAATAGAAAAGTAAACATCAGAAATACATCCCTTAATATATTTAATGAATAAATTAGGAAAACATTTCAATTTTTGTCGGTCTAAGAGAAAATCTCTCGAAAGATAATCAAACGCTTTCCTAATGTCCAATTTAGCACAAAACAAGTTATTTCCAGCTTTAAATTCTTTGAGGATTTTAGCACTTAAAAGAATATTATCAGTGGAATATCTAGTAGAAATGAATCCCGCTTGACTATTATAAATGATATGAGGCAGCACCGGTTTTAACCTGTTAGCCAATAATTTGACCACTATTTTGTAAATGACATTGCAAAAGGAGATTGGTCTAAAATCAGCATTATGAGAGGCTTGAGAGTTCTTTGGGATCAAGATGATAATAGTAGCTTTTGCCCCCCCCCCCCCCCCCCCCCCCCCCCCCCCCCCCCCCCCCCCCCCCCCCCCCCCCCCCCCCCCCCCCCCCTAGGGAGGGAACTAGAGGAGAAAAAACTCTTAACGGCATTACAGATTTGGATACGAATGAGGTGCTAGGATTTCTTATAAAATTCATTAAAATTATCCCTAATTGCGGAGAGTGTGATGGCATGAATTTTCTAAGACCACATATTTTTGGCAACTTTGTTGGAAAATTTTCTCATTCCATATTGCATATAAGTTATAGTAATAACAAAAATCATTTGTAAAATGAAGTCCTAAATGAACCCTTTGTTTATAAACTCTTGTATTCATAATATAACTTGCTCATTTGTTTATATTAGTTTGTTATCTTAAGGGGGTGTTTGGTATCAGATTTATTTCAAGTTTTTAGTAGGATTTACGATAAATCCAGCCAAACACAAAAAAGTTGCAGTAAATTCGGCAAATCCGTAAATCCCGGATTTGCGGATTTACGACATAAATCCGCTAAATCCCGATAAATCCTAATCCTAGTTCTACTCGGATTTACGGGATTTGGCCGAAGAAGCGTGCGAAAGGGAGAAAGTTACTTTCACAGCGAGCGAGCTCTCGTCGTTGCTTCAGATCAAAATGTTGTAACGTCCGATCCGACAGGAAGGCAACGTCGTCAAAGGAGCGAAGTTGATTAGCAACGAAGGAGCCGAAGAAGCGACTCGTGCAATCTCTACAGCTCCTGCGAAGCAATGAAGCCAAACAGCAAGGACTAAATTCTACCATTGGTCATGAATTTCCTTATTGCTTTTTACTAATTGTGGAAAATTCATTATGGTAGGTCCCAAATACCTAACCAAATTTGTTGGTGATTTATTGTGGAATTATTGATCATAATGGTTAGTTTTAGCCATTTCAAGAAACCTGCTGGATAGGTTGGTAGAGAGTACCATTCTACTACTTATATGCTTATTCTTTCCATCAAGATGAGGCCATTTTATCTATCATAAACATTAGCATTGACATTAATTTTTATTTTTTATGACTTTATAAAATACAGAGTAATTAGAATTATTCTTTGCCATATCATATGTAATTATTTATAGTAAAAAATATATCATATTTATTCATGTACTATATCATAATTATTATGAATATTCTATTTTATTGTATTTCTATTATTATCTTACTATCTTGCTTTTATATATAGGCTTATTTGTATTAGAACAAAATCAATCAAACAAAAATATAGCCATTTAGAATTTCTAATACTGTAACAAATATGGGTCAATATGATGGGAGAAATTCATGTAATATAGCTTCAAAATTTTCAGTAACTTGATGTTTCACTTCATGAAATTTTCTGGCCCGCCAATTATAAATTATATTGTTGAGATTTTTTTTAACCTCAAGACATGTTAAATAATATATGACTAATTTACGATCCTAATTAAGTTACTATAATAATATGTGAGAAATTGTTGCTCAAAATTTTAAATAAATAGTAAATATTAATATTACTAACATATTTGAAATCCAATGGTATACTTAACTTCAAATGTGAGAAATATTATCTACTCTCTCCTCTCATATATATGTCAGAGCAACTAAATCTATGATTTACTATGGCAAATAAGTCATTCACATAGAAGATTAAACTCCAATATTCAACTAGCATTTTTTGAAACTCCATTTTATATACAACTGCTTTTAAACAAACTTAGATTTCATTCGTGACGAATGTTTTACTGCTTCTTAAAGTAATTTTTTAGTATTAAGAGTTGCGTGATTAATAAAAATTATTGAATGAATACTCAAGCTGGTATGGAAATGCTGTAATAAAATAGTTAATAATTAATGAAAGGCAATTATATTAGAAATAATTAAATGAAAGGCTTCAAAAGGATTGCTTGAATACTCCAGTCCAGTATTAAATAATCCTCTACCCCTCCATTTTACAGATTCAGATCACCTAAGTTGATTTTTTTATCATCTTATTTTCTTACAAATGCTATTTCCATGCGAAACAGGAAGAGAACTGTCCTGTAGATCGATTTCAATATGAACTGTACTGTAGTATTAACAGCTACGATCAACAGCTACGGGAAGAGAGAGAGAGAGAGAGAGAGAGAGAGAGAAAGAGAGCGAGACTCACTAACCTGAGAACACGGCCACGGAAGCGAAGAAGCTGGCTGAATTTTTTTTCTCTGCATAAGATATGAATTCTCTGACATTTGTAAAGGTACAATCAATTTATTTATTCCAATTATTATTTTCTATTCTTTAAGTCTAATATTAAATAAGGCAGACTCATGCTAAAAAAAATTAATAATTGATAATTTGATATAGATTTTTTTCTTATTAATTTGAGGATTTTAGAAATAGAATGAAGCCATTCATTTCGTTCTTGATAGACTTAAAAGTGACAAAAAAGAT
This sequence comes from Dendrobium officinale, assembly GCA_019514585.1. NCBI lineage: Eukaryota > Viridiplantae > Streptophyta > Magnoliopsida > Asparagales > Orchidaceae > Dendrobium > Dendrobium officinale. Next base: position 6,385,815 of record CM033697.1, read on the forward strand.
AAAATTATAAATAATTTGGCATATATTTATATAAAGTAAACTTATTTACATTACCCCAAAAGGTGGGGAAATTATTGGGTTCGGACACTGGACGACGTTCGGAGTCCAATGAAAATGTGTCACATCACCTTATACTAGATAATGAGCTTTGTATGAGCTCGCGGTACTTCACAGTACGGAGCAGTATTGTGCTCGATAGTCGATATTGAGCAATACCGAGCTCAGCACTGTGAAGTACCGAACTCCGTACTTCACAGTACCGAGTTCAGTATTACTCAGTACTGTGGAGTATCAAACTGTAAATTATGTCTGGTGTCTGAACCCAATAACCTCTCCAAAAGGTGACACTTCGCATATCACTCCTATGAAGCCCTCAAATAAATACTTAAAATAAGATTTAATATATCTTCATAATCTAATAAAAAATAACTAGTTTCAGTTCTCCCTCCCAAAAAAAAAAAAAAAAAAAATCAACGTCTTTGCTTCCGTGGCCGTGCTCTCATGTTAGTGAGTCTCATTCTCTCTCTTCCGTAGCTGTTAATACTACTGGACAGTTCATATCTGAAATCGATCTACATGAATGCTTGGGCTGTTTGATGTCCCATAGGCCGATATGAGTTTTTAATTTTTTATTTGTTGCGAATGCAATGAAGGTGTATTGATTCTTATTTTTTTATTTCATAGTTCATTTCAAATATAAAGTATGCCTATGATGTTGATCCAATTGAGAATAAGTTATGTTCTCCCATATTTAGAGTTCCTCCATAAATTTGATTAAATTACTAAATGGGCTCAATTCAATCAGCTTCATAACCAATGCAAGTTTCACAAATTTTTGTTATTGCTATAGTTTGGGATTACTAAAGCCTGCGAAATCCCAGTTCTATCATGATTTGCTACAATCTCGTATTGCTATATATGATTCCAGATTGCTACAATTTTGGGAAATTCCTTTTAAGGCAATGTCTGCTACAATCCTAGATCTTTCTGTTAGGAAATGTGTCGTAGAAAAATATTATTGTAATATATTTTCTATGAAAATAATTATTTAAAAACAAGTTAATTTAGTATGTACCGATATTATCATTTGATAATATTTTTATTCCATGATTATTTATGTAACCATAATTCAGTATATCATTATATACAAGAAGATTGAGTTATGAATAATAATCTAAACAATTTCATAATTATTAATTATAGTTAGAATCTATAATTAAATATTATTAGTACGGTACATCAACATTAAGAATGGAATAATCTTATCCTGATTATTCAATATGAAGACATTAAGGATGGAGGTACTTTATATAATATGATCATATTGAACTAGACGAGATAAATTTTAAATTATCCAATAAATTCTATTTTAACTATAGAGAATTTAAAATTAAATATGAAGATGATCATATATAAAATAATCTTAATCCTGAGTTATTAATAAACTCTTATTTGTGACATTTGATTTTTTTACTTACTTAAAAATTGTTTGGAATTGAAGAAATAAACTCAATCCTTGTATCTCAGAAACATAATCAAACAAATTGTTGTAAATGCTAATATACATAAATGGAATCAATTCCTTTCATTTTTAAAAGTTAGAAAATTAGTTCTTTGGATAATCAATTCAGAACCAAAACTATTGATCGCTAAAATTTTGTGATGAGGTCACAAAGCTTATTGTTCATTAGAGGATTAATTGGAATTCAATGATCAATGTATAATTAGTGAGGTGACATAATTACCTAGCTCTAACATTGAACTTTTTATAGAGAATTATTTTATATGTATGATTAAATCAATGAACAAATTAATTTTTTAAATTGAGTAAAATATACTATAAATTCAAGAGTGCAATTTTATGTTTATAATGAAATAATATTAAAATTATTAATTTAGATTTATTAGTTTAAGAGTTAAATTAATGATCAAATTTATTTGAGCTTGAATTATAGGTCCATAGGTCTCTTCTTCTTCATCACCTAAGCATTATTATATATTAAACACTATCATTAAGAATATGACAAAATATAAATGGTAAATTATGATTACATTAGTAATGTCTTTCAGTTTTATGATCATCTATTATTATTATTATTATTATATAAAATTTCATGAAGATGATAATTACTCATCAAAAATATCTTTTAATATTAAAATATAAATATAATGATATTTCATTAAAGATAAATATGATTGTATAATTAAAGATAGAGTTAATGACATGTCATGGTCTGTCATGATAATTATCATTTTAATATAGATAAAAAATTCTTCATGAATTACCAAAAAGGTGATTATGAATAGATGTCTTCAAATTTAAAACATGTGAACTTTTTTATATAAGAAAGAATTAAGATCTACATGAATATATATATATATATATATATATATATATATATATATATATATATATATAAGATTGAAGATTAGTCTTTTCTTTTCTTTTTAAATAATTAAATTATGTTTAGAACACAAATTACATTCAAAAGAAATAGTGTTCATCAATAATTGATTGATTGTGCAAACACACTAAAATATATTTGATGAGGTGATTAAAAGAAGAAGACTTACGGTCTCAATCAACATTTCGACGAAAAGAATTTACAATCTCAATCAACATTTCGGTAAATTTTCTTCATTTCATATTTAAAAATATAATTTTTTAAGAAAATTAAAATGGAGAAAGTCTCAATTTAATTTTCTAAAATTTTGATTTTCATTTCTGCTTTTATATATGGATATAAAGATCCAATGCTTTCATGTCGCCAAATTGCTACAAACAGTCAAAGTCCTTGGCTTTTGTTTATGCTAGTGTTAGGATGTTCTTAATGCAACCTTTTACTTTCTTTAAAGAAAATTTCAATGAAAATTTTTTAATCAAATTGTAGTTTTTATTTTATTTTTAAATCAACATTATCATTTGTTAGCTCCTTAGGATAAGATTAATTATTGGCATTATCTTGTAGGATATTATGTTGTAAATAGATGTAGTAGGGATCTTGTAATGACAAACTTTGATATTGCATGTGCTGCCATTGGCCAAATAGAATTTCAAAAGATGTCATTCAAAAAAGATTAGGAGTATTTTTAAAATCATCAATTTGTGCACTCGCTAATAAAAATTTATGGCTCCGTCCCTGAACTCAAGAACGACATCACAAGGATTATCTCAACCCTATACAAAAACACAGAATTAAGACAGGCTCAAGTGCAAATTAACTCATTCTTGAAGTTTCTGAAACTTCCTCATCAAGACGACTTCCATCCTCAGTTCATCAACTTCTTGAGTAATGTATTGATTGAAGCTCTTCATTAGTGTGATAGAGCAACTAGCTAATGTACCACCTCAGCTTAGCTTCACTATAGGAAAACCCGTTATTACCGGCGGACGAAATCCGCCGGAACACATAGATTATCCGACGGAACACATAGATTATCCGACGGAACACATAGATTATCCGACGGAACCATAAGTTTCTGGCGCACGTTTCGGCGGAAATTCATACGCCGGTTTTGGTCGCGTCGATAATTTTTTACCGACGAATGTAATGTGCCGGAAAACGTTCCGGCGACGTACCGACGTATTACCGGCGTAAAACATCGGGTGGTGCCGACGACTTGCAACCGATAAATTCTGGAGCCATATGCGACGGTAAGTTTCTGTCGGATTGTCCGCCGGTAATTACCGGCGGACAAAACGCCGCAAGTTCTCCGTAGACAACCCACGGCTTTGTTTACGGCGCAAACTTGGCGCCTGAAAAAAGAGGCGGAAACGGCGCAGGAAGATTCAGAACCATTCCGCCGTTACCTGCGTCGTTCGTACCGGCGCAAAAAATTGCGCCGGAAATTCCGACGATAATCGCGTGTTTTCCCGTAGTGCTTGTAATTCATTAAGGCCCTTTCTGCAAACTTGCATAAAGGATACTTAGAGGATGTGAAAGGATGATGGTTATCTGCCGATGCTTGGAGAGTGTAGAAGGACGACGGTTCTCTGCCAACACTTGGAGGGGTGTGAAAGGATGACGGTTCTCTGCCGACACTTGGAGAATATGAAAGGACGATGGTTCTCTGTCAATACTTGAAGGGTGTGAAAGGACGACGGTTCTCTGCCGCACTTGGGACTGGTGGAAGAGAGTTTTGTGAAGGCTTCTCCGCCTTACTGTGGGGGAAAAAAGGAGAGTCACATTAGTAATAGTGCAATACCTGAAGAGGGAGTCTTCAGAGAGTTGATGTAGGTCGTATTTGACCGAACAACTATAAATCTTTATGTCGTTTTAAATTTCCGTTGCTTATTTATTCCAAGTTTTTATTCTGTGGTTAAAAAGTTTGTTTTCAAATATTATCAATTAACTTGCTATGAATCGTTAAAGGTTTTCAATTTTTAAAATCCAAGAGTAATTTTTTAAATTACCAATTAACCCACCCTCTTGGTTAGCCTTGAGACATTAGCTTAGGTTTAACAACCTATTCAAGATTCAACACTATTATGTACTGTTACTATGTACTATTATATATTGCTTTGTACTACTATGTATTATTGTGTATTATTGAGTTATCCACTGATTATAAATTTAAATAGTATAACTAAAAAAAACTTATTTATTTAATCATTATTTAGGGTCCTATTATTTTATAATAATTATATAATAATAATATTGAATAATGCCAAAAATCTCTAATCATTAAGGTAATAAGACCAAACAAATTTTGCACTCGCTAAATTTTAATTTTGAGAATCTATAATTAATCGGCGTATCCACATAAGCTCACTTGTTGTTGCTGCTGTTAATGCTCTATATTCAGTTTCAGTCAGTAGATGAGCTAGCCATTGATTTGATTGCTTCTTAACACACCATGTAATCAAGGTATTGCCAAGGATGGCATAGAAACCAGTCAAGGGACGACAATAAACTTTATCGGATGCCCGATCCTAGTTTGAATAAGCCTGAAGCTGAAGGTTGGATGTAGTAATAGGAAGACCATAGGTTTGAGTGCCACTTAAATATCAAAACACATGTTTGGGTAACTAAAAATGCAAAAGGAAAGGCTTGTGCATTTGCTGACACAATTGATTTAAAGTAAATGCAATGAGTGCCATCTGAATTATTTTCCCAACCTCAACTCTATCGGCAACTAGTAGGTTTTTAGCTGTATTTGACTATAACTAGGCCCAACATTGCATTTGCTTTAAATCAATTGTGTCAACACATGCACAAGCCTTTCCTTGTGCATTTTTAGTCACTCAAACATATGTTTCGATATTTAAGTGGCACTCAAACCTATAGTATTCCTATTACTACATCCAACCTTCAGCTTCAGGCATATTCAAACTCGGATCGGGCATCCGATAAAGTTGATTGTCATTCCTTGATTAGTTTCTATGTCTTCTTTGGCAATACCTTGATTACATGGTGTGTTAAGAAGCATTCAACATTGGCTGGATCACCGACTTTTGAATTTAAATTCTAAAATCAAACATACCATTAAAAATGATGTACTACCTTTGAAGGCGGAGATAAAATTTCCTAATGGGTTCTGAATTGAAATTATGAATTTCATCATGAATATCGCAACCAGATTTAAGAAGGAACTACATATGATGTTCAATCAAATATTTGACTATGATAATCTAGATGGGTTATTATTAATTTTATATTCAAAAATATGTTTATAAATGATATATCTCTTTGAGAAAAGAAAATATCACTTATCATCCATGGTTTTAATATGATGATAATGATCATCATTGATTTTTAATTTTTTTTAAAGATAATTAATTAATCTTAAAATTGATATGAGGTCTTAAATCTCCTATGAAGGTAAGCCTTCGTAGTTAGTTACATCATAGGAAGTTTTGAGTTTCTTATGAATACTCTCAATTAAAATAATAGCAAGGTTGTGAAAATCGGACCAAACAACGAACCAGAAGAAGGAGAGGTTCACTGTTCGACCAGTTCGATAGGTCGAACCGGATGACGTAATAAATAATAATATTATTAAAAATTATAAAATAAATAATAAAGTTTCCTCTAATAATTTATATCAAACTAATCATAATGATAATAAAGTCAGAAATTAAAATCACAGAAAATAATTATTTATATCAGTTTACATAATAACTCAAAACTCAAAACATCATTGAGATTTAGAGGGAGGGCTAACATTTAGATTAAAGGGATTAGAGGAAGATGAGTGTTTGCAGCTCCACAACTCTCATGCATTTGCTGATTTAGAGAACCCTAAAGATTATAAAAAAAAATTAAGATCCATTGCAACAGAGTTAAAAGCTTTCATGATCTCCACTGGCAACAAAGATCATTAAACAAAATTTCTGGAGCCAAATATATTCTTCATTGAAAGTGATGGTCATGAATCATTCCAATTTGTTAAAACAAAGATATTCATTAAACATGGCATCTTCAGTTCCTTACATTCAACAATATAGCATTACATAACAAAGGCAAAATAGAAACGAGAAAGAAATTACAAAGCAGGATCTTGCAAGCTTATATGGAAGACGATGAATAAATGATTAAAAGTTAAAAAAAAAAAAATGGAAGAATCATAGAATAGAAATCTCAAACACATACTTTAGATGCAAGTCCGAAATCCCAAACAAAGGCCGCGATTGTCCGACTAAAATAATTTCGCCTTCTTTAAATGGGCATATATGCTTAAATTTGATATTTTCAATATCTTAATCAACTTCACTAAAAAAAAAATTTTGTCTAAATTGTGTATGACATCAAAATCATAAAATATAATTTTCTTCTTCGATTTTACGATGAGATTATTTCTAAATCATGCTCTGTTTATTATAATTATGATTTATCCTTTAACTTGAAATTATAGATTCAGTAAATATATGAAAATCAATAGTTTTTTGTATGATAAAAAATCATTACCACATTTAATCATTGGTCAATGTCAATGAAGAGAATGATTTCTGAATTATATCATGGAACTAAAATTATCATGTTCATCCAAGCGTCACCGATGATCACATAATTTTGTGTTATGTCTAAACTCAAGTAATAGTAATGTAGAGTAAAATTCAATGATTGTAGGTTATAAATATTTCTTCACATACTTTTGATTTTAGAGTGTAACTGAAAGTAAGATAGTGATTCAAATCCTAATATATACAAGAGATTATGTATGAATGTTATGTGTGAAATATATTTATTGGGGTTTATTGGGGCTCTTTGGTTTCAGGAATAAAGTATAAAATTAAATTAGGTACTTTTTTATGATTTGGTTATTGAATGTATATATTATTAATTTATATATTTATTTAAATATCTATTTATGTAATACTATAAATTATAATCTCTCTCTCCCTCACATAATTTCATCATTTGGAAAAAAAATTTCTAGCAGCCTAAAGGATAAAAAACTGCATTGGACCCACATAAATTTCTTACAAAATGGGAAAAGAGTCGCTCTCATTTCTAAAAAAGGAAATTGAAATAAAACTTTGTGGACACCTTTCTTCCTTTGATCTTTTCTCTCAGTCAAACTTAAAAGAGAGACACCGCTCACCTTGGCCTGTTGGTTGAGAGCTTATGCTTCCAACTAAGAGGTCTAAGGTTCGAGTCTTTGTGTATGCGTTGTGTGTGTGAGTTTGCCTTAAATGGCCTAAATATCAAAAAAAAAAAAAAAAAAACTCAAAAGAGAGCATCAGAACTCTACTTTATTTTGGATTTTAGATTGGCACGAGAGTAGCTCAATTTTTTTTTTGTTGCCGCTGTTTCCAAGCCCCTACCTATGCCCGTCCCGTCCCTTGACCCCAGTCGTTGCCAACCACCGCCGGCCGTCGCCTTCAATTGCTTGCTCTGCCTCGTAGGACCTCATTAATTTTTTTGATTTCAACTATCTCCATTTCCGGCCGTCGCCTTCAATTTTTTGATGTCAATCATTGAACTTTACTTTACAATACTATTACTTGAGTTTAGACAGAACACAAAATTATGTGATCATCAGTAACACTTGGATGAACATGATAATTTTAGTTCCATGATGTCCTATGTCATCAAATTGCTTCAATTGTTCAACTTTTATTGCTACATTTTTATGTCATAGTATAGGACTTTAGGGTAATTTATAAAAAGAGAATTCAGAAATCATTCTCTCCATTGATATTGACCAATGATTAAATGTGGTAATGAGCTTTTATCATTCAAAAAATTATCAATTTGTATATATTTACTGAATATATAATTTCAAGTTAAAGGATAAATCATAATTATAATAAACAGGGCATGATTTAGAAATAATCTCATCATAAAAAAAAATATATATGTTATAATTTTGATGTCATACACAATTTACATAAAAAAAAATTTTTGAGGTTGATTAAGATATTGAAAATGTCAAATTTAATCATATATACCCATTCAAGGGAGGCAAAGTTATTTGGTAAGATGAGTCTTAATTTTGATGTCTGTGTGATAAATGACACTAAATTATAAGACTGGGTCTGTATAAATTAAAAGTGACATGGTACCACCGACGACAACTCGATCTTTAATCCTAAGAATAACGCAAGTAATTTTAAAATGGGATATTTTTGAAGTCTTAGTTTTTCGTCTTCATCCCTTTTGAGAGCTACTTGGATTCAACAGGTTCGAGTATCCAAATGGAAAGAACTCCTTCCTAAATGGGTGTTTCTTTCCTCTTTGAATTTTCAAGTCATCCTAATTTGAAATTCCAAATGAAAGGAACTCTCCCCTAATGGATGTTTTTCTTCTCTTTGGACTTCAAATTAGATGGGTACAAAATAGATGGGTAATATCCCCTTTTAAAATTTAACTTTACAACTCAATAATTTCAAATACATGTCAAACATTTGAAAGACTCTAGACAACCTTCATATTATCCTAAGAAGTTATAATTAAAATCACCAAAATCATCCAAAGCAATTATATAATTTTGTTTGCTTACATTTGAGCATAAACACACTTGGCCATACTTTGTTAATTTTTAAGGGGAACTTAACAAATTTAGCGCCTGCCAAAAATTTGTAAGTTAAATTTTAATTTAGCCCATCTTATTTTATAGTTCTGCATAAGCAAGATCACCTATGAAAAATCTTTTTAGCATCCAGATCATTCTTAACCTAAGGAAAATCTATCATCTATCACATCAATTCAGAGATAGCATGGTAAAATTAACACATCAGAAGATATCACGTCAATTAATTCACTAGAACCAACATGTAGTGAAATCAACGGAAAACCTCGACACACAAGCAATATTAAATGAAAGAACACTGGCCTAGCATAAAATTAGAAGTGGTTGTCCTACCAAAGCATCTAAAGCATGTGCATCAAGCTTTGTGGTTTGGATTTGTCCTATGGTGGGTAGTTGTTAAAGTTTTCTATAATTTTAATTTGTTTGTTGTAGGTCAAAGGTGATTTTAATTTGAATTTAAATGTTATATTTTGATATTCATTTTAGGATAAATTTTAAGTGATGAGTGATTACTATCTTTATTTACATCAGGGCTGTGAAGTTTATTTCACCATCATTGGGGTTAAGTTAATAGCCTAGTAGGCTCAGGTTATTTGGTAGTAACTAATATTTCTTAATTAATTTAATTAGTTAGAACTAGAGTTAATAATTTTTAATTTAATTGGTTGCTGATTTGACTCGTTAGATTAATTATTTTTTGTTTGTCATCAACTGGTTTGTGGTTTAATTTGTCACAACGGGCTCGAGGAACCAAGCATCCTTAGGCCGTCTCCAGCCGATCGGCATACGCCTGAATTGCGTTCGGCGATCATCCCATTCGAACGGCAATTTCGTCGGCATTCATATGCCAATGAACAGTGCGACGCCAATAATGGCGTCGCACTGTTCATGTGCCATTTTTTTTATATATATATAATTTATTTTTAATTGTAAATGTTTAGATATAAATTTATATTATAAATAATTAAAAAATAAAATATTGGCAGCATGATTATATTAAAGATATTAAAATAATTCAAAAATTAAAATATTTTTTATGTAATTATTTTTTAAAAGATAAACATTAACATAAAAATTACGATAATTTTCATATCGTACATATTTATAATAGAAGACATTGAATACTACAATACTTAAAAAAATTGGAATCAAAATACAAAATAAGTTCGGATATTAAATAAAATAAAATATCGAGAAAAGAAACATAATTTTTAAAATTATAATAGGTTTAAAATTGATAAATATAAATATATGATTAAAAAAATTTAAAATAAAATAAGAAAAAGAATATGCTAGGAATATTCCTTTTTTTATGTTAGAAAATGAAGTTCGATTGGAGTCAAGTTACTGCATTTTGGAGTTTTACTGTATTTTGGAGTGAAAAATGAGTTTTTCGGTTGAAGATGCCCTTAGGACACATAGCCCCGTAACTCGAGGCTCTCCATCCTAAAAATTTCATCAATGAAGTGTTTTTATGTATTTTGAGGTTGGTTGTCTGATTTTACTATTTGGATTAATATTTTCTAGAGTTTTGATTATTTGTTAAATTTTCAGATTTTATGAATGATTTAATTCATTAAATAAAATGTTCTAATTGTAACTTTTAATTTTGATTGAATTCAAGAGTTTTAATACTTTTTATAAATACTAGACCCCATGATGAGTAAAATGACACTAAGTTTGATAGATTTGAATTTTCGCTATTAAGTTATGATTTTTCAAATTTTGGATGTGTTTTTGAATTAGAGTTGGCCAAAGATTTATTTTTAATTTTTTTAATAATTTTTGAAATTTTGATATTTTTAATAAATATTCAACCCTTAAAGGAGTCAAACGCCTTTGAGTTTGTTAAAATTTGGAGTTTTCTGAAATTAATTATGAATTTTTGAAATTTTGTTATTTAATTGAATTATTTAATTACTCAATTTTTGAAGGTTTTATTATTTTTGCACCAAACTCACTCCAAACTTTTTGAAATCACCACCAAAAAGCAGGGATGACTTGTACAAGGAATTTTAAGATTTTGGAATTTATTTGATATTTAATCATTTATTATTATTTAATTTAATTAATTATTAATTTTCCCTAATTATTAAATTAAGCTCAATTTTGAAGTATGGTGATTCGGCTTTTAATTTTCTTAGATAGATGGTTGAATTTTGAACAATTTGATATATTGTTTGTATTTTTTGTATTTAATTTGAATTTATTACTTTTTTATGAAGTTCCTGTTCCCTTTTAAAGGGTTGATTTTTAACTTAATTAATTTTCCAACTTAATGAGCTTCAATTCTAATGAAAATTGAACTTAAGGTGTTTGATGTCACTAAATTCAATGTCTCAAAGTTTCACCCCGATTAGGTGTGTGAAATTTTCTAAAAAAAATTTAAGTCATCTAGACATTGACCTTAATTATTTTTCCTAAGTGTCACTACTATTCCAATGGATCTAAATTTTTGTTTAACTAACCCTGACACATATGCAAGCACACCACAAGAAAATCACAACAAGTTTCTTCCAATTTAGAGAGTTATGGATTTTCAAAGTATTGGGTCCAAATTGGACCAATCACCTTAAAAATTCATACTATAGTAATTTTGAGAGCATATGGACTTATAAAAAATACAAGAGATTCTAAGATGCTTACAAATCTTTTAGCAAAAATTCAGTCCAATTTGACCTCCGGAGTATAAGAAAATTGCAAAAAAATGATTTCAAACAAACACAAAATTCACACATTTCATTGGTCAAAACATATTGAATTTAATTTTAAAAAATACTAGGTCTTAAGACCTTTCCAATGACACAAAAATCATTAGATTTAGTAAAAAAATGAAATTACTTTGAAATTTGGAAGTTATGAGCATTTAAATTGAATTTTGAATTTGATTTTAATGATTAATCAGCCAGTTGATTGACAATGATTATGCGACGCGGTGCGGTGCTGCCGACATCATTAATTCATGTGGTAGTCTATCGAAACCATCGGATTTAAACCATGTGAGATGGACGACTAAGATATTACCACGTTGACTCAATTTGAAATGCGCGAAGTGCGTTTGAAACCCATAAACATTCACGGTTAAATTATGAGTTACGTGACACCTTTTAGACTGTTTGATCACGCATTTAGTTGAGAGGACAGGAGGTGAGTGTAACCCTTCTTGATTCATGGGAAGGGGGACCACACCCTTCTCCCTCATTTGGCTAAGCTAAGGTTTAGCTTGGTTTAAAAGCTACAATAGGGGGGCTATAAGCTTGCTTTAGGGCTGATTTAGATAACGTTTAAATAGATTTCCTAGAGGATTTGAAGGAAAAGGCTTTTGATGTAAAGGTTGACCATTTCAAGCATGTTTAAATGCTTGTTGACCATTTGAATTATCAAATCGGTCAATGGAGCTGAGGTGGCAACCAAGGGAGTGTATTTGGCTGCTTGGGTGAGTGGCCAAATAATTAGAGCTAAGGGATTGGAGCCTTTGTCAAATGCGAGGAAATGTGATGGGTTTTAACTCGTCCAATTGGGTTAACCAAGTCAAATCAAGGGAGATTTGACTTAGAGAAATATTAAATATATTTGGAATATCCAATTAAATGATTTTGACATGTTACTTTGATTTGAAATTGTTTAAAGCATTGATTTTGGCCTTGGTTGAGTGTATGGTTGATTTGGTCAACCAAGCTAAGTCAACCCATGAGTTGGGTTTGGGTCTAACAAGTTTTGTTTGATGATTATATACTAATGGAGGTGGTCTCAAGCCAAGGCAAAGTCATTTGGATTAAAATGCATGTTTGAATCCTTAAGAGACACTTTAGTTAACCATGGTTTACTTGGTCAACCAAGTCAAACCAATGCTTGAGTTTGATTTCAATACACTTCTGATTTTTAGGATACAAAAGAAGATGTTCAATGGCTTGGTTTAATTGAGCTATGTTGAAGTTTAGAGAAAACTTTAGTTTTGCCCTTGAGGGGCATTTTGGTTATTTAAACCCCTAATCATCTCAGTGTCAACCATGATCCACCAAAGCATAGTTTTGCATTTGAAATTTTCTAACAAGGGTTATGAAAATGGTCAAGGGTTTTAGGGAAGGTCCCAAGGTCAAATTCTATAAGATACTAAGTCTAGTGGCATCGATTGTACATATTTGAAGGTTTTGCAACCTTTTTATTTCAATCAAATTTCTAGAGTTCCAGATCTTAGATTGGACCTTTTTATTTCAATCGAATTTCTAGAGTTAGAGATCTTAGATTGGTCTCAAATTTGGAGAGTTGACCCTAGGACATATCTAATCAAAATTCAATTGATATATCATGAATCAGGGGTCATTTGATAGAGTTTTGAGTTGATTGAAAAATCACTCAAAAATGATTATAGGACATTGCCCTTTAACCTTGAATTTTGGTCTAGAATTTCGGATTTGAATTGGACTTTGGATTTGATTGATTGAATTTGAGTTTTTTCAACATTATGATAAGAATGGGATTAACAAGTATAAAGCATTATAGAATAATAATACAATGGGGTCCTCATCATCCTTCAACCCTTTATTTCTCAACCTCTTATCTCTCAACCTCTTGTTGTGCAAAATATATACAAGGGAGTTCATTCTGAGTGTTGAAAGTCGATTTCTTCTCTTCGTTTGCACTTGACTATATGCGCTCCAGTTTCGCTCACACCTAGAGGAAGAACAAGTGAGGCCCAAAACTCTAACTATAAAACTCTGTAACTCAGGGGTGGAATCACCAAATTGGGTCCAACATTTAATTATTTTCAAGAAGACAAAGGATAATCAGAACATATTACAGTGTTATGCATGTACGATTACTTTGCAAAAATAAACTTACCTATAGAACATTTGGCAATAGTAGATCTTGCTGTTTGCAGACCAAAAAATCTCCCCTATTCCAAAATAGAACAAGTTTTAAATCTGTAAGCTCCCTGAAGGATTGGTCCGGTATTAGCTGCTCCATGCAATGGTACAAGCCCAGCTTCACCTCCGGATTTGAGGATTTTCTCTCTAAATACTGAAATTGAGGATTGAGATAATACGCCGCTGCATATAGATGATGGTGTAAGTAGACCTCCCATCGAGCATCAATGAGATCCCAAATCTCTCTATAATTGGCCTCCTCTCCTCTCCAGTTATGTGCAATCAACTCTTTTACCTCATCCATTGCATTATTTATAAAACCCATGGCTGGTTTCTTCTTGGCATCCACTAATCGTAGCACTTGTACTAAGGTCTTGTGCTCAAAATGGCATAGGTCATAAAATTTATCATTCAGAATCACCCTTCGTATTTCTTTCCCCTCAGGTTTCTTATCTCACACACAATTAAGCCATTGTGTTGATGTAAACATGGCTTCAAGAGGTTGCCTAACATCCAACATGCTTTACAATGTCAAATAAGATGTGGCAAACATGTAGGATAAACTTGCATTAGAAATTGAAAATGCTTTGCAGTGCACTATTGCAATGACTTACCTAGTGGTAACAGAGCAAATGATTTCCTTCTTCGAGAACTTTCTTTTTAAGGCTAAGACCCATGGCAGCAGGGCGAATGATTTGACATTGTCCAGGAGGAGTGGACAGTCAGGATTTGCTGGTACTGCTACGACCAGTATGATCAGCTCTGGATCTGTTAGTGGGGCACCTGTGTGCCAGAGTTGTGGACGATGACATTTTGGCCAGTGCTATAGGATGACTGGTCAGTGCTTCAGATGTGGTCAGCCAGGACATCGGATTGCAGAGTGTCCACAGGCTGGATTTGATCGATGAACTGAGTTCCGATCCGAAAGCTTTGTTAGACCTACCGATTCAGCAGGAAGATCGAGGACTGTTCCTCCACGCCCTGTGACTGAGGGATTTTCCGGTAGAGGTGGTGGTTCGAGTTCTGTGCCACGGAGACCACCTACTGTTAGTCAGAGGGAGCTTAGTAGTTCTGTAGCTTCAGCTCCAGCTCCAGTTCAGCCACGAGTGTACAGTCTGAGTCAGCAGGAGGCTCGAGATGCTCCGGATGTGGTGACAGGTATGATTTATATTTCTGATCAGCTCTATTGTGTTTTATTTGATTCTGGAGCCAGTCACTCGTTTCTTTCCGAGCGTTGTTTTGATGATTTGCATCTGGATACGATTTTGCTACAAATTTCTCTTTCTGTGATTTTGCCTGTTGGAAGTAATTTGATTGCTTGAAAGTTTTATTTTTGTGAGATTGATATTGCTGATAAGAAGTGGAAATCGAGTTTGATTTTATTGCCGATTTCTTCGTACGATGTGATTTTGGGCATGGATTGGCTGAGTCTGTATGAGGCTCAGATTGACTGTTTGAAGAAGCAAGTGAGCTTGCTTATGTCAGGAGAGAGATGTGTATTCCAAGGCTTACGAGGTGTTCTCTTTTGTCTGATTTCTGTATTGGAAGTGAGAAGAATGTGGAAGAAGGGTTGTCCGGTATTTTTGGCTTCGATACGGGATATGAACGTGGATGTGGGTTCTGTTTTTGATATCCCAGTAGTACGAGAGTTTGTAGATGTATTTCCTGAGGAGTTAGTTGGTTTACCTCCGGATAGAGATGTGGAGTTCTCTATTGATATTTTTTCGGGTACAACTCCGATATCAAAAGCTCCATACAGGATGGCACCGAAAGAACTTTCTGAGTTGAAAGTTCAGCTTCAGGAGTTGGTGGATAGAGGATTTGTTCGTCCTAGTGTTTCTCCTTGGGGAGCACCTATTTTGTTTGTGAAGAAGAAGGACGGAACACTCCGTATGTGTGTTGACTACAGAGATTTGAATAAAGTCACGATCAAGAACAAATATCTCTTACCACGGATTGATGACTTGTTTGACCAGCTTTCTGGCTCTTCTGTGTTTTCGAAGATTGATTTGATATCTAGATATTATTAGGTGAATGTAAAAGAAGCTGATGTGGTGAAGACAGCTTTCAGTACTTTGTACGGACACTACGAGTTCTTGGTTATGCATTTTGGGGTAACCAATGCACCTGCTATTTTTATGGATCTGATGAACAGAGTGTTCAGGGAATATCTAGATCATTTTGTGATCGTCTTCATCGAACGATATTCTGGTGTAATCTGCTTCTGAGGATGATCATGCCAAACATTTGAGCATTGTGTTGGAGACTCTGAGACGGCATCAGTGGTATGCTAAGTTCTCCAAGTGTGAATTCTGGCTGAAGAGCATTTCATTTATGGGGCATGTAGTTAGCGGTGAAGGTATTTCTGTTGATCCCCAGAAGATTCAGGCTGTTGAGGGTTGGCCAAGGCCTACTACGGTATTTGAGATACGTAGTTTCTTAGGCTTGGCTGGATATTACAGGAAGTTTGTGAAAGGATTTTCTCAGATTGCTATGCCTCTGACGAGACTGACTCAAAAGTTAGTAGCTTTTGTTTGGACACCGGAGTGTGAGGCTAGTTTTCAGAGATTGAAGGATTGTCTGAGTTCAGCTCCATTGTTAGCACTTCCATCAGGTAAGGAAGGATTTCAGGTGTTCAGTGATGCTTCAGCGAAAAGTTTGGGATGTGTGCTGCATCAGCATGGTCAGGTAATTACTTATGCCTCGAGACAGTTAAAACCACATGAGAAGAAATACCCGACACATGATTTGGAATTAGCTGCAATTATTTTTGCTTTGAAGATTTGGCGTCACTATTTGTATGGCGTCAGATGTGAGATCTTCACGGATCATAAGAGTTTGAAGTAGATTTTCACTCATAAGGATCTGAATTTGATGCAAAGAAGGTGGCTTGAGTTGATCAAGGACTACGATTTGACGATTCAGTATCAGCCTGGTAAGGCTAATGTGGTAGCAGATGCTCTGAGCAGGAAATCTTCTGGATTATCAGGTATTCAGCTCACTTCTGATGATTTTCTGATTCGTGATATGGAACGTTTGCAGTTGGAGGTGATATCCTCCAGTAGTTTGGATTATGGAGTTTTGACTCAGTTGAGCATTCAGTCTTTTTTGGAAGACAGGATTCAGAAAGCCCAGAAGTTAGATTCTGATTATTCGACGTTGATTGCTTAGATTGAATCTGGTAAGAAGCCTGAACTCCGAGTTTCTGATTCTGGTACTATTTTCTGCAAGAACAGGTTATGGATTCCTGTGTTTGGAGATCTGAGGAAAGAGATTCTATATGAATCTCATCATTCAGGCTACACTGTTCATCCGGAAAGTGGCAAGATGTACTGAGATATGAAGAGTTTGTTCTGGTGGCCGGGAATGAAAAATGATGTAATAGATTTTGTTGCTAGATGCGAGGCCTGTCAGTTGGTGAAGGCAGAGCATCAGCGACCAGGAGGACTTTTGCAGTCGTTGCCTATCCCTGAGTGGAAGTGGGAGGAGGTAACGATGGATTTTGCTATGAGTTTTCCTCGATCAAGGCAAGGGCACGATGTCATTTGGGTGATTGTGGATCGATTGACGAAGTCTGCTCATTTTCTTCCGATCAGGCAGACCAATCCGGTGGATCGATTGGCACAGGTATATGTGAAAGAGATTGTCAGATTACACGGTGTGCCTAAGGTGATTGTTTCTGATCGAGATGGACGGTTTACTTCCAGACTTTTGAAGGATATTCAGCAAGGTTTGGGTACGAAGTTACATTTCAGTACAGCTTTTCATTCGCAGACTGACGGACAGTCTGAAAGGACTATTCAGGTACTGGAAGATCTGCTGAGGCTATGTGTTTTAGATTTTGGAGGAAGCTGGGAAGATCATATTCCTCTGATAGAGTTTGCTTACAATAACAGTTTTCAGTCCAGTATTGGTATGGCACCTTATGAAGCTCTGTATGGCCGGAAGTGTAGAACTCTTTTGACTCTGACTGGGGTTGGAGATAGACAGGAGATGGGTGCCACTTTTGTAGATGAAACTGTTAAGAAAGTCAATTTGATTAAAGAAAGATGGAAAGCTGCACAAGATCGATGGTAGAAATATTACAATTAGAAGCACAGGTTCGTTGAATTTCAAGTTGGTGACTTTGTGTATGTCAAAGTCAGTCCAATGAAGGGTGTGAGCAGATTTGGCATAGTGAGTAAGCTCAGTCCAAGGTATGTTGGACCTTTTGAAATCCTTGAAAAGATTGGTAAATCTGCTTATCGGCTGTTGTTATCTGATCAGATGTCCGATGTTCATAATGTGTTCCACGTATCTACTTTGAGAAAGTGGATATCTGACTCTGGAAAGAAAGTGTCTGCTGATGAGGTTGAGATTCAGGAGAATCTGAGATATAAAGAAGAACCCGAGTTGATTCTAGCTTACGATGTTCGTAAGTTGAGAAGTAAACAGATTCCAATGGTTAAGGTGCAGTGGAAGCACCAAACTGCACGAGAAGCGACTTGGGAGAAGGAGTCGGACATGAGAAAGTCATATCCGTATTTATTTTGACTGAGTTTTGATTGGACAATGTCGAGGACGACATCTTTTTGAAGTTGGGGAGATTGTAACATCAGTTTTGCTCCAGTATCGTCCGGGCCGATCGTGGATCATCCCGGGACGATCAGTTGAAGTTTTGTTCCACAATGTGTACAGAAGTTACAGAAAAGTTTTCCTCCTAGTATCATCCGGGCCGATCGGGAATCGTCTCGGGACGATCAGAGCAATGCAAAAGACTGAGAGTAGGGGTTTTTATCATCCGAGAAAATTAATTATCGTCCTAAAAAATCGTCCCAGGACGAAGTGATTTGTTCAGATCGTCCCGATCTCATGGATATTTAATGAAAATTAGCTCGTTTTGAAGAGAGAGAAAATCAGATTTTTTATAAAATATCAATTGAGGAGAGAGAAAGTCGAGGGCAAAAGAGAAAAAGTGGATTTTTGGGCAACGCCGGTCCGTTTTCGTCCGTCGAGACATTTCGAGAAATTAGTGTACGCAAGGTAAGGCACATTCCGCCTTTCTTAATTTTCAGAACGGTGAAGTTTGAATAATTTTTCTGTCCGGATTTCATTTTCGTTAGCAAATTTCGTCCGTATTTTTCGATTGGTTCAGTTTTTACCGCGTAACTTTTAGTATGTTTCTGAGGTGTCGAGTGCGCACGTTTTAGTTATTTTCTGGAGAATTTTGACCAGATAGTTTTGATTCGGCGGTGTTTTCTTTTGACTGTAATTTCTGATGATGTCTGAAATTGTCTGGGCAGTAGAATGAAAGTCTTATAATGTTGTTGTGAATGTTCTGTAGTAATTTGGTAAATTTTTTAATCTGTGAATTTTGTGTAAATTCTGTATACTGCTGTTATGCCGCTGGATTTTTGTACGATTTCTGAAATTGTCCGGATTTATTCTGAAATGACATGATATGATTGTGTGCTATGAAAAGGGAGTTATAAGGGGTCAGGATCCTGTGAGATCCTGTCTGTGTCAGGGAAATCTGAAATGAGCTCTGAAATTTGAAAATAAGTTCTATTCCGGATCCGATGATAAGTTCTGTTCTGGTGCTATAAGCACATCTGTTCTGGTGCCATGAGCACAAAGGGAGGCATAAGGGGCCAGAATCCGAGAGATTCTGTCAGTGTCTGGGAAGGGAGACATAAGGGGCCAGAATCCGTTGAGATTCTGTCAGAGTCAAGGAATCTGTTCTGACTTTTGAGATGTTCTGAATTGATATGATTTCTGATTTCCGTACGATTGTGATATGATTTATGATTCTGATACGATTCTGTTCTGTTCTGATTTGATCTGATCTGTATGTTCTGTTCTGATTCAATTTCTGGAATTATGATTTCTGTGATTTCTGTTCTATTCTGATTCGATATACGATTATGTTGATCTGATTTCTGTACGAATTTTTGTCTAATGTGTTTGATGCGGATTCTGAGGATTTTGATTGGAGGTTTGATGTCTTGCTGAGCTGTTGTAGCTCATCCTTATTTTCTGTGTGGTTTTCAGGTTCTGGAAAAGGGAAGGAAGTCTTCGACTAGAAGTTCAGAGTCTGATTTATTATAGGTATTTTGTACTTTTGATTTTTGTACAGTCATAGCTTTTCTGTTCTGTTTTTCTTTCTGTCTGAAAGCCATGAGCTGTATTTGTATATGAAAAAGATAGATGATCGGTTCCGCTGTATTTTGATGTTTATAGTAGCTCTGTGTGTCTGTTTCTGTGTGTAAATGTTTGGAAGAAAGTTTTGAAACAAATTCCAAAGCCAGATTCTGGAATCAGTTCAGTCAGTTTGAGTTTGGGCATGACCCGATGCGAGCGGGATCCGTCCCGATCGGGTTGGGTCATGACAGGACCACCGGAGTTATTAGGACTATAATTGCTAAGAAGAAATTTGCATAATGGCGGATGTGTGGCCTGCAATGACGATAACATAAAAGGACTTTTTTTTTGGCTGTGAGAGGATAATTCCATCCCCAAATTTCTCCCCCCCCCCCCCAAAGAGATAAGACTAATAAGTCGAATCAATTGCCACAAAACCTCACTAGATACTTAATTCCAATGGTTTAAAAACCGGACCGGACCGGCCGGTCGGACCGGTTCAACCGTGAACCGGTCTGAAAGCCGGTTCGGTTCAACCTGAGAACCGGCTTAGCATCGAACCGGCCGGTTTTGGCATGAACCGCCGGTTCAACCGGGGAACCGGCGAACCGGTCCGGGTTTCTTAAAACCGGCCGGTTCAAATTTTTTTAATATAAATAATATTAAATAAATATTAATCTTAATCAATTGTTATAAAACTTTTAATTTCATATTAAGTACATTATTCTAAATAATAATTGAACAACCTCATGTCATCTTTTCCTCACATGACCTCTTGGTATGAGAGAAAGTGAAAAGGTATATAAAATATACAAAGTAAAACTTCCCAAGCAATGTGGGACTAAACCATACAAAGCAACCACCCATTTTTTGTTTCATAGTTTTAGCCTTTGTATAGTTTTGTATTATTTTTTTAAAATAAATTTTTTAATTAGTTTTTTATAATTTGAATAATATTAATTTTTTTAGTTGATAAAATTTATTTTCTTAGTTCATAATATTTAATTTTTTTATATTTATTTTTTTAAATATTTTTCATTATATATATTATAAAGTTAATGTGGATTCATTTTTGTTTGTCGAATCACTCAAGTAAAACTTATATCATATAAATTATAATAGAAATAATTATTTTTTATATTTGAATAATATTTTTTAATGTTTTTTACATATTTAGATGTCCGGTCATAATATTATGATGTAAAAAACTTTGTAAATTTTAACATATGTACAAAACTTTGTAAATATTAAGTTTTTTAACATATTTGATAAATATTATATTGTTAAAAAACTTTGTAAAAAATATGGTAATTTTTTTTTAACATTTTTAGATGTTGCCAAATGAAATAATTTATATAAAAATATTTAATTATATTTATAATTGTATATTATGAGCTTTTAAATAATTTATGTTTATAAATTAAATCTAAATATGTAATATAAAATAACAATAATTTATATGAAATTATATGGTTATTAAATTTCATTATTTTGTTAATTTTTTTATAATAATAATATTATTTATTACGTCATCCGGTTCGACCCCGATTAGACCGGTCGAACCGGTCGAACCGTGAACCTCTCTTTCTTCCGGTTCATTGTCCGGTCCGGTTTTCAGAAAATTGAGGTCAATATGGGATCATAGTAATCCACCTTTCACTCATATAGGTCTCATCCAAATTCCATCCCATATCCCTACTCAAATCCCCATCTAAATCCTCAATTTCAGATCATAAGTCAACGTTCAATCAAACATCAATCATATTCAGATCAATCCTAATCATCCACTTTCTAAGTCAAAATACAAGGCCAAAAGCCTAAGTCTTGGAACCTATTATGGGTGAATTTTTATCACCTGGAAACCCAGTCAAATGACCTCCTCTTCATGATATATCAATTGCTTATTAATCAAACATGTCTCTAGAGTCAACCCTCTAAATTTGAGCTTATTCTAAAGCTTCTAACCCCAGGAACTGAATTGATTCTCAAATGATACAAAACCTATAAATATTTATAACCTATGCACTGGACCCTCTACCCTATAGATTTTGACCTTGGGATTTTCCCCAAGACTTTTTCCCCTAACCATGACCTTGAATAATACATGTTGACTAATAATCTACATTTTGTTGGACCTAATTTGACCCAAAGTTGATTAGGGGTTAAAATGATCAAAATACCTTTTAAGGAGATTTTTGGTCTTTTCTAAAAAATTCAACATGGCCTAGCCATATTAGATCTCAAAACGTATTCCAATGAATTCTAAATATCATTAGAAGCACATTGAATCCAAACACACCCTTTGGTTTGACCAAGTCAACCATGGTTGACCCAAATGCCCTTTAAGTATTCAAATGGTCATTTCAAACCAAATGAACTCCTCTTGACTTGAGACTACTTTCATTGAGTTCATATGATTAATTTGAACTCAATGGACCCAACCCTTGACCCTAGGTCAACTTGGTTGAGTAAGTCAACTAAGTTTTACCAAACCTCCCATACACTTCTACCCCTTTCAAATCACTTAACCAAGTCAAACTCATGGAATGATCCATTGGGTCCTTAAGACCCCTCTTGAAGACCCAAGCCTTTGGTTCACTTGGGTTAGCCATTTGGCTTGACCCAAGTGTCTAAAGAAGGATCTCCCATGAGTTAAATCTTAACTCAAGCCAAATTGAATCAAGCTATTGGGTCCCCCATGACCCAACACACCTTCCCTAGTTGGCCCATTCTTTGGGTCAACTTAGGTTGGGAATTGGGCTAACCCAAAGTGGTCAAGACCATTTCCCAACCTTGACCTCACCAAGCTCAATCAACACTTGCATTTGCTTGCCTTAGACCCAAGGCACCTACCCTAGTTAGCTTAACCCTTGGGTTGACTTGGGTTAACCCCTAGGCTAGCCCAAAGTGGTCAAAACCACTTTGACTTGAGCACATTTTTTCCAAAAACCAAGTTAGGATGAACTCTCACTTACATTGGGTAGCTCTTGGCCTAATGCACCTTCCCTATCAATCCCATGAGCTGGTCTGACCCAAGTTGAGCCCAACTTGACCCAAATCATATAGGGTTAGGGTCAACCCGAGCTCATCCCAGCAATCGAGCTACCTCAAGCTCAATTTAGCTCCCTATGAGCTCACTAGACCCCCAACATACTTTACATATAGGTTTAACCCAACTAGTTGCTGGCGGCGGCCAAAGCCTATGGGAGAAACCTTAGTGGGGTCAACCTAAGTTGAGCCCAACTTGACCCAAATCATATAGGGTTGGGGTCAACCCGAGCTCATACTAGCAATCGAGCTACCTCAAGCTCAATTTAGCTCCCCATGAGCTCACTAGACCCCCAACATCCTTTATATATAGGTTTAACCCATCTAGTTGCTGGCGGCGGCCAAAGCTTATGGTAGAAAACTCTGTGGTCCCCCCCCCCCCCCCCCTCACGAGCCCTGGATTGAACCTTCCCCAAGGTCTAAATTTGCTTCTTTTAAGCTTAAGAGTTCTCCCCAGGTTTTCCTTTTCCAGTTGACAAACATCCAACATCTTACTCGAGTCATCCTGATCGTTCATGGTCACGGGGTTCACTTAAATAGGGCAGCTTGATCCACTTGCCCTGATTCGGTTCCAATATTTCAAAATTAATCCCTAGAGCCTTCTAAGTGCTCCTCTTCATTCTCCCAGCTTCCAACTCTATCTAGCCATCATTTCAAGCAAGCTATAGTGAAACCCGTCCACATCTCACTCGAAGTCGTACCTCCAGTGATCCTTCGGTTGAGACGTATGAAGGAGAAACACTCATTGTCATCCCCTGAAGCTTCTTAATAAAAAAACCTATTCATTGAGGCTTTCTACACTGTGAGATCCTCTTCCCGAGCTCCTAGTTAGGTAGTGTCGGTCAAGTGTGAAATAAACCATCTACCCGCCAGAATCTGATTGTTGGATTAATGTTTTGTAGTGTTCTGATCCTTCCCCTGAGTTTGGTTGAGATTCACTGGCGGGATCTCTTGGATCACACCGAAAGAGCTCTACAGTTTTGCGCGCCTACGGGAGGTTGAAAACATAATCCCAGCCATTATTCTCGATCGATGGCTCATATTAAATCTCATAGTTCCAAAGCCGTTTTAATCTTATCTATTTGATCAATGATTTGACAATTATGATCATTTTCGCGTTTATAAAGTTAGCACCAATGATTGGCTACCCAATATAAGCACACCCAAATGTAAAAGGGCCGTTAACTATGTAAATTTGGTTCAATTAAATTAATAAATTTTGGGAAATTTTAAAATTAATCTCTCTCAAACCACTTGACCAAATTAGGAGTTCTTAGGCTCATTGAAAGGATCTTAGAGATATCTTCAAAAGCCCTATGATCTCAAGTTGTGATTATGCATGAAACTTAGTTAATTTCAATAGTTGTCCTTGGGATATTTTAGGCTTTTCTTGTTAAATTGAACTCACCATAACATGAGACTTTGGGAAATTAAATTTGGGCATGCCTCTGACATGTCCAAATTTTATCTCCCATGTTTATCTAAGGGCATGTTTGAGTTAATTTGAACCTAGGGGTTATGGTTTAACCCCTAAATTTAAATTAGCCTAATGATCTATCTAATGAGATTTAGGATTTGAATATTTGTGTGCTAATTATGCTTAGAGTAGCTGGGAGGTTAGAGCCACTAGTTTCATCCCCCCTAAGCTTAGGATAGTGAGCTAGGATTTTTCTATGGTAACCTTTACCTTAGGCAATTTGGTTGACCACCTTAGAGGAATAAATTTGGGCCTAAATTTAGTGGGCTTGGTCCTTGAGCTCAAGTGAACTCATGGCCCAAGTTTCACTTGAATTGGCACCCATTTGGTTCACAAAATAGGGAACCTAAAATCTCCCCCTATATTTGGCTTAAAAACTTATTTAATTCATAATTAATTTATATGAAATCCTAAAAATTCACATTAACCCTCTAATTGTT
Organism: Dendrobium officinale; assembly: GCA_019514585.1. NCBI lineage: Eukaryota > Viridiplantae > Streptophyta > Magnoliopsida > Asparagales > Orchidaceae > Dendrobium > Dendrobium officinale. The sequence goes on from CM033697.1 coordinate 6,410,744, forward strand.
CATAATTGAACTCTTAAGTCATAAAAATTAAAAGACCTATGATCAGACCTTTAATTTAATATTAATTTAATTTTTAAGGAAAATTGATAATTAATTAAAAATATTTAAAAATTCCAATAAAATCATAAAAGCTTGGAAACATCCCCTTAGGTCATTTTTAACTTTTGGGGTGATTTGAAGAGGTTTGGGACTTATTTGGATCAAAATCTAAAAATCTCCTCTAATTAAATAATTTTAAAAATTCTAAAAATACACAAACTTCGAAAAATGATAACTTAATATGAAAAATTTCAAATTGAGCAAACTGTGAGTCTAATTACTCATCTTAAGATCTAATATTTAAGAAAAATACTAAAATTATAAAAATCACTTTAATTTTAAAAGTCAAATGCAACTAAATAATTCCAAAAATTGTAAAAAATCAACAATTCACTTAGAATTCCAAAAAATCATAATTTAATCATGCAAACTAGCATTTAATTATTTGATTAAAATTTATTCATCCTTATCCTCACACACTTTAGATGATTTTCTTGAACAACCAACTCTAATTTAGGCTAGATCGGTGGTTACTTTTTACTGTTGTGTATTGGATTTTTCAAGTTTTCATTATATGCTATGATTGAAAATTGATTGATGTGATTGTTGATTTACTTTTACTGTACTATGTAAAATTATCTTATTCATGATTAAATTATCCTTAGTCTATGACTGATTTAGTTGCTCATAAGATTTTTTGTAGTTGGTCATTATTGTGTAGGGCAATAAAAGGGGGCAAAATTAATAATAATTATTGATACGGCATCACAAAATTAGCTTGATCGAGCACGAATCTCGAGGCAAAAGCTAGTTGGAATCTTCAAAAATTAATTCCGGGAGCACCCAAACTCCGATTTCAGCGATCTTATAGTCAAATTGAGCGTCTCGGAAATACAAACCCAACGACACCAAGATCAACCCAATCCGAGCCCAAATGAATCAAGGACCCGAAGCGCTGTTGGAAGGTTAAAACCAAAATTTGAGTTACCAACAGTCTCTGATTTTAACAAGCTCATACTCGAATCGAGCAGCTCGACGAGACGAATCCAACGAGCCCAAGGTTGCCAAATTACGACATCATTAAGATCTCCAAATGTCCAATGAACGGTGCACAATCGAAGGGTTCAATATCGACCATCATTCAAACCACTCCCTATTCGCCCGTGATCTCATACATATTTACGAGCAATGCCACTGCAAAAAAATTATAAATAGAGCCCTCATTCTTCACAAGGGGGACTCAAGTTGAGAGAGAGAAGAAGAGGAGAAAGGGGAAAAGGAGAATCCTCTCCTCCTCGACCACCGCCGGAGTTCGTCCTGCCTCTCGAACACGCCGGGATTCTGCATGATATTCGGAAGAACGCATTAATTCTACCCAACTTCCACGTGATGCTGAAATTCTTCCCAATTTACAACAGAGTTCCCTCCTGAAGCTGAAACTCCGCCCAAGTGAAGCCGGAGTTCTCCTCTGCCACCAACAGACGCCGGACTTCTACCCGACATAGGACCTTCACTCTTAGCCAAGTTTCTACCTGATGCCGGACTTCTACCGGTTATCGGGCTTCGCTGGACGTCTATGCAAAGATTGATTTCTTTCCTTTGTTGGACTTCCACCTGACGTCGTTCTTCTGATCTTTGTCGTCAGACAACAGCTCTTTCGACCTCCATCGCCCGCCGACTACGGTCCTCCTGACTTATGTCACCCGTCGACTACAGTCTTTCCAACCTCTGTCGCCCGCCGACTACGATCCATCTAATTTACGTTGCCCACCGACTACAAGCCCTCCGACCTCCGTCGCCCACCGACTACGGTCCTCCCGACCAAACGAACATGTCAATAGTGATTCTTTGTATTCATATCATGTAATGTACTCTACAAAATGTACGTCAAGCTAAGGCCTTCTCCCAAGGAAGGGCCTCATTTGTAATCGACTGCAATACTAGTGGATTCATTCAAACTGGGCTAGGCCCCATGGTTTTTCCCCCTTTTCAGGGGTTTTCCACATAAAAATCTTGGTGTCTCATAAACGTTAGACCCTCTCTCTTATCTGATTGCATGCCGGATTTTCGTACAATGCTAAGACGATAAACTTTATATTTCTCTATCGCCGCGAATACTCCTGGACGCAACAGTTTGGCACCGTCTGTGGGAACGTGATTCCCGACTGTGGGGCAACTTTTGCTCCAATCTCAAAAGATCGCTCTTATCAACTTCCTGATATCAGTTATTGTTGCATCAGATGCGGACTGGGGGGCAACTTTGACTCCAATTCTGGTAAAAAAGATCCTCCGATGCTTTATATATCAAGATGATATTTCGGGAAAATCCCAGCGACATGCAAGGATACTTCCAATCAATTACAAGCTTTATACAGTCCCTTGCTGGGCTTCTACTCCTTAGACAAAGTTATAATGTCATCCTCAAAAAGGCAGTAACGGTATAAAGATAGATCATTCTTCACCTTTGATTCGAGATATACGTGGCGTTCGCCCCCTCCTAATCAAAGCAAAATCAAGCCCAGGGGGATTCGATTTGACCTATTCCACACAAGTTAACGTCATCGAGCAAAGGCTCCGACATACAACCTCGGAAAGGTCTCACATCCTTGGTGAATTTTCTCGATCTCTTCCACACAGGTTAATGTCATCGAACAAATGTTCTGATATACAACCTCGGATAGGTCTTACATCCTTGGTGTATTCTCCTGACCTCATCCACACAGGTTAACGTCGTCGAGCAGGGCTCCGACATACAACCTCGGATAGGTCTTACAACCTTGGTGGATTCTCTCGACCTCTTCCACACAGGTTAATGTCATCAAACAAATATTCTGACATACAACCTCAGATAGGACTTCTACCTGACGTTGAACTTCTATCTGACGTCAGACTTCTCCTTGTCGTCGGACTTCTGCTCGTCAGCGGACTCCTACTCGTCGTCGGACTTCTGCTCATCGATGAACTTTCTTCGGTCTTCTACCCGACGTTGAGCTTTTACCCGACATCGAACTTCTTCCTATCATAGGACTTCTGCTCGTCAACGGACTCCTACTCGTCGTCGGACTTCTGCTCGTCGACGAACTTTCGTCGGACTTCTACCCGACGTTGAGCTTCTACCCGACGTCAGACTTCTCCTTGTCGTCGGACTTCTGCTCGTCAGCGGACTTCTACTCGTCGTCGGACTTCTACTCGTTGACGAACTTTCGTCGTTCTCCTGCTCAACTTCGTACTTCTACACAACGTTGGACTTCTATCATACTTCTACTCGTAGTCGGAATTCTAACCGTCGACGGAATTTCGTCGGTCTTCTGCCCAATGCCGTATTTCTACCCGACGCTAGATTTCTCCAGTTCAACAAATCTCTTGAAAGCCAGGGGAAAGAGGAAAAATCCCGTAACTCTTGTACGCGAGGAGGGGCGCTAATTCGAGCAGGGGAAATTTCCCGCTCAAAAATAACGGAAGCCTCAACCGTTAGAAATTTGGAAGGAGGAGAAAAAATCCCGTAAGCTTCTGCACGCGAGGAGGGGCGCTAATTCGAACTGGGGAAATTTTCCTCTCGCAAATAGCGGAAGCTTCAACCGTTAGAAAGCCGGAGGGAGGAGAAGAAACCCCGTAAGCTTCTACATGCGAGGAGGGGTGCTAATTCGAGCAGGGAAAATTTCCCGCTCGCAAATAGTGCAAGCCTCAACCGTCAGAAAGCCAGAGAGAGGAGAAGAAATCCCGTAAGCTTTTGCACGCGAGGAGGGGCGTAATTCGAGCAGGGGAAATTTCCTGCTCGCAAATAGCGGAAGCCTCAACCGTCAAAAAGCCGGAGGGAGGAGAAGAAATCCCGTAAGCTTTTGCACGCGAGCAGGGGTGCTAATTCGACCAGAAAAAATTTTTCACTCACAAATAGCGGAAGCCTCAACCGTTAGAGAGCCAGAGGGAGAAAGAGAGAGAAGGTGCAACTTTTCTAAAGGCCTAGGGGGCCTATTTAAATGTTTTGGAGAGAATGAGGGGGAGTTATTACAATTTTCAAAATCCCAAAATTTTCCTAATTTTTCTTGAATTTTAAGAAATTTTTTGGAGATTTTTTCGTCCAAAATATCCCAAAAAAACACTTCTTTTCGGCTAGTGGGACTCGCTTAAGGCGGCGGAGAAAAACTGCCGAAACCAGTGCACCGATCTGTGGGTGTGTTACGCGGATCGTGGGTGGCGGGATGCGGCATCGCAGCAGCTGTGCGATCGGCCAAAAAAATAGCGGAGTGGGGGCTGGCGGAATGCGACACCGGCATTAGCCGTGAAGAAGATCACGCGGGCCCAAGAGACGCGCGTGCAAGCGGGTGTGTGGGCGTGCCCTAGCGGGCACACGGGGGAGCCACGGGCGCAACGCGCGACGCGCGAGCGTGCCAGGGAGCGGGCCGGCAGGTCCGGCGCGCAGTTTCACACCTGCGGCGGCGGCAGCGGGCAGGCCGGTTTGGCACCCCGACAAGTTCGAGCCCGGGACCATTTTTGGGATCCCCGGATTCGGCCGCCCGGACCATTCCAAGCTCGTTTTTCACCCTAACAAGTCCAAATTCGACATTTTTGGGATCCCCGTGACCGTTTTTCGATGTCCCGGACTCAATTTAGGCACTTTCAAAGCCGTTCGGAGCTCCTGTAGGCAAGATCAATGCTGAGTCACTCGAAAAAAATTCTCTAAAATTTGTGACGCATATTTTTGGACTCTTGAAGCTTCGACGTCCAAAAATAGGGGGGCGACTGATACGGCATTACAAAATTAGCTTGATCGGGCACGAATCTCGAGGCAAAAGCTAGTTGGAATCTTCAAAAATTAATTTCGGGAGCACCCGAACTTTGATTTCAACGATCTTATAGTCAAATTGAGCGTCTTGGAAATACAAACCCAACGACACCAAGATCAGCCCAATCCGAGCCCAAATGAGTCCGAATCAAGGACCCGAAGGGTTGTTGGAAGGTTCAAACCGCAATTTGAGTTACCAAACGATCTCCAATTTTAACGATCTTATACTCGAATCGAGCGGCTCGACGAGTTGAATCCAACAAGCCTAAGATTGCCGAATTCCGACATCATTAAGACCTCCCAATGTCCAATGATTGGTGCACGATCGAAGGGTTCAATATCGGCCGTCCATTCAAACAACTCCTTATTCGCCTATGATCTCACACCTATTTACGAGCCATGCCACTCCAGAAAAACTATAAATAGAGCCCTCATTCTTCACAAGGGGGACTCAAGTGAAGAGAGAGAAGAAGAAGAGGAGAAAGGGGAAAAGGAGAATCCTCTCCTCCTCGACCACCGCCGGAGTTCGTCCTGCCTCCCAAACACGTCGGGATTCTGCGTGATATTCGGGAGAACGTAGGAATTCTGCCCAACTTCCACGTGATGCTGAAATTCTTCCCAATTTACAACAGAGTTCCCTCCTGACGCCGAAACTCTGCCCAAGTGAAGCCGGAGTTCTCCTCTGCCACTAACAGTCGCCGGACTTCTACCCGACGTCGGACCTTCACTCTTCGCCAAGTTTCTACCTGATGCCAGACTCGTACTGATTATCGGACTTCGCTGGATGTCTATGCAAAGATGGATTTCTTTCCTTTGTTGGACTTCCACCTGACGTCGTCCTTCCGATCTTCGTTGTCAGACAACAGTTCTTTCGACCTCCGTCGCCCGCCGACTACGGTCCTCCTAACTTATGTCGCCCGCCGACTACAGTCTTTCCAACCTCTGTCGCCCGCCGACTACGGTCCTCCTGACTTACGTCGCCCACCGACTACAAGCCCTCCGACCTCCGTCGCTCGCCGACTACGGTCCTCCCAACCAAACGAGCATGTCAATAGTGATTGTTTATATTCATATCATATAATGTACTCTATAAAATGTACATCAAGCTAAGGCCTTCTCCCAAGGAAGGGCCTCATTTGTAATTGACTGCAATACTAGTGGATTCATTCAAACTGGGCTAGGCCCCGTGGTTTTTCCCCCTTTTCAGGGGTTTTCCACGTAAAAATCTTGGTGTCTCATAAATGTTAGACCCTCTCTCTTATCTGATTGTGTGCCAGATTTTCGTACAATGCTAAGACGATAAACTTTATATTTCTCTACCGCCGCAAATACTCCTGGGCGCAACAAATATAAATTCTACAGGTGCTTCTACTACTTAGCCCCCAAAAAAGTAAGAGCATGATGAGATGTGATTTTCTTTTTCTTACTCTATGTGAACCCAGAATCACCCCTAAATTTGGCATAAAAACTTATTTAATTCATAATTAATTTATATTAAATCCTAAAAATTCACATAAGCCCTCTAATTGTTCATAATTGAACCCTTAACTCATGAAAATTAAAAGCCCTATGATCATACCTTTAATTTAATATTAATTTATTTTTTAAGGAAAATTGATAATTAATTAAATTAATTAAATGAAAATATTTAAAAATTCCAATAAAATCCTAAATACTTGGAAACATTTCCTTAGGTCATTTTTAACTTTTGGGGTGATTTCAAGAGGTTTGTGACTTATTTGGATCAAAATCAAAAAATCTCCTCTAATTAAATAATTTTAAAAATTTTAAAAATACACAAACTTCACAAAATTATAACTTAATATAAAAAATTTTTAATGGAGCAAACTGAGAGTCTAATTACTCATTTTAAGATCTAATATTTAAGAAAAATACTAAAATTTAAAAAATCACTTTAATTTTAAAAGTTAAATGCAATTAAATAATTCCAAAAATTCTAAAAATTCAATAATTCACTTAAAATTCCAAAAAAATCATAATTTAATCATTCAAACCAGCATTTAATTATTTAACTCAGTAAATAGAATCGTCACTCTTTGCCCGTCAGCATAGTAATAATCTCCTTATAACTCTCAACTATTGTATTATGTGAATTAGTAGAGGATAACACAAAATCACTTTATTTAAAGGGAAGCCCGTCGGCCCACCATCTTGTACATGCCAATCAATCACCATCAACAGGTGAACTAGTCTATACTTGTCTTTTACACACATGTATTTTTATCACAATATTATAACAGTAACAGCGAGCAGCTATTACTCAATCACATATCCATATTCATTTATAATATGTTGCAACAAATAAAATATAATTGAGCATAATTCAAAAAAATGAAATAATTTACTAATTGTAGATAACAAAAATCATACTGAGCAAAAATTCACTTGTTCATAATTTGACCAAATTATTAAATATTGCCTAAAATAATATTATAAAGCTTTAGATGAACTAAATAACTATTTTTAGAAGTCAAAATAAATTTCTGAGTAGGTAAAAATCATTGTATTTTCAAAAGCACTAGGTAAAAAATCTTAAATAAATACTAAAAATATCATAATCTCAATATTTATTATATATAAAAAGTTTCGCGGTAAAAGTTTTACCAATATAAAATTATTCACATTTTTTAGTAACAAAAATATAAATTTGATCAGAAATTATAAAAAAATACAAAATATTTGAAATAAAAAATAGGGTAAAAGTTGATTACAACGAGACGAGCAATTTTCCCAACACGCACGACGAACAAAAATCGTTAGGCGGCCTCCAAATCTTATTTTTTCCTTTTCTCTCTCCTCACACTCTCTCTTAAATATCCTAAAACATTCTTTGTTAGCGAAAATCAAGAGGAAAAAGGGATTTAATTAAAAATATTATTAATGTTTTATAATATTTTGAATATGATGATAATATAATATTTAATTTAATTAATTTTTTAGTATAAAATTTAAAGAAATTATTTTAGGGCTAGCTTCAAAAATTATATAAAAATATTCATAAAATAAACATTTTATTTAAAAAATATTGGTAAAATCGATTTGCAAAACAGATATCTGACAGTCTAAAAATCCTCACTTGTACCGACATGTGCAAATTTTTAAGGAATTTCATCGGTACCTAAAAATTACGAAAAAATTCGTGCAATTAAAATACAACAATCTTAATGATATGGAGAAGACGGTTTGTGATTTAGTGTTATAATGACTCTAGAAAAAATTATTTATCTGGATTAAAAAACAGGTTATTACAATTTTTCCCGTTCGGGGTCATATGTGCTTCTTTCTTAAATCAAGCTACGACATTCAAGAGAAAATCTTCAATTATGAGTTTGAACCTATTAAAATATTTTATATTCGACTTTTGAGGTGATACATTAATCTTTAATGGTAAGTTAGATTTAATAATTGAAATTCAAATTTAAATCCTAATTGTCCAAAAAAAAAATTAATTCAGATTTGTTTTGCACCTTACAAGGCAAATCACCTTTTCAACACGAGACAGCTGACTCGTAAGCCGATTCGAGCTCGACTCATTAACGAACTCGCAAGTCTAGCTTATCGAGTATCGAGCTCAAGTTCGAGCAAAATTTCAAGCTCGTTATGTTATAGAGCTCGAGTTCAATACATGCCCTGTCCGACTCGAGTGCCCGTCGAGCCAACTCGATTAAAAAGAAACAAGCTACAGAGTGAGCCGTAAGTTCAGATCGGGTGAAAAAATGAACTTGGGTAAATTTCTCCTTTCCATCATCTATTATTCACCTTTTTTTTTTTTTTTGCTGAAAATTTTCCTTTAGACTGAAGTAGAAAGGCTTTTATATCGATAAAATGTTATTTCTTCTGATTGGGTTTGCTTTGAAGATTAAAATGTTTTCATGGCCTATTTTAATAGAAGTTCACTTTAGATATTATCTATATGTCATCATGTTTTTTTAAGTAACTTATTAATGTGCTTTTTTATTGTAAAAAATTAATAAAATACATAATTTTGATTATTAAAATAACATAAAAAAATATTCAATTTGAGCTTGTAATCGAGCTTGGCTATCGAGCTAACTTTACGAGCTCGAGCAACGAGCCGAATTCGAGCCTGGGATTCAGACACAGGAGTCTTACTCGAGCTCGAGTTCTTGACTCGAGTCAAGGTGGAGCTCAAGTTCGAGCCACATGCACATTAGCGAGCTAGGCTCTAACTATCTCTGGCATGAGCTCGACTCGACTCGTTTGCACCCCTAAGACAGACGGTGGGGCCTTCAGACCAGGTTGACTAGCGAGACGCGAATGCGGGCAAGAATTGAATCGGGATTTTTGATTTCATGTCATCCTGTGCACTATACAACCGGAATTTCGGGTCGGTCCAGGCCATTGTCGGGTTTCCAGGTCAACCTGAATCTGATCCAATTTTTAAATTATTGAACCCGAATCTCACCCATTTGATAAACGGGTTGACTCTAACCCAATTGTGCCAAATATTGACACCCCTATTAATAGAGCAATTTTTTATGCCTAAACGCGCGATGATGCAAAGTTGACACTCCACCCTATTGAATATTGATAGTCTTCTTATTATTCCTCTTGGATGGTCGGTCATGTTGTTCTAACAACCAGAGGATAATTTTTTGGGTACTTGTTGTTTGTCTTTCTTCTCCAATAGTTATTTTTTGTTGCTTTCTGAGTCCAATCCTTTTGGGCTTGTTTGCCTTTTGATTTTATAAGTCTTTTTCCTTGGTTTTTTCAGGTTTTCATCATGATATTCTTTTCTTAGTACTTTGCTAGTTTTTATGGATGCAAATCTTGGTGATATTGTATCATACAGATGTGTAAGATGTATTATGCCATGACTTTTATAATTATAATTTATATTATTTTCTAAACAATAATAATATAACATATTTTGGCTTTTCTTATATAAATTATTTTGTAAATAAATGTGCTTTGCCTTATTTAATTAATTTTTAAGCATACTTAACCCTATTGATAGCCTTCTTCTTATTCCTCTTGAATAGTCGGTCATGTTGTTCTAACAACCAGAGGATACAACAAGAGGATAATTTTTTGGGTAATTATTATTTGTGTTTCTTCTCCAATAGTTATTTTTTGTTGCTTTCTAAGTCCAGTCCTTTTGGGCTTGTTTGCCTTTTGATTTTATAAGTCTTTTTTTCCTTCGTTTTTTCAGGTTTTCATCATGATATTCTTTTCTTAGAGTTTTGCTAGTTTTTATGGATGCAAATCTTGGTGATATTGTATCATACAGATGTGTAAGATGTATTATGCCATGGCTTTTATAATTATAATTTATATTATTTTCTAAACAACACTAAAATAACATATTTTGGCTTTTCTTATATAAATTATTTTATAAATAAATCTGCTTTGCCTTATTTAATTAATTTTTAAGCATACTTAACCCTATTGATAGCCTTCTTCTTATTCCTCTTGGATGGTCGGTCCTGTTGTTCTAACAACCAGAGGATAATTTTTTGGGTACTTGTTGTTTTCATTTCTTCTCCAATGGTTATTTTTTGTTGCTTTCTGAGTCCAATCCTTTTGGGCTTGTTTGCCTTTGGATTTTATAAGTATTTTTTCTTCCTTTTTTCAGGTTTTCTTCATGATATTCTTTTCTTAGTACTTAACTAGTTTTTATGGATGCAAATCTTGGTGATATTGTATCATACAGATGTGTAAGATGTATTATGTCATGGCTTTTATAATTATAATTTATATTATTTTCTAAACAATATTAATATAACATATTTTGGCTTTTCTTATATAAATTATTTTGTAAATAAATCTGCTTTGCCTTATTTAATTAATTTTTAAGCATACTTAACCCTATTGATAGCCTTCTTCTTATTCCTCTTGGATGGTCGGTCCTGTTGTTCTAACAACCAGAGAATAATTTTTTGGGTACTTGTTGTTTGCCTTTCTTGTCCAATGATTATTTTTTGTTGCTTTCTTAGTTCAGTCCTTTTGGGCTTGTTTGCTTTTTGATTTTATAAGTCTTTTTCCTTCGTTTTTTAAGGTTTTCATCATGATATTCTTTTCTTAGTACTTTGCTAGTTTTATGGATGCAAATTTTAGTGATATTGTATCATACAGATGTGTAAGATGTATTATGCCATGGCTTTTATAATTATAATTTATATTATTTTCTAAACAATACTAATATAACATATCTTGGCTTTTCTTATATAAATTATTTTATAAATAAATCTGTTTTGTCTTATTTAATTAATTTTTAAGCATACTTAACCCTATTGATAGCCTTCTTCTTATTCCTCTTGGATGGTCGGTCCTGTTGTTCTAACAACCAGAGGATAATTTTTTTGGTACTTGTTGTTTGTCTTTCTTCTTCAATAGTTATTTTTTGTTGCTTTTTGAGTCCAGTCCTTTTGGGCTTTTTTGCCTTTTGATTTTATAAGTCTTTTTCCTTCATTCTTTCAGGTTTTCATCATGATATTCTTTTCGTAGTGCTTTGCTGGTTTTTATGGATGCAACTCTTTGTGATATTGTATCATACCAATGTGTAAGATGTATTATGTCATGACTTTTATAATTATAATTTATATTATTTTCTAAACAATACTAATATAACATATTTTGGCTTTTCTTATATAAATTATTTTGTATATAAATTTGTTTTGTCTTATTTAATTAATTTTTAAGCATACTTAACCCTATTGATAGCCTTCTTCTTATTCCTCTTGGATGGTCGGTCATGTTGTTCTAACAATCAGAGGATAATTTTTTGGGTACTCTTTATTTGTCTTTCTTCTCCAATTGGGCTTGTTTGCCTTTTGATTTTATAAGTCTTTTTTTTCGTTTTTTCAGATTTTCATCATGATATTCTTTTCTTAGTGCTTTGCTAGTTTTTATGGATGCAAATCTTGGTGATATTATATCATACATATGTGTAAGATGTATTATGTCATGGCTTTTATAATTATAATTTATATTATTTTCTAAACAATACTAATATAACATATTTTGGCTTTTCTTATATAAATTATTTTGTAAATAAATCTTCTTTGCCTTATTTAATTAATTTTTAAGCATACTTAACCCTATTGATAGCCTTCTTCTTATTCCTCTTGGATGGTTGGTCCTATTATTCTAACAAGCATAGGATAATTTTTTGGGTACTTGTTGTTTGTCTTTCTTCTCCAATAATTATTTTTTGTTGCTTTCTGAGTCCAGACCTTTTGGGCTTGTTTGTCTTTAAATTTTATAAGTATTTTTCCTTCGTTTTTTCAGATTTTCTTCTTGATATTCATTTCTTAGTGCTTTGTTAGTTTTTATGGATGCAAATCTTGGTGATATTGTATCATACATATGTGTAAGATGTATTATACCATGGCTTTTATAATTATAATTTATATTATTTTCTAAACAAAATTAATATAACATATTTTGGCTTTTCTTATATAAATTATTTTGTAAATAAATCTGCTTTGCCTTATTTAATTAATTTTTAAGCATACTTAACCCTATTGATAGCCTTCTTCTTATTCCTCTTGGATGGTCAGTCCTGTTGTTCTAACAACCATAGGATAATTTTTTGGTACTTATTGTTTGTCTTTCTTCTCCAATGGTTATTTTTTGTTGATTTCTGAGTCCAATCCTTTTGGGCTTGTTTGCCTTTTGATTTTATAAATCTTTTTCCTTCGTTTTTTCAGATTTTCATCATGATATTCTTTTCTTAGTGCTTTGCTAGTTTTTATGGATGCAAATCTTGGTGATATTGTATCATACAGATGTGTAAGATATATTATGTCATGACTTTTATAATTATAATTTATATTATTTTCTAAACAATACTAATATAACATATCTTAGCTTTTCTTATATAAATTATTTTATAAATAAATCTGTTTTGCCTTATTTAATTAATATTTAAGCATACTTAACCCTATTGATAGCCTTTTTCTTATTCCTCTTGGATGGTCGGTCCTGTTGTTCTAACAACCAGAGGATAATATTTTGGGTACTTGTTGTTTGCCTTTCTTCTCTAATGGTTATTTTTTGTTGCTTTCTGATTCCAGTCCTTTTGGGCTTGTTTGCCTTTTAATTTTATAAGTATTTTTTACTTCATTTTTTCAGGTTTTCATCATGATATTCTTTTCTTAGTGCTTTGCTAGTTTTATGGATGCAAATTTTGGTGATATTGTATCATACATATGTGTAAGATGTATTATGCCATGACTTTTATAATTATAATTTATATTATTTTTTAAACAATACTAATATAACATATTTTGGCTTTTCTTATATAAATTATTTTGTAAATAAATCTGTTTTGCCTTATTTAATTAATTTTTAAGCATACTTAACCCTATTGATAGCCTTCTTCTTATTCCTCTTGGATGGTTGGTCCTATTGTTCTAACAACCAGAGGATAATTTTTTGGGTACTTGTTGTTTGTCTTTCTTCTCCAATAGTTATTTTTTGTTGCTTTCTGAGTCTAGTCCTTTTGGACTTGTTTGCCTTTTGATTTTATAAGTCATTTTCCTTCATTTTTTCAGGTTTCATCATGATATTCTTTTCTTAATGCTTTGCTACTTTTTATGGATGCAACTCTTGATGATATTGTATCATACAGATGTGTAAGATGTATTATATCATGGTTTTTATAATTATAATTTATATTATTTTCTAAATAATACTAATATAACATATTTTGGCTTTTCTTATATAAATTATTTTGTAAATAAATCCGATTTGCCTTATTTAATTAATTTTTAAGCATACTTAACCCTATTGATAGCCTTCTTCTTATTCCTCTTGGATGGTTGGTCCTATTGTTCTAACAACCAGAGGATACTTTTTTGGGTACTTGTTGTTTGTCTTTCTTCTCCAATAGTTATTTTTTGTTGCTTTCTGAGTCCAGTCCTTTTGGGCTTGTTTGCCTTTTGATTTTATAAGTCTTTTTCTTTCATTTTTTCAGGTTTTCATCATGATATTCTTTTCTTAGTGCTTTGCTAGTTTTTATGGATGCAATTCTTGGTGATATTGTATCATACAGATGTGTAAGATGTATTATGTCATGGCTTTTATAATTATAATTTATATTATTTTCTAAACAATACTAATATAACATATTTTGTCTTTTCTTGTATAAATTATTTTGTAAATAAATCTGTTTTGCCTTATTTAATTAATTTTAAAGCATACTTAACCCTATTGATAGCCTTCTTCTTATTCCTCTTGGATGGTCGGTCCTGTTGTTCTAACAATCAGAGGATAATTTTTTGGGTACTGTTTGTTTGCCTTTCTTCTCCAATTTGACTTATTTGCCTTTTGATTTTATAAGTCTTTTTTTTCATTTTTTCAGGTTTTCATCATGATATTCTTTTCTTAATGCTTTGCTAGTTTTTATGGATGCAAATCTTGGTGATATTGTATCATATAGATGTGTAAGATGTATTATGCCATGGCTTTTATAATTATAATTTATATTATATCCTAAACAATACTAATATAATATATTTTGTCTTTTCTTATATAAATTATTTTGTAAAAAAATCTGCTTTGCCTTATTTAATTAATTTTTAAGTATACTTAACCCTATTGATAGCCTTCTTCTTATTCCTCTTGGATGGTCGGTCCTATTGTTCTAACAAGCAGAGGATAATGTTTTGGGTACTTGTTGTTTGTCTTTCTTCTCCAATGATTATTTTTTGTTGCTTTATGATTCCAGTCTTTTTGGGCTTGTTTGCCTTTTAATTTTATAAGTCTTTTTCCTTCGTTTTTTAGGTTTTCTTCTTGATATTCATTTCTTAGTGCTTTGCTAGTTTTTATGGATGCAAATCTTAGTGATATTGTATCATACATATGTGTAAGATGTATTATGCCATGGCTTTTATAATTATAATTTATATTATTTTCTAAACAAAACTAATATAACATATTTTGGCTTTTCTTATATAAATTATTTTGTAAATAAATCTGCTTTGCCTTATTTAATTAATTTTTAAGCATACTTAACCCTATTGATAGCCTTCTTCTTATTCCTCTTGGATGGTCGGTCCTGTTGTTCTAACAACCAGAGGATAATTTTTTGGTACTTGTTGTTTTTCTTTCTTCTCCAATGGTAATTTTTTGTTGATTTCTGAGTCCAGTCCTTTTGGGCTTGTTTGCCTTTTGATTTTATAAGTCTTTTTCCTTCGTTTTTTCAGATTTTCATCATGATATTCTTTTCTTAGTGTTTTGCTAGTTTTTATGGATGCAAATCTTGATCAATTGTGGTCTCCAAGACGAATCTGGAATGCATAACTGATTGTTCTTGAACAAATATCCATGCCTTATAGTGAAATCTGAAGCATAATTGTTTGTTAAGCATTCCTTCCAGATAGTACCGAAGTCACTTGTACAAGTAACTTCAAGCACACGTTGCGACGCATGTTAGATAGCTGGCTTCAGGTAATTGCATATGGGGCAGAATCAGTCTTAATTTTCAGGAGGGGCAAACTTATAAGTAAATGAGTAGAGATTTTTTTTGTCATAAATATATTTATAACCAAAATTTATTCCGGGGGCGTTACCCCTCGACCCCCTATTTGTTCATATCCTTTATCGTTGTACACTTCAGAGATATGTCGGGGGTCCAAGAGAACAGCGCCTCTTTGCGGGATTCGATCTGGTTGTGAGGATATTTTTTTGATTTTATTGACTATTTCTCTTTGTATTTGGTTTATCATTCCATAACAATAACATCTCTATATAATGTGTTTAATTATGTTTGGACAACTGCCTAAAAGATTATATATATATATTATAATTCATATTCAATGTAAATATATAACCAAACTACAATAAAGTCAAAAACATTTGAATAAAACTCTTATTCTTATTTAGCTTGTTAGACAAACGCGCTTATAAAAATTAGTCGAATATAAACTAAATATCAAACCAAATATGATTAAATATGAATAATGAGCTTTTTTAACAAACGGATCATTTTGTAACGATGGCTTATAAAAAATGCTACTAATTAAAAATATTAGCGGTCTATTATCACCTTCAGCTATAACTGCTCCTTTGGGTATAACATAATTAGAAGCAATTTTCTTGCGATAACAAATTTTTATGAGATAAATCTAATATGATGAGTGTAATTGAAATATGGAGTTCACAATAATCAACTTTATAACAAAATAATTACCCAGTTGCTAAGGCGAATAAGTTAAACATATCTTTACATGGCAAAATCTGAGTTTAGATTGACCTGTTTAACAAATATGTCAAGTTCAGATATGGAATTCTAACCCATTTAATAGCTGAGTCGGATTTAAGTTGACCGGTTAATCTAATATTAACTCAATTTTGACATGATAGTGACTCATTTAATTTTTTTTTTCTTAATTTTTTTTCTTGTTGTTATGCTATTCTTAGTTTTGGTCGATTAATTTAAATTCTATATTTGAGAAATTATATTTTTATTAATCAAAATGGGCTATTGGATTGGGTTTTAATTATCCGAGTCAAAGACTGATTGAATTTGGGTTCATCTTTTTGATTAGTTTGTTAAATTGATCGAATTTAATTTGGCTATATTCAAGCAAACTCAATTTTAAACTAGATCTAAATCCAACCCATTTTTACGCAGCTTTTCTTGGTCTGTTGTTAGGTGTTTTGGCTACTAAATAAGAGATATTGGGTTCAAGCCATGACTATGTATTGTGTGTGTGAGTCCCAAAATTGTCCTTGGATTCTCCAAAAAAAAAAAAAAAATACAACCATTTTTTACAATTGAGTATGCATTGTCCAAATAGGTGATAACAAAATTCGGTCACAAGGCCGATCCTGCCCACTCTGAAAGTCCCAGTTCTTTTGAACTCGCCACTTCAATTTGCACATTTTAAAAATAATTAAATAAATCAATGTATTATATTTCTCAAATAAAAAATTAATTTATATTTAAAATATTTAATTTGCATAATTTTTTTATTATATTTATTTTACTTCAATCTTCATATGCCCCCACCACCACATCATATGAGCTATCAACTCAAGAAAACTCAAAAAACCATAAAAACAATAACAAGAATGAGTTTTATGTGGGACTAAAGAGAAGATTTGAAGTTTATGAGCTCATAACATATATAATGTCAATTAAATCTATTTTTAAACAAATATTTTAATTAATTATTTATAATATGAATAATATTTATTTATTTATACATTATAAAAATAATTTTATCTATTTATTAATGATAAATTTTTAAAATGAATTTGCTATATAAGATATAGATGTAAAATTTATTTAAACATAAATTAATAATAATATTTATTAAATTCTTAAACTTATATTTGAATTAAATTTATATTAAATATGTAATATAGACTAATAATGAATTATACTAAATTATATGGTTATATATAAATTAAATTCAGATTAAAAATTAAATTTAAAAGTTGGAAAAACTTTAATTTAAATTCATCTTATTATTATGAGTGTAAATGCTTAGAATTAGGAGATTTTAGATTTGTTTTGCTCTTATGTGAAATTTTAAAAATAATTTTTAATTGATTATATAAATTTTATGCTTAAAAAATTCTTATTTCATTTAATTTTTTATTGTATATTTAAAATGATAACATATTATTATGCTAATTAATTAATTTTTTTTTCAACAAATCAAAATTCCATTGGCAAACCATATATCTTATTTTTCTTAAAATAAACAAAACGATATCAAACACATCGCCGTCCTAAAAATCTCCTCAACAAGATAAATTCGCAACAACAAAACCCTAATCGTAGCTGTTGTCCTAATACTCAAACCTTAATGGGTTGTTTGACAACAAGTGGGATTTAACTTTATTTGGATTTAGTAAATTCTGTAAATTCGGATTTATTAAATCCTGTATATCCGAATAGTAAATCCCAAGGCTGCTAAATCATAAAAGTGTTTGGTATGACAAATGTTAAATCCTGTTAAATTCTGATAAACTGTTTGATAACATATTTTAGGATTTATGATAGTCAGATATTTAAATGTGAAGAAGATAATTATAAATTAAAAAACATTTATAATTAAAAAATTAATATTTTATGAATTTAATAACAAGCCGAGACAAAGGCTTGTTGTTGTTGTTGTTGATGATGAATTTAATAACACATTAAGTTCAAGTTACTCATTAATTATTATTTATAATTTTAATTATATATTTAAAATTATATTAATTAAAATAATTATATTAATATTTAATTACTAATTATTCAATTAAATTAAATTAGATAATTAATTTGTACATTATTTATTTAATTCATTTACTTAATTATTAATATTTTAAATTATATTAATTTTTTTTTTGTGAATATTAATTATATTAATTAAGTTAATCTATAATAACTTAGAGGCGTCTAGGGTTTGCCTTTATCTTCTCTTTTCGTCTTTGCTGTTCGGCTTCGTTGCTTCGAAGGAGGTGTAGAGATTGCACGCGTCGCTTCTTCGGCTCCTTCGTGGCTTTTCAACTTCGCTCCTTCGACGACTTTCCCTTCCCGTCGGATCGGAAGTTACGACATTTTGATCGGAAGCAACAACGGGAGCTCGTGGCTGTGAAGGTAACTTTCTACCTTTCGCGCGCTTCTTCGGCCAAATCCCATAAATCCGCCGAAACGAGGGATTTAGTAAATCCGGGATTTAACGCGCGCACAAAAACCGTTTGGCTGGATTTAGCGTAAATCCGACATAAATCCCGCTGTAAATCGGATACCAAACAGCCACTAATTGATATATCCTACTTCCGAAAGAACTCAAATGGCGGAGAAAGAGTGTATAAGGGGTACGGCTAGCCGACGAGAAAAGAAAAAGAGGAAGAAGATAGAACTGGAGATGGAAGTATTGTCAGAGACCGCGGATAAAATGGCTCCCGTAGTTGGCTACTTCCCGTCCGGCTACGACCCCGTCGCCGCAGGCGCCGATCCTGACATCAAGCTCTTTAGAAACAAGAAGAAGCCCAATCGCCTTGAACTCGTGGTACGGCCAGATGACTGCAACGTAGAGTTCGTTGGTAAGAGTTATGCCGGCGAGGCTGCTTTGCCGCAGCTCTGCACCTACGCCCTCGGCGTCGTTGACAAGGAAACCCAGACTCTGAAGATTTTTCCCATTGCTGCCAACAAGGTTTTTGATCCATCTTAGAATTTGCACGCCTTAACATTTCAGTGTTAGTACTCTTCGTTATGGCTTGTGATTTATCTTGTAATGGGCGCCCTATATCTTTTCCTGAACAATTGGTTTATGCTTGTAACCTAGAAACTTTAGTAGCATGAATTGTTTCAGCTTAGAATTCAAGATTTTGTCTCACGTCCGAACTTCCAATTAAATGAAGACAGGCTGATTTTTTTTCTATCGTGACCCGACAACCTGACCCGGCCCAAAGTGTGTGTAAATTCTCCTTGAGTACCCACTGTGTACAAGAGGGCCGGGTCGTTGGGTCACGCTAGAGCTACGTATCTTCATTTAATTGGAGTCTGGATATAGAGCAACGTCCGAACTCCGCAGGTAATAATTTCTCATCTAAGTGACACTTTTTTGTATTACAGTGACATTTGAAATCACTGCTTCTTTGAATAATTCCATTATTTGAAATCTATATAACTTGTTTTAAACAAATGGGACTTGCATATGCTATCATTTTTTGTAGAGAATGTAATCATGGTGCATGTAGATATGTTGGTGTGCATGGTGGGAGTTGTAGGCATGATTATGGGTCCGTTTAGGACGGCTTCTGTTTTTAATTTATAAAGGTGGTTATAAAGTCGTTGTGGAGAAAGTGACGTTTTTGAAAGTTGTTATAGAAAACAACTTCCGAGCATAATTTTTTTTTTTTTTTTTAAATCATTGAAAAAGTAAAGGTCAAATAGAAGTTGTAGTTGCATTCTGAAAAACAAAGCAGTAAGAAAGCTGTCCCAAACGAAGCTTATATTATCAACCTAAATATTTAATTGATTACATGTAGCAATCATGAGGGTTAATCCTTACCCCTTGTTTTATTTCATGATTGGTAATTCAGTATTTGATGACTTCTCATATATGCTTTTGGTTTCAGTTCGAATTATCTTTCCTATTGATGAACAATTGGTTTTGCAAAAACTTGCTACATCCGTTCTCAGTCTTGTTCTGCACACTCTTTCCCAAGTTGTTTTGTCTTCCTATGTTGCTATTTATGTATCTACTAAATGTTCTTTTAGCATCATGACAAGCTAGTAATATGCGAGAGAATTCAGATCCTTAGGTTGGAGCCTAGATTTATCAATGGTTTTGGAGAGCCTACAAAAGTAGGCGAGGAAGTCATTATTGATGAGAAAAAGAAGCATCCGATGGCAGATCTTAATCTTCTTTATGGAACAAAGAGGTCTAAGATTATTGTGAGTTTTCCCTTTTATTTTTATATGTTATGTATGGTTTATATTTCTGTCATGCAGTTTGCATGGTTTTGGTTGCATGGTTGCATGCAGACACTATGCCTAGACTCAAATAGTAAGTTTAACAAGAGTTATAGGTTTTCTAAGTTACCATCATGTAACTTTCTTAAATGGACTCATATGGCATCTGCATCTCTTTCCAAGCACATAATCAACGATATTGAAGTCACAAGTCAAAGGAACAAAGATTTACTGCAACTCCAGTTGCAATCAAGTTGCATGGAGTGATATGGAAGGGAACCTATCCTCAACAACCGAAAAATTGAAGCAATCATAGAGAGCCAACAACAGTAATTCCAGAGAACCAATATAAGCAATGCCAAAGAACCACCTACAAACCAACAATGAATCTAACCAAACTAGCACATGAATTAGACAACACAAGTTCTTTTTTACAGGAATAATTTCAATTAAGTAAACAAAATAAAAATAAAATCAATGCTCAAATTATCAATCCACTAATCTTAATACATATGCTACATGTTTTCGACAACCCACGAGTATAAAATTTGATGTTTACATCAATTTCTCTATATTTCTCTCCTTGCTTCTAAATTTATGCATTGATTCTGCAACTTATGCATTGGCAGAGAGATGCAACCAAATTTATATGCTAATTCTGCAAACAAACACGATGACTAAAAATGTACAAATATGCTAACTTGCATACATGCGCATGCATAGCTAATTTGCTATATTTTTCTAATATATGCCACAATAGAATTTACCGATGTTTAATGATTGTTGTTTCTATGTCTTCCTTTAGGAAAGTAGACGGCAATCAATAAATAAAAAACTAAATGATCCTTCTATACTTGGGCCCCTTGAAGTTGGAACAGATGGAAACTTGAATGATGAAGCTTCAAAAGATATTAAAGAACCTTTGGATCGTAATATTCCACCTTATGATCCCTCTGCCGTGACACCACAGAGTGCTTATCCATTAAATAATATTATACCAAAAGGAGAACGAGGTTATCTCAAGGACATTCTGGAGACCTTGGAATTGGAGCCTGATAATGCTCGTAATGCCGAATTTTGGGAGAGCAACTACTACCCGAGTTTCGTTATTCATCGATTGTCTAAGCTGAGGGAGATACAGGTAATTCTCTCATCATTTTTATTTCGGTGTAACAATTAAAGCAATTATGTTTTCCTTGTGATTTCTTTTAATTAGGCGCTTTACTATTTTTGTTTTCTTTTAATGCTAAACTAAATTAAATAAATATCGTTATCATGTTTCAGTGTTGATTATATTACCTTTCCATATCCGACCTACTCGGGTACTTGGTTTGTAACTGTAATGGTCATCATTGAATTTTTTTTACTTTTGCTATATGGTTTGTACGTCACCTGTGGTATTGGTGTAACATACAGTTTTTCAAAAATTGATACGTTTCAGGCTTAGCTTTTGATCCAATTTTTAGTTTTTCAAAGAATGCGTTATGTTGTGAGGAGATTTAACTTTAATATCTGTTTATGGACTTTGTGGCGATATTCAATTGAGTTGATTCCATTTCCTTTAATTTTGCCTATTCTTCTTGTACTTGATCTAGTTCCATCATTATGATGTTCTTTGTATTACCTTCAACTTCTGAAAATTAACTCCTCACCAAGTTTAGAAAATAAGACATGAATGTCTTTTTTTTTTTTGAAATTTTTAATGATGCAATCCATTAGTCTTGCATAAATATGAGGGAGCCAAGTGTTATTGTGAACTGAAGGTCTTGAGTTGGTAGAAGAAACCAGATTGGGACCTCAATTTGAAAGATGGTATGAGCGCAGTTCATACCCACCATATCATAATTATAAGGATAAATATAGATAAAACCTTCAATGCCAATCAAAATAAGATCCATCTACATTCACTGCAGATAAGACATTGAAGTTTCCTTGTAAGAATTTTCTTATTAATGGATCTTCTTATGTTTCTCTTATGCTCCTACCTTTAGCATGGGCTGCAAATATTATGGAAACTATTCAACTGCTTTGGGCTTAGGAAAGAGCATCTATGTGGGTCCCAGTACATGAAAACTTTTGTCCATATAAATTTTCTTATCGATGCATGTTCTTTTTTTTGCTAGCCCCAAAATGCATTATCCTATAATAAATGCTCAAAGTTTTTTTTAATATATATAACAAGGGCCTTTCCTCACTTTCCTACTGCAATATGTATTCTTTATTCCTCAAATCTGCAACACAGGAAATGCAAAATCTCTCAAAAACCTAAAGACAAAGAATCAAGACTTTCAATATCTCAAAATAAATGGAATAGGGTCCTTCCTTCCATAGGATAAATACAATTTGCAAAGACAACTAACAAGTTCGACTCACAATACAACTTTATTGTTTACGTTGACAACATATCTACATATGGCAAGGACAACTGCACTATATCCTCCTACATTGTTGGATCAGCTTTTACAACTTTCTAAGCTGGATCACCTACATCATAACAAACAACTTGATGATAATCTCTAGTCTCATGTCATTAACAATTGAGATATTGCCCATTTGTTTCTAATAGTCTCATCATTTTGTCTCATTGGTGTAACTTCCACGAAGTCACTTATCCCAAGAGTACTCCAATACAAACATGCTTAACAATCATTACACTAAAATGCGTCTCGATGTTTAAGAGTTTAACATTATTTTCTTGAGGGGTTTTATAATTTCCCCAACAAGAAATTGATGTCCTCATCAATATCCTTAGCCCAAAACCATCCACCAGGCAAATACGAGCACTTAATTCCTATCATTCAGTCAGTGTATTGCTCTAATAACATTAAAATAGCTCAAACTCTTAACAATTAAGGTATTTTCCTCTTTGGCCTAGCGACCTTATAATTTTGTCCCATTAGTGTAATTTTCCAAAAGATCATTTCTCCTAAGAGTGCTCCAATACGAGCATGCATGACTTCGAAGTTTCAAATAAAACTCTAACAATTACACCTTGATGCTTTAAAATTTAGTTTTATGTTCTTAAAGGGTTTCAAAATCACCACAATATGTAAGTTCCCATGACCTTAATGCATAAATGATTTGATATTTTGGAAGCTTTAATAAAGTGAATAGTTTTTTATAAACTTGAGAAGTTTAGTAATGACCTTGTAAACTATTTGCACGTTTGTTCTACTGCGTCTTAAGTGACGATGAACCCTCCGAGGGATTTTTAAAGAGGGGAAGTCATATTTGCTCGTTTGCCCTTCTAAGACTTGATTTTTGGCATTTTTTGGGGATTTTGGTAAAGATTGTGTTTGAATGACGATGGCACTTGATTAGCAAGTGCTAGTTCTGTATAAAAGTGTTGGTAATGATGTTGGGTGCTGTTCTGACAAGTGGGCACCTAAGCTTTATAAAGAGGTGAAGGGGACGACAATGATTTTGAAGCAACCATCAAAGCTATGTAAAGAGGAGGAAGGGACAATGTTAAATTAGGACTGATCATCAAAGCTACTTGAATGAACAATGAGCTCATATCTTTGAAGCTCTTTAGAGGTCCCCATGATAGAGTAGGCAAGGGTGCATGGCTGCATGCCATTACCTTTGACTTGAGTTGTATATGTTGATATAGCGCCTCCTTTATTGTTTATTAAAATATTTTTTTTTGGGTTGTATTTCATAATAGGAGAGTATTCCTAGTTTACTCATCCCTACTTGACAAAGAGTACACGAGTTACAAAATGTCCATGATTCTTGAATGAAATAAGTTGTCGTAACTCGTAATATTGTTGTTAAGAAGGTTGACCTTCTTGGAACTGATAAGGATGATAGATCCTTGTACAGAGATGCATTATGATTGGTTTGTAGTACACTAATTGGTGATAGTGGGATGACTTCTCGCAAATTATGCTAAAACATTCTTTGCCTATACAGTCTTTGAATGTCGATAGATATGTGGGTTGATGAGTAATCTTCAATTCGATACTTTATTTTGCACACAATCAGTAAAATAAAAGGTTAATAAGCAAACCTGCTGTTGACCTAGAAAAACTCTTCTATTTTCAAGTTAATTATTGTGTTAGAAAATGAATAAAGAGTTGAAATTGATTCATTGGAGTTTTCCTATTCAAGTGAATAGTGAGGACTGCACGAACTAGTCTTATTGGAGAGAGACACGAAGAAATTTACTGATGTGAGATTGAATGCGAGTTCAGTACTTTTGTGGGGATGAATGCTAGATGGAGGAGAAACTTCATCTTCAGGATATGTGTTGGACTAAAATGACCCTAGGTGAAGGGTATTTTGGTCTTGCGACTGATTAAGAGGTTTGAGAAGTGAGACACCTTGTCTCAAAGATTTGTCAAATGGTCCTATCCTTGGGGGTAATGAACAAATGGACGAGCAGCCCTTAGGGTTTAAAATTTATGTTTTTGGTGATTGAAATCGGACGATACTATGGTTCTTCGATTAGTGTAGGATCTCATGTCATTTGAGTTGATCCATTGGATCATGATTGATATCGCAAGATTTATGTTCGGTTTGATGGAACGGTGTATGCATTTCTTGATGTAAAATGACGAGTGAGATCTACAAGTACTATTTCTTGACCTACCTTCTACCCTCGTTGCATGGAAATTGAGGACATAATTTGTAGGTTGGATGGCTCTTATAATTAGACTTCATAATTTGTAGGATCAAATAAAAATCCTTTATATTGGCTAAAATCTATTATTTGAATAGATCTTAGGGGACCATATTGAATATTTGACTGGCATACCATGCTTATGGTTGAAAGATAATAAGATAGGTACAGGTAAAAAAAAATGTTACTGCTTGAAATAGAATGTATTACTTCTCCCTACATCAATTTGAGGGATGCAATAACCTGGGTTGTTTGGTTTCTCTTCTGGTGCAGAGTTTGACCGTGTATTTGGTAGCCAATTTTTCGTTCATGTTATACTTCTCAGGTGACGGAAAGCATAGAACCAACTCACCAAGCCAATATTTCATTCCACTATTTTAGCAGTGAGATATTTATTACATAGTTTTTGGTAAATTATTTATTTCTACACAACAACTTTTAAAATCCTTGTCAACTGGGTTAGCTATTACCCACAAATTTTGATTGAAAAAAAACCTGTTATTTGATTGCTTATTAGAATGTCTGCAAGGTACTGGTTAGATAATGTGGAATGAATATAAGATTATCACAGGAGAAGGGATAGGACATTAACATTCTGAAACTCGATTTGCCTAATATTGTTGCTTTTATCCCTAAAATTATTTGCTAGCCTATAAGCTCTACGATTTTTTTTATCATAAATGCTGAATTCATTTGCTTCTGTTGTGTGAAAATGCATATCTATGGTTTATGAAGTCATACTAATCTCTTAAGCATAAGTTGTCTTTTGCTTCTTATTTTAGATTTAGGCTTCACTTGGGACGGCTTTCGTACAGCTTCTTAAAGCAACTTTTTAGTACAAAAATATAAATTTTTGTTCTAAAAAGTTGCTTTAAGAAGCAGTAATAAAGCCGTTCCAAATGAAGCCTTAGAATCATGATAAATGGTAACATTAACACCAACTTGTCAGCAAATCAAACATTATTGCTATCTACACCAGCTTCTTCCATTTACATGTCCTGGTCTAGGTTTATTTCTGGCGTCTTACGTGGACTAAGGCTTCGTTTGGGACGGCTTTGTTCATGCTTTTTAAAACAACTTCTTAGTATAAAAATTACAAATTTTGTATTAGAAAGCTCCTTTAATAAGTAGTAAGAAAGCCGTCCCAAACGAAACCTAATTTTTCCCATACTTTTTTGTAGGACGAGGAGGAAAAGACCCAGTTTGCGTGCATATTGTCATACATCACTCACCTTATAAACTTCCGGAAGGTTGCAGAATCTGTACGACGCAGAAAAGATAAACCTGATTATGCTGAAGCAATGAGCAAATTCATGATACCAAGCGTTGTCTTTCAAAGGTTTCTCACACTCTTCTTGGATCCAGTCTCGAATTTAATTTCATCTGAAAAGAGTGTACTCCTAATTTGCTACGTCTTAGTTCTGACCCTCCATGCGGACGACTTTCTGACCGACTCAACTGACATTGAAAAGGATTTGGCTATCGCCAGAGATTCACTTAAACCATATTTTCTGCAATTGGGATGCAAAACTGACAACCCTAAACCCTTTCAGAAATCTCGAATGACTCTTCCAGTCCCACTAGTTTTTCAGGGCCTAAAGAAGAGGAGATTTAGACGGAGAGGTATTTTTGCTTAAGCCGCTGGTTTCTAATTATTGAAGATTTACTTCGACATTCACTGGCCGAGTACTGAGATTTCAAACTTCAAATGAATGGTTATTAATGGATTATCAACAAGAGATTTACGAGTTTCTCTGGTTTTACATATGCTTCATATATTATGCTGCGATTGTCTTTGTTTGAATCCTTTCGAGTCTTTTCAAATTGTTCATCTCTGACAATTGGAAGAGCTTTGTCGAGCTCTACAAAACTTAAATCCTCCATTGTTGGTGGAATTGATCCAGTTTTAATCAGCTGGAATATATCTTGTCCAGCTTGAAGCTTTGCCAATCAATTTCATTGTGATTTGGTTCGGATCATCTCAGATCTGGTTAGACATTTATTTATTTCTCTTATATATTCCTAGCTAATTATGAATAGGGGTGCAAACGAGTCTAGTCGAGTTGAGTTTAGATCCTTATCGAGCTCGGCTCGTTACATGGAAAGCAAGCTTGAACTCGAGCTCGTTTCACAGTAAACGAGCTCGAGCTGGCTTGCCAGTCATGGGCGGGAATTTTTAAATTTAGTCGGGATTTTTAAAAAATTTCAAAATTAGAAGGGATTTTTAAAACTTAAGTTGGATTTTTAAAACTTAGATAAAATTTAAAATATATATATGAAATGTTTAACATTTAAATTAAAATTAGGTGATTATTATTATTATTATTATTTTAAATAGTTATATATAATAAATAAAATAAAATTATTTTAAAAATATTAATATTTATTCGAGCCGGCTCACGAGCCGAGCAAGCTCGAGCTCGAGCTCGTTTACTAAACGAGCTCGACTCGCGAGCTCGATAAACTCGGCTCGCGAGCTTATAAACGAGTCGAGCTCGAGCTGGCTCAGCTCACTTACACCCCTAATTATGAACTCTCCCAAGTTAATTTTTTGCTTGTAGCCATGCTTGTTGAGAATTCAGTTCAAATTCAAGTTCAAAGTTAATTTAAGTTTCGTTTGAGACGGCTTTCTTTTTTTCTTAATCAGCATAAAAAATTGTTTTAGACAACAACAACAACAACAACATCAAGCCTTTATCCCACTACGTGGGGTCGGCTACATGAATCCTTTTTCTCCATTGTGTTCTATTAAAAGTCAAATTCTCATTTAAACCTAATAAAGAAAGGTCATTCCTAATATTTTCTAACCAAGTCTTTTTAGGTCTACCCCTACCTTTCTTAACATAAGTCAAATCTAATACCTCTACTCTCCTAACCGGGTCATCGAAAGGCCGTCGTTTTATGTGACCAAACCATCTAAGGCGACTCTCTCTAATTTTATCTTCTACTGGAGCTACTCCAACCTTTTCACGTATATGCTCATTTCGTATCCTATCTCTAAGGGTAAAGCCACTCATCCACCTGAGCATTCTCATCTCTGCCACACTTAACTTAGTATTATGCTTCTCTTTTAATGGCCAACATTCGGCACCATAAAGCATTGCAGGCCTCACTACCATCTTATAGAATTTTCCTTTAAGTTTGAGGGGTACATTTCTATCACATAATAAGCCCGATGCATTCCTCCACTTCAACCATCCAACTTGAATTCTGCTGATAATATCCCCATCTATTTCACCATCACTTTGAACAATTGATCCAAGATATCTAAAACGTGTACTCTTATTAATGACTTGATCGCCCAAAGTCACAATCTCTTCAGTAGGTCTATTACTACTAAAATTACACTCCATATATTCCGTTTTAGATCTACTCAAGCGAAAACCTTTAGACTCTAAGGTTGACCTCCATAATTCAAGTTTACCTTCAACTCCCTCTCTAGTCTTATCAACAAGAAGAATATCATCAGCAAAAAGCATACACCAAGGTACATCCTCTTGCAAATGTCTAGTGAGAACATCCAAGACTAAAGCAAAAAGATATGGGCTTAAGGCTGATCCTTGATGTAACCCAACCGAAATAGGGAAATACTTGGTCAATCCACCTTGTGTTTGAACACAAGTAATAGCTCCTGCATACATATCTTTAATGATTTGAATATAAGCATTATTGACTCCTTTCTTTTCAAGAACTCTCCATAGCACTTCTCTTGGAACTTTATCATATGCTTTTTCTAAATCAATAAATATCATATGTAGATCCTCCTTATTTTCTCTATATTTCTCCATCAAACCTCTTAATAAATGTATGGCTTCCATAGTCGACCTACCCGGCATGAATCCAAATTGATTTTGAGAAACATTAGTATCACGCCGCAACCTATGCTCCATAACTCGCTCCCATAGTTTTAAAGTATGACACATTAACTTAATACCTCTATAATTCGCACAATCTTGTGCATCACCTTTATTCTTAAAAATAGGAATTAACATACTCATTCTCCACTCATCTGGCATCTTTTTAGTCTTCAAAATAGTATTAAAAAGTTTAGTAAGCCATGAAATTCCTTCATCTCCTAAGCATTTCCACACCTCTATTGGGATATCATCAGGTCCAACAGCTTTTCCACCCTTCATTTTCTTTAAAGCCTCTCTAACTTCAGTTTTACTAATACGCCGATAAAAATAGAAATCTTTATTTTCATTTAGGGTGCTAAGGTCACTACAGTCAATCTTATTTTCACAATCTTCATTAAAAAGGTTAGCAAAATATCTCATCCATCTTTGTTGAATATCATCTTCTAAGAAAAGTATTTTTTGATCTTCATCTTTAATACACTTCACTTGAACTAAATCCTTACTACTCCTATCTCTTTGTTTGGCTAACTTATACATATATCTTTCTCCTTCTTTAGTATCTAATCTATTATATAAATCACTAAAAGCTAATGTCTTTGCATCGCATATGGCTTTCTTAGCATCCTTACGAGCAACTTTATATATTTCCCAATTATCGGAATTTTTAAAATTAAACCAATTTTTATAACAAAGCTTCTTAATTTTTATCTTTTCTTGCACATTAGGATTCCACCACCAACTATTTTTACTATTAGGAGCTTTTCCCTTTGATACTCCAAGGACATCTTTTGCAATATAAAAAATTGTTTTAGAAATTAGAAAAAATGTTATCCTAAATAAAGTCTTAATTTTCTAATTAGACTCTCAGTTATAGTTTAAATCTTCATAAGTTCTGTCTATTTAGAAAGATTTATATGCATATTATGAAATTATAATATTTTTATGTAAAATAACATTTTAACTCTTTATATTTATTTATACATTATTTTAATCTTCACCTTACATCAATATATACGCAGAAAAAAAAAAAACAAACAAATTTTATTTCTGTAAATTTATATTTATTATATTTTTGGTGTGATTTAAAAATGTAAGAGGTATATAAATAAATATAAATTTTAAATTTTAGATTTATAAATATATAATAATTTTATAAAATGTATGTAAATGTCACATCTAGTTATATATGTTTATATATAAAGCAAATTCTTGGCTAGTATATGATTGTTGCAAACACGCTCAGTACAAAAATAATTTATTTTTTAATCTGAACTCTCATCTCTAGTTAAATGAAATGCAACTTAATGTCATTTAGATTTTATTTGGGACTATTTTTTTTGCTGCTTTTTAAATTAATTTTTTTATAAAAAATATTTTGTTTTTAATCAACGGATAGAATGAAAATTTGGATGGCTATTAAAATTTTTATACTAAAAAACTATTTTAAAAATTAGTAAGAAAACCGTCACAAATAAAACCTTATTCGTCACAAACGAAATCTTATTCTTTTGAGACTGCTTAAAATAACTTTTTAATATATATACTAAAAAAAAAATACTTTGATAAACAATACGAAAGCCCATCTTAAACTAAACCTAAGAATCATCATTAGGTTTGTCTCTCTAAGGTTTCGTTTGGGACAACTTTCTTACTTCTAAAAACAACTTTCTAGTGCAAAAATTTTAGTTTTTCACTAAAAAGCTGCTTTTAAAAGCAGTAAGAAAGTCATCCTAAACATAGCCTAAGTATCATAAATCGCTGTATTAGCTACTAATATCCATGAGAGGCATCACCTATCATAATTGTATTAACTTAGCAACATACAGTACATTCTCTTCTCCAGCTCCAATTCAACCAACACCAAATATTCCTAAATAAGCATGAAATTCATCGTAATCCCAAAATAAATCAAAATCAGAACAAAATTCCATGTTACAAAGAGTTGAGAAGTATACCACAAACAGATCTGACAACTACAGAAACTTGCAAACGCCAATTGAATAACTCAATGCCTACAAACATTGGAACAAAGTACAAACCAGGACACACCACATTTGCACCCAAAACCAACATGAGAGAAAACCAGACTAAAAAGATATACAAGTTCTTAAGATTATCATAAGTAAGCTTATCATGTCTTGGATTCTTCATTCCTTTTCAAGTAAGCTTGGGCTTCAACAACCTCCCCACTTGCATGCTCAATGCCCGAACTTCTTTGGCCGTCGGTCGAGCCGCCGGTCGAAATATCAGCCTTAGTGGCATCTTGTTTGCTCGCTTGCGCGTCCATTGAGCTACTTGATGGAGCGCTACCTCGTGGGAGCTCAGGCATGGCGGAACCGGGCGGCGGGAGCTCGCCACCACTAGAAGCAAGAGAATTCTGTGGAAGATGCATGGATGGAATGCCATTGATGACCCCAGGTCTGATGCCCAGGTGGCTTGGGAAAGGCATCGATTGCGACTGGAGTTGCCGCTGCTGTCCATGAAGTTGCTGAGGAGTGAAGTGCATGAGCGGCCGGGGTGGGAAAGCTGGGCCTTGCTGCATAAAAGGGCTTCCCTGCTGCATTGCGGGGTGTGGAACTACCTGCGCAGCAAGTCAGATATTTCAGGCAATGACTATATGTCTTTTCTACTTTAACTTCAGTAATTAACGGCATTATTCGGTTAAAATATTTAGGTGAGAATTTGAAAGTTAGGATTGAAGGGTGTTAGTATTATAAATAGCCAACATTTCAGTGTTATACTTCAACAATCTACAAATTAAGCTTTAGAAGGCCCATTTTAAAGCATGGAACTAAAGGTGTCAACCATGCCCAATATGATAAAAAATGGAACAAGTCACAACATACTGGTTTCTGAAGATAACTTGAATTTCACATTACCTAAAAACGCTTTAAATAAGTCCTTAAACAGATAAGAAAAATACTTTTTACTCCCAAGTAGATTGAAAATTTGATACTTCAACATAAAACTAGCGCGGTAAACTCTGACTAATCCCATCTTCAGCTAATCCAACCAAGCTCAAGATCAACTGGAAATTGTCAAGCTTGGTTCGCCTGATTTAGGCTTTCGTTTGGGACGGCTTTGTTACTGCTTCTTAAAGCAGCTTGCTAGTATAAAAATTAAAATTTTTATACTAGAAAGCTACTTTAATAAGCAGTGAGAAAGTAGTCCCAAACAAAGCCTTAATCTCGACTCAAACATGTTGGGATCTCATTAAGTTCGATGTCCAATCCTAACATGTGCAAACATGCATTCAAACATCCATAGGTGATACATATATAGCTGAGTAATTACAAACAGAGAACATAAAAATACAAACACATGCATGCATTCTTACATACAAGCCTTTTAAGAGAGCATTTGGGATAGTTCTTTCACAATTTTATTTTATTTGGCTATATCATTATGGTTGCTTTTCAAAAATATTACAATGAGAAGAAGCTTTAAACAAACAGGAAAGCTAATGTCCAATTTATTTTTGAAGAAAACAAATCTATAATAATCACAACAGCTTTAGAAATTGGCTTTTACCACAACGCTTGCATAGCTAATTTTACAAAAAACTGTAGACCCATATATTGATTTCATCTCAATCAAGATTATTCAATCTAGACTGGGGTGAACCAAATTTGTTTCAAACAAGTATGGTGAGTTAGTCACCTTGCCATAAATTGCCTGGTCTTTGATCTTTCAGTTTGCTAGTCAAACTCTCAGCCCTAACAAATTTATACCCCTATGTAAAACTAGAGATGAGAATAAGCATAAATATTGTGCAGAGAAAAAACCTGAGGACGAACTGAAGGAGTTGGAGGCTGTGCATCAGCTATTGCGGCAAGATAAAGCAGATTCTTTTGGAGCTGGGCTTGGTACCTGGCCATTTGGTGGAACAATCAGAACCATTAGTTTCAATACATTTAAACAAGTGAAAAGATAGAGTTTTCTAGCAAAAATATTGCAGTAACTTGAGCAGTGTAATCGGTTAATTTAACCCCTTTACGAATTAGGATGAAGTCCAATACTTGCCAACAATGCTGAACTTTGGCGAAAAGGATCAAAATGATCCCTTGATTCTTTATGAAGAATCAAAATGATCCCAGATTATATTAATGGATCATTTTGGTCCCTCAAGTCTTTAAAAATGAATCAAAATAGTCATATAGTGAGATTATTTTGAATCTTCTTAAAGGAATTGAGAGATCAAAATGATCCTTTAATATAATTAGGGATTATTTTGATCTTTAATAAAGAGTTAAAGTATAATTTTGATCATTTTCTCGTGAAACTTGAAAAGATTTTAGTACATCACCAAGGCTGCTAGAATCAAGAAATCAATATAATATAATTGAAAGCAAAATGAAGCTTGCAAGTACTTAACTCGAGGAGCAGACCCAAAGTGATGATAAATGCAATGAAAACAAAACTGCCAAATTGGCTTCCAATGTCAACAACGATCAAATTCACACTTACAAAAAAAAAAAAAAAAGCATGCCGAACATGTATCTTACTTGCCAAAAAATTAATCACCATCCAAAACTAAGTGGTTGTTTGGTAGCAGTATTTAAGCAGGATTTACGTCGGATTCATCGTAAATCCTTCCAAACAGTTTGAGAGTGCGCAATGAATCCGAATCAATTGTAAATCTCATTCTTCGGTGGATTTAAGGGATTTACGGACTTGACGAGAATGCTTCTCACGCAACGGCCTTAGTGGGGAGAAAGATGGTTTACCTTCGCAGCGATCGAGCTCTCGTTGTGACTTCCAATCCGACGTCGTCGAATGAGACGAAGAAGCGATGAAGAAATGGCATTGAGGAGAAGCAAAACAACGAAGAAATGGAGAAGTTGAAAAGCAAATCGTATCATTTAAATTAGAAATTAAATTAATTTAGCTTAATTAATATAGCATAAAACATTAATAATTAATTAGATAATTAATGATATAATTAAAAATTAAATTTATATTTAAGAATACTTAAAAAATTAGAATTAATAATTAATAATCAAATAATTCAATATGTAAATAACAATTAACTAATTAAGTAGAAGTAATTAAATAATTAATATGGTAATTACCAAGAGGTATGTGAAATAATAATTAATTGGAAGTAATAGAATACTTAAATAATTTCTTAGATAATTAATAGTATACTTAGTAATTAAAAATTATTTAATTAGTTTTAAATAATTATTTAAATCAATTAATCATTAAACTAGCTTCTAATTATGTTATTTATAATTATAATTTATTGAAACTTATTAAAATTATAATTAATAAGTAATTATTATTTCAAATACAAAATAAATTTGAAACATAAATTATTTGAATTTTTAATGAACTAATCGTTTAAAATCCTGAATTATGTTATCAAATAATTTTACAGGATTTAATAGGAATTAATATTTCTCTTGCCAAATAGGTTTCAAGATTTAACACACTATGGATTTACTAAATCCATATTTATAGAATTTTTTTAGATTTTACTAAAGTTAAATCCTACTTGTTGCCAAATAGCCCCTAAGATCTAAACAAATTAAGAAAAGAATAAGTGATGTGACACAGGATGTTTATTCAAGAAAAAGTAGGCCAACAACTAGAACCCAAAGCAAAAACAAAGGGAAGAGGATTCAAGAACCCATGTCAAGGAGCA
The DNA here is from genome assembly GCA_019514585.1 of Dendrobium officinale. NCBI lineage: Eukaryota > Viridiplantae > Streptophyta > Magnoliopsida > Asparagales > Orchidaceae > Dendrobium > Dendrobium officinale. The sequence goes on from CM033697.1 coordinate 6,445,103, forward strand.
ATGAAAGCTCTTAAGTGGAATTTCTATTTTATGTGAGTGGTATTTGTTGTGAAAGATAGTGTTTGTGATTTTTAATTTGTGGCTATAATTATAATTTGAAAATATGAAATTCAAATTAAAAAAAATTAAAGTTTACATTTTCAAGTTTGAGGAAATGTGATTATTTTAATGTGCAATTGTGTATTTGAATAAAATAGTTCAAATAAGCATGGGCCCTCACTCCTTTTTTTCCTCTCTTCATGTAATTTAAATTGATTGGTCAAAAGAAAATTTTATGGTTATATCTCTCACTCTCATATATACTCTCCAGTGTGGCGGCCCTCACTCGTTTTTTTCCTCTCTTCATGTAATTTAAATTGACAGTTGTAAACCTATTCATACTTGATGGAATGAAGAATGAAGGAGGTTATTGATGTGTTGAAAATTTTGGAGTTTGTTCCAAAGAAGCGAGAGCCTAGATAGTCGGCCTCACCCTTGAAGGGATTTGATGATTTCTTCAAACTTGCTATTTTGGTAACAAGTATTGAATCTCCTTAAATCCTATCTATTATTTAATACAAATTCTTTTACATTTATTCCCTCACACTCACTTATCAATTATCTATTCAATTACCCACAAAAATCACTAAGAAAAACCTATAACAGCTCTTGGCCAAGGCTAGGCTGAATATGACCTATTTTGGTTCTCGCCTCTGTTAACCCAACCAAAGCCCTCGGAAAATTATGAAACTTCCCAAAATTAAAGTAGACACTCATTTTCCATATCAGGAGTTTCAAAGTCTTGGAGTTCCCATATTTTGAAACCCTAAAACCCTAAATCTCAAGTAGGAGAATTCGGTCAGCTTCCCTTCTTCCCTTCATAGCCTACTATTATATGGGAATTTAACATACTCTGAAAATTTTCCAAAGGCTTTTAAATCATTCCTAACTTCTTTAGAAGCCTTCCAATTCCAAATCAGTTACCCCTTAGTGGTCTAACCGTAGGCCACACTAAAAAAAAAGTTATCAGAGCTTAGATTGGTGGAGCATTGGAGACTTCACTGCTAAGAGTGGTTGTTTGGGAAAACACTTGCAATTGGTGAACTGATATCCATAAAAAGGACATTCTTTGATTTTGGGATTTGTTTACTTTTTAATGGTATTTAATTTTCTATTGCAAAGTTTTGAGACAAATTACCTATTTGAGTTAATTCTATGAACAAAAATGTAGCTGGGTCAACTAGCTGCCTCCACTTTCAATTGTTTAACTAATCACCCTTTAAACTTATCTCACCATCAAATTGCTAGAGTGAAATCACATTAATAAGGTGGTGATCCACTTGAAAAATAAACCCTAACCTATGTTCCAATCAATATTAGCTCCCTATATTTAAACTTCAGTTTTACTGAAAATTTTCAAAAAGTTTAGAACTTTATTTTAAGCTTTTCTTTTATAAATTTTTACAGCAAGCACTCATTGCATATTTTAATAAAAAATAAAAAAACTTCTCCCATATTGCATCTACATTGTATTCTCACTGCATAAAACATGTCAAAATATCTGCTAGCATGGATCAAATGAAAAAATTTATGAGGAAGTGTAGAAGAAGATGCCTTACATAATGAGGAGACCTTTCCTAAATTACAAAACATGATTATGAATCTAACTAACCAAATGCAAGCCATGATCGCACTAGGATGCAAGACCAACCACCTGCCCATAACTAAGCTATTTATGGAAAACCTATGACTGACCATCCACCAAGGACAAATTATTTAGGAACCATCGTAGGAATGAGCATCATAGACATCATAGACACGTACATATGAAACCAAAAATAAGGTTACAGTAGAAGCCCCATGATATTCATGATCCCAGGTTTCTAGACTAGCTTATTAAAAAGGATGACTATTAAAAAACTATATTTGCTAAGATGAAGTTAACAAGCCATGCAAAAATTTATTGGAATAATATCTTAGCAACATAGGAGAGACAGAGCATAATATTCCTGACTTAAGTAAAGATCAAATAAATGTGTTAGACCGGTCCACTGGACCGGTCTAGCCGGTCCATACAAAACCGGCTTATGGGTGAAACAGGTGGAGGTTTTCTGCCTCCTGTACGCAAGAGCCGACCGCCCAGGTTTGACGAAGCCATTTTGGAAGGATTTTTGAGGGAGTTAGGAAGGAAATTTGAATGTAGGGACTGTTTAGACTTTAGAGATTTCCTTTTGAATTGTATGCATTAAATAGTTGGTTTTCCTCGGGTTAGGGCATCTTGAATTTGGCTGAAATTTGAGATCTCTTAGGTTTAGTTTTCCTTTGGGCTCTAGCGGCATCTAGAGAAAAAGGGAGAGATCGATCCTCCTCTCGAATTGAGGATCACTTGTATCTTGTTTGTTTTTCTTCCGTTAGTTGAATTTTCTCAATAAAGTTGGCTGTTTTTCTTTGATTTGTCCTCTACTTGTTGAGTATTCTCACTGATTTTGTCAAGATCATTACATTGATTTTAACTCTTCATAAAAGAATTCTTTGAAGGACATGTGAATTAATGAGGCACAAGATGACTATCCAAGAAAAAGTGAAACAACAACTAGAACCTAGAGCAACAATGAATTTCAAATTCCTTCAAATTTTTGGAGTTTATTCCAAGCCAGCCTCATGCTTATAGGTTCTAGTTGCAACAATGAACAATAATTACTATCTCACGAATGTATTAAGATCAAGAAGAAAGCCATCATCAATAATCTATCAATTAAGTATTATAGTGATCATTTTTCCATAAAATAAACTCAAATATGAAAGTACTCTTGAGATGTTAGATTCATAGAAGAAGCACATCTATCACAGAATTTTCTACAAATGTCCAAATTCATGGCCGATCATTTTTGCAAATATCTTCCAAAGAGAGTGGAAAAACAATTTCAAATTTCCAAAAAGAAAAAGGCAAAAGAGATAATAGATAGATCTCCACTGTATCCATGGTATTTTCTACCGAGTCCAACGAGAGGTTCATGGTTTTTTTATGTCTTCTAATATGGATTTTCTGACACATTTCTGCATGTCCAGTATATGCTAGTGCCATTTCAAAAGTGTGTCCATGTCCACCAAATATCAGACAATGCATACCTCGAGTATTAGGAATATCCATGCAACATAATAGAAATTTTGGACGACATCACAACAAAAGATATATATGACCATTCACAAGTTATCGCATTAAAGTGAAGCTCACGGCAGATATCAGTAATCCACTGGCTACTCTCTAACTTTAATGCAAAATTTGTATCAGTACCAATGCACATACGAAGAAAACTAATTCACACAGAACAGTTTCCAGAAACAAATCAATGAATCTGATTTAACGTACAAGATTGATACACCATTAAACAATATAACCTTTTATCAAATTAAAGCCAACACTTTGTTAGACCGGTCCATTGGACCGATCCAGCCGGTCCACACGGGACCGGCCCAGGCAAATAGAGGCGGAACTTCTCCGCATCTCCGCAGAGGCCGATCAAGCCACAAGTTTTTGGGAGCCGAATAGGAAAGATTTTTGGGGGGATTAAAAGGGAAATTTGAAAGTAGGGGCTGTTTAGGGATTTCCTTTTGATTTGTATGCATTAAATAGTTTGTTTTCCTAGGGTTAGGGCATCTTGAATTTGACTGAAATTTGAGATCTCTTTGATTTAGGTTTTCTTCGGCATCTAGAGATTTAGGAGAGATCGATCCTCTTCTCGAATTGATGATCAACTGTATATTACTATTTTCCGTTTCTATTTCATCAAATAATACAAATTTTCTACTGTTTTCTTGGTTTTGTGTGGATTTTTGTGGAGGATTTTCGCTGTTTTTTTAAAGATTGATAGGAATTACTTGAGACGTTCAAGTGTTTCCTATCAAGTTGGTATCAGAGCAAGTCTTGGGATCATTCGTGGGCTGATTTTGGCGAATTTCAGCGGCTAAATTTTGGCCGAAAAAGGAGATAGTTGCTGTTATAGTGATCTAAATCCAGAATTTTTGAATTTACAAAAATCAGGATAGAGATGGAGGCCAATAAAGTAGATGCGCTAAAAGAAAGACTTGAAGGAGAGATGAACCAAATCAAGATAAGGGTGGAGGAAAGGATTTCCTCCATGGAAGGACAAGTAGCCGATCTCCGGGACATGATGAAGAAAATGATGGAAATTCACAACCAAACGTTAGCTTCCGTAGCAAAAAGAGTGTAAGGAAAAAATACGAATTCTGAAATTCGTAGGGAGGAAGATTAGGTGGAGATCATGAAGGGAGAAAGAAGAAAATCTCATATGGAGCCTTTCCAGAAGGAGGATAGAGAAGGTAGGTATGGGGAGAGGTATGAGTATGGAAGGGCGGAGCAAAGAGGTGCTGATTGGGAACACAGGGAGGGATATTATGGAAGCTGGGGTGCTGAATTTGAAGAAAGAGAGGAGAATTCGAAGGGATTTGGGCTATGATAGGGCAAGGGAAGACCAGGAGACATGGGGAGGGCCAAGCACTTGGGAAAGATGAAGCTATGGAGGAATAAGGGGATATGGGGGAGATTCGAAGATGAGGAAGCTCAAGATGCCCATATTTGAAGGGGATGGTACAAATGGGTGGATTTATAAGGTGAAAAGATACTTCGCCATCAATGAGCTAACTGAGGAGGAGAAACTGACAGTGGCAGACTCGTGCTTGGAAAGGAAGGCACTGTCATGGTACCAGTGGAGAGACCAGAGGAGACATATCAGGAACTGGAGTGAATTCAAGGATTGCATAATAGAACGTTTCCAAACCGACCATAGAGGAGATTTCTATGAGCAGTTCTTTACTCTGGCGTAGGAGAGATCAGTAGCAGACTACCAAGAGCGGTTTGAGTGCTTGGCCAATAGGGTGGAGCGATTATCAGATATTGTATTGGAGGGGAACTTCATGAAGGGGTTTAAGGCAAAATCTGAGCAGCAGTGAAGATTCTGATGCCTCGAAACTTGAGGGAGACCATGAAATTAGCACAGCTAGTTGAAAATCAGAGAAATCTGGAGAGGGCAGCGAGGAGTAGCAACACAGAGGGCAGTTACAGGATGATGACTACTCATTTAGCACCCAAGGGTCCGAGATCAGGAGGATTCCATGAGACCACTGGGGAGAAGCTAGTAGGAGGGAGTGGGAAAAATTTTGAAGAGGCTGACAGAGAAGGAGATACAGGAGAAGAGGACAAAGGGGTTATGTTTCCGGCGTGATGAGAAGTATACTCCAGGACACAGGTGTAGAGATCGAACTCTTCAGGTTCTCATCATCTGTGATGACGAGGAAACTGAGGGAGGTGAGAAAGAGATGGATGATAAGTTGCATCTGGATGTGGCAAAGGTCTCCCTGAATTCAGTAGTAGGATTCACTTCGAATCATACAATGAAGGTAAAGAGGGAAATAGCAGGCATGGAGGTGGTAGTATTGATTGACAATGGGGCTACCCATAATTTCATTTCCACTGAGATTGTCAACCAACTATGAGTGAAATTGGTGGACACCGGTTGTTATGGGGTGATGATGGGTACATGGAAGGTGGAGAAAGGCCAGGGCCCATGGGACCTGTAGAGGAGTGGTGTTGACCATTCAGGGGATTCAGGTAAGGGAGGATTTTCGTCCACTAGAGTTAGGAAGTACTGATGTCATCCTGGGGATGAAGTGGTTGCAAACCTTGTAGGAAGCCAAGGACAATTGGGGAGCACTCATGATGGAATTAATGGTGGATGAGAGAAACGTGGTTATAAGGGAAGATGTAGGGCTATCCAAAGCCCATGATTTCACTTAAGACCATGGTTAGGGACATACAAGAGGTGGGGGAAGATTTTCTGGTGGGACTACACAGGCTGGATGTTATAAGATTGGAGGAGGGAGGGGATGTTTCTCTTTCAGTGCAGCCCTTGATTAAGCAATTCGCTAAGATTTTTCAACCACCTCAAGAATGGCCACCTCCACGGGAACACGAGCATATTTTCACCTTGAAGACAAGGTGGATCTTTGGGAGGGGAGTATCGTTAGACTGGTCCATTGGACCGGTCCAGCCGGTCCACACGGGACCGACCCAAGAAAATAAAGGCGGAACTTCTCCACCTCTCCTGCGAAGGCCGATCAAGCCGCAGGTTTTCGGGAGTCGAATAGGGAAGATTTTTTGGGGGATTAAGAGGGAAATTTGAATGTAGAGATTGTTCAGGGATTTCCTTTTGATTTGTATGCATTAAATAGTTTGTTTTCCTAGGGTTATGGCATTTGAATTTGACTGAAATTTGATATCTCTAAGATTTAGGTTTTCATGGGCTCTAGCAGCATCTAGAGATTTGGGACAGATTGATCCTCTTCTCGAATTGAGGATCAACTATATCTTGCTATTTTCCATTTCTATTTCATCAAATAATACAAATTTTCTAGTGTTTTATTGGTTTTGTGCGGATTTTTTGGAGGATTTTCGCTATTTTTCTAAAGATTGATAGAAATTACTTGAGATCTTCAAGTGTTTCCTATCACACTTCTAAATTCATATAATCAAGTAACTGCAGAGAATGCTAATATGATCTAACATTTAACAACTAGAACATTCATATATTTTTGAAGAAACAGTAGTATAAAACCATGCCATATACAAATAAATGGATTTCGCGATTAAGCACCTGTTCATGCTTCTTCATCAAAGAGTGATCACCAAACTTGTATTCACATTAAAAAAAAAAAATTTGTTCATTTGTTCATCCTCTTGCATGACCTATCTCAACAAAATGAGCTTTTTGGAATTATTTAAAAATGAGGATAATTACCTACGTAGGGACTAAAACTGATAGAATGCTCCATAACACCTCGCATTATGTAACTCCCATCTAACAACCGACTCTTGCACAATTGCACGAAAGTCACTTCATCACGGCATCTTAACCATTTTCTAATCATGAATCATTTAATCAAATTATGAATATGTGGCATTCCATCAAACTATCCCCGAAAACGAATTGCATACAAATCTACAGCTGAACCATTTTATCCGCTTAACAAAAATGAAATTTCCTCCTAGTACTTGTTTCCACTGAGCAGCAGTGGGCACCATCAGCTGAACCATTTTATCCGCTTAACAAATATGAAATTTCCTCCTAAGTACTTGTTTCCACTGAGCAGCAGTGGGCACCATCAGCTCCACACAGTGGCTACTGCAGCTGGAACAACCATACGCAGGGGCTTGCTTGCAACTATATCTGCCAAACATATGGGTTGAACATTGTTAGAGTGGCAACCATAGGTACAGCATGTCATTGGAGCTAACCTGCACAGGCTTGCATTCAAACAGAGACCCCCATGCGAATGTTCATAGCAACCAATCAGAGGATGTTCTACGGGAATTTCAGGGTCTAAATTCAGAGAGATGGAAAACTACTTCTAGTATTCCCAATGGTGTTTATCAGCCTGGTATTTTTGAAAGAGGTAAATGTTTAGAGAGTCACAAATGTAATAGTTCAGAATTTGGTGTTTAAGGAGTAATTCTAGCAATTTTAGATGTTATAATTTTATGGTTTAGAGTATTGCATATGTAATATTTCAGAATTGGTATTTCAGGAGTAATTCTAGTAACTTTTAGGTGTTGCATGTGTTGCCCCAAGAATTACTGAAACTTCAAAGTTGAGATTGTTTCAAAGATAATCCTTCACCATATTCTTCCTTTCTGATAAAGAAAATAAAATATCTAGTTCAAACAACATCGAAAGAATTGGCATATTACCCATTCAAAGCCTATACTTAACCAAATTGGGATGTTAGATCGGATATTGGATCAAAGACAACAAAATAATCAAAGATGCTGGGCAGATTTAGGGTTCCAACTGGTTCCAAGAGAAGAATTTAAATAAAACTAAATCATTGTTGATTCTTTAGCACAATGATTGGTTAGGGTTTTCAACACAAATGTGCTACTTTCCCTCTCTTATTCAGTAAATAAATTAGACCTTGATGCTCATACATGTGAAAAACAGCTAATGTTGCAAATTCAGAGTGTACAAACTGTAAAAATGAATCAACAAACAAAAAATCAAATTACATACGAATTTAATAAATACATTGGACACAAGTGTGAAAAGTAGAAATGCCATGAAAAAATCTGACTGCACGACTTTCTCAGTAACTTACTGAGCACATTCAGCGAGTTTGCCCAAGTTCTGATTATCCAAAATTGCCAAAATCAGCTGCTTGTTTTCATCCAAATACTACAATAAATAAAGAAGTAAGTGAATTAAGAAAATAACATTCTATAAAGCAGACACAACTTGGGGTGCATGTGCATTACATGCATACAAGTAAATTAGTATGGAAGAAAATAAAAAATTGTGATGAACTCATACAAGTGGAAGGACGAAACATAGAGTAATACAAGATAGTCTGGATTTTAACCATATTAAATAATATTTAAAACTCTTTTACTTACAAAACATACAGTCACATCATTTTTTGGAACTGTCCAACTTGTGATATTATGCTCTCCACGATCAAACCGTTGGATATTTAACAAAGAAAAAAATACATGGATTAGAGTTTTATTGTGAGTTTCGATATTTGATTGAAACTTTGAAAATTGAAGGAAGGTAATATTAATTTTATAAATAGTTTAAATTTTAATGTTATGCATGTAATTGCTCCTAAATAATTTATCAAAAGAAGTGTCCAATTATTTATTTTAATAATTAAAATCAAATATGACCTATGGTATTATCATAAGAGTTCCAAGTATCCAACATAAATTGGATAATAAGATGCCTCACATATAGTCCTATGAACACACGGATATTTGAAATCAAAGAAATTTCATATTATATTATTATCATACTACAATAATTATAAATCAACAAGGAAGAGGGAAGCTCATCAAAGCATGTCTAACACTTAGAAAATCTGGGAACATGGGAATCAGCACATTTATCAGCCATGAAATCAGGAATATTGGTACCTTCAACTGGCCTAACAAATCTACTAGAAGGTTACAAGGGGAGCATATCATTTGTATGCCTGAAGCAAAAGAACTGTCAAAAGGTGCCCAAGCAGAAAGAAGATGAGCATTCACAATTAAGTACGCTTACAAAGGAGATGATCAATTTAGCATAGAAAAAATTCAACGCTGAGAACGTGGGAGAAGTTATGAAAGAAACTTCAAAAAGGTGCATCCCCGTATATTGTTCAAAATTATGTAATATGTGGCACGTCTTGAGGCACAGCTCAGCATAATAAGCAACAAAAAAGCTTTGAGACCCTTCTCAGGTGCATTAGGTGAGGCTTACACCTCAAGCTTTAGGTGTATATATATAGTACTTATCCTATGATGAACAACATCACCTAAAGATGCAAGCATTGAGAACGACACGTGCCGTTCATTCCTCACAAATAGTTGTCGGCCTTCCCTAGTCCCCCTGCGCAGATGCTATGCCCTCCTCCTAGCCTAGTTTGGATCTTCTAGAAGGAATTCCATACTCCAACCAAATAATTTCTCTAGAAGGTTAAAATTTACAAATTCTATTTTTTTGTTTGTTTGAATAAATATAATTTCTTTGTATGGATTAATTAAGTTGTTTATTTCTTTAGATGTTTTTATGTTCTCAAATTTGAATCAACATGAAAATATAATGCTCAAGTCAACGCTGGAGGAAGCGATGAAATATATTTTTATTTAAAGTGCAGTAATTGAGAGAAGGTAATTAAATGGGGTGCTATAAGGATGAAGAATGGCTCTTCGACTCACATAAAAATATGTTATCGTGTGCAAAAGTGATAAAAATAGTAAAATAAGAGATATATTCATACACGAATAAGTCAATGATGTCAACGCAACAACAATTAGATGTTAGAGTTGATGTTGGATCATATCATGGGAGTGAGCATTGTGGTAGAGAATCATCATTATCCTTGCCATCAATGTCTAATAGAAGTGCAACAGATCTAATAATCAACACATGATAAATTTAGAGGGTGATAGGCAGGGAGAGAGTGGTATCTACAATTCTACATAGTAGAAGATGTTTTCAGAGAATGTTAAGTTTGCATTTGCATGCATATTAGGAGGTTTTTCTATGAGAATGCCATGTGGCAACCTCCTTTTCTTACTATAATATGATCAACTCTATAGGCGCTCATGGTTGAGGCTTCAAACCCTCGTCCAAATATCACTTAAGAAATTAGATTTTGAAGGAGAAGTTAAGCAATACAGAAAAAAGGCATTGAGGAAATTAAAAGGGCTTGGAGTCAATCTAGAGTGACAATCATGTCTGATAGTTGGTATTATATTAAGAGCTAAAGCCTAATTAACATTTTAAAAAATAACCCCTACGGAATTATTTTCTTGAAATCTGATGAAACATCTAATCAATTGAATGTAAAATACATTTATGGATTGCTTAATGGAGTATTAGAGGAGATCAAAGAGCACTTAATTGTATATGTTGTGACAGTTAAAGCCAGTGCTTACAGTATAGCGGGGAACAAGTTGTTTTCTAATTCTTAACAAACAAATGGATCATTAGTAACTGAATGACCTTCAATTGTATAATTTTGAAAGAAAATTAAATCTTTTGACCACATTACACAAAAATCCACTTCAAGAAATCCAAATAATGTGAAGTTAAAACCGTATCATATCCTTGCATATTCTGAAGTGATCAAGTGAGTTATCTATTCACCCACTCTTTTACATTCCATATCCTTACAAAACTAATATTTTGTGATTATTCATGTTAATTGTTGTGTATATTTAAAAAATGAATTTAAGGGCATTCACATTGAACTCAACATGATTACTTCTATCTCTTCCATAAATACAATTTAAGAAAATTGTAGTTAAATTGTCTAGCTTTCTTCCCCACTCATACTCATAATACACAAACCCTTAACTTAGGTAGCATGTAGCATGTACTAAGGTCCAGAAGTAGAGAGAAGTTTTGAAATGTTCATACGAAGCAGCACTTGAGTGTTTGAGGTGAACAACAAAAGGAAAGTGTAGTTGGAAAAGCACCATCTGTGTTTCAGGATCAACCTTCTCTAACAAACAATGCAAATAAACAATAATTCAATATATCTTCTGGGTGACAAATGTTATAACTATGGAAATGTCAAGCTTTCATCGCAATGGGATTGTTGAACCTGCCTTCTGGTAAATTTTAACACAATATCTAGTGTTACCTAGAATGTTCTTAAGTAATTTTAAGCTTTCTTTTTTATCATCATTTCCTAAAGCCATCAGATAGGATAACATTTAGTGTAAGTATATTTGGCCAACACATGCTATTTATATAATTATTATTTATTGACATATGTTACTAAATCAGATAGATAACATCCATTAATAATGCAACATCACATATGTAAGAAACTCTAGAGGCCTTGCTGTGCTGCATATTAATTTCCAGATTTCACATATTAAATGGTTAACAGAGGGAAATCTACATTAATGCCAGGAAATCAAACACCAAGCCAAAATTACCTAACATATTAGATACTATATCAAATTCTTTCACAAGTTGCTAGATTTAGTCAGGATGCAGGCTAAAACTCGCAAAACTTTTTTTTTTTTTTTAGCCATATAAATCTTACGAGTTTCTTAGATTCTGTTTTCCTCCTATTTAGGCTGAATCCAGGATTTAGTAAATTTTACGAGCAGCAGTATTTAAGAAATTTACACAACTTTTTATCCTTTATTTAAATACTAAATCTTGAAAATTTCTGCCAAACAGATTGCTAGGATTTAACCAGATTTGATGTCTACATGCCAAATAGTTTTTAGTAACGCCTCCAATATTTGATTAATTATTATGTGTGGACGCCGAACGGACGGCGACCAACCAAAGTGTGCCACATCACCTCTTTGCTGGTACCGCGGCTTGATACTGCTCGATACTGTTGATGTGGCTGCACCTGATTCGCCTCCGGACTTAGAGCTGCGTCCGACCTCCGTACAAAATAATTTCTCCCAATATTTACTATATCAGAATTTACAAGATTTACCAAATCTTACTTGAACCAAACAGCCCATTAGCTAGATTTATTTTACCCTCCAGTGGTTCGAACTTATAATCCAAAAGAGTTCATAACCAACCTTGTTGCTGAGGAAAAGGTGGAGCAAGAAATTTACTGGTCGTATATAAAGCAAACAGCCCATCCCTACTCTCACACATATTCTTACAGCTCTCAGAATCAGAGATGCAATAAATGAACATCACCAACAGAGATAGCTGAAAGCCCCAACCCACGCACTTCTCCCACCAATGGGAAAGCACGCATGACCAGCCCCACTTCCACATCCTTGATTTTTCCAACCAATGGAAAAACAAATCTTATATCCCCCAAAGAACCGAACTTCGATCAAAATCACACCTTTAATATCAGCGGCTCGCCAGCAGCCTAACGCCCAAAGCAGTGGTGATAAACCCCATAAACAAATCCCTAGCTAACTAACTGGGACAAGTTCAGAGCTAGGGATTCGGGTTTTATACAAGAAGAGGAGGAGACAAGGAGCAAACCTTCTGAATCTGCTCTGTGGTGATGTTTGCCGGCGAGATTTGGGACATCGGATGCGTAGGTTGCTGCATTCTTGCGTTGTCTTGTCGTATTCTCTGCACAGAAAGACTCCGCCTTTTTAAGTCCTGGAGCGGAATTCCCCACTGGTGATTCGATAAGCGAAAAAAAAAGGGATCTTCGAGGGAACGGTAGATAATCAATAAGAATGGCGGCAGCGAGAGTGGAGACGAGGAAAGTAGGAATTTTTGGGAAAACGGGCGCGGTGTGCTCAACGAGGTGAAAGAGAAATAGGAGAGTGGGGCTGCTTGTCTGCGCCTTGTGGACGACGGAGAGAGAGAGGAGGGGGGCCGCTTGACTCGCTAACCGAGTGGGCCTTTGGCCGATTTTGCCGTTTTAAAGATGAAAATTCCCCGGTAAAAAAAAAGGAAAAAAATGCTTTTTTTTTTTTTTTTTTGGGAAAATTTGGGCTAAGCCCGTATATTGATCAAAACGATTACAAGTAAGTAAATGAAAATACTAAAGCCATTAATGGCTGGCTTGAATAAGCCCAAAAAAAATTGAAGAAAAGATACAATTAAAAACTTTAAAAACCATCAAAAGAGGATGACAGAAAAACGTAAAAACCCGAAGCAGATAGTCGGTTGCTCAACATCCAAAATTCCCCAAGTCATTCACCTACAGCGGCGAGTAACACCAGAGTCAATATTGCATTCATGAAGAGGTCTCCCTTGCCCATAGCACCTGGACTCAGATTTTAAAGAGACAAAACAGCAGAACAAGCACATCTCTGGTTGCCTATGGAAACCCATAGACCATCCAAGAGCATGTGTGGGGAGATTCATCATAGTCCAGGTGGGCAATTATGCACATTCCCGCTGAGCAATAGAAGCAACATGAGACACACAATCTGCCCCACTTAATCACATGAGATTAGATCAAATGCTAATTTTAATTGCATACAAATAAATATAGGGCTAGGAGTTTAGCTATAATTTCTTTTATAAAATAATATAATGATCAAATTACTCAAGTATAAAATTATTAAAATACTCAAATGATGAATAAATGATTTACGATCACGAATCCATTTGTCTCATTCAATTGAGTGCTGTAAATAAAAACTCAATTTTTATGTGAAAGAGATTCATAGAGATCTTAAGAGCTCTATTGCTTGCTTGAAGATCACCACTAACGATCATCATTAGCAATCACAATCATGATCACTTGACCATTAACATTTGACCTAATCTTTTAATTTATTTTATTTGATCGTGAAAACCTGGCTTTTGTATGATTATCATTGCTCGACTAATATTGTATAATTATCTCCTCCTTCCATCTCTTCTTTTGTAATCTCTATAATATAAATAAAATAATTATTCTTAATTATGTAATATGTCATCTTCACTTGTGTTCTAAAGCAAACTCTTATATCTTGAATTGTATAGTGGAATATTTAGGTTGGGCAAAGCCTCCTGGTTTTTTTTTTTTTCTTTAAGTTTTTAACGTAAAACATTTTGACGTCACTCATAAATATTTGTGTAATGGATTTTTGTACAAATTTAAGATATTAAACACTTTCTCCACTGTTGTACAATTTCTAGCACATAACATATTTGATTTTTTTAATTTGTGTGTGCCCGATCTTCATATCACAACTTTTTAGATTGAAAAAAACTGATCTTCTATGGAGGGGTCAATTCGAGTTATTCAATTGAGTGATTTAAATTTTGTCCAAATTTATCTAAATGAATACAAAATATGACAATAAAATGTGTCTATTTCTATTATTTGAAATGAACATGGGGATACATTTCATATAATTCTCATATATTTATATATATGAATCATTTTTTTAAAAATAATTGATCAGCATGGTCTCTAGGCAATAATTAGATTAAAAACTTTTTGAAATTAAATTAAAAAAAAATTTAACTCCAATTTCAACAAACTTATAATTGAATTGGACTTCTTGACGAGACGAAGCTATCGACACCACAAATGATCCAATCAGAGTCCAAATAAACCCAATTCAAGCACATGAAGCATTTAAAATATATATATATATATATGAGAATAATAATTGAAGGATCAAACGATCTTCAAATTTTGTGTGCTTATAATCAAATTGAGTATTTCGACAAGACAAGACAAATCCAATATGCTCATGATCATTTATTTTGATATCATTAAGATAATCAAATGTTGGATAAATAGCTTAAGATCAAGCAAATCAATATATACCTTTTGGTGGAATGTTTTAGATTATGATCAAATTTACCAAAAAATACCCCTCTCAAAGGATATAACTATGTTCTCATTTTCTAAAGGAGAGAGGATTCGAGAGTTGAGAGAGCTATGAAACTCTATTATTATAATATATGCAACTACATAACCCGGTAAGACTCTTTTATGTATCAAGGTATGCCTTAAAATTCAAATTAAAGATTCTAGAATAGAGTAAAAAAGTTTGAAATGCAAATAGAGAAATCTCTCCGGGAGCATTGCAACATTGTGCCTTGGAGCGCAATGGCGCTTCCATATATGTATAGGAGGTTATGTTGGAGGGAGCGAAGTAGCACTACCCATGTTGGCACTATCCTCTCTATTTTGGAGTAGGGTTTGAGGGAGCTCTACTGTATTAACCACTAAAAATGAATATATATATATATATATATATATATATATATATATATATATATATATATATATATATATATATATATATATATATATATATATATATATATATTGTTGCGGGCTAGAAATTACGCGGCGATAGAGATTTGATTCTACGTCTTAGCGTTGAACGTATAACTAGCACACACACAGAGAACACAAGATTTTTTACGTGGAAAACCCTTAAAAGGGAAAAACCACGAGGCCTAGCCCAGTTGAAAATGATTCCACTAGACTTTGAGTTTGTTACAAAGGACTGGATCACATTCAGGGGTGATCAGATTACAATCAATTACTTAAGTAAGACGTTGAGTCTTCGGCAGGACGTAGGGACTGAATGTCGGGCCCTGAGTAGGACGTCGAGTCTTCAGCAGAACGTAGGGACTGAGTGTCGGGCCCTGAGTAGGACGTCGAGTCTTCGGCAGAACGTAGGGACTGAGTGTCGGGCCTTGAACAAGACGTCGAGTCTTTGGCAGGATATAGGGACTGAGTGTCGGGCCTTGAACAAGCCTTCGGGTCTTTGGAAGGACATCGGGTCTTCAGCGGGACGTAGGGGCTGAACGTCGGGCCTTAAGGTGGTGGTCCGGCGAGGTTCTGTGGTGGTCCAGCGAGGTTCCTGCGGTGGTCCGACGAGATTCCTGCGGTGGTCCGGCGAGATTCTGCGGTGGTCCGGCGGCTGTCGAAGAGGAGCTCCTTCCTTCTCTTCTTCCTTCTCTTCTCTTCTTCTCTCTCTTGCCTCCATCCCCCCTTGTGAAGAATGAGGGCTCTATTTATAGATTTTCTGGAGTGGCATGTTCCGTAAATAGGTGTGAGATCAAGGGCGAATAAGGAGTGGCTCGAATGGACGGTCGATAGTGAGCCCTTCGATCGTGCACCATTCGTTACCATTTGGAGGCCTTAATGACATCGAAATTTAGCGATCTTGGGCTCGTTGGATTTGTCTCGTCGAGCCGTTCGATTCGAGTATAAGCTCGTCAAAATCGAAGACCGTTTGGTAACTCAAATTGCGGTTTGAACCTTCCAACAGTGCTTTGAACCCTTGATTCGGACTCATTTGGGCTCGGATTGGGTCGATCTTGGTGTCGTTGGGTTCGTATTTCCAAGACGCTCAGTTTGAATGTAAGCTAGTTGAAATCGGAGTTCGGATACTCCCAAAATTAAATTTTGAAGTTTCCAACTAGCCTTTTGCCTCGAGATTCGTGTCCGATCAAGATAATTTTTGCATGATGTATATATATATATATGTATATATGTATATATGTATATATATATATATATATATATATATATATATATATATATATATATATATATATATATATATATATATATATATATATATATATATATATATATATATATATATGTATATCCCTATGTTCATTTCAAATAATAGAAATAGACACATTTTATACCATGTCTAAAGTGTTCTACACGAGTTTATATTCATGTTATGTCCAAATAATATATCTGCTATTTTGCACAATAGGTCAAGTATTTATGCTCTGTTCTCCTTCTAGTTTTTTCTGTTCATTACAGATTTCAACATGGTATCAGAACCAACCAGCCAGGTTGAGATGTTTCGCTTGGAAATAGTTAGATTGACAGGAAAGAAGAGACTATGAGGTAGTAGTTCTTTGAACAATGGTGCCACTGCTCACTTAACTACATACCTTCAGTCAGTCCAGCAACTAGCAGTTTAGAATGGCTCAGATCACGTACTAGCTGGAAACGGAACTTCGTTATCCATTCTCCATTATGTGAAAGGACTTCTCCCTACACCTTCTAGTTTTCCCACCTCTCCTCAACAACTAATTCAAGGTGATGTTTGGGGACCTTCTCCCATTTTTTCAAATGCTAGTTTCTGATTCTATTTATTGCTTGTTGATGATTTTACTCGTTTCACATATTTTTTTTGTCCTTTACATTGAACTAGATGGGTGCCAATCCTACTAAAATTGTGTATGGATCTACTATTCCTCCTATCTTGAGATTTCTAAAATCTTATCGCATCTGAACAATGAATTTAAGGAACTCGATAATGAGGTAATTCATTCGTTATTTGAGGCAAAATTGAGCAACTTATAGATCTTATACGCTCCGAGCGTCACCAATTATCAGTCAATTGTTTCATTCCACCATGTCAATTATTATCCTGATACCACAAAAGAAAAACACAAATGAGAAAGAAGAAAACTTTATTTCTATATTTCCTTTTCAAAAGAACATAATAAAGTGCCATCTTTTAAAACAAAATCAATCAACTTGCTCACTGAGCCACTCAGCGAATTAAATGCAAACTCTCACGCGCATTACATATGTAAATTTAGAAACTTAAGACCTTTTAATTGATAGCTTAAGCCCCAACCATCATCAAATTGATTTTCAGTTGTTTATTACATATGTTTGTGCTTATTTCTTCAACATAAATTAAGATCCTCACCTCCATTTACTTCTTTTTGGTTCTGGGACTTTTCAGACTGATGAGGCGAAAAACTAGTTAACTATGGAAGCTATGATGTTTTTGTAAGCTAATGGCTTCAAAGAGGACATTAATGAGAATCCAGAACTATTGCTGAAGTTGATTTCTTCATCGCCATTTCAAGTCCATCTTGTCTCTATGTGTGTGTATTATTACTAAATCCTAAATTTTAGGTGTGAACAAAGTAGGAAAGAAACCATCGTCATTGACGACGATATCTTCCACAATTTTAGTTTAATGTGTTTTATAAGGTAAAATCATGAAATATATATGCCTTCAACTAATATTTTTAAAAATTTATGGAATAATATATTTGTCTGGACTTCGAAAGGGTCCCATTCAAACTTAAAAGGCAAAATTATAGCTGTAACAATTATTATTATTATTATTATTTATTTTCTTATACAAATAATAATATTTATAGTTTTTGTTGCGTGCTAGAATATACGCGGCGATAGAGTTTGTAAATTCGCATTCAATCGTTGTACGAATATTCAGCGCACAAACAGAAAAGAGAATATTAATACCAGAATTTTTACATGGAAAACCCAAAAAGGGAAAAAAAAATCACGGGGCCTCGCACAGTTGAAAATTTTCATTAGTGTTTTGCAAATTACAAATGGCTGATTCGTCCCACAAGTCGGGGCAATCATATTACAATTCGTTTCTTCAAGCAAGTTTACAAAGTTCTGCAGAATCCCGTTGTTTCCTGAAAATCCGGTAGAGTTCCGGCGTATTCAGGCGGCGGGAAGAGCTCCGGCGGTGGTCGAGGAGGAGAGGATTCTCCTTTTCCCCTTTCTCCTCTTCTTCTCTCTCTTCACTTGAGTCCCCTTTGAGAAGAATGACGGCTCTATTTATAATTTTTTTGAGTGGCATGGCTCGTAAATAGGTGTAAGATCAAGGACGAATAGGGAGTGGTTTGAATGGACGATCGATATTGAACCCTTCGATCGTGTACCGTTCGCTGGACATTTGGAGGCCTTAATGATGTCAGAATTCTGAGATCTTGGGCTCGTTGGATTCGTCTTGTCGAGCCGCTCTATTTGAATATAAGCTCGTTAAAATCGGAGACCGTTTGATAACTCAAATTGCGGTTTGAACCTTCCAACAATGCTTCGGGTCCTTGATTCGGACCCATTTGAGCTGGATTGGGTTGAATTTGGTGTCGTTGGGTTCGTCTTTCCGAGACGCTCAGTTTGACTATAAGCTCGCTGAAATCGGAGTTCGGGAGCTTCCAAATTTAATTTTTGAAGTTTCTAACTAGCTTTTGCGTAGAAATTCGTGCCCGATCAAGATAATTTTATGATGTCGTATCAGTTTTAATGTTGAGACGGTTTTTTGCCACTATTTTTTCATTGATTTCAAGAAATTTTGTACTGAAATATTGCTTTAGAAAACAGTAAAAATGTTGTCCCAAATGAAGTCTTATTTTGTAGGACGTCGGAGTAGTTCTCCGCAATGGCCCTGCCTACCTGCGCAGTCACTAACCTTATGAACTATCGAATTATAATCAATCTATCGAATTAATACTTTCTTATTGTTTTTTTAGAATTTTTTTTATAGAAATTACAACTAAAATAGGTAATTACTTTTTCGCACTAAAACTTTACAACTAATTATATAAAAATACTTTAGCCATCTCAAATAAATCCTTAATATACATACTCAATTATAAATTATATTAAAATTTTAGGATTTATTTATTTATTTATTTTTAATCATATATTATTTTATTTTTTTTATCTAAATTTGTTTTCTATTTTGATTTCTGTTTTTTATTTTATTAAGATATTATATTACTCGATATTCTTTAAATTTATATAAAAATTTTATCTTAATTCATATACTAATATTGTATCTTAAATAAATTAATTATGTAAAAAATATTTTAAATTCTAAAAAATAACATATTTGTAAATTATTAATTCTTAATTACTAATAATAAAAATCTAGAATTAATAATCGATTTTTTAGAATTAAAAAAAGAAATTAGCGTGGCTGCGTGGGTGACACTCCCGGAATTAAGCGTGATTTTTTACGTCCGATTGAAACGTTGGCGGACTGCATACAGCCCCTTCGAGTTCCGTTGGAAATGGTCTAGCCTCCTTTTTTGAAGCCCAAATTGAACCCTCATGACCTCATTAATGGCCGCCAGTAGTCTATATATAACGGCTACGCTCTTTCCCAACCCAAAGAAACCAACTTTCTTCACCAAAGAGAAGAATTTGGTACTATTCCGCCACCACTCATAATTCAAGCGTCGAGCTTAATTTGAGCTCGGCCATGTCGACATCAGCGCCGCCGGAAGCCGGAGACGCCATCCCCGGTCTCTCCATGTCCGTCACCGGCAAGGTCATGTTATCCGGCGTCATCGTCTTCTTTTTCCTCTTCGTCTTCATCCTCATTCTCTTCCTTCGCGCAAACCGTTACTTGGGTGCTAGCCCCATCCTCGCGAGCTCCCCAGCACGCTTCCTCTTCCCCTCCTCCGGCACCGTCGGCGCAGCCTTTCCCGGCAGCGCGCTTGATTCCGCCGTGCTCAGATCGCTCCCAATCACCGTCTTCAACTCTGCAGCATTCAAGGACGGCATGGAGTGCGCCGTCTGCCTCGCTGAGCTCACCAACGGCGACGCCACCAGGTTTCTTCCTGGTTGCCGCCATGTCTTCCATCTCAAGTGCATCGACAGGTGGTTCGCCTCCAACTCCACCTGTCCCATCTGCCGGAGCTCCATCAAGCCGCCGGCCGTCGAATCGAAAATTACGATGTCAACCGACTCGGAGCAGAGTTCCGTTATAAATAACAGAGCTTCACCGCACGAGATAGTTATGCCGTTGGATGGTTCGGAAGAAGGAAGCTCGAGCTCCGTTTGCTCTGTTACGAGGAAGCTTAGTCGAATCATGGCCATCGACATACCGAGAATTGCATTAGAAAGCTCTGCTTTTACACTGCATTCGAGTAAGATTTTTGCAGCTTTCGATCTAAAGCCGTCGAATTTGACGTCCCTGAGAAGCATACTGAGCATGGGAAGCAGGTTCAGCTCTGGTTGTAGCTCTAGAGGATTGGATATTGAGCAGGGAGCGGCGTCGACCGCGTCGGCAGCGGCGGCAGCCGGAGTTGGACCAGATGGAGAGGGGAGCTCAACAAACAAGGATTTTGTAAGAGATTTGAGTTTGGTCGAAGAGGTATTTCATATGAAAGGGAGAAAGACGATTGTTATGAGGTAAATGTAATGGAAGAACTTATCATTTTTATAAAATAAAACATTAAATTTATTTTGATACAAAATAAAATCAATGGCTAGAAATTTGTTTATATTAAAATTTTGTCAAAAATAAAATTAAAAAAGAATGGAAGTCAGAAGAAGTTTGTGGAGATCAAATCAAAAGAAGAATTTAATTGTCGTAAGCAACGAAATATGACGGTAGAGTTCAAACTTAAAATTGATACTTTCATTTTCTTTCCATCTCCTGTGTTGATCCTGCTGGCAATGGTTGGGCAAATTATTACGTCCGATGTCCGGATTCGTCCGGACTCTAATCTAGATGCGTCAGGTCATCAAAATACACTGGGTTCCAGTATATTTGGGTGACATGGCGCATCTGGTTTGAAAGTCAGGACGTCCAGTAACCGGACGTAATAATTCGCCCAAAAGTTGTGATAACGTTAGCTTCTTGGAAAAAATAAACAAATTGTATGAGAAGATTTTGGGTCAGTTTAGATCAAGCAGTATTTTAATCGTGAAAAATAAGTTTTAGAATTTTAATGGATCGAATTTGTGCATTTATTTAGCCAAGAAAAAAATACTCGATAGAACAAAAAATTATGCTAAATTATTGTTTATATATAACTTTATAAACTGCTATGATCACAGTACAAATTTAAAAGTTTTTAATGTTATCCCTGATAAGTCATCAAAAATCACATTGATATGATACAAATCTCGAGATATATTCGAATTAGAAACCTTCATAATTCAATTTACGATCAGCCAAAATCTGATCTTAGCAAACTTCTAGATATATTGAATGTTTCAACAAGACAAACCCGATGACATTAAAATCCGTCCAATCCTAGGCCAAATGAGCTTGAATGAAGAAGCTCAAACATATTTGGAAGAATAAAATCATTAATTTATTAAGTAAATGATTTTCAAATATGACATATTTATAGTCGAATCGAGCGGCTCAACTAGACCAATCCAACGAGCCCAAGATGACTTAATTTTGACATCATTAAGTCACTTTAATACTTGATGGAAGCTTTGAGATCAAAGAAATCAATATGGACCGTTGGATGGAGCACTTCTAATTTACCTTTGATTTTCTCCATATTTATGGAGACTATCACTTTTAAAAACTTATAAATAGACCCTCATTCTACACCTAAGAGGGGTGGGAGAGAAGGGAGAGCAAGAGAAAGCTCTATAGCATTTTCTAGCCATCGTATTTGCGGCCAACCACCAGTTATTTCCCCCATCATCACCGCAATCAACATCAGAAATCATCATCTCCAGAATAACAACAAGATTTGACCATATGATTGGGCATATTTATCCACGTATGGACACCGAGTTTCTAAATTTCCTCTTGGGAAAGTTAAGCCATGTTATTAAGTATAAAATATTTGATCTTTATACTCTTCCTCTCATTCGACAGTGGAGAAAATAGAAATTTTTTATCACTTGTTACATAGTGAATTTTACAAATAGGGCAAATTTCGTGGTTTTTCTCTTTCCGGTTTTCCACATAAAAAATTCTCTAGAACTATCATTTTTATATGTTTGTGCTAAATCTTTGGACAAATTTTTAAACTAGGTATTATTAAAATTTTAATAATGTAATTAAGTTTCGAAATAAATAAATTTAAGAACAGGCAAAGTCGCCCATCAAACGGGCGACTTATGCTTACTCAGACTTGCCGAGTCATGTCTCAATCGCCGAACTAACATACGACTTATTTAAAAAAATGTTACTATCGTAAGTTGCTCGTTAAACGGGCGACTTGATACAGTAAATTCTGAAAAATAATTTAAAAATAAATTAAGTAAAAAATATATTAAATAAATATACTTTAAAAATAATTAAAAATAAAAAATAGAGAAAAAACAAAAATATATAATGTTAATGTTAACTATAATTTCTATATTTTAATAGAAGTTAATACTTTTAAAAAATATTTTCATCAAAATTTGATAAAAAATTATTTATTTTGTCAGTATTAAAATTGCAATTTGTATTTTTAGTGGATAGACGTTATATATACTGAAAAGTAAAGTGACAAAAAAAATAATGATTCAAAGTTTTTTTCCTCAAACACAAGCTTTGAAAGTAAATATTATAACTTTACATTTTTTTGTCTTTATTTTTTATTTTTAGTTATTTTTCTACTACATTTATTTAATATATTTTTCATTAGTTATTTTTCTACTACATTTATTTATTTAACTAAAATAAATCTTTTTGCACTGCTAAGACTTGAAATATAATTTCTAACGACTCAAAATTTCTAGCTCGCTGCAATCCTAAATAAATAATATTTGAAAAGTTGTCAAATTACTATTTAAAAAAAAAAAAAAAAAACTGAGTGGTGTGGCCTGGAAGACTAACGGCCAGTTTAGTATAGCTTTTATGTTGCTTTCCTTTTCACATAGAAGCTACAATTTTGTTTGTCAACTAGTTTCATGTTGCTTTCTCATTATTAAAAAAAAATTATAATAAAAAGTTGTTTTTTTTTTTTTTGCAATCGGAGTAATTAGATTATTTTCTTCACAATAATTTTATAATTAATTTCATAAAATATTGTAATCATCTCAAACAGATCCTAAGATCTAATGAGGTCTGCTGGTCTTTGCCATTTTTTTCTATTGCTTCATTCTATGGGCAGATGAAATTTTTAGGATCGTGGTTTTATGATTCTTGTATATTTGCTACAGAATTTTTTCTAAAAGCAACTATGTGAATTTTCAATAATAATTAAGGAAAATTTTTGTCACAATATTCTAATTATATTTTCCATTATGATAAATTATAAATTTATTTATTTATTAGTTAAGTGCAATACAATCAAAATAATTCAAAAATTTTAATTCCATCATAATTAATTATTAATGAGAACATTCTAATACAAAATTTTTCATTAGTTAATATTAGGGGTGTCAATATTGGACCTGACCCAAACCCGACCCGAACCCGACCCGAAAATTTTGGATTTGGGTTGACCCGAACCCGAAATTGGTCGGGTTCGGGTATAACAATTCGACCTGTTTCAAAAATCGGGTCGGGTTCAGGTTGAGTCGTTGACCTGAAATTGATCCGAAAATAACTCATTTTTTACCCGAAAATCCGTTTTTGACCTGGCAACTCGAGATTGATCCATTTTGACCCGAAAACAGAGTTTGACCCATTTTTGGACCCGAAAACTAGCAGTTTTTTGTCCGACCCGAGGACGAATGCCGGGTCGGGTTGACCCGGACCTAAAGCGGGTCAAGTTCGAGTCCGAAAAACCGACCCTTTTGCAAAAACGGGTCGAGTTCGGGTTGACCTGAATAGTGTCGGATCAATTTCAAATTCGAACCGAACCCGACCCATGACCCAAAATTGACACCCTTAGTTAATATAATGTTCCGTTTGGATTATAAGTGGCTAATGGTTTCATTAGTCTTTATTAGTCAATATCTTAAAGAGATTTCTTTGTATCACACATTCCCACGCCTTTACTTTTTAAAGTGGAATTAGTGCTTCTACTTTTGTTTTTTTAATTATTTTTAATAGGGTCATCAATGCAATGTGCTTCAGTTGTATGGATGTCATTACTTAGCATCCAAATTTTATAATGGATGATTTTATCTTCATCATAATCTCAAGCTCTTAGTCAATAATCTTCTTCATCACTGCTTATTTATAAATTAATCTTATATGATTGTAAAACAAGGGACAAAATAGAATATGTATCTAAATATTGAATAATCACACCCTCCTAATGGTGGAATTATCACTGGCTTTCAATTTGAGAGAATTCTATACAATCGTGTATAATTTAAATGTTTTTATTTTAGTTATCTTATAATCATCTATGTTAGAGAGGTTGTAATAACACGAAAGTATTAAAAAATGTTTAAAAATAAATAAATTTCGGTTTGAACTGGAGTGCGGCGGCTCTATGCTTTCAAGCACTGTGGCATTAGGTTGGAAAGCACAGCAGCGTCAGAAAATGCAGTTGCAGTGTTTGTGTCTTTGTTCTACAGTAATTCTTAATTCGACATGCAGTACTGTAGTGTTGAGTCTTAGTACTACAGTGCTAGGGCACTAAAAATATTTTTTTAATATATTTTATTATAAATATTCTTACCACCTCTCCCACCGCCTCATTTGCTGAGGCTTGCCGCAGAATGAAGAGAGGCAGGGAGGAGAGGAAGGAAGAGAGAGGGAGATAGCAAAAGATGTATTGGGCATTTACGATTTTACGTATGTCGATTTTGTTCGGAGATTTCTTCTAATTAGTGTAAGTAACTCAAATTTCATTTTAGTTTTTAATGATTTTGAGTGATGGATTTATTCTCTCCTAAATTGATAAAAATGAATTTTATCTTGACGAGATAAGCTTTACGCATCAAGAAATATAATAAAGAGGAATAGATTCTAAAAAAAATGATAAGAAGCCTAAAATCATCATTTGTCGTCAATTTGGTGTGCCACATAGGCAACCCAATTATATATATATATATATATATATATTGGGACAGCTTTTTTAACTGTTTTTTTTTTTAAATTTAGTATAAAAAGTTTTTATTCAAAAAAATTTTATACTAAAAAAATGATTTATAAAATAGTAAAAAAATTATCCCAAATAAAATTGAAATAATTTTTTTTTTCAACTTGTTGATATCTAAAAAAAATTAGGAAAGTTTCCACTAAGATGTTTTGATTATAATCTGGAATAAATCATGACACCAAATCTTGTTACCAAATTAATGCTTAATGGCATATCTTGGAGAAGCCACCATAGTAGTATTTTATTTTTAGCCATGATATTGACTTCTTTCGTTATGCTATTCTATCTTGCCAGCGCTTTAAGAGTCGTGCAGTTAGTTTTGATAAATTGTGAGTATGTGCTTTTTTTTTTTTTAAATGAAGGATTAGTTTGAATAATCTTATGGGTTTGTGGGACTCATTGTGTGATTGCATTTTGTATTAAGATTTAGGCTTCGTTTGGAACGATTTTTTTCTGCTTCTTAAAGCAATTTTTTTTTAGTATAAAATTTTTTATTTTGGTACTATAAAGCTTCTTTATGAAATATTAAGACAATCGTCCCAAACGAAGCCTTAGTTTGAGACCACTTTCTAAGCTTTTTTTGCATTAAAAACTTCTGTACTAGAAAATTGTTTTAGAAATCAAGGAAAAAGCTGCCCCAAACGAAGCCTACAGTTTTTTATTTGCGTTGAGATTTGTTGTTGTTGCTTCTTGGAGTATTCATGGCGGTAGAGAAATATAAAGTTTAACGTCTTAGCTTCGTACGAAGATCCAGCATGCACATAGATAAAAAAGAGGGTGCATCATTTATAAGAGATGCCAAGATTTTTACTTGCAAAGCCCCTAAAAAGGGGAAAAAACTACAAGGTCTAGCCCATTTTGAATGAATCCACTAGTATTTGTAGTTGATTAGAAATGAGGCCCTTCATTGGGGGAGGCCTTAGCTTGATGTACATCATATAGAGTGTGTTACATGATAGGAATACAAAGAATCACTCTTGATGTATTTTTTTGGTCAAAATGATTGTAGTCGACGGGCGACGTAAGTCGGAAAGATCATAGTTGGCTGGCGACGGAGGTCATAAAGACTGTTGTCTGACGATGGAGGTCGGAAGTACGGCATCAGGGAGAAGTCCATCGTCGAATATAAGTTTGACAAATGTCCGGCGATGGACAGAAGTCGGACGTTAGGTAGAAGTCTGACGATGGACCGAAGTCTGGCGTCGGATAGAAGTTCGATGAAAATTTAGCGAAAGGGAAAAGTTCATCTTCGAGTAGAAGTCCAACGTCAGGTAGAAATCCAGCGACGAGCAAAGGTCCAGCGTCGGGTAGAAGTCTGACGTCATTCGGTACTAGGCAGAACTCCGACATCAGTAGGCTGCCGGGTGAAAGTCTTTCAGTGGTCGAGGAGGAGTCACTTTCTTCTCTTCCTTACTTCCTTCTCTTCATCTCCTTGCTTTGGCCTTCTCTTCTCCAGGGTAAATTGGGAGTGGTTTGAATGGACGGCCGATGTTGAAACCTTTGATCGTGAACCGTTTATTAGGCATTTGAATGTCTTAATGATATCAGAATTTTACAATCTTGGTCTTGTTGGATTCATCTCTTCAAGCTGTTCGATTCAACTATAAGCATGTCATGTTTGGAAACTATTTGATGATCCAAATTATAATTTGAACCTTCCAAATGTGCTTCGAGTCTTTGATTTGGACTCATATGAGCTCAGATTGAGTCGAATTTGGTGTCGTTGGGTTCGTATTTCCGAGGCGTTCAATTCGACTAAAAGTTTGCTGAAATCGGAGTTCAGATATTCTCCAATTTAATTTTTGAAGTTTCCAATCTTAATTTTGCTTCAAGATTCGTGTCCAATCAACATAATTTTTTAATGATATATCAGTTCTATATATAATATCCAAAGATTATAATAACTTTATTGCAAATTCAAATCTTTTAAGCCCATATCAGAATATCTTAACATAATTTTTTTCAACAACAACAAAGATTCAAATTTTGAACTATAAATTATTTCTCATTTTCACTTCCTTTTATCTTTCCTCACAAGTTTTGAGTCTTGGATTATTAAAATTTTAAATTTATTTTTAGATGAATCCAACACTGTAGCGAACAAAACATAAAAATTTAGGAAAAATAATGAAAAAAGATATAAGCTCATTAAAAATATCATAATAATTTGAAAATAAAACGGAGAAAAGAAATAAAGAATTCCTTAATCAACTGAAGATCTGACTGATTAAAAAAAAAAAAATCTATGTGGTTTTAAATTTTAAATTCTAATCGTCCAAAATGAGAGAGATGATTGATTGAAATATTTCACCTAAGAATAACCTTAGTTGTCAATCCTTATCAAAATATGGAGATCAGAGTGAAAACGATGCAACTGCTGAAATGACCAGCGGCAGTTTCTTTTGGATCTTATCCTTAAAGTAAATATAAACTTATATTGTTAAAACACTTAAAAATAATATTATCTTTCTCAAATTTTATGTGACCTTTCCATCAATGTGCGAGAAATTATTCTGTGGACGCTGGACGCCACGGTACTGAGTGGTACCTATTGGTACAGAGTACCGAGCTGTGGTACAGCAAAAGAATAGCGTGGTGCATTTGTATTGGTCCTTAGACGTCAGTGTCCGCTCAAAATAATTTTTCTCAATGTGCACACAATATTGGCCTCGTTGATATACTTTCCAAGGAATAAGCATCATCCTAGAAATGTTCACAACAAGCGAGATATTATTACGTGCGGAGTCTGGACTCGGATAACCATTAGGTTGTGTGAGAGTGAACAGCTAAAGCACAATTACTGTTGGGGGAGAAAAAAAAAAGCACAATTATTGTTCACCACTGCGCTTTTATTATGCTTTTACTGTTCACAATCACAAAACTGAACAATCCTCTGGATTCGAACTCTGCACGTAATAATCTCTCCATGCAACCACACTTAACTTTCTGTTGAGATATTGTTCATTTTAACCAAATGACCTTACAGTTTTATATCATTGGTGAAATTTTATAAGAGGTCACTCATCTTAGAAGTACTCATATCCGAGCACACTTAACTTTAAATTTTTTAATGAAATTTCAATCGTTGCGTCTAAAGATATATCAATATTTAAAAAATTTACTTTTATTTTCTCAGGTGTTTTAGAGAGAATTAGTTAAATTTATATTGCACTTATATAAAAATAAATTTAATGGTTTTTTTAATTCATAAAAATATTTAGTTCCTCCCTTACCATTACATCAAAACAATCGCCTTTACCCCTTCCATAAAAAAATACCTCTTCGACCAAACTCAAATCTCTTGCAGAATTCTCGTTTTATGAGCTAACCTCTCCATCTGGTCCAACTCCGGCTGCCGACACCGCTGACGCCGCTCCCTGCTCAATATGACAATATCCAATCCTCTAGAGCTAGAATCAGAGCTCAACCTACTTCCCATGCTCAACAAGCTTCTCAGCGACCTCAAATTTGACGACTTTACCTCCACAGACGAAAAAATCCTACTCGAATGCAATGCAAAAGCAGAACTTTCTAATGCAATTCTCGGTATGTCGATGGACATGATTCGACTGGGCTTCCTCGTAACAGAGCAGACGGAGCTCGAGCTTCATTCTCCTGAACCATCCATCGGCATAACTATCTCGTGCGGTGAAGCCCTGATATTTATAATGGAACTCTGCTCCGAGTCGGTTAAGATCGTAATTTTCGATTCGACGGCCGCCGGCTTGATGGAGCTCCGGCAGATTGGACAGGTGGAGTTGGAGGCGAACCACATGTCGATGCACCTGAGATGGAAGACATGGCGGCAACCAGGAAGAAACCTAGTGGCGTCGCCTTCAGCAAGCTCAGTGAGGCAGACGGCGCACTCCATGCCGTCCTTGAATGCTGCGGAGTTGAAGAAGGTGACTGGGAGCGATCTGAGCATGGCGGAATCGAGCGCACGGCGGGGCAACGCTGAGCCAACGGAGACGGGGGAGGGGAAGAGGAAGCGGGCTGGGGAGCTCGCGAGGATGGGGTTAGCACCCAAGTAACGGTTAGCGCGAAGGAAGAGAATGAGGAGGAAGACGAAGAGGAAAAAGAAGACGATGACGCCGGACAACATGACCTTGCCGGTGACGGACATGGAGAGACCGGGGACGGCGTCTCCGGCTTCTGGCGGCGCTGATGTCGACATGGCCGAGTTCAAAGCTAGACGCTTGAGTTATGAGTGATGGCGGAATGATCTCAATTCTTCTCTTTGGTGAAGAAAGCTGGTTTCTTTGGGTTGGGAAATAGCGAAGTCGTTATATATAGGCTACTGGCGGCCATGAATAAGGACAATAGGGAGGGTTCAAATTGGGATTCAAAAAAGGAGGCTTTGGAGGCGAATAACACCAAAGGTCTACAGCTTTGGCTTTGGGTTTTAATTCTGCTACAACTTGCGCGATCAAAGGTGGGCATTTCTGCTTTTGGCTTGAGAAAGAAGAAAAGGTTTTCCTGTTCCGAGCCGAGATGAGCTGGCTCCATAGAATTTTTTCCTTTTTTTTTATCTTTGTCCTTCTGTCATATTCACGTAAGTGACTGTTCGGTTGTTTGTCTTCTAACTAAGGCTTCGTTTGGAACGACTTTTTTATTGCTTTCTAAAACGGAGTTTTAGTTAAAAAATAAAAAATTTTGTACTAAAACTCCGTTTTAGAAAGCAGTAAAAAAGCCGTCCCAAACGAAGCCTAAAACACTGTTGACATTGTGATGTTAAAGACTATTGAGGCATTTGTGCTTTTTAACATCATTCATCAACATTTTTATAATTTCCAATTCGATATATTTCATCAATACTAATAGAATTTGATGCCTCACCAAAAATAGCTTTGCTCGGGCATGAATCTCAAGGCATATTCAAGCCTGCAACTTTCAAAATTAAATTCGAGATCATTTGAATCCCAATTTTAGCAAATTTAAAGTCAAATTGAACATCTAAAGGAGACAAACCAACGATAGCAAAATCAGTTTAATCCGAGCCAAACAAGTCCAAATCAGGAGACCAAAGCATAGTTGAAAGCTTTAAAGCATTAATTAGATGACCGGATGATGTTCAAATAAAGCTTGCTTATAATCGAATCGAGCGGCTCAACAAGATGAATCCAACGAGCCCAAGATTGCTTATTTCCAACATCACTAAGGCATATAAATGCTACAAGAACTCTCCCTGATTGAGGGAATCAGTTTAGGTCATCCGATGAAGCACAACAAACTTGCCGTAGATCATCTCCATATTTACAAGAAGTGCAGCTAAAAAAAAAATCTATAAATAGGCCAATGCTCTCTTCATAAAGTGTCCTTTTGGTTGAAGAATAGATAGAGCTTTCAGGCTTAAAAGATCCAAGAGTTCCACCCAAGCACCACCATCGACGAACTCTCGTTGACTATCACTTGACCGCTACCTGTCCACAAACAATCACCAGACCACTATCCATCCACCGACAATCGCCTATCTGTTAACAGTCTCATGATTACACCCTGTTTTTTGTTTTTTAAATTATATATTTATTTTTAATAATTTAAACGCATAACCAAATAATTAAGCATAGATTATTATAGATTTTAATTAATTTTATATAATTTATTTATTATTATTTTAAATATTTTTTAAGTTCAGTTATTAATAATAAAATAAAATTAGGTATTAATTTATATATCCTATTATTTATTTCATAATTTATCATCTAGAATTTGATTGTACATATGATATAAATATCTAAAAATAATAATCAAATAAATTATTAGGTTATAAAATGAGCATTTTGACAATCAAATCTAAACAATTTATTCATTCAAGTTTTTTTGTTTGTGTTCAAGCTTTGATCGTTTAAAAGAATAGATGTTCATGTTTGGATTGTATTTGAATCATTTTTGATTCATTTATGCTTAATTATCGAGCTTTAAACAAACGAGTCTTATCGAGTGTATTAACAAACAATCATATAGAGCCAATCACGAACATATTTACATAGTGATTTCAATCTACCAAAAGAGCCTGTTCATGAATAAATAAGCTCATAAAATGATTCTTCTTATAAACAAGCTTGTTCATTAATACTTTAAACAAAAAAATAATGCAAAAATAAATAAACTCCTCTTATTCATGAACAAAATCATAAGGAAAATGAACGAAATCATTATAATGAATTTGTTCATGAAAAAAGAATCATTATAATGAAATAGCTTAAAATAGAAAATGTAAATATTTTTTTTTATATAATAAGAAAATTTTATTATAACAAAACTAAAAATTATGTGAAAATTTATAAAACAAAGATTTAATCAAGCTTCTTATCTTGCCTGTTCACGAGATTTAATTCATTTTGTTTATGAGTATAAACGAGTCGAACACATATGTATTCATGTTTGTTTATTTAACAGTTGAATATTTTAAAAATTGTTCAAACTTGTTTGATTACTTAAATAAATGATCATGAACGAGCTGTAATTAAGCCGAGCCACGAGTAGCTTGTCGAACGCTCGATTCATTTGCAGCTCTAATTTTAATTCTCATGCATAGAAAAATATAATTTGAAGGAAAGATTTGTTCTCCTGAATTTTGTATTACAAACTTTGTGCAATATTTAAAACTAGAAAATAATGAATAAAGAAAGAAAATGAATTAACTCCGATAATTAATGTTAATTTAATGCATATACTAAATGAAAGAAAATTAAAAAGAAAGTAAATTAACACTCGTAATAAATGTCAATTTAAATGAATGAAATCACAAGGAAAATGAATTAATATCCATAATGATTGTCAATTTAATATATAGACCAAAAGAAATAAAATTGAAAATAATGAATTAATTGATTTATTTAATTTCTCCAATATGCCTCCTCAAGATAGGAATTCAGCTATGGTGGTTAGAGTGATAGTAGTCGACGGATAAGCAACAGAGGTTTGAGGGATCATAGTCAGCGGGTGATTTTGCAGGGGTGATGGAGGTCAGAGGGATTGTAGTTGGTGGGTGACAATGGTCGGAGTGATTGTAGCCAATGGGTGACGGAGGTCGGAGGGATCATAATTGGCGGGCGATAGTGGTTTGAGGGACCTTAGTTAGCGGGGGACTGAAGTCTCAGGGACTGTAGTGGCGGACAACAGAGGTCGAAGGGGCAGTAGTCGACGGGTGATGGTGGTTGGAGTGGTGTGTCGATGGAAGCTAAGCAGAGGTCTGACAGGGCTTTGCGGCTGGTCGAAGGTCAAATGATGATTGACAGATTAGTGGTGGTCCGGCGATGGTTGGCGACCAAGCGTAGGTCTGAAGGAGGTTGACGGTTGAAGGACTAGCGGAGGTCCGATGATGGCCTGCGAATGTGAGGATTTTTTTTTTTAATTAAAAAAAATCCTCACCATTCACCTATTATGAATTCGTGTTTCAATTATCATAACATGCTGATAAACATAATTTAATAGATATTTCACCATTCAATTTTATTATGTCCTAGAACATTAATGGTCAGGGGCAGAGCCAATGTGGGGGCACAAATTATTAAGTTTAAGAAAAAAATTCTTAATCTCTTTTATTCGGGCTTGTGATCAGTATAGACAATTTTTTTTTTTTTTTGAATCATTAGACTCATTAGAAACATATAAAATATATAATTGATATATCATCAAAAAATAATCTTGATCGAGCACGAATCTCGAGGCAAAATTCAAGTTGGAAACTTCAAAAATTAAAACAATCGGATTTTTGCTCGACAATCGACTAACACCGGATTTCTGTCTGACCATCACTAGAAGCAGGATTTATGCCTGACCACCAAATGTCGTCGAATTTTTTATCTCTTCTTGTAGTTAAATTTCAATCTGGGAGTTGATTATTGTACTCCGATCTCCCCCTAAGAAAACATTCAGGAATCCAATCTATTACTTAATTTATAAAAAAAAATTTAATGTTCCAAAATTTTGACATTAAACAACAAACATTCAGACAAATTTATTATTTTTTAGAATTGATTGAGCAATTTGTTTTAAACTATTTTAACAATACCATGCATGAACTAACTATTGCAGAAATCGAAATCATCCTAAGGCAATTACATTTGGTACATTTAATTAAATTTGAAGTACCTAATATACTGATTCCATTAAAATTTAACCCCATATTCGAACTTTATAACACAGTTACTAAAACGGCACAGTATGCTAATAGCCACTTAACTGCATAAAGTACTAGCACATTAGGGAAATAAGAAGAAACTTTGTAGTTCATAGCAAACCATTTTTCTTACTTTCAAATCTGCAGCATATGCAGATATGCTATAGCTTGTAGAGTTACGGAGAGAGAGAGAGATATTGAGTTTATTTTTAAAATTATTTAAGATATTGAAAAACACAAATGAAGGAATGAATAAATATTTAAATTTATTTATTTATATTTTGATTTTTTTAAAATTTATTTAATATTTACATCATATTATATTATCTCAGATCGAAAAGATGATATAAAAAATTCAGAATAGGTGGCCTTAGATTCCCTCCTTCCCAAGAACTTTTATTACATCCGATGCAAGGACGTAGAGGAACGTCCGGTCGAAGCCAAATTTTCGCCCAAAAACTCAGTATTTGCTCGGTACAACTATGTATTATTTGATAATAACGATGAATACCGCTCTTTGAAGATCAATACCGAGTTATACCAAGCTACATCGAGAAATACCGAGTTGTACCGAGTTTTTTCTAGGAAAAACTCGGTACAACTTTTGTATAACTCCGTATTGCTCAAGATAGCTCGAAATAACTCGGTATTGGGTCTTCACATGATGTTATTCCTTGTTATTATTTGATATTGCTCGATATTTGCTCGGTACAACTCGGTATTTGACGGGAATTTGCCTCCGACCGGACGTTCCTCTACGTCCGGTCGGAGCACGTAATAATAGTTCCCTTCCCAAATCCCAACAGAGTAACAATAACCATTAGAATAAAGCAAACATAATGACATTTTGGCATTTAGTTTTGATGTTCAGAGGACTGATATAAACATAATTAAGTTTGGTTCTATCTTATCAAACTTTGCAAGAATGAAAGGATGCAGAGGAAGTGAAGCACGGCATCTGATCAATGAAATTAATTATCTTTGGATTCTAATCAGAGGCGGAATCATGTAAGGAGAAAATTGCCCCATCTTAAAAAAATAATAATTATAAGAGACATGCATTTAAATAATCATCGTCATACAGCCGCAAAAATTTTTTTTTTTTTTTTTTGAAATTTGTTCCGAGTTTTTTAAATTTTTTTTGTTTTTTGTTTTGTTTTGTTTTGTTTTGTTTTTTTTTTTTTTTTTGAAAAGATGAACAATAACTTTCTTACTGAGTCAATTAATAGATTTGATTGTAAAACATAGATTCCCACCACAAAAATTTCTATTTTTTTTTAGAAAACAGCAAGAGAGAAAAGTCAAATGTAATTATAATTACAATCTAAAAAATCAAAACAATAAAAAAGTTATCCCAAACTGACCCAAAATGTTAGATTAAAGATCCGTTTGGGATGGCTGCATTTTTTTTTATACAATTGATTATAAAATTATTTTGAAGAAACTATCTTATTTTAAAGCTACTATAGAAAGTAGCTCCCTAGTACAAAAATCTTGAAATCAATGAAAAAAAAGAAAAGGTGGTCAAGTTAGATAGAGATAGATTATAACAAGAGGCTAAGTGATGTAAAATCTTGATTGATGAATGGCCAAGACGATGATGTCACATATCACTAGAGACTTTTGTTGTTGAGAATGCGAACATTGGAATATTCACAGATGATGATCGGTGCCACTCATAAACATCATTTTTTAGTTGTATATTGCACCAGTATTCTTCACGAGCATTTGTCCATCAAATGAAAAGAATGGGGTAAGAACTCAATAGAGACATTGTGCATAAAGCAAAGTTGTGAAGCATAGATAAGGTTTCTTTTCATTGATGGAAAATGTACGACATCTTTTAAAGCGAAAGTTGTAGAATGAGAGGATAAAGTAGTCGAACCCGTGTGAACGATGAGAAGCCCAGTCACTATTGAAATTACTTTGTTAAAATCTTTACTTCTTGAGCTTAGTGCCTCTCTGCCCGCTATACCAACAGTCTATTGTGATAATTCGGTGCAACCAACTTATGTGCAAACCCAAATTTTCATTCACGTATAAAGCACATCGCCATTGACTTCCACTTCGTTCAAGAAAAAGTGCAAAATTATGACATTCATGTCACTCATGTGTCATCTAATGATCAGCTTTTTGATGATCTTACCAAGCCACTTTCTCATCAGCAACTCGACAATCTATGTGTCATGATTGTTGTCCTCTCAAATCACTCCATCTTTTAGAGGCATATTGGAGAACTTAAATAAATCAATTACAATGGCAACATATATCTGAATGCATCTTGTTGGAATTATCAAAGAAAGGCAACAATGTCGATTGGCTTAGGATTTTTAGCAGACACAAAATATGATGACTTTAAGGGAAGAAAAACAATCTATACTCTGTAACTATTTTGGATTTTTATGCTTTAACATCTTTATCAGTTAAAATGGGGAAAGATAAGAAGAAAAGATTACTAAGACAAACTGAGATTTTATACCGTCATTTTTAAAGGCCATCACTGTCAGCCTACCAAATTCTGCCTGCGTTGATGATGCAGCCATAATTAGCCGCTCATCCTGTCACGACCCGACCCGACGGAGACGGATCCCGTCCGAGCCGGATCGCGACCAGCCAACAGACTAACCAGGATCTGGCTTTGGAATTGGTTTCGGAACTGAATCTCCCTAATCATTTCGACTCAAAAACAACAACACAGACAAACACAGAGCTACTATAAATCGTCAATTTGCAGCGGAACAAAACATCTATATTTTCCTTTCTTTTCCTCAAAACAATCATCTACAAATACAGTGCATGGCTGACAGAAAGAAACAGAGCAGAAAAGCCATGACTGTACAAAAATAAAAAAGTACAAAAGATACCTATACAGATCAGACTCTGAAATCTAGTCCTAGACTTCCTTCCCTTTCCCAGAACCTAAAAACCACCAGAAAACAAGAGTGAGCTCAACAGCTCAGCAAAGCAACAAACCTCCAATCAAAACTCTCAGAATCCAAACCAAACACATCAGACCAAAATACAATCAGAAATCGGAACAGAATCGTATCTCGAATCAGAACAGAATCAAATCAGAACTTATACGGACATATATATCAAATCAGAATCAGAGTCGTACAGATCAGATCACATCAGAATACAAATCAGAACAGATAAATCAACAGAGTCAGAATCGTACAGAAATCAGAATTCGCAGATCATATCGGAACAGAGCAGAATCGTATCAGAATCATATTTGCTTACAGAACAGATACGGAAAGCAAAATCATATCAAATCAGATATCATATATTTTATTAATAGCTAAACTAAACTAAACAGAATCACTACGGATTCTAACCCTTATGTCTCCCATGTGCTCACGGCACCAGAAATTCTCTGAGTAATTAATAGCTAAGTGTGCTCACGGCACCAGAACAACAGAATTCTTCGGATCCGGGACAGAACAGATATTTCTCCAACTTGAGCTCAACTAAGATTTCCCCAGACACTAACTGAATCTCATAGGATCCAGGCCCCTTATAACTCCCTTTTTTTTATAGTACATATAGATAGCATATCAATGCAGAAGAAATCCGGGCAAATCAGAAATCAGACAAAAATCGGGCAGCACAACGGCAGTATACGGAATTTACACAAAATTCCCTGAAAATCAAAATTCACTAAATTCGCACAGAATGTAGATAATCACATTTCAGAGCATTTATTCTACTGCACAGATAATTTCCAATTTCACAGAAAAATGCAGTCGACTAAAAACACCGCCGAATCAAAAATACCCGGACAAAAATCTTCGGAAAATAACCAAAATGTGCACACTCGGCACGTCAACAACATCTAGAAAGTTACGCGGTAAAAACTGAACCAATCAAAAGATACGAAAGAAAATCATTAACAAAAACAAAATCCGGACAGAAAATACCGCCAAACACGACGGTTCTGAAAATTGAGAAAGGCGAAATGTGCCTTACCTTGCGTACAGCAATATCTCGAACAGTCTCCTCGGACGAAAACGACTCCGCGTCACCCGAAAATCAACTTTTCCACTTTTTCCTTCGTTTTTCTCTCTCCTCAGCTTTTTCTCTCTCTTCAAAATTTCTCATTTCTATATATATCCAGACTTATCGTCCTGGACGATCGCACTTCGTCCCGGACGATATATGCTCTGGAAAAATATCGTGCAGACAAAATTAATTATCGTCTCAGGACGACTTGGGCTCTGGAAAATTTTCGTCCAGACGATCCAACATTTCGTCCAGGACGAACTGCTCAATTTTCACAATTCTGAACAAACCTGTACCGATCGTCCCGGACGATCCAATTTCGTCCCGGACGAACCTGGAGCAGAACTGATATTACACATCCAATCAACAAAAGTTGCTCACCCTTGTCTATCTATCCAAAGCCCGCGACTTCATCAACAAATCTACATTTTCTTTTGAAGGAGAGATTATTCTGTGCGGACACCGGACACAACATATCGTTCAGAGGCGAATCAGGTGCAGCCGCGTCTTTAGTACAGAACAGTACCGAGCCGTGGTACTGAGTAGGGGGTGACGTGGCGTATTTTCATTGGACTCTGACGGCGTTCGGCGTCCTCACAAAATAATTCATCCTTTTGAAGGCCTTTAATCTCATCTTCCTAGTCGATAACTTCTCTCAGTCACTCACATAGTGAACTATCCAAGTGTACTATTTGGTTTTCAAACCACATCATATCTAAGTATACTTGTTGAACAATTATTACGTCCTCCGACCGGACGTAGAGGAACGTCCGGTCGGAGGCAAATTCCCTCCAAAAAACAAGTTGTACCGAGCAAATACCTAGCAAAACCAAACAATAACGAAGAATACCATCATTTGAAGACCCAATACCGAGTTATATCGGGCTTTAGCGAGCAAATACTGAGTTATATAAAAGTTGTACCGAGTTTTTCCCAGAAAAACTAGGTACAACTCGGTATAACTCAGTATTGGTCTTCAGAGAACGGTATTCCTCATTATTATCAAATAATACATAGTTGTACCGAGCAAATACCTAATTTTTTGACGGGAAATTGCCTCCGACCGGACGTTCCTCTACGTCCTCGCACCGGACGTAATAAAAGTTCATACTTGTTAGAGCTCTCACTATTGTATCCACGCATGTATATTTATGTTGTCATGTATTATTTATTTATTTATTATGAGGTTAATATGTAGCTTCTTAAAGCTATATGAATGTAGGGTCAAAGAATTATTTTTCATACATATGACTAGTTTATATATCTTGTGCTCGCAATAAAATTCGTTAGCCTTCTCTCTCTAGAACCATTTCTCTCTCTACTTATTATTCTATTAGAACTATATAAGTCTTGCAAGTAGGATTTTGATATTGCTACAAATAAATTTGAATCCAATATTTCGTTATCTTTTTTCAAATTAAATTTATATAATATTTAATATTTATATCAACATATTTTACCTAAAAAAAAAAGTTTCTTAAAAGATATTTTAGAAAAATTAGAGTGGACGCACATTTTAAAGAGTAACTTTAAATGTGAAAGAGGCGAATTTTAGAGGTAGCAGACCTCAAAAAGTATGATATATTCTTTCACAGTTCATCAACATCAAGTTGCACTAATCTTAAAGTCTTGCTTTTGGAAAAATGCAAGGCAGGATAATGTATGTTGACTTCTGAAGGAATATGCCTTTATAACATTTTGAAAAAGGGTTGTTGGTGCCATGAATCCTTCCTCATTTATGTCATTCTCTTGTCAAGGACTTCTAACCTTTTAGGTTTACATTAAAGAGAAATCTTTGACCAAATTCTTTACTTAGATTTGATTTATGATAACTTTTTTACTGTTTTCTAAAATAGCTTTTTAGTATGAAAATTTTTTGTACGGGGAATTTTCTTACTAGAAAGCTGCTTTAAAAAGTAATAAAAAAGTTGTCCCAGACGAAGCTTTATCGGTTCATGTAGTTGTTGTTCTAAGAGGATCATTAAGTCTCCTATTAATTGAGGCTACTCGCTTAGCTATTCTCTCTTAAATTATCTTAATACGTAACATACGCAAAATTCTTAAATAGAAATTGACTATTCCTCCAACTCACCAACTATACAACTAGTTATATTGAATTATCTTTATGTATTTTTTTATTTATTTATTTTTTAGTGATGGCGAGCATATGAAATATCTAACTTTGAGTCGATATTTTAACATATCAAACTCTCAAATAAAATCTTTTTGGGATTCTCTTGAAATCTTATTTTCTCTTTAAATTGTTTCTTTGTAACAATGCTTGACTTGACTTGACTTAAAAAAAAAATGCTTGACTTGACTTTCTTTGTCAAAGTGGTTTCATTGGGTCTTTTGTAGATAATTTCACTAAGAAAATCATTGAGACCTAGTTTTACCATTTATGTTTTTCTTTGGGCTTGATCTAAGGGTGCAAATGAGTCGAAACGAGCTCGAGTCAGGATGTGTTCGAGCCGAGCTCGACTGTCAAATACTGAGCTCGAGCTCGAGCTCAAAAGTCGTGCTGGAGTTCAACTAGACAAGGGAAAAGGAGCTGTCAAATACTGAGTCCC
This sequence comes from Dendrobium officinale, assembly GCA_019514585.1. NCBI lineage: Eukaryota > Viridiplantae > Streptophyta > Magnoliopsida > Asparagales > Orchidaceae > Dendrobium > Dendrobium officinale. The sequence goes on from CM033697.1 coordinate 6,485,245, forward strand.
GCTTCTTCCGCCTGTGTCATTCGCGTCTTCTTGCTGGCAGAAGCCTCGCGTCGTCCGCCTACGTCATCCACTTGAGTCGTCTGCCTAAGCGCCTGCATCGTCTGCCTGTGTAAAACCCTTAAAAAGCTGATTTTTTTAGTGCAGTTCGTCTGTACGAACTGGATTTAGTACTGGACGAACTGAAGAAATTTGTGAAGAAATCTGTCATTTTCTTCTGTACGAACCTGGAGCGTCGGGACGATCCGTCTGTACGAAATCTGTCCAGAGAGCAAGTCGCCCGGGACGAATTTTAATTTCGTCTGTACGAAATTTGTCCAGAGAACACATCGTACCAGGACGAACTTTGGATCGTCCGGGACGATCAGTGTTAATAAATATCGGATTCGAGATATTTTGAATCATTTGAAGAGAGAGAAAGAGAAGGCAGGAGAGAGAAAGAGAAGGAAGAGAAGGAAAAGCTTGGTTTTGGAGCCCGCGAAGCGCTTTTCGTCCGACGACGCAGTTGGAAGATTTGTTTATCTCGCGGTAAGGACTCCGAATCCTATTTCTGTTTTCAGAGATATTGATTTTTGATCGAGTTGTGTACTGTTTTATATTTTCGTAGTCGAATTTTGGACATGATTTTGTATTGAGACAACTTTCACCGCACAACTTTTAGAATGTTATAGATATGAATATTGTACACGATTTGAGTATTTTCTAAGATGATTTTACCGGTCAGAATTGGTTCTACGCGATTTTAATTGAATAGAAAAATATCAGGATGTTATTTAATATGGATTCAGTAGAACAATAGCCTTATATTGATATTGTGAACGTTCTGTGTGAATTTAGAAATTTGTGCTTTTTGCAGGATTTTTGTGTAAATTTGATAGACTGCCGTTACTCTGCCGAATTTTTGTAGGATTTCTGATTTGTTTGAGATTGATAGATTGAATAGATATGAATGTGAATATTGATATGATTGCTTTAATATTGACTATTTAATTGATTATTGATTGATTATTGATACTGGAACACAAGTGGAACCTGGTTGAACGTTGGTTGGAGATTGAATTGACCTGTACAGGATGGTGGGCCGACGAGCTTTCCTTTAAACATTGATTATGGATATATAAATGGGAGTCATAAGGAGTTCTTATAGATATGCCGACGGGCGGCCGACGGGCAATAGAGTGACGACTCTTTTTATTGAAACCAACGTATGAATATCTACAACAGCAATATGGATTCTACAACAGCAACATAGCCAGTTGATTGTACTTGTCCAGTATATAGTATTGAATTGCATGTTTACTGTATTGATTTATGGATTCATTGTTTTATAGATTCCTGCTTTATCGACTTTGATTGGATTTACTAGATCGTACGATTTCATTGATTTCACTGATTGATTGTTGTGCCTCGACATTGAGCATTGATATAGAAATGGATGGATATAGATATTGGATTGATAGCATGGACATGAATAGTATAGAATCATTGACACTGTTGCCTATAGATTCATTGATTTCTGCTTATAGATTCATTGTTACTACTGCCTATGGATTTATTGATCTTGCATATAGATTCACTGTTGTTACTGTTTCTGCACCGTATTGACTGCTGCATGGATTCATTGTTAGAATAGATTGAGATTTATCGTACTGTTATCCTCGTTTGATTTCATTGAATAAATAGTATCGATTAGACCGCATTGATTCGATTTGATAGCGATTGATTTGATGGATTGATTGATTTCCTATTATGTACGGATTTCTTCGAGATTGACATGGATTTATTGAGTTGATTTATCGATTCGCCTGCCGCTGCATTGACTGGCTTTATTGACTATTGATTTCCGTATTGCATAGATTCATTGACCATTGATTGATATGGAGTTGATTGACTGACATACATATTGATAGCATCGCCGTGCTTTGATCTCAGTTATAGGTATTAGGTGACCTGCTGGGCTTTGTAAAGCTCATTATATATGGTTGACATTTTCAGGTCAGGGCAAGGGAGCAGAAGATAGGAATTGATCCAGATCTGCAGGTTTTTGTTCTTTTGATTGTAGTGATTCTTTTGTACTCAGGACAGGATAGATTTCAGTTCTTGTGGGCATAGTGTAGTTCCTGAGTATTGTATATGATCTTTTGATATATGAATCGACTTGTTATTGATGTTTTAAATTATAGACTTTTTTTATTGTGATTGAATGAAGTTTTTAGATGACTCTGGTAAATGGTCGGATGTATCAAAATTCTTTCCAAGTTAGATCTCGGGGCGTCACAGCCTGAGCCCCTGCATCGTTCTCCTGAGCGCCTGCGTCGTTCTCCTGAGCTCCTGCATCACCAGCCTGAGCGCCTGTGTTGTCCGCCTCCGTCGTCTGAATGAGCCGAGGTTTTCATATTCCCACGGTATAATTTTCCCGTCCGCTTCTTATCGCCTGCGTCGTTTTAATCTTCCTGCCAGTCGTTTTCATTTTTCTCGCTACTGTTACACTAAGCTGTCGAGCTCGAAATTGTGTTCGAGCTCGACTCCTCTTACTCACTTCAGACACTTAAAGATAAATATTTTGCCTTTGGTACCAACACCTATCAGTTCTACAGTAGAAGAGAAGTAGACAAAGATTAATTAGATACTCAAAGCTTTAATAGCATCACTGTCAGCTTAGTCAATTCTGCAAAGTTTAGTAATTAATTAAGCCAAAATTAGAAGCCAAAGATAAATTAATATTCATTGATCAGATGCCGTGCTTCACTTGCTCTGTATCCTTTCATTCTTACAAAGTTTGATAAGATGGAACCAAACTTAATTATGCTTACATCAATCCTCTTAACATGAAAACTAAATGCCAAAATGTCATTATGTCTGCTTTCTTCTAATGGTTATTGTTACTCTCTTGGGAAGTGGGGACGATAAATTTTGGAGGCCAATCAAAATACGTCACATCACACAATTCATAACTTAATACTAGCTCAATTATTTATCAACAAAAAACTTTCTTACCGAGCATTCGAGTCGAGTTCAAGCCTCATATTTTCAATCAAGCCGAGCTCGAACTCAAGATCAAGCTCGAGTTCGGGTTCATTATAAATTAAATGCGCCGGACTCGATTAAGGAAAAATACAGCTCATTTACAACCCTATATCATATGTAATCAATAAAATTAATTAATCTTTGGCTGCTAATTATGGCTGCATTATCAACGTATAGGCAAAATTTGGTAGGCTGACTGACAGTGATGGCCTTCAACAATGACCGTATAAAATCTTAGGGTGTTTTAGTAATCTTTTCTTCTTATCTTTCCCCATTTTAACTGATAAAGATGTTAAAGCATAAAAATTCAAAATAGTTACAGAGGATAGATTGTTTTCTTCCCTTAAAGTCATCATATTTTATGTCTGATAAAAATTAATTTTGTACTAAAAAGCTGCTTTAAGAAGCAGTAAGAAAGCCGTCCCAAACGAAACCCAAACGAAGCCTAAGGTTTCGTTTGGGACAGCTTTTTTATTGCTTTCTAAAACAGTTTTTAGTACAAACAATTCTAATTTAAAAAAAAAAATTAACTAAATACATTGTTTTAGAAAACATTAAGAAAACTGTCCCAAACGAATCTTAAGTTTTCATTTGGGATGGCTTTCTTACTGAAAGGTTAGAAAAGACATTTGATTTGCTACTGGATTGGAGGAATGAATTACCAAAAAAAAAAAAAGATCTCCAGCTCACTTTCTTTGCCTGAAGCATATTGAAAGTGAGAATGCCACTTCTTTCCAACCAAATAAGTTTCATCTCAACCACTTGCTATTGAAGAATTAATGAGATCAATTAACATTAACAAGATGAATACAAAGTTCAAAAAAGGCAAATACAGCAGAAAAACATTAAGGATGCATCACTGCTGCTTCTGTTGCAATGGCTAAATAACTTGAAACATAACCAAAAATGACGAAGCATTACCTCTTATTAGGCTTCCTCAGGAAAGGTATCGCATGCTGTTTTTTGTCGCCCAAAGTTTTTGGATCAAAGAGCTTCTGAACATCACTTGAACTAAGCTTGGATTTCAGAGCAAGATCGGCAAGCTCAGAAGTAGATGATTTTGTCTTGTTGGATTGCATAGCTGGCTTAGCTTTCATGCTATTCCTTGCAAAACTCCTTCCAGATAGAAACTTCACAGCTTGGGAACCCGAAGAGCTTTTTTTATTGTTGCCACGCTTGCTACCATAAGAAAGTCCCTCCTTACCAAACCGAAGAGTTATTGGGCTTGAATGATTTTCTATGCTTGAATTATTATGTCCAGTTATATTTTCCTGCCTTCTACGCTTCTTTTGGGAATCCTTCGGAAAAAATTCTGGCGCTATCGTAGCGTGGTCTTTGTCTCCAAATGCAGCTAGGAAGTCCCTATAGGTAGTTTCTTTTGACTCCTGGCTTGATTTCCACTGTTCGGGATTTCTACCAAACCTACAAGTAGAAGATAAAAACGTCCATTGCTTCAAGTTTTTTTTTTTTTTTTTTTTCATGTTCATTCATTCTTTTAGCTCCTAAAGCCTAACCAAAGATAAAATCTGAAGTTAAACTACTTCCAATGGGAGTAGAAAATTATAGAAAAATAATCTATAAGCAGAATAAAAAAAAATTGATGCAAGTTGAGTTGAGATGACCAAAGGAAAAGGATAAAATGCTTGCCCTTCAATATCTAGCTTCCTTAACAAGTACGGACCATGCTTTGTCATGGATAGCTCAGGCTGCACATTCAGAAGCTCTGCTGCTATTGCCTCTCTCATGGAGATATTGCTTGCAGTAAAACACTTTTCAACAGTAAATGAACCAGAAGGATGCAATGAAACCTCTCCAAAAAAACCCTGCAATCTTTATAAAACAAACAAAGAAACAACTAAGATGAGTTAAACAAAATAACTATACAAAACAGGGGAAAAAGTGTTAAGTTTAACATCACAATAGTTATTTGAATCTAGCTTCAATGTAACAAATCAGAAAAGCAGCTAAAAGCAAGTGTTCAACACCTAATTTAGTTGCAAAATTATCAGATTCATATGATTTCTCTATTATAATGGTAAAGAACCAACATAAAGCTTCAGCATAATTCAGAAAGAAAAAGAAAATCCCCTCAACCTCTAAGTTAAAACAAATTTAAAGAATACTCCTAAGGTCTTTCAGATAAGAAATCAGGCCTTGAGAAGTACTAGGCTGGTTTCCATCTTGCATATCGCACAATACAATCACAATTTAAAAATAACTAGCTAATCTAGAACTATGCTGCACAGACACGGACACGGCGACACGGATACGACACGACACGGACACGGGACACATCAGTTATTGAAAATATATGACACAGACACGGTATTATAGTTTTTATATTTAAAAAATAGTGTAGAAAAATTAAATAAATATATTTTTAAAAATAATTTGAAAATAATAAGTCATTTAACTAGAATTTGTGCTTAAAATGATTAGTATTAGGATGTCGAGAGTCAGGCGTCGATGTTGTTTATCAATCACCGAGAGAGAAGATGAAAATATCTTCACTGCCAAAAAGAAATGAAAATGAGAATATTCGATGATTGGGTATTAAGTGCGGACGTTGATTTGGTGTTGTGGATAGGAAATAATTTTTTTTTTTGAAAAAAAAACATCTAATACACAATTTTAATTGCATATTAGTTGCTATTTTGCTGCCCTTTTACTGAGTATTTGAAAAGCGCAGCAAAAGGGCAGCAAATACTCAATGAGTAAGATATTTGTTGCGCATTTGCTGCGCTTTTTCTATATTTTTGCAAATACTCAACAAAAAAGCAGCTAAAATGCAATTAAAATTGTGTATTAGCTGCTCTTTTTCAAAAATACATCAAAAGCGCACTAAAAGCGCAAGGAATCCGGACGAAAAATTAGGTCCGGTGACCGGACCTAATAATTTGCCGCATCTAAGGGGGTTAACCTGAATATAAACAAGCTAATTACATAGAACGAAACAAACTAAAATTACTATAGGTTAATTCCTACAGCAGGAATATTCGGCTAGGCTAAAAACTGCAGCTGGGACCTGCAGAGACATCCTCGTGTGGACCGTGTCTTGCATTAAGAGCTTTCCTTCTTCGTCAATATACTCTGGGATGTGTGTGTTGCTATCTTTGGAAGGTTCTTCAATAGTACTCACCCAATCTTCCCCTTTATTTTGTATTGTAGTGGGATAATTCGATAAATTGTTGCCTAACATAATCTCCCTCTAGTTGAACATTGAGGAATAAACCCTTGAACTCTATTTACACTGTCCTCTGCACTGAGTGATTTTCTGATGGCTCAAGTAATACTCTAACGCTCATCTTCCAGGCAAATTTATTAATTAGCTAATAACTTACAAGCCTAAAGATAAATAGCACACAATGATAGCATAAAACAACTAAAAAAATTAATGCCTTCGAACATTTCTAATCAGATAACTCAACTTGCAGTAATCCAATCTAGAAAAGAGATGTATACTTCACAATTATAGAATGATTTTAAAACAGTATGGAAGTAAATGTAACATAAAAAACGCCTTACTTAGCAATAACTTTGAGTTTTTGCTTTACGGGAGCTTCTGAACAAAGAAATGCCTCGAGAACACGGCCACCTCTAACATCTTTTGCAGTTTCCAATACGTGATCAGCTTCCATACAGCTTAAACTCTCAATATAAAGCCTTACTGCGGACTATATGACAAGCATAAATAAAATTTTAGATTCAGCTAAAAATCATTGAAATGCAACAATAAAATCGCTAGCTAAATTTGATTGATTTTCAGTGATTTCAACAGCATCACAAACTCTCAAACCAATGTAAATTGTACTTCAGGTTACTCCAGATTGATTTTTACCACAATCTACAGATAGGGTTTGGATCTATGGGAAAATCAGGACACCATTTTTGCTTTAAGAATTAAACAATGTGAGCACATTTGAGCTCCCCTTAGAAATGATAAAAGAAAAAGAAATGAAAATAAATGCAATAAAACATTTTCTCTTAATCATATATGTAAACTAACTCTGTTTCATAACGGAAAGATCTACTACGTAATAAATTTTGTAGGTTAAGACAAAAGAGAAGTAAAGAGTACAAAGAAAAGATCTTCATATGATTTTTATTGAGTTTAAGAATTCATATGATCGATAACCACTGAAATTAATTTAGTGGGCTTTAAGCAAGTCAAAGATATATAAGGTAGAATACTGACTCGTATTAGAAATAGATATTGAGTGAACCAAAGGTTTTCAATCATCATAGGTTTACATCAATGATAACCACTAAGTTCACATCTTTTTATGCTAGTAATGGAGATGCTTGCTAATAATATTAGAAGCGAGGTATCTTGCTGTATGTTTTTTGTATATGATATAATTCTAACTAATGAGTAAGACATCCACTGAAACAAGTAAAAATTGAAGCAATTGAAGAAATGCTTAGAAAACAAAGGCCTTAATATTAGTAGAACGAAGACCAATTTTTTTCTATGTAATTTTAGTGAATTTGTTTTTTTTGTTTTTCTACATTTTCTTCTTTAATGTAAGAGGAATTTAATCTCAGGACCTTGGGAACAACTTCAAAGATCTTTATCAACTAAGCTAACTAGCAATGACATTTTAATATGATGTTAAATATTATTATTTAATATTATTTAATATTAATAAAAGATAAGGATTCATGTCATGAGAGTAATTTTAGTAGTTATAGATCTAGTGAGGGAACTGTGACTTTGAGCGATCAAGTCACTAATAAAAGTACAAGTTTTAAATATCTTGGGTCTATTATTCAAAGTGATGGTGAAATAGATGGGTATATAATTAGTAGAATTCAAGTTGGATGGTTGAAGTGGAGGAATGCAACGGGCATGTTGTGTGATAGAAAAGTACCTCTCAAACTTAAGGGAAAATTCCATAAGATGGTGGTGAGACCTGCAATGCTTTAGCACAGAATGTTAGTCATGAAAAGAGAAGCATAAAATTAAGATGAGGATGCTTAGGTAGATGAGTGGCTTCACTCTTCGAGACAGAATGTGAAACGAATATATACGTGAAAAGGTTGGAGTCGCTCAAGTAGCATATAAGATTGGAGAGAGTCATCTTAGATGGTTTGATCACATAAAATATCGGCCTTCTAATGACCCGATTAGGAGAGTAGATGTATTATATTTGGCCTATGTTAAGAAAGATAAATGTGGGTGATGAGGACATCGACAGACGCTACCGACATGTTTATCGACGACAGAATCGTAGATCGACGACCACGATTCAGCGCCTCTACTTTTGATTCAGATGTCATGATGTATTATTTAGTTATTTACTGTTTTCTGTTTTTACCCCTATGGGGAGTTGTTTTGTTATTGTAGCCCAGAGGGCAATTTGGTACTTTTCCTTTTTCATGAGTGGAGACCTATATATAGTGGTCTCATATGATGTATTGGGTTAATGAATATTTTGAATGAAATCTTGTTTTGTTATCTTCTTCTTCTTCTTCTTGTGGTGCACTAGAGAGGAGAACGAGAGCCCAAGGTGAGGGCAAAAGTAATACCCACCAGTCATTGGAAGAGTCCGTGACTCGTGGTCTATCCCCATCATCTCGTTCTTATTCCTCTCCCCAACCCGCCGGCCCTAGCCCCTCTCTTGGCCGCCGGCCACCCCACCTCCACCACCGTCCCCAAGCCACTCAACCGCCGGCCTCCTCCCCCATCCCCCTACTTGTTCAAATTTTGAAAACAAAATTGATTGAGTTCCAAAACTTTTCCAAATTTGTCAAAGCCAAATTAAGAAAGTTTCAAATTCAAATTAAAGTGAATCTCATAATCAAGCTTCCTAATGCGAAGGAACTAATTTGGAAGGTTCATAACTCGCTCCCACCTCCTCCCCTCTCCCTCTTGAACCCGTCGGCCACCCATGGCTCTCCCTCATTGATTGCCACATTAAACCCCTCCCCCATTTGAAATTAAGAATTAATTTCAAATAAATCTCTCCCCCCCCCAACAAAAAATTTTCAAATTCCGAAATTAATTTCAGGATTTGTTTTAAAACTCCTCCCCCTCTCTGTACATAACTGCCGGCCTCCCCTCTTGGCTCCCCTCCTTAACTCCACCATTCAAGGCATTAATGCCTTTGATTTGAAATTCAAAATTCAAATCAATTCCCTCCCAATCTAGTCAAATCTGAAATTAAATTTCAGATTTTGATTAATCTCTTCAATACTCCACTAAACCTAATTTCTCCAAACCCTAGCCCATCCTCCCTTGCACCCGTCGGCTTCTCCCTCTCTCCTTGGGAATCCCGCCGCCCCCTCCTCTCTCTCTTCCTTCATTGCAAACCACAAGTGCTCTCCCTCACCACCTCATATTTCCCCTCTTCTCATTGGAGTTCTCTCAACAACGGCAAGAATGCATGGCGGATCCCGAACTTGAAGGCGGACTTGTGTTCGATGCCTACGGAGACATCAACATCCTACGATCCCCGTTCTTTGACGCGGGATTTGACCACGTCACCACGACGACACCATTGGAGATTACTTGGTTCGAATTCTCCCCACTCTTGCGCACGTCATCGACGGTCAACTTTTAGACTACGATTGGATCATCGTCGGCCACCCACCACCCTCATCTCCACCGGCTACCTCTCCACCAACGAAGGTCTTCGGCGCCGTCTTCCTAGTGGTAATATCTTTCTTCGTATGGTTCATCTTTCTCCGCTAAAAGCCTTCAAGTAGTTGAGTGAGAAGGCCCTTGAGGTGAACCTCTCATTGTTAAACGTTGGATTATGTTATGTGAACTTTGCATTTAATATTGCCTTGAACTTTGAAAGAATTGTTTTGGTTATTCTCTATTGCACGTCTTTGGCTAAGCAAGTAGAATATTTCAAATTCATAATTCTCTTTTACGTGCTAGAAATAAATTTATATGAGCAAAGCTTTAATCAACTATCTTTCTAATTTCTAAACGTAACTCCTAGTAGTTTCACATCAGTGGGCCTAAAAAGACTTTATTAGAAAATATTAGATATGACTTTTTTGTAGATTTAAATGAGAATTCGACTCTTAGCAAGACACAATGGAGAAAAAGAAATCATGTAACATACCCCACGTAGTGGGATAAAGGCTTGACGTTGTTGTTGTTGTTGTATTAATAAAAGATATCATGATGCATTGGTGTAACAAGTATAAATATCTTGGATCTCTTACACAAAAGAATGGAGATATAGATAAGAACATAATCTTTAGAGTTAATGTTGGATGATTAAAATGGAAAAGTTTATCATAAGTTTTGTGTGATAAGGGAATAACATGGAAGCTCAAAGATATATTTTATAAAGCCATAACTAACTTTGTGATTTGGAAAAATCCAAAATATTGGGTTGTTAAAAAGTCTTTAATATTTAAATTAAGTGTCACATACATGAGAATGATAAGATGGATGTGAGGCAAACCTATGAAGGATAAATTAAAGAATGATTATATTATATGAAAGGTTAAAGTGATATCTATTGAATATAAGATCGCTTTGAGAATAAAAATTATTGGTGGCCCTTAACATATTTCTAAGTTTTTGGTTTGATGGCCTTCCATTCACTGGTATATGTTGCACAATTAAGCCTTCGGTGTTGCACCTGACCCTAATAAGTGGTATTAGAGTTGATGGTATTAGAGTTAATAGAAGTCATAGATACTTCTATTATCATCAAGCAAGGTATGTTATCATCGAGCAAGGTTCAAGCGTTGGTGACTATCACACAAGTTCCGCTTGGTTGCATAGACTCCCGATGCATGATACTTGATAATGTTAAAAAGCTTAGATTTAAGGGTAGTAACGGTCCAGGTAGGAAACTCATGTGAGGGGATTTTGTTAAAATCCACGTAAAAGTGGAGACTAATCCCACACAGGAGATGAAGTGGAAATTTGTGTTCCTAATGTACTAATAATGGCCCTATGTCAATCAATGCCCTAATTACTTCAAACGAACCTTGGGAGTTGTTCAAATATTGCATCAAATAAACCATACTCTATTCATTCAACCTATTTCCTCTCAATAAGAGTTCAAGAATCTCAAAACAAGTAACAGAAAATATGCTTAGACTGTTGAACAAAATTGGAAAAACAATTTGCCATAAGCAGTAGCAAGCACACTTACATTTGAAATTTTAAATAAGCTTTGCAGCATTAAACAGCCCAATACATGCATCTTATCTCCCAAGGGCCACTTCCAGTGAGACTTATATCTGAAGTAGCTGTCAAGGTGTAGTAAATGTGGGACAATACGGGTGGGTGACTCAGCTTCTGGACAAACTGCCACTGAAAGTTCCTGGCAAAACTGCAAGAGAATAATAAGTTAACAAAGTTAAGCACAACAAAGACGATTGTACCTAATGACAAAAAGTTTCCGGCGTGGATAAACATATTCACAAGATTAAAACACCGCAAGCAGAAGTAATGCACAATAACAATAACACTCATGAACAAAAACCACTATGAATAATACTAAGGTGTAGTTTGTTTTACTGAAAAAAAAATGCAAAATAAAAGGAAATATAGTGCAAAAGAAATGCAAATTATTTGAAATGTTTATAGTAATTTTGATGAGTATAAAATAAATGCATTTGATTACCTTTTTTATGTTTGATTTGAAGTAAAGTGAAAGCAATGTAAAGCTCAATGAAAGCGATGGTTGGTAATGGCTAGAGAGCGATGGTGGCGGCTGGAAATCGACAATCAGTGAAAGGGGCGGTGAACGAGGCAGCAACTAGCGATGGCGACAACAACGATGGTGGGAAGCAAGTGACAGAAGTAAGCCACAGCGGCAATGGCCAGCAAGCAAAGTATTATTCTTATGGTGTATTTGGAATTTGCCCAATATCAGGAGAATTCCAAATACATTGACAATGAACTAAATGTGCATTTCAAATATTTCAAATATTTCAAAATTTACCCATGCATTTGAAATACTTTACACCCATTTTACTTCAAACCAAACAGGCTCTAAAACAATCTCTAAAGAGGTATTTCCCCGCATATCATTTCAAAAGACCATAGTCATCAAATACTAAATAAATAAAAATAATTAATTGCTATCAAATGTGAAACCAACATGGAAGAATACAACCAAATGTCAATTCCCTATGAAATAGGAGTCAAAGTTCCTCCACTCGTCCAAGAAAATCCTTTGTAATAGAAGGGAGAATATGTTGGTTAAGGACAATTTGTGGAAATCCACAAAACAACATATCAAATTATGCATTCAATTATGCCAATTAAGCATCCAACAGCTCTTGTTGGCCCACCAATCTGTCCCAATGCCACCATGACAATTCAAAGTTCTTGCGCATCCTGTGTGTGGATGTAAATGTCCAACAATATGATCAGCCATTTTGGCAATCCACCGCTGGTCTTATTTCCATATGCAGTCTACCCACAACTATGTCCATGAATAAAAAATTTTAAATTGTTAAATTGATTATAATAAATTAGATTAATTATTTTTTTTATTTTTCCTTTTTATGGGTTATCACTCCCATTAATATTGTATATATTTTATCCATTGGAACAAAAATATATATAGAGTATTGTTCTTTCATATTTTTCATTAAGGTATCAAAGCCACACTTTCTATTTAATATCCTTCTATATCTTCCATATCCTTTCAAAATTCTAAATCTTCATCATCCTTTAAGGATTTTTTGGTTTAAACTACTGATGATGCTTAATAAAATGGTCTAGCAAAAGAGATCCTCTTCTAGTATCGTATCTTGCCATAAATCAAGATCTCATGTCAACATTGATATCCAAGAAACCTTTAAGTCGCCAATTCAAATCAAAGCCTTATGAACCAGAAATCAACATCAGTGCAATTGCTCAAAAAGGTACAATTTTAAAATTATAAGTAATAAGCATCATAAATTCAGAATCTTGGATCATGGATTCTAAGAACATCTGATCATATGATTAGATGATGCCTCATTTTAAACCTTCATCTGTATTTAAAGGCTATACAATCATAATTATCAATAGATTAATATTACATTGGTATTGTCAATGTCACTAGCTCTCTAGTTCTTGACTCAGTTCTCATGGATCCTAACTTTCATGCTACTTATTATAAAACAATAAAGTTATCAAGGGTATGAATTGTACAATTAATTTTCTCAACACTCATTATGGTTTTCTGATGTAGGACTAGCATGTGAAGACTTGCATTATGAAATTAAACAAAAGTTCAATTTAAAATCAGCAAACTATTAATCACGGGAATGTGTAAAACAAGCTTCAAAACAAGTAAGAAAGGCAATCTATAAATAGCAATTAACCACGGGTCCACAACCAAAGTCTAGAATTCAAGAAGGATAAATCAAGTCTATAACTTAGCTAACATGGGTTGGCAAAAAAAGATCCAACATTTAACATAGATTAGTCACTATAAGAACCATGCACTCAATGATTTAAGAAGCTAGCGGAATTAACATGAAAATAGTGATGCCACATAGAATTGGACTTCAAAGATATTTACTTAAATCTATGAAGTAAGAGTAGAAAAACCTAGGTATTTGCGTCGCAGGGAAGCTTCCTTCAGATGTGGTGTGGTCTCAGCCGGTTGATTTTCAAAGGGTTTCTCCATAGTGCCTTCCTTGTGTCTAGCTTTATAGTAGAGAAGAAGAAATGTTGGTTGAACTTTGTAAGGAGGGAGGCCACAATTTTTACTATTTGTGGGAGATTATGAATGGTGTGCGGTTAATTAGAGCGGTGGGGCATAGGGGGATGGGAGAGAGCGGGATTGGAAAATGAAAAAATAGTTTTAAGAAAGGGAAAAGTTAATTTGCAATTATCGGTCAACTTCCCACAAATTAACATGAAGAGTTCCAAGAGTGGGCAAACCATGGGGAAATGGAAGGGGTTGTGGCTTTTCCAATTCTCAACTAATTTTGAAAACGAAAAGAAGGAGAGGCAATTAATGGGTCAACTTCCCATTTATGTTAACATAAAGAGTTCCAAGAGTGGGCCAACCAAGGGGAGAGGGAAGGGGTTATGGCTTTTCCAATTCCCAACTAATTTTGAAAATGAAAATGAGAGGAGTAACTTTTGAATTCATAATTCCAAAAGACAAGTAGGGTCCAATTGGAATCCCAAAGGTCAAAATTTCATATTTGGGAAATTTTGGATTGGGAACTTGGATGGGGTGGTGGTGGTGGTGGGCTTGCCGTGGGCGGTGGAAGGGGAAAGGGTGGCTAGCCGAGAAAGAGAGGGGAAGAGGGGTTGACCGGCGGTTAGGGAGAAAGGAGGAGGGATAGGGGAAGAGATACAAGGGGAAAACCAAAAGCTCACCTTCATGGGCTGTTGGTACTTCATTTGCCTTCTTCTAAGGCTTCACCACTCCACCACACTCACTCTCACACAAAAGAAGATGGTTGAAATTAGAATTCATTCAAAAATAAGCATCATCCTCTTAAAGGGGGGGAGAGAGCCATATATATAGTCTCCACCACATGACAAGACAAAAGACACAAATGCCCTTACGCTTCCAACATAACTTAAAGGAAAAGTTCACAAATGCCCTTGGGCTTACAACATAATATTAGGAAAAGTTCACAAACTAAATCAAATCACATACAACACACAACAATTAATAATATAACGACTCAATTGTGATCGTCGATGTACAACCCCTTCTATGATAAACTTTCCATGCATTGTGTACCCATCATTTTCAGGACTGAGAACTCAACGAGGATAATTGTAATGCTAAAAAAATGTTATTCTCTACTTCATAAATTGTAAAAGGAATCTTGAAAGGCAAATAAAAAATGCTCGTTATATAGCTTCCTCCAATGAAAAAATATGGTGTAACACTTTCGTTTTGGTTATCCACATTTTGTATTCTTAAAAAAACTAATCCCTCTCTTTTCATCAACACAATTTTGAAGGCCTATATGCACTCAAACATTATACCATAATCATTCCTTAAAGCTCACAACCAATGCAACTATCCATAGTGACATACAAGGCCCGTCTCAGGTGAACAATAATCCAAGGTGCTAGGTGGTTTATATCATTTGTTTATAACAACAAGGATATTTCTAATGAAGGATAAGTCTAAAAACAGCTTCTTCTTTTTTCAAAAAGTCGACTCTGTCAAAAAGACAAAATTCCAAATCAAAATTCAATTCCTTCAAACTAACAATGAGAAAGAATTTCCTCATTCCAATCTTGTAGAATATCACCTTAAAAATTTGTTCATCAAAATTTTTACATATGATATGTCATAAAAATTATCTATATCGGGCTGGGCATGAATCTTAATACATATTTGAATTGGAAACTTTCAACATTAAATTCAAGATCATGAACTCTGATTTCAACAAACTTATAATCGAACTAAACAACTCGACGAGCCGAACCCAATAATACCAAAAGAGATCCAATCCAAGTTCAAAGAAGCCTGGATCAAACATTTTAAGCGCAATTGGAGATTTTAGGGCATTAATTGGATGGCCAAGCAATTTCCAAATCTTGCATGTAAATAGTTAAATCAAGCGTCTCCGCTATACAAATCCAAGAAACCCAAGATTTTGTTACTTTTGCATCTACTGTTACTACGATTTTTGTTCTTTTTTTAAAATTGTTCTGTTAATCTTTCTTGTAACCGCATACCAAAGCACAACTGCAACTGAAGAATCCTAGATTCTTATCTTGGTGAAACATTAAGTTTAAATTTAGAAAAGCTTAACAATTTGTTATTAACTTCTAAGCAATTCATGTTTCCATATATGTTTCACATCATATTTATTTTCATATAAGTGTTGTTAATCAAAACTCCAGAAATTAGCATCTTCGTATTGTATATAGGACACCAAAACATCTTTAAAAGATGCCTGAAAAAGGGCTATTCTTCAAAAAGATCATTGACGGATTGTAAATTCACATCCAGTTATTATTTATTTAGTCAAAAAATTTCATTATATGGAAAAGCAACAAACAATCAATTGTTATTTGGAGCAATGTCAAAGCTGAACTCACAGCTATTACATATGAAATTTATGGAGGTCTGGCTTATATACTTCCTTGAAGATTTAAAATTTCAAACTAAAAGCCCAATGATAATGAGTTGTGACAATCAAACAATATTAGCATTGCTAAAAAATCCTGCCACCACAATAGAACTAAGCAAGTCAAGATTGATATATACGTAATGAAAAAAATATCCAAATTAATTATACTCCAACCAAACAACAAAACTATTAACGTTCTTACTAAATCTCTTAATCAATTGCAACTTGACAGTATTATTTCCAAACTTCGAATGATTAACATATATTCCCAATTTGATAAGGAGTGTGGAAAACCAAAAAACAACATTTCAAATTCTACATTCAATTCCACCAATAAAGCCTTCATTAAGGGGGAGTTGTCTAGGGTTTGTTGTAGTTTTTTTCTTTAACGACTACCTAGCGGCGTCTAGGTTGATTGGAAGGGCCGATCTACCTCTTGAATTATAGATCACATATATCTTGTTTTCTCTTATTGAAGTTTTAATAAAATAATCAACCACCATTTTGATTTTAAGGCAGTTTTTATATTACTGTTTGTTGTTTTTGCTTCCACGACGTAACAAATTGGTATCAGAGCGGTATCCTGGATCAAATTATCAATCTTTCCTCGCTGATTTCTGCTGAGTTTTTCCTCTCTGTTGGTTGAATTTTGTTGTTTGGAGGCTAGATTCGTGTCAAAGTTGTTGATTTTTGTTGTTAAAGCCTTTATAAGAGTACTGATGGCCGAAATAAGAGTTGAGGCATTGGAATAAAATTTGGAATGGGAAGTAGGGCAACTACGAGTGGACGTGGGATCGATGAATGAACGTATTTCAGCGATAGAAAGAAGGTTTGAGAATTTGGAAGATATGATGAAGAAAATGATCGAGAAGCAATTGAAAGCTTCACCGTCGATTCCTAGGGCTAAACCGTAGGGAAAGAAAATTCGTGAGGAGATGATGAGAACTCATGGATATGCGATCCAATATTTGCCTTAAATATGCTTCATCAATACTTATATGAATCTGTCTTAAGATTAATGCATTAACATTTTTGTTATTACTATTATAAGACCAAGTTCACTTATGAAATTTGATCTGTAAGTCACATATTTAAATAATTGTGATAAAATTTTCAAATCCCGACGGTTCCAATCGCTAGCCCTAATCAAGATTTGATTGAGATTCCATTGGCCAAGCTATGGAGATCGGGTCATGTTAGGCAGTTGGAAGAAAAGTGAGAGTTCCACCCTCGATACACGAGGGAAACATTGAGGGATCATAATAACCGCTACACTGGAGGAAGAAATTGCTGGGGCAATGGTGATCCTAAGTTGAGAAAGTTGAAGATGCAAATAATTGAGGAGAAGAATAGTGATAGCTCAATAAATGATACACAAGCTTCTTTCAAAGATAAAATGATCAACAAAAAGAGAAATGTGAATGAAGAGGGCAAAGAAATAAACTTGCAAAGCCAAGCTGATGTTGCTGCTCAGAAAATCTATCGCATCAAATTACCTAGAGCAGCAAAGATTTGTGAAGGTGAGCCAGAAAATCAAAATCATGCAGTTGTCTTAAGTCTTAACCAGAGGAGAAAGCTCTTCAAGCAATTGATATGAACTAGGATAACTATTTAGAAGAGGCTTTGAAAATGAGGAATCTTTTAGAGGAATTCAATGAAGACCATAGACTGTGTCCACCAACCATTCTTGGTATACATGAGCACATTTTTTCAGGAAGTATTTCATCTTCGGGATGATTCATGTCAAACCAAGAAACAAGTTTTGAGACAATTGGACAAAAGGTTCTGACTATCCACTAAAGGTTTGCTTCCAATACGGGCATCCAGATATATCTGACAGGAATCTTCACATCATTAAAGGTGTCATAAGCATGGCTTCTTGTGGAATCAACCTAAGTGAGGATATCTTTGCAGGATTCAATTCGACATCGAGGCAAAGAAATATCACCCACCATGAGTATATTCAGGTTGGGAAGGGTCGTGATGTTGGACTCAACCAAATCTCTCTGTTTGAAGCAAAGGTTGTCTATGGCAATGGAAAACAAATACTTAACAGATATATCTATCACTTGAGCCACCAATTTGACTTCTTCTGCATGCTTTGTTACTACTTTATGATTGTAGGGTTCTATGTCAACTCGCTAATGAGAGAAAATAAACCTCTGAAGGCTGTTATAGCATCTCAATCTACCGTCCAGCTTGGTATATTGATGGTCTTACCCATGTTATGCATATTGGGATGAAAAGGGGATTCAGAATTGCATTGGGCTACATAATCATCATACAACTTCAATTGTATTTAGTGTTCTTTAAATTCTTGCTTGGAACAAAATCCCATTACTTCGAATAGACAATCCTACATGTCAGAGCAAAATATAGTGCTACTGGACGACGATTCATTGGGCGACATGTAAAATTTGCAAAGAACTACGAGATGTACTCTAACGGTCATTTTATAAAGGGTCTGAAACTTATGTTGCCGCTAATTATTTATCAGATCTATGGATCTGCAACTACTGATTCAACAACCTTTATGCTTCTCACTGCATAAATGTGATTCCTTGTTCTCATCTGGGCTTTTGTGTCATTTCGTTTTAACCTTTATAGCTTTGAGTGAAAAAAAATAGTTGATGACTGGGATGACTAGAGCAAATGGATAAAAAGTGAAGGTATTGGCAAAGATGTTAAATTGTTGAAAGATGGTATATTCTCTAGAGTAAAGCACGAGCAGATAATGAAGAATATATAATTGGATCATGTGCTAAGTGGTTCTCGACAAGAAGCAGATTTTGTTGTTAAAATAGATGATCAGGAGACAGTTCCATTCCGTAAACCTTGAGTATAAGACGCATTTTTTGGGAGGGAGTATTGATACGCATTTGGGGGGGGGGGGGGGAATTAGGAGCTGTTTATGAAGGTTCCTAATCAAGAGGAAGTTGTTTAAAAAAATTCCTAATTAAGGAAAATTATTTAAGAATGTTCATAATCAAGGGGAAGTTGTTTAGAAAAGTTTCATAATCGTGTTTATGCTATTTAGGAAGTGTTTAATTGTTTAGGAATGTTTTTTTTTTAAATATATTTTAATTATTTAGGAAAGTTTCCTAAATCATGGTTAAATATTTAGGAAGGTCTCCTAAATCATGTTTAATTATTTATGAAGGTTTCCTAAATTATGTTTATGATTATTAGGAAGGTTCTATTTATTTAGAAATGTTTCTTAAAAATATGTTTATACTGATTAGGAAGGTTATAATTATGTTATTGTGTTCTAGGACTATTTAATGGGGAGTTGTCTAGGGTTTTTGGTTTATATTATTAATTAATTTTGTGGGTGTTTGTTGTAGTTCTTTTCTTTATGGGCTTCCTAGCGGTGTCTAGGTTGATTGGGAGAGTCGGTCTACCTCTCAAATTATAGATCACCTGTATCTTGTTTTCTCTGAAGTTTTAATAAAAAAATCAGCCACCGTTTTGAATTTACTATAGTTTTTATATTATTGTTTGCTTTTTTTGCTTCCACGACGTAACAAAAACACATGATTCTAAAATTATGGAGGAACTTCTACTCATACTTTCTAAGAAAACCATGAACTCTAGTTTGAGGTCCTTCGGTAAGGAAAACTCCCCCTAAGTTTTATCATTCAAACCATGCAGTGATAACAATTTCATCCTGAGAATCCATGAACAAAACAACCTAAATACCATCTTTCAGCTGCTTGAACTGTACAAACTAATCATGCAACTAGAAATAATAGTGCAAAAAACCTCATTAACATGGGTTTGTAGCCGTTGGCTAGTAGCTAGAATGGAAGCAACAACACCGGGTTTCCCTGCCTCAAGCAGTTGGCATAAATATGGCCCTAGTTCCTCCCATATTAGGTTGGCCTGCATATAAAGTTAAGAGTGCATCAGTTTCCGCCATATAAAAAATATGCAGACACACAGCTAAAGAGGATAGATATATATATTTATGAGAAAATGATTAAAATGATCCCTTTGACTCATCATGAAGGATAAAATTAGTCCCCAACTATATTAAAGGACCATTTTGATCCCTTGATTCCTTAAAAAAGAATCAAAATAGTTTCATGATAAAGATTTAAAATACCAAAATGGTCATTTAATATAGTTGATAATCATTTTGGTCATTCATAAAGAGTAAAGGGACCATTTGGTCCTTTTCTCATATCTTCTTGATACAAGATTGTTCGTCTATAAAACAAACTTGTAATTTCAAGGTACAAAAAACTCAAGGTAGAGAGAAAATTTAATATGAATAAGCATAAAATTAATAATAAAACCAGATGTAAGCGATGTCATGAAATAAGCCCATTCAGACACAATCTACATAAGGCACAATATTAGTGAACATTTCAAGGAGATATGTATCCAAGCTAACAAGTAAAATGCATGAAAGTCTACAATAATGCAATCAGATGCAGATTAAGCTACATCACCATCAATGCACATGATGCCAACATCATTTTTCACAAAGATTGTCATGCAGAATTACACTGTTCAAATATTACAAATGCCAAATAAAAAGATTTACAAGGATCAAAGAAAGAAAATTAGACAGCAGACATGACATTAAAAGCATGAAACTGTAATATATTTAGTTCTCTAAATTTCACGAGTCAAGAGGCATGGAGTAGTTTCAACAACTTATTCATGAGGATATAGATCATTGACAGCTAAGAGAAAGTTCACATAAATCAACAATACAAAGACAGATAACTCAGTCGTACAATTTTCAAATAATCAATTAATCCCTTGACAAATTTAAATTGAATTGCACGGTACAAACAAAGTCAAGATGCCGACAAAATAGGCACCATGGTGCACAAGTTTGGACTGAATTATAGCATTAGATAGCAAAAGGAAATAAATCACAATAACACTAAAATGTTTTACAAATGTCATTAAAGCAACATGATGCAAAGACCTTTTTAAGTGCACCAAAATACTAAATGATATACATATACCAAAATATATGCTGATTACAATAACAAATGAAACCTTAATGTCGAAATGAATACATATGAAACTTGCACTTGTTCCATCAAATAATCTGGCAATGCACTAAAAACAAAAAAAGTGAAAACATTACTGCCATGACATACTTGTTCTTTGGTTCTTGCCGAAGAAATCACTGCTTGCGCGACGAAGTTTCCAAATTGGTGAGATGATATTTCCAGCAGAGACCCTTTGAAAATCACATCAAACAACTCATTGTACAAAGCCTCTGGTGCCACCTCCACAATAACCTGCAAAATATCCACATGATATAAGACATGAGAATCGAAAAACTCCATTGGAAGATGTCCTACCATGCCAAATTATAATTTAAAAAAAAAATGAATGGAAAATTATTTTGAAACGTAATTGATCAATATTTATTCTCAACATGAAGGTATCACCATATAATACAGTCAGCAACCAGTGGTGATAATTTTAAATAACATATTTTTGTCAAGGGCATGGTAGTGACTCCTGCACACAAGTTGCAGTTGCTTGGTTAAGAAATATAAATGTGCATTCAGCCAAGCTGAAAAGAAAACCAATAGCTAGCAGAAGAAAGTTGATGTCCTTAAAAAAATCAAACTCGATAATTAATAAAACATACAAATAAGCGAGATAGCTGCTTACAATAGCTAGACTTCCAGCCGACATGGTTCAAATTATAGAAGAAGGTAACAAAGACAAAGGAAGAAAAAGAAAAAAAAATTAAAAGAGATCAAGAGAGACCAATCAAAAATTCCAGCCCTATATGCAATCCATAAATAATCAAATTAAGCCCACTATCATGATTTTCAAACTAAACATTTATATATAGCCCATATTGTTCCCCAAATAGATGCAAGTAACTGCACTCAGTCACTTTCAAATCCTGGAAATGGGAAATGGGAAGTAAATTAACGCCATTTAGAATTAGACATAAGATGGAACAAAGCTCACCATTCATACCCCAAAAACCAAGATAGATAAAAGAATTTTGCTCTTTCATACAATCAAATGGGCACTTAGTGCGTACATCTCTTTTATGCAACATAATTTATAGTACTTCAGCTTCAGTACATAAAACTCATGCAACATAGATATAACAATTGCAAGCATGGTGTCTAATAATAATAAATTTAGCCTTTTTACAGTGATAATGAAATAAGGATCAGCTTGTTACCTATCACACATCAGACATATTTTGATTTTCTAAATGTACACAAGCATGTGACAAAGAAAAAGATAATCAACAAAAAAATTAAAGAGCAAAACAGCAATTTAGTAATTATAATGCACTAACTAACATTTATTCTTGACATATACATTGACTTGATAGCACGATTAAAGGATAATAACACCAAACTGAAGCATAACCACCATAAAAACTGACGCGTAAAAAGTGTTATTCCAGGCTTGAAATGCATTATTTTAAAATATAAAACAGGGAAAATACCTCCATTAGATGACTAGAAGCAGTATCTTCTAGCATACCTAGAACCTCTCCTTTAAGTTTTTGCTTTGTAGCATCAGTGAACTTGTTCTCTACAAAATTCTCCTCTTGGCAACCAAGAAGGATCATGATCGTATGCAAAAGAACCTGATCATCTTCCACTAATAGCTTCAGCAGACTCTGCATATATTAAATAAAGGTGCAGAGTGAAAAAACTTCAAAATATTTAGAAGGCAATACCAAACTCATACAACAGCAATCAGCATCAGGTAACATGCCTGTAAGACCAAACTGCTATACTTTTCAGCTCTCAGAGTTGAAATCTCATCTTTGGCATTATTCAGAATTTCCTGGACAAGAAATTTAAATGTGTCCGGAAAACTATTTTGAGGATTCCTTACAATGCTGCCTCCAGGTTGACCTGGCTTAGAATTAAGCCGCTCTGCAAGGACAGACGATCGCTTTGTGACATGAAATTCTTCTAGAGCACCTAATGGGACTCCCATACACAAGCAAAGAAGACTCCGAAGAACATGAGATCCATAAATATTGCATATTATATTGACGGCATCAGCACCAACTACCTGACAGAGAAAATAGATGTATGGTTCACTGGGATAAAAAAAAATAAAAAATAAAAAATAAAAATTGAGGATGTAGAACATAGCCCAAGCTTCAAAAAAATTAAGACCTGGCATATCTTATGCAATGTCTCTTCAACCATAGAATAAGATTGGTCCTCTTGAAGATGCGTGGCCAGAGACTTCAGCGCAGTTTCAGCAACATGAGATCCAAATTTATCAACAGCCATAGTAGGGAAGTCCTCTGCACTGCTTCTAAGAAAAGAACAGAGCTGCTCCAAATCACATCCTTCAAGAAGACATTGCAAGGTTCGACTTATAATCATGTCAGTAGCGAGTTCAACTTCTTTCCCCCTAGTTTCTTCCAAGGCATTGCCACATACAGTAGGGCGCACATCCAAGTCAACCCCATTGCTCTCAAACAAATTTGAAATTTCTAAGAAATACTTCGCCGTTTCTGGATCAACCCTTTTCCTGCAGCGTGTAGATTAATTTAGAAGACATTAATAGATAGCTATCTTGGACGCATCTAAGAATTCTAAGTAGAGATGCATAGAACTATGGCATTGTGTGTGGACGATAGGAACCAAACCTGAGTGGAGTTGCATGCCCCTTGGAAGGACTGTTGACCGCTGAGGGTTTTTGTGATCTCGTTCTTTCATGCAACTTGATAGGGAAGTCATCACTATCCACCCTAAGATGTTTTCCTGGCTTCTTATGTTTAAACTTTCTGCTACTTAGTTGTTCAGATGTACCATTCTCAAAATGATTGCAATGTGCCTTGCCATGATTTCTTTTCTTGTTCTTTTTATTCTCACTCTTCTTGGATGAATTCTCTTCCTTATTCATCCTGGCCTGGATATTATACTCTTTCACTTAAAGAGATGGGAAGCAATTAAAGCAAGCACCACCCTTAAAGACCCATAATTTACTGCAATTTATTTGATCAAACAAGCAATCATGTATACAAGCTTTTCTTTGCACGCATCCTTCTATGCAATAGATTGATCTTGATGAGAGCTGTTGACCTGAATTTGCACTTCATGATCATTATAATAGCATAGCATTTGAAATCATGGGCGTAGCACTAGTACGAGATTTAAAATAAAAAATGTAACAATAACGTGATATTTGAAAATATTGACAAAATTGTCAAATGAATTGAATTTATGATCATAAAAATTACATGAATTTAGAATCAAAGATATAGTGATAACATTGTATGGAAGTTAGACATAACAATGGCATATCATATTTCAAACACAAACAGCAATGTATAACATCTAGAAATAAGGATACAAATTGTAAAATGAGTTGGAATTGCAAAAGCTACTCATGGCAATATAAAGGATAATCCTAGCATACCTCGGAGCAGTGCAAAATTTTATTTTAAGCTCCAACCATAACTGAGGATTGAACCCAACTTCGTCGGTTTTCCTATTGGAGCAACTCACCACTAGGCCAGGATTTCTAATTCAAAATTATATGGATAATAATTTTATTAACAAATATTATGTATGTCTCGGCAATAGCATTTAACAATTAATCAGTCCTAGGTAAATTTTGTGTAGATCTTTTATATAAACAGTAACAAAAATAATAACTATATAATTATGCCCTATATGAGCATAATAATAATATAATATGAAACAGGATAAATTGATTAATAAAATCAAATTTATTAAAAAAAAAGTATAAGTCGCCTCATGTTCATGAATGAAGCAATAATAACTTTCACAGACTTGTACAACTACAAAAACAACATCAAGCCTTTATCCCACGATGTGGGTTCGGCTACATGAATCATTTTTTCTCCATTGTGTCATGTTAAAAGTCAAATTTTCTTTTAAATCTAATAAAAAAAGGAATTTTCTAATATTTTATAACCAAGTCTTTTCAGGTCTACCTATACCTTTCTTAAAAAAAGCCAAGTCTAATACATCTATTCTCCTAACCGGGTAATCGAAAGGCCTCCATTTTATGTGACCAAACCATCTAAGGTGACTCTCTCTAATCTTATCTTCCACTGGGCCTACTCCAACCTTTTCACGTACATGCTCATTTCGTATCATGTCTCTTTGAGTACAGCCACTCATCCGCCTGAACATTCTCATCTCTGCAATATTTAACTTAATATTATGCTTCTCTTTTAATGGCCAACATTCTGCACCATAAAGCATTGCAGGTCTCACAACCATCTTATAGAAATTTCCCTTAAGTTTGAGGGGGACATTTCTATCACAACAAGCATAATGCATTCCTTCAATTCAACCATCCAGCTTGAATTATGCTAATAATATCCTCATCTCTTTTACCATCGCTCTCAACAATAGACCCAACATGTCTAAAACGTGTACTTTTATTAATGACTTGATCGCCCAAAGTCACAATCCCCCACTAGATTTATTACTACTATAATTACACTCTAGATATTTAGTTTTATATCTACTCAAACGAAAACCTTTAGACTTTAAGGTTGACCTCCATAATTCAAGTTTACTTTTAACTCCCTCTCTAGTCTTATCAAAATTAAGATATCTCATTCCTAGGATATCTCTTCCAATACTAACTATCAAGAATCTGACATACTAATAATAGCATATATGTTTATTAAATATTAAGTAGTAAATGTTTCTCAGAGATATGTAAACAATAAAAAAACTATGTATAAACAAATGGGTCACCAGCAAGATAGGATGCAATTGTTGATGATAACAATGCCAATATGAAATCTAACCAAGTTTACCAAACATATGTCCTGTCAAAACTGCAGTTGCAACAGAAATCATTTATACGTTTATGTTCCGGAAAGGTTACACCAAATAGTTCCAGGGCAATCTCGTCAAGTGCAACCTTAATTCTCCTAGAAACAAACTATTTATTAAAAATTT
Source organism: Dendrobium officinale (assembly GCA_019514585.1). Taxonomy (NCBI): domain Eukaryota; kingdom Viridiplantae; phylum Streptophyta; class Magnoliopsida; order Asparagales; family Orchidaceae; genus Dendrobium; species Dendrobium officinale. The sequence goes on from CM033697.1 coordinate 6,511,221, forward strand.
AAAAAATCAAGTTTAAAAATAAAATTTACTGCAAGCAGAAAAATTTATTTGGGAAGGGGGGGGGGGGGGGGGGGGGGGGGGGGGGGGGGCGGGGGGGGGTTTAAGTTAAAATAATTCTATTTGATGTCTCATTTAGAATGTTAAAATATATTAAAATAGTTATGTTTGTCGTCTTATTACCGGAGTTAAGAGGAGCTGCAAGATCAAAATTAAGAATGCAAATAACATGGCCCTTAGAGCTTAGAATATATAAACATCTGCCACGAACGATCTTCGTTTGGGAGCGAGAGAGGAGCGAAAGGGATAACGAAAGCCGTGCTCGAGGTCGTAAGTCACGAGAGATGAGCAAAAGAAAAAAAGAACCATTGATGATTTTCATGTGTCCAGAAAAAATTGTTGGTGGCTTCTCTTGATTAATAAATAACTTTATAAGGAATATTTAAAAAAAAATTAGAGCAGGTTTCCTCGTTGGCGAACTTGTTACTTTGTTAAGCCACTAAAACAATAAGTTTTAAGCCCCTTTAGGCTTTCAATTTTAGCTTTAGCCAAATCCTTAAGAGGAGAACTCTGCGTCAAAATCTCTTTTCATCATTCCGTCCACAATGGAAAGTCATTCCTCCCTCACTCTTTCAATATTTTATCGCATTAGTCTTTCTCTCTCTACAACTAAAGCATTGCATGGTAGAAGGTTGTTTGAAGACTTGAAATGGAAAAAGGCTGTAATAAATAAAATGAAAGTGGAGTTGCACCAAAATGGATGCTTAAGCATGGAAGTGGAGAGAGGAGTTGAATGGATGGAAAAAAAGCTCTATATGTGGGCTTATGTCATCCATTGTTCATTAATTTGTTTATAAGGTGTCTATCCTCCTTAAGTAAGTGATTTTTGGGGGGGGGGGGGGGGGGGGGCCAAGTGATTTTTTTGAGGGAGGGGGGGGGGGCGGCTCGTGCTTGGATCGTCATAGACAAGAAACTTACCCAAAGCAGTATTTAAGGGCTGATTGGATACAGCATTCATGCTGATTTGAGTAGGATTTAGGGAACTGTTAAATCTCACAACGAGTTAAATCCTACGCTTCCCTCTTTTTGCCCTAAATCCCGGATTTACTAAGAGGGTGTTTGGTATCGGATTTATCTTCACTTTTAATTAGGATTTAACGTAAATCTAGCCAAACACCTTTCGGCGTGCATACTTAGTAAATCATGGATTTACGGATTTAGGGCATAAATCCCGATAAATCCAGGTAAATCCTAATCCCAGTATTTCCCCGATTTAACGAGATTTATGGGATTTGGTCGGAGAAGAGCGCGAAAGGGAGAAAGTTACCTTCAAAGCCAGCGAGCTCCCATTGTTGCATCCGATCAAAATGTTGTAACTTCCTATCCGACAGGAAGGTGAAGTCGTCGAAGGAGCAAAGTCAAACAGCCACGAAGGAGCCGAAGAAGCGACGCATGCAATCTCTCTACACCTCCGGCGAAGCAACCGAACAACAACGGCGAAAATAGAAGATGAAAGGCAAACTCTACAGGTCTCTTAAGTTATTACTGCTTAACTTAATTAATATAATTTAAAATAATTATAATTAAGTAAATGAATAGTATAATTAGTGCATAAAATAATTGTCTAATTTAACTTAATTGAATAATTAATGATATATTAGTAATTAAATATAATATAATTAACTTAATTAATACAACTTAAAATATATATCACTAAATATATAATTAATAGTATAAACAATAATTAATGATTAAGTTAAACTTAATAATTTTAATAATCATACAATTTAAATATCTAACTGTCATGAATCTTAAAATATATTGTCAAACATCTTATTGTAGAATTTAACAAGATTTAACATTTATAATACCAAACACTTTTCAGAATTTATCAGCCTCAAAATTTACTAAATTTGGATTTATAGGATTTACTAAATCCCACTGAAGTTAATCCAATCTGATAAATTCTACAGGAAGGAACATCGTTTAGACGGCAAATTATTGGGTCAGGTGACCGGAGCCAAAAGATAAGTTCGGACAGCCAATAAAAATTTGCCGCGTCACCTTGCGCTTTAGTTGCGCTTTTTGACTTGCGCTTTAGTTGCGCTTTGGTTGCGCTTTAGTTGCGCTTTGGTTGCGCTTTAGTTGCGCTTTTTGACTTGCGCTTTAGTTGCGCTTTGGTTGCGCTTTGGTTGCGCTTTAGTTGCGCTAATTTTAAAATAATATTTTATTATTATCCGAACCTATCTCTGCGTTCGGTCACCTGACCCAATAATTTGCACAGATTTGTTGGAAGAAGAAGCGAAAGGAAGAAAGATGGCTACCTTCGCAATGAGCAAGCTCCCGACGTCGTTCCTTCCGATCCAATAGAAGAACGGCGAAGAGGTGTGACTTCGGATCCGACGGGAAGGAACGTCGTCGAAGAAGGCAAAGAAGTTATTTAGCGACTCGTTCAAAACTACCTATCACGCGAAGCAGGTGAAGTCCAATAGCAACCAACCGCCGGAGAAGAGGAAAAGCAACCCAAGCAAACCTGCGGCTATATGACACTTTTGGAGCTGTTTGGTAGCAGGATTTAGGCAACGGCACAAATGACCATTTTAAATTCTCCAGAATCTTTAATCCCGCTTCTCCTCCGCTTTGCCTTGAATCCCGGATATAGTAAATCCTGGCATTGAGTGGATCTAACTTGAATCCGCAAGCCTCACAATTTAGAATAAATTTCAGACGCTGCTGCTCCCGCGATGCCTTGTCCAGCGAACTCCCGCAACGAGGGTTTCGGAAATTACTAATTAGGGGAAGAAAAGGAGGGTTTCTTATTTTTTTATTTATCAATATGTATGTAAATTCCCTTTTTTTTTAATTCACTAAATAAATTTCTTATTTTTTAAAAGCTGCTAGTGGAATGATTTTTTTTTTTTAATTTGGGCTTGGCCCGTATATTGAAACTGAAGATTATAAGTAAAAAGAAATAACAAAAACAGGTCCAAACAAAAAAGAAGCTAGCTCTAAAGAGCATAAAAAAACTGCTCAATAACAGATCAACAGCAAAAACTGTCAAAAACATGTGATCAAAATACACAAAAAACCAAAGCTCCCACAAATCAGAGAGGAACCCAATCCCTTGGTTGCTCGTAGACCATCCAAAGGGAGCCTACTAGAGGAGCCACATCATTGTCTGAAGCTTAGGCTAAAACACCAACAGGAAAAAATGAAGAGACACCGAACCAAAAATGGATCTTATGGCAACACAGCAAAAATACACCCAAAAGGCGCGAGCACCATCAGCAACAAGATGCAGCAACCACAAATCCAAGATACAAGTGGAATGCTTCCACTTGGCAACTTTCTCAAAGACAAAAGAAACATCTTATTTTTTCTTCAACAATTTAGGATCTCTAGTGGACCTCTCAGTAGGATTCGAACCCAGATGAAGTTCTGACCATTTTTCTTCTTTTTCTTAATCAAAGAAAAACGAACAATTCTAATTCTATAAGGTTGAATAAAAATTTGATTTACCCTTTATTTAATTTATATTTTAGTATAATTGCTATGCTCAGTGTGTGACTCGTTAGTTTTTTCTTTAGAATTGAGATTGAAAAAAACAGGCTAACCCCACTATAAACTTAGTAACTATCAAAACTAAAGAAACTCAAAACTAATAACCAACTTATTGCTTCGTATTGTCGAGATCCCAAGAAACAGTCACTATATGACTGAATCGATCATATAGTTGTAGCATTGTAGCAACTGAAATTCTTTTCATAAAAAAGAAATCTGATTATGAATTGTGAAAAAAAAAAGGGATGTGGAAAAATGGAAGGATAAAGAATCCCATCTTTGTTTTGTATTGTAGTTCCATAAGGAAAGAACTCTTGGGGGGATCTAATGTAACAACAGTTGCATCACGAATATGGATTGCTCCAACGATCTCTTTTTTTTCTTTTCGCAAATATAAAAAAGAATAATAAAAGATATGAAATCTAATTCTAATTCTAAATATATTAATTGCAATTAACCAATGAAAAATGAAATATATAGGGATAGTAATAAGAATTTCCATTTAGAATAATACTTTACTATTACTATTTATAATATAGTAATAATAATTTTAAGTTTCTAATTTCAAAGTGAAATAGTTTATTAGCATATTTATTCTATGAACGAACAATTACCAATTACTTGAATAAAATGAGAGGATTCAAAAAAAAAGAAAATATGAACCGAACCCCCAAAGGGTTTTATAGATTTCACATAACATATAATGGAATTGTATAAATATAATGAGATCTTTCAATCATGATATCTCTCATTAAGTATTAGAGCCCATACATTCAAGGGATATACCCTTTTATGAAGAAGGATCTCAACGCTTTGCAATCCATATGACCAATAATTTACCATCCAAATTTATAAAAATGGAAGTTGAATCCATCCAGACTCGGAGTCGAGGAGGAAGTCCCCAAAAAGACCACCTTTATGATCTCCTCTTCAGTGACAAATTTAGTGATGGGTGATGAATAAGAGTCGGGAAATGCATCCCCAATGGAAGCAAGCCAACATCCAAGTTAGAAGGGGTATAGGATTGTAAGTGGCTTGAAAATGTTGGATGATAGAGTTTATAACTTCATTTCTATCAGAATTAGAAGTGCGGGCTAGCAAGTTCACTACCGCTTTGTTATTACCATGTCTGCTTTGATTTTGGTAAATAAATATTTAAGATATTCCTCCCCCTGTTTGAGCCATTAAACTTTTGCTCTTTGAGTGATCCAAGAGTAAAAAATGCTAGTAAAATCAGATAACTTGTGATTGATATCTTTCAGAGAGGCATTAAGAATAGGATTATAAGGATCAGCATGAATTTTTCCCATACATTCAATTTGTTGATTATGCAACACATCAAGGTGGTTCTTTAAGTTGGAGAAATTGACCCAATCCTCCTTCCTTATATCACTATTTAACTACTTGAGGGTGTGACAAAGATGAGAGATTGGATTGCCAGAAGAATGCTTAGAGAATGCCTTTAAAAGTAAAGTCCATCATTTGTTTATATTCGTCCAGTAATTTTTTAATAGAAAATTGTAGTGCGAGGAGTGAGAAACTCCAGAGTGCAAAACCATGAGCAGGAGGGACTTTGAAATGAGCAATAAGAGCTAGAGAAGGCATTCAACCAGACATTATTGATAAGCACCCTATCAAGTTTAATGTGAATCAGATTGTTAAGTTGTTGATTGAACCATGTATAGAAGCAGTCAACAGATTGAAGATCCATTAAGAAATTATCAAATATCATGGAATTTAAATCCATTAAAGAACTTTGGGATAGAGCCGAGCCTCACAATTTTTTTAGAGATGAACCGGCAACAGTTAAAATCCCCCATTAGAACCCAAGGGATATCATATGAATGAGTTGTTTGTGATATATGATTCCATAGATATTTTCTTTCAGCACCGCTACTAGAAGCATAAATCACAGAGAGATGGAAAGGGGTGAAGGAGCCAACCATAACAGAATTTGAAATAAGCTGAGGAGTAATGTGGACTGGACTAAAGTTAATCTTACTGGAATTCCATTTAACCTATATACGTCCTAAGAATAATTGGCCAAAATTATTGCAGTTGTTTTCATTGGAAAAAATAGAGTGAGAATTTTCAAAAAAAGGGTTGTGGAGAGAGGAAGAGTGAATCCTAGTCTCAAAAATACAAAGCATATCAAGCTTAAATGACTCAGTCAAGTGTTTGCAGCACAAAACTTTATCAGGCCGGTTAAACCCCCTGATATTTTAGGCCGCAATGGACAACAATAACATCAAGAAACATAGGAGGGATGGGGCTTTTTGGCATGCTTCCCCCTAGCAGATTTTTTTGACATGAAAATATTGAAATTTTTTGAAACAGTATCCTTTGTCTTATGATATTTTGCAACCAATTCATCACAAACAGTGGAGTCATGAGGTTTACTGGTCTCCGATTGTAATTGAAGAACTCAAACCTGTTTGGAGAGATAACACAAGGGGGCGAAGCCGCAATTTGACTTTGAGAATCACCAAATGAGGAAGAAGAGTCCACTGTCGTCGGGGAATTGAGATTGGAACAATAGTGTTCCCAATATCTGGAACACCGGAGTTAATAAGAGGATGCTTATTCACTAGTTCAGAAGATGGGTTTGTGGAAGGTTGATGAGGTGGAGGGGAATGTGGTTGATAATGAAGAGGATGTCCAATGGAGTTTGTGATAAAATTGTGTTGCTTATTGTTATCAGAAAGGGGAGGATTTGAGATTGAAGTAGAGAGATTTCTAGAGGACGAAGCGTGCGAGGGACTTCTGTTAGTATTTGGTTTTCTAACATGAATAACAGAGGCATGTCAACTTCTTGGATTTCGACTGAAACATCTGCCTCTGGGAGGATGGGATATCGGAGCAACGGTGGAAGGGTTTCCAGCCTCATCTATTTTTGGTAAAGAGGGACATAAAGAAGAGTAATGAACAAGAGACTTACAGTGCTCGCATGAAGAACTCCATTCATACTGAACCTTTAACCCGACAACATCTTTGTCCAGGGAGTCTTGTATTTCCTCCGAATAAGTCGCCTTATTATTCACAAGCACACACACTCGAGCAAAGGTGAGGTGGGTCTTTTGAGCACTAAGAGAATCAACGACAAGGGGCACCCCAACCTTACTCGCAATTCTGGAGATGCCCTCTAAATTCCAACAAAACAGAGGAAGATCACGAATTTTTATCCAAATAGAAACTAATGTAAAATTTCCCTTCTTAGAGTTGAACTTGAGATGCCATTTTTTAGGGAAAAACGACATCCCAAGAATAAACCAAACACCTCTTCACCACATCTTGTCCAAGCCTTCGGAACAGGAAAACCTAAACAGAAAAAAACCATCGCTAAGAGAAAGGAACTTTAGCAAACCTTTTAGCATCCATATTTTCTTGATAGCACCAAGCAACGCCTCATAATAAGGCTTGCGACCAATTGAATATACAACCAGACAAAGGTTCCAATCTTCCGCAGCTTTGGATAATTTGTCACCAAAAAATGGAATAATTTCCGGTTCATAGGGGTAATTATAGAGGTGGAGTTCACTAGAAGCAAATTATTCTGAACCAAAAATAGTTTTATAGTTGTGCGGTGGAGGAGAGGAAACTCCACCAGCAGAGGAGATGAGAGGGAGAAAATCATAGGGGAGAAGAGCAGTTTCCATGGTGGAAGAGTAAGGGAGTGGGCCTCTGGCAGAGCCGGAGAAAGGGGAAAAGAGTCGACGCAGAACAGCAAGAGGGGAAACCCTAGAAGACCAAATTTCCTCTCACCCCCAAAGCTTAAGTTTCCAAGCCCTTACTATTACTTCGCTAGTGAATGATTAATTAGGGTGTTAATCACATCTCATTGCAATCTCATAAAAAAATATAAATAAAATTATTAATTAATATATATATATATATATATATAGTATTTTAATTGAGCAATTAGCTTATTTAATATTTAATAATAGCTAATTTAAATTTTATTATCTTAAGTTAATTGATGATATTTTTTTAATCTAGATATTAGTCATTATTCAATAAGCTTATTATTATATGTCGAAACATTTGCGATGGTCGAGAGAAAAAATTTAACGTCTTAGCTTCGCACGAAGATTTAGCACAAACACAAATAAAAGAGAGAAATGCAACAAATATAAGACCTGATTTTTTACGTGGAAAAACTCAATAAAGGAAAATGCCACGGGGACTCATCTAGTTAAACTTAGTTCGTTAGTGTGTCGTTGATTACAAATGATGCCCTTTCTCGAGGGAGGCATTGACTCAATATATTAAATATACATTATATAAAGCAAATTACATAATTTGAGTTGGAAGAATTAAATAACATGAAAGGTTCTCAAGAGAACATGGGCCTACTCGTATGGTCGATAAAATTGTAGTCGGGCCACCATGGTCAGGGATAATAGTCGAACGACTGAGGTCAAAGGGACCACAGTCGATAGCGGTGAAGGCCAGGAGGACCATAGTTGACTAACGATGGAAATCAGAGAGATTATAGCAGGACGATTGTTGTCAAATAGATCAATATTAAGCGACAAAGGTCAGAGGGGATGTAATTGGGTGGATGGAGATTGGGGGATAATAGTCAAGAAATCGAGGTCAAGGGTAATGTTGTTAGGTGTTGGAGGTTCGACTATTCGAGGACCATAGTCAACGAGCAATGGAGGTTGAAAGGACCGTAGTAGGGTGATGGTGGTCCAAGGGACTATAATCGGGCAATGAATGTTTGAGGGATTGTAGTCGGTCAATAATGGTCCGAGGATTGTAGTCGGGCTACTGAGGTTAGTGGGAGCGTAATCGGGCTTGTAATACCCCAAAATCAAAATTAGAAGAAATGTTTATTATATTTTCTTAATTAATCAATTAGGGCTTCTATAGATCATCATAGTAATTATTGTTTCGTTCATGAGCATTAGGTAACATATAGGTATGACTGTCTAAAATATATAGCTCTAGAGCCTCGAAAATCTAAGTCTTATTTTCCCTCTCTTCACTTTTTCTCTCAAATTTTTCTCACATGTCATGTTAGCCAAATGGATTAAGAGGAAAATGGATTTTAATAAAGCTTTAAAGCACAATTAGATATTTTTTTAATATATATATAATAACTCATTTTATTTAGAAAAAATGTAGTAAAACTAGTTTAAAAATTATCTTGACTATCCCAAAATCTCAGCTTGTACTAACATGTGACAATTTCTTAAGGTTTTGTATCGGTGCCCAAAAATTACATAAAATTAATTATAATTGAAACACAATAATATTTATCTTAAGGCTAAGATGGTTTTCAAAATTGTCTTATAATGACTCCTTAAAAAAATTATTTGTTTTAATTAAAATACCTATTATTACAAAGCTACGATGGCCTTAGAACCATAATAGACGGTTAATGGAAGTCGGAGGGATAGTAGTCAAGTTATAGTGATCGGAGGAATCTTGGTTGAACAACGGAGGTAAAAGAGACCATAGTTGGGGGAAATGGTGGTCTAAACACCATCATCGAACAACAAAGGTTGGAGGGACCATAATCGGATGACAATGACTAGAGAACTATAATCGAAAGGATTATAGTTAGGCGACGATACCAGATGAATTATAGTCGGGTGACATTGGTTTGGGGATTGTAGCCACATGTGACAAATATCAGAGGGATTATAATTGAACAATAAAAGTTGAAGAGATAGTATTAAGTATTTCACATACTAAGTATGTTATATTCTCAATATTAGTACAGTGAATCAATAGCAATGACAATAATAACAGTAGCATCAGTAATAGTATCAATGTTTGTATTGATACCAGTAAATTAAGTGGCCATAGTAGTAATGTAATGCAATAATAATAAATATGTATAATGACTCCTAAAATATTATTTGAACAGGTCAAAATATGGACTATTACAGTATACATGCCTTAGAAAATTGTTGCCCTCAACATTTCCTTAGCATTAATACATCATTTATCAATAAAATTCAATCAGGTGTGCATGTCGGTTAGTATGTTCACCAATAATTCAATTATATGAATGAAAATCAATTAATTCAATGTATTTCAATAAAAAAATGATATTCAAAAGAGAAATTATAGTAGTGGACCACTTTGGAGCATCTTTCACTTCCCGCTAATTTAAATTGTACACCCTCGACTATACTGGGGGTGTTGTCATTGCTAACAACGAGTTATCTATGTCTCTTACTCACATGTCTTTCATCTGTCCCGCTAATATAATATTGACTAGACATTCTAGATCTTGCACTTCAATGTCTTTTGGCCTTTCTCGTTGAAGCCATGTAGCATGAAACGATCAGAACACAATTTTTGAGAACTCAAGGACAGGATATCAAGAGTTCTGGTGGTAACAACATTGACTGAGGACCCTGGATCAACTGAGATCCTATTCAGAAGATTGCCATAAATGGTGGCCGTCACATACAAAGGCCTATTATGATCAGTAGTTTTTAGTTCCTCAGAAAAGGAGATAGAAATGACCTATTATTCGGAAAGAGGTTGTTGGAGTTTTTCTTGAGCAACTTTGAAAGTATCGGGTTCAAGAAGAATTTGAATCAATGACTGTCTCATCTCGGGAGACATCATAAGAGCATCGTAGATACTCGACAAAGCAGGTAATTTCCTTAAGATGATATTCTAGTCTGGCTTATAAGAGGAAGGAATGGATTTCTCATATTCCCCAAGAAGATCAGGTATGACAACATCTTTCCCTTTATCAGACAAAGGGATCTTAGGAGCGGAAGTCTCTAACCATATGCTTGTCTAGACTAATCTATCGTGGATTTAGTTTTTCCCCAAATCTTTTTGCGGGCAACCTATCATCTTGTGTTTGTATTGTCCACATCCAAAGCATTATCTTGTGATTCATGCATGTCTCCTCCCACATACGGGACACTCCTTTTCACACCCCATGCTACCCCCTACCAATAATGCTAGGTGTAACAAAGAAAATATAACATTCTTAGCATTAATATTTAAGCTTAATTAGTTTCCATATATATATATATATATATATATATATATATATATATATATATGTTCAATCCATAGTACAACACATTTTCTATTTAAACAATCTCACTTATATAAAAAATATAATTATAGAGCCACTAAGAAATTTAAAATACTTTAATGATTACATTTTACATATCTATGTTGCAGACTCACTTACACAACTAAACAATAGAACATAATGTGTCATTAAGATCCTTTTATGCTTCTACTTTCTCTTTGCTCTTTTTGTAACAACATCCAATATAAAATTGGTGAGCTATGAAACTCATGGTGTTGTGCAATTCTACTAAAGAAATTCAACGAAATATTATAGTAATGATATAACGAAAGCCATAACTAAACTAAACTCATAAAGTAATTGCAAAATAATTTCAAACATATTTAAAATCATCTTTTTAAGCTTGTGTTAATGTGTACAACATCATAATTAGTTATCTCAATTTTCTTGCCATTTACATATGATTATCTTTTATAACTTTCATCATAATGTTCAATGGAGCCCAAGTGAGTCTGATATTATCACCATTGAACTATATTGAGGTCCATTTTGTCTCCTTTGGGATCTTTTTTTCTCACATGCGTAGATATTATATCATTTCATTACCAACTTTTTTTAATATGATATTTATTATGCTTCAACTTATAAACTCATACTTGATTTGTCATAATTCATGAATTAATATAAAATATATTTCTACTTTAAGACTTGCATCAAAAGAATAATTAAGCGTAACTAGCATAATACTTTTCTTTCCAAAATGTTGCCAAGTAGAAAAATATTTATGTAATCATAATGTATCTTATTTTAAGATTTAATTATTCAAATTTGCATGTGATCGTTTATACATGAATACTTGACTGTGAACTCTGAACAAAATAATTATTTTAATGACTTTTTCCCTTCAATTGATTCCAACATAATTGTATATACATAGAATTAACAATATTTGCTTTTAAAATTAAAATTATATTTCTTACCTTTGTGATGAGTTGCCCCCTTGAATTCAACACCTTATACATTTTTTTCTTTTGTAAATAAACTACACAATTCATCTTTCAATTTCTATTCTTTCTACAAATCATTCTTTCAATAAATTGAATAAAATCAATTGATCGTAAAATAACTCTTTGCCTCGTAACCTTCCTTCCATATAAAATAGTTGAATCCTAAAACCTAATTTGGTATAATTGCTTTAGAAACTTTTACATATTTTGGAAATCTAATAGACAATTATAATCATTATAAAACAACCATATTGCTTACCTCTTTCTTTTTTTCTTCTTCTCTAAAATTTTGCTTCTTCTATTTTCCTCTTCTTCCTATACTTTTTACTCATATGAGAAACACTTCTCCCACATTGAATTCCCACTCCAAAGTCTTTGAAATGCTCCCTCACACCATAACCCCTCCCATTTTCCCTTTGCTTTGCACAAAAATCGAACCCTCGTATCTGCTCCACTCCATGCTTCAAACACATATACTAAGGGGGAAATTATTGGGTTTGGACACCGGAAGACGTCCGGAGCCCAATGAAAATGCGGCACATCACCTCATACTCGGTATTGAGCTCGGTACTTCACAGTACCGAGCAATATTGAGCTCAGTACTGTGAAGTACCAAACTCAGTACTTCACAGTACCAAGTTTAGTGTTACTCGGTACTGTGAAGTACCGAACAATAAGTTGTGTCCGATGTTAGAACCCCAATAATATATCGATACTAAGACCTCGCCATCTCTACCTATCACGTGAAATACCAAATATTAAATAGGCAAAACACATATAACTGAACTCACACCAACCCTCGCAATTGCTTGATTGCATCACCAGCCATTTCATGCACCTTTTGGGGGAGTAGGGAATTACTTAATTTAATTTAGTATATTAATAAGTATTGATGCATCATCAAAAAATTATCTTGATCATGCACGAATATCGATGCAAAATCAAGTTGGAAATGTCCAAAATTAAAATTGGGACCATCAAAACTCCAATTTTAGCAAACTTATAGTCAAATTGAACGTATCGGAAATACAAACCCAATGAAACCAAATTCAACTCAATATGAGCCCAAATGAGTCCAAATCAAGGATCCGAAGCGCTGTGGAAGGTTCAAACCACAATTTGGATTAGCAAACGGTTTTCAAACATGATGTGCTTATAGTCAAATTGAGCAACTCAACGAGACAAATCCAACGAGCCCAGGATTGTTAAATTCTGACATCATTAAGATCTTCAAATGTCTGACAAATGGTACATGATTAAGGGATTCAATATCGGTCGTCCATTCAACCACTCACCATTTACCCTTGATCTCTCACATATTTACGTGTCATGCCACTCCATAAATTTTTAAATATACCCCTTATTCCTCTTGAAAAGGGGACCTTACGTGTCATACCGAAGCAAGAAGAGAAGAAGGAAGAAGAGAAGGCTCCTCCTCGACCACCGTCGGACTTCTGCCAGACCACCGCCTGATGTTGTTGCTCCGCCGGACCACCACCTGAGGCCCTGAGCTCCGCCGGACCACTACCTGAGGCCCTGAGCTCAGCCAGACCACCAACTGAGGCCTTGAGCTCTGACGGACCACCAATTGAGGCCCCGAGCTCCGCCAGACCACCACCTAAGGCCCTCTCCTCTACCAGACCATCGCCTGATGTTGTCGCTCAACCGGACAACCATATGTCGCCTGAACTTCTGTAGGACCATCATGTGAGTCCCTCACCTTCGCCGGATCATCGCTTGATGTCATTGCTCCGTCAAACCACCACTTGAGGCCCAGAATTTTGATTGACCACCACATGATGCCCAAATTTCTGTCGAACCACCACCTGAGGTCCAGACTTCCGCCGGATCACCACTTGATTCCCGGACTTCTGCCGGACCACCACCTGAGGCCCAGACTTTTGATGGACCATCACCTAAGGCTTGGACTTCTATCAAGCTACCACATGATGCTTATAGTTCTCCCTAAATATCATCCTTCTACTACGGTATTTTTTACCCTGATCTCCTGTCAACTACGATCTTTCGGACCTCTATCTCCTACCGACTACAATCCTTCAATTCCAACCTCTATCACCTATTACTGTCCTTCCGACCTCCATCACCAGACAACGGTCTTTCTGACCCCTCCTGCTTACAACGGTTTTTTGGACCCTTGTCTCCTGCCGATTATGGTTTTTCCAACCTCCGTCACCAGACAACGGTCTTTCTGACCCCGATTTCCTGCCAACTACGATCTTTTGAACCCCTATCTCGTTCTAACTATGGCTATTCCACAAACATGTCTATGATTGTAATTCTCATCATGACGTATATTTATAACATCAAGCCAAGACCCTCTCCCTAAAAAGGGCCTCATGTGTAATCGACTACAAATACTAGTAGATTCATTCAAACTGGGCCAAGCCCCGTGGGTTTTCTCTCTTTTTTAGGGGTTTCCACATAAAAACTCTGGTGTCTCTTATGAATGCTACACGGTCTCTTTTTTATCTGTGCGCGTGCTAGATCTTCGTACAAAACTAAGTCATTAAACTATATATTTCTCTACCGCCGCGAATGCTTCAGGATACAACAAGTATTTTGTTACATATTAATTAAAATTAATTAACTATTAATATTAATCTTAAATGCACTTATTATTAAAACTTTAAAAAAATAAACTTGATGGAATTTTCATATAAATTAACATTTGAGGGCATAATTTAATTAAGTAAAATATTATAATTTTTCCTAAAATTTTGTTGAGTATTACACTCCTCTACACTACTAGTATGTACTATGATTCCTCTCTTAACATTAGCAAATTTACCTCTCTTCTTATTGCTCTCTTATAGTCACCTCTTCAACTTTTGTCTTCTTACTCATGTCCTCTCTAAACTAGGGAATAACTAAATCATTTTCTACAAGCCGTGCTGTCTCAACTAACTATGAGAATTTATGAATCTACAGTGGTACAAAGCAGATGTCTCAAGTCATGCTTCAATCCTTTGAGGAATCTATATCATTTTCTACTGCTTCACAAATCAAGTTTAGAGTGTAACTTATTAATGTAGTAAATTCAGCTACATACTGCATTATTGTTTTGTTCCTTACTATAATCACATGAAAGCCTCCAATATCTATTATCAGGCTAATGGAGGTACAAACCAGTCTCAATATGAAGACAAATAATAAACTCTATCCAAGTAATCTATGCATTCATATTTTCCTAAAATTTCTCCCAACAGCTATCCTATCCACCATTTTTCAAGTTCTTCTTTAAATAGAAATACCACAATTGGTACTTTCCTATTCTTAGAATACAACATGCTATCAAATATATTGTCTATCATCAGTAGTCAATCTTCTAGTGTGCGTGGCTCTACAACTCCCTTGAATAAAAGAGGCTTCAACTTGTGGAGCATCTATAAATATTTATCATCTTCAATTTCTTTGCTCATAATTTGTGTTTTGTGGATCACTCATGATCAGCTATGCTATCATGCTTACAAACTGCATCATGTTTTTAGAATTCATTGGGTCACCTAAGTTCATGCTTGACCAATAGTCAACCTCCTATGACCATGATCTTGGTCAAGCAAAATTGCCAAAATATTTGTGTGTTAATTAGTTTTGGAGTTAAATTTTACTATGTAATCACATATTTATATAATTATGTTAATATAAAAAGAACATTATATTTAAAATATGATAGAAAAAAAATAAAAATTTTTATTATATTTTCTATGATATGAACAATAATTTATTCTCATACCATAAAATTTTTATATATTTAAATTTTAATATTTATTTACGCAACATCTTAATACTTAAGTATATTTTATTTTAAATGAGATAGTATCATTAATATACTTTATAAATGAGAGCAATAATAAATATAATATTTAGTATTAAATGCATACATACAAGATATGTATGTTAATGTTATTCTCCGTAATAATATTAAAAATATGACGACATTCAATAAACGTGCCTCACAAATCTTTTCCCTCCAAGCCTACCCCCATTCCCTCCCCGTCCTCACCATCACCTTTTTAATCTCTTCAGTCCTCACGCAAATTCCCTATCCCTTCCCTTAAGCTCTATCTGAAAATGAGCCCTTTTATTCCCAATGCTACCATACTCCTACTCGCCGCCATCATCTCAACCGCCGCCGCCGCCGTCACACCTTCCCACACATTCCTCCGCTCCTCCTGCGTCTCCGCCCGCCATCCTGAGCTCTGCATCTCCTCCATCGCCGCCTCCGCCTCCCTTCTCCATTCCATCTCCTCCTCTAAAGACGTAATACACGCCTCCCTAAACCTAACCCTCGCCGCCGTCCGCCGCTCCATCGCCGGAGCCAAAATCATCTCCGCCCGACCAAGTCTCACCTCCCGCGAACGCGCCGCCGTTCAAGACTGTCTCGAGATGTTCGACGAAACGCTCGACGAGCTCCGTCGCGCCGACGCCGATCTCCGATCTTACTCGCCGGGCTTTGCAAGCTCCAAATCACTCTCCCGCCATGCCGCCGACCTGAAGATCATGATCAGCGGTGCCATTACCAACCAGGTGAGACTGTAAATTGAAAAAAAAAAATTGTAGAATTGTTTGATCTGATTCGTTAGCTGCCAAGCCAAACGAGAACGACCTAAACTTTACTTGTGGGCCGAAAATTTATGTTTTTGTTGGGGTGTTTTTTACCGAGCTGAAAACTAGGTACGTAACCATTAATTAAATTAATTATTCTCATGATTTTTTATAGTATTTTTAAATATGATAAAATTTAAAATATTGTTGACCATGAGAATTTATTATTATTTAAAAATATAATTTATAGTTATTTTTAAATATCATATTAAAAATATAATTTCCAATCAGGAGTCCTGCGCCGACGGCTTCTCACACGCCAGCGATGACCGCCGGCTTCGGTTGGGGATCCTTCGAGGGCTTACCTACATCGAGCGCATGTGCGAAAACGCTCTCGCCATGATAAGGAATATGACGGACGGCGACATGGCGGCGGCGGCGGCGACAGAGGGGCGGAAGTTAGCGAGCCGTCATGATGGATTTCCGGATTGGATGACGGCGAGGGACAGGCAGCAGCTTCAGTCAGCGGACACGACGGCAGATTTGACGGTGGCGGTGGACGGGAGCGGGAATTTTAGAACCATTACGGAAGCGGTGGCGGCGGCGCCGGTGAAGAGCAAGCGAAGATTTGTCATAAAAATAAAGGCCGGGGTTTACGCGGAGAACGTGGAGGTGCCGAAGAATAAGACGAATATAATGTTTGTTGGGGATGGGAGGACGAAGACGGTGATCACCGGAAGCCGGAATGTCGTCGACGGCTGGACCACCTTCCGTTCCGCCACCTTAGGTTTGCTCTCTCATGCTCTTTTACTAATTAATTAAGATTTATTTCTAAACCAAGATGATTAAATCACCCTTATATTATTTAATTTAATTTAAAAATTTAATTAGTACAATTGTTTAAGCAATCACTCAAATCTTCACAAAATTTGTGAGACATTCACTGATTAAATTAGCTGATAATTAATTGGGTTTTTGAACAAAGCTCGCACCTTTATTCTCCTTGATATATATATATATACTTTTCAAATATTTTTTAAGATTTATAATTTTAGATTTGAGCCACATAGTATAACTCTATATTTAGTTCTCCCGCATGATAATTTCTCCATTGGAAGGCTTTTTTTATTATTTCTTAAAATAATTAATTTAAGCAAAAAATATTTAAATAAAAAAATTTTAACGAAAAAAAAAATTACTTTAAAAAATAATAGAAAAGCTGTATCAAATGAAATCTTAGACTTCGTTTGAGAATAAATTATTATGTCGATTGATGTATATTTATGAAGTATTTATTGAGTATTTACAAATACTTAATAAACATACAATAAATAAGCAAATACTTACAAAATATTCAATGAATATTAACAAAATACTCAACAAATACTTACAAGATACCATTAATACTCACAGCTGAGTATTTTTATGAATAATTTTTCTCGATTGGAATAATTTTTTTATTACTTCTTAAAATAATTATTTAATATAAAATTATTTAAAAAAATAATAATAATAAAAACAATTCCAAGTCAAAGCCTAATGTTATATTTTTTAAAAGGTTGTCTGTTTTTTTGCTGAAATGTTGGCGTAATTAGCGGAACGGTACGCTTGAGTTGCACTGTTACAGCTAATAATGCCAATGCCCCATCCACAAGTCCTCACCAGCTTTTACGTCCATTAATTATATGATCTTCACCACTCTAAGACGTATTAATTCTTGACAATCGGTCCATTCTTTCATGAGCATTTAATATGCATTACGGATTTTGGGCTTAAATCATTGAGTATTTCCCAATATAAAATACATGATTTTCTAAAAATAAATATCTATTAATAATAAAAAGCTGGAGTTTGACTCAAGAAATAATTGGACATATTTATTATATTTTTTTAAAATTAATCTAAAAATATGTTTAAAGCTAAAAGAGAAGTTTAACAAACTTACAAGTCAAGTCAGGTTGAGTTACACAACTTTCCTTGGCCTATTGGTTGAGAGCTTAGGCTTCCAACTAAGAGGTTCAGGGTTCGAGTCCATGTGTATGCGTTATGTGTGTGAGTTTGTCTTAAATAACCTAAATGTCCCCAAAAAAAAGTCAGGTTGAGTTTGAGTATAGGCTCCAATTTGAACTATATCCCCTTGGTTGACAAGCTCGTTTGCTGAGCTTGTTAACGAATGGAATTCGAGCTAGTTCATGGCCCGACTCGGCTCACCAACACAAGTAGGTTGGGGTGAGAATTGTAGAAGGATTGTGTTCCATTGATTTTAAAAAAAATTGTATTTTTTTGGAAGTCATTTAAAATTTTAAATTAGATTAGTGTCAAATTTCAGAAAAATTATTATGTGAACATCAGATATCATTAGGGGCGAATCAGGCTGCGCTACATCACTTTTTTCTTGTGTACTGATACCGTGTATCGTTGTGTACCTGGTGACGTGGCGTATTCTGAATCATCTCCGAACGGTCTAAGTGGCACAGAATAATTTCTCCAAATTCCATTTCAGGTAAAATTTCATAAGAAAACTCACATCATCATTTAGTTAATAGGAATATTTGTGTCTCATCAATAATTGATGAGGATTGCCAATTTTCCCAACGCACATGTGAGGACTATTTCTGATATAAAAGGAGCTTTATGTCGCACAACCAAACAAATCTTGCATGTAAATGTATGTACGCTGCTTCTCTCAACATCTTTTGTCATTACTGGAGCATGAAACACATGCAGCTAGCGTTGTACATCATTTTCGCTGTCTACGAAATTAGCAGCTGCAGCCTGCAGCTTTCTTGAAAGTGTTTTTTTTGCGTCGGTGGCTTTTATGCGTCCTTTTGGTATGACTTTTTCATAATTTTTTAATATAAAAAATTATTTTTAAAAGTTTTTATAAAGTGTTCCCAAACGAGTTGCTAGGCAGCTAATATTACTCTGAATATGTCAATTCAACTAACATGACTCACATTCAGCCGCAGTGGGGTCGGGTTTCCTGGCCCGCGATCTCCGCATCGAGAACACAGCCGGCCCATCAAAGCACCAAGCCGTGGCACTCCGGGTCGGGTCCGACCTCTCCGCCTTCTACAACTGCGTCATCATCGCCCACCAAGACACCCTCTACGTCCACTCCCTTCGTCAGTTCTTCCGCTCCTGTCTCATCCAAGGCACCGTCGATTTCATCTTCGGCAACGCGGCCGCCGTCTTTCAAGACTGCGATATCCAGGCCCGGCGACCCGGCTTGAACCAGAAGAACATGGTCACGGCCCAAGGCCGATCCGACCCGAACGAACCCACGGGCATCGTCCTCCAATCCTGCCGCATCACCGCCACCGACGACCTGGAGGCGGCCAAGGGTTCCTTCCCCAGCTACCTCGGCAGGCCGTGGAAGGAGTATTCTAGGACGGTGGTGCTGCGGTCGGAGATCGGCGATTTTATACGGCCGGAAGGTTGGCACGAGTGGAATTTGGATTTCGGGCTTGACACGTTGTATTATGGGGAGTATGAGAACACTGGGCCGGGCGCAGGGACGGTCCGTCGGGTCGACTGGAAGGGGTATAAGGTGATTACTGATGCGGGGGAGGCGCAGCAGTTTACGGTGGGGAACTTTCTTGAGGGATCTGATTGGTTGGGAGCGACGGGCTTTCCCTTCTCATTGGGTCTCTGATCCACCGTTTAATGAATATATTTATGCGACTTTAGTTATGGGAGAGATTTGCGAGCTCTTGCTATTTGTAATAAAAAGTTCTTTAGTATTTATATATGTTTGTTTTTTATAAAAGAATATTAACATAAAAATAAATTAAATATGCTTTAAAATTTTATTTGGAATAAACAAACAGAGAAAAAAAGATAAATATGTATAGGAAAGGATCGAAGAAGTGGTAAAATGTAAAAAATAATTTAAAAGATTTTGGATATATCATTATAAATAAATTTATTATTAAAATCCAAATTTACAACTCAATCAATCTATTGCAAATTAACATCATATAATAAGACCTAAATCATGATTAAAAGATTTTTGTGCATCTTACTTTCCCAAGTTTGCTATTTAGCAATAGCTTTTTTTGTTAGTGTAACTGACACGTCAGCAATACACTTTACTAGTCTTTATTAATTCTTGTTCTTTGTATTTACATTTGTGTCTGTCTGCTATATATAGCAATAGTGTCCTGTAATACGTTTAGATAAATTCCATTTTCAGTTTTCATCTGCTCTCTTCGTCTTGTCCCTTTCGTTATCATGGTATCAGAGCCACATCGGGCTTAGGCATCTCCGGTCATCTTTCTCATGGTCGATCAATCCTCCACCACCTCCAATCAAGAAATCTCAAACATCTCTTCCTCGCTTGAAGATTTCGTTGTTCCCAACCCTCTCAAGTTCCTCATCTCTAATCTCAAGAACCTCGTTCCCACCATTCTCACCAGCGACAACTACTCGATTTGGCGCCTTCAAATGTATCAGCATTTCACTGCAAATGGTTTCAGCGATCATCTCACAGGTACCTCTACCTGTCCGCCCGCTTCAGCGGCCAACGACCACAAACTCTGGAAACTCATCGACATAAGTCTCATCTCGACGCTTCTTTCCACTATCTCAGCCTCGGTAATCCCTTATGTCATAACTCTTTCCACAACTCATGAGATCTGGGTGGCTCTTGAAACTAGGTTGCGGCCAATGAATCATTCTCGAGTTATCCAACTCAAGAATGAACTTCATCAAATTCAGATGAAAGAAAGTTCGATGCAACAATACTTGACTCAAATCAAGAACATCGTCGATAATATTGCAGCCGCCGGCTCAACGCTCGACACCAAAGAC
This sequence comes from Dendrobium officinale, assembly GCA_019514585.1. Lineage (NCBI taxonomy): Eukaryota > Viridiplantae > Streptophyta > Magnoliopsida > Asparagales > Orchidaceae > Dendrobium > Dendrobium officinale. Next base: position 6,532,182 of record CM033697.1, read on the forward strand.
ATTATCTTATACATCTTGAACGGTCTTCCGTCTACCTACAATTCTTTCAAAACTGCCATAAGAACGTCGTTAAATCCAATCTCTCTGGATGTTCTTTATTCGCTGCTATGCAGCGAAGAAATCAACATCAAACAAGAACAGTCTCGTGAAGTGCATTCCGCTTCAGATAACATGGCTCTACTGACCGTTCGGAATAAATCGTCCAGAAGTTGATTTAATCGATCCCAACAACGTCAATCGAATCCTCGTCCCACTTTCAACAACGACAACCAAACTTCAAGGAACAATGCGTCTCAACCCCGACCGATATGCCAGATCTGTGGAAAGACCGGACACACCGCAATCAACTATTGGCATAGATGCAATCTTCAGTACGCAATTCTTGTCAAGTTTGATATTTGTATTTCTTGTCAAGTTTCCAAAAGTCATAAACTACCGTTTTCTTATAGCAATTCTTCTTGTACAAAACCTTTTCAAATCATCCATTCGGATGTTTGGGGACCTGCCCCTTGCCCCTCATTCAATGGATATAGATACTACGTCATTTTCATAAATGAATTTACACGTTTTTCTTGGCTATATTTGATTACTACTAAAGCAGAAACATTTACTAAATTTTAGCATTTCTATAACCTTATTTGCAATAATTTTCATAGCAGCATATAAACTCTCCGCTCTGATGGCGGCGGTGAATTTCTTAGCAAACAATTCACCGAGTATCTTCTCCACAAAGGAATCAATCGGTAGTTGAGTTGTCCTCATACCCCCGAATAAAATGGGATGTCCGAAAGAAAGCATAGACATTTGATCAAAATCACTAGAACCCTCATGCATGCCGCAGGCTTGCCTCTTAGTTTTTGGGCCGAATCCTTGTCCACAGCACACTACCTTATTAACAGGTTACCTTATGCGGCTACCACACCCCACAACCCTTACTACAATCTCTACGGTCAACATCCCTCTTACACGCACCTCCGCACGTTCGGATGTTTGTGCTTTCCCTGGCTCAAGCCTTACGCTCCAAACAAACTCGCGCCTCGCTGTCAAGAGTGTGTTTTTCTGGGCTACTCAACCCAACACAAAGGATATCATTGTCTTAATCTTAAAACCAATCGTGTTCACATCTCTCGTCACGTTATTTTCCATGAAAACATATTCCCTCTCAAAAATCAAACACCTGTACCGTCTTCTCCTACACCCGAACTCTCTCACTTGCCCATGCTTCTCATTCCAGTCTCTGCCAAGTCACCTACATCGGTACACAATACCACCATCCCTGAGTCTCACAATCAGCATAATAACACAGGTCCCATACTTCAATCACCTACCCCCACCCTCACCCCTGCACCTCACAATAGTTCCCATGATGTTCAACCTCCTGTAAGGCATCATCCTATGCAAACTCGGTTTATGTCTGGTATTTCTAAGCCAAGGAAATATGTTGATCTATCTGCTGTCTGTTAACCCAAGGCTACACTAACTTCGTTTAAGCAAGCTAACCAAAGCGAAAAATGGAGATATGCTATAACTACTGAATTTAAAGCCCTTCAGAAACAACATACCTAGTCTCTTATTCCCCGTCCTTCAAACCATCCAATTCTAGGATGTCGGTGGACTTACCGAATCATGAAAAATTCCAATGGGAAAGTAGCTCAGTACAGGTACGCCTAGTGGCCCAAGGCCGTACTCAAGAATACGGAATCAATTACACTGATACATTTAGCCCCGTCGCTAAAATGACTACCATTCGGGTACTGATAACCCTTGCTCTTCACAAGAATTGGCCTATTCTGCAACTTGACGTGTCCAACGCTTTTTTACACGAAGATCTCCACGACAACGTTTACATGCGGCATTCACCTGGTTTCTCCGACTCTCAACACCCCAGCACGTGTGCAAGCTTCAGAAGTCCATATACGGTCTTAAGCAATCCCCTAGACTTTGGTTTACAAAAATTACTACATTCTTGCAAAATTTTGGTTTTAATTTCAGCAAACTGACCCATCTATGCTCATTTATTCCAAAGACAATATTAGCTTATTTGTGTTGATTTATGTTGATGACATTTTGGTGACAAGCAATAACAAATCTGTTATTGATAAACTTCTAAATCAGTTACACGTCAACTTTAGTCTCAAACAACTAGGAGACATTTCTTTGTTTTAGGAATACAGGTCTCCAGAACTTCAAACGGTTTTTTTCTCAATCAACAACAATACGCTCAACAACTGCTTCTCTCCACCGGCTTTGCAACGTGCAAGCCCGCTTCCACTTCAATGTCTATGAAGCGGTCTACCAAGGAACCGAATACCACACTATTCTCCGATCCGCATCTTTACCGGAAACTCGCAGGTTCGTTTCAATATTTGTCTATAACTAGACCTGATATTGCGTTCACTACTAACTATATCTGTCAACGCATGCATCAACCGACAATCAACGATTACCAAGTCCTCAAAAGACTGCTTTGTTATCTTCAAGGAACCACTCATCTTGGAATTCCAATTGAACCCGGCGACCTTCAACTTCGAGCCTTCGTGGACGCGGACTAGGCGTCTGACAGTACAGACCGAAGATCCATTTATGGATACTGTGCCTTCTTAGGAGCTACCATCATTTCCTGGTCAGCTAAAAAGCAGGCAACGGTCGCGAAATCATCAACTGAGGCAGAATATCGTTCCGTCTCCGCTGCCTCTTCAGAAGTGCTGTGGCTCCGACGACTTTTAGCTGAATTTCACATACCACAAACATCCCCAACAACTATTTACTGCGACAACACGTCAGCCATTGCTCTCGCTCACAATCCAGTTTTTCATGCTCACACAAAACACATAGAGATCGATTATCACTTCATCATCAATCACATTGCAAAAGGCGACCTCAACATCTCTCACATTAGTTCGATCGATCAGATTGCTGACATTTTGACCAAACCACTATCGAAAGATCGTTTTCTTCTCCTTAGACACAAACTAACCATATGCTCTAAAGAAGCTTAGTTTGAGGGGGCATGTTAGTGTAACTGACACGTCAGCAATACACTTTACTAGTCTTTATTAATTATTGTTCTTTGTATTTACATTTGTGTTTGTCTGCTATATATAGCAATAGTGTCCTGTAATACGTTTAGATAAATTCCATTTTCAGTTTTCATCTGCTCTCTTCGTCTTGTCCCTTTCGTTATCATTTTTAGGGGTGTAAAAAAGGGTCAATAGAGTAGGTTTGGATTTGACCTGAAATTGACCCAAATTCAGTCAATCAAAGCCCATCTTGTTTAATCAAAAAGTCCAAATTTTGAATTTGAACCCAACTAGAATCCAACCCAATAACCCATTTTAATTTTTAAAAATTTTTATTAGATTATTAATCATATATATTGGTTAGTTGATTTAAAAAATTCTACAAATAAATAAAAAATTTATTAAATTAGTCATGTTTGCATCAAAATTGATTTTGTGGGTCAATTTGAACTCAACCCGCGTGGCTTTCTCGACCAACTATTACTTTATTAACATAATGTTCAATATTTTTAATCATAAATAATTATTCTCATTTTTTTTTCACCTTGACTACTTTTAATATATAAATTTTTTAAGCTAAATTTTTTTTACTAAAAATTTATTTAAAAAAGCAATAAAAAAATTGCTCGGAATGATACACTAATTTTTGGAATGGCACAAACTTAGGTCAATATCAATGTTGGTTTGTTATTCATGTTGTGATAGAATGATAGTTGCCTCGAAGATATTTTAATTTATTTTGTTAATATTTTAATATAACTTTTATATTTTAATGTATTACCAATATATTATTATTATTTTTAATTTAAGGAGATTGAGTTCTATAACAACTTCCTCAGTCACCTAATTTAAACTTATTTGAAGTATTTAAAAAAAAAACAATTTTATTTATTAAAAATATATAATGGGTGAACTACCAAATTTTTATCATTTACAAAAAAAAGATACCAAATAATTTCTTATAGTATATACATATTTAATTTAAATAGATAATCGTAAATAGTTCAACTAATCATATAAGCTATAAAAAAACGAGAATTGGGTCAATAAATCAAGATATCCAGATTATATGGGTAAATAACTTATTTATCAATACCCGATCAACCTACTTAGTCCTGTAGGATTCGATCAGACGGTCCATATTTCACTGAACTCGCACCACAAAGTACACCCAACTTTGCACCCGTTTTAGCCAGACCCTGCTGCTACAAGGTGAACCTCCCTGGGTATTTCAAGAACCAGTTTGCAACGCATTTCCTTCCGCAACAAGATTCAATGCTTCGTATATAATTGATCCACGATCGACAATGTCCCCAAAAAAAGGTTTTTTTTTTTGGCGCTCTTTCGTCTTGTTTGAATAACTAAAGCGAATTTTTGCAATCTCCTTGCCGCCATCTTTCTTCCGTTCCCTTCTCGGCATGGCGGCTCAACAACAGAAGCGCCAGAAGATGGCGGAGGAGCAGGAGGAAATTGAAGAAATGCAGCATGGACCTTTCCCCATCGAGCAGCTCCAGGTAAAAAAATGAGTAAAGCTGTTTTCCTGCAGAAACCCTAATAAATCTTGATATCCATAGTCGGCCTTTTGAGTTCAGTTGTTTCTGGCAAAAGGTTACTTCTTTAAATCCCAATTAATGATGCATTTTTGTACTTTTTTTTGTCTTTCTATGCTTTTGGTTTCTCATTTTGGATGATGTTGACTCAAAGATTAAGGGTTGAATGTTTTGCTTATTTTTTTAGTGTTTAGATCTAAATCCGGAAGCAATCAAGATTCTTCATTCACGTAATTATATGCCATTTTCTCGTATAAGTCAGTGTTCTTCCTTTTTTCTTATGTCGCTACGCGGTTTCCCGCATTAAGTTGGGGATTCATTTTGGGTTGCTTAGGTCTTTCGTATTCTATCTTTAGTTGCTTCATTACAAATCTTGTAAACTAATGAGCCTACCTTTCACCATTTGAATTGTTATTTTAATTTTAAATTTTTGTATTGGTCTTGCCCAAGCATATTATTTGTACAGTAAGTTATGCCTTAATTTATTTATTTATACAGTAAGTTATGCCTTTATTTATCTTATAGTTGTAGTTTTTAGTGATTTATGGATTGATAAAAGATTTATTATCAGGTGAAGAATGTGATGTCCATCAGTGATGGTAATTGTGAGGAAATTGAAATATTTCTTTGACCTACAATAGTTGTTAGAGAATATCAGTAAGAGGTTTTGTGTGTTTGAAAAAAAGTTGGCAAGATGTCATGTGTTTAGCGGCCCCTGATTATAAAATTTAGGTTTAATGGGAATCATTTATGGCATCGGAAACACGAGGCATAATTCATGCCATTTTAAGATGAAAACATAAACGGGATGAATTTTTCAGAGATTTGGGAAGGTTCTTGAATTTATCAATCTCTTATGGATTGAGTTTTTTTATTTATTTATTTATAAAAATAATTCCATAAGACTGACTGGCATGCTCTTTTTGTTCACTTTATTTCCACCATAGTTTAGGGGCTTTTCGTGCTGCTTCTAGCATAGGTTGCTTTTAAAGAAGGCTTTTGCTCTTCTTCATGGAAAGAGTTTGTATTAGAAAGTCCTTTAACTTGGGGCTGGTGGTTGCGATGAATATTTCAGAGGAGAAGTGTGAGCATTATAGTCTTTCCTTACTCAGCTTATGTGAGAGAAAAAAATTTGAGTTAGTCCTGCAAGGAGCTCACTTTTATCCTTCCTTTCATTAGAATTGTTCTGCTTAAGATTTGGACATGAACTTTGGTGAAGTCATTATTGAGTCTTGCAAGGAACTCCATTTTTTCTATAAATTGCTTGTGAATTACTGCATTATCGAAACATGTCATTTTGAGATATTCGTAATAGTATAGTTTAAGCTAATTAACCTTCATTGCATTAACAAACTCAATAACATGAAGGTAACCTTCTTTGATTGTTGAAATCTTTGTTTTGTGTATGTTTGTTTGATGACTTCCCAAACTACTTTTGCTGTAGAGAGGAGCATATAACCCTTGATTTCATGCATAATAATATTCTACAACCATTTTATGATCATGTAATTTGCTTTATCCTAAAATACAAAATTTGGATCTTTCAGCTCATGAGGAAGAACCAAAAAATAATGGATATTTTCCTTTCCTTACTGAAAGGTATTTACAATTTGGGACAATTCCATATCATTTATCCCATTTAGGCAATATGAGGCTTTTAGCCTGACGGCTCTTATTTAGTTTGATTTTCACAATTCATGATGGGCAACCTTAGAAGAGAAGTAAAAGAAAAACTTAGCAATGATGAACACGAGGAGGAATCTGTTAGACCGGTCCAAGGAGGACCGGTCCAGCCGGCCCAGCCCCTTGGGCCGGCTTTGTTCGTCTACGCCAGGAGGGCCGGCGGACACAAGAAGAAGGGAGAGGGGTGGGGTCCACTTGGAGTTTGAATTGTTTCTTGGAGCCAAAAGGAGGGGAAGCAAGGGTAATTAGGTCCTTTTGTTTTAGATTTGAATTGTATGCATTAAGTAGGGGAGAAAAGGGGGGATTAGGGTTATGAGATATTTTTGTGAAAGTTTTTCTTGTTCTTCTTTGGTGGCTAGGGCTCTAGATTGAATTCTAGAGATTGGGAGAGTGCGATCCTCCTCTCGAATAGAGGATCCTTGTATCTTTGCTATTTTCCTTTCATCTTCTAGTAAAATACAAGTTCTTACTTCGTGTTTCTATCGTTTTTCTCGCGTTTTCCCACTGTTTTGGCTGATTTCCTGCTGTGGACAGCAGTTTGCTGTGAGATCTTTGGCTAAAGTGATTAGGAAATACTTGGAATCAAGTATTTCCTATCAAATTGGTATCAGAGCACCGATTCGGGACCACCGGCGGCTGAAATTCTGAAATTTCAGCAAGATCGTCGTCTCCGGAAAAAGATTTTTGTGGATCTGTTAAAAGAAAGATGGCCGGGAAGAAGGTGGAAGTTTTAGAAGGCGAGTTTGGTCAACTGAAGACAGATCTGGAGGGGAAATTCATAGAGATCTCCACCAACAATGAGAGGTTGGAAGGGAGGTTCGCGGCGATGGAAGAAATGATGAAGAAATTATTGGAGATGAAGACCCATCCGGACACATCGGAAGTGAGAGAGACCACTGACGGCCATGGCGTAGGAGGAAATCCAAACCCAATCCGGGGGAGGAGGAATCCGGAGGTGGAGATTCTTGAAGGTGATGACGACATGCCACCTCTAGAGCCATTCTCTAGAGAGGAGATAAGCATGGGGAATGATCGTCGAGGTGCTGATTTTCAGCGTCGAGGTGCTGAATTTCAGCGTCGAGGTGTGGATTTTGGAAGCAGGAGGGGGGAATATGAAGGTAGTGCAGATTTTGGAGAAAGGAGAGAAGAACATCAGCGTCGAGGTGCTGAATTTCAGCGTCGAGGTGCTGATTTTGAAAGGGGAAGAGGAGATTACGACGAAGATTTCGGTTACCAACGTCGGAGGGAGGATCGGGACACTTGGGGAGCACCTCACCTTCGAGGAACGGGAGGTTACGGAGACTTCCGGGGTAACGGCAGAGATCCGAAGGTGAGAAAGTTGAAGATGCCCATCTTTGAGGGTGAAGATGGCCACGGCTGGATATACAAGGTGGAGAGTTATTTCGCTGTCAACGGGTTGACAGATGATGAAAAACTGACGGCAGCAGGTTTGTGTCTGGAAGGGAAGGCGCTGGCGTGGTATCAGTGGAGAGACAGAAGAGAGCCTATCAGGACTTGGCGAGAGTTCAAGAATTGTTTATTAGAGCGTTTCCGAGCCGACGGGGGAGGAGACTTCTATGAACAGTTCTTTGCCCTGACTCAGGAGGGGACCGTGGCCGACTATCGGGACAGATTCGAGTACTTGGCTAGCCGTCTGGATCATATCTCCGAATCGGCCCTGGAAGGGAATTTCATGAAAGGGCTCAAACCGGAGATAAGAACAGCTGTTCGGGTGCTGGAGCCAAGGAACTTAGGCAAGGCTATGGAGCTTGCGCAATTGGTGGAAGATCAGAAGAAATCGGAAAGAGGGGCTCGAGGCAACTACTCGGGGGGATCGTACAAGATGACTACCGCTGTACTACCCTCAAAAGGGGTAGCCCCAGGGAACCAGAGGGAGATGCCCAAGGAGAGATCTGTTGGGGGAGGTATTGGGGGACAGTTCAAGAGGCTGTCTGAGAAGGAGGTACAGGAGAAGAGAGCAAATGGGCTATGTTTTCGATGTGACGAGAAGTATATGCCAGGGCATAAGTGCAGAGACAGAACTCTTCAGGTTCTCCTCGTTTGTGATAACGAGGAAGACGAGGAGGGAGATGGGAGCAAGTCTGAAGTGGAGGAGGAAGAGAAGATGCATCTGGATGTGGCAGAAGTCTCTCTCAACTCTGTAGTGGGATTCACTCCGAGTCACACTATGAAGGTGAAGGGAGAGATAGCTGACCGTGGGGTCGTGGTGTTGATTGATAGTGGGGCAACCCACAATTTCATTTCCACCCAACTTGTGGAGCTATTGGGGATGAAGTTAGTGGATACGGGAGGCTATGGAGTGATGATGGGCACGGGAAATGTGGAGATGGGGAGAGGAGTTTGTAAAGGAGTGGTTCTAAAAATTCAAGGCATACAAGTGAAGGAAGACTTCCTTCCCCTGGAACTGGGGAGTACGGATGTCATCCTAGGGATGAAGTGGTTACAAACTTTGGGGGAAACCAAAATCAATTGGGGCACACTGCGAATGGAGTTGGAAAAAGGAGGAAAGAAAAAGGTGATCCAAGGGGATGCCGGGCTGACCAAAGCAGGGGTTTCTCTAAAATCCCTAATCAAAACAATTCAGGAAGAAGGGGGAGGCTATTTGGTGGAATTACACAGCTTAGAGGAAGCGAGTGGGGAGGAAGGGGGAGACATACCCCTCTCGGTGCAACCTTTGATCCAGGATTTCGAGGAGGTTTTTCAACCCCCTCTAGGGTTACCACCACCCAGGGAGCAGGAGCACGCCATCACATTAAGGGAGGGAGTGTCGCCGGTCAGCGTGCGACCTTATCGATACCCTCAGTTTCAAAAGGATGAAATAGAAAGGTTGATCAGAGAAATGCTGGAAGCAGGGATCATCAAGCCCAGCACCAGCCCGTTCTCTAGTCCTGTTCTATTAGTGAAGAAGAAGGATGGCAGCTGGCGTTTTTGTGTAGACTATCGTGCACTCAATAAGGAAACGGTACCTGATAAGTTTCCCATACCAGTGATTGACGAATTGTTGGATGAATTGAGTGGAACGGTGATTTTCAGCAAGATCGACCTGAAATCTGGATATCATCAGATCCGAATGAAGAAAGAAGATGTGCCCAAGACCGCGTTCAGAACTCATGAGGGTCACTATGAGTTCCTGGTGATGCCATTTGGCCTCACCAATGCCCCAGCCACTTTCCAGGCACTCATGAATATGATCTTCAAACCATATCTGAGACGATTTGTTTTGGTATTCTTCGATGACATCTTAGTATATAGTAGAACAGAGGAAGAACACTGGGGGCACTTAAAGAAAGTGTTAGAGGTTCTCCAGGAGCACCAGCTGAGAGCTAACTTGAAGAAGTGCTGCTTCGCACAAACCAGTGTGGAGTACCTCGGTCATGTGGTATCCAAAGAAGGGGTAGCAGCAGATCAGTCCAAGATTGAAGCCATGCTTAAGTGGCCCTTGCCCAAAAATCTAAGGGAGCTGAGGGGGTTCCTAGGGCTTACAGGATACTATAGAAGATTTGTAAAGGGATACAGCACTATAGCCTGGCCACTCACTGAGCAGTTGAAGAAAGATGGATTCTTATGGGGGGAGGCAGCTACTACGGCATTCGAGCAGTTGAAGAAAGCTATGACCACAGTCCCGGTCTTAGCTTTACCGGATTTTACTCAGTCCTTTATTGTGGAGACAGATGCCTCAGGATACGGGCTGGGAGCAGTACTGATGCAGAGCCACAAGCCCATTGCTTATTACAGCCAAGTGTTGACTGCCAGAGCCCGTCTGAAATCTGTATATGAGAGGGAATTGATGGCAATTGTTTTGGCCATTTAAAAGTGGCGTCCCTACCTACTTGGAAGGCATTTCATCGTCCGGACTGATCAGCGGAGCTTGAAATATTTGTTGGAGCAACGCATGGTGACCGAGGAGCATCAGAGGTGGCTATCGAAACTGCTCGGGTGCATGGGTGAGTTGCAGACAGTAGCTGTGTCAATCCCCAATGATGCTAGATTGGGAAGCCATAAAGAATGAGAGTGCTAAAGATGGGGAATTAAGCAAGATCAGAGCTGAGCTAGTGAAAGAAGAAGGGAGCCATCCAGGGTACTCATTGGAGGGGGAGAGATTGTTGTATCAAGGGAAATTTGTGTTGCCCAGAACATCAGTACATATTCCACAATTGCTCCAGGAGTTCCATGGAACTGCAGTGGGAGGTCATTCAGGAGTGCTAAAGACCTATAGGAGGCTAGCAGCTGAGCTTTACTGGAAAGGTATGCACAGAGATGTGGGAAGAGATGGTATCCAGGTGCGAGATCTGCCAAAGAAATAAGTATATGGCCATGTCACCAGGAGGGTTACTGCAGCCTTTGGCATTACCAGGACGAGTCTGGGAGGAGATATCCATGGACTTCATTGATGGGCTACCCCGTTCTGAGGGATTCACGATGATTCTAGTAGTAGTGGATAGATTGAGCAAATATGCTCATTTTATTCCTCTCCGCCATCCATACACCGCAGTGACTGTAGCATCAGTTTTCATCAGGGAAATAGTCAGACTACACGGAGTACCAGAAGCGATAGTATCAGACAGAGATAAAGTATTCCTCAGCCATTTCTGGAAGGAGTTGTTCAGACTACAAGGGACAGTACTAAAGAGAAGCACGGCGTACCACCCACAGACGGATGGACAAACAGAAGTAGTCAACAGAAGTTTGGAAATGTATCTGAGATGCTTCGTATCAGAAACACCCAAGCTATGGGCAAAATGGATATCATGGGCCGAGTACTGGTACAACACTTCTTTTCATTCAGCCTCTCAGATGACTCCATTTAAGGTATTGTATGGAAGGGACCCGCCCCACTTGGTGCATTTTGGGAGTAGCAGTACACCCTTGTCGTCCGTCGAGGAGTATTTGGAGGAGAGGGATAAGATACTTGAAGAGTTAAAGAGACATCTGTTGAGGGCTCAACAGATTATGAAGAAACAGGCTGATGGACATCGGAGGGATATTCAGTTTGAGGTGGGTGAGAAGGTATTTTTGAAACTCCGCCCATATCGACAGAAAACGATCGCCAACCGGAGAAATGAGAAACTTGCTCCAAGGTACTTCGGTCCTTACGAAGTGTTGGAAAAAATTGGAGCAGTGGCCTATCGTCTGCAGCTACCACCGACATCGACAATACACCCCGTTTTCCATGTATCCCAATTGAGGAGCGCCATCGGGAATCATGCTACCAGTACGGAGCTGCCAGGAACATTAACGGAAGAGATGGAGATGATACTGGAACCTCTGGAGCTCATGGAGGTTCGTCAGAAAAAGGATGGAGCAACTGAAGTCTTGATCAAATGGAAAAACCTCCCTGACTACGAGGCCACGTGGGAGCCTTACGAGCGGATGCAGCAACAGTTTCCTGACTTCCACCTTGAGGACAAGGTGGTTCTTTGGGAGGGCGGTAATGTTAGACCGGTCCAAGGAGGACCGGTCCAGCCGGCCCAGCCCCCTTGGGCCGGCTTTGTTCGTCTACGCCAGGAGGGCCGGCGGACACAAGAAGAAGGGAGAGGGGTGGGGTCCACTTGGAGTTTGAATTGTTTCTTGGAGCCAAAAGGAGGGGAAGCAAGGGTAATTAGGTCCTTTTGTTTTAGATTTGAATTGTATGCATTAAGTAGGGGAGAAAAGGGGGGATTAGGGTTATGAGATATTTTTGTGAAAGTTTTTCTTGTTCTTCTTTGGTGGCTAGGGCTCTAGATTGAATTCTAGAGATTGGGAGAGTGCGATCCTCCTCTCGAATAGAGGATCCTTGTATCTTTGCTATTTTCCTTTCATCTTCTAGTAAAATACAAGTTCTTACTTCGTGTTTCTATCGTTTTTCTCGCATTTTCCCACTGTTTTGGCTGATTTCCTGCTGTGGACAGCAGTTTGCTGTGAGATCTTTGGCTAAAGTGATTAGGAAATACTTGGAATCAAGTATTTCCTATCAGAATCCCCACAAGAAGGTAGAAAAAAAAAAGAACAAATTTTGGAAGAAAGTAAAAAACCTCGCTCTAATATCATGCACAAACGTAAAAAAGTACAAAAAACTATTTTGACTTTAATTGTTTGATTTTGTAGAAAGTGTGGAAGTAATTATTGATTTTTGTAACATGTTTATATGGAAATAAATCATAGTTGTTTATAAGAAAAAAGAAAAAAAATTTAAGGGAGGTTGGTGGCTATAATAGAAAAAGGAGGTAGATGGATTGCAATCTATGGGCTTTAAGAGAATAAATCCAATGATTTGAACTCTTAATCCCTTTGTTTAAAGATCTTAATCATAATTATTTGACTTGTGGGTCTCATGATCCTTAAAAAAAAAAAATCCATAGGGAAGCTGATTTTTGTAAAGATTGTGATAAATGGGTTATTTCTATTATTGAGGTGTTATAATCTTTGCACAAGAATCTAACCTCTAAGCTTGCACCAAGTGAGAAGGCCTATAGCATTGTAAGGGATTAAGTGGGTTTTTAGGAAGAAGGAATTCTTGGAGTAGAACTAGCAATATTTAGAGCAAGGTTGGTGTCTAAAGCTTTTTTCACGAAGAGAGCAAGTTGTTTTTGATGAGATATTCTATCAATTGTGAAACTTACTTATAAGTGTCCTACTAAGTTTGGTTTCTCACTTTAATCTAGAATTAGATTAAATGATTTTAAAATTACTTTTTTTGGTGGTCGAACCATAGGAAAGGATTTTTATGGAATTACTTGATGGTTTTGAGTTGCAAGGAATGATGATTGGATGCGTTTACTTCAAAAGGTTATGTGATGTCAAAAACAATCTCCTTGTTAATGGTTCAAGATATTTGATGGTTTAATCATTAATGATGAGAGCAATTGTCAAAGGAGCAAATTTGATAATTATGTCTACCATTAAAAGCTAAATGATGGAAATTTCATCTATCTGCTGTTTTATGTTAATGATATAATTTTGCTGTGTAATTATATGTTTGAATTTGGTAAGCTAAATTTTGAGCTTCAAGCTGAGTTTGAAATAAAGGATCTAGGACACACAAAGAGGATTTAGGGCATAGAAATTTTTAGGAATTGGAAGTCAAGAGCAATGTTTTTTTCACAAGAAAATTATCTTAGGAGGATGCTTGAGAAATTCAACATGGTATGCACAACCTGCTAGCCTCTCTATGGCTGTTCATTTCAAGCTTTTGACCAATTGTTGTCCTAGCACAGAAGAAGACTTAGAATAAATGAATAAAGTTCCCTATCATAGCATGGTGAGAAGCATGATGTATGCTATGGTCTGCATTTGACTAGATATCTCTTATGCAGTAAGTCTAATAAGCAAATATATATGACTAATCCTGTAAAGGAGCATTGGCAAGCCGCCAACTAGGTGCTGAGATATCTAGAAGGATCAATGAAGCATGGAGTAATTTTAATGGTTTTAGTGATTATTAAACTCAGAAAGCTTAGCAGTTCTAGGATTTTGATTTGAAGGAGATTTTGAAAAGAAGAGCTCATTGACAGGCTATTTGCTTTCTATTTCTTGCAATGTTAGTGTTGGAATGCAACCTTGCAGCACATGTAGCATTTTTTATAACCGAAGCTGAGTATATGACAATTAACCGGGTTTGGTGGTTCCAAGGATTGGCCAATGAACTGAGAGTTGAGAATGATTCAATTAGAGTCTTTTGGGATATTTAAAGCGCAATTCACTTGAGCAAAAAATCAATTATTCCATGAAAGGACCAAAGCAAATTTATATCAGGTTTCATTTCATTAGAGAGATTATTGCTTGTGACACAATTTAGTTGCTGAAAGTTCATACAGAAGAAAATCCTTCTGACATAATAACTAAAATAATAACTCTTGATAATTTTAAAGTGTTGACTGTAACTGCTGCTTGCCAGATCAGACAAACCGCTCTCGACCGACAAACCCAAACGACACATCCGCTCCTTCACCGCCTCATTCACAACATAAAAATAGATCCTCTCATTCGGTTATCACTCACGCACACTCACGCACAGAAAGAAAGAGAAGGGATTTCTAAAACTTACCTTTCGTCGTTCTACCCCCATGGAAGCCGGCCTCTGCCTCTAGCCGTCGAACTCCTCATCCCGCCGGCGACTCGAGCATCCGACATCAGGCCGCCGACCCACCGCCGATCTCACCTGCTCCGACTGACGAACCCGCTGTCTCCTCCTCCGCCCAACACCGTGCGTGAGCCGTCGCCATGCCCTAGCCTGAGCGAGCTTCTCCCGATCCTGCTCTCCTTCTATCTATATCTATATATATTATATAATATATTATCTATATATTATATACAAATTATATTATAATATATCTATATATAATATAATTTATATGATATAATATATGTATATTATATAATATTATGATAATAATATAACATAAAAAGTATATATAATGTTATATTTATATAATATTATATATATATAAAAAGAGAAAGAAAAAGAGATGGAGAGAAATGTAATAATTTTCAAACAGGTGTCGAAGACCCCGGCCTTCGTACCTTAGGTCCGACCGGGATGGTTTGAAATTGAAGACCTGCGCCATTGATTTTTAATCCGGGCAGATGGTTTTAAAATTTGAAGACCTCACGCAGTCGATCTTAGATCCTGGTGAGATGGTTTAAATTCGAAGCCCCTACGCCGTTGACCTTAGGTCCGAGTAGGAAGAAACTACGGCAGTGACGTCCCGATTTCTCCCTCGGTGAGGAGGAGACGTTGGGAGGCTGCCGAAATTTTTAGTGAACAACAAAGGACTTGGATAGAAAATTGGAAATTGATTTGAACGAAATTCAAATATAAAATCAATTTTAAATTAAATTTGAACTGAACAAACACAAGTAAACATATACTGTGTGATATACGACGGTTGCAAAGATGCCCTCAAGTCAACATCGTTAACTCCTACAAGTCAATGCTCACATCTACTAGTTGTTGTTGCGGCAAAAGACATGAAATGCTACAATTCGCCTGTGATCAGGAATATGGAATTCGTAGTTCCCACAACAAATAGCCTATAAGAAAAGATAAAGAGCTTATATCGATCAAATCAGCCCATCTACAGATTGCTATAGTAGACCTATTATGCACCCAACATAAGTTCTACAAGAATATACAAGAATAACTGTCGTAGACATGAACACCTGTTGGCGGTGATAGAAGATTCACCATAATCACAACAAGCTCCTGCGAGCCACTGTAGAAGACTCATCCTTCCCACTACA
The DNA here is from genome assembly GCA_019514585.1 of Dendrobium officinale. Lineage (NCBI taxonomy): Eukaryota > Viridiplantae > Streptophyta > Magnoliopsida > Asparagales > Orchidaceae > Dendrobium > Dendrobium officinale. The sequence continues at coordinate 6,547,675 of CM033697.1, forward strand.
AGCATACTACAATTCACCTATGAGGAGGATTAGGAATTTGTAGTGCCCACAATAATAAATTCATTAGCAAGAACAAGATCTTCTAATGTTTATTGGATAGACATTCCTTACAAAATATAGTAAATGATATGACAAGCTTGAATAAATTAAACAACATATCCAAGGCAACAAGTTGCGATGAATGCCAAAACTTGCAAGCAATGATAAAAAGACTTATGATATACACGATAGTCTATCTACAAGTTAAATTGATAACTCTCGAATACTCATGGATAACCCACGAATAGATCCAATAAAAATTTGCAACACACACGCCACCGGATCCGCAACATGTGTACAAGAGGACAGAAGGCGTTCATAGGCCCTTAAATGAAATCTCGAGCTATTTTTTAAGCGAAATCACTTGCGCAATGATTCATGTTTAAATATTTTAAAATTTCCCCATAATGTATTAAATATGATCTCTAAAACTAAAAACACCCTGCATGTGCTCCGACAGACCTATTAAAGTTACAAACATAAATAATCGAGAATACTGCGCAGGATCAAATGCTATAACCTGCATGTGCTCCGATCGTCGCATACAAATCTCAAATCCAATGATTCGAGAATGATGCGCGGGTTAAATATTCAAGTTTTATCCTCCTCAAAAGGATTGGAGTCGGTACGACTTGAATAATAAAATGCCTCTCAAAATCCTATAAAAATACAAATGATTTTAAAATCACCCCGATGATGACCGTGTTGATCGGAAATCTCAACCGGAGGGGTCAAATTTCAAATCTCAAATGTCAAATTTGAAATCTAACAAAAGCACAAATTCTTGAAATAAAATCTATCAACTAAAAACTAAAAGCTAAAAATCATCCACCTCCCGCAACCGTTTGTCGGGGATGATAAATTTGAAATTAACCTCAGCTCACAAAGAGCAAATGTTATGTCGGGTGTATCACTACGATTCATCCTCAAACAGTCTCTTGCCAATAGAGACGTGACACATGCCCTCTGATAGGGTGGTTTTGCCGCAAAATGGCACCATTATATTATAATCACGGCCAAAGCCCGTATGTTCCCTAAAGGCTTCAAACCCTTGAGTTATGAATCATAGGGTATATTCGATAGGCATCAAGCCCTCAGTCAGCTAAGGTGGATTCAGATATATCCCCTTAGACAAACACCAACCCAGGTCTACAAGGTATTCTTGGACGAAGCAACCCATGTCTGCCGACAAAGTACCTTCTGTCAGGTTGGGTCGACTACATCCTCTGACTAAGTAGACCAGGGATCATGACAGCCCGGGACGATGGAACCATGGGATCTTGATCGGGCTCGTATTCACTTCACCCGCCACTAGTTTTAAGTTTGTGATGATAAACTCTAAATTTCAAGCCATTCAAATCCAAAATTTAAACCCTAAAATTATTGCTATTATACGTTAGGTTCATAACCTATGTGACATCCTTAACGACTAGCCTTAATCAAAAGTTCTCTCTCGTTATCGGGAGGGGTAATTAACTATAGGGGCTTGCGCCTATAGGAAACCAGAACTCAGATCAAAAAGTCCTCACCAAATGAGCGCGAAATCTCTGGGTAGTGTCTTATCTAAAACCCAATCTGCCTTCTGAAAATTCCCCCGGAACCTAATCTAGTTAAAACTTTCTGTCGTCATCGTCACACAAACACTTAAAAAAAAAATAGACCGATGGCACGGAGAGGCCGGGAACACACAATAAAATGGAATTTTTGGAGCCCACATAAAGTTTAAATAAACTTGATCAGAGTTGTGCGTATGGAAGATTATAGCTTATAGAAAATGTTGCTATTGTGCCAAGGTAGAGATTACTGGTGCTGATGTGGCACAATCAAGTTTCATCATTGGTTCACAGTATTTAAGTTACGAGTAATTACCAGTAGTCCTTTTTCAAATTCTTAAAATAGAAGAAATGTTTATTTTGTTGCATAAGAGAGTTTCATTAAATTCTTTGTGATTTGAAAGCTAGGGAAAATTCCGAGAAAAGGCTGATTCTTCGTGTAAGAAAGATATCAATCTGTGTATATTGACTGTTGAAGATTTTTAATTTACAGAAATATGTTGTGGAAAGTGCTCCTGTTATGATGGCCATAGGAAATTGAAATTCCCTGAAAATATTTCATTTCCAAACTTGCGTTGTTGTAATAGTATTTGAGATGATTGTTATAGATGAGATATTTTAAGGTCGAACCTGAGAGCAATGATTAAAGTTACCTTTATTGTAATTTGGCAGAATCAAGTAAACATCCTTTATAGAATGTAGGAGTAACATTGCATGCATACATCCTTCATTTATCCTGGAGTAATAAGAGCTTGACTTGCCTTTTTATTCTAGCTCAACTATTTTCTTGTACAAGGTATCTGGGATAGCTGCAATTGACATTAAAAAGCTCAGAGATGCTGGTCTCTGCACGGTGGAAGCTATTGCATATTCACCAAGGAAAGAACTCTTGCAAATTAAAGGAATTAGTGAGGCAAAAGTTGATAAAATTATTGAAGCTGGTAAGCCATACCTTTCAGTGCTCATATTTTCTTGTGAGCTTCCATCTGATATAGATATAATAATATTCTTATACTTATTATTTATGATCTACTTTTTAAAATTGGGCATTTAAATTTTGCTGTCAGCTTCAAAGCTTGTTCCTTTAGGATTCACAAGTGCTAGCCAGCTTCATGCTCAACGGCTTGAAATCATTCAAATCACATCTGGGTCAAAGGAACTTGATAAGATATTGGATGGTAATTGGGCTGTTTAGATATGTTTATATTCATTTTGTAGATAGTTTTAATGTGCCGCTCTACTTCTTTTAGTAGATGCAATATTTTACTTTTTTACTTTATAGGGTTAAAATTTGTGCAGGTGGGATTGAAACCGGCTCGATCACCGAGTTATATGGTGAATTTCGCTGTGGAAAGACTCAGCTATGTCATACTCTTTGTGTAACTTGTCAGGTATCATCTTAAATACTTGATACAAATTATAATGGTTCATTTCTATGATTTTTTTTATTTCAATCTTATTTATTTTTCCAAATTTGCTTTAAGAATAAGCGCAATGCATGTAAAATTAATTAAATTTATATTGCACTCATCTTAAAATAAATTAAATGATTTAGAGTTCTATCCCGATCAAAAATTTGATCAAGATATCTTCATACAAAATTTTTCCTTCATTGCTAGCACAAGTTATTTTGATGTTTTAGTCCTAATTGTTTTGGTTCGGTCCACACTTTTTGGATGAATACTATAAATATGATTCAATAAAGTTGGCACTTTGTAATTCATGTTTTCATTCTATACTGCCAATCAACTTTTTAGGCTTCATTTGGGAAGGCTTTTTTACTACTTTTTAAAACAGCTTTTCACTATAAAAATTAAAATATTTGTACTAGAAAACTGTTTTAAGAAGCAACAAGAAAGTCGTCCCAAACAAAACCTTAATTTTCTGAGTTATCGCTCGATCCTATTTACTGTCATGCATGCGTGCTATTCTATCTAGTCTAGCATATAGTAAAATTATTTTATTTGTGTGTTGTCCATTTTAGAACTTATTGTTTTACCACTTGGATCATGATTAGATTTACCGGAAATATTTGCTCCATGTATGTTTCTAAAAAGTGTTCCTGTTGTTTAATGTAATCTTAGCTTCCATTGGATCAAGGTGGTGGTGAAGGTAAGGCTATGTATATTGATGCAGAGGGCACATTCAGGCCACAAAGACTCCTTGATATTGCTGACAGGTGTTAGTAATTCGCACCAAAATAATTTATACACTTTAATAAAACCCTTTTTGTTGAATTCATGAAAATATCATTTGTTTACAGGTTTGGATTGAACGGTGCTGATGTTCTGGAAAATGTAGCCTATGCTAGAGCGTATAATACTGATCATCAGTCAAGGCTCTTGCTGGAAGCAGCTTCAATGATGGTTGAAACCAGGCATGTTTATTTAAACTTCCTAAGGCTTTGTTAAGATTCTATATTTTTGATCTTCGATGGGCAAGTGAGACCTCATTTATTGTACAAAGATATATTTTTCTCAATGGTAGTTCTATGAAGAAATTGCTAGGTCTGTTTACAACCCTTGGACGCTTCCCTGCTACGTTCAAATGGGCTCAACTATAATTTGGTTTATAACAAATAAAATCCACAAGCTTATAATCAATTTTGTAACCTTTTGAAGTAGAAATTTGATCCAAATAAGCCATGAGAGCAAATGTTTATAACCATTTAGCAAATATTACTAAGAATCAATATAGTTACCGGACTCCAAAATTCAAGTTTAACAATCCTGCTTAACGCTATGCCCCTGGAGTGCTTGATAAGGAACGAATGAACCAGAGCATAGTAATGTATCTTGCCATGACTACAAGAACCTAGGAATAAAGGTAACAAAGTTGTATGCATTAATAACCCGTATGTGCAAAAAGGTGCATATTTAAGTGATACTTCATAGTTATTGCCACTCAAAAAGGAAGTCCAACCAGAAGTTAGATAATGTTCAATGCAGCTTCATCAAGGGTTGGTTAAATGAGTAAAAATGTCAAAGTGTTTACCCTCCCTGAATTAAAAAAAAGAGATGATAGGTAATTTAAATGTTGCATAAATTTTGATGTGTACACTTCATATGGGATTCGACCTATAATAATGTAGCGCTTTTATTTTTTGACCACCCTATCGCCTTTGTTTGACCAACTAAAGGCTCACAAGGGTTTGCATTTTTGTAAAACCCTCCTAGATATGGACCTAATATATTTGCACAATGACCTAACTCATACCTTAAATTGCATTTTTGTAAAACCCTCCTAGATATGGACCTAATATCATTAAGTTTCCTCGATGCCTTTGAGATTCCTTCTACAAAAAAAAACTGTTTTTATTTAACTAATGCTCTTGTATCAGCACCATTCTCTTTATAATGATTTGAATGTCTTTTAAAAAAAGGTTTGCGATGGCTTTATATGATCTGCTGGGAACTCGATTCCTTTGTAGGTTTGCCCTGATGGTAGTGGACAGTGCTACAGCTCTTTACAGGACAGATTTCTCCGGAAGGGGAGAATTATCTGCAAGGCAGATGCACTTGGCAAAGTTCCTCAGGAGCCTTCAAAAGATAGCAGATGAGGTAGTCTAGACCAAAATGCTATCTTCGTTTGATGAAACCTCTTGCCGTTCATATGCAACTAATTTCATTCTAACTTTAAACTGATTTTGAACATTAATTTCATTTTCAATCTACTTCTTGCTTGGGGTGCTTTTGTTTCTGTTTTATTACTTTTTTTTTTTTCCTTCAGTTCTTTATTCCTCCATCCTTTCATCAACCAGAACCTCTGGTGTTGAATGCTGGAATAATGAACTTTGCATGCGCTTCTTCTTGTAAAGCAATTTTTAGGATTCACTACTGTCAAAAATACATTTTAAAGTTTTGAATTTACAGACTCCTATTGATTCATTGCTATCACTTTAATTCTTGATTCAGTTTGGCGTTGCTGTGGTCATCACCAATCAAGTTGTTGCACAAGTAGATGGATCAGCTCTCTTTGCAGGCCCACAGATCAAGCCTATTGGTGGAAATATAATGGCACATTCTTCTACGACAAGGTTAGAACTTTTTTTTTTTAAATATTTCTAAGTCTTAACCTTACCCCTGACACAAATATCTTCTATAGCTTGATATTTTTTTTTGTTGGATTTGGCTTTTGTTGCAGGCTTGCTCTTCGCAAGGGAAGGGGAGAAGAACGCATTTGTAAGGTGATAAGTTCTCCATGCTTAGCTGAAGCTGAAGCACGATTCCAGATCTCTTCAGAAGGTGTTACAGATGTCAAGGACTGATCAGAATACCTCTATCTCCATTATCATGACACCGCAATTTGTGCAAGCATATCTATTCCGAGCCTGTTATCCGGTTGCTATAGCTTCTTCACGTACCTCCAATCTTTTCATCAGTTTTGAGAAAGCCTACAAAATCTAGAAGTTTGATTCCCACTCTTCTAAGGTTTTGTTTGGGACGGCTTTCTTCCTGCTTTTTAAAGCTGTTTTTTTTAGTATTAAGAAAGCCACTTTAAGAAGCAGGAAGAAAGCCGTCCCAAACGATGCCTAAATTGATGGGGAGAAGCAGCGGCGACCACATGTATTTTGATTTTTTCCAAGTGTTATCAAATTGCACTACCTGATTGTGACCTTTTTTTAAAATGGAATTTTCGTATCTTTATGATTAGCTATCACATTGTGTCATTGTTATTCTATACGTTGAATTCCTGCAGGAAGAAGATGGGAAATTACTAACTGAGAACTGTGGATGAAAGAGGGTGGGCATTTATTTAGTTTAATGGGTTTGTTGTTCGTAGAGAATGTCAGACTTTTGGACAACTGTGGGTTTGTAGGATGTACAATTTAATTCTCATATTTTCTTCAATTAGTGCTGGCTTGGTTTTGAGTGCGCTGTTGCTAGCTTAGCATTGTGTCAGTACTGCATTAATTTTGCAGAGTAAAGGCCCTCACCATATCAGAATACTACTACTGTTTCTTGGGACCAGTTTGATTACTTTCTCCCTGTTTTCCATGTTTCCTTGCCATTTATTCTTGAAAGATGTATTTTTTTTTAAAGGTTGGCAAATTATTAGGTGCGGAGTCCCGATGATATGGAGATTAATAAAAATATGTCAGGTCACTTCAAAAATATATCGTGTTTAGTATTGAGCTCGGTACTGATCCGATCCTGTGCTCAGTACCAAGAGTAGTCGAATGGTTCTCCAGTCCGATGTCCCTATAGAATAATTTCTTTGAAAGGTGAGAGTAAAATATGAATCACTTTGGTGTTTTTGAACACTTCTATGGTGCAATGATTGTTTGCAGGCTACTTGGGTGGCAATTATGAGGCAAAGGATGGCTATTTTTTTTTAGGAAAAAAAGATGACTATTTAAAGAACAAAATCTATGAGCTTTCTATCATGTCAACTCTTTGTTCTTTATTTGAATGTTGACAGAAGTAGGCTATTTGAAGGGATTTGATATAAAGGCTTTTGCTGTTCATGATATAATAAAAGATCTTATATTTTGAATTTCGGATGCCAAAAGTAGATCTGTTGGAAGACAAATTATAAGGACTATTATGGCTTTTGGGTAATAATTATGATTTATTCAATAGATTCTGTAATAATTATGATTTATAATTATGGTTTATTCAGTAAATTCTGCTTTTGGCATTTGAGCTACAGACCTGGGCTAATTACTTCAGCCGCATTTGGCTTCTCAGTTGATCGGTCTAATAACTGAGCTCTTGGACCTGATGGGTTCATCTTTGAATTTTTCAGGAACGCTTGGATTTTATTTGGGGGCCTTTGTTGCAAGGCTATAAAGTTCTTCTTTCAATCAGAATGTCTTTCTGCAAGGGCTAGAGCTACTGCTATTGTCTTAATTCCTAAACTTCGTCATGCTAAGAATGTGATGGATTTTAGATCAATATTTCTTTGCAATTCTTCTTAAAAAATCGTAGCTAAAATCATTTCAAATAGGCTATAGCTTATTTGAATAGCTTGATTTATCCTTCCCAATCTAGATTAATTTAGGATGGGAGCTCCACTGATGATATTATTATGGCTTATGAAACGCTTAAGAAATTTAAAGTTAGGGCTGTTCCTAAATATTTCTGTGTCAAGCTAAACATCTTCAATGCTTTTGACATCATCTCGAGGGAATTTGTTTTAAGTAGACTTGAAAGAAAAGGTATTTCTTTGATTTTCATTTCTTGGATTAAAGTCTGCATCACTAAAGTTCATTTCTCTATATGCTTAAATGGTGGGTTTGATTGATTCTTCTCTTCTAGCTTGTGTCTTAAGCAGGGATGTCCAGTTTCCCATATTCTATTCAGTTTTGCTATGAATGTCCTTTCTTCTATATTACAGTTTGCCTCAACCTCTCATTGTCTTAACAGGATAAATATCAAGAACAGAAATTATACTCACTTGCTTTTTGCTGATGACTTGTTGATTTTTGATAAAGCCATCATGCAAAATGCCACTTCTCTCAATGGAATTATTGTTGAATTCTCTTCCTATTATGGGTTAAAATTCAACAATGCCAAAAGCTCTATCATGATATGTCCACAACAATCCCCTTTAATTATGGAGATATTTAATGCTCTCAATGTTCCCTTGGACTTCCCATCTCCCACAAAAAGCTTTGTATATTTGATTTCAATCTTCTTACTAACAAAATTGCTTCTCTTCTCTCGGATTGGAAGGCAAAGTTTTTTTTTTTTGCAGGTACGTTAAAATTTGTGAGTTTCATAATTTTGAATTCCATTTCCTATTGGATTAGAGGCTCAATTTTATCAAAATCTTGTTCCAAATATATTGACAAATTGACAACTAAAATTATTTATCATGCACACATCTCAAATTAAAAAAAAGAATATAATTTCTTGAAATTGCAAATTTTCTATTTAGACTCAACATTTTCCAAGTTTTTCATCTATTTGAGGAGTTTAATTATGAACATTAGGCTAAAAAATACTTCAATTTTTTTTTTTATATTTGCTGCTTTAGATATTTTAAATAATTTTAAATAATATATTTAACTACTTATTTTAGAATTTAAGATTTATGATATATTTTATTAAATTTTTTGAATGTTGGAATTGAGTAATATTTCAGCAGTAAGGTTTATAAAGCTATCTGTCTTAATAGCAGGATGAAGATTTCTTCGCCTAGCTCTGGCTGTTATCCACGACAAGATGTGCGGCCACGATGGAGTCAAAAGAGAATTAATCTGGTCAAACAACTGAGCACTAAAACCCATAATTTTCTGACTGAGGTAACCTTACCTTGCCAAGTGGCAGCATCCTGGCCGCTTCTTCAATTTTAGGACCATAAGTTCTCATGGGATCGTTGCATGTATATAATTATAGATATATATCAACTTATACAATACAAATGCAGCTAATCTTAGTTTTCATTTTGTTATATGCAGAGTTCGGATGCATAATGTTATTTGAAGATCAATCAGAATGCTTCATATCAGCGATTTCGAGCAATACGGAGCAGTACTAAGCCGTGGTACCGAGCGAATGTGTGACATGATGCATTCTTATTGGTTTCAGGACAGCGTTCGGCGCCCACACAGAATAATTAATACATCTTAGATTTCATTTGGGATGACTTTTTTATTGAATCTTAAAGCTGTTTTTTAGTAAGTTAACTTATTAAAAAACTGCTTTAAGAAGCAATAAAAAAGCTGTCTCAAATGAAACCTTAATGTATTTGTTGGAAGTTTTTGCTATCAACTATAATTTCATTTGAGATGGGTTTTTAATTGCTTTTTAAAGTGACTTTTTTGTTAAAAAATTAAAATTTTGTACCACAAAATTATTTTAAGAAGCAGCAAGAAAGCTGTCACAAACGAGTCTTAAGAGATTTTGAATTTGAAGCTTATTTATATGATGTGCCTATAAATTTTCTTAATTGACCTAAATATTTTCAATATATATATAAAATACATTTCCTCTGTATTGAAGCTCGTTTATATAAAAATAATTTTCAAATATCTGATACACAACAATGCATAATAATATATAATTTAAAGAACAAAAGTAAGTCTTCTTATTCCAATGTAATCTAAGTATAATTTAATATTTATTAAATTTATTTTGAGATTAATATAATGTAATAGTTAATTGATTAATGATGGCTAATTGTTCTGCCTTATCCTAATCCAACTTTTTTCTTAACTTAAATAATAATTTCTAGTCAAAAGTTTTTGTCTTTTTAATGTTCTATATATCTAAAACATGCTGCAAAATAAAAATCATAAATTTCATAATTTTAATATTGAGATATGAGCAAATTGACGCTTAAATTCATTCAAAGTAAAAAAAAAAAAAAAAAAAAAAAACTGAAGATTGTGTGACATTACCATTCATGGGAGGATCATAGTATAGAAAGATTCGTTAAAAATTTAAAATTTTCATTTGTAGCGCTGGTTTTCCGATCACTTTTCAAAGCTGCCTTTTCAATTTCTTGCTTTTCAGTCCTATTTCACCTTTCTCCTGTTCTTCATCAACTCAGAGAGAGAGAGAGATGCCATATCCATCAACCTTCCAAGGGTCCTTTCTCTTTGCATTCCACAAAAGGATCTTCCCAGTATAACATCCAAGTCAAGGTCAGTTGGCACAAATCAGCTCTGCTTCCTCTCGTGAAGCCTGCCAATTTCTCAGGGAGAAATTAAAGAGCTGGAAGGAGAGTGGGAAGATAAACTAGTTCTTTTACTATAAGCGGATGTGTAATCCTAGAAACCATGGAGAAGAGGCTAGGGATTCTTCGAGCTCCAACTCAGTAATCTTTCAAGCCTATCTCCTATGGTTGTCAAATACCCTATATATCTGCAAGAGTCTGTTCTCCAAGTCACAAAGAGGTCGAAAGTTCTCTCTTTTCCTCGCCTGTTGATTGCTTTTCATTAATATCACTTCATTTACCTCAGGTTTTTTTTTTCTTTTCTTTCGGCTTTTAGAAATCAGCATTAGGTGCTGATTGAAGCTTCAAATACGCAGCATTGGGAACTGATTTTCAGAAGTTTTCAATTATCCATTGTGCAAGAACAACTTAAGGGAGACTTTCAGACTTTGTCAAAACATTTTCAGTAATGAATGTGAAGGGCAGCAATATCAAAAGGTGCCTCCTTGAGCCCTCTGGTCAGAGAAGGAAGGAAGGACTGAGCTCTCCTGGCTTGCAGAAGAGACTGGAAACTCCTTCAACTCCTGGAAGACCAGTCTTCAAGTTTAGTGTTGGAAATTTCTCAAGGAAAAGCATTCCTTCAAAGTGGGAAGATGCGGAGAAATGGTTAATGAGTAGTTCGTGCCATGAATCACCAGCACATGAGAGCAAACTTTCTGAAATGACAAAGCTTTCCAGGCAACATTTAGCTCTTCAGCGTAAAGCTGACGCTTTTGAGTCTTTTGAAGAGAAGCTCAGGATTAGTGAAGCCATAGTCAACAAGGCTCCAGTTTCAGGAGTTGATGGCCCTGGTGTAGGTCTCGTCTCTAATGAAGATTTTCATGGCTTCTCATCGGAAATTCTTCTCAAAGGTTGGAATTTCTTAAAAGTTTGCCCTTTGCTTACTAAAGAAGGGTTTATCCATCTTTCTTCTGTTATATAGTCTCATTAACAATTGAAATAATGAATAAATTGCACACTCATATTCAAGTGAGTTAGGTTAATGAAGTCATAATGAGGACTTGAACATGGTCCAAGAAGCCATTAATTGTGAACTGATTTTAATTACTTGCAACTTAGAATTCGTCCATTATAAAGTTGGTCAAAGCCTCTTGTTGCCCAAAAGTTTGTCTCAGACAAGTCGCCTAAGAGTTATTTCTAATTTAGTACTTAATACCATGTTGTTGAACTTGTCTTAGAGGCCTATGAAGTCATCCAATAACCAAGATTATTCTCCCCCATGGAACTCTTAAACTCCCCTAAAGTAATTGACAGAACTGGTCGAGGGTACTCGCCCTCAATCCAGAACATGTATGTAGTTTTCATAATTGGAGCCAACATTAGTTATAACTGTCCCCCAAGGCCCCAAAACAACTTGCTAAAACAAGTTCAACCTATGCGCTTTCTTGTAATTGCGCTATGTTGTGAACTTTATATGTCCAACTTTAGACTTCGTTTGGGATGGGTTTCTTTATGCTTCTTAAAACAGATTTTTAGTACAAAATTTTTTAATTTTGTATTAAAATGCTACTTTAAGAAGCAGAAAGAAAGCCGTCTCAAACGAAGTCTTAGTCCCAACCAATAAAATGTCTATTGTTAGACGCCCTTTGACCATATGAAATTTCAACAGAATTTTCTCAACAGGATTTTCTAAGTAATTTCTTTCTATAAATTGTTGTTTTTTCTGTTCATAGGGGTTCAATTAGATTCTTTGTAAACCAGTTCTCCAACAGATACATTGCAACCTACATTCTCTCTTTTTCTTGCACATACCTTTTTTTTTTTTCTTGAGAATTTAGTGAACTCATTTCACCTCTATCTTTAACCACTGTATGTTTAATTCAGTTGTCTTCATCATCATCTATACCCATTTTTTTGAGTCTTGACATCCTACATTGATCTGGTGGTCTCAAGATTGACTCAAGAAAACAACCTTTATGTGTCAAGGGGACAAGATCAGTAAATCATTCTCCACCCTGACCAACCTGTATGTAATAACGGGACAAGTTGAATAAATCTATATTTTCTCTGACACCATTGTTTGCTGGAGTTTTAATGCTGGAAGTATGCTCTTTTGCTCCTGCATCAGTCTATCCTTTGTGTATGCCCATGGGTGGATCCGCATTAAGGCCTGGGGGGGGGGGCAATTTGTCCCCCCTCTATGTATTTTTTAGTCTTTATTATAAAGTTTTTAGGCAATTCCCCTCCCCCCTAAAAGTTCTAAAATACTATGGTCTTTAGGCAATTTCTCTAACATAATTAAATACATCGTGTAGAGATGTTATTGTTAGGGAACGATAAACCAAATAGAAAGAGAAATAGTAAAGAAAATTCAAAAATATCCTTACAACCAAAATTTGTTCCATAGGCAAACCCCCGTAAGGGTGCTGCCCCTTGACCCTGCTACCTAACCGGTCAAATCGAACCCTGCCAGGAGGTGCTGCCCCTTGGACCCCCGACTTGTTTGCGAAACGTACAACAATGAACAAATAGGGGTCGAGAGGCAACACACTCGAAACAAATTTTTGTTGTAAAGATATTTATATAAAAAAAAAAACTCTACACTTTTATGTATAAGTTTGCCCCACGTGAAAATTAAGGCCGGATCCACTCCTGTGTATGCCATTTATGATAACGTTTTATATGATTCAGGTCGGGAAAGTTTGTGCTCAAACCACTGGTTGGTAATGGTTACTGCTCTTTTGTTGCAGTTTAAACAGTTCTAATGCAAATATAGCTAGACACTAACTTTTGTAATACGTGCAAGTGGTTTACATCTGCTTCTCTCATCCTCTCTTGGTTTATATATAGACAAATAAATAAAATACTGTTTGAAATTAACATTTTTTGATGACTCAGTTATCTACTAGTTGCTTCTCTGTCATGAATACCCCTCTCATAATATATTGGTGCTGAAACGCATTGCAGATACATTCACAGATATAAAACAACCTGTTTTGTTGAATTTTCGATACTCGGACCAAGCTACTGAGGAATTTTTGTTGAGAGACTCTTATTGCAAAACAATGGAAAAATTGTGCAACTGAAGAAGTTACTGAGGTTCATCGTCGAGATGTTGGGACCGAAATGACTCCTCTTGGAAGCTCTAAAAGTTCAAGATGCCACACTCCCATGAAGAGCTCTTCTCCAGCTAGGCACAATACTCCAGCTGACAGATCCGGGCCTTTGGTGGCTTCCAGCTCCAGAATTGATATTTCTGAGCTCAAGGATTGCCATTTTGCTAAGCTTGAGCTTAGTGCTCAGTATGATTCTTTAGTCTCTTATTGGGGATCAAGAGAAGAAGAGGAGGAAGAGGTATCAAAAAGTTTAAGACATTCTGAGGTGACTGATGGAAGGAAGAGCATTGCAGAACACAGATCTTCTTTCTGGGAAGATGATGAGAGGACCAAGAGCTGTATCAGGTGAGTTACTGAAATGAAATTTAGGTTTTGTTTGGGACGGCTTTTTTACTGTTTCTTAAAGCAGCTTTCTTGTACAAAAAATTAAATTTTGGTACTAAAAAGCTGCTTTAAGAAACAGTAAGAGAGCCGTCCCAAACAAAGCCTTAGTGATAACTTGTTGCTTTTATACATGATTAGTCATTTCTTGTTATGCAATTCTGGTACTTTACAGGTATCAAAGAGAAGAAGCAAAGATCCAGGCATGGGTGAACCTTCAAACAGCCAAGGCAGAAGCTCAATCTAGAAAACTTGAGGTAATTTAAGTTCCTTCTATTTACATATATATTTTTTTCAAAATTACATGTATTAATAATAGCTTATATTTCATTTTAATTTAAAAAATGTTATGGGAAAATATATCAAAATGTTTTTTTCTTTAACTTTCATAGAGAATTGATCAAAGACTAAGGCTAAGTTTGAGACAGTTTCTTTGCTGCTTTCTAAAAAGTCTTTCAAGTATAAAAATTTTTTGAATTAGAAAATTTTGTACTAAAAAGCAGTTTTATAAAGCAACAAAAAAGTTATCCCAAACGAAGCCTAAATTTAGTGAAGATTATTCTCCCATGGAACCCTTTGATCTCATTGGTGATTAGGAAATTGTGTATCAGTCTCTACTTAAGATACTTAACATTAAAGTGATCCAAACTCCCTGGCAATCTAACTCCTTTGTTGGCTAGCACAAGTGGATGTCTCTTCAATGAAATATCAGGTCCAGTCCTTAATACTATTTTGTACATTAAGCCAACAACAAATTCTCACCGCATGCCACTTGGCATGTGCAAATCACATTGCAAATTGTTTGGCATCCATGGTTCTATTCTTTTATGTTTTGGGTTTGATAAACATAAGAGTTCAGAGTATGTATTTTTTTTTGGGAACGGGGGTATCTATCCGCTGCCACCTCAGCTTGTGAGGCGTTTGGCGGCATAATTAATCCCTCGGTTGACCTAGAAGAGGCACCACTCTTACATAACCTCCTGGCCCGCACTTATTGGGACCCACTTAAGAGACGCTGTCGTTCAGAGGATGTTCTTCAATGATCTGACTTTTTTTTTTTCTGCTATTATGGCAGAACTTGTTTCCTGTTCTACGATCATGTTCTCCTTATCGCTATAAAATATTTTTGGTTTCAAATTTGAACTCTGAGAGAGAGAGAGAGAGAGAGCTTGTTTTCTTTTGTCCTTTGTAGCCCATCACACTCATCCATTCTGTCTTCAATATTTTGACTGTAGTCACACCTACTTCGTGTCCTGCCAAGCTTTTCATAACTTTACTAACCTGCTACCATTCTCTATGCTTAAGCATCATGTGGCGAATAAATATACTATAGTCTTTACATATAAGCACTTTCCTTGTTAAAAATAATAAGAGATTCTTCTCTGTCCAAGAAAATATATAATAATAATACTAATAGATTGTAGGCTGCGATCTCTTAATTTTCTAAGTTGCCCTACGTGAACCCATCGCTTTACTTGTGATCAATTTGAAGCACTTCTCTGATTGTAATTTTTGAAGATTATAGAGGCCTGCCATCAATATTTAGATCAGTTGGTTGAGAATTTTGGTCCATCTAAGGCTTCGTTTGGGATGATTTTTTTATAGCTTCTTAAAGCAGCTTTCTAATACAAAAATTAAGTTTTTTTACTAGAAAGCTGCTTTAAGAAGCAATAAAAAAGACGTCTCAAATGAAGCCTAAGTGTTCGTGGCTTCGATGAATAGTATATATTATGCATGTAATTTATTTTTGATGTAATTTTGTTAAACATGATGATATATTAATCTTTTTTTTTGTGTGTGGAAAATTGAGAGCCATAGCTCAATATATAAAAAGTATGCTATAGGAGATAAATGAAAAGAGCTATCAAAAAATACAATTGAAGATGTAACTCAAACAGAAAAAGAAGAATCTACAAATAAATCAAATGAAAATGGCAACATTAGATTATTCTAACCTATTAGAAACTTTTTTAGTCCTAGCATAGGTCATTTTATATCTTGCAAGCACATGCTAGTACCAATAGCTACCCTCTCCCTATAGTACCTAAGGTTAGGATTAGTTCCTTGAAAAAGCCAACTAATTTTAATGGTTCTTTATTAAAGATTTGTTTGGGCAGCTTTCTTAATGCTTTCTAAATAGTGTTTTAGTTAAAAAATTTCTTAAATTAGAATTTTTTGTATTAAAAAGTTGTTTTAGAAAGCAATGAAAAAACTGTCTCAAACGAAGCTTAGTAGTGCTTCTTAAAGTTTCATTTAGGACGGCTTTCTTACTGCTTCTTAAAACAGTTTTTTTGTACATTTTTTTTAAACTAATTTTTTTTGTACCAAAAAATTGCTTCAGAAAACAGAAAGAAAGCCGTTGGAGGATTGCTAATTTGTTATGTGCTTGATGTTATAACTACTCTGCATTGAAGCTTTCACCTACTGCCTTAAAAAAATTGATTTTGATATGTATTTTTCCTCTTAGAGTCCTAAAAGAACTAAATTTCATATTCTCTTCAAGGTTTTATTCGAATGTTTTTGGTTTTGGCTTACTGTCATGCAGGTGAAGATTCAGAAGATGAGATCAAGCTTAGAAGAGAAGCTGATGAACAGAATGGCCATTGTTCATCGGAAAGCTGAGGAGTGGAGAGCTTCTGCTCAGCTCCATCACTCACAGCAGATTTTAAAAGCTACAGATCAAGCTCAGAAGAAGAAAATCAAGCAAAGTTCCCATTTTTCTGAAAATCGTGCATCGTGTGGCTGTTTCTCTATGCAACAGTAAGCAGCTTTATTCTTCTCTGGCCCCCATTATGAGGAAGGAATCAGCAGTAGGCAGCTCTTTCTGTTCTGTATATTTCTTATGCAGAATGGACCATTCGGTTCTTATTTTTTTTGGCTTGTTTGACTTGGCGAAAAAAAATGTGTAGAGGAAGAATCTTTTTTCTGAACATTGATCTGCTGTTGCCCACTGGTGAGAAGGACAATTTGAATTATTGTGTTTTCTTAATCTAGAATCTTGAACTTGGCAGCTATCAAGGAGGATGCAGACAAAGTTTAGAGTTTCAAAAAAAAAAAAAAAACCTTTAAATTTAGGTTTAGTTTGGAATAACTTTGTTACTGTTATATCAAAATTTTAAAATAGTTATAGAAAATATTTTTCTAACATAAAAACTTTTAAAATAGCGAAACAACAGAGGTAAAATAAAAATTATAATTGTGATCTAAAAAGTAAGACAGGTACTCAAAAGAAACCTTAGGTTTACTATTAGGCTTTTTTTTTTTTTTTTAATTTTGGACTACTTTAAGGAGAAGTTATTATTGGAGATGAGTAGAAGCAAATATCACAATGACCAAAACAAGTAAGAAAGTGAAAAAAAAAGAAGTAAAAACAGCGAAATAATAAAGTACATCATAATTTATTGTGAAAAAAATTCAAAATAGAAAAAAACTAAGGAGTCACACCACATTAAGAAATTTACTATAAAAATTGGGAGGAATAAGTACATATCTCTCTTCTCTCTCTCACTCTCTCCTTGCCTCTCTTCTCACATGCACAATTCTTAATGTCTAACCCACCAAAATACAAGAGAGCCAAATAAAATCACCCCAAAGTTCTCAACCCTACATAAAAACGAGATATAAAACCGTCCAGTCCGTCTCTCAGTGCTGCGCGGTGCCAGTCTGCAGCGTTTGAACCTCTGTCTTGATCCGCTACAGTGCCATATCTATGCCATTGCAGTGCTCTGCTCTTTGACATTCAGCACTAGGACGCTCGAGAATACAGTGCCAAGACACTTGAGTACATCGCGTCAGGGCGTTGTACAAAAAAAAAAAATAAATCGTGTGCAAATCACTCAAACCCATGCAGGGGTAAACCCTCACAGCCTCCAGTGAGCAATAATAATAATAATAATAACAATTACAAATATTTTGGGAAAAATCAAGGCATTACCTGAAGAAATAGTTTCAATATGATAGAAGCTCATGTATACATCTCAAACGTATGAAATAAAATGAGGAGCTACACCCAAATGGTCTGAAAAGGAAGGACAAACATACAAAAGAAAGCCCAAACAAATATTTAAAAAAAAAAAAAAGCCCAAACAAATATGAGAAAGTTTAGAAGAACTACAAAGGATAGGATAATCTCAAAATAACTGGACTCGTAATGTCCTAAGGTTCAACCCTGAGTGAGTATAATTTGCATGAAAATACAAAAGGTGCACTCCTGATTGCCAATAAGCACAAATTTCATGTAGAAGAAATTTCATCCCAATACTTAGACAATAATTTCAAGATCCTTATTAATTAAACTAGTTGGGAGTAACATGTTCTTTTAATAATTTCTTTTGTGGCACATTGAGTTCTATGAACATCAAAATAAGACCCCAGTAAACTTAGGCTTCGTTTGGGATGACTTTCATTCTGTTTCTTAAATCAAATTTTTAGTATAATTTTTTAATTTTTGTGCTAAAAAATTGCTTTAAAAAATATTTAAAAAGTCATCCCAAACAATGCCTTATACTTCGTTTGTGATAGCTTCCTTATTATTTTCTAGAGCAGTTTTATAGCATAAAAATTTTATGACTAAAAAGCTGCTTTAGAAAACGTTAAGAAAACTGTCGCTCATGAAATCTATTTTAGTCGCACTGAGATTTTATTTTAATTCATTGATTAGAAATTTCTCTATGAGCCAACTCCAAGTAACCTATGATGATAAAAAATTAAGCTATCAAAACCAAAGCTAAACATTTGAAGAGATTATCGTATCGCTAAAGAGATAATAATTTTTTTATTTGGATGTTAAAGTCCAATATATACCCCGATTTTTAAGAGTTGAATGGTAGCGGGCTGGCTAGAAGCCCATTAACAATGGCCCATGAAGGCATAATTTTAGACAACTTTTTTATTGCTGTCTTAAATAGTGTTTTTTTTTAATTTAAATTTTAGTTAAAAAAAATTATGCAATAAAAATTTATTTTCGAAAGCAGTGAAAAAGATTCTGATTTTTTGATTTAGAAAGGCTCCATAAATAAAATCAATAAATATTTTATTATAATTATAATTTTATATTTATGGACTAGGATTAAGAGAACCACAACAAATTTAATTTGAAAATGATTATTTTTGTTTGTGGGATAGGGCCGTCTTTGCAATGTTTATTATCAATCGGCCCTGTTCTGGGGCATAGTTGTAAATTGGTATCTTGTCAAAGAATTGGGTGATTAAAAAAATTATATAAGAATATATTGAAATAAAATTTATTAGAGTAGGATTTAGGACCGTTTAATTTACATTCAAATTAGTGCTATGCCGTTATTTATCATATATAAAATTAATAACAGTAAATAGCTTTGAAATTTTTTTTTTTTTGGAACATTTAGGGAGATTAAGGCAAACACACACGCATCACATAAGCTTGAATATAAGACTTTTTGGTTGGTAGCCAAAGCTCCAAACCAACATGCCAAGGTAAGGGTGAAAATGAGTCGAGTCGAGTCGAGCTAGAGTCGGGGGTGTTCGAATCAAGTTCGATTGTCAAATACCGAGCTCGAGCTCGACTTGACAGAGGAAAAAAAAGCT
This sequence comes from Dendrobium officinale, assembly GCA_019514585.1. Taxonomy (NCBI): domain Eukaryota; kingdom Viridiplantae; phylum Streptophyta; class Magnoliopsida; order Asparagales; family Orchidaceae; genus Dendrobium; species Dendrobium officinale. The sequence goes on from CM033697.1 coordinate 6,566,933, forward strand.
CGTCGAGTTGCTCGAGAGACAATTCAAGCTCAGTCTATCAGTGATTGTGCTCGCTAGGGCAATAGATTAACAGAGACAGAAAGATCATATCTTATGTAAATATTAAAATTTATATGTTAAACATATAAATGAGAAAGTCTTAAGTGCAACACATATAAATCCCTCATTATATTATGATAAAATTAAAAATTACTTAATTTATTTTGATATTTTTTCTATATAAAATTTCCATACAAAACATTAATTTTAAAATAAAGTTAACAATTTTTAAATTTATTTTGATATGATATTCCCATATGATTTTCTTTTTTTAATTTTCAACAAAAGCAACCATCACATCAATTTGAAATAATTAACCATACATAGCTTATCTTGTGATAAATAATCTTTGTATAATTGCATCACTAACACAATCATTCTCCAACACTTCCATTTAAAAACTTTAACTTGAGGTGGATATTGCTCCACAACCTTCAAAGGACTGCCACAAATGTAGCAAAGTTATATTATATGACTAATAATTTTTTTTTAAAATTTTTAGTATTTTAAATTTCTTGTGGATTTTTAGGGTGGGTCAATTTAAATTTACCTTCATAAATTAAATTCCTCATATAGGTAATGAAATGGAGCATAGTATAGATTAGTATTTTTTTATCATTAATTTAATTTTCAATTATTTTTTATGTAATTTACTAAAAGCTAAAAATTTATTTTTTATTAAAATTTTATTAAATATTTGTCATTTTTTATAAAAATTCTATCATTAAATTTTCATTAAACTTTATTTATGAAATATGTTAGATCCAATTAAATAATCTTTTTAAAACATTAAAAAATATAAATCAACCTAAATCTAAAAAATGAAGAAAATCACAAAAAAAAATGATTAAAATAAAAAAAAACATTTATGTTTTAGGGGTAAATGAGCACTATTATTACATTATATATATTTAGGTTTTATTTGGAATAGCTTTCTTAATGCTTTTTAAAACAATTTTTTCAAACTAGAAGTTTTTATATTAAAACATTATTTAAAAAAAAACAGAAAAAAATTGTCTTTAACGAACCCTTAATTTTAGGGAGCCATTCAAACAATAATGCATATTTTGTATCTAAGCAATAAAGACAAAAATAAATACTTTTTAAATAAAAAAATATATTGTGAAAGATGTGAAAAAGGTTGTGATTAACGCCTGCACTAATATCTAATTCATCGTTGCTAAGTGAATGGCTTATTCTTAAATTAAATAGAAAATTATGACAAGTTGATAGCAAAAAGAATAAAGCAAACATATGATCAAAATGAGTTTTAAATTATTAAATGAATATAATATAAATTTAAATTAATTAATTAATAATATATTTGTAATTATTTTAAAATAAATTCAATAATTAAAAACTCATTTTAAATCAAAAAAATGATGTTTGTATGAATACTATTTTGATATTGTTAAGTTGACTAGGCTCGAATTTGATTCCCTATCGAATTCGTAAGTCAACCTTATCAAGCCTATGAATTGATTGCCGATGTTAACCAATGGTTATATCGACGGGTTGATTGTCGGAAATTCTGGCGGTCCCAGAGCCACAAGAAAATCCATTGGTTATATGTAAGTTGGACACCATTACCGACAGATTAACCACGGGTTTCAAGTAAGCCGCCAGAAATTCCGCCGGTATAAGCCCTATTTCGCCTGACCCATTCTTTCTTCCTCATTTCAACGCGTCTCCTTCCTTCTGTCCCAGAGAAAGCTGAGACCCCGCTTGCTCGTCGCCTATAGCTCCAACCAACCTTCTGCCATAGCTGACGTCGGCCTTGAGCCTCATCTCCCTGGTCAAACACCCGGTAATGCCACCAAAAATCTCCGATGGTTTTTCGGTGGCCCATATGCTGGAAATTACCGGCGGTCAAACCACCGGCAATGTCGTCGAAAATCTCTGACGGCTATTCTTTGAAAGCCGCCGCTCCGATCACCACCACATCCAAAATGAAAAACCGTTGAAAAGCAGTCATAAATAATATCTAGCTAAAAAAATGCCGACGGAATTTGTTTCATACGCGTCTTATACCGGCAGGGAAAAAATTAGCCGGAATACTGAAATTCCGCCGGGAAAGTGCTCATTTCAACCAAAGCTCATGCTCCTGTTTATGCATGCCATTGGGAGGCAGGCCAAACTCAAATTAGCTCCAACTTATTCTCAACTCATTCGTACTATACTACCCTATTAGATTGACTAACCGTAATGCTTACTCAAATAAAAAAATATATTATATATGTTAGTAAGTACTTCATAAACACATATCCACATACAAATTATACATATAATTTATTTTCTTACAAACATCATTGACATTTGATCACTCTATCTTCAAGTTCATCATCTCAAAAATATGTCAACCACAAGATAGCAACTTTCTAGTTAAAAAAAAATGAATTAAAATGTTTTATAATAAAAAAATATTTTAGAAAATAATAAAAAATTATTTTAGAAAACAATAAAAAAATTATTCCAAATTAAATTAAGCTCTGAATATGCAAATTATTGCGAAGAGCACCTTGACTGATTGTTTTTATTGCAAAGCAGATGGGCGATTAAAACAAGTTTCCCAAGACTTTTTTTTATTGCAGAAATCATTAATTAAGCCCAATGGTTATCAGGTTAATTAAGGCCAAGTCTGTTTAATTATTTTTATAATCTGCTAATAATACTTTTAACATCTAAACATACGAAATTAATTATTCAAAGCCTTGATTAGCCAACTAAACCCTTCAACCAATCAGCTGAAGTGCCTTACATGAATCAATTACCTCTAATTAAATTATAAGCCCCCCTTAATCCACCAATTTATCAACAAAAACTATGCAATAAGCCAATTAAAAACAAGTCAGCTTTCTACTACCTTGCTGATCTTATTAATGAGAACCAGCTCCTAATTCCACCTCCTCCTCTCCCTCTTAACAGAGATCACAGCACAGTTCCATGGCGATCAAACGTTTCTTCCCCAATATAAACGTACCTGTAACGGCCATGAACTCTCCGGCGATGGCCAGGAACTCTCAGGCGATGCCTGGAACTCTGAAACCTACAAACCACCATGTCCAGCTTCAAACTGCACCAAATTCTCTGAAGAAATTCAACCCAGTTGACAAGGTGAACTTAATCCCTCTTAAACTTGTCATATATATTATTTGAGAGGGCTGATTCAGACTTTCAGCAAGCAGGTATTTGAGGACAAGGAGACTGGTGTAATATGTTACAGAGATGAGCTAGGGGAATTGATCTGTGAAGGGTATGATGAAGGACCAAGATTGTCTTGGCAACAAGAAGAAGATCATGGTAGAAAGCAATAAAATCTTTTGCATCATCATCTAGTTGTCCTTTCTCTTATTTCCTTGCTTGTTTATCTTCTATTTTCCATTGTTACAGGAAATCTTGAAGATTTAGTAGAGAAAGGTCTGGATTACAAGTCCATGAACCTGTCAACTGAAGCTCTTATAGTAAGGAGGAAGATAAAGAGGCTAAACAACACTGGGAGTATAATTTCAAGTTGATCTACAGATATATGGCGTCTATTGTGCAACAGGCAAACAAAATTAAGAAGGTGTTTGAAGATGGGAGCTAAGTAAGCAGCAGCTCGATCCTTTTGCTTCTGCTGTTCCAATTTTTGTAAAGTTCTCCAGTTGTAAAGATGGAAATGGTACTCAAAGTATCCAAGATGCAAAATAAAAGTCTTTCTCTCTCTCTCTCATCAAACTCAAATGAATTTAAACTATGTTTGGGACGGCTTTCTTATTGCTTCTTAAAGTAGCTTTTTTATTACAAAAATTATTACAAAAAAATGTTTCAAAAAACAGTAAAAAAATCGTCTCAAGCGAAACCTCCGATGAATGTGAAAAAGTATGTCATTATAAAGAAAATTCGGGTAGACAAGCAATGATTTACAACAAAGGAAGGGAATAAAATCATAATCTTCAAATATACAAGGGAAGGGGCATTTCTAACATGGTTTTAATAAGGCCAATATTAGTTTGAAGCCACATGCCATTGATTTTCTTTTTCAAATTTTCTATATAAAACATGCAATTGCAGTCTAGAGAACCTGCAAAAATTATTATATCTCAATCAAGGTGTAATCAATCTCAGATGGATTTGATCCGACCTCTTGAATTGTATGTTAAATTCATTGAATAATACTCTGATGAACATTTTAAGATTGATCAAAATTTTTTTTGAACTTCTTTCGACCATTCCCACAATAGTTTAAGTTCATGGGGCAACGCCATATGCTTGAATTCTATGGTAGCACTAATTCTTTAAGGAATTTCTCATAACCCTTCCTATCATGTACTATATCCTCCAAGAAGACTTTGTGTTGGCGCTTTAAGGAGCTTGGCTAAACTACACTAAGCAAAAAACCTATTAAAAGTCATGTTGGTATAAAGGCCATAAAAGCTATTTAATTTGGATAAGATCCCACTACTAAAAACATGAAGTTTTGAGAGCCTTTAATAGCGGTATTTGCAGCAGTTTTAATCGATGCTAGAACTGCTTTATTACAGCGGTTTTAACCGATGCTAGAACTATTTTATTATAGCGGTTTTAACCGATGTTAGAAACGACATTTTATTCCTCCCCCGTGCCCTAACCTAGCCATTCGACCCGCACGCTTCATATGCGATTCCTCCTCCCTAATTTCTGCATTCGCTCGCTGAAATTTCTGCCGTCTTAACTTTTTCTACTCAAAATCTCGTGAAAGCTCTTTGTTAAGATACTTAACTTTGAATATGGACCTTATTAAAATCCCCATCATTACAAGTAATAGAAAATATCCTAACTGATTTAAAAATCTTATACGTTATAAGTCTTAGAATGTACAATATCTCTAGAACATATTAATTTAGAAGATTTTATAGATATCTAATGCTAAATAAGGTTCTTATTTAAGAGTCTTCATTGAAGCCTATTATCATAACACATTAAAAAGGAGTTAAAAATAGCTCAACAAATTAATTGTTTATAGTTCAAATGATTCAACTTGATATTACTATAACAAAGCCTAACAAAGCCTAAAGGTTTCATACTGTCTCAAATATATACTCTAAGAGCTTATGTTTCTTTTTGGGGAAGTACTCAAATGTGCTAATTATAAAGATAACAAAATAAATCATATTTAAATATAAAACTTAAATTAGCAATTATTTATATTAATTTATAAACTTATATGTGAACTAATTTTATATTAAATGTGAATTAATTTTAATGATTGAATATTTAAATTTAGAATTATCAAATATATTATTTTTGTATGAATTTATTTATTTTTTAGTTTGAATTTTATATTATTACATGATTATTATATCATTATTATATTATTAAATATATTTAATATTTATTACATATCTGGTTCAACTCCGATCGAACAATTGAATCTTAATACTATCTTTTTTTTTCAGTTTTATATTCGATATGATTTTCACAACCTTGCAAATAACTCAAATTATCAAATAATTTTTTATTACACCCTCAGCTATATATATATGATCTAGTATGTATAATGATTTTTTACAAATATGATAAGAATAGACATTTTTATACATAGCAAGACAATATAAATAAGTCAATCCTAAAATTTATGGGAAGTGCAACATAATAACTCAATATTTTATTTAATAATGATCAAATGTTCAAGCATTGATCAAAACTTGGTTAGACATTAATCGAAATATTTTGATTTTGATTCATAATTGAATCTTCAGTGAACATTGTTCAAACCTATTTTGGAAATATAAAAATATTCAAATAAGTTCAATAAGAACAACAACAAGCCCAACATCACAATATTTTGCTCCGCTTGGGGTTTTCCAACCAACGTCGCTCTCCTTTGTGCCGCCCTGCTCGAGGCTTCCGGAGTTTGATTCACCCTCAGGGAAGTTCTTCTTTCCTTCCCTTAGTAGTTTTGTGTGCTGGTTTTATTTTTTCTAGCTTGGTTTTTCTCTGCCCCGATTTTTAGATACTGGCAGTTAGCTGTTTAGTTTATCCTGAATTTTTGAATGGGAAAAATTTGCCTCATTCCTTTAGAGATGCATTACTGGTGTTTCTCCATCTCCAAACTTCCTTGACTTCAAAATCACCTCTCATCATGGGTTACCATTGCTCTGGATTTTGGAAATTGAAATTCAGGCGCTTGCTGTCCCCTATGAGTTCGCTTTGGTTGGAAAATTTCTTGGTTGTAGACCCTCGCTTGATGCTATTCAAAAATTTTTCTTCAACCTCAAACTTATTAGTTAATTATTGGTTACAGTCTTCAATCTGAAGCATCTGCTGATTAAGCTTTTCAATGACTTGGATTATTGTAGAATGTTTGCTCGTCATTTTTACTTTGTGAACATCTGCTTTATGAAATTGTTCAAATGGACTCCTACTTTTAATATTGAAGTTAAGTCCTCCATCATTCTGATTTGGGTTTCATTTCCCAACCTTAGGCCTCACCTCTTTTCTCCACGAATCCTTCATGATCTTGGTTCCCTCTTTGACAGACCTCTAAAAACAGATAATACCACTTCAACTGGATCTCAACCCTTTGTCGCTCACCAAACATTTCCCAAATAAGGTGTGGGTTAGTCTCGAAACTTGAGATTTATTCAGTCTGTGATTATGGAAGATTTACCTTCTTATTGCTCTTATTGCAAATCGTTGGGGCACTTGAAAGTTGAAACAGGACTGTAGATTTTCAAATCCCCATATTGTTAATAGTACTACTACTACTACTACTATTAACCCTATATCCATTAATGTAGGTGATAAGCTTTCTAATGATGTGCATGATAATGTGCAAGGCAATGTTTGTGATGATTCTTCATTGCATGAAAATGTGGTTGTTGTTGATGCGGGTCATTTGGAAAATGGAATTTTGATTACTGGTGATGTGGGGTGTTCGATAGAGTTGGTTTCAGATGTCCCAGTGGTTTTTCCTGCTGTTGTTCCTGCTTATGAGAATGTTGTGGATTTGGAGTGTTCTATCCAAGAACATTGTGAGGGTATTATAAAGTGTTTATTAACCAAGTGGTTGTTTCAAATGTTGTTGTTGAGAATGATCCTATGAAAATTGTTCCTGATTCTTGCCATGTTGAGGAAGATTTCAACATGGAAGTGTGTGGCATTAACAAGATTGTTTTGAATGATTCATCTGACGGTTTGGTTATTACTTCTCATGACTCACCCTTGACTTCTTTGGAACTAACTTTGTCACCTAATTGTGAGGTTACGAAGGGGAATATAACATTTATTGATGTTCAAATTTCTCTTATTTCTAATGATGAATTGAAAGCTCAATTGGCTTTCACAATAAAAAGCACTAGTTTTATTAACCTTTAACAACAAGTCAAATATGAAAACGAAACGATTGCATCAAAACTTTGCTACATAATCACTATTGCGAATTACACAATTTATTTTGATCTGTTGGTTGAGAGTTTTGACTATCAACGAAGAGGTTTTGAAGTTGAATATTAAATATGTTATGTTTATGTGAATTTATCTTAATTGACTTAAATGCCCAAAAAATTTTTATTGTGAACTATAATTATACTTATAAGGGATGAAGAATGCGCCGAGTATAGATGTGATTGAACAACTTCTTTAAAGATCGGTTATATCTCTCCGAAAAAAGAAAAGCACGGAAGAACTCTGTAACGATTAGCACCTCAAATGATTTGCAGATTTGGCGAGCTCTCCACCGACGTCTCAAGAAAGTAAAAAGCGATTAACCCACAGTAACACCTTAATATCGCTAATTGAATTCTTTTTCCCTTCTTGAATTCGTCTCCCACTTCAGAAAGCTAGAAATTCCCATTGTCTATATACTTTTTTTACCGGAAATGTGGAGAAGATCCGCTTCTTTTGTCCTTGACAAGCGGCAATTAGCTCAAGCATCTCCTCCTCACCAGCAAATTCTCCTCTCCAGCGACGACATGGAGCCAAACAATCTCCCAAACCCTAACCCTAGCACGGATCATGGAATCTCTGCATACTACCAGACAAGGGCAGAGCACCACGCTGTTGTCACCAGCGATTGGCTAGCACAAGCCCAGGCCGCTGTTACACGAAACGCGGCGGTGCCTGAGGTTTTGCCTAAGATCGCGGCTACGGGAGGGAGCAGGGCTGCCGGCAGTGGGAAAGCCTTCAGTGTCATCGATGAGTTCAATTATTGGAGGAAAAAACCTGACTTGGCGGAAGCCGTTGCGGCGATTATGGCCCTTGCGGCCTTTATCCGTTCCAGCGAGGCCACTACCATGATGGAACTCGAGATCGAGCTCAAGAAAGCATCCGACACGCTCAAGGTGAAGCTTAGAGATAATTTATTCTGCAAATTGTTTCGGTTCAGATACTGTAGATCTTTAAATCTTGCTTTTTAGTTATGTGCCAAGATTTTTTTTTTTTTCACATTCTTCTCATAATTTCCTATAAAATGTACTGATTTTTTACTTCCTAATGCATAGTGTCTTACGAGAGTTGAATTAATTTGCCCATGAGAAAGCTTATAGTTAATCACTATCTGTAAGTATGCTACTGGAAGTCCTGTGATGTTGATTGATAGATGAAAAGGGCAGAATAGAGCCTGTCATCATGCTATTGCTTGCACTTATGATTTTTCCTTCTTAAATATCAAAGCTTTTGCAGATCTACGAGCAATGCTCATTTTTGGTAGACTATTAGGAGCATAATAGGAATTGCCAATGATATTTGACAAGTTTTTTTCCTCAAACTAAGCAGGGTTCTTCAGTACGATTTAGGCAAGAAACATTGCTTTCGCATTGCTTACAATTTGTTGTTTAAGTTGTAGTTGATAGTCATTACGTATACAATGGCATTTTGTATGAACCATGACCGACTTAACGTTCGATCTTTCTTAAAAGTTAGCATGCACCCTTTCTGGTTACTTCTTGTAAATTTGTGGAAGATATTTCTATAGTTGAATGTTTGAAGAAGACTCATAATAGAGATAATTCCAATAGTTTCATAAGCAGGCCTTGGGCAGATTAAAAATTTTCTATTGTGGCCAATGCAACCAATCTTTCTCTTATTCTATCTAATCAAAATTTCATAATTTTCACCGCTTTGGGGTATGGATGTTAAGAATCTTCTTCAAACACATTTAATACTATTTTAAAATCGGATCGAAATCATATAAGTTCGCTCAAAACCAGCTCTCAGCTCAAATAGATTTGATTTCAAATCATCTCAGTTCAATTTGGTCGATTTCAAGTTGCCTTGAGCTTGAATCATGCTAACTTGAAATATAAAATATCCCTTAATTTTAAAATTTATATTTTATTGTATATATATACACACACATACACACACTTATAGTTTGAGGCAAATGGATCTGATTTAGGATTAAATCTTAATTGGCTCAGGGCTCAACTTGTTTGACTCTATTTAGGCTCAATTTGAGCAAAAAGTCAATTCAATCTTTAAGTGATCTTCGATCTATGATCTAAAATTTCAACTCAGATTTTGAGGTCAAATCATTTGCTTGATTCTATTACTACTCGGCCCATTTGCTTTTACCGACCTACTTTATGCTTGGTAATCAACGTCCTTCTTGATCTCTAGATATTGATTTTGATTTGAAGACATTAATGTCTTTTGGTCTACTTTTTGGTAGTGGCCTTAATCTTTGATTCACCCTAGCTCGCATGGATTCATTCTCATTTGACTCTCAACACATCTCATTTTTTTTCTTTTCAGCTAGTTTATCATCTAATTTGAATGGTTGCTTTGTATTCATGTGTTTGCTGATGTAGCTCAATGATTTGGAGTGAATGGAGAGAATATGGGGGATTTTGTTGCTTGGAATATGACAAGATTATATATAAAGATTTGGGACTCAACCAAAACAAATGGGCACTCACTCGCTCTTTTAATAAAGCCCTCAATTGAAATTCGGAGGCATTTAACTTCCAAATACATGTGCTTATATATACTAGATACATGTTTGAAGTGAATGGGAAGTGATGCAATTTAATATTGAATTTGTTGCATTAATGCATTAAGTCCTTCACTAGCCATAGTTAGTGGCCATTGGAGCCACAAACTATCAAGGAATAAGAGGCTTCATCATACCGCACTAGTCTAAGATTTTGGTATAGGATCATCATTATATGAGCATGTGTCCAATATTAAATTTTGGACTTATAGTCATCCCCTTCGGTTACTCTATTTTGTACATTTAATCAAATTTTACTTGTAATTTAGGATGGACTTCTTGTCTTTGAGTTGTATGGTAGATGTCAATGGGAAAACTCTCTTTGCATGGATACATCACAGCTGGTCATCTTCTTTTTGTTGGTGGTGTCCATCAACATTCTTCTTGTACTTTTCGTACATTGATTATACCCACCCAACCTTCCAAAACCCCTAATGTGACAAAGCCATCCTATATAAATTAAACTATAATTTACTTGTAAATTGGAAAAATCGGCCTTCACTTCACAACTCTAAAATTTTCTCATCAACTATTTTAATTTGAATTTTCCCTCCCGTACAAGGCCGCCTGAGGTGTTGAAATGTGATTTGAACTTTCCCTCTTGTAGCAACTTTGTTAGGATTCTAAATACCAATAATTTTCTTCTCTCAGTAGATATCACCAATCAATGTCAGGATTTAAAGGCATTCCAACTTGGCATAAACATTATGAAAGATCATGATGCCATAATTTGAAAGGAAAATAAAGGATGTCTTGCCTCACACAGCCACCAGTGTAGTGCTGAACTATAGTCGCAATAATGATATAGAGTACAACGTCCTTACCGATTCAAAATAATTGACCAATTGAAGATTCCTAGTTGAGGGACAACCTTTTTTGTTATCTATTTTCCTGAGATTAGGCTTTTAAATTTTGACATTAGATTATCCTATGAATCTTATTTAGCTACAGTTTTGTTCATTTAGAGATTGATTTGTCCTTGCACGAATATTCATTTCATATTTTTTACATTTAGCTTTTTATTTTATTTAGGAGAGCCTTGCTTAGTAAGGCCACCTGACAATGCACATCCGATGGCAGGTTCAATTACACGGCCTTACAATTGTATTGTAAAGAGTCTTTTTTCATATTTGAAATCATGAACTCTAGGTGATGATCAAGGAAGCCTAACCATCCTAGGCTGCCTCTAATTGGTTCTGTTGGAGTTCTTATGAATTTGATAATAAATTGAAGTCATGCGGTTCAGTGTGTACATATTTAAGTAATGTATTCGCCACATCGCATGATTAACATGCTTCTCCCCCATATAGGCCATCTACACATGCATGTAACCATCCATTTACTGGAGTTGAAACGTGTCTTAAGTCGGATAAGAACTTCCTCAAAAACTTGTTTAAGGCGTATAGATTTTCATAAAAAATTCTTCAAGAATATAAACAGAAACCATGAATCTCAACTATTATGTAAGAAGTATATCATGAAGTGCCATATATTGTTCGTTTAAACCTGAAGCCTATCACCATTTCTTGAAATAAATATTTCCGATATTCTATTTTGGTATATCTTGTAAAACATTTAATTCATTTTTGAAAATAACTTGATATATATTAGGTGTTTTAAATAAGATATTAGTGGGGGCATATTAGTGATATCAGAATGGATCCGGGAGCTTTTAGACGCACTCATGCTATTATGTTTATAACCTGCTATGACCCTCCAATGTTCAGTTACATATAGTTTTTAATTTGAATACGGATCCTTCTTAATAGAACAAGCTTGGAAACAATAAAACAAACTGACTGGTTTGGTGATGATTATTTTTATTTGAAGGATCTAACTACTAAGTTTGGTACAAAAACATCCTTCATCTTAAGATCTATAGGATCCTTAAAAACTGACTTGCATAGAAAAATGGTTATTACTTTTGATCTTTGTTCAGTCATAAAACCCTTGGTATGCAAATTTTAAACATCATAAATAATTGAATCGGAGAGCCGGATCTTCCTCTCTAATTGAAGATCTATTGTATCTTGCTATTTTCTTCCATCTTTCATCAATTTAAAATAGGTTTTATTTGGTTTTTCCTATTGGTTCTTCTTGTGGATTGAGTTTGGGAATCCTGAAATTATTTAATTTTTACAAGCACTTTGATGTATAACTATGAATGCTTTACATGATTGATAAAAGAATTTGCACGCTTTCAAGTAAGAGCAATAAGAATTAAAACGTTAGCCGCTTATCGAAAATAAAAAAAACGAGAAAGGGGGATGCCTTAGCTTAGGCCAAGTCACACAATAATAGTTAGGATCACAAAACAATTAGAAAATGAAACATAAGCAAATATAGAGGATTTTCAATAACATCCCTAGATTAACAACGAGATTAGATGCATAGAAGTCCAACACACATTCCCTACGTTTACTAAGCTTTGGTGGAGACCTTTGCAATATTTTTTATGCTTGATACATGACCACAATTGAAGGAGAATAGGAAGGGGATTGAGGGGGAAAGAGTTCACCCTTGTCTTGGCGTGGTGGTGATTTGCCACTGAATGGTGGAAAGTTGTTCTTCGATGGCTTCTGAAAGAGTGAATATGATGCGCTCCAAGTATTCCTCGACGGAATTATCTGCCTCCGGATTGACATCAAAGAAGGGTGATCGGAGGATGTCGACAAAGCCTTGTTCGTTGTAAACGAAGCCGGAGTCGAGTTTGGGATCGTCCATGATACATGGCGTTGAAGTATTGTGGAAGATGTTCTTTTGCTGCCCTTGAGGATTCTCCTTGGGAGAAAGAAGTTTCTCCAAGGAATCCAAGTAGAAGAAGGGATGGGAAGGTGGCCGGCCAAGGGAGGAGGCTTGGGAGAATTTAGGTTCAGATTTTGGTGGAGTTAGGGTTAGGGGAGGGCCGGTTAGGTTAGAGAGGGAGGTGGGGAAAATAGGGTTCAGATTTTTAATGGTGGAGGGAGGGAAATTAGGTGGTTGTTTCTCTAATTAATCCTCTAACTTTGGAAAGGATTTAAAAGGAAGATTGGAGAGAGGAGGAGGAGGAGGAGGAGGGGGGGGGGTAAAAAAGTTGAAAGGGCTTGAATTCTTTCCAATGGGAGAGGCTTTATGTTTGGAAAGCAATTAATTAGTGGGGACAAGGAAGGGGGAGAAGTTTCGGCCTAGAGAGAGCAAGGGATGGGAACGAGAAGAAGATGAATAGCGAATGAGAATTAGTAATTAGGATTTAAAGAATAGATTTCTTTGACTTTAATCATTTGATTTGAAATCAACGGCTGAGAATTCACTATTTTAAACCGTATGGTTTTTGAAAAACCAGTATGATCCGTCTGTTTAGCGGTTGAACCACGATTTTCCTCCGGTTGCATGCAATTATTGTTAGCTGATGCAACTGACCGCCCGATTGTTTCTTGGTTCAACCGGTTGAACTGGTCGGTTTGATCTGGTCCGATTTTAAAAACCATGGATAGAAGTCCAATGGCCACGATGAAACTTGGGGCTTGATGTAGGTGGAAGGTTAGGTTTAGCATGAATGTAATATCATACAAGAGGGGGTATCGTACTTGAATTCAATAACCTAATGCTTTATTCCCCTCTTATTTAAGTTCATGAATGTGAACTATCCGTTGGAAATCTTTGGATTTTCATGGATTAAGGAAGCGAGCAACCAAGATTAGGTTAGAAAATCATAAGCTAAAGGTGATCTAAAAGACTTAGGGTTGATTAGGATTGTCACACACAACCATGAAGGCCAATTTTCCTAGTTTTTTTTAAGTTTTAGAGAATTTTACCTTGTCGGAGCTATTGTCCATTGGTGACTGATTGTAGTAGTCTGGAAGAGACGAAAGCAATTAAAAATAAAATCAGTGACTGCTCATGGTGCTTGGGTTGTCACAGAGTTGTCATCACTACCAACTCATCGGAGTTGATATTCGAGAAAGAAGAAGAGATTTCAGTGGCCCTCTCATCATATTTGGTTGTATGGAGCAAAAAGAGAAAATGACAAATGAGAAGGATGAAGAAGCATCTGCTCTTGCTCGGTTTAGCTCAAACCATGCAATTGCCTCTGGTTCTCTACTCCCAGCTGAAAATCACCTCCTCAGACGAAGTCCCCTAAAAAATCCAAGGTCTTATTCTCCCTTCTTCTTCATTTCTCCTAACCAAAAGAAGACCCCCCCCCTCTACGATTGTCTTTCTCTATCAAGTATAAAAAGTCAGGAAGTGGCTACAAAGGCAAAGGATCCCCTATTCTGTTACAAATAAACAACTAGGATATGATTTTCCTTACCCTTGAAGGCTCAGAATGACCGACGCTGCCCTGCGTGGGTGAACTGATTTAGAAAGGTTTTAGATGGCTGAGGCAAGTTATTTGAAAGCTGGAATGGGTAATGGCTGAACCATATAGGTTAAATGTAGCTTATTTGAACTTGATTTGGTTCTATTTGGCTCAATTAGTTTTAATTTGACTCAAATCGACTCAATTGAGCTGATTTGAGGTAATTTGACTCGATCAATTCTAGCTAATGAAATTAAAGTTGAATCGAGCAAATTAAATCAGTTAAATTGAGTCGATCGATTCCATTTAATTGACTTGATCCGACTCGATTTAAAAATTGAGTCGACATAGCTCTCATAATTTTAGTTTGTATGTAATCCGTCCAACTAATGTTGAGGTGTGCCAAGAGATCTCCAAGCGTCAGATTTAGTTTAGAAAGTAGAAAATGAGATAGCCATTTAATGGCTTGTCTGAAACATTGTTCATATGTCTAGTTGTTTGACATGTTATGGTTCATATTCAAAACTTGAAGTCATTCTTCATATGGAGGTCCTCAGACCAGACATTTGATGGTTTCCTTTTTGAGATTAAACTGAACTGATCATTCCTGTTCTTAAATAATTGTTTTGGCTCCTACACTGATACCTACATTGTCAATATCAGATTGATGGCTCAATGTTTTCATGTTCAACATATATATTATTTTCATATCAGCTTAGCAGCTTTTGTTGTACTGTTTTGTGATTTGGCATTTCATTGTTTCCTCTGTGGACATGTTGATTTCAACATTGCAGTCATGGGATACAACCTCTATATCTCTGTCAGCTGGCTGTGATTTATTCATGCGCTATGTGACTAGAACTTCTGCATTGGAGTATGAGGACTTCAATGCTGCAAAACTTCGTTTGATCGAGCGTGGCGAGAAATTTGGAGAAATTTCTTTGAAGGTATTTTATTTACATCTGGATTCACCTTATAATTGTAGATTGAAAGATCGACATCGAAATCCATTTTGCAGGCTCGTCGGACCATTGCAATGCTTGGTCAAGATTTTGTTTTTGATGGCTCTACAATCCTTGTCCATGGCTACTCGAGAGTTGTGCTGGAAGTGCTGAAACTGGCAGCATCTAATAGAAAGATGTTTAGAGTTTTATGTACAGGTCCTTTGCAGGGATTATTTTTTTCTCTTATTCAATATTTACTCCTTTGTAAATGTCTTAATTTGTAACTTCACTTGCAGAGGGAAGACCAGATAGAACAGGTTTACGGTTCTCAAATGAACTTGCGCAGCTAGGTGTTCCTGTTAAGCTACTAATTGATTCTGCTGTAGCGTATACCATGGATGAGGTTGATATGGTATTTGTTGGTGCTGATGGTGTTGTTGAAAGTGGAGGAATCATCAATATGATGGGGACTTATCAAATTGCATTAGTGGCTCATTGTATGAACAAACCTGTTTATGTGGCTGCAGAAAGTTATAAGGTATCACAACCTTTTAAATCTATTTAAAAAAAAGAGAAAGAACTCAAGTATATTATACTAAGATTACACAGTTCTTTTACTCTCAAAGTTAATTTTAGGAGTTAACTACATCTGACTAAAATTAGGATCCTACTCCTGTTTATTGGGAATTCAAATTCATAAAAATTTGAATTCAGTGACTGTTTTTGTGTGTTTGTTATCTTCTGTAATTTGTTCTTCAAATGTTTTTTCAGCCAATGAATATCAAATCTGAGCACACCTAATAGTTTTTAATTTCTTCTTTTGGTCTCTACTTAAGGCTTCATTTGGAACGGCTTTCTTACTACTACTTAAAGCAGCTTTGTAGTTTAAATTTTTAATTTTTATACTTAAAAGCTGCTTTAAGAAGCGATAAGAAAGCCGTCCCAAAACAATCTAAATTGCAGCGTTGAAGTGTCTATTTAAGTTATATGAGTCCAATGACATTTTTATGGTGACATTTTGTAGTTTGCCCGGCTGTATCCTTTGGACCAGAAAGATTTAACTCCTGCAATTCGCCCAATTGAATTTGGAGTCCCAATTCCATCAGGTGTTGAAGTTGAAAGGAATGCAAGGGATTACACACCTCCTCAGTATCTAACTCTTCTTTTCACTGATCTTGGTGTTCTCACTCCCTCTGTTGTCAGTGATGAGCTGATTCAGCTATACCTATAATGAGGTGTGTTCATTCGGATTTTATCCAGATTTGCTATTGTGCCATTAAAATTCTATTATCTGCAAGTTTTTGAATCTTTTATTCTTTAATAGTTGATGAATTTCCATTCCAAATGTCTTGCAGGCCTTGCCGATCGATCCCAACAGAGGCAATTAGGAGCTTGTTGCAGAAGCTTGCAGGAGATGAATCATGGTGCCATTAATGGGGGATATAGCCATTGGAGTTGTTTGACAAAGGAGGAAATCTGATTAATCAGTCTGTTTTTTGAAGAAACTTGCTTGGAGATTTGATATTTGATCATAGCATCCATGATATTTTTGCCAGTAAGCTCATTAACACAAATGGTATATTTAGAATTTTTTGGCTTAGATTGTATGGCAAATTTATGTAGAAAGCTTTGTAATAATGGTAGTTGGCTGAATTGTGCTTGCTTTAGAAAAATTTTACCCCTCTTGTTTCTTTTGATTCTTTATATGTGGGTTTACAATGTTTTGGTGGCCTGAAATCCTTAAAATCCTCCCTCTAAAACCCATTTGAATAACATGGTGTGGAAAATTAAATGTGAATTATATTATGGTTTTATTTGAGACAGCTTTCTTACTGTTTCTTAAAGCAGTTTTTTAGTATAAAATTTTTAATTTTTATAATGGAAAACTGCTTTAAGAAACAAAAAGAAAACCGTCCCAAATAAAGTCTAATGAGTTCAATTTAAGCTCGTCTTGCTCGATTATACTCATTAAGTCTCAAGATAGCTCTTTGAAAAAATATTATTATAAAATTTACTAAATATATATTAAAATTTAGGAGGTAGCTTTGACTTGACACTTTAATATTGGTTATTAATATATTAAAATTTGATGTGGTATTTTTTTTTTCTTTCTTGAATGATGCAAAAGTTTAAAAAAAGAAAAGGTAATAAATGCTTAATGTAATATCATTGAATGTTTACTCAATATTAAAAAAAAAAAAAAAAAAAAAAAAAAAAAAAAAAAAAACATATGAGAAGCCTACTAACATTTGTTCTTCGCCTATGAAGTGGATTATATTTTGAATAAAGCTATTTGGTTTGATTTTGTTTAGGTTTTCAAGTTTAATACGGCTCACATTTGTTAATTCAATATTAAGAATTTCTTAAAGGAAAACCCGTGTTAATGATTTAAGTTAATTTTTTGCATGTTAAATTAGTGTAAATAATTTAGTCAAATTAAAGTTAAAGTAAACAAATAATAAAAAGACTTATGATCTATTTGTGATAGTTTTTTTATTATTTTATTTTCATAAAATAATTAAAATTTTATTTGATTTTTTTTATATAATTTTAAAAAAAATTTTATGATAACATTTTACTTTTTATAGCAAGAGTAATAAAATTATTTTATCGATAATAATATTATAAGTAGTTTTATAAAATTATACAGTCATCTTAAACAAACTCTAAAATATAATTATTTTAATCATTAATAAAAAAAGAGCATAAAGTGATGAAAGTTTAATCAGAACAACCATAAAACCAAAATCTTTATTTTAAAATAGGTGCAATATATCAAAAATTAACTAAAAATTATATTGTAAATATATTTTAAAATATCGTAATGAAAAAATTATATTATTATTTGCAACGAGAGTTTTAAAAACATATAATTGCGAAATGTTTAATATTTAAATAACACATGATTCTCGCTTTGGGCAGTAAAGGGCATTTGGTCTAGTGGTATGATTCTCGCTTAGGGTGCGAGAGGTCCCGAGTTCAATTCTCGGAATGCCCCAAATTAATTTTTTAGAAAGCGTTATTTTTTGACAAAATTACTCATAATTTGAAAAACCTCTATATAAATAAAAGAAAATAAAAAACATCAAATACATTTTATTTAATCCTCAATAGAGGTGTCAATATTTGATCCCACTCAAAAATTTCGGGTTCGGGTCAACCCGAATTGAGTCGGGTTAGGGTTAGAGATTTCGACCAGTTTGTAAAACTAGGTCGGGTTCGGGTTGACCCGGAAATTCGAAATCAACCCGATTTGACCCGTTTTTAATTAATTTAGGATGATTTAATGGATTTTTATGAAATAAGTAAATGATATTTCAAAAAATTATAAACATTATTGTTCAAATTAAATTAATATTGATTTATTTTAAACTAATTGAAGTAAATTTTACCTTATTTTGATTTAGATTTAAATAAATTAAATTAAATAAAAATATTAATAAAATATATCCGAATCAGGTCGGGTTCGGGTTGACCCGGACAAGAAACGGGTCGGGTTCGGATTTGGAAAACTGACCCGTTTGCAAAAACGGGTCAGGTTGAACATTGTTGGGTCAGTTTCGAGTTGGACCCGAACCCGACACGTGACTTGGTTTTGAAAGCCCTAATCCTCAAATAAAAATCCTAACTCACAGTATCGGAATATGGAAAATGCTAAATATGAATATAACTTTTTATGTTAATTGATTTTTTTTTTTATAAAAAAATACATAAATATATATGTGAGAGCAAATAAATGTGAACGAAAAATTTCATATTCTTCTTGCAAGAAATTTTCTAATTATGTGACTATATCATACTTACAATTTTATGACATAATAAAATAATCTTTCAGTATGATATTATATTTATTTATCTGATCAATTTAATTTTAGTAACTCTTAAAATAATATACTTATTTAAGATAATTGATATATTAAACATTAATTAAAATTATATATTATTAATTTCAAATTTAATTCAATTATTATATTATTTTGCTTATTGATTATTGGTTTTATGCAAAGTGAATATAAAGTATTAAAATACAACAATTTTAGAAAATTTAATAATTTTGTTGATGAGAAAGAAGTTTAAAGTAAAAAATTTCATGGATTATAAGCTTAGTATATAGTTAATTTTTAATGTATTTTAAGCTCGCTCGCTCTGAACCAAAATTTAAAATATATCGAAAGTTAACTCCGCTGTCCCCGCCAGCCCCCCATCCATTGCCCACCACTCATTGCAACGCCAATTACCAAAGCCAGCAGCCTTTGCCAATTGTTGCAGTACTATTGATCATTGTCGGTGTAGCCACCATTATCGTCTTTAACAACTCTGATTTTTATGACAATTTCAGTTGACAACTATCCACTGTTGTTTATCATTATTTTTCATCATTGCTAATCGATGATCATTATATTTTATACTGTATTTATTTTATTTCAAATAAAATAAATAAATCACCTAATTTTTTATATTCATTTTAATTTATTTTTTATTTTTTTCAACAAATCAAACGAAATGACCCCGTATGATAAATTTATACAAATTATCTTAGTTAAATTTCTCCCAAATTAAAAGTACTTCATCTGAATTGGCGCCACGCCGAATTCATTGTAGGAAGACACTTAAAATCTTTACGCATATAAAATT
This sequence comes from Dendrobium officinale, assembly GCA_019514585.1. Taxonomy (NCBI): domain Eukaryota; kingdom Viridiplantae; phylum Streptophyta; class Magnoliopsida; order Asparagales; family Orchidaceae; genus Dendrobium; species Dendrobium officinale. The sequence continues at coordinate 6,586,782 of CM033697.1, forward strand.
AATATATATATATATATATATATATATATATATATATAAATAATTAATCTTTTTAAATTCGTCGTCTGACGGAGATGATAAAAATAAAAGCTGGGATGATTCCAAGGATAAAGCTTCGTGGGGCCCATTTTTTTCCCCAGCCCTTCGGTAGGCGACAAGTCATCACTGGTGGGTCCCTCTTTCTCCTTTGTCCGTTTCCTGGAGTACGTTAAAGTTTAAACATGGTGCATGCATATGTCTCTTAATGAAGTAGATTACAATTTTGCCCTCAGCTGTTAATGTAAATACTAATAAACCACGTGGAAAATAAAAAATATTTAATTATTTAATTTTAAGTACATACTATTAATTATTAAGTAAATCCATACAACTTGAGGTGATTATCAAAGGAAAAAAAAAAGACATTTAATAAATAAATAAATAAGCATTGCCTATAGATCTTAGGAATTGCTTTGTTTAATTCTTCCCCTCTTTTTAGAATAATAATTTTAGTGCTTTAATGAATTTTTTTTGTCAAATCCTAAGTCTTTATATTTTGATGAAGTTTTTTATGATTATGTGTGTTGATTTTGATATTTTTATGACAATATAATTAGAGATTTTATTGTCATAATATTTATACGAAGATTCAGCACACACATTAAGATAAGAAAGGGGTTTAAGATCATTTATACGGCAAAAGTTTAATATGAGAATATGAAGCAATGAAAAAAATATTGAGCCTCACAAAGTTGAAATTAATCCACAGTGTATGTAGTCAGTTATAAAGGATGCTCTTCGTTAAGGGAAATGCATTGATTCAATGCAGTAAACATATAACGTACATAACATACTATGTGTTTGAAGTTGGAAGTGCTTATTACATGGGAGTTATCTTTAAGAGATTGTTTGCTTATCTATTTGGTTTTATTCATTTGAGAAAAGGAGATCAAAGATCAAGAAATCTAGTATAAATCTTGATGTTGATGTTAAGAGTTAGCATTGTTGTCAATGACGCACATCAATTTTATAAATAATGGCGTCTGTTAGTATTATAGGCAATGGCAAGTGGCGAAGTCAATCGATGTCGATTTAGCCAGACGACAATAATGTTATGATTATCGGTCAGAGGAACACAATCAGGTGACAATAGTCGTAGAATCATAATCGAGCAATTATGACCGGATGATAATAGTTGGACGACGGTGGTTAGAGGATTAAATTTGGGTAACGATGGTAAGAGGATTGGAGTAGTGGTCAGAGGAACATAGTTGGTTGACATAAGTTGGAGGACTATAATCAAACATCAGATGTTGGAAGATCATAGTTAGGTGATGAAGGTTATATGATCATAGTCGGGCGATGGTGGTTAGAGAAAATAGTAGGGGGATGATGGTTGGAGGATTGTAGTCAGACAAAGAAGGTCGTAGGACTGTAATCTGCTGAAGATGCTCGAATGATTGTAGTTTGGCTAAAATTATAATAATTGGGCAATGGTGGTGCAATGATGGCAGTCATATAGTGATCGCATAATGGTCTGATGTCAATTGTTGGGTTCTTCCAATGATGGTGGTCCAATAATAGAGTTTGATTTGTGCTTCAATTCCACAACTGCAATGGAAAGATAGTTACATTCAAATGGAGCTCTGGTATTCTTAGAGCCTTGGAGCTCTATTGAATCCCACGCCAAAGTTTGAACTATATGTTCCTTTTTATGGCCAATGAGAGTTTATTTATAGTACTTTAGAATGGTCATTTTAATAAATTTAGACAAAATTTTATTACACTTCATCGAATGACTCCTCACAATTCTTTTGATCACACCTTTATTCAGCATTTAAATGCTTTAATGGCATTAGAATTGAGTGATCTTGGGCTTGATGAGTTTATCTAATCAAGCTGCCTGTTTTTTACTACAAACATACAATATTTAAAGATATTTTGATCCTTCAATTAATATCATAAATATTTGAGTATCCTTCAATTATTTGATTTGGCTTTAATTAGATTCAGATAAGATTACCTTTAACATTGTTGGACTTGTCTTCATAAGATGCTCAATTTAACAAAATTTCCTAAAATCAAACTTAGGGTGATTCTAAATATTATTATTGATATATCATAAAAAAATAATCATGATCGGGTACAAATCTCAAGGCAAAATTTAGTTGGAAACTTAGAAAATTAAATATGGCACCATCCGAACTCCAATTTCAGCAAACTTACAGTTGAGGTGAACATTTCAAACAGACAAACTCAACAACACCAAATTCGGCCCAAACTGAGCCCAAATGGGTCCAAATCGAAGACCCAAAGCACATTTGGAAGGTTCAAATCATAAATTGGATGACCAAATGATTTCCAAACGTGACATGTTTATAGTTGAATCGAGCGGCTCGATGAGATGAATCCAACGAGCCTAAGATCATTGAATTCTAATATCATTAAGACACTCAAATATTCAATAAACAACCCACGATGTCGTCCATTCAAAACACTTCAAACATGCCTTGATCTTCTCCCTATTTACTGGTCATGCCACTAAAAACAAAAACTATAAATAGATCCCTCATTCTTCATTGAAAGGGGACCAAGTAAGGAAGAGAAGGAAGAGAGGTAATTAAGAGAAATCATAATTCTCTTGCCACCAGACTCCTCTTCGACCACCACCCCGCCACCGACTGTCACTGGACTTTCACCCAATCTTCAGGGATTTGTTAATTTATGGATTATCCCAACTTCTACCCTGCCACCGACGGTCAACGGACTTCCGCCTAACAATCAATTGATGTTGGATTTAGGCCCGGCCATCGATCGTCGTCGGACTTCCATCCGATCTCTGTTTATCACTAGATTTCAACCCAACGATTGACCATTGTAATTTGATGGTTCTCAACTTCAAGGATGGATCAATCATATGTAACCCATTCAAATACTAATGGATTCTTTTCAACTTTGCGTGATTCCATAGTTTTTCCTTTCAGATTTTCCACGTAAAAAATTATGGCATTACTTTTCTTTCTATTTCTGAACTGAATATTCGTGCAACGCTAAGATGAAATATTTTTCTACTTTACCATCACGAATATTCTAGTGTTCAACCGTTATAAAATGTTTTAATGCAAGTAGTGAAAACCATATCAATGAAAAAAATAAATTTTTATAATTTAAGATTTGATTTTACGTTTTTATATTATTTTTTTTTTTTTTAGCTCACTATGTCTTCCGCCGCAGCTTCCTGGCGCGCACGAACCCAGTTGGCCACACGCTTTCACTGTATTCTCTCCACCAAAACCCTTCTCTTCCTTATATAGCATATCCTCTCCGCATCGTTTCCGCACATCTTCTTGAAGACGAAAGAGAGACTTTTTATTTCCCATTTCGAGATGTGCGGTGGAGCGATCATATCCGATTTCATTCCGACGCCTAGCTTACGGTCACGGAGAGTGACCGCCCACAATCTATGGCCGGATCTGAGGAAGAATACCAAAGGCGGCCGGAAGATTCGAGCGGCAGAGTTCGTTGACGATTTTGAGGCCGACTTCGAGGAGTTTGAGGGCGAGCCTGAGGAAGACGAAGTGGAGAAGTTAATCGAGGTCAGGCCCGGGGCTTTTCGCACGAAGGCGGCGACTTTTTCCCGTGGTAAGTAGGAGAATGGAGAATTATTGACCTTTTTTTGTTGTTAACCTTTAATTTTCCTGCAAGGTAGGGATAGTTTTGGTGAAGAAGCATCACTCGATTTAATCTTTTCATTCTAGAGATGTTAAGATTCTGATTAATGGAAGAAAGCACCTTCTTTATGTATCTATAGGATATTTGTGTGGTCTTTGAGGCTCTACCTTATGGGATTTGAGTCTTTTGAACTGATTGTAATGCTGAATATTTCTCGCTAGATTTTCTTACCCCTTTTTTTTAACGCATGTAATTAATTATTCATTTTTATTTTCTTCATAGAACTATTTTATTATTATTATTGATTTTTAGCCAAATAAATTTCTGTAAACAAACCCTTATCTGATCGATAGCTTTGGAATAGGATGTTCGGCTAATTTGACAATGGATTCTTGATTCCAACAAAGAATTTTTGTTGGGATAGAGATCTGCAATCTTCCTCTTTATGTTGGGATTAGATCTGTTCTTATGTACTGATGATTGTTCAGCATATGTAGGCTGAGCAGTTGGCAAAATAATAAAAACTAATCCTTGATGGTTGATCTGTTCATAATATTATTGAAATAGAGATAATTGCATGTCTTCTAAGAAAAGAAAAACAGCAAGGACAAGCTTCTGTGTCATGATAGAAGATAGGAAGTTAATCTGAGTAGAGGAGGAGGAGCTTTAGAAGCTAGATCTGATTATTCTCTATGGAAATATTTTTCCCATAAAATTGTATTTTGATTCTTATTGTTTATTCTCTAGGGGTTGCAGGAGCTGCTGATAAGCCAGCCACAAGGAAGAGAAAGAATCAATTCAGAGGAATTCGTCAGCGTCCATGGGGTAAGTGGGCAGCTGAGATTAGAGATCCTCGCAAGGGAGAGCGGGTTTGGCTGGGAACATTTGACACTCCAGAGGAAGCTGCCAGAGCTTATGATGCTGCAGCTCGTAAGATTCGGGGTAAGAAAGCCAAGGTAAACTTCCCTGAAGAAGTCCTTGAACCTGCTCAAAATCAACTGAACAAGCTAAGTTCAACAAAAGCAGTTAAACCAAACACTTCTGATGAATTCAACTTCAATGACTCATTTGGCTACTGGAACAATGAGAATTACAATATATATTCTAGTTTAGGACTGGGAGAGGAGCCCCTTAAGCTTGAGTCAGCCATCCTAAATTTCCACTCTGAGCAGGAAAGCAACTCCCTGAATTGCTCAGAATTTGGCTGGGAACATGAAACTAATTACCCTGAGATCACATCAGTTCCTCCTACCATTGCTGAAGATATTAAATCTGAATTCATGGAAGAAACTGCACCACTAAAGAAACTGAAAAACAATTCTTGCGAGGCAGTTTCAACTGATCAAGCTGCAGCCATGAAGCTCTCTGAAGAGCTGTTAGCCTTTGAGCCAGACATGAAGTTCATGCCTTTCGCTGAAGGGAACTCAGATTTATCATTTGATTCTCTTCTTGGTTCTGAGATGACTCAAGATGGGATAAATTTCATGGAGCTTTGGAGCTTTGAAGACATGCCAATATCAGGAGATGTCTTCTGAATCTATCTGAACTGGTTATAATGGACATCTTCTGTAAATAAAGAGACAAGTGTAAGTATCTCCATTGGCAGTTTCATTCTGGTTTCTATTTTTGTTGACATTTTTTTTATTTATGTTTCAGGAATATTTGTTTAGGTACTTATGCAGAACCTCAAATATGAACTATCTGTAATGGATTAAATTGCACTGTGGTTTTTAGCTTTGATGTTATATCCTTAGAACTATATATTCTGATGTTTATATGTGATGATATGTTTTATTTAATGGGTTTCCTGCAACATAACAGTGCTTATCATGGTTTGTATGTCTTTATTTTCCTGTAAATTTATTTTAGCCTATCCTTAGTTTCTTTCTTAATCCTTTCCACAGCATTATTGTAGCACCTAGCCTGAGTTACTTTCTGCTCTATTGCTGAATTAGAATGTATTTTTTATGCATTCCTGAACTAAAAGGTTCTTCTTCAATTTGTTTGATCTCAAAAGCTGAGCTAAAACCTATTTCAGTTCAGAGTTTGCTTCAAGTTAGATTATTAGATTTGAATTCAGCTAAAGAATGATTTGATTTCACTCTTCATAGCAAGGTTTCAGTCTTCATATGCGACGATTTTCTTACTGATTTTAGAAAGCTGCATTAAGCAGCAGTAATAAAGCCGTCCCAAACGAAGCCTAAAATTGTGCAATGGACTATTGAGGTATTTTCTATCCATGGGGTAGACATAGCCTTCGTTTGGAATGGCTTTCTTACTGCTTCTTAAAACAACTTTCTAGTAAAAAAAATTAATTTTTTACTAGAAAGTTACTTTGAAAAGCAGTAAGAAAGCCATCCCAAATATAGTCATAAGCTTCAAGTCCAAGGAATAATCCTCATAGTAAAAAAACTACATAAAATGAAGATTATTACTAATTTATTAGCAATAAAATAATATATTCACCATGGCTGGTTGCTTTTGACTATGGAGGGATTGATAATTGATGTGGGCTCTTTGTGGGAATGATTGATTAATGCTGTGGTGTTATGATCAATCAATGATAATAAAATATATATATATCTATTTGTATGATTATGAGTTATCTTATCGGGAAGTTTTGTAGCTTGTAGATAATGCTTTGGATTTGAAATTAAGATGGAGATAAAATGAATGTCCCCATCTCATTTGGAGGAAATGATTGAGGCCATTTATGCAATGCATCTGTTACAATCATCATTTTTTTTTTGTTCAAAAGCTAATATAAAGGAAATTCGATTTCAGAAGAATCACAATAGCTTTTTTCACTGTCATTAGTCATAATCAATTTTATTTGGGACAATTTTTTTATTGTTTTTAAAACAAATTTTTAGTATAATTTTTTTAAAATTAAAATTTTTTCAACTAAAAAGCTATTTTAAAAAATAGAAAAAAATGTCCTCGATGAAACCTATATAAGCTTTTAAGTAAATCGATTTTGTTTTCATTAGGTTAATCTAACTTTGTTTTATGTTTTGTTTGGAATAATTTTTTTATTGCTTTCTAAAGCACTTTTTTTAGTATAAAATTTTTTTTTGTATTAAAAATGTGTTAAGAAACAATAAAAAAGTTATCCCAAATTTTAGTTACAATTGAGTTTTCATAGAGGGGTTTATGTGCGTAGTATAAATCTTTATTTTTATTTATATAACAATAAAAATTTAAATCATATCAAAATATCATTATATTAATTCATCTAAAATATTTTTTTTCATGTATATATTAAATCCTCTAAGGAGAAATGAATTACCAAGAGGGATTTACCTACATATAATAAAAATTTTATATATTCAGCATTTATTTTTTTATATTTAGTTATAGAATATTTCAATATCTCAATAATATCAAAGTGTATGCAAAATATATATTATTTTTTATTAAAAAAAATTAAAAACACTCCATCTAATAATTCAAAAATTTTAAAAATATAAAAATTTTCAAATGATATTTTTTATTTTTTTATGTTATTGAATTTTTAAATATTTTATAAACAATTTAAATGTTAGATATATAAATACATAAAAGTTTTATCATATGTATGTAATCACCCCTTCTAAACTGAATGATTTAAAGTTAAATGGCCAAGCAATTACCATAATAATTAGCACTTATATTTTTATGATAATTATTTTGCTTAAGCACTTCTTGAGGTGGATTAACTTCTTAAATTAAATATCTTTTTGTCAACTCTTAAAAAGTAACCATTTTCAAGCGTTTTCATTCCTTTTTAAAGATTGCTTGCTACAAAGTTTTCTTTGTCAAAGTATTATTCATGATACAATAAATATTTTGGTTGATATTATCTTAAAAATTAATGTGATATAAATAAGATTTATATTATTTATAAATCAAACTAAATGCTATCAAGATATTTGGTAAAAATAAAAATAAAGAGAACTTATCATAAAATTATTGGTTATTCAAACTAATAAAACATTCTAAGTAAAATGGCATCGAATCAAAAGATAATAAAGCAAATGCCATAAAAACAAAAATAAAAATTAAGTCTTAGGATTCATTTGAGACAGCTTTCTAATTGTTTTCTAAAAGAATTTTTTAATATAAAAAATTCATAAATTAAAAATTTTATACTACAAAACTGCTTTAAAAAATAGCAAAAACATTATTTCAAATGAAACCTTAGATTTCATTTTAGATAACTTTCTTATTGTTTTCTAAAAAAAATTTTTAATTAAAAAAATTTGAACTACAAAATTTTTATACTAAAAATTTATTTTAGAAGATAAAAAAAACTGCCTCTTTAATTTGAAACAATTTTTTGCTATTATTTTTTTTGCTATTTAAAAAAACAATTATACCAAACAGTTGCTGTAAAAAAACTAAAAAAAAACGTGCTAACTTGCTGAATAAAATTTTTTCTGGAAGGAATGAAGAAGCCAAGTTTGAACTACTTACTGATGACCGGTCAACGGTCATACATTCAATGGTTGAATTCTAGATCCTCCGTTATAGGTCAAAAGAATAAAATTAAAATTACTATACAATTATATTATTTGTACACTAACTTGCTTATATAAATATTCACATGCTTATATATATATTACTATATTAGTCAAAATCTTCTAAATAGGCAAACAAAATTTCAGTTATAGAAAAGAAAATTAAATAAATATTATAATTATCATTAAACTTAAGAAAAAATCTTATAAAATGATGGTAAGAGAAATTAAATTCAAGTAATGTAGAGAAGAAGATGCTAAGGTGAATGAATGAATTCACATTTGAAGGTAGAATGCAAAATAGATAAATATATATATATATATGAAAATTTTGAAGTATTTTTTTCTTTAAACAATAAAGAAAAGAAAAAATATGAAAATTTTGAAGTAGCTTAAGGATAGATAAAGCTTCGTTTGGAACAATTTTTGTATTTTTTCTTAAAACATTTTTCTAGTAAAAAATTAAAAAAATTTGTACTTAAAAGCTAAATTAAAAAACAATAAAAAAAAATCATTCCAAATGAAACCTAATATTAAAAAATTTTGCTTTAGAGGATTTGGTCCTATAATAAAACACCAGCTTATCGATGATTTATTTAGGAGAATAGATATATTAAATTTGGTCTATATTAAGAGAAGTATAGATAAACGAAACAAAATTAGTTAACAAATATTAGAAATGTCTTTTTTTTATTAAATTTAAATAAAAATTTGACACTTCATAGTACACAATGAAGAATAAAGATTGGTGGGATAGAAGTTTTATATTATTGTTCTAAAATTATCACTTAAATTAGAGAACTTTTGAAATCATGAATCAAAGGTTGCATCATTTTGCTCCAGAAAAATATTTCCCGTATACATTGTTTGTAGCACAGAGATAGAGAAGGCAAATGGCGAACAATGGAGAAAGTTGGCATGGCAAAAAAAATGAAGTCCCATAGTTTCTAAAGCAGACCTCTCATTTTTTTTAACAGAAAGATCAACTGCGCAACATATATTTAAATAGGTTCGTTGATCTTAATATCTTTGAATAATAGCCAACCCTTTGCAAAGAAGCCTGAGAAGGTTCAGTCATAAGAGGAGAAAATTGAATTTAATGACATGACACAATATAAGTAGAAAAGAAAGATAAAGAATGAGAGTTTATGAGTGGAAGAAGAATAGGGGATGAATACTTTAGAGATGACAGGTTCTGTTTATGAATGTGCACGTAAGTTTCAGTGGAAAAAGGAGTAACAACTTCTTTGTTGATTTCTAAAATGACTTTTTAGTACAAAATTTTCTTAAATTAGAAATTTTTGTACTAAAAAGTAGTTTTATAAAGTAGCAAAAAAACTGTCTCAAACGAAGAGTAAAGTGGCCAAACATTTGATCCTCTTTACTGAAGAAGAATAGACAAAAGTATACAAAAACTAAAGTGCTGTGATCCACAAAATAGATCAAATTCGAATAAAAGTGTCCACATAGCAAGTTATGCACGAATCCCATCTATTTTCACAAGAAGAAGAACCCAAAAGAACTATAAGGGTGAGAATTCTAAGTATAGAAAATACAAGATGGATTATAAGAAATGAAATTGGTTTTCATAATCATAAATTATTAAAAAAATCACAAATTTTTTTTTTAGAAGTACCAAAAAAAAAAATCAATATCCCATAGTTTCAGTTCCCCCTATCCCATGCACTTGTGCATCGGAGTCAATTTCCTAAACCAAAAGTAGCTGTTTAATGAGTTAAACCAAACAGTAATGCAAGGGAAACAAAAAAAAAAAAAACATTTTTAGTTGCAGTGAAACAAGAAAATCTTGTTCCTCATGTACACGAAGGAATTTGAAAAGAACAAAATTTTAAAGACTCCTTCATAAATTTGAAAACTTCTGAAAATGTATTCTCCGTCTGAAATGTGTTTTCAAATCTTCCTTTATGTCATGGAAATTCATGGAATCAATGAAGCGAATGAATTATTATTTACTTTTGAAGGAATCTTGACGACTTTAAAATAAACCAAGGAACTTAAAAAGCATCCAGAGAAAATAGAAAAAATTAGGTTCATTGATATTCTGAGTATAACAGAAGCTTTTATGCATAGTTGCATGGACAAGAGAACCTATCACTATATAATGAGAAGCTCTTAGGCAAGTCATGTAGCAATATTTCAATAACTATCAAGGAAGAAATGCAAAGCAGAAAGGATGTACTCACAGAAGATTACGATAGAGACATAGCCTTCTTGCATGCCTCAACGAAATTTACATCTTTTACCCAATGGAACCAAAACTTTCAGGTGGCCAAACCTTGACATCACAAAAAAAAAAGGAAATTAAACCAAAATATAATATTTAATGAGAGCTAAAAGGCAAAAGCCTTTCAAATGTTATCCGTCCACTGTGAAAAAAGAAAATAATAACATAATGAGTGGCAGTCCCAAAACCAAAAACCTATAAATTTTTAAATTTTAAATGACAAGTATCTTGGTTTTGCAAATTATCTTGAAAATTGATAAGAAATTCTGACTCGGTAAAAGGAATTAAATTGCATATTTAAAAGTTTGGTGTAATTGACAAGCAAGAAACCTTTGATTGAAGGAAAGGCAGTGTGACCTTCATTATAGAACACTTTGACCCTGGAGGTGCCCTTGTTATTTCAGGGAGCCGGGGTGGCCTCGGGATACAATGCACTGTACTTTTATGATATAATTAAGATATTCATTTAATATGACTAAATGTATTTGCATGAAAAATATGCACCTAACCAACTTAGTAGAATTCTCATATGGCCAATTGTGTACTTAAGATGTGTACTCTTTGCTTATATTAAGCTAATTCTTCTGTATATTACTGGCGTTAATATATTAGGCATTTTTACTGATACATACTCACCGACGTTGAGTATATTTCCAGGTGAGAAGTAGATTATCAGAAGGGCAAGCAGGAGTGAAATGGTAGAATGACATGCCTAATTTAGCATGGTCCTAAAGTTACGCCAGCTCAGTGACGAAGCAGCCTAGTTCATGTTGATTTACAGCTCTTTTAATTGATGAAAGGCCATAAGAATGCGTACAAATATTACATTCAACAAAACGCCTTGTTTTCAAAATACTTTAATCTTATTTTTTACGACTTCTTAGGACTCGTTTGTTTCGGCGTAATTATGTTGTTTCCGGTTCAAATCGCAAAAAGCAGTTACTATACTATTTGATAACACTCCTTTTACAATATACCTTTTCCTTTCCTGTATCTCCGTTTTTCTACCGATCTGAAAAGGAAAAAATGCCGCTTATCCTTCTGCTCCCTCAGTTAAAAAACGAAAAACTCCATTTTACCCCACCAACATATCAGAAGCAGCAGCTTCCAACTTCCTCTTCTCCCCAATGGCAACAACGGTGGCCACTGGCTCATCCTCTCCGACTGAACCCAACTTCCTCTTCTCGTATTCCAATTCCACTTCATTTCTCTTCCTCTTATTATTCTTCTTATTTGACCCATCCACGTTGGCATCTTCCACAAGCTTCTTCTTCTTATTATTATTCCCGCATCTCTCTTCCTCTTCCTAGCACTGGAATGCTCTGAGTCCAAGATTTTTTCTTCTTTCATGGCGTCATTCTTAGCTACGCTAGAATCCATCGCTAACCCTAGTTTCTTCGCCGGTATCGCCATCAACTGCACCGGATGTCGCTTACGGCGGAAGGGATTTGACAGCTTCCTCCTATCTTTTTGCTTATCTCTTTAGAGTTCTTTCCCATTTGGAGATCCGATTTGATGTGGGAGAAGTGGGCGCAGGAAAGTGGAAGGATGTGGTAGACCCGCGTCTCGCCGGCGAGTTCGATGACGATGGTATGTTGCGAGTCGAGCAGTGGAATTTGATCTCCTTTTTAGATGCAATGAAGCTCTACGTAAAGTCGTCTCCTGTTTACTTACTGTTAATAACAGAACAATTTTGTATTTTCTGCTGAGAATAGCGTAGCTTAGGTTTGTGAAAGCATTCAAAGAATTATCTAACCAAATTAGGTATCAGTTCTCTAATTAATTTTTTGTAGAACTCCGTTTCTTCAATCATTGTTTCGCAACCAGCTTATGTAGGAGTGCAGAAACCAAATGAGGCCTTAGTATTTTTTTTTAATGTTGAGTTCTTCTTATTACTCTCTAAGCACTTTAATAACTACCAAGTAGCTAAGCACAATGTCCGCTTGCCAAATACTGCTCAAAATTGGAGAATCCCTAGCCTCTACCAAGCATTCAATTTATTTTGAGTATTTTTATATTCTGAAATCCTAAATAAATTTACATTCCTTAACTCTAGAATGGTATCCCCTAGCCTCTACCAAGTACTCAATTTATTTTGAGTTTTTTTTTTTTAATTCTGAATTCCTAAATAAATTATTTGGGATCCAAGTATGATGATTCTCTATTCTTACCAAATGGAATCATCATACTTGGATCTCATTTTGACAAATTCAACTCAAAATCACCATCTCTATTCATTAACTCAAACCCGGCCGGACCTAAGGTCGACGGCGCAAGGCTTTGAATTTGAAACCATCTCGGTCGGACCTAAGGTCAACGACGCGAGGTCTTCAATTTGAAACCATAACGGCCTCAACAATGCGAGGTCTTCAATTAGATTTCTTATCGACTAGATTTAAAATCGAAGATGCGATGTCTTGTATTTTAAAATCATCTCGACCGGACTTAAAGTCGATGGTGCAATGTCTTGAATTTAAAATCATATCGGCCGGATTTAAAATCAACGGTGTAGATTTTTAATGTGGCAATTATTTTAGCTAGATCTAAGATCAATGGTTTAAGTCTTGATGAAATTGTCCATATTTGCTATTGTATAAAATTTGTATGAAACTTTAGGCATGCAAAGGAAACAGACATATGCAATTTAATTTAATTTTAATTGATTCAATTTATTGTATTTAAATCGGATATGATATTTTAGGCCAATAGTTTATCTTTTATTTTATATTAGTTTTTATATTAGTTTAGAATAAGATAAAATAGTAATAATGAGTTTTTGTTTGAAGTGAAAAAATGTAATCAATATAAAAAACAACTAAAAGATTTTTAAATAAAGATATAGCAGAAGAAATACAATTTATTAAGGCTGACATGTTTCACGTGGGAGAAACAGCAGCTTTGTATTTAAATAATTACAAATTGAAGCAAGACATTGGGCAAAACAGTAATTTTGTATTTTAAATCATTGCAAACTGAAGCAATTCCAGTTGTAAGCAATTAAGCAAGACTTTATTGTTTGCTTGTGACGCAAACGTCACAGAGGTCACGGTTCATGATAGAGGGAGTACAATTGGAAAAAAAAAACTATTTTTGCGATATGATTTCAGCGGAGGTGAGGAATCCGGCGTGGGTTTGGCCGTGAGAAGTGGAAGTAGACGTGCAAAAGTCGGCCATGAGTATTCACGGACACGAAAAGACGAACATGAGGTGTTAGCGTATGGGGTAATTTGTTTGAAGGTATTGGATTTTCCTAAGTTCAGTTGGAGAGACAAGTGAAGTTCGGGTCTAAGGAATTCATAATAGAGATAAAGACAAGTCAGAGTGGAATTCTCACCAGTGTTTCAACTGAAAATTGGGAACTCCTCAGAAGCGGGAGTATAGGAATGAAGAATGCGAGCGAGAAAAATGGTGTTAAGTCTTTTTTTCGTTTGAATTTCTTCCTTTTTTATCTCTGAAAATACAAGTTCTAGTATCGAAGAGTTGTGTTGTTTGATGATTAACTATTCAAGGTGGGGCCAAATCGAAGTGATGCATTCATTTGTTTCCTCTACCTATTTTTTAAAAATTATTCAACAAATTGCCTCCCAATGAAGCCATTGTGTGATTTTCACGCGATTAATTTGAAGAAAAATAGTCATGATTTTCATCGCTCTTCTAAGTCTTTTCAGGGCACGATGTTTGATTGGAGGAGACATTCATCAATGCATAAAATTGAACTGTCAAAAGAAAATATTTGAATGGAAATAGATGCATATGATATATCATAGCCGGCTTTAATTTCAAACCGATTGCATTGGCATAAGAAGATGCTTGTTAACAGAGACATATATAATGGATTGTTTACTCGATCGTCTTGCATGTCTCACTTTGATTTGAGTTTGCTGATTGAAGATGATCCTGCAGACTGGTTCATTACACATAGATTGCGGCACAGCGATGGTACTTTGGATCGTATCCTCGAGGGGTTGAGTTATGAGGATTAAGACATTTTGCAACCAGTAGCTAACTTTGCACAGCATACAGGTATTGTCAGGTTACTTAGCTATTAGTTGCTACATCATGAGATTGATGAGCTGTATTACGATTCTATGTTTGATAATCTTATTCAAACTTTGAATGGTTATGTCAAATGGGCTCGTTACACACTTCAGATGCATTAGAATATACTAAAGCAAGCAAGAGTATCTAAAGTCATTTTATTCTCTTTATTTGATTATATCCGTCTTTCTTCTTCTTAGCTTCAAAGCATTGTTAAATATTGGGACAGTGTCACAAATAATTATTAGGTTAGACCCAATGAGATGACAATTACACTCTTGGATATATATATAATTTTTAACTTGCTAATTTTAGGAGTTTCATATGAGGAGTGTATTCTTGAATCTATCCAAACTCTGCAACAAGTGCTGACGTATATAATAAGCTCGCGATCCAAATATTTAAAGAAATAGTCCATCTGTACTACGACCTCTCCTCCTTTGCTTATATAGGTCATAGTAGTGCCTCAAATATGGTGAAGTCTGGCTGAGTAAACAAACTTTTCCCCTCCTCTGCTACCCTGTTGGTCGGCAGCTAAATAAATCATAGTCAGCACGAATACACTTCTCATATAGAACTCGTAAATCATCAAGCCATAAATGATATATAGATCCCAAAGTGTAATCATCATCTCATTGGGTCCAACCCAACAAGTATTTGTGGTATTATTCCAATATTCAATAATGCTCTAAACCCAGGAAGGAGAAAGATGATTGTAATCAAACAAAAAGATATTAATAACTTTATATACTCCTGCTTGCTTCAGTACCTTTCCGATGCATCTGAAGTGTGTAACAGACCCACCTGACATAACTAGTATATGAAGTCATTTAAATCAACAAGATCACCAATCTGAAGGATTATGTCTAACCGACAAATCAAAATCAAATTAAGGCATGCAAGAAGATCGAGTAAATAATCCATCATATATATCTCTATCAACAAGCATCTCTCTATGTCAATGCAGTCGGTTTGAAATCGAAACCAACTGTGATAGATCATATATATCTATTTTCATGCAAATATTTTCTTTTAACGGTGCAATTCTATGCATCGACGGATGTCACCTTCAATCAAACATCGTGCCATGAAAAGACAAAAGAAGAGCGATAAAAATCACATTACTATTTTGCAATGAACTCATCGCGTGAAAATCAAACAATGACTTCGTTGGAAGGCAATTTGTTGAATGATTAAAAAATGATGTTTAAAAAAAAGTAAGAGGAAACGAATGAATGCATCACTTTGATTCGCATTAATCGCCAAACAATACAAATCTTCGATACTACAACTTCCATTCGAGGATTCAAAGATTAAAATGAAGAAATCCAAATGAAAAAAAAAAAAAGACTTACACCATTTTTCTCGCTCGTCTTCTTCATTCCCACACTCTCGCTTTAAATGAGTTCCTGATTTTCAATTGAAAAACAGGTGAGAATTCCATTCTGACTCGCATTTATCTCTATTCTAAATTTCTTAGACCCGGATCTCGCTTGTCTCTCAAACTGAACTTAGAAAAATCCAATACCTTCAAGCAATTTACCCCGCGCGCGAACGCCTCCTATTTGTTGTTTCATGTCCGTGAATACTCACACGCATGCCGACTTTTACACGTCTACTTCCGCCTCTCACGGCCAAACCCACGCCAGCTTCCTCAACCTCACCGAATTCAGATCGTAAAAAAAAAAAAGAAATTCAACCTGTACTCCCTCTAGCGTGAACCGTGATGTTTGCCTTAGAAGCAGACAGTAAAGTCTTTGCTTAATTGCTTACAACTGAAGTTGCTTCAGTTTGCAATGATTTAAAATACAAAACTATTATTTTGCCCCATATCTTGTTTTAACTTGTAATTATTTAAAATACAAAACTATTATTGCTCCCACAAGAAACATGTCAGTCTCAATAAATTGAATTTCTTCTACTATAAATTTTTTTTTTAAATATTTTAGCTATTTTTTATACATATTATATTTTTCTACTTCAAACAAAAATCCATCATTATTATTTTATCTTATTCTAAACTAATATAAAATAAAATATAAACTATTCGTCTAAAATATCATATTCGATTTAAATACAACAAATGGAATCAATTAAAACTAAATTAAATTACATATGCTTGTTTCCTTTGCATGCTTAAAGTTTCATACATGTTTTATACAATAGCAAATAAGGACAATTACATCGAGACTTAAACCATTGATCTTAGATCTTGCTAAGACAATTGCCACATTGAAAATCAACGCCATTGATTTTAAATCCGGCCGATATGATTTTAAATTTAAGACCTCACACCATTGACGTTGAATCCGATCGAGATTGTTTTAAGACCTCGCACCATCGATTTTATATTTGATCGGGAAGAAATCCAATTGAAGACCTCGCGTCATTGATTTTAAGTCCGGCCGGGATGGTTTCAAACTGCAGATCTCACGTCGTTGATCTTAGGTCCGACTAAGATGATTTCAAATTCAAGGCCCTGTGCCATCGACCTTAGGTCCGGTCGAAAACAAAATATCGGTTGAACCTAAGGTCTGAGTTATTTTGAGTTTACCTCTGCCAAAATGAGATCCAAGTATGATGATTCCATTTAGTAAGAATAGAGATTGAGGTCTAGAACTATAAAATCATTTATTAGAGTAAAGCTGAGTTAACTTCGTCCACTACTAGTGTTTTGTCAAGAAGATGGTCAATTAGGTCATCCATGATTATGATTTGGGATCAGATGATGAAGAGATCAAATGAATCATCATTATTAAAATTTTGAAATTTTGAATTATTAATGGACACTATTAATAATGTTGATTCTCAGATCATACCGTTGAGATTGAAAATCAAATCAACATAAGTCCATAAATGAGGTGGGTCGACAAATGCTCAATTAGTGATCAAGTTCCGAGTGGCAAACAATCTAGACCATCGAATAGTGATTTAAATGATAACATGATTAAGATGGATTTTGAATTTTTATGTTTTTTATACATACATATTTTTAATTTAAATTTGAAATTTTTTTTTTGGAGTTAGGAAAGGATAAAATTATTCCTAAATTGCGGAGTTCGAGAAAAAATATTCCTAATTTGTGTAGTTAGTATAGGATAAGGTAAGGGCTGTTTTGAAATTTTTGTGTTATATTTTGCCTGCAAATAAGCCCATTTCTTAATGTAGTAACCACAAATTTCAAACCAAGGAACCTTTTATAGATCCCACCTCAAAAGTTAGTGAAAACCATGGGACAATAAAATGGGACAGGCCTTAATGTATTTTTTTGTCTAATAATATAAGACCTTTAGGAGGGTAGAACATCGAAGACCCAAGTTATGACCAATACATTAGTAAATGGAAATCATGAACCCAAAGCTTAAGCTATTGTGTAAGGGCCACTAGTAGAATGGAAAGAGCTCAATTCTTATTTTCACTATTGATTTGAGATTGTTTTCCACTTTAACATGTATCTTAACAATCTCCTCATCACATTAGAGTCCTCCATCTTGATCATCACTCCTCTAATTTAAGCTTGTTAATAACATCAAGTGTCACATTGTGGAACATGTATGGGATCCACTTGATCTTGAACCTTGGTTTACCTAGTAGATGCACTAAGACCAATGAGAACCATCCAACATATTGCACATTAATCTCAGTCTAATCATTGGTTCTGATACCACTTATTAAGATGGTGGAATGTTACAACTACAATCAATCTAATATAATAGTGGAACATATTGCACATTAATATCAGTCTAATCATTGGTTCTGGTATCACTTATTAAGATGGTGGAATGTTATAACTACAATCAATCTAATATTATAGTGGATGGATACCCATCAACCAAAATCTTAAGCTAATATATAAGAGCAGCTATTGATCTTAGAAATTTAAATCCTTTTCACTTTCAAAGTGCAACTTTTTTTAAGTCTCATCTCAACAAAGATCAACTGTTATCACTTCAAAATAAAGATAAGGCTAATTAATCAGACAAATAATGAAGTTATGAGGGATGATAATGAATGAAAAGCTATGAAAAATTAACAAATAAATGTAAACAATATATATATATATATATATATATATATATATATATATATATATATATATATATATATATATATATATATATATATATATATATATATATATATATATATATATATATATATATATGTGTGTGTGTGTGTGTGTGTGTACATTTTCATGTGGTTGAGCTTAAGATAATATATCAAGAATCATGTGAACTAATTTTGAGGGAATTGAGAAGAAAATGTGTCAAAAGCGTTAAAGATATTTTCTTCTTCTGCCTCATGGCCTTGTTCTTTCTTTTCTTCCTAGTAGCCTCCGGCTTTTGATTTTCTTGTGAGCTTAATCATCCTAGACAGAATATCAACAAGTAGGATGGCACTTTTTGTGCTTATCGTTAGGAACAAAGCTCTTAACGATCTTTTAGGACCTTCTGATTTGCTAGTCTTCCCCGTCTCTTAAGAAGATAGAACAAAAGATCAATTCACTCTATAACTTTTCCTCCTTTTACAAGCATAAACTTTAGTTTTCTTCTATAGAAGATTATATACCTATCCCACAAATAAGGATATCCCAAAATCCGTACATGCCAAATGTTAATAACCATTTCAACTCAATGAAAAAAAAAAATTTCCTAGTGCAACAAACATGAACAAAATTCAAAGGCTAAGTAGCAAACTAAAATTAAATGACATGGCAGAAGTAGCATTTTATTTCTGGTCATCACAAATTCTAATACATTCACGGAATACTTTAACTTTTTAATGCATCTAAAGCTAGGTGGACATGACGGGGATTTGTGGAATGTATTAGTGTTTGACAAGCATATATAAAAATTAATATGGCATGAACAAATACTAAGATCAAGTGAGCCAGGGAGAAAGAGCCATACCTCAGTTTGTATCCAAAACAGAGCAAATCTACTTGAAGATTCAAAATTTAGAGCCCCTATAACAACACTTGATATTGAATGTTATATATGTGTAGAGTGCACTGGTGGTAGATTGGCATCATCCATGCTTATGCGATGGAAGTTAGAAGTGTTGATGAAGGGACTTTAACCTTTGAAGTGTCAAAAGCGTTCACTTTGCCACCCCGCCCCCCCCCCCCCCCCCCCCCCCCCCCCCCCCCCCCCCCCCCCCCAAAAAAAAAAAAAAAGCCAAAAGTAGAATGACGGGCAAGGTTTGCTAGCCCAGGTAGAATTTTTTGAAAGGAAACATGCTGCACAGAGTATTGGATTTGTGCATAATCCTACATTTCATTAATTCTTTTGAAGTAGTTAAATGAAAGAACATGCATGGAGATATACTCTTCTCAAATTTAACATTGCCAAATCATGATTTTTTTAATTCAAAAAACGAGTAAATTACAAACCATGTTCTAGCCATGTGCAGAGAGTAGCATAGCAATAATTTCCAAAACACAGAAATGGAATATTTCCAACTGTTGCGTCAAGGAGTATTCGCGGCGGTAGAGAAATATCATATTTAACGTCTTAGCATTGTACGAAAATCCGGCACGCAATCAGATAAGGAGAGAGGGTCTAGCATTTATGAGACACCAAGATTTTTACGTGGAAAACCCCTGTAAAAGGGGGAAAAACCACGGGGCCTAGCCCAGTTTGAATGAATCCACTAGTATTTGCAGTCGATTACAAATGAGGCCCTTCCTTGGGAGAAGGCCTTAACTTGATGTACATCTTATGGAGTACATTACATGATGTAAATACAAAGAGCTACTATCGACGTATTCGCTTTGTTAGAAGGACTGCAGTCGGCGGGCGACGTAGGTCAAGAGGACCGTAGTCAGCTGGCGACGGAGGACTGTAGTCGGCGGGCGACGTAAGTCAGCAGGACTGTAGTCGGCGGGCGACGGAGGTCGGAAAGACTGTAGTCGGCGGGCGACATAAGTCAGCAGGACCGTAGTCGGCGGGCGACGGAGGTCGGAAAGACTGTAGTCGGCGGGCGACATAAGTAAGGAGGACCGTAGTCGGCTGGCGACGGAGGTCGGAAGGACTGTAGTCTGACGACGAAGATCAGAAGAACAGATTCAGGAAGAAGTCCAGCAATGGAAAGAAATGCATCTTCGCATAGACGTCCAACGAAGTCCGATAACCGGTAGAAGTCCGGCGTCGGGTAGAAACTTGGCGAAGAGTGAATGTCCGACGTCAGGTAGAAGTCAGACGTCTTTGGTGGCAGAGGAGAACTCCGGCTTCACTTGAGCGGAGTTTCGGCGTCAGGAGGGAACTCTGTTGTTAATTGGGAAGGATTTCAGCATCACGTGGAAGTTGTGCAGAATTCCTGCGTTTCCTGAAAATCCGGCAGAGTTCCGGCATCTTCAGGCGGCAGGAAGAGCTCCGGCGGTGGTCGAGGAGGTGAGGAATCTCCTTTTCCCCTTTCTCCTCTTCTTCTTCTCTCTCTTCACTTGAGCCCCTTTGGTGTAGAATGAGGGCTCTATTTATAGTTTTTCTGGAGTGGCATAGCTCGTAAATAAGCGTGAGATCAAGGGCGAATTGGGAGTGGTTTGAATGGACGGCCGATATCGAATCCTTTGATCAGGCACCGTTCGTTGGACATTTGAAGGCCTTAATGATGTCGGAATTTGATGATCTTGGGCTCGTTGGATTTGTCTAGTCGAGCCGTTCGATTCGAGTATAAGCTCGTCAAAATCGGAGATCGTTTGGTAACTCAAATTGCGGTTTGAACCTTCCAACAACGCTTTGAACCCTTGATTCGGACTCATTTGGGCTCGGATTGGGTTGATCTTGGTGTCGTTGGGTTCGTATTTCCGAGACGCTCAGTTTGACTGTAAGCTCGTTGGAATCGGAGTTCATATGCTCCTGAAATTAATTTTTGAAGTTTCCAACTAACTTTTGCTTCGAGATTCGTGCCCAATCAAGATAATTTTCGCGTGATGTAACACCAATAATATATGGAGCATAAAAATTAGAATGATGGATGTGAGAAGGAAGAAGGTTAGATATAGAGGGAATTGGGTTCCAAAATTATGGCTCCAATTAACATAGTTGTCTAGTTTTATGATTTGTTGATCCTACATAGTAAAGCGGATAATTATTTGATAAAATAAATGTCTACAGTGCATTAAAAATTGTAGTTCATTGGTTAAAACAACAATTGTGGCATTGATATGTGCATTTAAATGATTCAGTTAAATATTATTATAAATTTTATATTTTATAAAATGATTAAATAAACATAATTATAATACAATTAAATAAATAATATATTTTTTTGTTAAATATAATAGATTAGATATTAAGGAGGGTGAAAGATATGTATATATATAAGTTAGTCAAATAAAGAGATAAGAGAACTAAGGATTTAGTTCAAGTGAAGGGCATTAAAGATGAAGATCAAAAAGTGTTTTTATGAGATATTTCGATAAGTTTTTCAATGAAGATTGTGATAATACAATCGACTTTAGTGACCTTAGCACATTAAATGAAAATAGAGATTTTTTTTTTTCTATCGTTGTATTAGTAAACTAAGCTTAAAGAGGCTTTAAAGAAAATAAAGCATGGAAAAGCTAGGACCTGACGATATTACAATAGAGGTGTGAAAATGCTTAAGAGATGAAGGAATTTCTTGTCTTACAACATTTTCAATATTATTTTGAAGGCTAAAAAAATGTTAGATGATTGGAGGAGTGTATTGATCCCTATTTTTAACAAGAAAGTTGATGCACAAGACTACAAGAGCTTGCAAATTATAAAGGAATTAAGTTATGTGTCATACATTAAAACTATGGAGAGCATAGGTTACGATGTAATACTAATATATCTCAAAATTAATTTGGATTTATGCTAGGTAGGTCTACTATGGAAGCTATACATTTAACGAAAGGTTTGACTGAGAAGTATAGAGAGAATAAGGAGGATCTATATATGTTATTTATTGATTTAGAGAAAGCATGTGATAAAGTTCCAAGAGAAGTGCTTTGGAGAGTTCTGGAAAAGAAATGAGTTAATCATACTTATATTCAAGTCATTAAAGATATATAAGTAGGACTTGTTACTTCAATTCAAACACAAGATAGTTTGACCAAGTATTTTCCTATTTTAGGAAGATTACATCAAGGATCGTCTTTAAGCCATATCTTTCACTTTAATCTTGGATGTTCTTACTAAATATTTACAATAGGATGTACCCTGGTGTATTCTTTTTGTTGATAATATTCTTCTTGTTGATAAAACAAAAGAGAGAGTTGAAGGAAAACTTGAATTATGGAAATCAACCTTAGAATCTAAAGGTTTTCGTTTGAGTAGATCTAAAACTGAATACATTGAGTTAATTTCAGTACTAATAAATTTAGTAGTCCTTATTATGTGTGGAATCTAATTGTGTTGATCAATCTGATTGTTCTCTTGTCTCGAACCTCAAAGCTTATCGTTTTCACTGGGGGGTGCGGGGGGTTTACCCCAGCTTGGGTTCATACGCTTCGCACATGAAATTTTTTTTTCTGATACAATGCCCCAACGTTGTGTACAAGCACCCCAACGTTGTACAACAAAGAGTAAAGCGCAGCAGCAGTATAGATACGACACTGCAGCGGTGCAAGACAGAGGCTTGAGCGCCGTAGCGCCCCAAACTGGTGCGACAGCGCTGCGAGACGGACTGGACGGTTTACTTTCTCGTTTTTCTAAAGGGTTACGTCCCTTGGGCTTATTTTATTTGGCTTTCTCTTATATTTTGAGCATTTAGACATTGAGAACGGTGCATGTGAGAAGGGAAGCAAGGAGAAAGCGAGAGAGAATAGAGATCTGTACTTATTTCTCCGAATTTTCATAGTGGATTTTTTGGTGTGGTGTGGTTCCATAGCTTTTTTCCCTATTTTAGATTTTTCTGTGTTAAATCCTGGTGTCCTTTATTTTTCCGTTGCTTTTACTTTCTTGCTTGTTTCGTCATTGTGGTGTTTTACTCCTCATCTCTCCCCAATAGTCGTCACTGTTATGCCAAACTCATTTAGTAGTCCTCATTGTTATACCAAACCCGTTCATTGGTAATGAACTATACTTAGTGGTGGAACTTTTTCAAGCATAATGATTGGAGTAGCAATAGGCTAAGGTCCAAGAACTGTTTTGCAAGATGAACATGCATACTGAATTAAAGAAAGAGTAGTGCAGGAGGTGAAGGGTAATTCATAACAAACATCAGTGAGGATCTTTAAACTGTTTCTATTGATCAAGAAAACAGATATAAAAAGCATTACTAAATGCGCCTAGTCTCTATACATAATGCAGAAAGTGAGACTGAATAACGTAGTCCTCACTGGTACACCAAGCCCCTTTAGTAGTTCTCACTGGTATGCCAAACCCGTTTATTGGTAATCAACTCTACCTGCTGTTAGAGCTTTTCTTTTTAAAGCTTAATGACTTTTTTGAACTTTGAATAGCACAAGGCTGAGGTCTAAAAACTGGTTTGAAAGATGAATATGCATACTGAATGAAAGGGAGAGCATGGTGGTAGTGGGAGGAGAAGATGAACTCAAAATACCCCTGGGCTAGTTGAACAATAGCTTCTTGACAATAGCAACAAAAAAAGACCCATAAAAGACAATCTACATGTTTCTCTACCGAAGGCTTAGGTTTTGTAGGAGGTGTTAAGGACTCATACCAGCAAAGAGCAACTAATTTCAAATATCAGATATGCATGAAAAAAAAAAAATCATGCAACAAAAATGGGCAAACATCTGTTACAGAAAGAATAGATCAATAGATAAACAAAGGCTCAAATGAGAATCTCACCCTACAAAATGCCCTCCCTTGTATCAGCCCATAAGGCACCGGTCCAAATTGCCTTGAATCCCTAGATTCATAAATGTTATCCCCCTGCACCCAAACATGCCCCTTCGGCACCTAAAAATAGAACCCATTGCGAGCAAAAAGAAAAGCCTGAATTAAAAAAGCAGAGAAGCACAAAGATATAATAAAATGAAAGTCAAGCAACGAAATCAACAAACAAAACTTACCAAAACAGTCTTAGACGAGAACCCCTTGGCGGGATCAACTAGGAATGTGACGGTATCGCCCTCAAGGCCAAGCACCCTCTTCGTGACGGTCTTCATTGGGTTCTCCGGCGAACGGAGTAGTATAATGTCACCCACGGAAATCAGGCTCCAGCGAGGGCTGATCCGCTCCACTGCCACAATATCTCCCGTTATGTTAATGGTCGGCA
Source organism: Dendrobium officinale (assembly GCA_019514585.1). NCBI lineage: Eukaryota > Viridiplantae > Streptophyta > Magnoliopsida > Asparagales > Orchidaceae > Dendrobium > Dendrobium officinale. The sequence goes on from CM033697.1 coordinate 6,611,427, forward strand.
GCATGCTCGGACCTCGAACCTGGAAAAGATTAGTGTTCAGGGACAGTCCATGCAAATAGATTCGGGAGGTGGAGGGGAGAGAGAGAGAGAGAGAGAGAGAGAGAGAGAGAGAGAGAGAGAGAGAGAGAGAGAGATGACCAGAGCGATGCTGCAAACGTAGTTATTGATAACATGGACGAAGCAAACGGTCTTGGCCACGAGGACGACGCGATCGAAGGCTTCTCCAGCGATGCTACTCCACGGAACGGTAGCGGCACGGCGGAAAAGGGACGAGAAGCGACCCGCCGCCATCGACTTCGGGAGAGGAAGATGTCCGGCGGAGTCGAGCGTGACAACCAGAACCGTCGCGGGCTAATCGAACGGCTGTGATGTCTTCCCGCTGCTCTCACAGGCCTAGCCCAAGCCTACAAAAGGCCTGTCTATCACCGAACATGGGCCTGGGCTGAATGGGCTCTCACAGACCATGTGATGTCTAGCAATTATTATATTAAATAAATAACTTTTTATTAGTATTATCTTCAACCCATTTAGTTTCCTCAATACATCAAATATCTATCTTCGTATTTATCAAAATATTTATTAATTCAATTAATTTGTCAATAAAAAAACTTATATTCCAAATTTCTGTCCTAATTCTAGTTTCATATGCTAGCTTCTTTGTCTTCATCAGTCCATAATTACGAGAACCCTGGCTTATTTAACATTGTAATATGGAGTCAGTGTAGGGGTGTAAGTGAGCCCAGCCGGCTCGTGAGCCGGCTCGAACTCGACTCGTTAACGAGCTCGCGAGCCGAGCTTATCGAGCTTCGAGCTCGAGCTCGAGCCTACAATCGAGCTCGAATGCTTAACGAGCTCGAGTTCAAGCTCAGCCTGACTCGACTCGAAAGCTTATCAAGCTACTCGATATAATTATATATATATTATATTTATAATATTAATTATATATATAATAATACCCATCACATGCATTGATAATTCTCAAACGAGCTCGATCTCGAGCTCGAGCTTTTCAAACGAGCTCGAGCTTTCGAGTCGAGCTCGAGCTTGATATTTTCTAAACGAGTCGAGCTCGAGCCTACTAATCGAGCTCGATCTCGAGCTCGAGCTCGAGCTCATTAAGGACTAAACGAGCCAGGCTTGATAAGGCAAATACTCGACTCGACTCGACTCGTTTACACCCCTAAGTCAGTGCAACGACCCTTGCATACTTATTGTATTCAAGCTATTAAGTTCATCGCTTTTAGTAAATGTCCTAACATTAACATAATGTATTAAAGAATTTATGTCATTATTATTCGACAAGTTTTACTCTGGTTGTCGATCACCTAACGCGACCAAAAATAGTAAAAAATAATACCCTAATAATTTTTTGCATGCCTAAGAATTTATTCGCATGTAGGTTTTATTAGTTGTTTAGAGCTCATCTTTGTAATTGAAAGGAAAGAGATTGGATTGAATAATTTCTTAGCAAAATTTACCTAAAAGAATATAAGACATGCCTTTTAAATTTTTTAGACAATTCTTTACATGCTTACCAATATTTTATATTGTTAACAAAATAAATATATTTGCAAATTTTGATTGTTGTCTTTGTAAATACAATAAAATTTGAGCTGAATTTAGCTATGAATATAGAGTATCAACTCTAGAATTTTTACCTTTTCTTGTAATATATCTGCCAATCTGAACTGCAACACATACTACAGCTCAAAGATCTAAATAAAAATTTTTAGTATAAAAAAATTTATTAAAATATTTTGCACTAAAAATTTGTTTTAAAAAAACATATAGAAAAAAATTTATTCCAAACCAAATCATAACTTCCTAAATTTCGGTTTCATATGCATTATAACTCAGCACTCATTAATCACTTTTTTCTTTTTGTGATACATCATCAAATAATTTTTGTGATAGGGCACAAATCTCGAGGCAATTTTGAATAAGAAACTTCCAAAATTAAATCAAGGATCATCCAAACTCCGATTTCAATAAATTTATAGTCGAACTGAACGTCTCAAAAAGATGAACCCAACGACACTTAATTCAATCAAATCCGAGCTTAAATGAGTCCAAATTAAGAATCCAAAGCACATTTGAATGGTTCAAATCATGAAATAGATGACCAAGCAATTTCCAAATGTAATATGGTTATGGTTTAATCAAGAGTCTCGACAAGAAAAATCGAACAAGTCTCAAGTCGTTGAATTCTGAAATCATTATGACACTCAAATATTCGATAAATAGTTCTTGATATCGGTTGTCCATTCAAAATACTTCCAACATGCCCTTGATCTTCTCTCTATTTGCTGGCCATACAAATCCAAAAACAATAATAAATAGAACCCTCATTTTTCTTTAAAAGAGCAAGCATGGAAGATAAGGAAGAAAGGAAAGGAAAAGAAGTCAGCGTTCTCTTGCCACCAGACTCCTCAACCACCATCCGACCACTGTCTGTCATCTGATTTTACCCAGACTTTCGCTCGACCACCAACTGACGCCGAATTTATGCCAAGCCACTAGCCGTCATCAAACTTCCATCCTATCCCTGTTCATCGTTAGATTTCAACCCGACAGTTGACTATTGTAATCTAATTGTCCCCAAGTTCCAAGACAAATCAATTATTTATAATCTATTCAAACACTAGTGGATTCATTTCAACTGGGCAAAGCACTGTGATTTTTTCCTTTCAGGATTTTCCACGTAAAAAATTATAATATTTCTATTCTTTCTGTTTGTGAGCTAGATACTCGTGCAACTCCAAGATAAAATATTTTCTTATTTTACCACCACGAATATTTTATCCCGCAACATTTTCAATAAGATTAAATGTGCCATAAAAACGACCAAATTGCATTAGGAGAAAAGCCTCGAAATTTCATTACAAATATGGCATCTGAGCCTTATGTAAACATACTGAACTCAAAACACAAAGCAAAAACAAATTTACTCTAAATCCCCTATAAACCAAACACTTACAAAGACACCCTTACAATTTTTAATGAAACTCACAATAGCCAGAACTTTACTTGGTGCCATTGGCAGCCACCTCTTCATCTGAATGCAAAGGAACAGACTGTGCCTGCAATAGTATCATAGCAGAAAAACACAAATATTAGTTGAGCAGATCAACAGAGATTTTCTTATCAATTCAAGACCATTTATACCAACCAGATTACGGTATTTGAGTGCGTAGAACATCTCCAGATAACGCTTTGTCTCACGCCTATCAAGGTTAGAAACATACTTCCAGAAGCCATAAACACCAGATAAAGTCATCAATCTCTCTGAGTAGAGCTTCCAGGTATATCTGCATAAGAGAGAATAGAATTGATGAGCTTCAACACAGTAGCCATGGTGAAATTCATAGTTTTTAATGGGTTGATTGAAGGTTTACTTCTCCTCGATTCGCTTTATGGCTCCATTGGAGATCTTCTCCCAGTGGGCAGAATCCTCCTTGCACTTCTCAAAGAAGTTTACGAGCAGCTCAGCAGCCTTATCGCCCTGGTAAGGATCAATGTGGAAACCAGAAACGCCATGAACTATGATCTCCCCTGGACCTCCATGTACAGTGGCAAACGTTGGAAGTCCACAGGTCATAGACTCCACAACCGTTAGCCCAAAAGCTTCATAGAACGCAGGCTACAAGCAAGAGACATAATTATTATCAAGCATTCTACTTTACAATGATGCAGATAAGATATAAAAATACCTGAACAAATACGCCCTTCTTGTCTGCAATGAAGCGATACAGTTCACCATTGCGGACTCGGTTCATCTGGGCAGAAATCCATCTGATGTGACCGTTAAGCTTGTACTCTTCAATAAGCCTGTACATTTTCTTCATTTCCTCTTGTTCCTCGAGATCTTTGGATGCCTTGGCATGATCCCCAGCAACCACCACAAGATTAGCAAGCTCCTTCAATCGAGGATTCTTACCATAGAACTCAACGAGGCCAGTAATATTCTTCACTCGATCGAGCCTAGCCATGGAGAAAATGATAGGCTTGTTCTTCTCCTTCAAAACACACCTGAAATCATTTGGTAGACTCAGTTATAAACTAAAAAATTATAAAAGGAGAGAATAAGATTAGGAACTCACTTGTGCTCACTGTTCTCTACATCACTAAAGATTAGCTCTTCAATTTCAGGGTGAAGGGCTGTAAGCCTTTTGCTCTCCTCAGCATATGAGAAGTAGATTGACATGTCAGCACCAGGGGACACAATGTTGAACTTCGGATCAAAAACATCGATGCCATGAACGACTCGATAGAGCCCGGGAAGAGTGAAAGCAGTGTGAGATTCATATTGACCAACAGTAACCTTGCTGAAATATGAAATATATTAATAATCTTTCTCTAGATTTCACCGTTAAAATATACTCCATTTTAAAAAAAAAATTGTACCTTCCAGCAATCTCTTGGAATGTACTTGTGATTATGAAATCAGCATGGTTCATGGCAATAAGATCAGCAGTGAATTGACAAGAGAAATGATATTGATCCTCAAAATTCTTCCAATAGATATCAGAATTTGGGTACTTGGTTTTTTCCAAAGCATGGGCGATTGTACACTGGATATAGCAGAATATAAGCAATTGTTGACAATAAACAATTCATAATTTGAGAAAAGAAAACTTTGTATTTGAAAACCTGAGTAACTCCTAATTTGTGTGCCAACAAAGATGCTACAAGATTGCCATCACTATAGTTTCCAATTATGAGATCTGGCGTCGCCTGAAGCTCTCTAGCCAACTCGTTTGCCACATCCTACTCTCAAAAACCATTCAAATCAGTGAGCTTTCAAAACAAGATCAAACTCCGTTAAGTTTATGGAAATATAGAGATCAGAATCTAACATCAGCATAAGTCTCGAGGTAAGGCCACACTTCGAAACGCGATATCCATTTCCGAATAATTCCTTTCTCGGTTCGGAAAGGAACTCGAAGAATGTGTGTGTGCTCAGTACCAATAACCTTCTCAAGGTGCTGACCACAAGTAGTTCCTACTGCATCTGGCAGCAATCTGGTCACCTGCATCAGAGAGCATGAATAAATACTTTTCTCTCAAATATACTGATATCAGAAGGGAACAATCAAGACTTACAATGAGAATCCTAGGAGTGATATCAAGTCCCTGTTGCTTTATTCTAAGAAGCATTTCGTTCTCCAACGCCCGAACTTGATCCAAGATATAGACAACCTGCACATCAAAACCATCATTCAGATCAAAACACATAGAAGGATGAGCTGAAACATTGAGCGAATTTGTCGAGAAAATCACCTGGCCACCAGTGTCAGGATAACCCAAAACATTAGCTTGTGCGAAGTAGCCATGAGGAGATAGGATAACAACATTAAACACCATGGGAACTCTACCAAGGAAGTTCTCCAAGGTGCATGGATCAGGTGCCTCAAGAAGATCAAGGAGAAGATGAATGGTCTCATGAACACGCTCGGCGGTATCACCCCATCCTTTCTCCAAACCAAGCTCTTGGAACCTACATATAGAGAATTTTTGGTCCAATGAAAAAAAAATCTTTGATGGTGCCTACCGCCAGTCTTCATAAATGTATAAAACATAGATGAAAGATAGCCACTGAATACCTATGGTTAAGCTCTGAATAAGGGGTGTCCTGTGGGATGGCCAGTAGATGACCCTCAGCCTTCCTTAGTGCAGCTTGGAGAGCACTTAAGCTTTGAATTCTGTCATTCAGCATCATACTCTGCAAGTCAAATTTAAAATTTTACAACTCAACTACAAAAAGATCCAGCTACACAGGCTGCTCATTAAATGTGTTGATGTTATCGGCTACAACAAGTCGCCGCTACATCTATCACATCTATCAATACGATACAAACATAAAGCTTCTGATGCAGAGCATCCTAGCTTAAATCGTTCCTTAGATATATGTTATCTAGTTTGTTACAAGCTTGTTATAGGATTCTAGAACTTTCTAGTTTTCTCTAGTTTTCTACCTAATTATTATGTATAGTATGATGTAAGAAGAGTTGAGACATTGATGAATATTATATGAATAGAAGCTTAGTGTTTGGTTTATTCTCTTGTTCTTATAAATCCTTCAAGCATTCTCTTCTTTCAACGATCCAACGATTATCCCTCCACATCAGCTTCCTTATATTTCCCCAAGTTATTTTAGTTTACATGATTTTGTGCTACATGGTCATTACTAGTAATTTTGCAGTCTTAACATGATCTACTACCGTGCAAAAAGTTCAGCTAAATGTGTTTATTCTAAATCTAACCATTCCACATGAAATAATCAAGGCTAGGAGAAAACTTAACATAACAGAGAACTTACCATTCCATTGTAATGGTGATGCCTCAGGAAATTAAGCAGAGGATAAAGGCTCTCCTTATCATGGAACAATTTGGAGGAAAGATGCCGATTCAGAAACTGCACACCATTACCAATGGATTTTGAAAGCGAGGGGCGAGGGAAAGAAGCATTGAAAGGCTCAAAGTCCAGCTCTAGAGTAAAGTTGCTCTGAGATCTGGAAGAAGAAAGAACTAACTTAGTTTAACTTATAATCTACAAACCTTGACAAAGATCCATGAAATTTGAGAACCAACCTCCCATCGACCAGCTCTTCCTTGAACTGTAAGTACTCAGGCACGCTCAGCTCCTCCACAGCCAATTCACTCACATTAACCCTCACATATTCCCACACTCCAGGCCTTGGTCGGATGGCCAGTGCCACCCATGGAGGTACAATTATGGCCTCCTGTAAAACATGCAAAGAATGATGCGGATAATCAACAGAAAGTGACAAACTTTCACACAAAACACTTGAGAAAGGGCAGAAATGAACATCCATAGATCGAACCTGAGCAGCTTTGAGAACATCTTCTAAGACACCATCTTTGAGCTTCTGACGATCTGCTTCAGGAATCACTGAATCATACTCAGCCAAAATCTGGTGGGGTTGTAACATCCCTTTCCCTTGTTTGACAAACCTACACGATTCAACTCTCTGCATGAAATTACTTCAACTAAAACTTATCATGCAGATTCAATTGTTTTTAGACAGCAAAAAAAAAGTTTTTTTAAAAATGATTAAGCTATTATTACTCATTGGCGACTCATGCGTATGAGATAAATTCATGAATATAATATTAATGATGATGATAACAGTGAAACAGGAATAGAAAAGGGAAAAGAACTCAGTACCTTGAGAAGAGGGCAAGCAACTCATTTGTGTGAGCTGAAAGAGTGTCTCCAAGCCGCTCACGAACGCTATGAACGCGGCCCAAAAATCTATTATCAGACATGGCTCCTCTCCTCCTCCTTTACAGATTCAGAAGAACTAACTACATATTAAAATAGAAAGTACAACAACAGTTTGTCAAAAATCTCAAGCAATATCTATGAAAGTTCAGATCTTTGACTTGGCAACAAAGCTCACGAACATCTACATAAGAACTATCAAAGTAAAGAGTTTCATAAACCTCATGTCAGCAGAGATCATCGTGCATGGCAAGTGAAGCAAACAGATATTTTATAAACTAGAAGACTAACCGGATCTAATCTCAAACGAACAAATTTGGGTAGATCTTAAGCAAGAATCCTGTTTTATATAATTTTTTTAATATAATTTATAATTCAGAGATGGCCAGGAAATTAAACCGGTTCCAGAAAACAACGACTGAGGTCTCGGCCACCTAGTAATAGGTGCCCGGCCACGTTTTACTAAAGATAAGGTGGGAAAAAAGGTCACCGAGGGAGAAATCAAAACGTGATATTTTTTGCCAAAAAAATAAATTTTTTTTCTGGGAAGGACGGATCTTTCGGAGTTTACTGAGCCATGACACACAAGAAAATCCTCAGCATGATATGAACGGGCTGAAAAGAACTAAGTTAGAAAGCTGATATTTTTGGGATGACGAAATTTCATTTTAAAAAAATTACTTTTTTGCTACCAACTCAACTTCTCCTGCAAGAAAGATAAACTACTGTGGAATTTTATTGTTTAAAACGTCTAAATATTTTCTTCGCAGAGTGCTTACAGAATGAAATAGAAGGCTGTGGAAATGGAAAATCCAAAAAACCTCCTGAAATCAGGCAAACCTCTTTTTCGTTCAGCAATCAACATAAGGTGCAGTAAAAAGTTGCTAATTTTTTTATCAATTAGTAAATTTCTTCCAAAATCATACACCCTGCGTTCCACAAGAGCAACTGAGCAAGAGCTCCCTGTCTCTCCAGAGACTATATTTTTCATATAAAAAACCGTAATTTTGCCATTAATTTATGTTTAAAATCTCCCCACCATAACTTAAAAGTTCCATCCTTCTTTGGTGTGTTGAAGCTAAGCAGGAATCGCTTAGAAAACCAAGCAAGAACTAATAATCTAAGTTCAAAAGACTTCATTTCTACAGGACTTTCGGCAGAGGAAAGCGACCTTTACCTTGCTGAAGACCAAAATGGAGACAATAATGGAGAAAAAGCAGAATGCAATAAGAAAAGAAAACGGAGAGCAAGAAAACGGAGTGAACGGAGTTATGAGCAATGGATGATGAGAAGAGCTGATCTTGGTCCCTTTAAATACCCGAAAAAAAGATGGATTGGACCTCATTTTTCGACCTGTTAGAGCTCACTAGTTGCTGAATCATCGCTTTCGCCACCCAAGAGAGAGAAAATGATCGATATAATCGAGGAAAAAGTTTCTAAAAAAACTTTGTAGAAAATAATGCTTTACGGACATATTCATAATTAAAAAAAAAAAAAACTTCATATTTTGACAATTAAAATAATATTTGACGGTTTATATTTAAGATTCATATATATTTTCAATAAAATATATAATAAATATAATTTATTTAAATATTTAATTTTTCAGCTAGTTGGTATAATGATTTATTCTCATTCTTATGCAATTATTAACATATAATTGATTAATTGCTTTAGCTATTACTATTTTTTGTCTAAGGTTTTGTTTGAAAGGGCTTTCTTACTTGCTTTATAAAGCAGTTTTTTAGTACAAAATTTTTAATGTTTGTACTAGAAAGCTGCTTTTATAAACAGTAAAAAGTCACCACAAACGATGCCTAAGTCTTGTTCTGCTTTTTTTTAAAGAAAAATTAATCATATCTTACGAAGGTATATATAAAAAAATATTTATCTATATTTCATGAGAATATATTTGTAATCATATTATTTCCCTATTATCATATAATTAATGGCATATAATTGATATATTATTATTTCCATTTCTATTTCTCTTCAATTAACACTTGCCTAAGTGGTCATGTATGCATATACGCAAATAAACTCACTTAAATATATAATTTTTGTTTTGGTATTCTCGTTGCCCTAATCTATTGTATTAAAGCTCTTACTCTCTAAGTATTTTCTACATTCTATTTCATCCCTTAGTTTTATTCTTTACAGTCCATCTTAACCCAGGTTTCTACACATTTACTTACTCAGCAGCCTGCTAGTAGGGTCGAATGTCATCCAATGCCAGATCTGGAGTCAATATGGTCGACGAAAATCAAGCACCCGAAAATAGAATGAGAGCTAATCTATAGAAAAAATTTTAAAAGGGGCAAATTTTTGAATAAACTTATTCTATGATTATTTATTTTTATCAAATGCCTAAATTTTCAAAACTCTTATATTTAATTAATTCTACACTCCTAATGCATCCAAATGAATAGACCTTAAACAAAAAATACATTTAAAATATAAATTTATTAAGATTTTTAATTTTTATGACATATTGTGGGATAACATAACATATTCTAAAATTTCATTCACTCAAAACTCTTATTTTTTTTTTTAAAAAAAATATTATTTAAATAAACAAATTTTTATATAAATTTTCATAAAAAGTATTGCAATAGTCTTGGAAAAATAAAAAGTGCAAAACCGCTCTTCCGTATATAGCCGCTGGTTTTTGCCGATTTGGCTCAACCAAGTGGCTAACGACGCATTTATTCCATAAAATATAATTTAATTTATTTAACTTTGCATATTCAAATTTTATTATGCGTATTATTAAATTTTTAATTCAGCTGATTTTTTTTTTCCAACCCCGTATAAATCCGACCACCTTCCCAGTTTGAGTGGTAGGTGATATGGTCACCCCTTCGCCTGAGTTGAAGAGAATTAACACATTCACAGTTTTATACTAAGATTGTCCATCAAATATTTAGAAAATTCTATTTAAATTCATATTGATTTAAGCCATAATAACTCGGTCTATTCGACTCAATTCAAAGAGAATTTATCTCAAGCAGGTGATTATAATTTATGAACTCGTCCCAATCAGATCAATATGAATTATTAGTCGGTCATAGCGACCACTGTATATGTAGTGATCCTTAGTGACTTCTCAACAAAGAACAACTTCACGAACTTCTTAAGATAAATTATCGATCAACTACTCAACTATTCGACTATCAACATATGTGAAGTTGAAACTTTTGAAGAGCTTGACAAAACATATATAATTATTTTATTTTCTTAGATTTTAGGTATGCATATAATTATTTAAAAAACACTCAAATTCCAATTTACGCCTATAAATAGAGATCAAGGGATGAGCTAAATTTACATATTTATTAAGATCATTGATGCGTCATCAAAACATTATCTTAATCGGCATGAATCTCGATGCAAAATCAAGTTGGAAACTTCCGAAAGTAAAATTGGGACCATCTGAACTCTAATTTCAGCAAACTTATAGTCGAATTGATCGTCTCGAGAATACGAACCCAACGACACCAAATCCAACCCAATCTGAGCCCAAATGAGTCCAAATCAAGGACCAGAAGCATTGTTGGAAGGTTCGAACCACAATTTGGTTTACCAAACGGTTTGCAACATTACATGCTTATATTGGATTCGAGTGGCTCAAAGAGACAAATCCAACGAGCCCAAGATCACAGAATTCCGACATCATTAAGACCTTTAAATGTCTAACGAACAGTCCATAATCAAGGGATTCAACATCGGCCGTTTATCCAACCACTCTCTATTTACCCTTGATCTCTTACCCATTTATGGGTCATGCCACTCCAGAAATCTATAAATAGGCCCCTCATTCTTTTGAAAAAGAGTGATCCAAGCAAGAAGAGAAGGAAAAGGACGAAACTCCTCCTCGACCACCGCCTGAGTTCCGTCGGACGACCGCCTGTCATCGTTGCTCTGCCTGACCACCACCTGAGGCCCTTACTCTCGCCGAAACACCGCCTGAGGTCCTCACTTCCATCAGACCAACGCCTGCCGTCGTTGCTCCGCCGGACAACCACTTAAGGCTCTCACCTCTGTCGGACCACCGACTGACATCGTTGCTACGCCGGACCACCACTTGAGGCCCTAAGCTCCGCCGGACCACCACTTGATGTGAGACCTCGTTCCCTTACTGTTCCTCTCTGACTTGGATTTTCCTCCCAGGATCGTCCGGGACGATATTGAGATCGTCCAGGCCGATCTGTACTGTTCAAAATACCGTCCTGAAAATAGTTCTGGGAACCGTCCAGGACGATTGATTTTGGTCTGATCGTCCCGGGACGATTTGGCGATCGGCCGGGCCGATCAGCCTAATGATATAAGCAAATCAGCTCGTTTTGAGGAGAGAGAAAATCAATTTAAAAACAAAATATTTGATTTGAGGAGAGAGAAAGAGAAAGGGAAAAGATGAAAAGCTTGGTTTTGGAGGCCGCGGAGCGCTTTTCGTCCGACGTCGCTGTTGGGAAAAGTGTAGATCTCGTGGTAAGGACTCTGAATCCTATTTCTGTTTTCAGAGATATTGAGTTTTGACCGAGTTGTGCATTGTTTTGTGTTTTCGTAGTTGAATTTTGGACATGATTTTGATTTGACACAACTTTCACCGCACAACTTTTGGTATGTTATAGATATGACTATTGTACACGATTTGAGTATTTTCTACGATGATTTTACCAGTCGGAATTGATTCTACGCGATTTTAATTGAATAGAAAAATATCATGACTTGATTTGATTTGGATTCTATAGAATAATAGTCTTGTATTGATGTCGTGGATATTCTACTGTAATTTGAAGAAATTTGGAATTTGTGCCTTTTTGTAAGATTTTTGTGTAAATTTTACAGACTGTCGTTACTCTGCCCGATTTTCGTACGATTTCTGATTTTCCCGAAATTGATAGATTGAATTGATATGCGTATGATTATTGATAGGATTGTTCTAGATTTCTTTAATATTGCTTATTGCATCGATTATTGTATTGACTATTGATTGAATTGATTGATACTGAAAGACAAGTGGGAATCTGGTTGAACGTTGGTTGGAGATTGATATTGACCTGTACAGGATGGTGGGCCGACGGGCTTTCTTTTAAACCATAGATCATCGATATAACGATTGGGAGTCATAAGGAGTTTTATATGCCGACGGGCGGCCGACGGGCAAAAGAGTGACGACTCTTATTGATTGAAACCAACGTACGGATATCTACAACAGCAATATGGATTCTACAACAGCACTATGGATTTCTACAACAACACTATTGATCATAGCTAGTGTTTGTGCTTGTCGAGTAAGACCATTGTATGGAATTGGATGTATACAACATTGCATCGTATGGATTTCCTGATATGCATTGATTTATTGATTTCCGATTGATTTATTGATATTGATGGATTTATTGAATTGATTTATTATTGAAAGGATTTATTGATTTTATTGATTGATCATTAATCATTGATACTATTGATTTTGCATTGTATTGACTTGCTACAATTGATTTATCGTATTGCTTTTCCGATTGATATTATCGATTTGATTGATTCATAGATACCGGCACCGATATTGATATGGATTATGCGTATTGATTCATAGACATTGACACTGATATTGATATAGATTGTACCGATTGATAGATACCGACATCGACATTAATATAGATTATGATATTGACATATGGATATTATTGATACGACAGATCCTGACATGCTATTGATACATTGATATATTGATTCGTCGTACCGATTATCGATTGATTGATTGAATGGATTGTTGCCGTATGGATTTGATTTATCGTAGAATAGATTTCTTTATGGAGCTGATTGTATTGATTTCTATTGACCTGATGATTTCATTGTATGGATTTGTTTTAATTGCTTATTGAATTGATTCGAGTTGTTCTATGGATTTCCCTGCTGATAGAGATAATTGACTGGAAAGTGCTCTATTGATTGAGATGATTTCCCTATTGTAGCATCGTACGTCATCATTATTGAATCTGTCGTAGTGTCATTGAATATTGTATATTGATATCGAGTAAATCGTATTGAATAATTGGATTGACTGATTTGCAAGAGTACGTTCTGACACGAGTCCCTTATTGAATTAATTGATGCTATTGATTGCTATTAATTGACACAGACATTCTATTGATTAGACAGATGATATAGATTCAACGAATTGACTAGATGACACGATTGATTGAACTGATAGTATTGATTGATAGACACTGCTACGATGGATGGATATTGACTGGAAGCACTTATTGATTTGATTGCTGAGGCGTATTGATTTATCGATGTTTTTATCGCTGTATTGATTATTGACTATTGATTTCCGTACTGCATTGACTACTGATTTGATTTCCACTGTACAGACTTGATTTCATTGACTATGGATTTCCGCATTGCATAGACTCATTGACTATTGATTGACTTGATTTGATTGACCTGCATATTGATAGCATCGCCGTGCTTTGATTTCAGTTGTAGGCTTTGGTGACCTGCTGGACTTTGTAAGCTCATTATATGTGGTTAATATTTTCAGGACCGAGCAAGGCAACTGGAATGGAGTTCGATCAGAATGTCAGATGAATCCTTTCACTATTGATATCTGGGGCATTACAATTGGTATCAGAGCAAGTGTAGTGAAAGGATTTGATTGATAGTTTAATAGAATGGATTCATTCTGCATACATAGTGATTTACATGTGATTGATTGCATTGTGTGTTTGTTTGGATTTCGACGAGTTTTGATTTCGATCTGGATCGATTTGTTTTGCGTTGTTTTTGTCTCGTACCTGTAGGAAAATATCGGGACGATATTTTTCTAAGGTGGGGAGATTGTGAGACCTCGTTCCCTTACTGTTCCTCTCTGACTTGGATTTTCCTCCCAAGATCGTCCGGGACGATATTGAGATCGTCCAGGCCGATCTGTACTGTTCAAAATACCGTCCTGAAAATAGTTCTGGGAACCGTCCAGGACGATCGATTTTGGTCTGATCATCCCGGGACGATTTGGCGATCGGCCGGGACGATCAGCCTAATGATATAAGCAAATCAGCTCGTTTTGAGGAGAGAGAAAATCAATTTAAAAACAAAATATCTAATTTGAGGAGGAGAAAGAGAAAGGGAAAAGAGGAAAAGGTTGGTTTTGGAGGCCGCGGAGCGCTTTTCGACCGACGCCGCTGTTGGGAAAAGTGTAGATCTCGTGGTAAGGACTCTGAATCCTATTTCTATTTTCAGAGATATTGAGTTTTGACCGAGTTGTGCATTGTTTTGTGTTTTCGTAGTCGAATTTTGGACATGATTTTGATTTGACACAACTTTCACCGCACAACTTTTGGTATGTTATATATATGACTATTGTACACGATTTGAGTATTTCCTATGACGATTTTACTGGTCGGAATTGATTCTACGTGATTTTAATTGAATAGAAAAATATCAGGACTTGATTTGATTTGGATTCTATAGAATAATAGTCTTGTATTGATGTCGTGGATATTCTACTGTAATTTGGAGAAATTTGGAATTTGTGCCTTTTTGCAGGATTTTTGTGTAAATTTGACAGACTGTCGTTACTCTGCCCGATTTTCGTACGATTTCTAATTTTCCCGAAATTGATAGATTGAATTGATATGCGTATGATTATTGATAGGATTGTTCTAGATTTTTTTAATATTGCTTATTGCATCGATTATTGCATTGACTATTGATTGAATTGATTGATACTGAAAGACAAGTGGGAACCTGGTTGAACGTTGGTTGGAGATTGATATTGACCTGTACAAGATGGTGGGCCGACGGGCTTTCCTTTAAACCATAGATCATCGATATAACGATTGGGAGTCATAAGGAGTTTTATATGCCGACGCGCGGCCGACGGGCAAAAGAGTGACGACTCTTATTGATTGAAACCAACGTACGGATATCTACAACAGCAATATGGATTCTACAACAACACTATGGATTTCTACAACAACACTATTGATCATAGCTAGTGTTTGTGCTTGTCGAGTAAGACCATTGTATGGAATTGCATGTATACAACATTGCATCGTATGGATTTCCTGATATGCATTGATTTATTGATTTCTGATTAATTTATTGATATTGATGGATTTATTGAATTGATTTATTATTGAACGGATTTATTGATTTTATTTATTGATCATTGATCATTGATACTATTGATTTTGCATTATATTGGCTTGCTACAATTGATTTATCGTATTGCTTTTCCGATTGATATTATCGATTTGATTGATTCATAGATACCGGCACCGATATTGATATGGATTCTGCGTATTGATTCATAGATATTGACACTGATATTGATATAGATTGTACCGATTGATAGATACCGACATCGACATTGATATGGATTATGATATTGACATATGGATAATATTGATACGACAGATCCTGACATGCTATTGATACATTGATTCGTCGTATCGATTATCGATTGATTGATTGAATGGATTGTTGCCGTATGGATTTGTTTTAATTGCTTATTGAGTTGATTCGATTTGTTCTATAGATTTCCCTGCTGATAGAGATAATTGACTGGAAAGTGCTCTATTGATTGAGATGATTTCCCTTTTGTAGCATCGTACGTCGTCATTATTGAATCTGTCGTAGTGTCATTGAATATTGTATATTGATATCGAGTAAATCGTATTGAATAATTGGATTGACTGATTTGCAAGAGTACGTTCTGACACGAGTCCCTTATTGAATTAATTGATGCTATTGATTGCTATTAAATGACACAGACATTCTATTGATTAGACAGATGATATAGATTCAACGAATTGACTAGATGACACAATTGATTGAACTGATAGTATTGATTGATAGACACTGCTACGATGGATGGATATTGACTGGAAGCACTTATTGATTTGATTGCTGAGGCGTATTGATTTATCGATGTTTTTACCGCTGTATTGATTATTGACTATTGATTTCCGTACTGTATTGACTACTGATTTGATTTCCGCTGTACAGACTTGATTTCATTGACTATAGATTTCCGCATTGCATAGACTCATTGACCATTGATTGACTTGATTTGATTGACCTGTATATTGATAGCATAGCCGTGCTTTGATTTCAGTTGTAGGCTTTGGTGACTTGCTGGGCTTTGTAAGCTCATTATATGTGGTTAATATTTTCAGGATCGAGCAAGGCAACTGGAATGGAGTTCGATCAGAATGTCTGTCGGACCACCATCTGAGGCCCAAAATTCTCCCAGACCACCATGTGACGCCCGGACTTCTTCCGGACAACCACCTAAGGCATGGACTTCTGTCGGACCACCATCTGAGAATCAGACTTCTCCCATACCACCACGTGACGCCCAGACTTCTGTCGTACCACCACCCTAGGCCTGGACTTCTGCCGGACCATCATTTGAAGCCCAAACTTCTCCCAGACCACCATGTGACGCCCCGACATCTGCCGGACCACCACCTGAGGACTGGACTTCTGCCGGACCACCATCCGATGCCAGGACTTGTCCCAGACCATCATGTGACGCTCGGACTTCTGCCGGACCACCACCTGAGGCATAAACTTCTGCCGGACCACCACTTGAGGCCTGGACTTCTACCGGACCACCACCTGAGGCCTGAACGTCTACCTGACCACCGCCTGATGCTTGGAGTTCTACCGGAATACCACCCTATAATTACGAGCTTTTAGATTCCGGTCTCCTGCCAACTACGATTTTTCGGACCCCTGTCTCCTACCGACTTCGATCCTTCCGACCTCCATCGACTACTATGGTCCTTTCGATCTCCATCACATGACAATAATCTTTCTGATCCCAGTCTCCTGTCAACTATGGTCTTTTGAGCCCCTGTCTCCTACCGACTACGGTCCTTCCTACCTCCATCACCTACAATGGTCTTTCCGATCTCCATCACCTGAAAACAGTCTTTTTGACCCCAGTCTTCTGCCAACTACGGTCTTTCAGACCTCTGTCTCCTGCCGTCTACACTCCTTCCAATCTCCATCACCTACTATGGTCTTTCCGACCTCCATCACCAAGTGACGGTCTTTCCGACCTCTATCCTATAGACTATGGTCGTACAAACATGTCTATATTGTAACTCCCACCATGTAATGCGCTCTATATGATGTACATTTGTACCATCAAGCCAATGCCTTCTCCCAAGTAAGAGCCTCATTTGTAATCAACTGCAAATACTAGTAGATTAATTCAAACTGGGCCAGACCCCGTGATTTTTTCCCCTTTTCAGGGGTTTCCACGTAAAAATTCTAATGTCTCTTATGAATGCAACACTCTCTCTCCCTCTTATCTGATTGTGTGCTGGATCTTTGTACAACGTTAAGATGTTAAACTATATATTTCTCTACCGCCACGAATACTTCAGGACGCAACAACCATATATATTTTATAAAAATTTCAAACTTTTATCAAAGAAAATTTTGTCTCTCTATTTTTTTTTTTCTCTTAATATTTTCAGAGTAATTATATATAATTTACGGGTTATTAATTTACGTAATTTTCTATAAGGACAGTTACTAAAATTATTTTCGGCCATCATAAAATATTAGCTAGAATATTATTACATTAATGACATCATAATTAACCAATTTTGAGCTCATCTGATTTTTCTCATTAAAACCCTCGTCTAACTGCAAGAACATAATATCAGAAAATCAATTGATATTTTAAGCTGTCAATAAATTTTCATAACTTTTTTATTGCTTTTTAAATCAGAGTTTTATGTTTTATTTGGGACAATTTTTTTATTGTTTCTTAAAATAATTTTCGAGTAAAAAAATTTTAATTTTTGCACAAAAAATCTGCTTTAAAAAACAATAAAAAAAATCGTCTCAAATGAAATCTGAATTTTTATACTAAAATTATGTTTAAGACTAACTAACCTCACCCCTCTTATTTCAAAAAATAAAAATAATGCAAATCGCATATACTTACATGCTGATGGTTTTTCGGGTCAATTGGGAAATAATTGTGTCATTAAATGATGATTCATTCATGTGGGATGTAATGATGTATGTTATGCCCTACTGATTGTAGACATGATGGGGGCATCCAATGCGCATCCAATGTGCATGATGACAAATCCAGTTTTCTTAATATGGATTCTTCCATGGATGAATACAATGTCTTTTTCAGAGAAAAATAAGACTGGCCACTGTCGTACTATAAATATTATTTACTAAATTTGTCCCAATAACAAAAAATAATTTCGAAAAATAAAAAATCATTTACCGTAAAACCTCTCCCTAACTAATTTTCTATACGAATTATCTATATTTTAAAATATTTAATATATATATATAATAAATATTATTAAAATAAATTAAAATTCAAATAAATACAAAATTATGGTATTTAGGTAATATTGTTTTTTCTATGTTTGAGGTGTACGTAATGCTTACATGATATATGACGGTATTATCATTCAAATATTTTATTTACAATTGATATCATCACTAAGTAACTAAAAGAGTAAAAATATGTTATTGGGAGGCTAAAAAAAAATGTATGTATGACATAAAACTAAATACATAGGATCATAAAGCAAATTTTATGCAATTTTCATGATTATAAAATAAATTTATTGTTAAGTTGAGAAAAAAATATATTTGATTTGAGATTAGTGACATAAATGAAGAATTTGTATTAAGTTAATCTCAAAGTAAATTTAATGATTTTCAATATAGTGATGTAAGAAAAAGAATTGTTTGAACCAATCAAAAATTTAGGTAGAAATTTAGATTGCATTTCCTAACCTTTTTACAAAACAAGTATTCGGGTTGAACCACAAAATTATTTTTTACCCAAATATTATCCATTTAATATCTTTTTCTTTTTAATTTTTTTATATTTGTAGGCAATTTTTTTTTGTTTTGATCAAATATCAAAAACATTATATTTAATAAGTTATGAAAAAAAAAATAATCAAAATAGTTTAACGGGTTCGATTTAGGTTATTCGAGATGCTAGTAGATTGGGTTCAAGTATATATTTTTGACTCATTTATTAAATAGATATGATTCAGGTTGATTGGATTCAAATTTGATCAATTTAAGGATGAACTTGAACTTGATTTGTCAACTCATTTTGAAACTTTAATTGTGATATATATATATATATATATATATATATATATATATATATATAAAAGCTTACTCTTTATCCTGAGGAAAATGAGTTTTCCATATTTAGTCGAAATAAATCTGATATTTACTGCTATTTTGTCAAAATTGTTTTAAAATTTTATTGCGTTATCAACTCCCATATTTTTTCTTTAAATATTATGGTTGTAATTTCTTATAATTAATTTATATTAAAATTTATGGTAACGATAAGAGAAAATAATTGTCAGTTGACTGAACCGTAAATAAATTTTTTGTGTGCTCTTATTATTATTATTATTATTATTCTTATTTGTCTTGTTCGATCACGGTGAGCATTTGCATATATTCAACTATCTCAATAGCTATCCCTCGTTAAAAAATATTCATTTTATGATTTGAAATGGTGGAAATCATGGGAAAAATATATAATTAGTTTATATAAAAATTCATTTTGATACTATATAAAAAAATAATCTCGATTGGAGGCATGAATAACAATCCAATGAAGTGTTCCCGATTTTGACTGCATTATGGGGGTATGTCACTCGAAAAATTTATAGATATGTCACACCCTCTACACGAAAGCAAGCTTCGACCCCTATCTTAAGATTCAAAAGAGCTTAGAGGCCTAAAAAAACCCCAAAGCTTTTTCAGGCTAACCATCGTCATTAGACCACTACCTAATCGCCATCATCAAATCACCTATCTACCATCATCATCAAACCAAAGATTAATTATTGTCATCATACCATCATGACTATCGACGTTGGACTATTTTTACATGATTATAGTCATTCGAACACCATCTCCCAACACGGCTCTCCAACCATCGTCCATTTATCAGGATTCTCAAATCTCCATCTCTCAACCACGATCCTCTGACCAACATCGTTGATTACAATCCTTTGACAACCATCAGTTTATGACGGCCTCCCTACCATCATTGCCCACTAATTTGCCCAAGAATAATCACCCTACTTTGATCCTACGACCATCATCGCTCGACTACAATCCTCCAACCACCATGTCCAACCATGTACACCCAACCTATATCATCTTACTTCAGTTCTATAGTCATCGTCACCCTACTCAAATCCTGCAACCACCATTGTCCAACCACAGTCCCTTCGCCTTCCTTGTCTGACTTCAATTTTAGAAAAGATTTTAGTAGACAATTGATATAAAAATTGAATATTGAGCATTGAGAGGCATAGATCATTAAATTTAAAAAATAAATATATAATATTTATGCACATACATGCAATCTTGATCTATTGGTTGAAAACTTTGACTATCAATTAAGAGATTCTGAATTTGAAGCTTGCATATGTGATGTATGTATTTATCGTAATGGTCCTAAATGTCCTAAAAAAAATCTTACACATATGGGCCAAGATAGATAAAGCAACCACATAAATAGTTACACATATTGCTTAAGACAAAAACAAGGGAAAGCATCAATATGTTGAAAGGCTAAGCCAAACAATGCTCAGATAATCTACTCTATGACATCAGAGCATTCGTTTGCTGACAATTTTCTAAAACTGAAACATCAAATTTATTAAATAATTTTCCGTTCATAATTTTTTATTTTTTAATAAATTTAAAAAAGTATTAAAAAAATTCTTGCTATTAATTTCTCCATGATTTCAGGAACGCATAAATTTTGATGAGCTGATAAAAATTAAAATAGAATAATGTATAATTTAAAAAATTATCAATTTAAACAATTTTAATAAAAAGCTAATTAATAAAATATATATTCAGATAAGTTTTAAAATTTTTAAATTTATAATAATATATGCATTATACTTATTATAAAATAATAAGAATTTTATTATGAATAAAATTTAATTAGAAGATCTTATTTTCCTCCAAATATTAATTGACACCTAACCCACCATGAGGTGGGCTATATCTGTGCGTCGCTTTCTTACGTTGGCAGGATGCAGACCTTTGAATGATTGATAATTTCTTGATATATATCTATGGTCATCATGGACGGTTCTGATTCCCCCTGCCGATCATTTATTTTGGACGGATGCTAAACTGCCACGTTATTTAATTATTCTACTAACTTTATTCGATTTTTTTATTATTTTATCATTATATCTGATAGGATTGAATTTGTCTAAAATATCGGAGACAAAATGGTTTTTTTTTCATGTATGTCATTGGTATGTCATAAAAAATCATCATATCAAGTACTAATCTAGAGGTATATTTGAATTGAAATTTTTTAGAATTAAATTTAGGACAATTTGAACTCCGATCTCAACAAATTTATAGTCAAACTGAACATCTTGATAAGATGAACCCAATGACACTAGATCGGTCCAATTCAAGGCCAAATGCGCTCGAATAGAGTGACTGAAGTATATTTAAAAGCTTCAAAGCAATAATTGAGTAACCAAATAATCTTTAAATATGACATGCTTGTAGTTAAATCGAGCGGATAGACGAGAAAAATTCAACGAGTCCAAAATCACTTAATTTTGACATCATCAAAGAATTTAAATGTTTGACAAAGCTCTATAATTGAAAGATACAATATTAGTTGTTTGATGGAGCACTCCAACTTTGCCCTAGATTTTTTCTATATTTATGGAGCATTCAACTCTCAAAAAGTTATAAATAGACATTCATTCTTCACATGAGGGGGAGGAAGGAGGAGAAAGAGACATATAGAGAGAACTTTCTTTGCATTTTCTAGCCAATGCCGTTGACAAGCACCACGAGCTATTGCTGCTGATGACCATCATTGTCATCGACGATCGACATTAGAAATCAACAGCATCTCTAGAATAATAATAAGATTTTACCGTGTTGTTGGATATATTGGCATGTATGTGGACATCTACTTTCTAGAATCACTATAACATGAAAATTAAACTTTGTTGTTGGGTATAAACTGTCTCTCAGTGACCGTTTAATCTTCGTACTCTCTCTTTCTACTTGAGCAACAAAGTAAAGAAAATATTTTTATCACTTACTATATGGTGAATTTTACAATTGAGCAGTCCCTGTAGATTTTTTCCTTTCTAAAATTTTCACCTAAAAAATTATTTGATCTTGCTATTTTCATCTGTACATGATGAATCTTTATATAACATTAAGACGTAAAACACGCACTGTACCTACTCAAATTTTGTAGAACACAACATTCATATAATTATTACATGTTTAAATATTAAGATTTTATTGATGTATTTCCTATTTGAGACAACTTTTTCACTGGTTTACTTTTAAGAAAGAAATCACAATTTCATTTGGCTATCAATATCTTACTGCTTTAAGATATTTTTCGTAAAAAAAATTAAGATGAAGAACATATTTTTGTAATTAGAGTAATAAAGTTGATTTCCACTCATTCAACTTCATAAAATATTACAGTCATCCAAAAAAATCTTAAGTTTTTTATATTTTTTCTTTTAAAAGCTTTTGTATTTAGTCACAATTTCAATATTTTTTTAATGAAATAAGAAAATATCTTTCAAATTAGTATTATTGTTTTACCATCTTTCAAAGTATCTTTATAGCTAAATAAGGTGATTATTCTGTGCAATTATCTATCATAATAATTGAACAGATCTGAGTCATGATAAGGGATTCCAAGTCGAAATCTATACATAGATTATAAAATTTGGCTTTATATGCCCTAGACATATATGTATCTTTCCTTCTTATTTGGCCATATATGCTCAAATATTCTTTTAAGATGATAGTTCTTTATTTTTGAAATATGTGGGAGATGCTGTCTCTCTTATATCCACAATAATATTTGAATAAGATTATAATTTAGGCTTCGTTTGGGACGGCTTTCAGGTACAAAGTACGCTAGCAAATTATGCAACCTAGAAGCGCTCGGGTCCATAGCGCTGCAACATAGTACACAAAAAAATTCTCGTGTACAAAGAAGCCGAACCCAAGCTGGAGGAGGACCCCCTGCAACCTCTCAGATAGCACAATAGACTAAATTGAAGCCCAAAACAACAGTGCAACCCGATTGTTCAACACAATCAGATTCCCCGCATAACTAGTACAATCATCTTGCTGGTTGAATATTTATCTTACAATCTAAATGATCTCATCTCAGTTTTCATAAACGTATTTTTCTTCATAAACAATGTATATCATAAAAAATGTTGAAGGAACCTTCAATCATATACTCTTAACATTATTATCTAAACAATATAAATTATTATGCAAATGAGTGAAGATCCAATAAAAATATTTTTTTGCAATTTAACAATATTATCATTTTCTTATTACCTACTATTGAAAGATATTCAAAAACAAAAAAAAATGATAAGTATTATCATATGTTAGAAATTTTACGGGGGTAGAATATATATTTTATCAAAAATGTAAGAGACAAAGTAAATAATGAAAAAAATCATGTGGTCTGTCCAAGTTTTACTAATCCAATATGTTATGGAACATATAAGAACTATCTTTCTTTATAATTAATGAAGATTGTATTATAAATAATTAAGAATTGTTGTATGATTTCTGTTGTTGGGAGTACTTAATCCTCAGAAGTTAAAGCACAGCAGCTGGATCCGGTGTTAATAGCCTAGCAAAAAATAAATAGATGATGGATGTCTCATGGTGGCAACAACAAATTATTCGTTAATAGTGGTCATTAGCGTTGATCGTCAAAAAAATTGAGAAATTTAGATCTTAAAATTTTTAAAATAACTTTAAGATGAATATAATAAAGAGACCCACCGCGGCTTAGCTCGGTTTGTGGGCGTGCTCAGTTGGGAACCTCCCATCCCGAGTTTGATTCTCTCGAGCGGTTGTCACCCTTAAGTGGGGGCCCTAAGTACTGGTTGCTGGTACTTTAGGCGTGGGTGGCCCGGTAGGTCGGTCGGGGTTTACGAACAGCTAAGCGCGCTCGGCCAAGCCCGAGCGTGATAGCAGACGATTTATCGTCATCATATATATATATATATATATATATATATATATATATATATATATTAATAAAGAGAAAGCATAGAATATTTTGATATAAAACTTTCCATCAAACAAATTGAGTGAAAAGCCTCAATGGACCCTACATGCATGAATGATTATCTGAATCTCTTACATAATAAATACATAAATAAATACGCATTTATATTATATATTTCAAAAGGTTAAGCGTCCAAAGTTAATCTAAAATCCTTTCATGCATAAACTTATATTATTATTATTATTTATAGTTATATCACTTTCTAATAATGGAGACAATCTGAAATAAGTGGTAAAGGTTATGAGAGTTTAAATTTGCGAACGCAGATTTTTTTTTTTTTTTCATTTTGAAGTACTTCAAATTAAAATTGAATAAAGTGATTAACATTAAATATAAGATAATAATATCTGTATTTATGTCCTAATCTTTTAAAAAATATTTTTAAAATATTTGTTCAAATTTAATTTAGGGATTTTTTTCGTTTAAAAAAAGGTCATTACCAAAAAAATAAAAAAAAGGCTTTCACAGCACTTCTGAAGTCCATTTTCAGCTGGTTGAACCGCCAAATGATTCCAAAATCACTGCACAACCGTTGTAATTGATATTCGCTGCAAGGAGTTTTCGTAGCAGTTTTGCAACCGATAAGGAATGTGTTTGTGTAGTGATTTTAAGGTCAGGAGAGAAGAATGAAACACGGGAATAAAGGGTTTGGGCGGTGCGACTATCACATATTAAACAATTTAGGGCCTTAGGAAGATTATTTTGTTTAGTCTATTGCAGCAGTTTAAACAGTACAAATGGAATGATGACGATTTAAACCGCTTCTATAGATCATCTATAACCGTGATTTGAAAACCGTTGCAATTATATACCGCTAAAAAATGTAGTTTTTAATAATGAGTTAAAAGTATTTCAAATACAAGAATTTTAAAAATATTAACATTTGTTCTAAAGTAAAATAAATATATAGTGAAATTTAAAGATTTTTGGAATTCACCTTACCGTTCAAGTTTGTTATAATAGAAAATCGTCAGATTTGTTTGATTTTCAAATATATAGCAAATTCTCTTCAATCATATCTGGAAGCCTCTGCTTGTTATCACCACAATTTATTACTCGTCATTAGTCACAACTCTCCTTCAAAATCATCGATCACCACCCGTTCGCCATCGCTAAAAGTAGGCCTCTATGGTCATCTCCAATGATTATTATCATGATTGCTCATCTACTAATCAATACTATCGCTAAGCTTTACTCTATAATCTTGTTTACGTCAAATCAAATAAAAAATAATCCATAATAATTTTACACTCAGCAAAATTATTTTAAACACTTTAAATATATTATATACATTTTATTTTAGTGTCTTATTATTTTGTCGTCTAATAACCGCTCCTTTAATAGGAAACACAATTTGTGAGGCGTATTAAAATTTAGAAAGCAACTTAACCCTTATCTTATAATATTATTTAAAATACAAATATTTATAAGCTTCTCCATATATGTATTAGAAAATGACAACCCACATAGAAATATCAGTAAGCTATCAAGCTATGAAGAGGACGGAGAGTGGGACCTGGTCTGCTGTCCCGCGGGGGCGCCTCCAGGCTGGCTGAGACCCAAGCGTGGCTCGAGAATTATGGAAGCTTGTGGGCCCATTGAATTTAGTATTTTTAGCGCCACTTAAAGCTACTCCAACAGGGCACCAGAAACGGAGACTGTGGATTGGGTGGAGACAGGGGCCCACCACGTTGCCGAGTTCGCACGTTAATGAAGAGAGAGAAAGAGACTGAGAGAGAAATTAAACGGGTGGGTCGGATATTCCAATCAGCGTCCGAACTTATCTACACCTGCAATCACGCACGCACCAACTTATCACGAATAATTATTAGGTCCGGGGACACGTGATGTAGCTCTACATCTAGACGTCAATAACATATCATCATCTGCTCTTATTTTTTATCGCGCGGCCCGACAACCCAGAACCGATATTGTTATGTATTGACTGATTTGTGCAGACCGAAGTATTGCTAGGTATTGCTCGGTATTGCTCTGTATTGGTCGGCAATAACGAGAAATATCAATCTATCAAGACCAATACCTAGCAATACTGAGCAATACCTATCAATACCCCGGTATTGTTAGGTATTGCTCGGTATTGTTAGGTATTGCTTGATATTACTAGGTATTGGTCTTGACAGAGTGATATTTCTCGTTATTGCCAAGTAATACCTAGCAATACGAAACAATACCTAGCAATACCGAGCAATACTGAGCAATACCCGAACATAGCAATATCGGGTTCTGGTCTGGGTCGGGTCATCGGGCCGTGCGATAAAGAGTAAGAGCACGTGGCGACATGTTATTAGCGTCCGAATATAGAGATACGTCAGGTGTCCAGACCTAATAATTATTCACTTATCACACCCACACTCACACACTCTCTCTCTCTCTTATTAATTATTTTTCTTATTAATTTCAATCAAAATTTTATAAGAATAAATTTTAAAATAATTATAAAAATTTAAAAAAATTTCAAGCAAAAAATAAATAAAAATATTCAATTATATATTATGTTATAAGGAGTTTCAAATATCTTAAATATGTTCTGAGTGTAACAGAGTATTTTGATCTCATATGTGTAGGGCTGCAAATGAACCGAGCCGAGCCGAGTATGTGAGTGTTCATGTTTGTGTTCATTTAATATCAGCTTGTTCAAGTTTGGTTCATGTTTGTTCGAGCTTTATTATTTGTGTTCATGTTTGGTTCATTTAAATTAATTAGTGTTCATGTTCGGTTCATGTTCAATTCATGTTCGTTCATTTAGTGCTTATCGAGCTTGTTCGCGAACATATTTAACGAATTTTTGTTTAACTATCAAACAAACACATTCATGAACAAACACATGTATAATAAAAGTAATTGTCTATGTAACAAAGGCAATGATTATTTATATTTATTAATTATATAGTCAAATATTAATTATTTTTATTGAGCTTATTCATGAGTTCAAAATTGAACACGAATCAAGCTTTTATTGAGCTTCTTATCGAGCTTAATGTCAAGCTTGTTCACGAACTTCAAATTATGTTGTTCGCGAACATAAATGAGCCGAACGCATTAGTGTTCAAGTTTGTTTATTTAAGAATCGAGTATTTAAAATATTGTTCAAGTTTGTTTGTTTAGTTAATTAAACGATTACAAACGAGCTTTAATCGAACCGAATAACGAGTAGCTCGTCGAACGTTTGGTTCGCTTGCAGTCCTACATATGTGATACTAATCTCATAGCAAAATTTATAAGCTTTAAAATTCATCATGATACATAATGCATTCGAATTTTTCTATACAATTTTTTTATTTAATTTTTTCCCGATATTGGATAAGGCATATGAACTATTTCGATAAACTATTTGTATTGGTTTAACCAAACTTCTATATCACTCAATCGATATAAATAGATAATTACACTCACATGCATGCATGTAAGTATGTATGTGAACTTTTTTTTAAAAAAATTATAGCATCAAAAAACAAGTAATTAGTTGCATTTTCTATATATCATATTTATATAGTTTCTATATATATATAATGGAAATGTTAGCTAATAAGAGAAAGAGAGACTTAAAGCTCCTAACATACAGACAAATTGACACACATATCAGATACGTAAGACTCGAACTCAATACCTCTTGATTGATAGTCAAAGTTCCCAACCTACAAACAAACTCACACACACATCATATACGTAAGACTCGAATCGAAGACCTTTTGATTGATAGTCAAAGCGACCAACAGACTTTGATGAGCTGCATAACATTATAACTGTAAATATATCTTTTGGAGTTATTTGACCTATTGTTCGGAAAAAAGCTTCTGAGCAAGCAAATTTTTCACATCAACCACTCATGACCAATCCAAAGTTTTAGAGGGTCCCATCATAAATGCCCTAAAGCTATAAATTTGCTTGTGAACTAATCAAAGTTAATAAGAATTATACTATTTTAAGAAAAAAAATTATGTAAAATAAACATTTAATAATGCAAGTGGATCTTTACTTGTTGCCAAAGTTGGAGTTATAAGCTTTTTTAAATAGAGTAATTATATAATTACAAATGATAAGCTATCATTAAAAGTAACCCCAAAACATAGATAATGCATTAAAAATAGTTCTAATAAAGCCTTTGTATGTTATGCTTACTTTTTAATGCTTAATTTTTATGAAAATAAATTATCATATATTATTTGCGTATACTATGTACTTATTATTAGTCAAATCAAGTTCTTGCTTAATTAAACTAGTTTATGCTAAGCTTGAGCTTGGCTCAAGTGAAATACAAGGCATTGGCTTGACTCGAATGTTCAAGCTCGACAAGAAAGTTTGAGATTGATTCATTTTGGAGCTCAATTTTTTTTTTTTTTTTTGAATATGGGCAAAGATAATTAGATAGCATAATATGTTAATCAATCTAGCTCGAGCTAGCATAATATATGATCTTGAATTCAAGTCAAACTCAAGCTAATGAAGACATTATTATGTGCGGTCATCAGACCGTCTGGATGCCAATTAGGACGAGTCGCGTCATCCAATACACAGCGGTACACTATAACTATATACAACATATTGGTGATATGACGTGTCTTGATTGGCCTCCAAATAACATCCGGTGATCACACGTAATAATTTCATGAA
The DNA here is from genome assembly GCA_019514585.1 of Dendrobium officinale. Lineage (NCBI taxonomy): Eukaryota > Viridiplantae > Streptophyta > Magnoliopsida > Asparagales > Orchidaceae > Dendrobium > Dendrobium officinale. Next base: position 6,640,469 of record CM033697.1, read on the forward strand.
CTCGTGGCACCATAGGCTCAACTCGTGAACTCACTAGCAAGTTCATTAGAATTGTCACAAGCCAACTTAACTCACTTAAACTCCTAACTTATATAAATTACTTTTTGGGGAAAAAAATGCAATATTTATTTTATACTAATTAATGTGACAAAGTTAATTCAGCATAAAACCAAATTAATTCATAGTCAATAGTGGTTTTCAAAAAAAAAAAATAATAATAATAATTAGACACTATAAAATTAGCTAAATTCTGAAAAGATATTTAATAAAGACGACAAAATTAAGGTCGATATATTAAATAACAGCAAATAGAAGAAGACAATATCCAACAAGCTACATCTGTCACAAACTGGACCACTGAGAAGAAACATGTTTTGTAATGGATATATTTGCAAAATTTGAGATTTCAGAAATATCGCATAGTAAATATTATCAGCAAAATAAAATAAAATGTTGATTAAATATTATATAAATGGAATTAATTAAAATATATATTATATTTATATGATAGTAAATGCCTCCCTTTCTCCGTTCTGCAATGACATAAAAACATGCATTAATGCACGCAAATTATCTTTTTTTCTGTTTGTTAGGAGTTTTGACTATCAATTAAGATCGAAGTTTTAGGTTTGAGTCTTATAGGATAGGGAGATATTGTGAGGACAAAATTTTTAGAAGAGGTCATTAAGTGTAATTAAGTAAAAGGAGGATTATTTAAGTTTAATTTAATAAGTAAAAATGATAAAATGAGATATGTGTCGTGTGTGAAGAGACCTAAAAATTTTTCCTATTGAACTTTCTGATAATCATCACTAATAACCGTCATTAAGAACTACATCCGACTATTATCACTTAAATAGTAATATCTAATATTATTATTGAGCTTGAACTATCTTCTTATAATTGCACGTTTTTTTTTTTTAATGATGAATTCAAGAACATAACAGATAAATGTATGAAATTTCGAACTAACGCAGCTCACTTTGATCTGTTGGTTGAGAGCTTTGAATATCAACCAAAAGGTCCCAAATTCGAAGCTTGTGTATGTGATACGTGTCTGAGTTTGCATTAATTGACCTAAATGTCCCAAAAAAAAAAAAAAATTTAAACTATATAAAAAATGATTTGAGCTGAGAAGAGTTAACAACATGGTGTAATAAATGCATGGCTCCTGGCGAAGTTACTTTCTTCGAAACATATTGCTCATCTTGATTTATTGGTTGGGAGCTTTGCCTACCAACTAAGATGTTTTGGGTTCGAGTCTTCTATATGCACTGTATGTATGAATTTCACTTTTTTTTTTTTTTTTTAGACAAAACAATTTTATTGATAAAAGAAGATGTTACAACAAAAGAAGTCAAAACAGAAAATAAACGATGAAAAACATTAATAGAGGAAAGGATGCTAGTAGTTAGTTGGGCTCAGTATTTGGCCGAGACTACCAGTGCCCCACCAGCACGCACGGGCCATCCAATGAGGTGATAATAGCGTCCAGTATACGATGCACCAAAGGTTGCCGCAAGCAAAAGATAGGGCACGAGCCCCGGCCACATCATAGCCCCAAATCACCACGGACAAAACGGCGAGGACATCGAGAGCCATAAACCAAAATCACGGCAGAAGTAACACAAAGCAACAAGACATCAACGCCTACGACGGCCCCTGTCACGGCCCTTTCCACGACCCCTACCACGAGACACCTTCGAATGACGAACATTAACACGAACCAAAGAAAAATCATTTCCAGGGTCAGATCCCCCGCAAAAATCCGAAGACATGAAACCAAAATCCGACTGATCAGATGCGAAATCACCATCAGTAGAACCATTTAACCAATCCCTTTGATCCGACCTATCACAACATAAAGAGTTCACCATATTGATCGTTTCAACCGCATGTACAGGAACATTGACGAACTGATTCGAACTTTTAGAAAATTCACTTAAATTTTCCACTGGCGCATTCACTGCAGTATTCACATCCAAAACAGGAACATCTAAATCACCAGATTGAACAAACGGCGCAACCGGAGCACAGCCAGGGGTCAAAACAACATCAACACCAACACCAATATCATGTAAGGCAACAACCCCCAACCCGATAGGAACATCCAGCAAAGCAGGGGAAACAGAGGACGGAGCAGTAGACTCCACAGCACATCCAACATCAGGATTCAAAGAAACCTCACCATTTTCCGCAGTAGCAGCATTAATGGGAAGAAAATTAGGGGAAGGAGATAAAACAGTTTCAGGAGGATTAATATCAAGATTTAACCCGACATAATTGACTTAAATGTCCCAAAAATAAAACATTCTCTGAATCAAGATAGCAATAGTATGGCATAGTAACTTTGCTTTGTTGATTTTAAGTCACTCAATCATCCCTCTTTCAAATAAAAAGGATATCTCAACCGTTCTTAATTTGATAATTCTCGATTCCATCCACCATCATTATAGCGGTTTCACTTTCTTTATAATTTATTTTATATAAAATGATACTTTCTTTAATTTTTCAAAAAAAAAAAAGACTTCCTAAAATTAATGAAATTTATCTTGACTAAATTAGACTAATCTTTTATTTTTTATGTTAAAGCATTTCACCTTTTTTTTCCTTTAACTTTTATGATTATATGGTCGAAAATATAGAACTAGGCTGAACTTTTGTGATTGGTTGGTGGAGAGTCCCTCTCTCATTGTGTGCGGAATCCGAACGTGTTCATAGACTAATCGGGGCATGCCACGTCACTGGGGCCCAGTGCATGATGTGGCGCATCCGGATTTGCCTCCGAATACATTCGGATTCCGCATGCAATAATTTCTCTCTCCAACAATTGGGTCCCTTGTTCGAGGCCATCTAACCCCTCTAACACTTAGTTACAATAGGGTCAATAGGTCCTGTCGCAAGAAGTTATATATTTTAAAAATATTAATAATCAAATTTGAGAATTTAGACATATTTTTAATCTTTTTTGGATTTTTTGTTTAATAATTGTAAAAAGCCTTCGATCGACCCTTTCAAAAGATTTATGAAAGATCAAATTTTGAATTTAAAAAAAAATACAATACAAGAAAATAGCTTTAGAAATCAAGAAGAAAATTGTAAGTTGTAACAAATAAAGTCTAAAGAGGTTTATCATAATCACGTTTGTAAAATCATACTTTAAATATCAATTATTTATGTAGGAAATTATCAAACAATTATTATTATTATTTTGAAATATATTAAAATCTCTGGTTAAAGATTTGTTTGGATTAGCTATTATTTTTTCAGGGTTTTTACATTCATAACATCTATTTTTTTTTTTTTGTTATATATCTAACACCTAAACTATCATATTTACTTATATACCACATAAACAACTTTCCTAACAACTGAAATACCACTCCGTTACGTTACAGTCAAAACCCCACCCTATCCTCTACGAGCCTGTTCTTTTTACTGTGTGAAAGCTTATCCAACAACACGTCGCCTTGATGTGGTTGATCGCACGAGATGAAGAAATAGAGAAGATGTGAAGGGGTCGTTGGATAAGCTTCCACAGGGTAAAAGGATCGGGCATGATGGGGCCAAGTGGGATTTTGACGAATGACCAAAATGTAACGTAGTGGTATTCCAGATGTTAAAAATATTATTTGGGTGGTATACAAATAAATATAAAAATTCAGATATTAGATATACAATAATTATAATTTTAGGTGTTATGTATAAACCCCTAATTTTTATTAATTTTTAAAAAAATTTATAGCTGGAAGTCTTTTTTAGGATCATAATTGCTAACATATACTAATTTTAAAAAAATATATACTTTTTCAACTTAAAAAAATATTTTCCTCGTACGAGTTTCAAAATCAACTTTTTATAAAAAGACTTCAAATTTTCCTAACAGAAATCAAATTAAATATAAAATAAAAGTAATAATTAACTTTTTTTTCAAAAGTGTTTCACCTAAATTTTGATTTCTTGAAAATTGTGAAACTATCGTACCTAAAAAAATTATGGGTGAGGCCGAAAAAGTCTTAACGCTTTCCTCTAAAATTCAACGCTATTTAACTTTCTTTTGGCTTTACTTAGGGGTAGGGGTGTCAATATTTGACACGACACGAAAAATCGACCCGGAAAATCCGGGTTGAATTCGACCCGATTTCAAAACGGGTCGGGTTCGGGTTCCAGAAATCGACCCGTTTAAAAAACGGGTCGGGTTCGGGTTGACCCGGCGGGTCAACCCGCCAACCTGTTTAATTCGAAAAATTTCGAATCCCGCCTCTACCCGCCGCACCCTCCCCCCCTCGCCCGCGTGCCCAGCGCGCCCGATCGCGCCCGACCGCACCCGCGCTGTCCCCGCTCGCGTTCGCCCGACTGCGCCCGCGCGCTGTCCCCCCCGCTCGCGTCCGCCGCCGCCGCCGCGCTCGCGTCCCCCGCCGTCCCCCGCCGTCGTTCCGGCGCCGGCAACCTAAACCGGGTCGGGTCGGGTCAACCCGGCAACCCGCCGGGTCGGGTCCGGTTCGGTTTTCCGACCCGTTTGTCTACCCGGGTCGGGTTAGGATCGACCCGTTTGAATTCGGGTCAGTTTGGGTTCGACCCGAACCCGACCCGTGACCCGAAATTGACACCCCTAGCTTCACTACAATTCCATAAATTAGGCCGCCTAAATCAATATGGTTAGTGAACTAATCCACTGCTAATAAACCTTTAATTATCTGATAATATGCTGCACCTCCACTAATCAGAAGAAAAAGCCCAGCCCAAAGCTTGTAAACGGCTATAACAAAGCCCAGCTAAAGCCTACTTATAATTAATCAGCCCATTACTAAATTAAAGAGTTGACGAAATAATAAGAATATAAATAATTTTGAATAAAAAGTTCATTACCATCAAGGGTGGAAGTAGCCTTTCATTTTAGGAAGGGCAAAAATTTCATATAAATGGACAAAATTAAAAAGAAAAGAAAATAAAATGAAGATATAATTAAAAAACTCTGCAATATTTTCCTCAAAGCTATTCATTTGATTATTATTTAACGAGTATGAGCAATAACATTTTCGAGATCTCAAAAATCAAAAATTCGCGAAGAAGAGCAAACATGAAAGCTGTGTTAGCCGTGAGCGGGCTGTTAGGCCAAAAAGGGGACAAATTACTTAAATGCCCTCACTTATAATTTTTCTAAGAGGGGGTTAGCGGAACTTGGTTCCGCTGCTGATTGCAATTATAAAAAAACTAGCTACTAAACCCTCTCAATCTTCAAATATTTAAAGAAACATTTGTTATAAGAATTTTGTTGTCAATCACTGAAGGTTTCATTTGAGACGGCTTTTCTATTGTTTTTTTTTTTTTTAAATAAATTTTTAGTACAAAATTTTTTAAATTAAGAGGATTACTGACCAGTGGTTTCTCAAAAGTAAAATCCAATACTAATCCAGTTGCTAATTAGCTCCATTAGATTTGTGATCTGTAATATCATTATTATTATGGTATGTTAATTATGATTAAAATCTTAAATAGAGGTGGTATTGTGCATCTGTGATTAGTCGCCTGTTAGTTGTGATTAAATATTTAAGTTTATTCTCTCTTTAATATAGAAATAAAACTACTTTAATCACTCTCACTCCAGTTGATGAGCATAAAATGGAAATGGGCAATGTAGGCAACGATTGATAATTTTTTTTTTTTGGAATTGGGTATCGGCCCGCTGCCACATCAGCTTGTGACGCGCTTGGCGGTGTCCAGTAATCCCTCGGTGAGCCTACCAGCAATTAGCCTCACAGGTGTAAGACCTACAATTATTTTCTCCCCCGAAGAGGTCGTACCGTATGAGAGGAGATTCAAACTCGGGATGGGGGTTCCCAACCAAGCTCACCCACCAACCCACCTAAGCCTGGTGGAGTCCAAAAAAAAATTTTTTTTTTTTTTGGCAAAATCAATCTCATTATTAAGCATCAATTGATAATTGGAGTAAGGTAGTAGGAAATGACAATTGTCGATATCCATTGATGCCAGGTGGCAAGAAACGACAAGTCACTGATAATAGGTTGTATGATGTCAATTCATAGGCGAATTATTACGTCCGGTGATCGGACCGTTCGGACACCGATCCAGACGCACTAGGTCACCCGGATACATTTGACCCCATGTGTATCTGGATGATGTGGCGCGTCTGGATTGGTGTCCGGACGAATCCGGCACCGAACGTAATAATTTTCCCAATTGATAGCATAACTAAAATACTTACAAAATCACTTTAGTCTATTAATTGATAGCTTTGACTACCACCTAAGAGATTTTGAGTTTAAAGCTTACATATATATATGATATGTGTGTCAGTATGTGTCTACTTTAATTGGCCTAAATGTCCCAAATACTAACATTTACGAGTGAAATTTTAAGAGAGGAAGACTTTTAGGCAGTGAACGTAGGTCGATCTCAACCAAACAATTATAAAAAACGTGATTTACCTTTCTTTTACTTTTCTGCATTTTATTTCCTGCAAGCTTAATTTTCTAAGATTTGTTACATGATCATATTGTGATTGCTTTAAAAAATTAATCTAAACAAATTTTTCGTAAATTTTTCTATTAGTCAAAATATTCATTTTAAATTACTTTTAAATTAACCTTTTGTATTTTATAGCTCTAAAAAGTTTTATTAGTATTTTTTGTATTATTGTTGTTCAAAACTATAATTATTTTTTAATAATATTTTTCATTGCATATTAATTTGTTGATCTTTAATTAAAATTTTAAAATAACCCATTAACTCTCACTCTTGATTGTGCGCAAAACTTTGATGAAAGTCCAAAATAAAATCTTCATCTTTTACCCTCACTAAAAAGGACAGATTATTATGTGTGGAGTTCAGACGCATCATGAAGTCAATATAGACTTACCACATCACTAATGCAGTGTATAACTGTATATTGGATGCTGTGGCGCATCGACACATCTGCAATGTTTTGCAAATTATTACGTCCGGTGTCCGGATTCGTCCGGACACCAATCTAGACACGTCACGTCACCAAAATACACTGAGACCCAGTGTATTTGGGTGACATGGCATGTTTGGATTGGATGTCCAGACATCCGGTAACCGAACGTAATAATTCGCCGCAATCTTGACGTACATTTGTAACAGGATGAACAATTTTTGCGGAGATAAAAAAAAATGCCCGAATCAATCACAATTTCATTTCTTCTAAAAGTAACAGCGGCTTTAAGGAATTTAGATGGTCAAATATTTCTTCACAGCACTAAAAAAGAAGAGAACCCTGTCAAGTGATGCATTTGCTTGTCAAGACTTTCCAAAGGTGATTTAGGCTTCATTTGGTGCGAAATTTTATATATATATATATAACAGTTTTTTTCAGTAAAAGAATATTTTGAATTAAAAAGGTTTTATGCTAAAAAACTATCTTAAATTATAATAAAAAAATTATCTCAAATGAAAACTTAGGCTTCGATTGGGATAATTTTTTTATTGCTTTTTAAAATAGAATTTTATATTTTCCCAAAAAAATTTTTAAATTTTCCCAAAAAAAAATAGAATTTTAAATAAAAATTCAAAAATTTTATACTAATTTTTTTTTAAGAAATAATTAAAAAGTCGTCCCAAACAAAATATTAACACTTGCGAATGGGAAGAATTCTAGCACATTAGAATTTTTGCGGTAAGCGATTGGGGAAGAAGACGATCGAATAATTGGAAACAAGAGTTACTATCTCAATCTTGGACTATTGATTGAGTGCTTTAGCTATAATCACAAAATTTTGAATATATGACCTAATATATATATTTGAATGAGTGTATGAATAAATTCGCTAAATGTCTTACCAGGAATGCAAAATTTACAATTTATTTGAATTTTCAAATAAACATAAAATTTTAAATTATAGTTATGAGCTAACTGTTTTCATTCTTGATTAAATTCAAAAATATATTTTTCTCTAACAAATGACATAACCGCTTCGTTTATACATTTTTTTTTATAAAAACCTACCTATTATAAGAAGCATATAACACCTCTAACATAATTGGGGCTAGGGGTGTAAACGAGTCGAGTCGAGTGTTTATCTTATCAAACCTGGCTCGTTTATAATGAGCTCAAGCTCGAGATCGACTCGTTTAGAAAATATTAAACTCGAGCTCGTTTGATATTATAAAAAAAAATAAGTTGTCAAATATTATAAAATATATCTATATCGAGTAGCTTGATAAGCTTCAAGTCGAGTCGGTTTGAGCTCGAACTCAAGTTCGTTTATGATACGAGCTCGATTGTAGGCTCGAGCTCGAAGCTCGATAAGCTAGGCTCGCGAGCTCGTTAACGAGTCAAGTTTGAGCCGGCTCACGAGCCGACTCGGCTCACTTACACCCCTATTTGGGGCTGACAAGCTTACTATCACCTTGATTTTAACACAATCAACATTCATCAATCTCTCTCTCTCTCTCTCTCTCTCTCTCTCTCATATCTTGCACCCAAGAATAATGGTTTCCATAATCATGAATTAACATTTCTCTCAATTTAAAACTAATTTTTTTTTTAACATTTTTTTAAACCAGAGCCTTATGCTCAAGACAAATAAAAAATAATGCTAACATTCTTTTTTTTTTAAATCATTCATAAATATTTTAATGTCCTACTTAGGCTTCATTTATTTTTTTAATAGAAAACTGCTTTAAGAAGCAATACAAAAGCCATCCTCCTCTATCTTATGCATGGTTATATGCATGACTTTGAAATCCTTGAATTCATACCATTTCGATTATAAAATTATTGGAATACAAATTTAATTTTTGGTTTTTTTAATCTAAAAGAAATATGATAATATTAAGATAAGTGTTGCAAAAATGAGAACGTTTCGATCGATGTGTGAATTTACACTTAGAGACAGGATACGAAATGAGCATATCCGTGAAAAAGTTTTCATAACTCCAATGGAAGATTAGATTAGAGAGAGTCGTCTTAAATGATTTGGTCATATAAAACAATGACTTTCTGATAACCCAGTTAAGAAAGTAAAGGTATTAGATTTGACTTTTTTCAAGAAAGATAGATATAGGCTTAAAAAGACTTGATTAGAAAATATTAGAAATGATCTTTCTTTATTAAATTTAAACTAGAATTTAACTTTTAGCATGACACAACAAAGAAAAAGAATTCATGTAGCTAACCCCACGTGGTGGGGGCAAAGGCTTGATTAAATCTATTCTTTATAAATCATTTTGAAGATCTTTTATATATTTTTTATTTTAAATCTATCTTTTCTTCTAAATTAATCTTTCTACATTAAAGATTGTTTGATTGGAAGAAAAATGAATGCAAAATAAAGTTCACGTCGCCACTGTAACTCCCACCATCAACCACCGACCACCCCAATCACAACCTTTCTTACAATTTCTATAGCACACTTTACTTCAAACCCAAAAAAAAAAAAAATATTGTATTTCTTTTTCACTTATACAAACAGCTCCAAAGTATTCATTTTACATTACATTCATTTTTCAAACAATCAAACAAACCCTTAATAAATTTATCACATTATCTTATTATTTTTATTTATGATGCATTAGTTAAACATATTAAGTTTTTTTCTCCTATCCAAAGCTCATCAAATCCATAAAACCTTAACAACAATTGAACCTAAAACTAGATATGATTCCATTAAAAAAAATATATTGATTATAGTAATTGGAACTAAACATTATCATCACTTTCTAAATTTGGTAAAATTAACAACATGAATCAATCCTATTTTTGCTACAATGAATAACTTACACAAAATGAAGTAAAATCATTACAATAAATTGTTACATTATAAAATTGTTATATATATATATATATATATATATATATATATATATATATATATATATATATATATATATATATATATATATATATATATATATATATATATATATAATGTAACAATTTTATGGACTAAAAACTCTGCCAACTGTTTACAATAAAATTGACAACTACTTTAATATAAAGAATTATATTTTGACCATCTACATAAGCATAAAAAACCAAGTCAAGGGAATTACCCTTGATTTCATTGATCTAGTCAGCTTGGTTCTAGATCTATATTTTGCTAACTAACAAAAAAAAAATTTAAGACAATTCCTAAGTTTGGCAGAATTGCAATGTTTCACACCATTGATTTCCTAACGTTTACTAAAAGCTTGTTTGGGACAGCTTTCTGACAACTTTATTTTTAAAACCGCGGAAATTTTTGCAACAAAAACTAATAATGTGTGATAGCTCTAAGAAATATGCTATTCAACTTTCCAAAAAGTATTGTACCCAAAACAACTTTTCAAAAAACTAATTTTCCCATAACAGTTTCATAATCACTTTTATATAATGTTGCAGCCATCCCCACCCATAACAGTAACATCAATGACTGATACTGAATAAAGAATGCCATGTGGTAATGACTTTCATAAAACTGGAAGGTAGTAAGAAACTTCATCAAAGTGACTGATAAAATGATATAGAGGAAAACTAAAGCAGACGAAATTAAAATAACTCCAATCAAACAAGAAGATAGAATTGAGATTTAGTACCAGGAGATAAAAATGCTCTTACTTGCAGATGCCAAGGTCAATGGATCTAAAATGGATGAAGAAATGAATAGATTTATGCTGATTTTACAAAAAAAGATTGAAAGAAGTTAATATATTTATATACACTATGAGAAATATGGTAAATCTCTTATTATGACAGCTAAATATGGAAAGAATGGCATCTATTGCATGGACATTGAAACTAAGAAAAAATATATATATATATGAAATTTAAACTTAGGGGGAAAGGTAGAGAGGTCCTTGCGTTGCTCTCACTGTTAATTTCTTGCATTTTCAGTAGCTCCTTAAATGTTAGGTTGATGTGTTTCTTTCTGAGGCCGCCTCCATGAAGCTAATAACTACTGCAAAGTGTATGGTATAATTATAATCAGAGGCAAATTAAAGATCAATAGCAAAGAGCTCCTCCATTGTCAACCCAACGAAGAAATCTCTCAGAAAATTCACCAATATCAAAATTCTGGTCACCGACCCTCGAGGGCTCTACTTCTCTAACTGTTCCAGTCTGTGGAAATACACAATAGCAATGGAATGTAAAGCAGTTAAAAGGTTATCGCAGGATGCTCGAATCAAACAACAACAGTCAATTCAGTAATGGTTTGGCAACAATGTAAATATCCAAAAAAAATACTATAAAAATAGAAGGTAAAATTAGTAAAACAAGAAATTTTGATGAGCCTAATTATGATTAAGCATTAATCTTACTCTATTAAAATCAATAATTAGAGTATAAAAAATATACAGCATATTATTAGATTATAATGGAAGGGAATTTCTACAGAAGAAAGAGAAATGTAGAAGACAAACCTTGTTTCTAGAACCGTCCCAACTTAAGTTTGAAGTTGCTTCAGTATTTAAATTAATGATGACATTTTCAGTGGAAAGCTTCTCAACAGGAGAATTAATTAGTGATGACCTGCAGGAACAAAATCAGATGAAAGAAGTCAATAATTAGTTCTTATGTATTTCATTTTAATCAGAATTACCCCCACCACTTTCTGCTCTATAGTTTCGGGAGTCTCTATTTTGAGAAACTGACTGGTAAAATTTTAAGCAACTGTCCCAGCTACTATAAGTTTCAAAATCCACTTTCTAAATTTGACGAGATAGCTAAAGTTCAACAAATAGCGACACTTTTCTTTTGATTAAAGTGCGACAATGTGATTTTTAGCCACTGCTTTTAAGAAAGTCTGCTTAGTGCCTCTGAGACTAAATCACTCCTAACTAAACGGCCACCAAAATAATTTCTAATCACGTTTAGTCTTAAGTCCTACAATTTTATTCATCATAATCTTCAAAATATTGTGCCAAACATAGTCACAATTCAATAAAAAAAATTGCAACCATAATTAATCCCTAAACCATACTATCATAAAAAAGTTTAACTATAGCTCAAAATTCTTTATTGGCTAAAATGTTGATCAAATTATTCTTCAGATTCAATCCTAACGGAATTAAAGGATCTCAACCACAGTACTTTTTTTTGTCTTATTCAACCATTTATTACCCCCCACCCCACCCCTTTCCCTCCTCTATCTCCCTGTAATTTGTTAACTAAAGCAAAATCAGCAAGGACAGAATTGTAAATATTTAAACTTCAAATTCTGAGAGTGCTAAAAAAGCAAACCAAAACAGTAGATTATCACCTTTCATAATATTCCTCTTCACATGAATTCCCTGAAGAAGAAATGTGGTCAAGGTCTAGAAAATTCGAGAAGCTTGACTCATCGAATTTAAGTTGATGGAAGTAACCATGCTCACTATCCACAAATTGCATCCTACGAGTGCTCACGGGAATGTACCTACCAAAAAAGAAGAAATGAATGGTTAGGTTAATTATGGAATGAGAGACCAGCTTAATTTTTCAGAAAACATGAATTACAGAGAAAAAAAATGTTTGATATATATATATATATATATATGGAGGCTTTAAAACTATATATAATTATACAATGAGAAAATTGACCAAAGTTACATGTCCACTAACAAGATTATCCAAAAAATTAAAAAATTAAAAAAAAAATGCAGGCTTTCCTTCAGTGGGTAGAACCCTTACCTAGAATAGGATACATCACTTTCACAAGTTGGAATCTCAGGCGTCGACTCAGAAAGACCCTTGGTATCTACCGAGGTATGCATGTTTTGAGGAGTTCCCTCTCCCACGTTAGAGCTGGAACCAGGCGTGTCGCTCTCACATAAAATATTTCCCTCGGAAAGGGATCTTTTGATAAATGATCTATTAAAAAACAAATTATATAGCTGGTTATTCTAAATATAGAAAAAGACAAAAAAATAGATATTCATTTTCTCAAAGATCCACGTGTATTGAAGGTAATGCGCAAATGAAGCTGATCGCTACATAAAAAAACACCAACAGCCTGTTTTGGTGTGCGCCCATAAACATGAAAAATAAGCCCACTGAAAATGAGATTAAGAGAAGCATAACAAAGCATTTAGTGAGGCAAAGGGTATTATTAAGGAGAGTTTTAATTCAGGTACCACATTGATGTTTCATTTGGGACGGCTTTCTTACTGCTTCATAAAATAGTTTTATAGTACAATTTTTTTTTTAATTTTTGTACTAGAACTAGAAAACTGCTTTAAGAAGCAGTAAGAAAGCCGCCCCAAACGAAACATCAATGCCACTAAGGCATTATATGCTGACAAATTAAAAAGCAAGTCCGCCTAACATTTTGAAGCACTCAATATGTTTGGAGAAACATCACATAAAAAGATTATAAAAATAAATAAAAGTGTATAGTTAGATATTGCAAAACAACTTCAGTTATCACTACCTCGTTTTCTCATCCGTAAAAGGAGGGACATGCCTCCCAATATTGTAATGTTGATCAGAGCCAAGCTCCCAAAGTGCTGCTTTACCTTCTTGTGGTTGGAAGTACCCTAAAAACCTGTTCATTTAAGAAAAGCATGAACACTGCATACATTCAAGCTTGGAACACCATGACTTGCAAAATATTTCTAAATGCCACACATTGAAAAAAGAAAGTAGTGGAAATGAAAGAAACATACACATTTATGGCATCTTGTTTCAATGGATCCATGTATGTATTACTATAGTATCTTTGAACAGTCCTAAAAAATTCTTGGGACTGGGTGGCTGCCTTCCATTGACCTCTTCTCTCACAGAATATCTATAATTGCACAAAACACAATGAAATGCTCAATGAAAAAGGTAAATAGTGGTCGTTAAATCTTTCAGCATATAACTCTGTAAAATCAAATCAATTAAATGGCATAGAATATGATAAACAAAACAAGCAAGCATACGAATAAAGTCAACACCATGAGAGAGCTTCAGTAACAAAATACTTCATATTTCAGAAATGATTGAATTGCATCTTTACAGATATTCATTCCACTAAGGTAATATTTATCATAGTTTCACTGAGAGGCGTTTGACATATTATTCAAACAAGTAAATACTGTTAGGGAGATTTACTTATCACACAATTCTTGTGTATTAAACATCTAAAATTTTATATTTTCTCATATAACATTTTAATATCTATATCAAATCCAATTATATGTGTGAAAAGATGCATTTTAATGTAGATAAATTAATATTAGCAATATTTGTTAAATGATTTAGATATTTGAGTGTTCCATAATTCATAAATAAATATAATAATTTATTTTAGATATGTAAATACATAAAAAATGTGGTATGCATGTAAATTCCCATACTGTTAAATAATATAAGCAGAGAAATTAGTATTACATAAGTTATAAAATGAAAATAGCATTCTGTCCGTCAAGATACCTTGTTATGAGCAGCAGAACCACCATATTGTAAAGAAAGAGTGTCACCCATTTTCTCGTAGAGGTCCATCACATCATCAGACAAAGAGGAATCCAAGTCAATCATTGGAACATCAATAAAATCCAAGACATGTAGTTGCTGACCTAGGGCAGCTAAGCCATAGGCATACTGAGCTACATTTGTTCGATCCAAGCAATCAATACAATTTGTACGGAGAACACCCTTTTGAAGCATGGGCATTTTGGAAAAATAACAAGATTGATCCACATTGCTTTGAGATGAATCCCTTGAAGAGACGTCAGAGCTTCCCTTATCATCCTTTTGGTATCCATCTCCCGTGATGAATGCATCACTGCTTTTCTTGTGATTACCATCATTCCTGCAGTATATGACATGTAAAAGGAGATAGCCTCATCATTAGATTAATTCAAAGAGCAAAATCAAGGAAATAATCTTTGCTTTCTCATCATAGCAAATTGAAGATTGGATTACTCAAGTTTGCATGTTTTTTTTAGTTGAAATTAATGTTGGGTTTCCATTGGATATCCACATTATCAGCAATTCATGTGTAAATGACTAAGATGCTCACCTAGACCTACCATTACATTAGTACTGGCCACACTGTTGTTGCTGGCCATTCCATGCTAGTGCCACGGCCACCTAGTTGTCCCAGCCATTACTAGCTATCAGCCCTCAATCACTAGTGATGAGTAGGCATAGACGATAGCTAAAATGACCCTTGGTGATATAAAAATCTAATGATGAAGATGTTTTATTCATTTTCTCAATCTATTTACAGTTTTCCGATGGTAATATGGACCAAAAACATTGGGGCACAATCATTATGTTATGTGTGGAATCTGATTGTGCTGAATACTGATCAATTTGATTATTTTGTTGTCTTGGACCTCAAAGCTTGTCGTGTACAATGGGGGTGCAAGAGGTTTACCCCTTGCTTGGGTTTGGGTGATTTGCAAATGAATTTTTTTTTTCCGTACAACACCCCGGCGCTACGTACCCGAGTGCCCCGGCGCTACGTTCCTAAGTGCCCCAATGTTGAACAACAGAGAACAAAACGCCGCAACGATATAGATACAGCACTGCAGCAGTGCAAGATAGAAACTTGAGCGCCGCAGCGCTGCGAGACGAATTGGACGGTTTTCTTTCTCGTTTTTCTAAAGGGTTGTATCCCTTGGAGTTATTTTACTTGGTTTTCTCTTGTATTTTGAGTATGTTGACATTGAAAACTGTGCATGTGAAAAGAGAAGCAAGGAGAGAGTGAGAGAGAAGAGAGATATGTACTTATTTCTCCCAATTTTCATAGTGGATTTCTTGGTGTGGTGTAGTTCCATAGTTTTTTCCCTATTTTGGATTTTTTCACGTTAAATCCCGATGTCATTTACTTTTTCGCTGCTTTTACTTTCTTGCTTGTTTTGTCATTGTGGTGTTTACTCCTCATCATCATCCACAACACATTATTGAGCTCAAACATGAGGGGCCTGAATACAATTCACCCTAAAATAAAACAACACTTGAATGAAAAAAATAAGTACATGTAATAATTTTCTACGGATATCAATGGAAGAGTAAAGGCATAAAGTATTTACCAATGAATGGCCAAAGTAAAGAATATGGTTAGACAAATGATTATATAGTGACATTCACAGGAATGTATTCATCTGAAGTAATCCTAATGATCCATCATGTTTTAATGTATACAAACACGAAAGTAAATCTACAAAGACAAGCAACTGATGAGGGAATAATATAGGTAGAGTCTATAACAAATATATATATATATATAGGTAGAGTCTATTTAAACACAATGAACAATAACAACAAAATAGCTAGAAATGCATAGTAATAAGTTAAAGTTATGCGCCAATTGTTAAAAGACTTACACAAGGAAATGCAAGCTTAAAGGACCGGCCAATCTTAAAGAAGAAGGCACTTGACAATAGAAGAAGCCTGTCAAACCCAAGGCATCTGATCCAAGTTTGACCAATAACTCGAGCACATTTTTAGCTCTGCAGCTTGTCAAATTTAATGTAAGTTGAATGCACGGTGAGAGTCTAATAACTATTCCATCAAATTGTCAACAGTTAAATTTTAAAAAATGAAATGATTAAATTTAATACCTCCGAGAATGTTTACTAAGATCCCAATGTAAGAATCTCAAATGGTTTTCTATTGGGAGATCACTGTTTATGAAATCAATGGCTTTAGCAAATTCTGTACGCAGGATAGATTCGCGAGGCCGTCTTTCATATGTCTGTGTGGGAGTAGCTCTAAGCATTAATAAAACGGCACTATGAAAATATCATGAAAGTTCTTGTGTGGAACTGCCAATTAGAATAGATTTTTATATGACTCAATACGCGATATGAACTTACAATGCAATGAAAAATTATATAAATCTACCTTGATAAGGTTGAAAATAATAATTGGATTTTCATATCTCCTGACAAGATTGTCAAAATGAAGTCTTGTTGCTTCATAGTTTTGGTCTTTGTGCACTGAAAATAGATATCATGCTTCAAAATCAAAATAGGGAAACAATATGATTGGTTATAATAGCATTCAAATGAAAATCTTAGACTTACAAATGATAGCCGGTTTCATATTTAGCCACGAACTATCCTGTGACCAAAAGAGGGGTATGGATCCCCTAATCTGTACAACAGAACTTATTTTTGCAGGAACAATTTTAGAATTTGCATCAAATATAATCTGTTCAGTTTCAACTTCATTTGCTACTCTGCCTTTCTCATTGACACCGCGCTTTAAGTATCTATTTCATGAAAAAGCGTTAAGTATTTCAAAAGTTCAATAATGAAGTAATAGTTGTATTGTAAATCACTTCAACTTATATTAAAGACAGAAAACCTTGTGCCAGCATAATGACGTGAGCGCCTAGCAATAAGTGTGAAAATAAAATCTTTCCCAGAGACTGAAAGTTTAGCCTGGACACAAAAGTAATTAAGAAAGAGCTCATAATTTTGGTAAAACAGGTACAAATTAAACAAACTAATAATTAAAAAAAAAAAGCAAAATACAGTCAAAATCATATAAATAATAAGGCTGGTTGTAGGTAAGAATCTAATGCAGCTACTTCAGTGCGTGCTCTCTCCAAACAAGTTGTAAATTTCAAGCACAAATGTCTATGAGCATGTCCGAGCATTCAAACCTGTACCATTAGATATGAAGAAATTCAAGATACTATAGATACTACAAATTTGGCCAGCTAATATATTCCTATATCAAAAGTTCAATCCTAAAAATTCAGACCATATTTAGAGCTTGAGAAAACAGGCTTTACTCAACAAATGCCTGACTTGAAAGAAAAATAAAGATCTGTTCGTACAAGGACATTAATGATTAAATCAACGAAAATTCAAGTAACTTCACGTCAAGGAAACCTGAAAGCAAAAAACTTCAATGAAACCTGTAATAAAAATGCAAATGCCAATTGTAAACTTAAGGGAAAAAAAAAAAATTCTTAGTTGTCCAAACTATCCCAAAACAGTTATCAATAATATACCTGTTTGAAAAAACCATACACTAGTGCCACTGTCCATAATGTGCTTTTCAGGTGATTGCGAATTTCACGTGTTAGGAATTCATTCCACACGAACATTGTTTCATACAGAATGTGTCCAGACTCAACATCACATAAGTTCTTCTGAAGACTACGCATTAGATTGAAAGAATAACTAAAGAAGAAGTCCCTTGTAAGATCCACCATGCAAAGAAGCTTCTTGTATCTACGAAATCAATGGAAAATTAAGAGCAGATTAATTTCCATACAATAACATAGAAGTTGAAATGACAAAGCTTACAAAATATAGTTAGAAATTTTCAAAGATTCCCTGTGAAAGAAATAATTGAATAACCCTGGACATCTTTTCATCGACATAGCATAACAAGCCAAAAAAAAAGTATACGAATATACCTCTGGATGAAAGTAGCCAATATGGCATAGGCGCCATGACATTGTACTAACATAAATGGGAATTGCGTCTCACTCACCAACCTTAGCTAATTCAGGGGACATCAAAACACCTAAATGCTTGTAGTGAACTATAATATTTATAAATAGCGCCATGATAGGTTTTTTATGTGAACCAAACATATAAAATCTAAATCACAGAAAATACAAACAACTAAAATGAGATAATGTTTAGAACAAATCAATTGACACATACATCCCTCACCACCTGTAAGAACAAAAATGGGCAACCAAAACTTTGGAAATCTTCATAATTGGATATTCATAAATGAATTATGTGTTCAAAGAGGATACAAGTATGTAGAACATCATAGCAAATATTTGGTCTCTTCTAGACAAAATGACATTCTGAGTAGAAACAAATACGACCTCCATGAAACATCCCATATATATTTACAGGGGAAATTAACAAAAGACCTGTTCTCATTCTTAGAAAATGGCATACTGGGCCACACAGTAGAATTTGGAATTGCAATCATTTCGCTCTTAGAGATAGCAAAGACAGCATGGCCACATATGGAGCCAATTTTTCGCCTTTTTGTAATAAGCAACAAGTAGTAGGGTCCCAAGAACTTCACAAAACCTACAACAGTAACATCTTGTTAATGTTGTGCTACACAAACTGCAATTTATTGTAAAACTACAATATATGAAATTGAAAAGAACTTGAGGAAGACTCACCAATGATTCCATAACACAGTGTGACAAACCTAAGCCCGCCACTTGACCTGTTTCCATTATGTATTCTGTTTAACAAATCTTCACACTCGCTTTCAGTGTAGACTGTAGGATCCTCTCGAATGTTCAGCTCAGAAGGCTCTAGTCTGTCAATTGATAGAACTTTCCATATTGTTCTAGTTTTGTCCCATCCAATCATGTAAAATTTCTGTTGCATGTAACAAAAAAAAAAGGATTATAGCGAGAGCAAAACAAAGATTTAAAGAATAAAATGATCTAAGGAGTAATGCTATTGATATATATAATAAAGTGTGTGAAAATAAATAGAGCAACTTAATTGATGGATCATCTGAAGAGAAGAAACACTGCAAAACAAACTAAATATTGAGCAGCTACCACACAATATCCTTCAAAAGAAGCACATGATCATCCATTATAAAAATAGGTAGAGGATTGACTATAATAAATAAATAAAAACTTAATAGCTAGCAATTCTACAATCATCAAGCGTTTATAATTTCACAGGAGGAGAGATTGCAAAGTAAAAGAATAATTATAATAATAAAAAAAAATCTAGACGAGCGATGGCTTGATTAAAACCTATCATAACCATTCGAATGACAGGATAAAAGTATCTCATGAGGGAAGGATCTTTCAGCTATAGCAACTCGGGCGAGCAAAGGGTCGAAGGAAAAAAAAAAGAGGAGAGACATTCAAGCACTAATTAGAAATCAGATTCAATCAAAATAAGCACGAGCAAACAAACAAACAAACAAAAATTACAGAGCGCCGATCAAACAAAAGGACATAGTACATCAACCATATGCTGAAGATAAAACAAACAGAAGCATAACCAAACGAATTATACAAAAAATATAACTGAACTCACCGATCGAGTCTCATAAAGCTTAAACTTCTGCAGGTGAAAGCTCCCGGCGCCATCCCCCGCCGCCATCAGATCCCTGTTCAGGCGCATCCAGCGGCCACCAATCACCTTTCCGGCCGCTGGCAACCTAGATCCCTGTTCGGCTGCTTCAGATACAACATTTCCCTGGCCTCGTGCCAATTTTACAACTTATACCTCATTCGATTACAACTAATAATTAGAGCAAAGACCGATAAAAGAAGATCTGACTATGATAGAAAATAAAGAAGGTTTCGGACACGAATCCGACTAGCTAAATCTTCCAACGACGAAAAAGGAAAGAGATAAAAAAGACGAAAGATTCGTTTGCACGAATTGCCGTCTAGCTAGGGTTTGAAGAAGGAAGCAGGCAACTGGATCGCGGCGCGAAGGATTACCACAGCTTCCGCGTACTCCTCGATCCACAAAAAGCCTGAGCGCGATGCGGACTTGCGAGTTTGGATTACAAACGCGAAATTTACCCTCTTTTTAACTTTTCATTTCAGGAACTTATATTTTACTCTATTTGACTATTTGTAATGGGAAACCCGTAAACGGATAAAAATTAGTGGCCAATATTAAAACTATTGGGATTTACATACATAACATTTTATTGCATTTTATTTATATATCTAATATTTAAAATTTTAATATTATATTTTATCACCATATAAAATGTTAATATCATATATATCACTTTTATATTTGATTATTATCGACAGTATCATCCTATAAAATTTAATATTTTATTTCATGTACATATATTTGTTCTATGATGATAGAAATGTAATATTAAAATTTTAAATATTAGATATATAAAAAAAATATGAAATTAAGTGGTATGTATGTAAATTCTCCTATTTTAATTTTAATTTAATTATAATTTTTTAAAAATATTAATATACTAGATGATAATCAAAATAATCTTTGGAGTCTTTATGAATAATCAAAATGATTTCTAAACTTTTTTAATCATTTGATTTTTTAAATAGAGATCTAAATAATTAATTTAATTCTTATTTTAAAAAGTTAGATATTAAATTAATTTTTTTTATATAATCAGATGCTATTAATTAAAAAATAAAAAGATACTTACTTTGAAATATATGTGACAATAGTAAAATACTGTGGCATTTAAGTCTTATTTTTAATAATTTCTATATTAAAATAGATGAAAATATCCTAACTTAAAATTTGTCAATATAGCTTCCTCAGAATAAATTTTAAAATTTAAATATTTATTTTGAATAAAGATAATATTTGAATAATCAATAACTCATTTAAGTAAATCTAAAATTATTAAAAAAAAAACATTTTAATTTTAGCTGTCATTTCAAATTCTAGATGATGACAGCGTTTCAGGAATATGTGTGATCTTTGATGCTTCCACGACTTGCAAAGAAGAAGCGAAGAAAATAAAGAAATATTGTGAAGAAAAAATAAAGAAATGAGAAAAGCCGGCAGGTCTAATTTGTAGGTATCAATATTTGAAAAAGTAGGGATCAAATTGAAAATTTCTGTGTAAACGTAACTTGTTGCGGTTAGGCCGCCGCAGTTAATGCCCGATTATTAAACGCGGCAAAATTTGAACGTTATCAGTCAACTCGGAGGCAACTCGGTCTCGCCTGAGTTACGAGGACGATATGTTTTAGTTGGAAATAAAGAAATTTTATCGTGTTAGAACTTAGACGTGCCTTGAGGTGCTTGAGTTGACTTTAAAAATTTCAAAGAAATTTCAAGAAATTCTTTTAGGGATTCCAAAAATTATAGAAAAATATTCATAAATTAACAAATTTTATTTAGAAAATTATGATGAAATTGTTTGCAAAATGGACACCTGACAGTCCCAAAACCCCCACTTGTACCAACATGTGCCGATTTCTTAAGAAATTTTGACAGTGTCCAAAAATAATGAAAATTTTAGGGAAGTTAAAACACAATATTATAAATATTCTGGCAAAGATGATTTGTGATTTAGATTTATCTATATAAACCAAAAAATCTTGAAAATTTAAAGGGTTTCACACGCCCGGCTCCCATCTACCATTCACAAACCAAACTCCCGTCTGGTTTCCCGTCGGCGCCTACATGCAAAGCTTTATTCACACGCCCCGTCCGCCTATCTGCAATTATGACCTCTCATTTTTTTAGGGAAATTTTACTTGTCTAAGATGCAATAGTCTTCCACATGTACATCATAAACTTTTAAAATTTAATGATGAAATTTGATTATGTCAGCATACAATAATGAAATGACTCAAATTTGCACTTATTCACGTAGCTTTTTTACATTTAGTGTAATCAAAGTGCATGATCTCCTATAAAAATTGAACCTTAAGATTTTGTTAAAATTTTACGTGCTTAACCGGGATGCGTACTTAAACAGGTATATACATACTTAAGCAGGAGGTTACTGTAGATGAATTATGTAGTTTTATCATCCTTTAATCAGATAGACGACCAAAAAATATCACCCCAAGGTTGGTCCAATATAATGGGATAAAATCAGCCTAAGTGACATGATGATGGTTGACAATGACGGTCTAATATCTCAATGACTTTTTTTTTTATATAATTGAAATCATGCTTAAGTGTTTTTATTTATTTATTTTACTAATGCATATTTTATTAGTACATGAAAAGCCCAAAAATGAGGCGAACCAATGATTTTTAATAAGAAAAAAATACAAAAAATTTAATAGGATTGACTTCAATTATTTATATAATTATCAGATAATTTAAACACAAAAAATACATTATATTTAACTTTCTATACTTTTTTATTTTGATTCTATCCTAAATTCATATATATGCAATAACTATGTGAAATTAATATGCTTAGGATGGGTTTCATGTCATTAAGGCTTCGTTTGAGACGGTTTTCTTACTGCTTGTTAAAAAAAGTTTTATTGTTTTAAGAAGCAATAATAAAGCGATTCAAATGAAATCTTAGGGTATGTTTGAGATGACTATAAAGTTTTATAAAGTTGGTTGTAAAATTATTGTGGAGAAATCAGCTTCACTATTATGATTGTAAAAAGCAACTTTCTGCTACATAAATTCTGAAAAGCTGTGAGTAACCAGCAAGAAAGTAATAGCCAAATGCAATTATGATAGCTTCCTGAAAAGCAAAGCAGCCTGAAAATTGTCTCAAACAGACCGCAAGTTTAAAAAGAAAAAAATTCTTATAATTATATATAATTTAAATAATTATAATTAATTTTTAAGATTATGAAATTGTTACCATTTATCTCACTTCAAATTATGAGTTGACAAACGCAAAATAAAACCCTTAAAGTCATACTTTGTATGCACAAATCCCTGTCTTGTGAGAAAGGATAAAAATGAAGTGCCAAAACTTTATGCTGAGACCCTTAAGGCCGCAATAGTCAACAGGTAGATAGAACATTAATTATGAAGTTGACAAATGTTTCTTTATTTATTTATTTGCTTTTTTTTATTTTTGACATTTAGAGTTCAGTTGAAATCAAACTATGTGAGGTTAAAATCTATATAATAATTCCAAATATTCATTAAAATAATTAATAATATTAATAATAATAAACAGATGGGACTGCATTAACATGAGATTTAAGGGGTTGTTCGACCTGCTAAACATGAATGCACTATAAAATGGAAAGCAGTGTAAAAAATAATATGATGCATTTCAAATGTTTTGAGTTATTTAGATGAATATAAAATGAATGTACGTAGCTTCTTTTTTGGCTTGAAGTAAAATTAATATTATGTTGAACCCAACCATCTTAGTGGTTGATTGGTTAGTGACAATTGTTAGTGAAGGCGGACGATGGTGGTCGTTGGCGGAGGAGACCTGTGGCAGGCAGCAATAGCGAGCTACAACCGGCAGGCGGAGACTGTCGCAATGACAGAGAATTTACAGTATTTTTGTAAACCAATCAAATCTAATGATTTTATAATGCACTGAAAATAAACACAATGAAATTTAATTACTTCAAACTTTTTACTCTACTTTTATATCAAATCAAATATCAATAATTTCAAAACTCCTATATTTCAAGTACTTTTAAATTTTTTTTACTTCAAATGAAATCCTTAATAAGTAATATTCACAAATTCAAGTGCATATGATCAATGGAATGTCAAATGTAGTAATAAGGATAATCTACCATAGCATTTTATTATTAAATGGAGGTTTAAATATTTTATAATAATTTTTATTTATTTTACTCTTGAAGAAAAAAAAAAAGAGAGAGAATGATATATGTCTTTTTTGTTTGCATTTGGATTTATCATCATAAAAAAGAAATGAGGCATTGACACGTGTCATTTTTATTTGCATTTGAATATAGGTTATTATATTATATAATATAATTTACTCCATCAAGAGGTTTATGTTTTGTTTGAGACATATTTCTTATTACTTTTTAAAATTATTTTCTAGTACAATAATTTTTAGTTTAAAAAAATTTATACTAAAAAATTGCTTTAAAAAGCAGTAAGAAAGCTGTCCTAGGCTTCAATTGGGATAGATTTATTATTATTTTTTAAAGCAGTTTTTTCAATAAAAAAAAATGAACTCAAGTCAAGTCAACCCAAGAGTCAATTGCGCGCTCGTGCAGAACTCAAGTCAACCCAATAGTCTAAAAGAGGTCGATCTCATGGGTCAATCAAATCAAACCAAATAAATTAATGGTTAACTGTCGACTTTTATTATATCTGAAAATCATTAATGCATATCTCATATAATTAAAGAGATATAATCAGCATATCTCATTTTTGTGGCAATATTTTATTTGGTCGTTTTATATCATTTATATACTTACCTAATTTTTTCATATAATCTTTCATTTACTCCAAATTATAAATAGGGGCCCGGCCGGTCATCCTATGGATACAACTACTTATTTGTCGTAACCTAATTAAGTATCTACATTGTTGCAATAAAACATCATAAAATTCTCTTCTACTCTCTTGTCTTCCTTCTCTTTCCCCTTATATTTTTCTTTATTACTCTACCACGACGAGTGTGGAATGATATCAAGCATTAGAGTTCAAGCTTTCCTTCTCTTGAAAGATAAAGATAAATTTGAATTCACCGTCTTGAAAGAACTCCTCCATTGTCAACTCAACGAAGAAATCTCCGAAAATTCAACAATGTCAAAATTCTAGTCGCCAACCCTCGACTGCTCTACTTCGCAAACTATTGCAATGTGTGGAAATATACAATAGCAAGGGAATGTAAAGCAATTAAGTCTTCGGTACGGCTTTCTTTATGCTTCTTAAAGTGATTTTTAGTACAAAAATTAAAATTTTTATTTTTAAACTAAAAATTTTCTTTAAAAAATAGTGAGAAAATTGTTCTAAACGAAACCTAAAAGGTTATAACAATATGCTCGGATTAATCAATAAAAATCAATAAATTTAATTTATAGCATTTTGAGAGCAAAGAAAAGAATTATTCAAAGAAGATAACTCCACTCACCGATCGAGTTTTATAAAGCTTAAACTTTTGAAGGTGAAAGCTCCCAGGCCATCAGATCCCTGTTTAGGCGCATCCAACGGCCACTAATCACCGTTTTGGCAGTCGGTAACTTTCATCTTTGTTCGGCTGCTTCAGATACAACATTTCCTTTGCCACATGCCAATTTTACAACTTATAATTCATTCGATTACATCTAATAATTAGATCAAAGATCATAAAAGAAGATTTGAATATAGTAGAAAATAAATAAGGTTTAAGACACGAATCTGGCAATCTAAATCCATCAAAGATGTAAATGGAAAGAGAGATCGAAAGATGAAAGATTGCGCGAATTGTCATCTAGCTAGGTTTTGAAGAAGGAAGAAGATAACACGATCGTAGCGCGATCTAGTTACCTCCTTCCTTCTTCAAACCCTAGCTAGATAAAAGAATCTTTCATCTTTTCGATCTCTTTCATTTTTCATCATTGGGAGATTTAGCTCATCGGGTTCATGTTTGAAACCTTCTTTATTTTTTACTATATTCAGATCGCCTTTTATCGGTCTTTGCTCTAATTATAAGTTGTAAATTTACGCGAGGTAAAGGAAGTGTTGTATCTGTAGCAACCGAACATGGATCTAGGTTGCCAGCGGCCGGAAAGGCGATTGGTGGCGGCTTGATGCGCTTGAACAGGGATCTGATGGCGGTGGGCGGCGGCGAATGGCGCCGGGAGCTTTCACCTACAGAAGTTTAAGCTTTATGAAACTCGATCGGTGAGTGTAGTTATCTTTTTTGTATAATTCGTTTCTTTGATCTTAAAATGCAAGAAATTAAATTTATTGATTGTTATGAATTGATCTGAGCACCTTATGATAACCTTTTAATTGTTTTACATTCCATTGCTATTGTGTAAGTCCACATGCTGCAACACTTACAGAAGTAGAGGAGTTGAGGGTTAGTGACCATAATTTTAATATTGGTGAATTTTCTGAGAGATTTTTTGGTGGGTTGATCATGGAGGAGCTCTTTGCTATTGATCTTTAATTTGCATTTGATTATAATTGATACATCATTAAATAATTTTTATGATCGAGTACGGATCGCGAAATAAATTTGAAATGGAAACTTTCAAAATTAAATCAGGAACATCCGAATTCCGATTTCAATAAACTTATAGTCGAACTGAACGTCTAAAAAAGATGAACGCGACGATACCTTATTCAATCCAATCCGAGCCCAAATGAGTCTAAATCGAAGACCAAAGCGAAATTGGAATGTTCAAATCATAAATTGAACGATCAAATGATTTTCAAATGTGATATGCTTATAATTGAATCGAGCGGCTCAGTGAGACGAATCCAACAAGCCCAAGATCACTGAATTTGATATCATTAAGACACTCAAATACTTGATAAACGATCTATGATCAAAGGAGTCGATATCGATCATCCATTCGGAACACTCCCAATATGCCCCTGATCTTCTCCCTATTTATTCATCATATCACTCCCAAAAGGCTAAATAAACATATCATTCTTTATTGAAAAAAGTCCAAGCAAGGAAAAAAAAAAAAGAAAGATAGAAAAGGAAGAGAAATTAGAACTCTTTTGTCACCAAACTCCTCAACCACTGTCCGACCACAAATCGTAGTCGGACTTCCGCCTGACAACCGACTGTCGCCGAACTTCCGCCTAACCACCAACTGTTGTTGAACTTCCGCCAGACCACCAATTGACGCCGGATTTATGCCCTACCATCGACTGTCATCGGACATCCACCCGACCACCAGTTGTCGTCGGACTTCCACCTGGCCACCAACTGTCATCAAATTTACGCTCGGACATCGACCATCATCGGACTTACATTTGATCCCTATTCATTGCTAGATTTCAACACGACGGTTGATTATTATAATCTAGCCATCCTCAAATTCAAAGGCTGATCAATCATTTATAATCTATTCAAACACTAGCGGATTCATTTCAACTGAGCGTGCCCATGCTTTTTTCCTTCAAGGCTCTTCATGTAAAAAATTCTGTTGTTTCTACTCTCTCTCTCTTTCAGTTTATATATTGTATACTCGTGGAACGCTAAAACAACAAATTTAATACTTTACCACCGCGAATTTTCTAACCCGCAACAATAATTATACTATACACACTTTGCATTAGTTGGCTTCATGAAGGCCTGAGAAAGAAATACATCAACCTAACATTAAAGGAGCTATTGAAAATGAAAGAAATTAATAGTGAGAGGAATGCAAGGACCTCTCTACCTTAGGAAGACAAAATTTCAAAAAAACGAAAGAAAAAATATGCCACATACCGTAGAAGGTGTCATTGATATGCCACTGACCTAAGTGGTGGTTAATAATTAGTGACTTTCCAGTTAGAATAGTCTTGGTCCTTTCTTCCTCCTCATTCAACTTGGGCTTGACTGCCTTATCTTTAGTGAAGAAGATGGGGCCACTTGGCACTGATTATCTTATGAGTGAGTAATGACTCGCCCGACACATTCATCATCAAAGACTTTCTCAAGGGGCTTTCGATGGGTTCGAGAGCTGCGTCAAAAGAGAAATTATTATGTGCGGAGACTAAACGCAGAACGCAGTCCGGAGACCAATCAGAATGCGTCACATCAGCAGTACCGAGTGCGCGGGTGACGCGGCACACAGAATAATTAATCGTGTTAAAGACGCATAATCAGGCTAGCAATCATCAACTGATCATGCCACATTATATATTGTCTATTATGCGTCCCTGTCAACACATAATCATGCGAGCAATCATCAACTTTTGTACAACGTTAGGACGTAAAACACATATTTTAACAACTCAAATTTTCTTGCATGTAACAGTTATCAATAATAAATCATGCATGCCCCACCCTCCTACAAATAAATCATGATGCCACCATTGAGCTAACCAGATAAGAACAAAATAATTTGATCAACCACCTGACCTACTAAGGATTTGTAACGTTGATTGATCAACCTAAAAAATTAATATAACCTATAGGTCATTACATATTTACATCATCAAAATGGTAGGATTAACATAATAAAAATATTACAAAAATATTTTTTACTGGACTTTATTTATGGCCAAAAATGCATTTAAATTTTGATTGTTGCATATTATTATTTGATTGTAATTTTTAACTTGCTAAGTTTAGAAAGATATATTTATAATGAAATTTATTACAACATGATAAAAATATGAAAATTATTGTTTGATTTTATTTGAAATAAAAAACTAAACTAACTTTTTTTTTTTTTGTAATTTTACAGATAATTTTATGGGCAATTAAAATATTAAAACTATTCGTGTAAGATGAGTGTACACGGTTTCGAGAGAGCCATGCTACAGTTGGTGAGACATCATACGCGGTTTCAGCAGATATTTTTAAATATCGCATTTGGTCACAGGAGGTATGCGGCATGCAAAAAGAATGAGTTTATGGATCATGCTCACAGGCCTACGTATAAGAGGGATAGTCCTATGGTGCCTCCAACTACTCTGTAAACAACAAGTAGAATTTGTATAGCTAACAATTGGATAACCTAATAACAGAGCTATAGCATGTCCAAAACTCATAAGTGAACATGCACATGTAGATACTAGATAAGCTTCAGAGAATAAGAAGTAGATTAGTGGAAATCAGCCTGCACCTACATCGATCGAGCAGGAGAGAGAGGATACAAATTATGATTTGATTGCCTTTGCTTTTTTATGCATTTATTTTTTTTTTTTTCTAATGTATAAGAACTATGTTTATTGAAGCGTTTATTGTAGCATTATTGTAGTATTATAGAACAATTGTAAACAGTTTGTGCAATATGTATATTATAGTATTGTTGTAAGCAGTGTATGTTGAAATATTAGCATACTTAACCATTACTTAAAAACTTCTTGGACTGTGATTGTTGTAAAAAAGAATTGACATGTGAGTAGGGTTTTTTTTTTTTTTCGGTGGCAATGTCCATTACGGAAATTCCCCCACAAAGTACAATAGGACATTTTAATGTGATTTTCGGTGGCAATGTACGTTGTAAACTGCGGCGGAATTTCTACCGCAATTTACGATGGATTTTGTAGCAGATAAATGTAATGAAAACATCATTTTTGGAACTCAAAATCCACCGCAAATATGAATTTCCAACGAGCCTTTTCGCATTGGATTAGATTCTGCTGCAAATCAGTCGAATATCCTATTTTGCGGCTAATTTTGCCTGTTTTCCGACGTATTTGTCCAACCGCAAAGGAGAGTTGGGTTCTACCCCTATTAATGTTATATACATTACATATTTCTTCTTCATTTTCTTTGCTTTCCGATTGTCTACTTCTTCTTCTTCCACTACTCAAAAATCAAATTTTATTTAATAATTTGTAATCAAGTGCAATGCTATCAACTTTACTCTAAATCTATCTAAAGTTATTCAAAATGAAATTCTTATTAAAAGATCTAGAACAGTTACTATTAACCTGTTATTGGATTCTATCTTGAATAAATAACCAAAAATAATTCCTTAAAATTTAGGGATCGAAAATATAATAAAAATCTTCTTCTCTTTGCATCAATTGACATAGGTTTCATTGGAGACAGCTTTTCTATTATTATTTTATGAAGATGTTCTACAAAAAATAATCTTATAATTACTTTTAAAAGCAACTTCTTTGTATAAATTTTTTTGAAAGCAGCAAAAAATAACGACCAAATAAAATTTATATTTGAGAACTGAAAAGTTAAGTAGTAAAAAAACATCTCAAAAGAAAATTTAATCATATTACTAACCATTTGGTTTTATGTAAATTCATTTTGGTGCACATGATACCCAAGTTTTTTCTCTTAGCTTTGAGCCTTGAACAGTTATTTCACATATTTTGAATATTTTAAATAGATTGAAAACGGGGGCGGAACCAGCCTTTCATCTTAAGGGAGGGGCAAAATTTTCTTAGTAATAGACTAATATATGAAAAAATTAGGACATAATTCAAAGTGAAATATTGTTTTCCATTATGATAGGAAAATTAAAAATCATTACAATTTCCCCTCTCTAATAAAAAAAAAAAAAATTAAGCCCCCCCCCCCCCCCCCCCCCCCCCCCCCCCCCAAAATACATAACAGTTCTACCCCTAACGATTGAAAACCAAATAGGGGATAATCTTAATCATCTTTAGACAATTATCATCTTTTCCAATTTCCTTTTAAGTGGACGACTTTCTCACCTCCTATGATTGGGTAGACAAAAAATACCTCCATTGGGTGGGCCCGATGAGCCTGCTTGCTGCAAATCAGATTCTTGTGACAATTACCAAGACTTTGGCAGTACCTAACATCGCCATGGATGTCAAAACGGATTACCAGGACGGATTTGAGTCTGACACAAATTAACATGATCTGAATCAAGTCAATGCAAACCTAACCCCGACCCGTTTAAAAAAAGTGTCAAAAACAGGAATTAGAATCTAACCCGCTAGAAATCCGAATGACCCGAATTTGACCATTTAACTCGTTTTTGTTAAAAAAGAAATATTTTTATGTAACTTATTAACTACAAAATTTAAGATCTTTGATCAAAAATAAGAAAATCATACTTGCAAGTTGAAAAAATAAGGAAAAAATATATTATATAGATCTTTTTTGGGTCAAAATGGGTTCACAAGGCAACCCAAATGCAACCTATTAAATAAATGAATTAGAAAGCCCAACTTGAACTGATTTTTGGAGAACATTCATCCTTCCTCTAATCAAATTAATATAATCAATTTCAAACCAATTCTATATATATATATATATATATATATATATATATATATATATATATATATACAAAATTCAATAATCTAATATCATAAAATCCTCTGCATGAAGTGATCATTTTATCTAAAATATAATATTTTCAGAATCCATAGTTCATTTATCCTTAAAATACTTTGGAAATATTTTGAGATATATCATATGTTTGGTTAGATGAGAAATATTCATCAAATACTTTGGAATCTATGCTTTGATTTTTTTTTTTTTTAAAAAAAACTTTAATTATTTTCTTGAAAAAAATTAAGAATATTTACTTAAAACTAAAACAAATTAACATAAATGATATATAAATAAAATATATTAACTAAAATAAATTATATATATCATAAAGTAAATACAAATTTTTATGATAAAAATATAATTATATATCAAAGTGGTCGAAGGCCATATAATTATAATATCAACAATATAATAAAGTCTTCATAAGGATTATTTTATTTTTCTAATATTTGTTTATTGTATTGGCGTCTAACAACCAGACTGAAGCATAGATAAAGGATTGATGGTTAGCGTATACTCTTCTACTTGCTTATGCAACTAAAAAGTAACTAATTAGGCTTAGAAATCAGTAATATCATGTCATAATTAAGATTAATTACTCAAATATTATTTCTAAGCTTAATTAGTTCCTTTTTAACCATTAGGCATTAGTCAAATAAGAAATATTAGTTGCACGTGCAATGTGAAGAGTATTTGCTAACCATCAATGTTTATTTATGCTTTGATTTGGTTGTTGGATAGAAGCTTCTATGAAGATTATAACTTCTCTCTAAGAAAAAAAATCAAATGATAGGTTTATTATAAGCATACTAAAAAGTAACAAAGAAATAATATAAATATAAAAAAATGTGATGGCAATCTATAAAATAATATTAAAAAATTATCTCACACATCCTATTTGCAAAAACTTGAAGAAAAAAAAATATCATATGTAGATCCTCTTTATTCTCTCTAAACTTCTCCATCAAACCTCTCAATAAATGTAAAGCTTCCATAGTAGATTTACCCAGCATGAATTCAATTTGATTTTGAGAAACGCTGGTATCACACCACAACCTATGCTCTATAACTCTTTCCCACAGTTTTAAAATGAGAAACATTAACTTAATTCATTTATAATTCACACAATCTTGTGCATCACCTTTATTTTTAAAAATAGAAATCAGCATACTCATTCTCCACTCATCTGACATCTTTTGTCTTCAAAATAAAATTAAAAAAGATTAGTGAGTCAAGAAATTCCTTCATCACTTAAGCATGTTCACACATCCATTGGAATATCATCTAGTCCAATAGATTTTCCATACTTCATTCTTTAAAACCTCTCTAACTTCAATTTTACTAATATGTTCATAAAAATAAAGAAACATTATTTTCATTTAGTGTGCTAAGCTCACCAAAGTCAACCGCCTTCTCACAATCTTCATAGAAAAGTTTGGCAAAATATCCCATCCATCTTTGTTGAATATTATTTTCAAATAAAAATATTTTTTGATCTTCATCTTTAATACACTTCACTTGAACTAAATCCTTACTACTACTATCTCTTTGATTGTCTAACTTATTAATATATCTTTCATCTTCCTTACTATCTAATATATCATAAAAATTATTAAAAACTAAAATTTTTTGCATCACATATTGCGTTCTTAGACTCCTTATGGGTATATTTATATCTCTCGCAATTATTATAATGTTTGCATCTAAACCACCTCAATCAATCAAAATAATTGTCATATGATAACTCCCAAAATATCACACCCCTACAAAATCCTCTAATGACCATTACAAAGCTAAGCCATAAATTTACATCACTTTCCAATAATCATTGCCTCCCAATAAATCAATAATGAAATACCCACCCACCCACTTGTCGACCACTAATCTTACATTCATATGAATTGATCAACATGTGCCTAAACATCACTATCAATAGATGGATCAACTTCAATATGTTACAACTTAAGGTCATAATTACATTTTATTTTTAGGGAAATTTACATACATATCACTTTATAACATCTTATTTATATATCTAACACCTAAAACTTTAATATTACATGCATACCACCCTATATTATTTTAATATCAAATATACCACTTATATTTCTTTCCTACCACTCATATATTTCATTTCTATCACTCATATTTGATATGAAAATGAACTATGGGTGGTATTTATGTAATATTAAAGTTTTAGGTGTTAAATATGTAAATAGAATAGTATTAAGTGGTATGTATGTAAATCTCCTTTATTTTTAATTATTTAATAGATCGCCATCATATTTTTATTACTCTAAATTATTTTTTTGTTGCATTTTAACACGCTTGTTATAAAGCAGTCACTAGAATGTTTTTATTTTAGAGGGAATATATACTATTCTTAGAAGCTTTATTCACTCAACATAGACTTGCTCCCACAATTCAAAGCTCCATAGCTCAACCATAATTATGTGTTGCTATATAAAGCCATCATAATTGATTTGATTTTTTAGGCTTCGTTTTATTATATCCAGTGAACGTACGCAGAAGAACGTTCGGTTTTAGGTAAAAAAATGCCTGTAACGAGTTTTTTGAAAAAACTGGGTACACCTCAATACTCGGTACAGACGTTTTTTTTTTGCCTAAAACCGAACGTTCATCTGCGTACGTTCACTGGATAAAATAAAAGTTCTCGTTTGAGACACCTTTAGACCAATAATTTTCTCGTGTTTCAAGAGATTTTTATATAAAAAATAGCATTACAAAATGATAAGTAAATCTATCACTACCCGCATGCCCATTAAGATATCATGAAAGCTTATGACCAAAATACAAGTTAAATTTCACCCAAATTGTCAAATCATATCAACTACTTTAAGGTGACTCTAGCCTACTTGTAAAGCACTAGAGGTTAACTTGATATGTCTTGTGAGCCTTACACAATAGGCTAACAAGCCTAAATTAAACAATCTCAAACTTAACTTATCAACTTATGTTTAAATGATATTAATATAAAAACTACTATATATATATATATATATATAGTTAACTTTTAAAGAGTTTAAATAAATATTATTAACAATATTTTCATCTTATTAAAGATATTTTCTATACTTTTTAATTAAAATTTCAATTTTATTAAAGCAATTACTTGAATAAAAATTATTTTTCTTCTATAAAAAATGACCTAGCTCAAACTAAAAAAAAAAAATAATAATAAACTGAAATTTGAGCACAAACTCAACCAATTAATGAACCTCGATCTCAAAGCGAAGCTAACTAAATTCACAAGTCCACTTAAACAATATTTACCAAACAAATATTCGTTTATTCATTTTTAATGACATTTTATCAATTGTTGGTACCAACATAAATTATAAACATAAAGATGTCGCTAACTTCCTCCCACCTGACGTAGAGATACGTCCTCCCACCGCCAAAAAACTCGATTTTTGCTCGGTATTGCTAGGTATTATTTGATAATAACGAGGAATATCATCATGTGAAGACCAATACCGAGTTATACCGAGCTGTACCGAGCAAAACAAAAAAATACCGAATTCTTTCTAGGAAAAACTAGATATTTTTTTTGTGTTGTTCGGTATTGCTCGGTATAACTCGGTATTGGTCTTCACATGATGATATTCCTTGTTATTGTTTGGTATTGCTCTGTATTTGCTCGGTGTTTCTCATTTTTTAACGCGAATTTAGCTCTGGAAGGACGTATATCTACGTCAGGTGGAAGAACGCAATAAAAATTTCAATTGGGACAGCATTTTTCCTACTTTCAAAACAATTTTTAAATATAAAAATTAAGAATTTTATGCTAAAAATTTACATTAAAAACCAAAAAAAACCCAAACAAACTTTCGTTTGAAACAATTTTCTTACTTCTTTATAAAAATAATTCTTTAATATATCAATTTCTAAAAAACAATATTTATATTAAAAGGCACTACCTTCGTATTGATTTGCAAAACTACTAAAGAGAATAATTTTTAAAACCAATATTAAAAAAAAAATTGAAAGCAACCCCATAAAAAATAATTATTATGATTACGAAGAAAGCCTATACATGATACTGCCAGCATTTTCACAATAAACAGAAACTAATGTTAGTTTACTACGCTTCAGTTCAAATCAGGGTTTTGCAAGAAAATTTTGGCCATATTTCTTAACAAAATTATTGAAAATTTTTAGATATCTCCTTTTACAATTCATTATTTATAAGTAAAACCTCAAAATACATCTTCAACTTATTAAGCAAAAAAGAATAAAGACATATGTGCGTCGATCACAATAATGTCAAGTGAGTCAATAGTAAATATACAGTTGCAATTGCTCACTTAAAAAGATTGATTTGTCATCATTCAAACATTTGCAAGCTCAATCATGATGAAATAAAATAATTAACGCTGCTCAACCAGTCCTAAAAATTACAGCTAAAGAAAATTTTAATCAATTATTCTATCACTAATACATCCCACATCAAAATTCTACTTATACATGCTTTACATTAAAAAAAAAAAAAAAAAAAAACCCACCTGAATTTTAGATCCAAACAATTCTTCAAGTTCAAAATAGCAAGACAGCTTATGATCTAAAAGGGCTATTCTGAAACAAATTCTAAAGAGGAAGTCCAGTGCTAAACTTCAAAGGGGCATCTGCTACAGTCGCTGCTGACTGGTTAAGTTTTTCTGACTAAACAAGGAAGGGAAACTAGATCATGAAAGCTCATCGATAAGAAGATAAGAAGTGGAAAGAATTCATGATTTTGAGATCAAACATGATTGTCTTATTCAAACTAAGGTTTCGTGTGGGACAATTTTCTTACTACTTCATAAAATGACTTTCTAGTACAAAAATTTTATTTTTTTTACTAGAAAGTCGTTTTAAGAAGCAGAAAGAAAGCCGTCCCAAACGAGGCCTAAGTTAACTAAACACAAATGAGCTAACAGTTAGATCTAAGTCATCTACACAAGAGAGACGACATAAAGATTCAGGTCCCAAGATCCCAATGTTCGATATAAAAGAGGTGGGAGGAGTTGAGTATAATCTATGGATTTCTGCAGAAAGCTAAGAGTTAATAAAAAAAACTGGAGCTGGAGGTGCTGGAGGTGCTGGAACTGAAAGTGAGAAGGGGATTTTGATCGGCAGGCTGAAGTATGAGGACAGATAATCAGTTGGGGGACAGCTTTCCTAGGAAAAAAGAATTAACAGCTTATCACAACCAATTTGGACATCCTAACGGTTTAAAATTCAAATTCGAAACTTGCTTCTTTTTTTAGAAAGCTATTGAGATATTAGTCGAAGAGTATAGAAACTATTTTGTAACTTTGTACCGTTCTTTACGAAACAAGATTTACTCTCATGGTATCAGAAAGAGGCTGAACCTACAACCTGATGGAGTCTAAGCAAATTTAGGAGAATTATGTTGCAGAAAAAAACAGCTCCTTTACTGTATCAGAGCCTGCCCTTAACCGATAGCAACACTCTGCAGGTATGACCAACAAATGATCAATCTCTCCAACCCTTCAAACAATTAATCAAAAAGTAATTGTAAAAATTTATTTTGGAATGATCGCAATCGATCTAATTAGTCACAATTATGGTGGGAAACAAAGCTACGTAAGCACTGAAAACAAGAAAACCAACCAAGAATGATATATATAACATTCCCTACATAGAGATCAGAAAACTCTAAAGTCATGGCCTCACAGTAAAATTCGATGAAGTGACCATTCACAAAAGCATATGTTCCTAGCAATCGTTTAAAAGATGTGGGGTTCGCAAATTCGTGAGAAACCTATTTAGTTTTTTGAATTAAAATAAAAACTCTGGAAATCCAACTAAGGGGTGTGCTGTTACAAACTATCACAGTGAAATGATAACATAGTGGCGAATGTTGGATCAATGAAATGAAGATGTATGAAAGAATCCAAATGATTGCACAGGATTATTAAAAAAAAAAGGAAGAATAGTTGCATCTCAGTTCCTATCACAAAACTACTATAAGTATACCCAATAATCCTCTTCAATATATTAGAACTAAGCAATATCAAAATTTATAGATATTTGATAAAAAAATCTTTAAAATGAATTATTTGCAGGGCTTTTGCTTCAACTTCTCAAGAAATCAACAATATCCTTAGACAGTGATGAAGTTGTATATATAGAACAAAGCTGCAATAAGTATAACCAATAATCATATCTAACCCGACAGAATAAAGAATTCTGAGGTTGATTGAAATTTTCTGAAGGGGAATCTTGAAGCAAGAATTATAGGTGTTTTTTATTCCAACTTTCTAACAAACTACAGGCACACTCACAAAAGAATTGTTCAAAATCAATCTTCTCCTAAGAAATTTGTGATTGACTGATATCTACTTTCCAACTTAATGTGGAGTCTAGTAAGGAAAGAATCGATGAAAATCAAATAGATGCCGGAGGAACCAAAACATAATTGGAAGGGGTATACTATATGAGACAGATGGAGTACGAGTAAAAGGAAAGGCATTCACATCTTCCAAAAAAGAAATTGAGAAAATGCTATCCATTAATTAGAAAATCCTAATTGTTTTAAATTCAAATTTGAATGTTTTTTTAGAATGTTATCCAGTGATTGATAGTAAAAAGACATCAAGTATCACCACATAAACATATGCATTGGTGTTGATGAAATATGATAAGATTTCTATAATTGTGCTTTACCTTCTTCAAACTCTCAGTTCCCCATAAACCGCTTGCAATCTGATTGGAAGAAGATTTAGAAATACTGGTTCAAGTGATAATATCATATGTAACATATTAAATCTGAACAAATATTTTGCCGGTAACAAGAAATTTATTACATTCTTCTAAAAGAGTGAATATTTTGAGATACGAGAGCTCCATAGACTACAGAATGAGTAATATATAGGTCACTGAATTGAGTAACAAGGCGGTGCTATAATCTGCTCACAAAGATAAAGCAACAGCACAAAAGTAAAAAACTTAAATTCGATATAAAAACGCCACAAATGAAATCAGGGTATCATGAAAACAAAAAAATTGAGGCAGTAGCGAAGTACAGGTAATTAAGCTAAGCAATCTCAGCAAAACTACCTCAGATCTGAATGAACAAGTATTGTAATCAGCCATAGCTCAGGAAATATCAATGAGGTCCGGCATACTTAAAAGTTTCAGGAAGGATCATATTTTCCCAATAGCGCAAGTACGGCAGCATTCTCATTGGAAGATAGAGCACAATACTATGGAGTGGACCAAATTGAGATTTTTATGAACAAGCTTTCTTTCGTAATTAAGGAAAAGAAGAAGCCGTATGGTTAACCAGAATAAACAAAACATCAGAAATTCTGGCAAGTAAGGAAAATGGAAAGGTCCTCGGCATTTTTTTCAGTATTCCAAGAGCATCAATTGCTCAATAAATGCATCAAAACGGGGAAATGAAAAAATTATATTCCTACCAAAATAATTTTTAGAATCAAAATGGCAACAAAAGCGAGTTTATCTACTAACATTTCACCACCAGAAAGTGGCCAAATGATCGCAGGTAAAATGGTATAGTGGTACTTGATTGAAGAAATTTGAAGCCCATGATATAGAACGAGAACCACAACAGCATTGTAGTAGTAGTCTAAAACTAATGGTGGATCATCAGCAGATTCAATGGCCACAGGCATGAATAAGTTGAGCCTCGGTAAAACGAAACTATTAAGATAGCATTGATATAAAGCCATTACAAATTCTGTGTATATTATGGATTTTTTCAGGGAAAGAACATAGGCTCGGAAGAAAAATGAGATCATTCCAATTATAACGAGCACCGAACAAACCACACAAGACTTATTAATTTGAAATTTAATAGAAAAGGAACAAGGAAAAAAATGATGAAAACATCTAAAAGCAAACATAAAATTAGAATGGATGTTGCACTGGTTCACACAAATGAAGAGTTAAGTATAAGATGATTGCATCGAAGAGAAT
This sequence comes from Dendrobium officinale, assembly GCA_019514585.1. Taxonomy (NCBI): domain Eukaryota; kingdom Viridiplantae; phylum Streptophyta; class Magnoliopsida; order Asparagales; family Orchidaceae; genus Dendrobium; species Dendrobium officinale. The sequence continues at coordinate 6,679,647 of CM033697.1, forward strand.
CAATTGAAAATTTCCAAGTTCATATAGCAAAAAATGTCTCCAAAAGTCAGAAACAAAGAAATAGTGCACCTTTGAGATATGAGCTAAGTGAAAACATTTGTTCTGATGGAAAAGTGTAAGCACAGCACAGTCTTACAATGAAAGGATGCAGAAGATTCGAAACATAATTGAGAAGAAGAGTGTGAAGATACCAGACAACCAGCTAAAGATATGCTAAAGAGAACACCCATACTGACAATAGTGACATCTGCTCTACCAGCCATAAAATTAAAGAGTAATAGAAAAGAACCTAAACTTCTAAGATGTCCATAAAAGGCATCGGCATAGAGAAGTCCCCTAGTTTCCCCTATTTTCTTGGAAGGTTCTTCATGACCCTGTTTGATGGGAAAAGTAGAAGTTAGGAACAAGAATTTATGGATCCTATTTCTTCCTCTGCAGAACAAAACAATGGAACCAAGGAGGGTGAACTTGAATTCCATATTACAGAACAGATGATAACTTTCTGCATCTAAAGAGTGAACATGGATGTTCAGGTTGACATGATAAATGCCTGAATCAAGTTCTCTGCAGAACGCTTCTGATCTGGGGTCCCTGAAATCTGAGCAATACGCTCAAAGCGTGATGATTTAGAATCAACAATTTCTATATCAGCTCCAGAGATCTGCATGAGATAAAAGTACAAAATGGTCAAGAGGCAACTGGATGATGAATAGAGGATAGGTCAATTTTACAGAGTTAAGAACTAAGATATAAAAGCAATGCAAATATGTGAAAATAGCATCCACCGCAATTATTTTGCTATGTTGGCCCGCTAGCTTATGCGGCTACATACAAAGATTAGAAGGCAAAAAGAATTTCTATATAGGTGATAAATTCCAGAATATGCTTTGCATAAATAATTGTTCTAGAATTTAAATTGTTGACAGTAGGCAGTTCCTTTAGCCAATGAAAAAGCTTTATACCAGATCAGAGCCAGTTATTTATCCCATTTGGTAATTGTACAAAACATGAAACTGATCAATGTTCATCAATAGAGGGCAAGCGTGAAAGAAAGGTGATAGCTTCGTAGCATGCTCAACAAAGTACAAACATAAAAAAGAAGAAAAATAGGCGGCCTATCACAGTTTCTAAAATGTCAACAGCATATACAGCCAAACATTTGCAATGACAGAACAAAATGGTCCAATAAAGGCAATAATCCCTGACATTAACATTAATACCGATGTTGGTTAACCTTTGGAATATTCTTTAAATGTTAAACTGGTAAATTTTGCCTCCTATTGCAAATGCACTGCAGCAATATCATTAACACCGTTATCTAAAATCATTCCAAAACCCCACTCTCAAGAAGAGAGACAGAGAAGAGGTGTGGTATGGTTGGGATGGTGTAGGGGGGGATGATGGGGGACTACCATAGTAGATCAAAATATACAATAATAATCCCTCTACTCATCAACATCATCATTATCAAATAGCGATATCACAGATATTGGGATCCACTTTCTGAATCCTCATTCTCAGTTTCCTGCTAAGTGCTTAATGAGGTGTTTTAACTAATTTTACACATCTTTATTCTCAACTTCTTTTCATCTTCCTTCTTAATACTTCAGCAAATGCTACATCCAACCATATTATGGCATTCTCTAACCTTCATTACCTACCTCCTCCCCTTTCCCAATCCTTCTGTAGGTGTGCAGTTTCTATGTCAAAATATTGGTAAATTCAATAATAATTGGTTGCCTGATAGCTAGCTTTTCTCGAGTGAAATGGTGACCTTAGTCAAGTCCTATAAAGAAATGAAACAGCTTTTTATCAGCTCAAAGAAGTTACTTTCCTTATTGGTACTTGTGTAAGCAAAGGAACTGATTGGGCAAAGCACATCAGTGTGAGAAATATGGCAAAAACAACAATACTAGGGTCTATGTAAGTGTATGATGTATAAAAAAAATATTTTAAAACCAAACAACCAGGCAATTACAGCATAAAATAGCCCAAATCCAATGATTCCTAATACAAACAGCAAAATTATCTTGCTACCCTCAACAAGAAATATGAAGACTACAGGTAATATTCTAAAATTGTTAAAACTTAAAGTTTTTTATTCTATCCAAGCGTATTGCGGCAATATTATCATTGCTGCCAAGGAAACCATATCAGAATATCAACATTCTACTCAGAAGTTCAGAGCAAACCATACTGCTGAAAAATAGGAAATTAAACATTAGGAATCATACAAAAAACTACAAAACCAAGGTAAAGGAACTTTTCATATACTTTGCCTCCTCTACTGGAATCTTATGGACACTTCAATGTTGAATTCCCTTTAAAATAAGCACTGTTTGACTGATTTTGCTCAACAAAACCTTTCTCAACCAAAGTTTTCCAAAAATAATGATAACTCAACAAACCAAAAAAATGATAACCATGTCCCCAAAATACAAATTTTCTCTCCATGGTTGTTCACATTATACCCAATCAAACTGATGAGGGCATCAGATTTCGACACGTGTACCATCGCCGGGGACGCCGATCGACGGCCTTGATTCAGAGCCTTTATTTTTGATGCTTTAGTTTTTCTTTTCATGAGTTTTATTTCATGTTTTCCTTTTGTACCCCTATGAGGGAATTAGTACTTATTGTAGCCCAAGGGCGTTTTCGTATTTATGCATTTTATTTCTTGTCAGCCTATATAAAGGGCTTTGTCATTGTATTTGGGATTGAATGAAAATTTCCATGCTTTGTTCTCTTTGTGAGTGCATGAAGTTCTCTTGGTGAGTGCTTCCATTGAGATCTCTTAGTGAGTTCTCTAATTATCTTTTTTTTTTCTTTTAATTGCTTTGCATAATTTTCTTCCTACTAGAGAGCTCTTCCAAAATCCCTTTACCCCTTTGCTCTTGCCGCCGACCCCTAGGGCTTTCCCCACCGCCGGCCAAGCTTCCCACCGCCGCCCACCACCTCGCCGACGACCTCCTCCCCTTCCGCCACCATCACTCCACCTCCACATTCAACCCCTCATTGAAATTTGATCCTCAAGTTTCAATTTCTTTCCAAATTTGGAAATCTATTTTTGGAAAGTTTTCGAATAAATTCAAATTTTAAATCAAGATTTAATTTGGATTTTATCTCAGAATTTTTCCAATCAAATTCTCAATTTGGAAACCTCCTCTCCCTCTCCCTCCTTAGCCATGCCGCCGGCCCCCCATTATGCTCCCCCTTAATTACTACATTAACTCCCATGATTCTAATTTGAAATTCAAATTAGGAGTCATTAATTTTCCCTCCTATTTGGATTAAAACTGAAATAATTTCAGTTTAATCCCTTTCCTCCCCCTCTCTTTTCTTCCACCATCCATCCTACAACCCGCCGCCCCCCATCTCTCCTCCTTGGAGATTTAGTTGCGGCGACCACCCTTTCACCTCTTCAAGGATGCTTGGAGGTTCCCGAGTGGAATTTCGGGTTTGAATACGACAACCGCGGACGAGTGAACATCCTCCGATCTCCCTTCTTCGACGTCGGCTTCGACTTCGACGACACCGTCGAGGACTACTTGGACCGGATCCTACCAGCTCTAGTGGAGTCCATCGACGATCATTTCTCGGTCTACACGTGGATCGTTGAAGGCCGTCATTTCGCACCACCTCCACGACCCGCGCCGACCTCTCCTTCCCTACGGATCTACGGCACCATCGCCCTAGGAGTGGTTTCATCACTTGTGTGGTTCTTCATCTCCCAACAAGCCTAGAAGTAGGTAAATGAGAGTAGCCTCAAGGTGAGACAATCGCTTTGTTAACTACGGGATTCTAGTTGGCTTTTCATTTGCTTTACTTTTATTATCGTTGTTATTTTATTGATCTCGCTAATTTAGGTGTAAGCTCTTGCCTAATCATAGTCGACTTCTAAGATTTCTAAAAAGTTTCAATTGAGAATAATATTAAGCTTGCAATTTCATCACTTGAACAATATTTTATTAAGTTTCTAAATTCAATTCCTGGTTTCACATCACAAACATTTAGGTTCTTTCCATAAATTACCCCGGCGGTGGCGGTCAACAGGCTTTGGCGGCCTAGAGGCGGTGGTGGCAGTTTGTGGGTGGCAGGCAACGAGTTTGCGGCGTATTTGCAAAATAGTCCAAATTAGAAGAATTCCAAATACACCAAAAATGAACTAGCCCGTGTATTCCAAAAATGAACTAGCCCGTGTATTCCAAATGCACTGATATTTTACTCTAAGTTCCTTATACTTCAAACCAAATACCAATATTTACAAAAACCACTGCATTATGAATACTTTATACCCTTTTTGCAACAAACCAAACAGCCCCGTAAGCGTTAAATAGTCACATTAATAAAAATAACTATTGGAATTTAATTCAAAACTATGTGCAATTAGTTACTATATATGTTGCTATCCTTGCAATGCTATAAAAATACTTCAAGGAAAGAGAAACCAATTCGTGAAAGGATATGTTCATTTACAATAGAAAGCGGGCAGAGAAAGAAAACGAGACTTCCTTATACATTTTCTTGTCTTGTCTAAGAACTCAAAAAATGTGTGAAAATCTCACCTCCTAGCTCAATTTTTTTCACTTGTGAAAGGGTGCGGACTCTAACTCAATAAATGTAAAAAAAAACTCTTTCCTTCTAAGATACCATAGAAGCACATAGAGTTCTTAACTCATGTCACATAAGACCTTTTTCTTCAAGATAACAAACAAACACTTGAAAACTTCGCACGTTCTCAGAAATGTTCGTACCAAGGACTGAAGCTTTTCCAATATTATCTTTAAAAATTAATAAAATAAAAACAGCACGGCCCAAAAAAGGTTCAACCCTTCAGTACATTTTTTTGTTTGCTAAACATACTTTAATTATAACCATTAACAATGAATGTGGTCATATTTCTATTGGCAGATAGTTGTTGATTCGACTTTTTTCCTTTCCCAAATAGGACTACTATAACAGCAATTAGTTCAATAATATTAGCTCTAATGTACAAGCAATTAAGTGTCATAAGTGTATAATAAACAATAATTGGTCTTAGATTGCATAAAACTACATATAAGTACGAGTGGCTATCAAAAGGGCAATGATCAACTAATTCACAGAGACAAAACCTATTAGTAATTAAGAAATATCAAGTATTTGCATATTGTGCCATCAACCGAGACATCAAAGAATCTAAAGACTTCATTTTTTTACTGTGCAACATCACTATACTTGCCCTGACAACTGAAAACCAGCAATTAGCTGTGGAAGCTACATCCAAAGCTATTGAGTAATTTATTATCAATATCAAACTAACTTTGCGACACAAAAAAAGGTACAAGTTGTCTTTTAAGCTCAATTGATTGGAGTAGAATAACTTCAACCCCTTTTCCAAAAAAGGGTACAATCATTATAATTGCTCGAAGAATCAAACATTCAATGATGAGGATAAAGAGATTGAGATTTCAAAGTATCATGAGACATGGCTAAGGGTGCAAGTTAACAGAGCCAAGCTCGAAATCGTCTTGTTAATGAGCTATCAAATCGAATTGATCAAGCAACGAGCTCGAGCTCGTGTATCAAACAAACTCAAGTTCAAACTTGACAAAACTCAACTTGTAGGCTCCTGAGCTAGCTCAATTAAGATAGAATGTTAGGCTCATGCCAATAACAATTAAAAGCAAAAAGAATGTCTGCCATTCAATAAAGTTGCGCCTACAATTTCCTATAAAAGATTTATTGTAATAGCCGTAATTTTTTTGAACTGAAAATAAAAAACTATTGCCCCAAGACTCACTTCTTTTCACTTATTTCCTCTTTAATCTATTTCATATACAGCTACCTTTTTCTCATTAAATGCATAAAAAAAGCACTACATATACATTAAGTTATCTTTATTGACTCCCCAAGTCCCACCATTCTATGTAGCTATTCAATAGCTCCAGCTCTAACTTCTTAATTCACAAACATTTCTTCTTTCAGCGGACACTAGTCACCTCGTTCTCCTCCAGAGAGCTCCCCCGCCATGACTTCTCTTTTATTTGGAGTTCAACAATTATTCTCGTCAATGCCTTTAATGACGATTCTCCAACAAGCTACCACCGCAACTCTCAAGTCGAGCTCTCGAGCCCCTCAAGTCAGGGAATTAATTGATAAGCTGAGCTCGAGCTCAAACTCGACTCAACTCGTTTACACCTCAAGCCACCACAAAAATATTTAACCTCCAATTAAGATAACCTATAAGTGTTGTGGTGTAATTATAATCCATTTAATCAAACATAGTTTTAACTATATACCAAATGATCAAATATAATTTGGTAGATTAAGCTTGGTTAACCTAAAAATAATTGATTAATAAGTAATCAACCATGCACAAATATAATAAATAATCAGAATATTTTCATATCTAAAAAGCCCTAAAAAGCTCATTTAGTCAGGCATTTTTTGGTTGCTCCTAGACCCCAAAAAAATGTAGCAAAACAGGCGCAATCTCAGTTGGATTAAAAAGCAAATAAAAAAATATAAATTAACATTGAAATTTTATTCTAACAAAGTTTCAAAAATGATTCATGGAGCGGCTCAACAATCACTTTCGTATCTCCTTTATGAAAAGGAGATGCCAAACAAAATGAGCCCTAACTAATAAAAATACCAAAAAAATATGCAATTAGCTACCAATCATGCACTTAAAACTAACAACAAATAATTTGTAATTTAGCGCATGCGAGTGCGCACATTAAGGCCATAAATAAATAAATAAATAAAATAATTCTACTCATTTTATTAAGGCACTGGCTCCTCAATGCCTTAGTAACTTAGGCAAGTTGACCTTTGGCAAATAATGCATGTCAAACACATAAATTGGATTGATCACAAAAAAGATTGAATATGAATAATGGCATAATTTCTTCAAAAAAAGTCAAGTCACCAAAATGGAAAAATGCTCCTCCTGTATTACCCAATAAGAAAATGGTTAGGAGACTTGAAGGCAAATTATAGGAAACTGCAATTATTACATCAGTCATAGCATATTACTCTAAGAGAGATGCAATAAAGAAATCGCTACTAGTTAAGTTGAAACTATGATGGATGAGTGAGAAAATGGGAAAAATAAAATAAAATTATCATATTTAAGTGATTGTGAAGAGTAACATCACGTCGTGATATGAAGTTGAAAATAATATTAGTTTATTTGGGAATAAACAGTCAAAGGCATAAGATTCACAAATAAGGCTGCTAAATAAAATTAATTTGAAAGGGTAATGAAAAAAAAAGGGTATCAAAAGAAATAATAACACAAGAAAAAGTTGCACTTCGCATCTCATATACCGTTTACCAGGAATGAACGGAATTCATAAAAGCCCAAAATAAGGCTAGTGAATAGCGATGATAATAATTTACTATGAGAATGATATCAAAATATTAAATAAGATTGTGAAGAACCATTTTATACTGGGAAACTAAACAACTGAAATACAGTTTATTAATGCAATTTTAACATGATAAACAGCTTCAATTGAGTTTGTTTTTTTTTTTTTTTTAAGCTCTGGCATTGCTATTTTTTTATGTTACAAATAATAACCATTTAATGTGGCTTTAAAAACTATTCCCTATGTTTATATACATTATTCATTTTCATAAGTTAGCACTGACCAAACAGTGGGAGCTACCGCCATCCTTCGCATGGTCATGACACCTGCATGTTACTCTTTCAAATTTGGCAACGTGCAAAAAATTAGTTGCATCCACAGCCCAATTTCAAATATAACAATAGGTGAGAGAGACGGAATGCCGGTGAAAGAGACAGAGAGAAAGAGGGGGGGGGAGAGGATTTCAAATTTTCAATAACAAACTATGAAAAACTTAAAAGAAACTGGAATGACAGGCATGCTGGACATGGTCAAACAAAAAGTTTTAACACCTCACATAGGCTTGCTATCTCTGTCCAGCATGTCCTTTAAAAAGAATTAAAGTATGAAAACAGAAATAATCCAAATAATTAACAAATCACATAGTTCCTCATGCTCCCATTCAGCTAACTCATTCTAAAACAACTTGCCAATTAATACTTGATCACATTTCTTTCTTTGTTCATGCAATAATTGATTGCTTCGCATCCCTACACCAACATGTTTTATCTAACTAATCAAGCATTCAAACGGTATATTTTTTTCCCTAAAAAATATTATATGAAATTCCAACAAAGCTGCTAGCATTACCAACCTAATTGGTGGTAGCATATGAGGAAGAAAAGTAAGTTACATATCAGCAATTAATCTAAACAAAGCGTTCAACTCCAGAACACGTTCAGCATACCTCTAAACTACTCGGTCCACCCCTAGAGAATAATATGTATATCAAATTTGTTAGAAATATAGCTAAATTAGTATTGAAATTCATTTAAAAGGAAATGTAGAGGGTCAAAATCCAATTGAATCTCAGTTGTCAAAACTAATTTATCTGGGAGTTCCACTTTAGAATTCTATTTTATAACCTGCAAACAAATTTTACAACCAATCCAATTATGCGCCCCAAACGCATCTTGTTAATTTTCATCCATCCAAGCAAAACCTAACTTCTGACTTAATCAAAATATGACGCATTAATTACTCAGTCGGTATAGCAAGGTGTCTCAATATGTACCATGTTGCCCGCTCTGACATACTGATGCAACTTAACATTTTCTATAGTTATGCATTTTAGCTAATTAGAAGAGGACCAATAAAATGGTAGTGATAAGTTCATAATGGTGTTTTCTGTTTAGCAGCAGTATGCCATGAGCAATTATTAGAGCATGAAGCAATAACTATGGAACAAAATGTTTCAGCCTGAAATGTACCTTCCGGATATTAGCAAGGTTTGATCCACCTTTTCCCAATACTTTGCCAATGGCATGTGAGGGAATACTCATCTCAACATATGACGGCAATCTGCATTATCACAAAAAAATGGGTTTGATAAAAGCTACTTTATATATCAATTAGCAGAGATGATTAAGAAAACCACTGATTACAGTACGATATTACAGAAAAGGAAAGCATCATCTTCATGCAAGAACATAAAAAAGGAAAACAAGAAAGAAAGGGAACCAAAAAGTTGCAGAGTAAAACAATATCAATCGGAATTTCCAATCATGTGTACATTAATAAAAGGAACACATACCCTCCATAAGACTTTGATGAGTAAGATGAAAGGGAACCATATGCGTTCTCTCCAGCCTTGGCACAAAAATACAGAACTCGTCAAGAACAAGAAATGATCAAGTGGCGATGCCGGTGATAGACGATTAAGTGTATAACTAGACTAACAAATCTAAACAAATTAGTATAATTATGTTATAACAAACAACTATGATACCTGAAGAGAGCTGTAACCATAAAGACTGTTGCTAGAAAGCAACCCCAGCCCACTTCCAGGTTCAGTTCTATGATCATAACCCAAATTACTGACACTTTGAACACCAGGCAGTAGTGGAGGCACAGACAAATTGCTAGTATAAAGAGAATCGATAGGAGGTACAGCATTGCTTCCCTCCCTATCTTTCAGAGCATCCTCCCTGAGCCTAAGTATAATCTGAAGCAATGCTTCTCGTACCCTACTTACCTCCCCGGATACCTAAGGTAAGTTGAAAACAATAAGCATATTAACAATATATTATCTGCAAGAAATTGAGGAAAAAAAGTGCTTTGATTCAAGATAGACAAACCTCCACACGCTCTTCATCTGAAGAAGCAGATTTTGCCTTTTCACTCTTTGAGATGCGAATCTCAGCCTTAGTTTTCTTGCGCATTTCATTTATAATTGAACCACCCTTACCAATAAGGCAGCCAATCACTTTGGTGGGAACAAGAAGGCGAATAGACACTGTTTTATCATCTTCATCATGTATCTTTCCTTGAAGCAACAATACAGCCTCAACTGCAGCTGATTTCACATCATCAAGAGACTGCAATTGCAGACAATAGATGAGAAAAGAATCACAGATCACGAGAATAATAATAGCAGCGTAAAAATAAAGGATTGAACCAAACCTCTGTGGAAGAGACAGTGATGATACACTCATCATTTTTTTTCTTTGTATCATCAACATCAACACTCGCACCACTGGATTGCCTCACAGTTTTTGATCGTGCTCCCTCCTTTCCCAATAACACGTCCAATCTTGTCTGATGGACACAAGACCCGCACAACAAATTCCTCAGTGCGTGATGGACCACCATATCCAGATAGAACCGGAATGGTTGATGAGTACACAGGCCAAGTACTGGCAGAATCAGTGTATCCGTGAAGTTCAGGTACATGTTGCGTTGCACCAATAACTGAGGGCACAGATCTTGATGGGGCAACAATTGCATCAGTGCTATGATAGAAGTTACTAGATGGGTAAATAGGAACATCAGAAGGAATGATTATGCTGGGTGGAATTTCCGCAATTGTTGTATCGAGTGAAATGTCTTCCTTTGGAGAGAACTTATACATAATTGCCGAAACTGCAAGAAGAGCCTTCTTCACTGCTACAGCGTCACCAGTTATCTGCCAAGGCATTAAAGTAGTAAAGGATAAAATAATAAAATGTCACAGAAGGAATTTCCATGTTTGTTATTATGAAATGTGTTGTTGGCCATACAGCAAGATCACAGAATCAGCATAACATATTAAAAAACCTTCAACAAGCAGAAAACAAAATACTATGAAAACTTCTAATCAAAACCTTCAGTTACTAAACAACTAGTTCGTTCAAAAATATAGGAGAAATAACAAAAGTAAATGCCAAGAATAAATAAGTTAATAACAGTGAAATGCAGTTTTTTTAAATTGGAGCTGCACTCAATCAGGATAAACCAAAACCTATAAAGCGTTTTGTGCCCAACCAGGAGAACATGTTCAGTTGTTGAGACAATGGTATGCAAATGCCAACTGACTGTCAGATTATGTAATTGTGAAGAAATAAACAGCCGTGGCCAGTAAAAACACATGCCACCACACATCCACACATGTTATTTTCCTCTCACATCATGCGTGAGGAGTTCAAGTATCCACATTGAACAGCATAAACAATTTGCACAGTCCATGCTCCTCCAAAAAGGAAAAAAAAAAATCTATCCTGCATACACATGTTATGAATCCCCGGCATTAACCACCAGCCATTGGTAATTTGGAGAGTGCCATGTTATTTCTCCGACACATCATGAGTGAAGAGTTCAAGTAAATCACATTTAATAATTAATAATTTGCACATTAGGTGTTCTCTCTCTACCCTCCCTCGAGCCCAAAATACTCCCTACCTCCCACCTCACTTGTCCCTATCCTCATCAGTCCCCACCCCCTCTCATTTGCCGCAAACCTTCACTTCTATCAGCATCCTTTACACATCATATAATTAACAATTTACATAGCACATGCTCTCTCCCCGCCCACCCCATCCCCAAATCCATACATCCCTCCCACCCTCTTTCCACCTCTCTTGTACATCTTCCTCACTACATATCACCTCCCTTCTAACACCAACCTTGTCCCTCCCCTACCCCCTCCCTTCTCTCTCTTTCTGCATCCATCCCTCTTCCCTCCTCTCCCTTCAAAACCTTCATCTCAACTCCCACTTCCAACCTGCCCTCTTCATCCCTATCCCTCTCTCCCTCTCCCATCCCCCCCATCATTTGCCGCAATCCTTCACTTATATCAACATCCTTTACACATCATATACTTAACAATTTACATAGTACATGTTCTCTCCCCATCCACCACATCCCCAAATCCATAGATCCCTCCCTCCCTCTTTTCACCTCTCTTGTACGTCTTCCTCACTCCCTATCATCTCCATTTTAACACCAGCCTTATTCCTCCCCTACCCCCTCCCCTCTCTCTCTCTTTATGCATCGATCCTTCCCTCCTCTCCCTTCAAAACCTTCATCTCACCTCCCACTTCCAACCTGCCCTCTCCATCCCCCTCCTCTCTCTCCTTCCCTCCATCACACACTCCCAAACCACCTCTCCTCTCCCCCCCTCCTCTCTTTATTTTTCCATCAATACATTTCTCACTCCATTCCCTTCTTCGTCTCCAGCCATCCCCCTCCCCATCACTCTTTAACATGCATGCATTAATTGCCATCCTTTTGTAAAAAGTATGCTTCATATTGTGATCAAGCAACTAAGCAAGAAGAAAATAATTGAGAAAGATATTGAGAATTAAATAGATTAATATATTTACCTGAAGAAAGTTATCAAAGCTCATTGCACACGAATGAGCAGCATTGCTGGCATCCTTAGCATTAATCTTGATTACTGCCTTGGTTTTTGCCCTTAACTTCTTGATGATTGTCCCAGACTTTCCAATAATGTTAGAGGATTGACTGGTCGGAACAAGCAATTCAACTTCTTCCTTACCTTGTTGGTCATCATCCTCAGTGTTTGACAGGGCATTTACAATAGCAGCATGGACTCTCAACAAACCATCTTGGGCAGGACAAAGAGGTTTGGTGATTTCATCATCAACTTCAACAGGCTCCTTATCTTTCACATAACAATATACAATTATAACCCTCTTCTGCGCACCAGGATAGGGATCCACAACTTTGATCTTGGCATGTGTCTCTTGTCTCAGGGAATTGATTACTTTACCACCTTTGCCAATTACACTTCCAATAACATTATCTGGACAAAGTATGCGATACAAAACCAAGTCTCCATCATCAAAATTTTCCTTGTTTCCAACCCTCCTCTTTTGATTCTTTCCTACAGTATCATCATCCCCACGACGACTTCGCTTGCCAAACTCAGCCATTCTATAGGACCTGAGAACAAAAGCACATCTTAAATAAAAAAGAACATAAATAGAGTACGAACAATTGCAAATATATCAAAGCAACACATGCCACATATTAACACATTACACAAAACAAATAAATGTAATTTTTTCTCCATGGGCCGCAAAAGGGTTTATAGAGAGAAAAAAAATGTATAATTTGTTATCAAAAATGTTAGGAGATAATAGTAAACAATAACCTGCAAAAGCTACTAAAGCTAGCAGATATCATTTATTCAATGGCTGTACAAAGTCAATAAACATAAGGAAACATAATGTAGGAAAGAAAATAATCTTGCCACTCCATTATACTCATCAAAGTGCTCATTGTGTGAACAAAGGGTAACATACAACAGGATTTCCAATATTTATATTTTCTGATTTCAAAAACAAAATCCCTTTATTGGTTGGTTGTGGTTTATCGGTGAATTCAAACATGTATACATTTTATTAAATTATATTTTCTTTAGATTTCTTTTTTATTTTTTTGGTAGTAGAAGCTTGCCAAAGCACCATCAACATCTTCATAGCCCGAGCAGAACTGTCCACTACTCAGCTAGTTGCCATAAGAGAAATTCAAAGACCTTCGGAGCTCAATGTGCCTTTCTAGGGATGGTCATGGGTTTCCAGGAGCAAACCAAACCACGAACGAAGGTAGCCAGAGTTCCCTTGAGCCATCATGGATCATGATGGAGGTCAGCTGCCTTAGTTAGAGCTAAAAATACAACTGTGACTTGTCAAAGCCTGTGGCCTTTATTTTTATTATCTTCAAAAAATTCTACAGGTGATACTAAATGCATCTAAAGTTTCTACAGTTCATTGATAGTTTTAAAATCCATCTTGACTTCACATTATAACCAACAAATGACATAACCTAACAAATTTAATATTCCCTAAAAATCCATCAAAATTAGAAAGAATCCAGTATATCGTGCTAAAGCACCGGAGTAGAGATTCATTTTTGCCAAGGAAATCCGCATAAAGAACACTACCTTTATGATACCAAAAATTTATAAACCATTCCAAATATAAACAAGAAACATGAGCAGAAATTTAGAAGACAAGGAATAATACGCATCGAGCCAAAACAGCCAACACCTTGCTCGCAGGAAACAACACCAAAAGGATACCAGTAAGATAAAACAAGGTGCATGGAAAAACTTAATCAAAGATCCATAAGGTGCTCCTTACGCTAATATAGAAAAGACGAAAAAGATAAAACAGATATGATTACAAAGCAATAACTGAAACAAATAGAAAAACATGTGGATAGAAGATTATGGAGTAAAATAATGAAAATTTTTCGACCAAAACAAGTTAGACATTCAGAAATTTTATTTCCAAAAGAACCGATAACAGCATGAAGAAGTGAGGAAAAGGAATCAATCCTTTGCAATATCTTGAATCGGGGTCGGGAAAAAGGGAAGATCCTCACCTACTAGTCTTCGAGTGCGACTGCTGGAGAACTGCTGAGGAAGAAGAAGGGGAAAAGACAAATCTGGTAGAAGAAAGAGTTGCTGAAGAGGCGGCACAGAGAAATAGATCGCTTAAGGTTTATGAGGAGCCTCGTAAGTTTATTGCGAGGCAGGAGCCCTAAACCCTAGCTCTCTCGACAAAAAGCCAGCAAAGCGATTTCAAGAGTAATAAATATAAAACAAAAAAAAAACACCCTCCTGTTTTACGATGTAAATCAAACGGTTGAGATGGGAGAGTTACGCCGTTCGAAACCCGCGTGTCTATATTCTCTTAATATTTTCCGTTAATTTGGGTAAGTTTAATTGCCTAAATTTGCATATTGCTATTAACCCAACAAAATAATGAATTGATGGGGAGCTTATCATTTTGATTATTTAAATCACTTTTTTTTTTTTTACTTTTATTTTTGAAGGGGATCCAATAAATGAAAGAAAATGATTTTCTTGAGATATATGTTTTAATCACATTTAATAGATAAATCATTATGGATCATTCAATTACTTTATATTTTTAATTTTATGTGAAATAAATAATTAAGCATAAGGTCTTGTTTGAAAAACTTTTGACCATTATTTTTTTGCAAATTTAAACACACTTTTTTGTAATGGAAAGTATGGGTGTCAGAAATAAATATTCGGATTGGATTCGGGTCAAAGTCGAAATTGACCCAAGTATAACAGTTGATATGAACCAACCAAATTTGTAAATTGGCTATAAATTCAAATTGTGACCCGACCAGAAACACGGAATACAGCCATGTGCGGGCAAAGGGTGCTAGTTGGCAGACCTGTAAGCGAGGAGTGAGCGGGGTGGGTGAGTGCGTATGCGGTCATGATGCGAGCGCGGGTCTAAATGTAAGAGAGTGTGAGAGAGCTCACTACCAAATGCAGGCGAGCATGGGATGGCTGGAGCGCTACAAGCAGGCGTGAGAGTGGGATCACTGCAAGTTAGGGGGTGACCCGGGTCATTTTTGGGTTGATTTTTTATTTTTTTTAGAATCAACTTAAACCCGATCCGATTTTAGAAACGTGTCAGAAAACGAAACATGACCCATCTGGCAAATGGGTTGACCCGAAAACAGAAGTTTCTCATTCGGGTCCGAGTCAAGTTTTTTGTCGGATCAAATATTGACATATTTATTGGAAAGCTTTTTTTTATAAATTAGTAAGAAAATTATCCCAAACGAAATATAAATCTTTTTTTCTCTTCTTTCATGTTGAATTTAAATATTGAGGTAATTTTTATTTTATTTTTTATTTTTTTGCTACAAATGTTTTAATTTCAAAATGTGCTTCTATAATATAATTTCAAAGTTAAATGACTACGAGGAACATGATTCTATAATGGGTTTTTTTTTATTCCGAAAGTAATAAAACTAATATATTATCTCATTTTCATCATCGTTTTCATGGCCATAAGCGGGAGATTATAAGTTTTTTTTTTTTTTTTTTTCCCTCACCAATCGCTCGTGGGAAGGTGTTGAAGCTCCAATAAAGATCATTTTTAAAAAGTAGAAGAAGCACTTTGCACAATAAAATAAATATGCAAAGAGATATAATAGAATAAATGGGTTGTTGATAAGATAATAATCATTAATATTTATTATTCAAATTTTAAGGTGGAGAATTAATTTGAAGATAATCATAAGTCCCTCTTATAATAGCAGTATAATTTTTTAATTTATTTGTATTTGCATGAAACAATCTTATTGTTAGTCTTTCATTAATATATATATATATATATATATATATATATATATATATATATATATATATATATATATATATATATATATATATATATATATATATATATATATATATATATATATAATATGTGTGAAATATTGATTATTTTTATAACTTTCGGTACAAGTGAGGATTTTAGGACCATCAGATATTCGTTTTGTAAACCAAAATCACCGATATTTTATAGATAAAATGATTTATTTTATGTATATTTTTCTCTAATTTTTTAGGTCCTAAAATAATTTATTTAAATTTTATACTAAAGAGATTTATTAAATCATTTATATAATATTAAACTATTATTTAAATGAAAATATCTTAAACCATTAAACTTTGGGGTTTTTACATACATAACACTTAAAACTATGTTATTTACTCGTTTAACACTTAAAGTTTCTATTTACACACATACCATTAGAAAGCTTTTCTCATTTCTAAATATCCACTCCGTCCCTCTCTCCGTGAAATCCTGCTGGCTTAACTTCGGAAGGTCGTCCATGCGCCGAACCCTAGTTTTTTCACTCTTCGGACATTCGCCATCCCTAGTGGACGACGCCGCCTCACCTTCCTTTGCCAGGTGAAATCTCCTCATTCTTCTATTTCCAACCTACCTATTCTTCTCCATATATGGATGCCGTCGCCTCTCCTTCCTTTTGATGGGTGAACTCTCCCATTATTCTCTTTTCCACATCCCTTTTGTTCTCCATATCTTATATTTTCAAATCTCCTTACCATTCTCAACTTATCTTTCCATTATGCTTCAGATTTTATGTATTATCCTCAAAATCTGTAGGAATAAGAGTATGTGTTTTTCATTTGTCTTATGCTTTCTGAAATGTGACCTAATGTCTTAGTTTGCGTTTGCTTTGAATGTTGTATGGAAATTGTTCGTTTTATTTAACACTTGATTTTGTGATGATATAGCAAAAAATTAGAAATGAAATCCTTTGTCATGTGAAAACCTGAGCAATCCACGTTCGGACTTAAAGCAGTGAAGTCCGTTCAATTGATTTTATGAATTCATTTGTCTTACGATTGTGTATTCTTGTATTGATAAAGCAGTGAAGTCCCTTCAATTTCAGGTTTTTCGTTATAGTTATAAACACAATTTTTTTTTTTGCAATTACAGGTATCCTCCTCGATTTGTGAAATGAGTTCGAGCCAGTCGACAACATCAATGCGAAACCTGGACATCCCTATATATTGTCATTGTAATCCACAATGTTAAATTTTTACTTACTATAAACCGAACAATCGTGGCAGAAAATTCTACCGATGCTCGCGTAACAGATCAGAGGATGATTGTCGATTTTTTAGGTGGGTCGACGTACAAAATGATTTATCAGAAGAAATGAATCATTTTACAAATGCAAATGAAGCTGAAATCCGTTCCAACCAGCCTGTCGCAGTTACAAATGATTTTTTTCAAAATAAAATGTTATTGGTGGTCCTATTTGGCTTGTTGTGATTGACTTGAATATGATATCAAGGTGTTGTAGTTGTAAATTAGTAGAACTGTGCTTTTGCATTTTGTAGTTGACTTTAAGTTTATATCAAAGTGTAGTAATAGTAACTAAGACGCTAATAATGCAATTTGTTTTTGCTATTTGTTCCTTTGCCTTTTTGAGATCCTCCTACACTGAAGAAAGCTGCACTTGCAGCTCTGATCCATTCAATAAACGTGAATATTTCTGTAAATCACAAACCCAATCAGCACATTGACTAAGAAACAATTTAAAACCGTAAGGAATAAATCTTATTAATTGTAAAACTTGTGTTTTTCTCGGAAAGAGGATAATTAACATCCAGCTTAGCAGGTATAGGCCTGCCAATTTTACTAGCTAGTATGTTTTTGTTGTTTGCATCGAAATAAAAGATTCAAATAATTGAACAGAATCAAACTATAGGGATTCAATTAAAGATAAAAAATAATTAGATCGATCTCCACCAACCAATAACGCATTGCAGAAATCAAATATGTATGGCATTGCCGCTGTAAATCAAAACGAAAGCAAAAAAATGTGCAAAGAAGTCTGAAGAAAAATGTTTGTGAAATATTTATTACAATAATTGAAGCAAAATGTTTTGTTTACAAAAAACGAATAGTTCATTTTCAGCATATTAGCAATGATCAGCATAATCAAACCAGAGCAACCAATATTTTGTTTACAAAATTGGAAATAGTTGCTTTGCAAAATTGTTACAAAAATCTGAAGCTATATGTAAGCTTTAAACAGTTGAAAATTAGCAATGATCAACATGCCTAATCGACATTTTTTTCACGTGGAGCAGAAATTGTTGCATTTCGAAGTCAATATCATTTCCTTGTTCATCACCATTCAAAGGGTTATTACAAGTGCTTCTATGGTGGCCACAAGAATTGCAACGTCCACACTTATGACTAATTTTAGTCTTCTTTGTGGTTTCTAAGAATTTTTAATTCTTCTTTTCTTCGGTCTTCCACGAGGCCTACGTGAAATTGGTGGACCAACATCCTCGCCATCACTAAGTATCGACCACTGATCCTTCCCTAGTATTGTTCTGATAGCTCCAGCATAAGCCATTCTATATCTGCTCAAAGAAATAGAATTAATATGAGATAATAAAAATGAATTCATAAAACTTAATTGGTTGCAAACCTAGATGTGTAGTAGTGATCGTCCACGTAGGTTTGCCAAAGATTGTAATGTTTTGATCTAATGAATGATGCACCATGTACGCATGGAAGTTCAAACACTTGCCAAAATCCACAACTACTTATATGGTTCTCAATATCCACTTCATGCCACTCATATCTTCTTTCGACCTCAGCCTTAGATGAAGTAGACTGGCGAATAAGAAATGTTGAAACTCATTCACTATGAATTATATTGTTAAGCCTAAGTTTATATCCCATGGCTAACCAAGAGGGGGTGAATTGGTATTTTAAAAATTAATCCTTCTTTTGAGTATTTTAAACCGAAATTAAACTTTAATGAATTTTGTATAAATAATTTTTCAACCACAGTTTAAAAACAGTAAATCACAAAAATAAAAAGTAGCGGAAAAATAATGACACCAAATGTATAGTGGTTCGGTCAAAACCAGACCTACATCAACTCCTCGGAGGCACCCTCCGAGTATTGCACTAATACCAATAGTGACTATCCTTTTGCACCCACAGCAAGGCGGAGAAGCCTTTACAAAACTCTTTTCACCACTACCCGGTGTGGCAGAGAACCGTCGTCTTTTTACACTATCCCCAGTGCTGGCAGAGAACTGTCGTCCTTTTACACTATCCCCAGTGCTGGCAGAGAACCGTCCGTTCTTTTCACACTATCCCCAGTGCTGGTAGAGAACCGTTTGTTCTTTCACACTCTCCCAGTATAGGCAGATAACCCTTCCGTCCTTTCACACTCTCCCAGTGTAGGCAGAGAACCCTTCGTCCTTTCACACTCTCCTAGTGTGAGCAGAGAACCCTTCGTCCTTTCACACTCTCCCAGTGTAGGCAGAGAACCCTTCGTCCTTTCACACTCTCCTAGTGTGAGCAGAGAACCCTTCGTCCTTTCACACTTTCCTAGTGTGGGCAGAGAACCCGCGACTGTTCACACTTTTCAAGTGTCAGCAGAGAACCGGATCTCCTTGACAGATCTTCTTACAATAATTCTAGAAGGAAGAAAGAAAAGAGTGAAGTAATCCCAAATCATAAGTAGAGATTCTTACCTTTAAACACCAAGCGAATCCTTCACGCTCCAGTGGTAGGAATCCTCCTTTGAATGCACTCTCACATTCTCTCATTAACTCTTCTTTTAATATGCACAAAGATCAATGAGCAAAAAGATTTGGTGACAGTCAAAATTGGACTATATATATAAAAGAGACAAGAAAAACCGTCAAAAAACTGTAAATTTTCAAGTCAACACGAAATGGATCGTCCCGTACGATCGTGGATCATCCTGGACGATTTTACTTAAAGTGTCGGAAACGATCCTAACGAATATTGGTATGAATTATGTTCGTACACAATCATCGTCCCGTACAAACTAGGTTCGTCCGGACGAACAGTTATTTCATAGGTCGATTCCCAAATAACTACAGGATGTAACCAACTTACTTAAGTCGGTTTATATCGTCATGGGACAAACATGATTTCGTATGGATGAAATTTTTACAGAGAGTGACTCGTCCAGGCACGATTATAAATATCGTCTTGACGAAAATTTTACAGAGCCTAGCTCGTCCTGGGATGAAAATAATTTCGTATTGATGAAACTTTTACAGAGCCTAGCTCGTCCTGGGACGAAAATAATTTCATCTGGATGAAAATTTTACAGAGCCTAGCTCGTCCTGGCACGATTATAATTTCGTCTGGACAAAAATTTTACAGAGCCTAGCTCGTCCTGGGACGAAAATAATTTCGTCCTGGATGATCAGGACTTAGAAAAAATTTTCTCCAAAAATTGTTCGTTCCATTGCTCTTACAAGGAGATAACTTACCTGTGTGAGACCTCGTTCCTTTGCTGTTGTTGTAGCTGCTGGGAAAAGTGATATTTTTCCCAGGATCGTCCGGGCCGATTGGAGATCGTCCAGGCCGATCTACACTGTAGAAAATATCGTCCTGAGAATAGTTCTGGGAGTCGTCCAGGACGATCAATTTTGGTCTGATCGTCCCGGAACGATGTGACGATCGGCCGGGCCGATCCCACTAATGATATAAGAAAATGAGCTCGTTTTGAGGAGAGAGAAAACTTTTTTATAAATCAGATATTTTGAGGAGAGAGAAAGGGCAGAAAAGCAAAGGAAGAAGTCCGATTTCGGGGCCCGCGGAACGATTTTCGTCGTTCGTTGCTGTTGGATATTTTGTTTGTCTCGCTGTAAGGATTCCGAACCCTACTTCTGTTTTCAGAGATTTTGAGATTTTGCGAAATGGTGCTCAGATTTGTGTTTTTGTAAGCGATTTTCGTACCCGGTTTGGTACTGGCAAAGATTTCACCGCGTAACTTTTGGTATGTTGTAGACGTGATTATTCTGCACGTTTTGATTATTTTCTGGCGGATTTCGTCCGGTTCGTTTTGATTCTGCGGAGTTTTATTTTGACTGCAATTTATTATGATGTCCGAATTGGTTTGAGCAGTAGAAGAATAGTCTTAGAATGTTGCTGTGCACGTTCTGTATTAATTTGGTGAATTGTAATTTTTGGAGATTTTTGTGTAAAATTTGACCGACTGCCGTTACTCTGCCCGATTTTTGTACGATTTCTGATTTGGTTGAAATTGATAGATTGAATTGATATGTGCATGACTATTGATATGATCGTTTTAGATTTCTTTATTATTGATTATTGCATCGATTATTGCATTGACTGATTGATATTGAAAGACAAGTGGGAACATGGTTGAACGTTGGTTGGAGATAGACTTGACCTGTACAGGATGGTGGGCCGACGGGATTTCCTTTAAATCATAGATCATGGATCATGGATCATGGAGGGAGTTATAAGGAGTTTTATACGCCGACGGGCGGCCGACGGGCAAAAGAGTGACGACTCTTCTTGATAGAGCCAACGTATAGACATCTACAACAGCAATACGGATTCTACAACAGCAATATAGCCAGCGTTTGTGCTTGTCTAGTAAGACCATGGAATGATTGCATTGTATGGATTTCCTGATGTGCATGGAATCACGGATTTACTGTATCGTACGGCTTCATTGATTTCATTTGATCATGGATACTACTTGATAATTGATCATTGATATTGATATGGATATGGACATGGACGGCATAGATTCATAGATTCATTGATATCATTGATTTATGCATTGATTCGACTTGCTACTGTTGATTTATCGTATTGTCCTTCCGATTGATTTGATCGACTTGATAGTATAGACTGGATTTGATTGATTGATCGATTTGACAGATTTATTGATTTATCGTATTGCTTTTCCGATTGATTTTCTCGACTTGATTGATTCATAGATACCGGCACCGATATTGATATGGATCATGCGTATTGAGTCATAGAGCTTGACACTGATATTGATATAGATTGTATTGATTCACCGACATCGATATTGATATGGATTATGTGTATTGATAGATATCGACAGCGACATGAATATAGATTGTATCGATGATAGATACCGATATCGACATTGATATAGATATGATATTGACATATGAATATTATTGATACGACAGATCCTGATAGGTTATTGATATACTGATACATTGATTCGTCGTGCCGTACATTGATTCGTCGTGCCATTTATCGATGGATTGATTGAATGCCGTATGGATTTGATTTATCGTAGAATTGATTTCTTGATTTCTATTGACCTAATGATTTCATTGATTTGATTTGATTTCAATTGATCTTTTGCCGTACTGGATTCGATTGTTTATTGGGACTTGAGCTGATTGATATAATTGACTGGAAAGTGCTTTATTGATTGAGATGATTTCCCTACTGTAGCATCGTACGTCGTCATTATTGAATCCGTCGTAGTATCATTGAACATAATTGGATTTACTGTTGCAAGAGTACATTCTGACACGAGTCAGTTATTGATTGATTTGATATTATAGATTGCTATTGACTGAAATAGATATTCAATTGATAAGATGAATATAATAGATGCAATAAATTGACTAGACGACACGACTGATTGAACTGATAATATTGATTGACAGAAAAGGGCTACGATGAATAGATATTGACTGAAAGCACTTATTGATTCTGTGACGATTCTGTTGCCGCCGTATTGACTATTGAGTATTGATTGATTCGCTTTGATTTGATTTCCGTACCTGCATAGATTCATTGATCATAGCTGACTTGACTCGATTGACCTGCATATTGTTTCGATCGTGCTTTGATTTCAGTTGTAGGCTTTGGTGACCTGCTGGGCTTTGTAAGCTCATTATATGTGGTTAATATTTCAGGTGCAGGGCCTCCAGTCTAAATATCTTTCTGTCGAGTTCAGCTTTTTGTTTTGTAGCCTTGGGTGGGTTTCTTTTGTAGCCTGTGTGGCTCGTGTAGTTATTTCTTTTGGACTCTCTTTTGTTTGTTCTCTGATTGTACTATATGTGAATTATAGTATCCGCTGCTGTTTCTTTTCTGTAATGTAATTATCTCTGGCTATGGATGTATATATTGATACGAATAACGGATGGAGAAAAAAAAAGAGAATGAATGATCGATCAGATGAATCTTTTCGCTACACGGATCTTGGGTCGTTATAATTGGTATCAGAGCGAGTGTAGTGAAAAGATGTGATTATATTCAGAAATGATAATTACATTATTTGATTCGTTTTGTTTTACGTGTTTGATTCCGTGATTTGATTTGGTTTGAATGATTTGAATTGATCAGGCAAATGGATCCGAAAGGCAAAAAGATTGAGTCTGAGCCTGCTGCTAACCTTCCTCTCACATCTGAAAATATGAATAAATTTGCTGATATGGTTGCTCAGATGGTGAGTGACAAGCTAGCGAAACGCTCTGGGCGTAGCAAGAAAAGTGGAGAAGGTAGCAAAGCAAGAATTAATGTTTGTACGTTTTGTGGAAAGAGACACTTGGGACAGTGTTATCGGAGGACAGGGCAATGCTTCCGATGTGGTGCATACGGACATAGAATGACTGATTGCCCGAGTTCTGGGCAAGGACCTGTTCCGACTGTTCAGACTGGAAATGTACAAGCCATGATGGAAGATGTTCCTTCCATGCCTGCTGATGAGACTGGTACGAGTTTCGTTTATTGTCTGTTTCGATGTGATTTGTACGATTTTTCCGATCGCTTGGATTTATTTTGTTCCGCTCTGTTCCGGACACGTTAGGGAAATGTCGGGACGACATTTTTCTAAGGTGGGGAGATTGTGAGACCTCGTTCCTTTGCTGTTGCTGTAGCTGCTGGGAAAAGTGATATTTTTCCCAGGATCGTCCGGGCCGATTGGAGATCGTCCAGGCCGATCTACACTGTAGAAAATATCGTCCTGAGAATAGTTCTGGGAGTCGTCCAGGACGATCAATTTTGGTCTGATCGTCCCGGGACGATGTGACGATCGGCCGGGCCGATCCCACTAATGATATAAGAAAATGAGCTCGTTTTGAGGAGAGAGAAAACATTTTTATAAATCAGATATTTTGAGGAGAGAGAAAGGGCGGAAAAGCAAAGGAAGAAGTCCGATTTCGGGGCCTGCGGAGCGATTTTCGTCGTTCGTTGCTGTTGGATATTTTGTTTGTCTCGCTGTAAGGATTTCGAACCCTACTTCTGTTTTCAGAGATTTTGAGATTTTGCGAAATGGTGCTCAGATTTGTATTTTTGTAAGCGATTTTCGTACCCGATTTGGTACTGGCAAAGATTTCACCGCGTAACTTTTGGTATGTTGTAGACGTGATTATTCTGCACGTTTTGATTATTTTCTGGCGGATTTCGTCCGGTTCGTTTTGATTCTGCGGAGTTTTATTTTGACTGCAATTTATTATGATGTCCGAATTGGTTTGAGCAGTAGAAGAATAGTCTTAGAATGTTGTTGTGCACGTTCTGTATTAATTTGGTGAATTGTAATTTTTGGAGATTTTTGTGTAAAATTTGACCGACTGCCGTTACTCTGCCCGATTTTCGTACGATTTCTGATTTGGTTGAAATTGATAGATTGAATTGATGTGCATGACTATTGATATGATCGTTTTAGATTTTTTTATTATTGATTATTGCATCGATTATTACATTGACTGGTTGATACTGAAAGACAAGTGGGAACATGGTTGAACGTTGGTTGGAGATAGACTTGACCTGTACAGGATGGTGGGCCGACGGGCTTTCCTTTAAATCATAGATCATGGATCATGGATCATGGAGGGAGTTATAAGGAGTTTTATACGCCGACGGGCGGCCGACGAGCAAAAGAGTGACGACTCTTCTTGATAGAGCCAACGTATAGACATCTACAACAGCAATACGGATTATACAACAGCAACATAGCCAGCGTTTGTGCTTGTCTAGTAAGACCATGGAATGATTGCATCGTATGGATTTCTTGATGTGCATGGAATCACGGATTTACTGTATCGTACGGCTTCATTTATTTCATTTGATCATGGATACTACTTGATAATTGATCATTGATATTGATATGGATATGGACATGGACGGCATAGATTCATAGATTCATTGATACCATTGATTTATGCATTGATTCGACTTGCTACTGTTGATTTATCGTATTGTCCTTCCGATTGATTTGATCGACTTGATAGTATAGACTGGATTTGATTGATTGATCGATTTGACGGATTTATTGATTTATCGTATTGCTTTTCCGATTGATTTTCTCGACTTGATTGATTCATAGATACCGGCACCGATATTGATATGGATCATGCGTATTGAGTCATAGAGCTTGACACTGATATTGATATAGATTGTATTGATTCACCGACACCGATATTGATATGGATTATGTGTATTGATAGATATCGACAGCGACATGAATATAGATTGTATCGATGATAGATACCGATATCGACATTGATATAGATATGATATTGACATATGAATATTATTGATACGACAGATCCTGATAGGTTATTGATATACTGATACATTGATTCGTCGTGCCGTACATTGATTCGTCGTGCCGTTTATCGATGGATTGATTGAATGCCGTATGGATTTGATTTATCGTAGAATTGATTTCTTGATTTCTATTGACCTGATGATTTCATTGATTTGATTTGATTTCAATTGATCTTTCGCCGTAGTGGATTCGATTGTTTATTGGGACTTGAGCTGATTGATATAATTGACTGGAAAGTACTTTATTGATTGAGATGATTTCCCTACTGTAGCATCGTACGTCGTCATTATTAAATCCGTCGTAGTATCATTGAACATAATTGGATTTACTGTTGCAAGAGTACGTTCTGACACGAGTCAGTTATTGATTGATTTGATATTATAAATTGCTATTGACTGAAATAGATATTCAATTGATAATATGAATATAATAGATGCAATAAATTGACTAGACGACACGACTGATTGAACTGATAATATTGATTGACAGAAAAGGGCTACGATGAATAGATATTGACTGAAAGCACTTATTTATTCTGTGACGATTCTGTTGCCGCCGTATTGACTATTGAGTATTGATTGATTCGCTTTGATTTGATTTACGTACCTACATAGATTCATTGATCATAGCTGACTTGACTCGATTGACCTGCATATTGTTTCGATCGTGCTTTGATTTCAGTTGTAGGCTTTGGTGACCTGCTGGGCTTTGTAAGCTCATTATATGTGGTTAATATTTCAGGTGCAGGGCCTCCAGTCTGAAGATCTTTCTGTCGAGTTCAGCTTTTTGTTTTGTAGCCTTGGGTGGGCTTTCTTTTGTAGCCTGTGTGGCTCGTGTAGTTATTTCTTTTGGACTCTCTTTTGTTTGTTCTCTGATTGTACTATATGTGAATTATAGTATCCGCTGCTGTTTCTTTTCTGTAATGTAATTATCTCTGGCTCTGGATGTATATATTGATACGAATAACGGATGGAGAAAAAAAAAGAGAATGAATGATCGATCAGATGAATCTTTTCGCTACACGGATCTTGGGTCGTTATAACCTGATCGTCCCATATGAATTGTATTCATCCTGTACGATCAGTACAAAATTTTTAAGATCTCCTCAAGTGTGTGTGTGTTTATTTACCCAATTACAATCACTCTCTTTCAAACTTAATTAATACAAAAATTACAAGCTACAAAATATAACATATCTCATGTTGAATTTGATTTGAAGTCTTCAGTAGTTTGAAGTTCAATTTTCCTGAAATGTTAGTACACAAGAACAAAAATAAATCTTCAAAAAAATGTTAGGAGATAATTACACAAAATAATAATATTTGGAATCATCAAAACTATACAAGTTGCAAGAATGTAAAACATGTAAATAAAAACTCTCTTACCAATCTCCACCTTTTTTATGATGGCAAAATAATTATTATTTATAGGATTTCAAATTCTAAGAATCTCTTAAACTCCCCCTGAATTGATAAACCCATGAAAATTAGGAGGTAATTGAATAAAAAATTATTTTTTAAAAATTTTAAACAACACAAAACAACACAAAACAAAAACAATCAAACACGCATACGAAAACATACAAAAAAATAAATAAAAATATAAAAATACACTTGACACAAATACACAAGACACAACAAATAATTTCTTCCCCTTTTTGACAACATCAAAAAGTGAAGAAGAAAAATACTTGAAATGTAAGTAGAAATATGAGAATCATTTGAAACTTTAACCTTGAAAGTGATTGAAATAATGTATGTAAATAAAATTAAAATATTAGTCAAAGCATAAAAATTCATAGAATTTAAGTAGAGATATAACATAGAAACTAAAAAGAATTTATCAAAACATGAGTCTATTTAGACATTAAGATAAAGAAAATCATTGCAAGAAGGATGATTAGAAAAATTGTATATTTCAAATTTCAATATGTAATATAAATAAACATAAAAATAATTTGAATTAAGAGATTAAAAGAATCTAGAAAGAAGTAACTACCACATGTAGCGCTTTACGCATCTTTTTCAAATCTGTAGCACATTTTGTGCACTTTTTTTTTCATGTTGGGCTTATTTTGTGCTTCTTTTTCACATTGCAATTAGATTTTCTAATGAATTTAATTTTAACTTACAATTCAGGATATAACACATTTAAGATTAAAAATCTGATGATTTTCATAAAGACTAATAAATATTTCAAAAATAAGTTTAAATCAAAACACAAGAACTAATATTGATATCACTTTGAAGATATTACAATGATACATCAGGATATCAATACAAAATAAAACATCTGAAATAAAAGAGAAATACATCGAACTACTAAAAACAAACAATAACTAACACATAAAGTAAAAATAATAACAACACAAACACATAACAATAAGTGCATCTATCACTCAGATGGTCATTGATCTGGAGGAGGAGCACCATGCTACAGGAAAAACAGTGAATACCGGCGGCTTACCGACGGTCACCGGCGGTTCTACGATGGACGCACGACGGTTTAAACCGTCGGTAATACCGACGGCTATAACCGCCGTCAACCGCCGGTAAGTTACCGGCGGTCTAACGGCGCCGTCCGGCGGTCTAATGAACCAGACGACGCCAGGTTTAACCGCCGGAACACCGCCGGTACTCTGACCGACGGTTTTCCGGCGGTTACATTACCGGCGGCCAAACCGCCGACAGACCGACGGTTGAAATTCCGGTGATCACCGGCGGTATGGGCCGCCGGAAAACCGCCGCAAAAATAAACCGCCGGTAAAAGGCCGTCGGAATTTGTTTCCTACGCCGTTTTTACCGGCGGTCACTAAACCGCCGTTAGACCGCCGGTATTTTGTAAAACCGCCGGTAATCTTACACTAACCGCCGGAAAAAACCGCCGGTTTTCATTGTTTTTCCTGTAGTGCCACCAAAGAGGTTAAAGTATGTACTCATCATAAGTACATTGGTACTAATATCATTCATTTGCTCCCTCATATAACTCATGTCATGTTGATATTGAGCAGCCTACTGCTGTAAATGAATCTCAATTTGATCAAAGTGTTGAGTCTCTAACTGATCAAATCTTTGAACCAAATTTTGATAATTTGGTTCATTTGTAGGAGCAGGTGCACCTTCTGGCTCTTCTTCTGTATCACTTATGACATGTGCTTTACCTAATTCCTCCTTGAAGATCGCTCTAAATGATCCGTCATTGTAGTAGAGCAGTTCTTCATATTCTTGATCAGGATGAAACAAGTTGTATTTCTTCTCCATAACATAGTTAATTAAGTGTCCTAAGGTAATATTCCTCATTCTTTTCTGTTATGCATGACCAATTTCAGAAAGCCCATAAAGATAGTCAAGAATAAGTTTGGCTTCATCTATATGTTTATTGCTCATGATTAAGAAGGTCACCATGGAAAGAAGGGGGGTAATATTGACTCTATTACCAGCTTTTGGAATGATTGAAGTTCTAAGAACGTGCTGGATTATGCGTGCATTCCGGACAAAATCGGATACCCTAGCCACATGCTCATCTAAACTATTTCCTCTAATCACCCTATTTATTTCATGCAATTTATATTGATCATTGGTGATTAAGGTATGGGCTCTACCTCCCTTAGTCCTTAAATTTAGAAATGCTCCTAAGCCATGCTTGGTGATTTCAACTTTTTGTTTGAAGACATAGGAACGAATTATATAGTGGTCATAATTGAAGGACATGTTGACAAGAAAGTAATGAAATGTTTATTTATTGTGTGTGTGGATGAGGGTAAGAATCCTCATTTGCTCTGGAAGAAAGTTCTCAGATGAATTCCTATGAGGTTTCTTCGCTAGAACCTTTTGGCGCTTGCTAGAACTTGTCATTTATAAAAGATCTAGAATACGAAAGGGATTGAAAGTGATGTTAGGAGTGTAACTTATTGATCTAAAAATCCCGCCTATTTATTGAAAATGATATGTTCGTACCAGACAAAAAAAAAATCATCACGTACGAAATTTTCGTTCGTCTAAAAACTATAAATTTTTAAATCAACACGAAATGGATCGTCCCGTATGATCGTGGATCGTTCAGGACTATTTTACTTAAAGTGTCATAAACGATCCTAATGAATATTGGTACGAACTATGTTCGCACACGATCATCATCCCATACGAACTAGGTTCGTTCGAACGATTAGTTATTTCATAGGTCGATTCCCAAATAACTACAGGATGTAACCAACTTACTTAAGTCGGTTTACATCGTCCTGGGACGAATAGGATTTCGTCTGGACAAAATTTTACAAAGAGTAACTCGTCCAGGCACGATTATAAATGTCGTCTGGACAAAAATTTTACAGAGCCTAGCTCGTCCTAGGACGAAACTTTTACAGAGCCAAGCTCGTCCTAGGACGAAAATAATTTCGTCTGGACGAAAATTTTACATAGCCTAGCTCGTCCTGGCACGATTATAATTTCGTCTGAACGAAAATTTTACAGAGCTTAGCTCGTCCTAGGACGAAAATAATTTAATCCTGGACGATCAGGACTTAGAAAAAATTTTCTCTAAAAACTGATCGTTCTATTGCTCTTACAAGGAGATAACTGACATGATCGTCCCGTATGAATTGTATTCATTATGTACGACCAGTACAAAATTTTTAAGATCTCCTCAAGTGTGTGTGTGTTTATTCACTCAATTACAATCACTCCTTCTCAAACTTAATTCATACAAAAATTACAAGCTACAAAATACAAGATATTTCATATTGAATTTGATTTGAAGTCTTCAGCAGTTTGGAGTTCGATTTTCCTGAAATATTAGTACACACAAGAGCAAAAATAAGTCTTCCAAAAAGTGTTAGGAGATAACTACACATAAAATAATAATATTTGGAATCATCAAAACTATACAAGTTGCAAGAATGTAAAACATGCAAATAGCAACTCTCTTAACAAGAAAGTGATATTTCGTTGTTGTAACATCTCTAAGATATTCCTCCATGCAAGGAACAAGTGGCCACTTCCAAGAACTACAATTTAACTTCCTTTGATAACGTTGTTCCATTATCATCCCTCTAACCATGTCGATTAGATCAACGACTGATTTACTCCTAGCCTCTTCCACCCATGAATTGAAAGATTCTAACATATTATTTGTGATGTATTGAATTTAATGTGTTGAGAAAAAAGTGGATTTAGACCATTTACATGTCAATGCACTTAGATATGAATGTACTCCAAGACTAAGCTTACGAACTTCTTCAAAATTGGCATTGAAATTGTGTTGACTAAAATAATTTACGGCAGTCCAAACCAATTTATGTAATTTTTGCACATCTTTACAGCAGAAAAATTTCTTAATGTTCTTCCAAAGGTTTCTCATACACACCCTATGCTCAGCTTTTAGAAAAATAACCTTTATAGCTTCACCGAGTACTTTTTTCATATCAGATATAAAGGCCAAGTGTTCTATTTCACAACAAAAAGCTTTAGACAAATTCTTTAGAAATCATTCCCAACTCTTCCTTTATTATGATTCAGCAACAGCAAATGCAAACTTTAAAACTAACAAAGTATCTTTTGAATGATTTGTTGTTGTTGTCACATTGATATGTAATATGAGAGCATGGATTTCTTTTGAGTAATTCGGGTCTTAACGTTGGAACCCACTTGTAGTTCTCATCTATTGATCCAAACATTTGATCTCTTGTTAGTGTCCTTGATCGCTATATTTTCATGTAGGGCTAACTTAAATCGTAAGTACTATCCAAGTTATTACTAATGTCGTTTGGTGTAATATCTGGATTTTTTTAACAATATCCTGGATTTCTTGCGCAACCCAGCTTGTAGTTGCTTGCTTATTCCCAGCTCTGTTGACCCATGGGCATAAATGTGTAGGATGTAATTTTTTCACTTCAAAGGAGTAAACATCATAACATAACAAAGCTCTTATCCTCCAAGGACAACCACGATATGAGCATGTAGCAATAACTCATGATTTGTCACTAGACGTTATATTAATATCATAGTTATGTATTATTGCGTTGGAACGAATGCTTTGTTTGAAACTGAATGAATCCTCAAAACACAATCCCAGAACTAGCAAATTATCCTCTAAATCGGGAGTCTCAATAAAACCATCAGACATTCCACC
This sequence comes from Dendrobium officinale, assembly GCA_019514585.1. NCBI lineage: Eukaryota > Viridiplantae > Streptophyta > Magnoliopsida > Asparagales > Orchidaceae > Dendrobium > Dendrobium officinale. The sequence goes on from CM033697.1 coordinate 6,711,347, forward strand.
AACTATTACATCATTGTTTGCCATTTTGTTCCCACTTAAATCATGCGTCTCAACATGATGGCTATCACAAGTAATACCCATATTTTCTTCAAGCTCTTTCACAACAACAACAACCTCCATTCAGTTGGAATCAGAAGAATATGTAAGCATGTCCATTACATCAGTTTCACTTATAATGGGCATGCAATTTTTAGGGGATGTTCCGTTAATGTGATAGTATAGGTCGTAGGCATGACCCATTAGCCACGGGCATAGTGCTTCAGTTCGTTCTTTCAGTAAAATCAAATTAACATCACTTTTCTCAAGCTTTAAAATTCTCTGATTACCACCAACATATTTTAGCCTGTCTTGTTCCTTTACTGTACTCCAATATCCTCCATATTTGAATACAACATAGCACCAATTATTGGAATCCATATCTACCAAATAAGTTATTAATGAGAAAATTTTTATGATGAAATATAATGAAGTAAAACTAAAGTACAAGGAAAAACTAAAGTTCTATTAGTGCAGAAATATGTTAAAATCACTATTTTTTTCCCAAATAAAACTTATTAAATATATTTCATATGAAAAATTTAACTATTTCATTCATGCTTCTCTTTTTTTTCCTAATATCACTCATTTCTCTAATAGCACTTCTTCATACAAAACATATCTATATAATCTAACATCACTTTGGGTTAAAGTCACAAACTTAAGAAGTTTTTTTGGACGGTGTGAGATTCTTTACTGAAATAAGAGGACACGGGAGGCCCCAACGGAAACGCACAGGGAGACTACACGGCGGGGCTCCGACGCGTCTCGACAAGAACAAATATCTATTTTGTTCTTGGATAAAATGGAGAAGATGATCAAATTCCAGATGAAGGCGACTTTCGCGCCCAAATGACCTTGCAAAGTGAAGTCAGAGGTATTTCACGGAGAGAGAGACAGAGTGGCTACATAGTGGCTTTTTAGAAATGAGAAAAGCTTTTTAGTGGTATTTGTGTAAATAGAAAACTTTAGGTGTTAAATGAGTAAATAACATAGTTTTAAGTGTTATATATGTAAAAACCCCTAAAACTTTTTATTTAAAATCCATTTACTCATTTCAATTTCAGTAAACAGAGAAGGTTGTGAGGTAAATAAGAGAGATTTTGAGGAGAGAGAAAATAAAAACTTAGATTTCGATGCCATGGTGTGATTTTCGTCCATTAACGTAATTGCGAGATTTATTTGTCTCACTGTAAGGAACATTTATCCTATTTCTAATTTTAAAGATTTTATATTTTTTTATTTTGTTATGATCAAATTTACATTTATGTTACTAAAAAACACAAATAATTTTGTATTTTAACAATTTTTATTACTTAACTTTTTATGTTATAGAAATAGATATTATAAATATTTTGAGTATTTATTTGAGATTTTTCAATTGATGATTTTGAAAATATAATAAAATTTATATATTTAAAAATGTATTTTAACGTCTAAAAATATTTGTGTAGCACATTAAAAGTCTTAAAACATCGTTTTATAGAATTCATGTTATTTTAATAAATTTTTGAAAATGTACATTTTTTTCTAATATAATTTTTTATTGTCTACCGCTATGACATTTTGTCATCTTATTAATTAAGCTCAATTATGTATTATTTGTCTCAATGCATTGAAAATATATGTGGATATGTGCTTGAGTAATAGTTGGTCATTATTATTGTTATAGTATTGTGATAATAATATGTGTATGTGAAATAAAAAATAGAGACTAATTGACTCGTTAGTTGGAGACTAATTGACCTGTACAGGATGGTGGGCCAACGGGCTTTCATTTAACTAACATTATTTAGTGTTATTCTCTACTGATTCACATGATAAAATTATGAGTTTTAAGCAGATGATTATTATGCTGACGGGTAAAGAGTGACGACTATGTTTATTGAGCCAACTGTTTACTGATACTGATATAATTCTTAAAAATACTGTAATAATCATTACTTCTTACTTGTTGAGTGTGACTACTGAAATGCATATTTTTATGCATTATTTTTATTATTATACATATTTATTATTATTGTACTGATTTACTATTATCACATTATTCTATTGCTCATATCACTGGATTATTACTGTTATTGATATGTATACTGATACTATTTAATACTACTAATTCACTTTATAATAAGCATGTGATATACTAAATATGCAAAATATTGATTTGATACTGATTTATAATAACTTGATAGCATGTGTGCATTTCTATATGAGTTTACTATTTATTATATGCAGTTAAATGATTTCAGGTTAGAGCAGTAGTGTGTGGCTGGTCAAAATTCTTTAGGTTCTTATTATTTTTATTATAGTTATTCTTTTGTACTCATAACAAAGTAGTTAAGATATGATTGTATGGATCGATCATGAGTAGTGTATATAATTTTTGGGATTGAATATAGATGTATATATTGATGTTTTAAATTATAGAATTTGCTTCTAATATTTGTTATTAATATATGATATTATGTTGATATGGTGGTTGTTGTTTATTAAAAGATTAAAATAATAATTATTCAAATTTAGATTCTACGGCATCACAATTGTCACCCCCTCCCAAAAAACTAAATAATATGCTTTTTAGGCGATTTCCCCTTTGCAGACTTAAACAAATTGTGTTGAGATGTTATTTATAAATTTTTCTCCCCTAATAACTAAGGTTGGATCTGCCCCCGATAAATGATGCATTATGTGATCATACAAAGGTGGCCATGCAAAGTAACTCATTTATAATCCATCCAATTTAGCTTAGTTATAGAGAATATGTCAAAATGTTTATAAGAGACATTAGAGAAATATAAAGTTTTACATATTAGCTTTGTACAAAGATCTAGAACACAATCAAATAAAAGAGGGTGTAGCGTTCATAAGAGACACTAGAGTTTTTAGATGGAAAGCCTTGAAAAGTGGGAAAAACCATAAGGTGTGCCAAGTTTGAATAAATCCAATAGTGTTTACAGCTAATTACAAATGAGGTCATTCTTGGAATGAAGGCCTTGCATCATAGTCGCGAGTGACGAAGGTCAGAAAGACTGTACTCGGAAGTGACAGTAGTAGGAAGGATTGTAATCGTTGGGTGCCGGAGGTTTGAAGGATCGTAGTCGCTGGGTGACGGAGGTCAAAAAATCGTAGTCTGGTGATGGAGGTCAAGAGGATTGTAGTCGGTAGGCGATAAAGGTCAGAAAGACTGAAGTCAGGCGATCGAGATTGGAAAGACCATAGTTGACATGCGATAGAGGTCAGAGGGATCGTAGTTGACAGGCGATAGTGGTCAGAATGACTATTGTATGGAGATGAATGTCAGAAAGACCGTAGTGGGAGGACGACAATGGTAAGAAAAAATGTTGTATGACAACAGAGGTCAGAATAATCATAGTCGGCGGGTGATAGAGGCTAGAAGGACCATAATTGATGGGAGAACATGGTTAGAAAGACCTTTATTTGGCGACGTAGGTTAGAATGATAATAGTCCGGGGGCGCGATAGTGGTCAAATAGACCGTTATATGGCGAAGGAGGTCAGAATGATCGAAGTCAACAGGCGGCATATATCAAAAGGATTATAGTTGTCTGGCGACTGAGGTCGAAAGGATCATAGTCGGCATGCGATAATGTTCAGAAAGACCATTGTCTAGAGGTAGAGGTTGGAAGTATCATAGTCGGTGGGCGACGGTGGTTAGAAAGGTCATTGTCTGGAGATGGAGGTCGGAAGTACCGTAGTAAATGTACGTCGGAGGTTAGAAAGACTATAATCAAACGATGGTGGTTGGAAAGACCGTAATTAATGGACAATGTTTGTTAGAAAAACCGCAATGGAGCAACTGAGGTCGGAAAGACCTTAGTTGGGTGAAAGTGATCACAAGTATCGTGATTGGGCAATGGATGTCAGAAGGATCGTAGTTGGCGAGTGATGGAGGTCAAGAAGACATTAGTTGATGACTTTGGTCATGAGAAAATTTAGCAATAATCGGTGACCGAGCCTAAGTCTGACACTTGGTGGTCGGATAGAAGTCCGACGAAAGTCTATCGATAATTGGTGGCCTAGGCAGCGGTCGAGGATGAGATTGGTGGCAAAAGATATCTCAAAATTCTCATCCTCTATTTTCTTCTTTCCCTTCATCCCCTTTCTCCTTCATTGCTTTGTCCTCATCCCTTTAATCTCCCATTCCTCAATGAAGCATGAGGAGTATATTTATAATTTTTTTGGAGTAATAAGAACACTGAATAAGGTGAAAGATCAAGGCCACATTTTGAGTGATTCGAATGGACAACTGATATCAATTCCCTTGATTATGGTCTGTTTATTGAGTATTCAAACGACTTAATAATGCCAGATTTCAATGATCTTGGGCTCATTGGATTCATCTCTTCGAATCTCTTGATTCGACTTTAAGCATGTCACATTTGGAAATCGTTTGGTCACCCAATTTATGATTTGGACATTTTAAATGCACTTCGAGTCTTCAATTTGGACCCATTTTGAACTCAAATTGGGTTGAATTTGGTGTCGTTGGGTCTGTATTTTTGAGACGTTTAATTTGACTATAAGTTTACTGAAATCAGAGTTCAAATGATTCAAGATTTAATTTTTGAAATTTTCAACTTGATTTTGCCTCGAGATTCGTGACCGATCAATACAAATATTTGATGACATATAAAAACAAATTCTTTTTGATAAATTAATTTAAAGTATTAAATTTTAGTAGTTTTGACTATTCAATTTAAATAATAAGTATATTAAATTCAAACATTATAATTATGATAATAAATTAAATTTAATTAAAATTTATATTTCTTAAAGTAAATTAACAGTTATAATATTCATCAGGTTAAGAAAATCTTAATATTGTATTTATATTAATTTATTAAAATGTAAATTAAAATAAAATTATGTATAATTATTTATTTTAATTAAATTATTTGTAATTAGTTATTTAATATTAAATGACTTATAGTAAATAATATTTAATTAATATAAAAATGATATTTTGATAATATTATATAAAAATATATATTTAAATAATATTATACAATAAATTAGTATAATATTATATAAAAAATACTTTAAGTCACCTCTCTCTTTCCCCACATCTCTTTCTCTCTCTCTTTGATCTATCTCTTTCTTAAAGTTGAATGCGCGCAAATCCAAATAATTATATTTAATTTATTCTCAGATTATACTTCTTATGTTTATTTTTTTGGGAAATATTTACGCTAATTTAATTTTTAAACCCGCTCCTTCTTAAAATAATCCTAATTTTAATTACGAATGGCACAACTAATTATTTAATTAAACTAGTTTAAATTATTTATTTATACTACTAATTATTATATTAATTTAATTAATTATTAATCTTTTAAGTTATATTAATCAATATAGTTTGGATGATAGGGCGCTTATGATTGAGTTTTAAATTTAATTTATATTTTGAGTACAAGTTATCTATTGATTTTAATTTTAATTATTGTCAGTAGATAAGAATTACAAAAAATAATATAATTAACAAATAGTTTAATTATGAAATGACTAATTTATTTCAACTTTAATTATTTTTTTACTTATCTGTAAATTAATTATTAATTATCCTTAATAACTCATTATTATAAATAGTATAATTAAAACATAAATGTATTATCAATTAATTTAAGTAATTAATTCAATATTAATTATATTATAATTTTAATTAAATTTAATTAAACTAGTGGAACCAAATTAATTAATTCCTACTCTGCCGATGCAATAGCCGCCGATTTCAAGGTGCTCTGTCTTGCTCTGGGCAAATTATTGGGTCAGGTGACCGAACGCAGAGATAGGTTCGGATAATAATAAAATATTATTTTAAAATTAGCGCAACTAAAGCGCAACTAAAGCGCAACTAAAGCGCAACCAAAGCGCAACTAAAGCGCAACCAAAGCGCAACCAAAGCGCAACTAAAGCGCAAGTCAAAAAGCGCAACTAAAGCGCAACCAAAGCGCAACTAAAGCGCAACCAAAGCGCAACTAAAGCGCAAGTCAAAAAGCGCAACTAAAGCGCAAGGTGACGCGGCAAATTTTTATTGGCTGTCCGAACTTATCTTTTGGCTCCGGTCACCTGACCCAATAATTTGCCCTTGCTGTGCGGTAGGCTTTTAGGGTTTGTTTTTCTTCTTCTTGCTGTTCGTACAACGTACCTGTTCGACTTCGCCTGCTTCGCGCGTGAGGTAAAGTTTCGAACGAGTCGATAAAATACCTGTTCGCCTACTTCGACGACTTTACTTCCTGTCGGGTCGGAATTCACTGCAGCTCGCCGTTCTTTTGTTGGGTCGGAAGTACCGACGACGACGGGAGGGAGCTCACTCGTTGCGAAGGTAACAATTTTCTTCCATTCGCGCGCTTCTTCGCCAAATCCCGTAAATCCGCCGAACTCACGGATTTACTGCAAAAAGTGGCAACGGCGGATTTATTCCGCCGTGAGATTTATGCCGAATCGAAATCCTGTTTGGCAGTCGCTCAAATTCTGCGTAAATCCTGTTGCCAAAAGGTTTTCGCTGCCATTCCACTGAATTCAGTTTAGCTCCGCTCCGTCTAATCCTCGACACGCGCTAAAATCCTGAGCTCGTTTTCACCTGATTGAATAGTGCTAGGTGTTGGTTAGGGATTTCACGCGCTGATCGAAGGAGGCATAATGGGAGTCTCCTTCAAGGTATCTAAGATCGGAAAGAGGTACGTGCCAAAACCGATTGCCGAGCAGGTGGAGTGCTCTCCCAGTGAGAACCCTCATGCCATCAACGGACCTGCTTCAAAGAAAAAAGTATGTATATATATGTGTATATGTTTCATTACTAATGTTTGCAGGAGCCTTCTTGATGGAAAATTAGAACTTTTGACTTATTACCGCTCATAAGTTGCCTTATATAACACTAGTTGAACCTTCTTTTTTTTTTACGTTGGATGTCTCTTTAATCGATGGATGCTTCATCACATTGGATGATATTGACGCATCATGAATTAGTTTGGACATTTTGATACTTAATAGCTTTTATTACTACCGTTAAAGCATATTTCATGCAGTTCATAAATCCTAATTAACGTATTTAATAGTTGCATATGATAGTTGAATTAATCAATCATTTACTAATGTTTGCAGGAGCCTTAAATTTCTATGTTAGTTTTCATAATTGTTGCTGCAGCATTACCTTTTGATACTTTTTTATTTTGACTAAAATTGGTTGTCGTTCTATAGTTACTTGGCAACTCTAAATTAACTTAAGAAATTTTGTCCATGGACGATATAATAACTAATCCATGTCTATTTGCTTATTTTAGTTATTACTCACTTGTACATATTCATTATCAATCATCATCATCATTAGCCTTATCCGAACTATTTAAGTTAACTTCATGAATTCCTTATCTTATTTTGTTCCTATAAAGTACTGTACAAGGTGTTGATGTATGACATCTTAGTGTTTGAAGTTTCGAATGCATATATAGCATATAATCTAGAACAACACAAAAAACATGCAAATCACATCACACATGAAATATTAATCTTAATACGTTTTCATTGTTTCGATGAAAACTAAAAAGTGATGACATTCAATTTTTTTGAAAGATTTATGGCCATTTAATTGAAATTAAAGTTAAGAAATTTATGGGTCATGAAAATTACATACACAATTTAAAATATTTGCAAAAGCAGTAGATCCACATTATGAAAAATACTCAACTCCACCCTCAACCTATATTGAAAAAACTATAAGAAGAATTTGAAGAGAAAGGAAGAAAAAGAAAAGTCACCAAAAGCAAGCCTCATACTTCTTCATGAACAGAACTTCTCCCGAAAATTTAAAGTCTTATGCTTGATCATGGAATTCAATATTGAAGGATTATAACTCTAAAGCAATATTTTATTTGACATAATAATTTTTTTATTTGTTTCAGATCCCGATTTTAGTGGGATAAAGGCTTGTTGTTGTTGTTTCAGATCCCCATTAAACAAACAAACAAACAAACAAACATATTACATCTCTTAGAAAGCGTCCATTGAAGGATGGCTAAATAAAAATCACAAGGAAGGTGTAATGTATACACCAATAGATGGAATCATAAGGAATCCATGAAATTTGTCAACAAAATAATTGCAAGGATACCACTCACCAACATAAAAACTTCAAAGAAACGTAGAAATCATTTGCCGCTATAGTCCCACTGCTTTAGGAATCTATTGCTCACCATAAGTTATAATTCATATTCTTTAGGAATTCTCTAGGAATCTTCAATAAGGAAAAATAAACTATGCAAGCTACAATTTAGGTGTTTGCTATAGTTTTTTATTGCAAGCGAAGTTTCATAATTCCCACATAAACTCAGTCAGGCTCGGATTTTTTTTTTGATGAATTGTGTAGCCGATATTTTGATAGATATGAATATTCATATTGGATTTCCTATGAATATGTTGATGTAGTGCTGTAGTGCATCAAGTTCTTGGAAGCCTCCTAATTTCTAGATTTAGTTATAGGATTGCATGTCTAATTTTTGCTCATTATGTTTTATCTTATTATTTGCATATTTACTTTGCCTTGATAATTATGAAATAAGGATATGCTTATTCATTGGTAGGATTGTTTAAGTCACATATTAGCTTGATATTGGTTTATAAAAAAGCTTCTTAGGTTGTAATGAAGGCATTATTGTTTGAAGCAATGTTAAAAATTGTACAATTGGATATCGAGGCACTAAGCATCAAAACGTTTTAAGGCGTAAGACTCACCATAAAAAAATTGCATAAAATGAAAGTTAGAGGTAGTTTTTTAGCAACAACATCATCATCAACAATAACAACAACGACATCAAACCATTCTTTCACTATGTGGGGTCGGCTATGTGAATCTTTTTTCTCCATTGTGTTCATTTAAGAGTCCAATTCTCATTTAAATCTAATTATGAAAATGTTATTTCTAGTATTTTCTAACTAAGTATTTTTTGATCTACCCCTACCTTTCTTAACATAGGCCAAATCTAATACATCTACTATCCTAAACGAGTCATCGGAAAGCCGACATTTTATGTGACCAAACTATCTAAGGCGACTCTCTCGAATCATATCTACCACAGAAGGTACTCCAACTTTTTCACGTGTATACTCGTTTCACATATTGTCTCTAAGAGTGAAGCCACTCATCCACTTAAGCATCCTCATCTCTGCAACACTTAACATAATTATGCTTCTCTTTTAATGGCCAACATTCTGCACCATATAGCATTGCAAATCTCACCACCATATTGTAGAATTTTCTCTTAGGTTTGAGCGGCACTTTTCTATCTCGCAACATGCCAGATGCATTCCTCCATTTCAACCATCCAACTTAAATTCTACTAATAATATCCCATCTATTTCACCATCACTTTGAACAATAGATCCGAGATATCTAAAACGCGTACTCTTATTAACGACTTGGTCGCCCAAAGTCACAATCCCTACTCACTAGATCTATTACTATTAAAATTACATTCAATACATTCGGTTTTAGATCCACTCAAACGAAAATCTTTTGACTCTAAGACTAGCCTCCATAATTCAAGTTTACTTTCAACTCCCTCACTAATCTTATATATATGAGAGATGTATATTTCCAAATAATCATATTTATTAATTTTGAAAGTATGTAAAGAGACACTACAACTCTGTTAGAGTAATATATGTATATAAATATGTTGAGTATTTTTGAGTTGCATAAGTAATCAATAAAAATATGCGAAAGCTACCAAATAATTCATATAGCAATTTTTCATAATATCCATCCGCTTGAATGACTATACATTACAATTGTTAAGTGTTGTATCCAAAAAAAAAATAGCAGGAATTCCTTTGCCTTATTACTTGCACATATGGTTATCAAAAAAGTTTGATGCTTGTGACCTGTTAGTGAATATCAATTGCTTTGCTCCATAAATAACTAGACTTCTACTTGTATGATAAGCTCATTTAATTTACATGCTAAACAGAAGCAAAATCTTATTTGATTATGTATCTGCATCTCTTAATATGCAAATGGTCAATCCTACCTTGTACATATGAATACAATTTCAATTACATTAAACAGCCCTTGATGCCATATATATATATATATATATATATATATATATATATATATATATATATATATATATATATAAATTCAAGCAAACATCCAAAACAAGAAATGTATCAAGTTATACAAGTCCGCCAATGGCTTTCCTAATATTTAGAAAGTTTATAAAATTCACATGATAGAAAGATGACAGAAGAAACCATAACACAACAAAGCATTTTTATTCACTGAGAACTAGAAACTCTAACTAGAAACTCTAGATAAACGTGACCTAATATACTAGTTTAAGTGTAAACATAAATGTATCAATTATGATCTAATATCAAAATTGACATAAAAGGTAAAGTCAGAAAGGTTGCAGCCAGAAGAAGTTTCTTTGGAAAATACCTTTCCAAGGAGAAATTTTAGGAATTTGGAAGCTTAAGGTATACAAAATAATTGGCTTATGTGATTAGGAAATTTTTGAGAAGCGCATGTAACAGGAGGGTTTTTTTATGCTAAAGCTTGTCGATTATGCTGTAGAAAAAAGTGCGAAATGCATAACTGCTGTAAATTTTCAGTAAAAAAAGAAGAAAAAAATCAATAGAGAGTTTAGCTTACTAGGGCGGTGCGGAATGTTGAGTTGGGGTTTTCGCAGGTGGGAGTTGGGAGAAATACCAAAATTGAAATGGTGAGTGACTTCGATCTACTAGACAATCGAGGCCTTTAATGTGGTGAGATGTGTCAGAAGGAGCGGAGGATATTGATGAAATTTGCGAGGATGAAGAATACAATGGGGTATTTCACAGATAACTGTAAGGACATTCACGTCTTTCTCTTAGCTTTGAACAACGGGATTCAAACAAACTCGGGAGGATTTCTTAGGACGGGAATGTATCCATGGGACGTGAATTTTTTTGGAACAGAGCACGACTTCATATCCCCAAACTATCACTCGGTTACGTTTTCTAACACACAACAACGAAATAGTCCCCCCAAATGCATCCTTAGTCTCAATATTGTGTGTTTGTGGTTGTGTTTGATTAGGTATTATTAACAGATTGTTAAAAAAAAATGGCGCTTGAGGCATGTGCTTCAAGCTGAAGAGTGAGGCTAGCCTCAACTAATTTGAGGCATACGATTCACAAGAATAAATCGAGGCGTTGGCCTCAAGGCATGTTTTTCTTTAATTGTGTTGAGGCGTTCCTGTACAATTTTAGATAATGGTTTGAAGGAAATCAATTTTATTTTCTTCACTTTGCTCTCGCTTTTATTCTCTCAATATTCTCCTATCTCCAGCCTCTCTTCAATCCATATCTTTCTTTTTCCCTTTCCGATCTCCATATACTTTTTTCTTTTGCTCTTTTAATATTATTACTAGAGGCTAATCTCAACCATATCCTCATCATTGACTACCCATGCTAAGGAGCTCACCCGACACATATTCCATCTCATTGCTCAACGGACTTCATCTATGATAGACCTCTTTGACCCATGACTACATCTGCAATAGTCTCTACACACTTCAATCTAACGTGTGCATCTTTACCATCCTACTTGCATCCCGTTAGCATCGAATTAATGCCCCTATGTTGCTTACATTGCTTCAAAATCCTCGCGCCCATGCTATCACTCATTATTATAGTGAAGACGCATGAATCGTTAAGTCCACTCCTCCTCATAAGTTCTTGTTGCTACAACTTTGATATCTTTGTGTTGCATACTTGCATGCCTTTGCGCTTTCGTAATTTACTGCGATTCTCAATTCCATGATTATGCTTACTCACTAACTAATCAACACTACCCATGCCAATTGCTTACCCGCATTCGCAGCATCACTTTCATCACATATTTCTCATGCTACATCACCGTGCTCTTCATTGCATTCACACAACCCTCACATCATTTGCACTCCAAGCTACAAGTATCCTAAATATCCATCTTCTTATCGTGAAAGTCAACCTACATTAGGGTTTCATTGTTTTATTCTTCATGCTCAATAATTTTATCACAATATGATGATTTCCCTCTCTTCTTACTCTTTATATTCTAGTTAGTTGAGATGTTTCTAACAAAATCATGAATCCATAATCATAGCCCCACAACAACATCTTCATATAGATTATGGTGATGGTAGAAATTTTAATCTTGTATGCATAAAATGTGTTAGGATTAATGAATTGTTAAATCCCAGCCGCCCCTTGACACTTGATCCCACGGCTTGGATGGGAATCCGTAGGAGTCTCACTTTGATCATGCCTATCTTTGTTAAATCCCAGCCATCCCTTGACACTTGATCTCACGACTAGGATGAAAATCTTTGGGAGACTCACCTAAATCACGCTGATCTCCTCCCATATTTGGGTGGCTGATTTAGGAAGGATTATATTCAGGCAATTTTGCATGATTATGTAATTATTTGTTTCTTTATTACGATATATTGTATAGATCTATAAATATTAAATAGGAATAATTTTGTACAATAAAGTCAAACATTTTCCCTCTCTAATTCTCTGAAATTAACATGAATAAGCATATTGCTTTCTTATTGCCTTATGTGACCCAAATATCTTATATCATTGCGAACCTAAATTACCATCATGTAAATATAATTACTATGAAGATCATATATCTTCATAATCATATCATTAGATTGTATATTTTAGTCAATCCATAATAATCTCGTCATTGATCTTATTCTATATTTCTATTAGGATTATGAGCATTATCCTTACGATAGCAATTGGTATAATGATTAAGGATCATAACTTTCCAATCCATACACTGAATCTTTATAGTATGACGAATCACATTCTTATAATTCAAGAGATGAATATCTGAGTTTGTGCTTGAGCCTAAGCTTTCTGCTAGTATTGATGATGCCCTTAGGATTGAAATTGAATATGCACCACTTGAGATCATTATTATTCTTGAGCTACTTCAATTGATGCGACATAATGACCTCAATTGACTTTATTGCTTCATTCTTTAGCACCAGTTTTTAAGATTGACTTCAGGCTTTCACTTCCAGCACATAGTTGCAAAGAGATGATATCGAACATTCCAAATCAGGGACAACTCTCAGCTATACGCCCTTGTCATATTTTGTTGCTTTCCATTTTATTCGCACACGTCTTCATTGTCCCGCAAAATGACCTTAAAGCACGAACTAACTCCGCTGTCTTCTCCACCAGGGTCTTTAAGAGCAAACTCTTAGGTTGAAGAGTTCTTTTTGGGTTGATTGAATTGATGCAGTTCATTAAGTGCATGTCAACTTCATGAGATCCGGATTTAGTGATAGGCTTGCATGCTATTTTTATTGCATTGTATTTTTGTTTTATTATCTGAATATTTTCTTTACGTTTAGATTATCATGAAATAAAGATATGTTTATCCATTAAGTAGAATTGTTTAATCATTCGTTAGTTTGCTCTTGGCCTAAACATAGGTTTCATAGGTCGTAATCAATTTATTTTCTATGGCAGCGAATTTGAATTCCTCTTACCTATTTTCTCTCTCTTATACTCTTAGTTTTTTTTTTCTCTCTCTAGCTGAAATTTTTCTCCTCCCTTTGATCCTTATCTAACTCTCTTTTTGATTTCTCCTTTATCCATGCCTATTTCTTTCTTAATTCGAATAGACGTCTATGGATCATCACATTCAGGCTTGTTTATTCATTATAAAGATTATCCCGATATCCGCCATTAGTAATAAATGTGATTTCATCATTGGGAGTAGCTTCAACAACAAGATCAATATGACTGTCTATAACATATGTTGTTGATGCTTGTATTTGATATCAGGTGGAAAAGAGTATAAGATATTAATTGTTGATTCATGATATAAATTTAGATCGATTATATTAAAAATTGGATTAATATTAGTGTTTTTTGGAATTTATAATCTCTATGTAACTTATTTATTTTATATTGATATATAATCTCTATAAAGACAAGCAATCCAAATGATTTAAAGATCAACATAACAAATTTTGTACCTTTGCCTTCAGCTAGATCAAGGGAGTTCTAATTTCGAGTTGTCTTGAATGAAGTTATCATTAATAAATTCATAGACTGGAGTGGCATTATTGATTTTTCAATTGGCTTATCAACTTTAATACATGCATTGGTTCAATTTTATAGCCATAGATATATTCATATCCTATTTCAGGTCTATGAATATAAATGATCTTAGATTTTGTTTTAAATTCAAGTTTTGATTATTGCTTAATTTTATGTTAAGTGCATGAATCATTTATAAAGTAAAGTTTGTTGAATATTTAGGCATAGGCCTTGTTGCAAATTCATATATTTAGGTTTTTTTGTAAATTCATATACACAAATAGATGTAGAATCACATAATGATAATATTTTTTCACATCTAATTCATCCTCTAAAAGAATATTCATAAATTATAATTTCTTAAATAGGGCTCAAATTATGTGGCACATGATATTGGTGTTTGTTTGTTCTTAACATGCTTTAGATTGAGTTTAAAAGAATTTCCTTTAAAAATTTTATGCAAAGTTGTGGTAGTTATGATAAGAGGATAATTGTAATATTTTTCGAACTTTGGGGGCTATTTGGCTACAAGTGGGATTTAACTCAAGTAGGATTTGGTACAACAACAACAACATCAAGCCTTTGTCCCACTACGCGGGGTCGGCTACATGAATCATTTTTCTCCATTATGTCATGTTAAAAGGATTCTTGTCATGATTATTTGACAAATGTTATGCTGACTGTCGACTACTTAATGCAACCATCCACTTTTCTCATCCAGGGCTTGGGACCTGACAACGACAGTGTTTTAATTAGGATTTAGTAATCATGTAAATTTGAATTTACTAAATCTTATGTGGTTTAAATCTTGAAAAGCCATTGGTATGATAAGTGTTAAATCTTGCTAAATTCAAGTGAACTGCTCTACTACTTGTTTTGGGATTGAAAGATTTATATTATTAGAACATTTTATTATATTTACATTACCTATAATAACTTTAAGTAGACAAATTAAGTAATATTTAATCTGATTAAATATCTCAGCCAATAATTCATTAGTGATTTATTAAGTTTATTAAATAGTGACTTATATTTAGGAAAATTGAAGAAAAATTAATTTGATATCTTAAGATAATTAAATTTTAATTAACTAATATTAATTATTAAGATTAAATTAACTGCTTACTTAACACAGGTGTATTTATATAATTTATTTGATTGAAAATTACTAGTTTTATTTGATGAAGTTTTTTTTTTATCAAATTTACTTTTGTGATTAAATTATAATTAGTTGAGATTAATATTCTATTTAATCATTAATTTGTAGTTCATAAAACGAATTGAACATTATACATTCTATTTAATTAAATTAAATAGCAATTAATATTAATTTATTTTAATTAATTTATAGTAATTATTAAGATTAATTTAAAATTTAATTAATATATTTAATTTAATTATTTTTAACTAATATAAATGATACTCTCATCTTTCTCCCCCAAATTTAAAAATCCTCAATGGCCAAGAAGCTAGGAAGTCACAATGTTAGCTTAAAGATTAAGCTAGGAAGTCCCCCAAATTTAAAAATTAGAGAAGGCATCGATGGGTGGTGGCATTTAAAAAAGAAGAGTTCATGAAGCTTATAGATTTGTCGAATTTGTTCAATGCCAAGATTTACTAATTCTGGGATTTAAGTCAAAACAAAAGGGAAACAAGATTTAAGAATCTGTAAGATTTACAATGATTGGTTGTATTTTTTGGGGCAATTTGCATGATTCATGCATAAATCTTACCACTGAACAACCTATCTAAATCTTGCCTAAATGCTACGGAAATCTTTTCGCCAAAAGGCCCCTAGAACTCTGCAGTAAGCCTCATCTATTATCTTTGAAGAATTATAGTGTAATACATACTTATTTCTTTTTTAAGACTGTTAAGAAAAGAAATATTGATAACATAATAATCTCCAGGCAACTGTTGTAGCTACAAGATTTTCAAACACAAGAAAATATTTAAATGCCCTATGATTAACTTGTTCAAAGATGTCAAGTCAATGAGGCTGTTGATTTTTATGATACAAGAAGAGAAAATATTATTCTTTTAGTTTATGTTTAATATTGACTCAAGAAGTTTTTTTTTAAAGTAACAATTCACCAAAATATTTGAAATTTTTTTGCTGATTTTGTTTTAGCAAATTCAACCCTTTGGGAATCTTAAATATTATATCTTTCAAATAAGTTTTCTAATTCTATCCATTTTGAAAATACCACAAGATTATGCCTCCATCAAATGTTGAAATATTATTTTAGCTATATAATTGTTATAATGTAAAATAATTATTTAGAATCATAGCTAAATTTGTTGTGTAAAATAATTGCATATTTTGTTAATCTGTCTATTCTTGATATTAAGTGCTACAACTTGTAGGTATTATGATATAACCTTAAGTTCTAGTACTACATTTGATAAAGTTTTACGATTTGAGATTTCTAATGTAGATTTACCATGCAATATAAAAACAATGCTATAGCATGCAAATTTATTGGACATGAGATATTTGTCTAAATAATTATTCATTAATTTCATGGAAAAATAAAAAAAAAAATCCAATATTGGTGGAGTAATTATGGCCTTTTACTAGAAATTAATGACAATAAATTTAATGAACATGAAAACCATGCACACAATTGAAATCTTGCACAAAAGAAAGAAATCTTGACTGTAAAAGCTATGACCCAAGGCAATTGCACTTTCAACAAATAATAAAATAACTAGTAGAAGAATAAGAATAGACAAAAGAAAAAGAAGAATAAGCATAAAGTTAGATTTATACTTATAAGGAGATAATCTCTCGTAGAATTTTTAGGTTTTACACTTGATCAAGAAACTAAATTCTAAAATTAGAAGAATTTTCACATACAAAGTACAATTTTACTAAATATGGTCTCGTCTCTTTACATCTTTTACACACTTATTTATGACAATAAAACAAAATCATATTACACTTATGTGAAAATGTATAATAAAAGGCGACTTAACGGAACCTTTGTAAGCTATAGGTTAGCTTCTTTGGAATTCAGTAACAGAAAAACTGCAAAGAGGTTGCAAATTACAAACTCGTTCTATGCTATAGAAGAGTTTTAATTGAAGTTTTCAATAGAACGATCACAAGGAAGTCAGTCACAAATAATAGAATCATAGAATCATCCTACTACTATGGCCTCACTCCTTCAGGAACCTCCACAAACTACAAGTTCATTTCTTCGGGAAGAATTTTAGAAAAAGCCTCTAGCTACAATCCTGTTTTATGATATAGTCCCAAAGATTTTGAGGAAGCCTCAAAAAGTCTTAATTCAATGTTAACTATTATAGTCTTTACACGTATTTAAATCACTACCAATAATTATTAATTATTTCTTAAGTATGTGTTGAAGTAGTCTATCAATTTAGTGAATATTCTGAATAAAGGTAATACCATGATCACAAAGCAAAATCATATTATATTTATAAAAAACACATGCCAAGGGATTATTAAATGAAAAAACCTATTAGAAAGTTGCTAACAAAAGTATTGTAAGCAAGTTGAAGATGTCTTCAACGAAAGAGTTACAAAGATGCTAGTCACTAATAGAGGTAGAGGGCCCATAAAGAAGTCTCTTACCATTAGTGTCCTTATTCTTTAGAAACTACCACATGCTACAATCCTTTTTCTTCAAGATTCAACAGTAAAAGAATGACACATAACCTGCAAGCTACAATCCCATTCTATGTTATAGTCTTGGAGCTATATGGGAAGCTGCAAAAGCCCTCCATCAAGTCTTAAACTACTAGAGCCTATACATGCATTTAAGTCATCACCAATAATTATCATACCTCGAGTTGGAAACGAATAGAGCCGAGCCGAATGAGTGTTTGTTCATGTTTGAGCTCGTTTATTGTTGGCTTGTTCAAGTTTGGTTAGAACTCGATTCAAGCTTTCTTGTTTGTGTTCAAGTTTGGTTCGTTTAAAATGATAAACATTTATATTTGGCTTATTTCATGCTTATCTTTAAACAAATGAGTCTTATTAAGCCTACTAACAAACATTTACCTTTATCCTATTCTCGAGCATATATAATGAGTGTTTTCGAGCTACCAAAAGAGCCCATTAATATATCTAGCATGTGTTTTCTAGCTATCAATGGAGCCCATTCACAAATAAATGAACTCAGAAATGATTTTCTTATAAAATAGTTTGTTCATGAACACTTTAAACAAACAATCCAACAAACATGAACAAATTCTATAACATAAAAAATAAAATTAATTTTTAATAAAACAAGAATAAATTTTTTATAATAAAATAAAAAATTATATGAAAATATACCGAATAAAGATTTATAGTAAGACATACTAGAAACAAGCCAAACATATATTTGTTCAAGCTTGTTTATTTACCATTCGAGTATTTTAAAAATTATTCAAACTTGTTTGATTACTTAAACAAAAGATCATGAACGAACCGTAATCAAACCTAGCCATGTGTAGCTTGTCTAATACTCGGTTGATTTGAAGCCCTAATCATACCTTTCTTAGGTGCATGCCATTGTAGTCCTTCAATTTCTTCATTTTTTTTTTAAATTTCTTCTAATATAGTTTAAAGAGCATAAAGATTACCCACATTCATGATATTCATTTCTGTAGTTTTATCTTTCAACTCTCTATTCACTTACTCTATTTCTATTGCCAAGTTTCTTAACATAAAATAGTTTATAATCTTCTTCATTATCCAATTTTACCCATTTTTTTAGTTTATAATAAACATGTGTTTTTTATTCTTTTTTTACTCTTTGAATACACTTGTTCTGTAGCCTTTCCATTCAATGTTCTGAAATTCGATATTCAAATCTAGTTAAGATTTGAGAATTAGTCAACCCTTGCCCATTTTTCATCACAATTTTGTTAGACTTTTCTGCCTCTTTTGTTGGTGACATTTTAAAATCGGGTTTAGTTGTGCTGCCACCTACGGGTGACAACCTGAGCTACATTTGTCCACTTGTCTATTAGAATAATTATGCTAGCTTATGGTAAATCATTTCGAGAAAGGTGCTAATACCAAGAAACAGTGAGTTTTCATTTGTGGGTTTTGGCACGGGATTTATGACTGGCTATTAACATAACATTATTTCTCACCGTTTCCAATTCTAAGATTGAACTGTTAAATGCTATTTTTCCTTGTGATCCTTCATAGTGTTGCATTATGGCTAACAATAAAGCTGCTCTTTTGGCTTATTTTCATCTATGGAAAGTGAAATTATCGTTTTTATAGTTTTTTGTGATGATAATCATGGATCAGTACCCCATATAGAGAACACACATTTATGAGTTTTGTGATGTTTGTTTGTGTAGGCAGATATTACAGAAGCTGCAAATGACCTTGTTGGTTCTAAGGCATCAGAATTGTCAGGCCTGTATTGCACTCTTTGCCTATCTCATTTGATACATCTCCAACAGTTATGTATATTTAATCATACTTTATTTTGTTCAATTTGATAGAGCATGACGTGTCCTTCACATTGAACCTTGTACCAAATGGATACTTTGTCGGGAAGCCATCAGAGGTGTGTCTTCTGATAGTATATGTTATCCTCTTAGCAACAAACTCAATACATTTGTAGATAGATTTAATGGAGAAATTATGATATTGCTATGAGCAACTTGTTAATGTAGATGGGCTTTTCTCAGGTGGGAAATTTTCAGCCTTTGCTGCAAGATGTGAAGTCACTGCATCCATATGACAGGGCTTCTAAACCCCTTTTTTCTGTGAGTGTCAAGAGCAAACATATGATATCCACTACGTAGTGTGCCTCTAGTTATTCTCTTCAACTTTTCAGACCATTGCTATATTATTTTTATTTAACTGTACCAGTTTAAGCTCATATTTTAAATCTAAGGAAACAGAAGAACGAACTTGTCTTTAACTTGATTAATTCCAATGATCAAAATTTCATAGAAATTCGAAAGCACCATTTTATTCTGAGAATAGTGTACTAAAAGTTTGTTGTTGAGAATAGTGTACTGAAAGTTTGTTGTTGATGTTGTTTTCAATCTCTTAATAGGAACTAATAGACTCTCAGTCAGTGCTCTTCTCTCTTTGTAGGAATATGTGCTTTTGCTGTTGTCAAGTGTCCTTTTTTTAAATATACTTGTTAACATTAATTCATGAATATTGGCCAAGTTGGACTGATAAATTCAGCTTATAATAGTTGTTTTAAGCCTAATGATGTGACGTGTTTCTGTAAGTTGTATTATATTGATGAGATTTACAACTCTACACTTGTCAGAAACACAGTTCTTGTGTATTGAGATGAGCAAATTAGCAAAATTGATCATTATTATTATTTTTTTTAAAAAAATTTAAAGTAATAGCAGAGCTTTAGGTTTTGTCAATATGTCATTTAGAGTGGAACTCAATCAAGTCATCAATGGATGCAATTTTGAGCACTTTGTAAAGTTAATTGGCTTTGTTATTAAAAAAAATGCAAAATCAACTGCGTGATATCATTAAGTAATATGGTTAAAGCACAATTTTAAAATTTGGGAACCATTCACATTTATGTATGCGAACTTGAAGTGAATTACAATCATAATGCTAGATTAATTTAACTGAATGTCTGTGATGGTAAGGAGTCAAGGAAATAATCATGATAGGTAATGAGGTTTATGGATGAAAGTTTTGAATTAGATAATGAGATAGTAAAAAAGATTAATAATTTAAAATTGAAGGGTCTGCTTTTGAATGTAAAATTGATCCTAAAGTTCTATGACTTTTTAAGGGATTTGGACAATTCCTTTGGCTGGTAAGTTATATCTAATAACATACTAGTGAGATTTGCAAAATCTAAATTAACGGAGCAAACTAAAATATATTAGATGAGTATGAGATGTAAAAAGAAAGGTTAGAAAGGGATCCTATTGCCCCTTGGTATGAAATGAAAGGAGGTTAGAAGATGTTGTTTTATTGGGTTGAATTATATTTTACTTGAGATTGTGATTTTTCATAATGACATTGAACAAGCACTATTTGATTTTCGTGATATTTTCCTTTGATGAACTTCCTAATGAATTATCAATACCATTATAGAATGAATCTAACTAAACATGAAAGAGGCTAGTTAATAATTTATATTGAAAAGGGATTTATGAGAGAATAAGAGTTCTTGTGTGTTTCAATTTTAATTGCACTTAAGAAGAATGGAAGTTTGTGTATTTGTTGTGATAATGGGTCATCAATAAAGTCACCATTAAATAGATTTATAATATATCGTTTGGATGATATGCTAAAGTTGATGAATGTTGTTCTGATCTCTTCTAAGATTGATTTGAAGAGGGACTATTTCAAGTGAGAATTAGAGAATGTGATGATTGAAAAAAAAGCTTTTACTATAAAATATGAATTATATGAATGATTAATGATGTATTTTTGATTAATCAGTGCATACAATTCTTTCATGAGGATAATTAATCATGTCTTAAAACCCTTTATTGGAAAATTTCTTGTTATTTTTATAATTTATTAATTTATAACAAGACACGAAACAATTATATAGTACATCATATAAAAATATTTGATGTTCTGCAAGCTAAGAAATTATAATTGAATACGAGGAATATCGTTGTGTGACACTATTTGTGGTATATTTATTTTGTAGAGTTTGTTGTCTGATGATGGCCCAACCTTTATTGTGATTGAAGAGAGACTTGTCAATACACTTGTGCTGAAGTTTTCTGAATTTAGTTAATTATTTGAGGTTTTTTGTGATGCATAAAGCCAAAGGGCCATCCCATTGCATTATAGTGAGAAATTTTGATCAAGCTAAAGATAAATATTAAAACTATGATAGAAAATATTATGTTGTTGTGAAAGCTATTCATTACTCGAGGCTATAGTTGTTGCTTAAAGAGTTTGCAATTTACCTTGACCATTAAACTTTGATATATTTGAGTCATCAAAATAATGTGATATAGACAAGCGAGTCGAATTTTTGCAAAAGTACACTTCGGTCTTTAAAAATCATATTGTCACATAATAAACTTGTCGATATTTTAAGTGGAGTTGTCATTTGACAAACAATGCAGGTTAGGTGATTGATTTTGATCATTTAAATGTGGAGTATGCTAGATTTATTGAGATTTAGAAATAATTAATCGATGCTTGACAAAGATTATATGCTTAAAGACCCTTATTTATTTAAGGGTACTCTTCTTTATTTTTTTGTTTCATCTTTTAGGGACCTTTTGATTTTAGAATTAGATGCTAAACGTGTTGCTGGACATTTTAAGAGATATAAGCCAAAACAATGACTTAAGATAGTTATTACTTGCCAAGTTAAAAAAGAGATGTGACACATATTGTATAGTGCAGGATTTGTCAGACTACGAAGGGTAAGAAACATAACATAGGCTTGTATACCCCTTTGCCAATCATATAATCCATGAAGAATGTTAATATAGATTTTATTATGTTCACCATGAAGGTTGATGAAGCATAGTTATATTTTTTATTGATAGATTGCTTTTAAAAAAGGACTGACTTCATAAAATGTCATAAAATCAATGATGTTTCTCATGTCACAAAATTATATTTTAATGATGTAGCTAAATTGCATGGTTGCTTAAAATTTTATTTCTTAGTGAGAAGTTTTTTCAGAAAAAACTTGGAAAAAAGGGAGCTCAACTTAAATATTGATTACTTATAACCCCCAAAATAATGGACAAATTGAGGTAGTTAATAGGAGTTTGAGTTATTTGCTATGTTTGTTAAAATGCCATGCATCTGATTGAAATTTGATAGTTCTTATGATTAAGTTTACATACAATTCATTTATGAATAGGTCTATTGACATGTAACAATATGAGATTAACATAGGATTTTAACCTAGAAAGCTTATAGTTCTTGTTGAGCTTCCTATTGAAGCTCGGCCTAATGCTTTGGCACAACGTATGCAAGATTTATAGAAAAAGACACTCATAGAAAATTGGCTACTTACTATGACAACTAATAATTTTCTATTATTGATGTAAACATGAGTTATGCGGAGTTTAAGCCAACTGATAAAGTAAAAACATTTACATTTGGAATGACCCATCTTCATGAATTTTTAGAAGTGAAATGCGAAAAAGGCAGAACACTTTGGAACTAGTGCCTACAAATTAGAAATTCCAAAAGATTATATGGTTAATCTAGTTTTTAATGCACTTGATTTGATATTTTTCCATAAACTTGGGACCAATTTCTTGGATTATCTCTTTCTATTTTCTTATTGTGAATTTATCATGTAACACTTTGTTAGACAATTTTGTACAAAGTGTTCTTGAAGCTATTTTGAATAATTAGATTGTGTTTGCTATTGATGGTAGATTATAGAGATATCTTTTGCGTTGACTTGACAAATCTATTTGCGATGATATATGAATACTCATTAGATATGTTCGTGAACAAGCTTGTTTGATAGTTTAAAAAACTTTGCTATATATGTTCACAAACTGACTCGGTGTAATTGTGATGTGAAACCAGAAGCTTGCATTTTAGAAGATTAATAAAAGTTTGTTAAAGTAGTGAAAGTTCATTCTTAATGATTTTCTCAATTGAAACTTCAAAAAGATCTCAGAATTTAACTAAATCTAGGCAAGTAATACCGCTAAATTAGCAAGGTTTATAAAATAGCAACATCAACAAATAGTGGTGCAAATGAAAAGTCAACAAAATCCAACGGTTAACAAAGTGGTTGTTTTACCTTGAGACCACGCTCATTTATCTACTTCTAGGATTGTTGGAAGAAGAATAACCACACAAGTGATGAAATCACTCCGAGGGCGACAGTGCCAGAGATCCGTAGGGAAAGAGAGGAAGACGCCGGATGTAGAGGTGGTGAGGAAGGTCGGCCGTCGATGGTCCACCTGTAGTTCGGACGTTGTCTATCAATAACTTGGATGAGGGTCGGGAGGATCCGATCCAAGTAATCTCCTACGGTGTCTTCGTCAGATTCAAATCCCGCGTCAAAGAACGTCGATCGTAGTACGTCGAGATTGCCTTGGGCATCAAACACAAGCCCCCACTCTAGCTCTGGATCCTCCATGCGACATGGACTTTGACGATGGATGGTCACCTCGAGAAGTTCTCCCAAAGGGGAAGAGGGGAAGTCGGCGGGTGTAGAGAGGAGGGGAGGCCGGTGGTGGAGTTAGGGTGAGAAAGGGGAGTTGGGTTTTAGAAAACTGAAATTGATTTCAGTTTTAGGGATTTAGGAGGGAAAATTATTTGTGGTTTGAATTTCCATTAAGTGTATTTAAGGCATTAATTGAAAATCCAATATGGGGAGGCCAAGGGGAAAACCGGCGGTGGGAGAGAGAGGGGAATTGGAGTTTTAAAACTGAAATTATTTCCAGTTTTATTACAATTGGAGGGAAAATTTGCTTGCAATTGATTGGATTTCAAATCAAATGAAGGAGCTAATTGCCCCATTAATGAGGGGAGCAAGATAGGGGGCCGGCGGCATTGCTAGAGGGAAAAGGAATAGGGAGGGAGGAAAGGGGGTTTCCAACTTGATTTGATGACGTGGAAAAGAATTTAAAACTCCCAAATTATCATAATTTGAAATTGAATAAATCATGAAAACTTTCCTAATTTGGAATTCCAAATTATGAAATAATTCAAAAGTTGAATTTCAAATTTCGAATTGGAAATTGGTGGAGATGGGGGGGACGGCCGGGTGGGGATGGGCGTTGGCAAGGGGGCGGCCGGAGGTGGGAGCTTGGCCGGCGGCGGGAAACCTAAGGGGGGGTCGGCGGCAAAGGCTAGGGGGAGTATTTGTGGAGCTTTTCTTGTGGGTAAGAGAAGGTAATTAAAAGAAAAGAAAAATTTAGAGAACTCACTAAGAGATCTCAATTGAAGAACTCACCAAGAGATCTTCATGCACAGATGCACTCACAAAGAGAACAAGAGTAAGAAATTTCATTCATCCAAATCAATCCCCTTTCAGTACAATGACCAAGCCTATATATAGGCTTATCGACATAAAGAAAATAAAAGACGACATTGCCCTTGGGCTACACAAACACTAATTCCCTCATAGGGGTACAAATGGGAAAACAGGAAATACAAATGAAATGAATAAAATAAAACATAAAAAATAAAGCTGCTGAATCATGGCCGTCGCTCGACGACCCCTCCGATGGTACGTATGTCGGAATCTTCTGCGGATGTCCTCATCAAATTGTTTGTTAGAAGACTCGATAAGGCTCGTTTGTTAAGTTAATGTACATCTAGAAGTATAGCTCGTTTTTAGTTAGATAAGGCTCGTTTGTTTAAAGTTCGATAAGCACAAAATGAACCGAACATGAACCAAATATGAATACCCATTAATTTAAACTAACCAAGCTTGAATACAAACAAAAAAGCTCGAATCGAACTCGAACTGAACTTGAACAAACTAATAATAAACAAACTCAAACCTGAACATACACATACTCGACTCGGTTCGATTCGCTTGATGCCCTAAGAAAAAATAATCATTGTTTCCTTTCTATTTTTATAATTTTTTATATCTTAATTTATGACATATTTTAAAACATGTTTTTGATTTTGCCTATGAGGATGAGATGTATTTTCTTTATTTTTTTTATTCCCTTATTTGAGTTGATGCATGGTGTTGGGAAAAATTGTGTCACCACGCAGATTTTGATTTATCCTATTTTATAATCAAATACTACATTAAAAATAAAGTACAATCTCGAGAGACTAACACAATATTCTATAATGGATTCAATATCAAAATAAGGTTTTAAAAATTGATATTTCTATAATTAAACATAATTCAAAGAAAAATATATCATCTCGAAAGATGATATGAAATTCTAGAGAATATGTTTAAAAATAGAAATAATCATTTTTTGAAAAGTTTATTCATTCTTTTATTTAGATATAACAAGGAGAATATTATATCATCTTGAAAGACGAACATAACATTCTTCAAGACATCAAAAAACAAGAATGAATTTTATAAAATTCATCATTTCTAAAGTTGAATATAACAAGCAAGAAATTATATTGTCTGAAAAGACAAAAATAACATTATGCAAGTATATTTAAGATTAGAAATGAAGTTTTTTAAAGACATCTGCATTCCCAAAAATTCTTCCCTTATTTTATATGAATAAAACAAGATTTATTTTAGTCTGGAGTTTTCAAATCCATATAGGAGCAAGCCCCTATAGTTAATTACATCCTAGGAGGGATACTCCTAAGAAAACTCTCGATTAAAGCAGTAATTTCATACCCTTCTGACTACAAAGTAAAAGACAAAGAAACAGAAGTAGAAATTTTCAAGGAGAGAACTCATTGTTGAACATTTATTAGTGATTCAAAGGAGGAAAAGTAGGAGGTGCCGGATTCTGAGAAGCTCAGAAGCATTCTCAGTCTATCCTATGTTGGGCTTTATATTTTAGGAGAGAAATTTTATGTTTAAGTTGGCATTTTATTAGAAATTTGGGATTATATTCCCGGAGGGCGAGGACTTAAGATTCTAAAAGAAATCAGCTTCAGAACCTAAATCTAATTTGGGTACTACAAAGGTAGTAACCCGAACCTAACTAATGAAATGCAAATCTGGACTTATCCCGACCTGGATTGGGGAGCCAGCTAACCACCTAGGCGCTTTAAAACCATGTTTTCAGTCTCTTATGAAAGATAGGTAGGGACGTTGCTTAAGTTTTAATGAATTGGGGGCCGACATCTAAGACAAACCCTAATTGGCCCCTCAACTTATGTGGGGTGATTTATGCCTAGAATAAAATGCAAATAATATTTTGGACTCTTTTTAATTTGTATCTAATACAATGCATGCTAATTGACTCGAATGCATAAAATGAATATGAAGAAGTTTTAAAATTAGGCTTAGAAAATAGGTTTTTTCTCTAGAGATTGCACAACTTCCCCTTGACAGAACTGCACCCTCATAGGTCAAGTGGTTTGCCAGAACCCGCAGGCGGGGAGGTGCTTAACAAGGAAGAGAAAGTAATAATATGCTTATGCTGACTCTCGACGGTCCCGAGCTTACTTCTTAGATCGTTAGAGTTACTATGTGAGCCTAAAAATTTTTATTAGAATTTCAAGTAGAAGAATTTTATACGTACCCTTACTAAAAAAAGCACTCCGATTCGTATCCAGGCTAGAACAAAATACGGCATGCAAGAGTCCTAAAAAAATTCTATTGCACAAACAATATAAACAATCAAATTTAATAATCCAAATATATAATGTCCAATGTCCATATAATTACACCCAGAATTTGCAGAAAAGTAAAGTGGCCGGGCACCACTGACAACAAACTTGGATTCTAATCCTAAGAATGACGCAAGTGATTTTTGAACTAGGATATACTCTTTCTTGTATCTTCATTTCTTCTTTCTTCCATTTCTTTATTTCGTCTTCTTTCTTCTACTAGCTCCTTAGATCCGTCAGATCTGGATATCCAAATGAAAAGAAACTCATCCCTAAAAGGGATATTTTCTTTTCTATTTGGATATTATAATCATCATAATTTGGCCTTCCAAATAAAAGAGAATAATCCTTTAAGGTATATTCTCCTTTCTTTGGATTTCAAATCGGATGTAATATCCCATTTTCAAAATTACTTTCACATTTTTGACTTTTAATACATTACATTTACATCACAGAAAGAAAAGAAAAATCTAGACCACATGCAGGGTTATCCTAAGCAGTTTATATAAAAATCATCCCAAGCAGTTATATATTAGCATTTAAATTAAATTAATTAGCCACACTCTTTTTATTTGGGGGCTAAGCAGCTGAAACACCTGTAGCATTTATATGATTATTAATTAATTAGCCCCCTTTTTACTGCCCTGCATGAGTGTGGCCACCTGCAGAAAATCTTGTTAACAACCAGATCGTTCCTAACCTACGGATAATCTAATCGTCAAAACAGATCATATCACAGAATACAATAAAAGTAAGTAGACAAACACACCAACAATTTTACAACCAACATGCAGTGAAAATCGAAAAAGCCCGTCACAATGCAGTAAGAAAGTAAACACCGGTCTAACCTAAAGCTAAAGTCGGTTGTCCTAGCAAACAATTCTAAGTGTGTGCAACGGGTTGTGTGGTTTTGATATGTCCTATGTAGGTTAATTATTGACTAAAGTTTTCTAATTGATTGAATTTTAGTTTAAAGGTATTCACTAATCCTAAAGTGAGATGTCACTAAATTTTCTATATTATATATTTCTATCCTAAAGTGTGCATGCATCCTAAGTCTAAGTTTTTTAAGACTCGGTCCTTAATAAGTCTCTACTGTTATATAGGATAAAAATATTTGTTATTACTAACCCTTAGGACTTTGCGTATATGTAAAAGGGGTTTAGGGATCTAAGAACAGATAAAAATAAACCTAATAAAATTGAAGTTACTACAGGGACCTAAAAGGGAAGGGTTCGCACAAACCACATCAAGGGGCCCCTAAAGATTTTCTAAGTTTAGAATACTCACAGTCACCGGGGGCTACGACCCGGTGGTTCCGCCCGTAGCACCTCTACCTAGTTGGATAGAGGCGACTGACGTCATTAGCTTCTTGTCCTTTTGTTCCCTCGACCAGTACCGTTCCTCGCAGTTTATGCCAATAAAGAAAAGAAAACAGGGATTAGAAAGCATATTTAATAATTAATAGTAAAATAAATGAAATTTATTAAAAATAAAAGACGTACATTTTTTCGGGCTTGAACACCAGTTTGGTTGATTATCTTTTGAAACTTTTACTTTTAGAAGTATGCTTTGTATATTTCCAACATTCACTTCCACTCTTTCAAACTTACACAATTTTCATAAAACAAAATTTATCTCTCACACTTACACATTTCACTATTCCTAAAATAATACTCTCTCTATATATATTTTTTTAAAACACTTTTATACATTTCAATTTTCAAAGAACCTTTCTACACATTTCAAATTTCAACGCATACATTTATCATTTCCAAAATAATACCTCTCATTTTCAAAAATCACTTTTCAAACCAAACGCACACTTTACTTTTTTTTTTCCAAAATACACAATTTCCACAAAACTAATATTTTACCTCTTACAATTTGTATATTTCACCATTCCCAAAAATCATATTCTATCTTCCTTTTCAAAACAATTTTATACACTTCACTATTACACATTCACATACTTTGCTTTCACTATACCTTTACATACTTCCCTTTTCAACTTTTTCATACATTTCACCTTTCCAAATCATAAGAAGAAAACGTCCATATATAAGATGAAGCATGACTATGTATACCAATTTCCACCAATCATGATCCACGAAATATGCACACACAAACCTTCAAAATACATATATGCTTTACTTTTCCAAAATATAGACAACTCACCATTCAAAGCTTACACACTTTACATTTCAAAGTCTTTCACATTTCTGAAATATACACTTTTTACTATTCAAAGCCCAAACATTTCACTACTCAACATAAACATACTCTTTTCAAAATACTTAACATTTCAAAAACACCCACTTTATTTAAGGAAAATGATGCAAAGTTCACTTTTCACCTTTCAAACTCAATACTCCCAACAAATGCAACTCAAAGAAAGAACTAAAAAAATAATTTCATCTCCTTCCAAAACCCATGAAGTTCTCCAACATAAAACATATTATCTTTCCAACAACTTTGTAAGCCTCAAGAACATACGTATATAGCTATTAACATAAGGCCATTTGATGTGAAACGGAAACGCCATTTACTTGCCTAGGTGGCAAGACTAATTAAATCCCAAATAAATTTGGGGAGAGAATGAAAATCTGAAATTAAATTTCAGATTAAGTGATTTGGGAGGGAAAATTAAGTGAAATCCAATTTTGAATTCCCAAATTAAAGAGGAGGATTATTGCTCATTCAATTGGGAGAAAGTTGGGCTGATTTTATGGAGTCATTAATGTGATTAGGAGAGGGAGGGGAGGCCATTAAGGGGCCGGCCACATGAGGAGGAGATAGGGGATGAGTTTTGAGAGAGTGGGGACCACCAATTTAATTTCAGATTTTGTAAAATCTGAAATTAAAATTTCAGATTTAATACGGAAGGAAGATTCCTAAATTAAAACAATCAATTGGATTGAATTTGAATTTCAAATTCGAAATTCAATTTCAATTTATTTTGATTGCTTGAATTAAGGAGGCAATTTAGGAAACATTTAATGGCTAATGAAACTCTTAAATTTCATATTTGAAATTCAAAAGAAGAGGGGGAGAAGGAGGCGGCGGCAAGGTGGGAGGGGACCGGCGGGCTGGAGCTGGCCGGCGGCTGCTGGTGGAGGATTGGCCGGCGGGAGGAGCCTTGCAGGCCGGCGGGTTGGACCTTGTAAGCCGGTGGTCTGGATGGTTCCAAGGGGTCGGCGACAGCAAGGTGAGGGGAGGGGAAGAGGAGAAAATCTGAGGATTTTCGTTGCTTTGATTCCACCACCTTGTTAATCTTCAAGACTCGATCTCCACAACAACGAATAGATCAAAGAGAACTAAAAGGAAACGAAATACAAGAAACCTAGAACTCACAAAGAGATCTAGTTTTTCCTACGAACTCACTAAGAGATCGAGGAGAGTGAACTAAGAGATCACCATGAACTCACTAAGAGATCAACAAGAACATAAAATTTTCTTTATCAATAATTCCTCCAAATACAAGAGAAGGGGCCTCTATATATAGGCCTCAAAAGAAATTAAAAGACACATTTGCCCCTTGGGCTTACATAAGACAAGAGGGTAAAAAGGAAAATTGCAAAAAATTAAATAAAAATACACTTAATAAACTGAAATGAAATAAAGTGATCTCGGCCGTCGATCTTCAGCTCCTCGGATAAGCATGGACGGTTGGATGTCCGCATCATTCTCCCGGGGTTGAAAAGACTCGACTCCGTCGAGTTCGCGTCCCGGGTGAGCAACCATGCTCTGATACCAAACTGATGTGAAACGGAAACGCCATTTACTAGCCTAGGTGGCAAGACTAATTAAATCCCAAATAAATTTGGGGAGAGAATGAAAATCTGAAATTAAATTTCAGATTAAGTGATTTGGGAGGGAAAATTAAGTGAAATCCAATTTTGAATTCCCAAATTAAAGAGGAGGATTATTGCTCATTCAATTGGGAGAAAGTTGGGCTGATTTTGTGGAGTCATTAATGTGATTAGGAGAGGGAGGGGAGGCCATTAAGGGGCCGGCCACATGAGGAGGAGAGAGGGGATGAGTTTTGAGAGAGTGGGGACCACCAATTTAATTTCAGATTTTGTAAAATCTGAAATTAAAATTTCAGATTTAATACGGAAGGAAGATTCCTAAATTAAAACAATCAATTGGATTGAATTTGAATTTCAAATTCGAAATTCAATTTCAATTTATTTTGATTGCTTGAATTAAGGAGGCAATTTAGGAAACAT
Source organism: Dendrobium officinale (assembly GCA_019514585.1). Taxonomy (NCBI): domain Eukaryota; kingdom Viridiplantae; phylum Streptophyta; class Magnoliopsida; order Asparagales; family Orchidaceae; genus Dendrobium; species Dendrobium officinale. The sequence goes on from CM033697.1 coordinate 6,742,921, forward strand.
TTAATGGCTAATGAAACTCTTAAATTTCATATTTGAAATTCAAAAGAAGAGGGGGAGAAGGAGGCGGCGGCAAGGTGGGAGGGGACCGGCGGGCTGGAGCTGGCCGGCGGCTGCTGGTGGAGGATTGGCCGGCGGGTTGGACCTTGTAAGCCGGTGGTTTGGATGGTTCCAAGGGGTCGGCGACAGCAAGGTGAGGGGAGGGGAAGAGGAGAAAATCTGAGGATTTTCGTTGCTTTGATTCCACCACCTTGTTAATCTTCAAGACTCGATCTCCACAACAACGAATAGATCAAAGAGAACTAAAAGGAAACGAAATACAAGAAACCTAGAACTCACAAAGAGATCTAGTTTTCCTACGAACTCACTAAGAGATCGAGGAGAGTGAACTAAGAGATCACCATGAACTCACTAAGAGATCAACAAGAACATAAAATTTTCATTATCAATAATTCCTCCAAATACAAGAGAAGGGGCCTCTATATATAGGCCTCAAAAGAAATTAAAAGACACATTTGCCCCTTGGGCTTACATAAGACAAGAGGGTAAAAAGGAAAATTGCAAAAAATTAAATAAAAATACTCTTAATAAACTGAAATGAAATAAAGTGATCTCGGCCGTCGATCTTCAGCTCCTCGGATAAGCATGGACGGTTGGATGTCCGCATCACCATTTGATCACTTTGAGAAGAGAATAGCAACTATAGAATATAAAGAGACCATAATAACTTGTTTCATTTCACTGTCAAGATCTCATTAAATATAAAATAAAAACAAAATATTAACTAACTGATTATGAGAACTAACCACTAGTGAAGTTTAAGCAAATGATTCAAGAAATCCTCTCAAATTTTGTAAGGACTGACCAAACTATCAATTCCAGTTATTTCTTGGCTATCAAAAATGAAAACTCAGAAATCACTCAAGAATAACAACATCTAAGTTAAGAGGAGATGATTTATACACTATTGCAAATCTAACAGAAATTTGATCCATAGAGAGCTCATCTTATGGAAAAATAATGTAAATCTAAATCTTATTTTCAGATTAAACAAAAAGAAAAAGTAAAATCCACATTCTTTGATTTCTTCTTAAAGAAAAGAATCAAGATGCATCTCTCTTTTATCAAGTCCTTGTTACCTCTATTCAAACAAATCACAATGTATAGTGAGGGCTTCAGGCGGCATCGACTAGAGCTGTTGTCTACGCGAGCAAGGGGAAGCGACGGGATAGAGGGTGACAGGCTGAGGTTTCGTGAATCAGAGAGGGATATAGAGAGCCTTGGGGATTTCCGAATTATTTGCAAAGTGAGAGCCAGGAGGCGGAGGGGGGCTTTGTGCAAATGAACAGAGAGAGGGGAGGAGGCGGGAGAGATTTTGCCTGGGTTAGTCGCAAGAGAGCAGGGTGACGGAGCCGGAGCGAATTGGTAACTGGGAGGAGGCCTTTTGCGAACTGCAGGGGGACTTTTTTCCTTCTTGCAGGCTAGGAGAGGAAGTTTTTTTTGGAAAGAAAAAAAAAGGGGGAGAGCAAGCGGTTCGTCTGAATCGAGAGGGAGATCGTGCGGGTGGTTTTCGAAAAATGCTGAGGGAGAGGATGATCGTGCGAATCAGAAGGAGAAGGGCGGTGGAGCAGTGGTTTCGCAAATTGGGGGAGCGACGGACTGAGGCTGTTCGGGAGAGGGATTTCGCGAACTGGGGGAGAGTTCGGGCTTAGAGAGTACGATCGATCCAGAGAGGAGGATTTTCGTTTTAGTCTGTGAGAATGGAGAGGAAGAGTTGTCTGGGGATTTTTACGAACTGCAGAAGGGGAGAGGACTTCGTGCGAACTGATCCGGAGAGGGGGCTTCGGTTTCCTGTGTGTTGGAGCAGTTAAAGGGGTAGTGGGGTTTTGTATGAATGAGAGCATGGGGTTTTTGTTGGAAGGCTTTGAATCGGCTCAATTAATTTCAAAACTATTTTCTTAGTTCAAAATCAACAATTAGGATTAAAGAAATATTTAAGGGTTGATTTGATTTGATCATATATATATATATATAGATAAATCATACTTTTATTGGAAAGAATTTTTGGTTTGATTGGTTAGTTGATTTGAGACCAATAATGTATTAATTTGATCAAAAATAAATTAGATCAAATTAAATGAGTCAATTGACATTGATGAATGATAAATGAACTTGATTTGAGTTTGTTTGGAGTTGATTTGAAATTGGATTGAATTGATTTTGATTCGAATTGAGTGATAGGCTCGAGTCGATGCTACGTCACTAGGCTTCCACCTAAGGGAAATCCTATGGGCGATGTCTACACTAGGCTAGGAAGACCTAGGTGCTAGAGATGATTATGGGGAAGTTGACCTCAAATAATGAGGTCAACACATGGTTGGGGCAGACTTTGGTTCACTAGTTTGCAACAAGGTTCGCTTGTTCAATTCAAGGAGTGGTTCATTGGTTTGATTTTATCCTAATTAGTTTTCTGTTTCCCATGATATGCAATTAAGATCTTTGTAGTCTGTTTGACGCTAACATACATTTGGGCCCAATAGTTTCATTGTTTCACGCTAGCAAATTGTTGTTGGTTTCTACCTTTTTTGTATGAGAATAGAAAGCTGTATTTTTCGGGGTCCCTTCTGCAGCTGAATGATTTTACCAACTGAGATTTTTTGAACTAGTAGGCATGCAACAATGAAAAGGTGAAGATAAAAACAAATGGTTCGAGTCATGCATGACATAAACTTTTATTGAAAAAATTCATATTCCAGTTTTAGTTTCATTTGCCTGTTAGATGTTTGTTTCTTTGTGTGAGGTAAAGTGTGATTGCCTGATACTAGTGGAAGTAAGCTCCTTGCATTGGCGCCGAATTTAAATCTTTCCCGATTTGGTGATCTCTTTTTTGAATCTTTTTTGGTCTATTTGTTATGTCGTTACAAGAGTTCTCAATTTAGTCAAATTGGACACAATTGAGAGATTTTAGTTGCAGCAATAAAAATTCAATTGCGTGTTGATTTTCATGGCTCGGTTTTTTTTTTTTTTTTTAAGTTTTCATATTTAATCAATCACCGCAGTATCGTTTTGATTTAAATTATCAAAATTTCTGGTTTGCAACTGAAAAAAGCAAGTATTTTTGGGCGTGTTTTAGTAGTCTTTAAATTTTGAATTGTAATATTCTTTTGGGACCAACATTCGTTGCAACATCATAGTTGCATTTGCAACCTAGACCTATATATTGGATTATCAGTTTTGGTAACCTTTTTTTAGATGGGACCAACTGCTCTTCACTTCAATAACGTTACCTAAAAAAAAAATAAAAAAAATTCAATAACGTTACCTTTAGAGTTAGGCTTGTTTTTTTTTTCCCCGAATGTCAGGAACCACTGCTCAAACCCTTAGAAAATCCTTGAGTAGCATTAAGCACGGAATTGTTGGTGGATATCATATGTAATATCTATTTTAAGACGCTGTAAATCTTGAAAAGGGTACAAATACCACTAGATACTGCAAATCATTTATTTTCCTCTGCAAGCACATGCATATCTGTAAATAATACAAGTCATATGCCATTTACATGAACAAATATTACAGGGACATTTTTTGCAGTTGCACACCTTACAATGTACTTAATTTTTGGAGAAGTAGAGTTTGTAAATAGTACTTTTCATGTCATATAGATCAACATGCATAAGTTATGATATATTCCTTTCTGGGTTAAGAACATATTAAGATTATTTTTAAAATTTGTAAATGATCTTGCAGCATGCAATATAACATCAAACTGTTTATGTTTCTCGTAATTTAAAAGTCTCATATGCCAAAAGGAGTTACTATAACTCTTTAGAAGTGTTTTTGCTTCATGTTTCAGCAGCTTCTTTAGCTTCTGTTAGTCACCCAGCTTATACTCGTGTATCTAGGGGAGACATAGGAAAAATTTCTGCTATTGGTGGTGAGACTTTGGCGATCTATGATGCTGATCTAGTCCTAATGCGTTTAAGCCTCTCTTTTTTTGGAGATATCCGTACTCTTAATTTTTATCATTCATTTTATTGTGACTAGTAATGAGTGATTCACTTAGACCTCCAAGTCGAACCCTATGATATTATGTTACTGTACATTTTACTTTAAATTTGACTAGTAGTTATGATTTACTGTTCCTAATTTCTGTTTGTTAGACAGTTCATTTGTTATTATGCATACATTATAATTTTTTTGACTATTTTTATATGCGGATAATTATTTTTATCTGTACTTACTGTCTATTTCAATTTGCATCACTTCTTGGAGGCAATTGAGACAGGATGGCTTCCAGGAGATATTCTTGATGATGTACCTTGCAAATATATCAATGGTTCTGTCATCTGCGAGGTCAGTGAACTATTGTATACCCCAAAACGTTTAACTATTAATTACTGTGCTCTGGCTATATGGCATTTTCAATTGGGAGGTCTTTTTGGTGGAAAGAGTCTTGCTACATTGGTTGTTCACATGCAACATTGATTCCAAGTTAGATTATGCTACCATATAAATTTGAATTGGCCATTTGGAATGACCTTATGTACGACCAATTTTCAAGTCTTTATAATTACAAATATAAAGGATTCATGTAGCCGACCCCACGTAGTGGGATAAATACTTGATGTTGTTGTTGTATAATTACAAATATAAGTTTAATTTACCCTTTTTTGGACATCTTCCAATCTTGTATGGCTTATGTTGACGTCAGACTCTTTTTGCTTCTGGTTAGCTATTGTTTCTATGATGGTACAATTGAATTGTTTATTTTTCAGAGTCCATAATGTATCTTAAAGTTCTGCTGTTTTTCAAATCTTAACATGTAACTGATTTGCTTATTTGTAAATATGAGATCATCTTTTTCTCGTAACCTATTGTGTTAGACACAGGCATTTAACTCTTCATGTGAACGAATTGCTTAAAGAGGGTTAATACAAAATAATAATTTTCTCCAATTTTGTTATGGTACCAGTAGTTCAACCACCTTGGTGAATGTGAATGTGCGAGCATTTGTATTCTTGCTATCAGAATCATTTAGTGAGAAGCTTTAGTTGGTAATGTATGTAGTTCTTTTCATCTCAGATTCTTGATTTGTAAGTAACCAATAATAAAATACTAATTCCATGCATGCGTCACCAGCATGACTTGGCAAACTCGAAAGTATACTTTATAGCTCTTTCATCCATACAAGTAGTGTGACTTCATGTTGTAGAATACAATACAACAACAATTACTGAGCAAAGCCTTAATTCATTTTCCATATCATGTTATTTCAAGAATGGACGTTATCAATAAAACATGATAACAATTGAACAATAGATGTTATATGCATCGATAGTAAACATTCATTTCACTCAAGGTTTAAAAAGACGAAATCGGGAATCAAAGCGTTTTGCCTTAGCAAGGCGAGGCGTCGGTTCGAGGTGTAAGCCTCAAAACAGACTAATAAAAAAACACACAAACTTACAAATAATTCATAAAAATGAAAAAAAATAAAATAAAACATCAACACATTTATTTGATTCGTCATTATAAAGATCTAAACTACAAATTCCAATATTAAATGTTATTATAAAATAAAAATTTGAAATGAGATTCAAAGTAAACACTCATTTAAAACTTAAATGCACCATAAAGATTAGAATCCACGGCGGTCTCATTCGTATTTTCATATTTTTCGTAATAACTCTCATATGTAATAATTATATCATCATCGAATTCTGACTCAAACATTCTTCAATTATAACATTTTTTTTTTAAATTTCCATATTAATTAATACTGGATTCAATGTAATATAAAACAAAGCAATATAGTAATATAAAGCAAAGTAATCCATTATATTTAAATCACCATTCGATATTTTTTTAAAAGTTTGAACTCCACTTTGCTACTTTCTATTAATTACTTGTGAAGTAGAAGTTAATCACAATTTAGTAATTATTTTAATATTAGCTTTAATATTTTGATTCTTCTCATTATCAAACTCATTCCTCCATCCTTCTGTAAATTACTTGTGTCATACTTTAAACTATGGGAGAGAGTTATGGAGCATAGGTTGCGGCTTGACACTAATGTTTCTCAAAATCAATTTGGATTCATGGCAGGTAGGTCTACTATGGAAGCTATACCTTTATTGAGAGGTTTGATGGAGAAGTATAGAGAGAATAAGAAGGATCTACATATAATTTTTTCTTTGATTTAGAGAAAGCATATGATAAAGTTCCATGAGAAGTTCTATGGAGAGTTCTACATAAGAATGAGGTTAATAATGCTTATATTCAAGTCATTAAGGATATGTAGGTAGGAGCTGTTACTTGTGTTTAAACACAAGATAGTTTGACCAAGTATTTTCCTTTTTTTAGTTGGATCACAACAAGGATCAGCCTTAAGCCCATATCTTTTTTGCTTTAGTCATGGATGTTCTCACCTGAAATTTGCAAAAGGTTGTACCCGGTGTATGATTTTTGCTAATGATATTCTTATTGTTGATAAGACTAGGAGGGAGTTGAAGTTATACTTAAATTATGGAGGTCAACCTTAGAGTTTAAAGGCTTTCATTTGAGTAAATCTAAAATTGAATATATGGAATGTAATTTTAGCAATAATAGATATAGTGGAGGATCATGAGTTTGGGCGATCAAGTCATTAATAAGAGTACACGTTTTAGATATCTTGGGTCTATTGTTCAGAGTGATGGTGAAATAGATAGGGATATTATTAGTAGAATTCAAGTTGGATGGTTGAAGTGGAGCAATGCATTGGGCTTGTTGTGTGATAGAAAAGTCCCTTTCAAACTTAAGGAAAAGTTATATAAGATGGTAGTGAGACCTACAATGCTTTACGATGCATAATGTTTTCCATTAAAAGGGAAACATAATATTAAGTTAAGTGTTTTAGAGATGATGAATGCTCAGGTGGATGAGTGGCTTTACTCTTAGAGATAGATACGAGATGAGTATATATGTGAAAAGGTTGGAGTAGCTCCAGTAGAAGATAAGATTAGAGAGAGTTGTCTTAGATGGTTTAGTCACATAAAATGACGGCCTTCCGATGACCCGGTTAGTGAAGTAGATCTATTAAATTTGACTTGTGTTAAGAAAAACTTGGTTATAAAATATTAGAAATGATATTTCTTTATTAGATTTAGATGAAAAATTGACTCTTAACATGACACAATGGAGAAAAAAGATTCATGTAGTCGACCCCACATAGTGTGATGTGATAAAGGCTTGTTGTTGTACTATTTTTTGTTATTATCCATTTATCATTAGAAAGTATATCATTAACAACCAAAGGATTTATTCTATAATCACCAGTTATTCGTCTTTATAATTTGAAGTGCTTATCTTTGAAATTTTATTTAAACATAACACAACCATTTAACCTTGTTCATTCATCTATAGCTAATTGGTTCATTCTCTTTCTATAATAGAAGAAAGTATATATATTAATAATAATAATATATAATAAAAAATTATAAAACTTAACTATAATGAGGCGTTGCCTCAAAATGCCTATAGGCATTAAGCTTGAGGCGTGTGCCTCACTTAAAAAAGTCATAAACCTCACTTGCAACTAGCGAGGCTTAAGCCTCAAGGCACTCATTGTGGGCCTCAGTTCGAGGCGTACCTCGAGGCGTGAGCCTCGAAAGAATTTTTAAACCATGAATTTTCACTATAGACTTATGTAACTAAGCATTGACGAAACAATAATAATGTCAATGTTAACATTCTTTTCATCACCTAGGTGGCTATCACCCAATCATAATAAGTTCTTCATATTATTTTCTATTGGCTAGGGGCATATGTTACCCATGACTTTGTGCAAATAACATCCAATCTCATACATGTCATGTTATTTCAGGAACGTATGTAATCAGTAAAACATAATAGTTGAATAATAGATGTTATATACTTTAATACTAATAATAAAAAAATCAAGAACATTACCATTCATTTAATACTGACCTTCATATACATGGTATGGTCTAGGGGTGTAAGTGAGCCGAGCCGGCTCGAACTCGAGTCGTTTATGGGCTCGTGAGTTGAGTTTATCGAATTTTGAGTTCTAACTTGAGTAGAATTTTGAGCTTGTGGATTATTGAGCACGAGTTCGAATCACGGAAGGCTCGATTCGATTACTCGTCGAGCGGCTCGTGGAAGGCTGAAGTGCAGACGTGTGGGACGTAGACGAGGGCGGGCGGCCTAGGGTGCAGACCGTGACAGTTCGTGCGGACAAGGGATGGCGCTATGTGGGGGCTGCCTCTGGTGTGGACGTGCGGGACGTGGGGGTGAGCCCTTGGGTGCGGACATGCATGCGGGACACGGATGTGCTAGGCGCGACGCTGTTGCGTGCTCAAATCTCGGAATCTCGTATGCCGTCTGCTTGCTCGAATCATTTATGGGCTCCCAAACCACTTGATGAGCCGGTCACAGTGGGACGAGTTGAGCTTGAACTCGTTTTTTAGCTTATTGACTCAAGTTCGAGCTTGGGATTTGGCTCGCGAGTCGAGCTCGAGTTAGACCTGACTCGTGCGACTAGACTCGTTTACACCCTTAGTATAATCAATGCAAGCAAAGGCGAGGATGACCGACAATTGTTGCTGGGTGTGACATTGTTGAAGTCACTCAAACTTCATCTGGTTATAAAACGAATCCACTGACGCACTCAAGACATCGAATTTGCTAAGAAGAGTCATTCATGCGCAACTTGGTCGAATAATGATAAAAAAGAGACCATTGGGGAGCGCAACGTTCAGTTGTGCATGAATGACTTTCAATCATTAAAAAGACTGTGTCGATGCGTTCAAAACATCTAATTTACCTAGGAGGGACCACCTCCATGTTCAATTCGAGCGAAGATGGTCAAAATTGACGAACTACGGGTGCGACGATGTGCAACATCATACGAACGATGTCCGTTCATGAAACGAACTTCGCCGTTGTGTTTGAAACGTCAAAAATACTCAGAGATGGCTGTAATATCATGCGTCTGCCTCCGCCTCCGTATCATAATATTGCCTGGGTCTTTGCACGGGCAAAAATACAAATTCTGCATGAATTTTGAGGCATCACACATATCGAGGTGCAAGAGGGTGAAGAAAATTACATGAGGATCGACACAGCTCTTTTTAAATATTATTCTAATTCAATTTTATAAAATATAAATATATACTGCTAAAAAAATCTAAATAAAATCCTAATCCTATATCCTGCCAATCTCGTGTCCCAAGCCCTGCATAGTCGCCTTATCTTTGCTAAAAGAATTAAAATAATAATTATAATAACAATAAAAAAAATAAATGACTAGAATTAAAGTCAATACCCATACTCCCTCATTCACTCTAAATGCCCCTTCCCATTTTTTGCTCTTAGCCGCTGTTTACCCACGGCCGGCACCCACACCGTTCCAGTACTTCTGGTTTGTGAGTGTTATTGGTTTAAGTCAAAACAATTGCAAATTTTTTCTCATTGGGTATGAATCTTTTCCGATTTATGTTTTAAAATGGTTTTTGTTTACTTGATGATTTTCTTTGACTTAAACAATTATTAATTTTTTTCTTGTTGTGGGTTTCTTGAAATTTTTTATTTACATCAAAAGAAAATAAGTACTTGCTTTAATTAACAGTCTTTGAAGTTGTGAATTCCAAAGTCAATTTGTTTGATTTTCATTTGCTGCATCATTTAGTTGCGTTAGGAATCTTAAATCCTAAGACATCCTACATCTTATGATAATATTATATTCTTTCCGGTGTAAGCGGCGAAAATATTTTCATTCTTGCTTTTAATTGAGCTTCTGATAAGCCTTCTTTGATCATAGTATGTAAGTTGAAATTTTCATTTATTTAAGGTAAAATAAATTGTGCTCATTTACCAAATTTCCTTACTTTCCAGGTGCGCGCGATTATAGAAAGTGTACACTAGAACAAGGGACTATTGCTCCTATTGATGCTGTTCCTGTTGTAAACAGAATCCGTCTTCGGATGTCTCTAGAAAATGTTGTTAAGGATATTCCTTTAATAGCGGATGATTCATGGACTTACAGTGATCTTATGGTACTTCACTCTGTAAAAATTGATAATTCTATTACATTTTGCTAGCAAATATTTAAGTTTACATGAATTCTATATTTTTTGATGCTGTAGGAAGTTGAGTCCCGAATATTGAAAGCCTTGCAGCCAAAACTTGACTTATCCCCTACTCCTATGTTGGACAGGCTTTGTGCTGATCCTACAATTATTAAGGTATTGAACATATGCTGAAAATCTTACCGTTCAGAATTATTTTTGCAAACAACTAAGTTCCATCTTGCATAATTGTGTTGCAGCTTAATGTTGATGTGGGAAGGAAAAAAAGGTTGCGACCAGCTACCGAAGTCACGATCACCTCCAATAATCAACCTCATGGGAAAAAGATTTGCATTGATGGAGCACCTGAAATTGCTAACAGTGAAGGAGATTCAGGAACTGTGTTAAGCAATTTAGCTATGCAACAAGCTCATGAGAATGCAACCACTCAGCCTGGGGTTATTTCATCTTCACGGTCAAACAATCCTTTTCATGAAGCCGCTAGGCCAACTTTAACTGTTCCAGGTCATACAAAGTTTCAATCTGCTGTCAACCAGGCTGGAGTGATTCAGGATCATGGCTTATCTCCTGCAAATTATGGGGTCAGTGCCAGCATTTCGTTGCCTCAGAATATGGTTGGCTCGTACACAGATACTGCTAATGCTAATTTTTCTCTGCCTGGACGAAGGGAGACTCAAAGTTCCCAGTCAACATCAATGCCAGGTTTAAAGAGACCAAGGCAGAATGCTGCAGGTCTCGATGGTATTTCAACACAGCAGGTAGCTGCTCCGCTAGGTGGCTTTAGTGGGCAAGATATGCAGTGGAAGAACCAGACTGTGCATCCACAGATTGATGCCAAGGGGTTTCAGTACTCCAATGTTGGGGTCCCAAGGTTTTCTCAGATGAATCAAGAGGCAGTGACATCTATTTATTTTAACCAGCAGGTGATGAGATATGGGCCTAAGGAGGAGCAGATTGACTCGGATAAGTTGGATAAGCAAGATCTTGAGAGATCGAAGGATTCTCTACAGGCGATGACCACTGACAATTCATTGGATCAGCACCAATTACGTGCACAGCATCAAGCACATCAGTCATCTATGAGGAGCCATCTTCCACCTCTTACACAGTGGAATAACCCACGGTTGCCAGTTGAGAAGGATATGAGAAAGGAAGATGTGCTTCAAAAACGGAAGACATTACCCAGTCCACGTGTTTCTTCTGGACCATTGGTTCAATCTCCTATGTCATCAAAATCTGGAGAGATATCCAGTGGCTCGGTAGGTGGTCAATACAGCGCAATGGCTGCAACTTCTGCACAGACTTCACAGTTGGACAAAGTACCTACAAACTCAAATAATGCGGTTGGAGCCCCTTCTGTTGTTTCTAGTCCCAGTGATTCAGTACACAGACAACCCCAAGTTTCTGCTCCTCTAAAACGGAAAGCAAATTCTGTCCCCAAAACACAAGTCATGAGTGGGGTTGGATCTCCTGCAAGTGTGAGTAATTTTTTAATACTCCATTGAATGCTAGTAGCCCGTCAATAGGAACATCGTCTATGGTTGATCAAGTGCTAATGGAAAGGTTTGCGAAGATTGAAATGGCAACCCAAAGGTATGACTGCACTCAAAAGCATAATTCATGCTCATAGTTGCTTGCGTTTACATAAGTTTGGGCATATGAATATGTTTAAATTTGCACAATGGTTTATGCGCCACATATACTTGGATTGCATGATTACTTATGCTGTGTTTATTGATGCTTGTGGTGTTTATTGAGGGACTGTCCACAAAGAAGTGAAGGGAATAATTTCTAGTAGATTAATATGAAAACATGGAAAAAAAGAAAAATGAGAATTAAATAGATCTGGGCACAACCTCTTAATTTTACAAGTTTATAAATGCTAGATCACATAATTACTTTTTTTATGATAAAAGGACTAAACTGATCCCTTGACTTTTTATGAAAAATCAAAATAGTTCCCAACTATATTAAAGAATCATTTTTGTCCATCAACTTCTGAAGTAGAATATACATGCGAAGATGAGTTGCTTAAGGAAATTTGCACGCTTAATATTCCTAGAACAAATAATTATATCTTAATGGTGAATTTAAACGACGAAATAAAGCACAAAGAGCGGTAAGACAATCTTAGGCCGAATCACGCGCGTAAAAGTTAAGATCAGCAAACAAACAAGTTAATCATACGTTGCATACATGAATGGTTTCAACAATAAATCCCAATGCTAACAATAAGATTAGTCACTCTGATGAAATTCTCTCACTCAACTCATTAAACTCTAGGATTAAGCAGAGAACAATTGACAAGATTTCTTATGAATCAATTAAACCACAAAATAGAGTAACGAAGGAAATAAAGGATTAGGGAAAGAGTTCACCAATTTCAAGCAGTAACCAGCGGTTGATGACCTCAAATCAGCCACCTCTTTAATCTACGAGATCTGGATAGTCATCTGGAATAAGTATGGAATTCTGGACAGCGGTTGGGGCCTCCCGGGTGAGGGTGTGGTGCAAGATAGCCTGTAGAATTGCTGGACAATAGCTACGACGTCATCCCGGACAAATATGCTTGCTGAATTTGATACTAGTGGACAGTGGGCTGCAATGGTGATCTCTCCAATTCACTGGACAACATTTGTAATGGCAGAAAAACCTTTAACAGCCCTTGGAGGGCTTCGGGACAGCAATCAGGGTGACTTCAGGTCACAGAACAGTGAGGAAACTGGGTTGGTTCTTCTTGGAAGCAAGCTGAGAATGGGGGAGACCAGTAAATTGGACATCTAGGACAGCTGGAACGTGGAACTTTTGTGCAGGAATTTGGTGGCTGCAAGAGGCGTTTGGGAATTTTCCACTGGCACTTTTGATGGGAATTAACTGGGTGAACAATAGGGAAGGGGGCGGGTTGGGGCTAAGCAAGAACTAGGTTGGGTGGGGGAAATCTGAAATTAATTTCAGATTTCCTAAATTTCATTTGGACTTTGTAATTTCAAAATTTTGAAATTTGAAATTTAGGTTTAGGAGGGAAATTTGGAATTAATGAGGCCTTATTTGGAGCCATGAATTAAGCTCCTAATTAAGGGGAGGAGTAATGGGTAGCCGGCCATAGGGAGAGAGGGAATATTTGGTTAATTAAGTGGCCCCCTCCCCACGCGAATAAACAAGGCTAAATCAAATCTGAAATTTGATTTCAGATTTGCTCTAACAGAAAATTTCCTAAATGGTTTATAGCATTAGGAAACGTTGGAAATTCTAACAGTTAATTGATAAAAAAAAGGCAAATTTCCTAATTGCTTGGGGTGCAAATTAGGAAAGAAATTGATGCACCTGAAATTGAATTACAAATTTTTGGAGAAGGTTGATGGCGGGTTGGTGTAGGGACGGTTGAGAGGTGGGGTGGAGGATGGGAGGCCGGCGGCTTGGTTGCTGTCCGGCGGGTGGGTGAGAGGTGAGGAGGGGGGGGGGGGGGGGGGGGGGGAGTTTGACGTAGGAAAACGAAGATAAAAAAAAAATGGATGAACCGCGAACCTTGGAATCCACCGAAGGTTGACGGGTATTGCGATCACCCTCCTCGGGTCTCTCCTCTCATGAACTCACTAAGAGATCAATCTCCTCTCATGATCTCACTAAGAGATCAGACAAGTAGAATAAAAATTTTCATTAACAATTCATCATCCCAAAATACAAAACAACTAGCTTATAAATAGACCTCATGAAAAAAAAAAATAAAAGACTAAAATGCCCTTCGGGCTACAATATTACATGACCACCCGTAAGGGTATAAAGGGAAAAACAACAATATAAAATAAACTAGTACAGAAAACATATAAATAAATAACTCAAGATCGTAGCCGTTGATCTCCGATGTCCTCATCAACTTCTTAAATAGGATCCAAAATAATCCGATCATGGGACTATTTTTATTTATTTTTAAAGATTTGAGGGACCAAAATAGCCTTTTAATATAGTTGTGAATTATTTTGGTCCTTCATAAAGAGTCAAATGACCATTTTGGTCCTTTTCTCCTTTTATTATATTTATAAATATAAGATCACTAAATTATCATATATCAAGTCCAAAATTTATGACTTTTAATTGAGCAAAATCTTGAGGTTTTGATATCTTCTGTGACATGGTAAACTTGGAAATAATCCTACTTCTACACTTTGAAGCTGAATGTTTATTGAAAAATTATGATTTTGAGCAAATGATTGATTTATCCTTGCTTCATTATGTGGAATAAGGTATATGCTTAAGAAATCTACTAAGATTATTTATGTTGAGATGGTAAAAAATTTGGTACAATAATTTGTATTTCGTTTGTTATGGAGAATGCATTAATATGCCATATATAGTGATTTGAAAGGATTCTGTTCGTTTATAAACAACTCACAAATTCATGCAGAGACTGCATTATTAAACTTGGAAAACTCAGCATTGCTTCTTTAAGTTACTGAAAAGATATAAAATTTCACGGGCCTCTTTTACATGATCCTAATTTTTACCGTCTTTTATTCTTTGATATGACTAAATGGATTTTTACGATGGAAATTATGCCTCCAATGGAATTTATAGTAGCGGAGTCCAAAACTTTCATTTGGATGTACACTTTTTTTTGGTTTTTGAGCCATTGATTGTTTTCCAGCTGGGCCAATTTTCCCCTTAATTTTTCCTCATATTCTCTACTATTTATTCCTACAATAATTTTGTTCAAAGGCTTGATTATTAGGGCTTGGAACATCATCTTATAAGGTTTTGGAACATCATTATTCCAACTGTTTGTGTCTGACTTTTTGAATCCTCCTTCATTCATTCATGTTGATTGTATTTGTTTGTGAGATGCTAACCTTAATTTTGTGCAATTCCTTTCGCCCAATTGTTTATGTATTTTTTTCATTGGTTTAACAACTTTTCTTCTTATTCTTCAATGTTAATTCTATTGTTCATCTTATTATATTTTTTATTATATATATTTAGATCATAATGATTTTACAACCTCTCTAATATAATATTATTTCCCAGCCAACCATTTATTTTTATTGACATGCATTAATATTAGATTTCTTATTTCTGTTAGATTTAATTTTGCCATCAGTGACTTCTTTATTACCCAAGACTTGAATCCATATACCATACTTAATCAATTGCAGTTATCTTAAACCATATATTTGTTATAACATACTCTATTATATAATCATATGAGGCATTCTTTTCTCTATTTTGAGCTCCCATGTTTCATGCTAGAAGTTATTTCATTCTTAATATTTCAAAAATTTTATATCATATCCAAGATGCTTAAACCTATCACATTTATACACCACTCATTCTTGTAATAATATTGACTTTTAATTATTTATATTACATAGATTAAAACTATGGAAGAGATAATATAGTGATCCATTACATTTGATCTATTCAATTGTTTTTATAATTCTAAGCACAACGCCTTACCAAGTCCTTGTCTTACTATAATGTTTCACCTACTCTAGAAAATTTCTTGTTCATCAATGCTATGATATTCACAAATAACATGTAACAAAGTATGTGAATTTGTTTACATAATTGTTAGTATCTCCATAAAAAAAAAGATAGAAGGTCTATTTGGGGTAGTTTTTAACAGCTTTGCTATTCAAAAAGCTGTCACAGTTATGTTTGGTCACAACTTTCTTTTTTTAAAGAAATTTCTATGGTGAAAAACTAAGTTTTATAAATGCATATGCTAGTGTTAAAACTATTAACTGTTTTTTTCTAAAAAAAGCCCATAATGGCTTTAAAATAAATCTATTTTGCCCACAACATTATGTGAATGAAGATAATCAAGATAAAAACTCAATTATAAGAGCTAAAATAAAGCCCAAGGAAAAGTTCAAATAAAAGGCTTAATTATAAGAGCCCAATAAAAGATACCATAATTTATAAAATTTTAAATATAATTTATATTTATTTTTCATCTACAAATTTGAATGGCCAACAATGATATTATTTGGTATAGATGGAAAATTAAAATATGTGATTGAAACTTTTACTCATTAATGGAAACCTACCTCCATTTTCTCTTTTTTTCCCTATATTTTTTCTCTCCAAAAGTTGTTGGCTAAGAGTCTTATAATATCTATAAATATGGGTTGAAATGCTTCATACTTTTCATTGATGAATGAAATATTTTTGTGGAGAAATACTTTTCATTTTCTTGATGCTTGATGGTTTTAAGTAGTTTGCTTTTGTTTGATGAGCTAGGTAGTTATGTTGATTTTGTTAATTTAATTGTCACTTTTCTTAAACACCAACTCCATCTCTTTAATTTTTTTTCTCTACGTTATAAGTATCCACTAAGAAAACCAATAACCATGATCTTCTTAAAATAATTCTAAGCAGTTCACATAGCTCTCGGCCACAATAGGGACATTAGGACACATCGTCGCCCATTAAACTGTACCAAAATTTGCAATCAACTTCAGTTCATAAGTTCATATCCTAAGCTAACCCTCTATTATCATTATGATCACATCCTAAGCTACCCTCGACTATCATTTTAAATAATTTATCTCACATAAAATTCATTCCTAAAGTGATCTTTCAAATCAGCCCAAAACAGCCTAAACTGGATTTGTCTTGGCATTTTTATTAGTATAGCTCTTTAATCCCTTAGAATTTCACCACAAACTCTAGAACACTTCCATAAATATTAAACTAAAGATCAGTAGTTCTTTTTAGCAATTAATTTCACCAAAAGCTTCCCACCGCCATCAATAACTTTGTAGTATTTTTATAAATAGTTTCAGTTGCCCTAAAAAAAACTCATAAATTTAGTTAATCCTATACGTAATCCAATTATCTTTAAAAATTTTGTAGTCACTCTACAAATAGTACTAATTCTAGTTAATATGATAGGAAATACTTGAATATTTCAAGTAAACCCTAACAAGATTGATAAAAAGAACAAAATATACTCAACAATTGCAATGAAAGCAACCAAAACCGTGGATTTTATTGTAGGAATCAAATCAACAGAAGGAAAACAAAGCAAATATACAATTGATCCTCAATTCGAGAGGAGGATCGTTTCGGAAGGAAAACAAAGCAAATATACAATTGATCCTCAATTCGAGAGGAGGATCGTTTTCTCCCAAATCTCTAGATGAATTATAGAGCCCAAGACACCAAGTAAGACACTCCAAGAGAACACAATAATCAAGCATAACGCTAACCCTAGACGACAACTCCTATTTAATATAAACTTCCCTAATTTCAAATTCCGAATTCAAAATTTTCCCCTCCCCTAGCCGCCCCTTCTTCTTTCCCCATTAGATTGTCTAGTGGGCCCCTAGACTTGGGCGACAATTTCCTCCGCAAAGGGGGTCCGTCTCCTGTAGCAGAGAACCGGCCTAACATAATACTCTTATAAATATTCCAATAACTTAAACTTTTGTCACAAATATTTTCTCCAAACCAGTTGTACTACTTATTATCTCCGCAAAGTCAATAAAGACCATATGAAGATCATTTCTTTGCTCTTCGTACTTTTTCATTAATTGTTTTAGCCAAAAAAAAAAAAAAAACTTTCAAAGTATATTTATTTGGCATAAAATCAATTTGATTCTTGATATTGGCTGATACTCCAATACCCTCCCTTATAAATTCATCGTATAACTTATAGGTTTTATTTTTCTTGTAGTTATAGCAATCTCAGTCATTTTATTATTTTCTTAATTATTAGCCTCTAAATGTTTTTGTAATCATTTGATATTCTATTAGTATATATTATTTTTTTAAATGATTTAATTACAAAATCACTCCATCTCTCATAACTTTATTTATGGGCATTTTATAGTAACTTTATTATACTGCTCATTTTGCTCTTCTAAAAATTTATCTTACTTTTAGAGCATGTTTGATCAAAATTCTTTTGTTTGGTTGGACGATAATTATATTAAATTATGATTGTTATGATGAATTGGTAGCTCTTAGGTTATTTCTTTAAATAATCTTGACTTGTTTGAGACCAAGTAATCGTTAAATCGCCAATTTAGTTTAGGGTTTAGGGTTAGGGTTATGTTTTGATTATTATTTTCTTGTGAGGGTTCTTCTTGGTGTCTTGGGCTCCAGATTCATTTAGAGATTGGTAGAGACGATCCTCCTCTCGAATTGATGATCAATTGTATCTTTGTTTCGTTGTTTCCGTTAGTTCTCTCTTTCGCAATCCAATTTCAATTTGGAGAGTTTTCCATTAGATTTTTGTGTGTTTCTCTTGCTATTTTTTCCTATTTTTGTTAGGGTTTACTTGAAATATTCAACTATTTCCTATCAGGATACACATTTATAATTAGATATATAGGCATGCCTACCATCCATTATCTTTGAATGCAAAACTTTTTTGTTCAACTATGCTATTTTTTGTTATGAGCTCCATGGTAGCATCTAATATGAAATTGTAAAAAGTATATATGAATATTAGGCATTTAAGCAAATTAGAAAATATTTCATGTGACACTGCAGTTAATCCTATCAGGTCTAATTAACCCTAGCCTGATAGGGTTTTGATTTATTTTGATCAAAATTGGATTTATGTGGGGTAGGTCTACTTTGGAAGCTATACATTTATTGAGAGGTTTGATGGAGAAGTATAAGGAGAATAAGGAGGATCTACGTATGATATTTATTGATTTAGAGAAATCTTAGGATAATGTTCAAAGAGAAGTGCTATGGAGAGTTTTAAAAAAGAAAGCAGTTAATACTGCTTATAATCAAGTCATTAATGATAAGTATGCAGGAGCTGTTACTTGTGTTCAAATACGAGGAGGTTGGACTAAGTATTTTCCTATTTCAATTGGATTACATCAAGGATTAGCTTTAAGCCAATAGCTTTTTGCTTTACTCATTGTAGTTCTTAGTAGACATTTGCAGGAGGATGTACCATGGTGTATGCTTTTTGTTGATGATATTATTCTTGTTGATAGGACTAGAGAGGGAGTTGAAGGTAAACTTGAATTATGAAGGTCAACCTTAGAGTTTAAAGGTTTTGGTTTGAGTAGATCTAAAACCAAATACATGGACTGTAATTTTAGTAATAATAGATCTAATGGGGGGATTGTGACTTTAGGAGATCAAGCTATTAATAAGAGTATACGTTTTAGATATCTTGGATCTATTGTCCAGAGTGATGGTGAAATAGATGGGGATATTATTAGTAAAATTCATGTTAGATGGTTGAAGTGGAGGAATGCATTGGGCCTATTATGTGATAAAAAATACCCCTCAAACTTAAGGAAAAATCTATAAAATGGTGGTAAGACTTGCAATGCTTTATGCGCAAAATGTTGGCCATTAGAAGATGAACAAACAATTAAGTTAAGTGTTGTAGAGATGAGGATGCGCATGTGGATGAGTGGTTTTACTCTTAGAGATAGAATGGTTGGAGTAGCTCTAATGGCAGATAAGATTAGAGAGTCTCCTTAGATGGTTTTGTCACATAAAATGTCAGCCTTCAGGTGACCCAGTTAGGAGAGTAGATGTATTAGATTAGACTTATGTTAAGAGAGATAGAGGTAGACCTAAAAGAGTTGGTTAATGAAATATTAAAACTGATAAATTTTTTTATTATATTTGAATGAGAATTTGACTCTTAACAAGACACAACGGAGAAAAAAAAAGATTTATGTAGCTGACCGCACAGTGGGATAAAGGCTTGATGTTTTTGTTGGAGTTGGGCAACCTTGTGGCCTTAATGATCCATCTTAGGCTTTTTATGTGGTTTAGTGATTTACCATTGTTTGCTTGGCTTAATCTTAGATGGATTGTTGGCTTTATTATGGTTGATCTAATTATCATTAGGTGACCTCGATGCCCTTGTGTGATCTTAACTCTAGACTTGGCCTAGTTGAGCATTGGGGATTAGTAGTCTACCCTAGCCATTATATGACTAGTGGTTTGTCTTAGATAGTTTTAGGTCTTCCTATCCTAGGTCCTAGTCTTCCCTTTGTTGACCATAAATACTAGTGACCATGATCCTAGTCTCTTCTGTTTGTCATTAAGTGGACTAGTGATTAAATCGTAGGTTGTTCCTTTGACCTTAAAGGCTTAAACAATCAAGTGGAACCTCTATATATCTGGCCTTAGTCTATCTTAGTTGACACTATATGGTTTAGTAGTTTTCCTTGGTTTGATTTAGTTAAGATTAGACTTAGTAGTGGTTTGGCCCTAAATAGTCTTAGTTGGCCTTATTGCCTAGTGACTTTGTTAGATTGGTAAATCCTCTAGGGTATTGTGATGTTACACTCCATCATAGGGTGGAGTATCGATATCATTGAACCCTAGCACCTTAGAATGATATGATTCACCCTAGCGAGAATTGTGTTTATTCTTATGATCTATTAAAATTAAAATCCTCCTAGACATAGTAGCTAGGAACCTACGGTGGGTCATTCCTATTCTCTTTGTTTTAAATCCTTGATCTTCTAGACGAAAGGATCCTGGAGTGGGTTTCCCTCACAATATTTGCTCATAATCTATACGAAACTCTAGAAGGACTTGGAGATGGATTGCTCTCATCGCTTTGTTCTGTATGACATCAAACTATATTAAATATTGATTTTCTGACCTTAGGATGGCATGGGCCACTTAAGGGTGGACTAAGCTCAACCCTTAACGATGTAATTCCTAATTCATAAAGTGTGTTAACAAAAATATTCAAATTATTAATGATTCAAACTGAAACCAACTTTGATTAATGAATTTGAACACTCTCACATCTATCTTATAACTTAGACATCAAACATTAATTAGATGATAACCCTTAACATCAGCTTAGCAAATATTAGATGTTGTAATAGACACATCCTTAGAAATCCTAGGATTGCATTGTAGTTAGGATATGAAAATTTTATTGCATATGCTTATTATGTAATAAGTATATATGTGAAAAGGTCGGAGTAGCTCCAATGGTAGATAAGGTTAGAGAGACTGTTGCCTTAGATGGTTTGGACACATAAAACGCCGGCCTTCTGAAGAATCGGTTATGAGAGCATATATATTAGATTTGGCCTATGTTAAGAAAGAAGAGGTAGACCTAAAAAGACTTGGTTAGAAAATATTAAAAATAATTTTTTTATTAGATTTAAATGAGAATTTGACTCTTAACAACATCAATGGAGAAAAAAATTCATGTAGTCGATCCCTCGTAGTGGGATAAAGGCTTGATGTTGTTGTTGTTGATGTGCTTATTGTGTAGTGCCCTAGAGGACAATAGTTGCTTAGCACAATATTGTGCTAGACTTATAGATGTTCAGGGAAAAAATTTTTGTGTGCGTAGCTGGTGTGATTCTGTACTTTTACTGTTGTGATACCAAATGCAAGGAGCTTTGGAAGAAATTAAAATTGAGTTGGCAAAGAAATTACAACTAATAACTTATGGCGATAGCAGGAAAATCATTAAAATTTCGTAGTTATCAACTAGCTTAGGCGAAGAAGTATGTAGATTAGCCAAAACTTTCAGACAATCAAAAATAGTAGCAACACTAAAAGCTATTACAACAATCCGCCATTTAATAACGAGGAGTTCACCTTGGGGAAATACTCACTCAACTATACTAGGCTTTGCGGGAGAAGAATTTCAGCACACCATACGATGCCACGAGGAAGGTTGTGATGCCAAGGATCTTGAGCCACGGAGGAGTCGACGATGACGCGAAGGGCGTGAATGCTTGACTTTCGAGACTCCAAGTGTGCTTTGCAAATT
Source organism: Dendrobium officinale (assembly GCA_019514585.1). Taxonomy (NCBI): domain Eukaryota; kingdom Viridiplantae; phylum Streptophyta; class Magnoliopsida; order Asparagales; family Orchidaceae; genus Dendrobium; species Dendrobium officinale. Next base: position 6,764,737 of record CM033697.1, read on the forward strand.
TCCGGTCGTAGATGCTTGCAAGGATTGGCACGACTCTCTCCAAGTACTCTTCCACAGTGGTTTCGTCTTCGAATCCTACGTCAAAGCAAGGTGACCGAAGGATGTTGATGCTTCCGTCGGCGTGGAAAACTAGACCCCACTCAAACTCCGGATCCGCCATACATGCTTGGCGTGGGGATTTCTTCAAGGAGAGGAGGAGTAGCCGGCGGGATCTCCAAGGAGAGGGAGAGTCTCGGCCAAGAGGAGGAAGGAGGCGGGTGGAGAAAATTAGGAGGGCTAGGTTAGTGAGGTGGCAAGTAATTTTATCAAAATCTGAAATTAATTTCAGATTCTAATAATTAGGAGGGAACAATTTGAAATTATTTTTCAAATTTTCAAAGAGGATTAATGCGCCATTAATAGGATCCATCAAAGAGGAGGGGGGGGGGGGGGGGGGGGGGGGGGGGGGGGGGGGGGTTTCTAAAGGAGGAGGGGAATGAATTAAAACTGATTTTTATTTCAGTTTTAATTGGACAAGGAGGGAAATTTTGAATTTCAATTAAGGTTCCCAAAATTGCCAAGGCATTGATTGCATTCAATGGGGTGAATCCTCCATGGGGCCGGCGGCATGCATGAGGGAGGGATTTGAATTCACTTGAGAGAGGATTATTACTAGGGAGGATGATGTGGCAAAGGTTTAGTAACTCCAATCTCACTTAATAGGTATTGAATTCCGCCATGAAAACTTTCTAAATTTGGCTTTCCAAATTAGGAAAGTTTTCGAAATTTGAATTTCAACTTTCAAATTCGAAGCAAACGGATGAAGTGCTTGGCCGGGTGGATGTCTTCGCCGGAATGATGCCGGTCGGATCCTTGATGGTGGCCGGCGGCGGGATCAAGGGTGGCGGCACCTAATTGGGGAGAATTTGAGTTGAGGTGGGGAAAAGACTAGGTAGGGAAGAACAAAGAAAATGGAAAACTACGAAATATGGGAATCTACCACGAATCGCGGACTCTTCCAACGATTGGTGGGTCTTGCCGATTGCTCCTCTTGAGCTCTCTCCTCTCTCAAGCACTCATGCAAGAAAAAGTAGAATTACACATAGATTTCCTTCAATAATTCATTAACCTCATACAATGATACATGACCCCTATATATAGGTCATGAGATACAAGTAAATAAAAGCATAACTAATGACTAAATCGCCCTCGGGGCCCCAACATAACTCACTCACACACAAGGGTAAAACAGGAATACTGAAAACTGAAAATGCATGAACAACTAAAAATATAAGCTCTGAATCGTGGCCATCGATCGGCGATGCTTCCGGCGATATACGTGTCTGAACCGTTGATCGATGACCTCATCATTTACCTTCTTTTTTTAGACTAGAAAAGCTATACATACATGTGGATGATCTAGATGGTGGAGGCCCATATGTGAATAACATTATGTCCAATTATGAAGACCCTACATGCTATATTATTAATGTATAGAGCATAAATACATGCGGTATTGCATCTAATCATATTAGGCAACTTAAGAAAATATTTCATGTGATATTGCATTTGTCCATTTAGTTTATTATCCTCATATCTTCAGTGTTGTTTGTCACTGGAAACTAATTCATATTTGCTTACGAATATACATCACCTTTTATATGACAAACATTCTAGCATTTTAATATTACTACCATCTTGCCTTCAAGAATTTTATGCCAGATGGGATAACTCCAATTAATAAAGGGTCATTTGACTACACAGAAAAATATCTGTGAATTGGATTTGTATGCCAGTATGAGGTCCATTTACTACATATTTCTTACACTGCCTTCTTTTTTTAGATACCAAAAAAATGCCAGAAAAAACAAAGTTGAAAATTATCCCGCAAGGAAGCCTCGAGCATATTCAAATCAGCAAGTGGAGGTTTCCCTGTCAAATTCATTGAACTCTGAGGATTTCACAGATCCAACAGATACTCTTTCAAGGTCTATTCGAGGTGGAAACATTAATACTTGCAAGACAAGACTAGTAACTTTCATCCGAGCAGAGCGTCTTTATCCAGGTTGGTATTCCTTGCGTAGAGGCAACCATGATTTCTATCCCGATTTAATATTCAAGCCATTTCCTGCATCATCCATTTTTTTTTTCTTGCAGTAGTTCCTGGGAGGACTACAAGCCGATTGATCATGAGTGAGAAGCCCTTTGATGGCACAGTGGCTATGCAGTATGGTGACTCAGATGATTCTGATCTTCCTAGTCCTGTAGATTGCTGGCAAACATTGCCCACCACAGTGAGATCCTTATCAGTCAATCACTTGTCTCTGATATATTGTTATCAATATTTCTGATCTATACCTTGTATTGGTTTTTGTATCCAGCACTTTGCTGATCTTCTTGCGGCACAGTTTTGTGCATTGGTGAGTACCCCTGCAGTAAATTTCAGTAATTGTATATTCTATTCTGTTTGCAATTCTTACATCATACTTGGCTTTGTCTTGCAGATGGACCGTGATGGGCATCATAAAGCTGATGATCAATTATTTCAAGCTCGAACCTCTCCAGTTCGCATGGGTGTCGCATCTGGAGGTCAATCTATAGTTCCAGGATTGTCAACTGAGAATCTGCCATCTGAGGGAAAACATGCAGATTCGGTTCCTGCTTCATTGCCTGCTGCTGTAGCTACTAATAATGGTGGGATGGGCCCCATGAACTCGCATAATCTTTCCAGCAATGCTGGAATGATGGCTTCCGGAAGCGGTGCCCAAAGCTTACCCATTTCACAGGGCTATTTGTCGGGGACAGGAATCCCTGCCAGAAACCAACAGCTTGAGCAGCAACAGCTTCAGCAGCAGCATCTTCAGCAGCTGCAAAACCCACAATCCCAGTTGCAGCAACAGCAGCAGCTTCCCCTCCCCCTCACATCCAGAGATCTTCTCAAGTTCTCTCAAACAATCCTCTCTCCCATTTAATTGGGCAGAGCTCAAACATTCAAATGGGTTCTAATTCTATCGGGAACAATAAGAGCGCTCACATCCAGCTCCAAATGCAACAACAACAACATCAACAGCAGCAGCAGCAACAACAACAGCATAATCAGATCCCGAGGAAAGTGATGATGGGACTTGGTGCTGCCATGGGCATGGGGAATATGGGAAATAATATGGTGGGAATTCCAGGTCTCGGTAATGTCATCGGTATGGGGGGTGTGCGTGGTCTGTCCTCCCCAATGGGCTCCTTGCCTGGCTTGGGCACTGTCAACCCCAACCAGATGCTTCCAACTTCAGCATCCAATTTTGGTAATGGCATCCGCCCAGCTTCTATGTCACCTGCCCAAGCCGCTGCAGCAATTGCGACAAAGTTTAGAATGGCAGCGCAGCAGAACAGGGGCATGTATGGTCCCCAACCTGGGATTGCTAACTTGACAGGGTACAACAATCAGATGCTTCCCACCTCAGCTGGCTTGTCTATGCTAAGTCATGCGCTGAACCGAACTAACATGAACACTTTGCAGCCCAATGCCACGATGGCATCTATGGGACCACCCAAGATTTCAGGACCAAACTTCTATCTGAACACGCAGCAATTGCAGCTACAGCAACAGCGTTTTCAACAACAGCAGCAGCAGCAGCAGCAACAGCAGTTGCAACAACAGCAGATGCAACAGCACTCGCCACAAATGCAACAGCAGCAGATAAGCTCTCCCCTTCAGCAATCACAGGTTACTTCCCCATCAGTGGCTGGTTCTCCTTCACCTTTGGTTATGCAACAGCAACAGCAACAGCAACAGATAAGTCCCCAACAGATGGGTCAGCAGACTCCGATGAGTCCACAGCAGTATAACTCTGCTGCCCTGCAGCAGATTAATAATGCTAGTTTAGGGGCTGCACCACCTGCTAGCCCGCAATTGAGCTCACAGACACACGGGTCCATTGGTAGCATCACTAGCTCTCCCATGGAGCAGCTACAAGGTGCAAATAAGGGAGGAAGCTCCAACATTTGAGCCTGAAATTTACATCCATTGTTATGAAGGGTCCCAAGAAGCTGAGTGCTACTTGTTTGGTTGACATCGGTAAACCATTGTAGCAGTTAAAGGTTGATTCTGATTAGTATTAAGAAATTATGTTGACATTCAATCTGTACATTACGTGTCAAATAATGTAGAATCTTAAAAGCATAACTATGTCATAATATCTTTCTGCTATGTAAATTGTTAGGATTCTTTTATGTAAGTTAACATACTTGAATTATTTTTCATCTTAAAGGTGAGATGTGTGGCTTTTGATCGTAACTGCTGATACAGATACTTATTTTGTTTTCGTTTTTTTTGTGTCAAATCATATGCAATGCAACTAATTCTGAAGTGGATTTTTTTTATATTCTCAAATGAAATACTGTCAGACTGACTGTGAATGAATTTCCATCTTGCAGTCTTATAAACACAAAAATATCAAGACTAGGAAAAAGACGGGCTATATCTGATGAGCTAATCATCTCCGTGCTTAGCATGTTTTATATTCCTGGTAAGAAAGCTTGCTTATATTCTTTTGCTCACAATTATTTAGCCTGGCCTAACTTTAATAATGTAGTTTAGGCGTCCTTGGTTCTACACTATGATTACACCCTTTTAGGATATTTCTGGTTTTTCAGACAATGATAGTTAATGAATTCTGTCAACTTTTTCATGATCATGTGACGACAACGCCAGCTGTGTTTTAATGACGTTTTATTCATTAATGCTGTTTAGCTTTCAAGTATGGACAGGTAAATAAGGTTGGGAGAGAATATGTCTATTTGCCATTGTAGACTTGTGTTGAAATTTCGAGTAAATCAGATAATAATTCGATAATTTCATTACCTTTATTATATAATGTTTTAAGTCTTCAGTTGCTTAAAAAATAATTGTGCAACTAGTATAAAGTTGATTGAATGAGAAAAATGAATATTTTAATGACTCATAAGTCATAACTAATGATAATATGATATTCTAATGCTAACTAGTTCATGATTAATTTAAATAATTAATTAGCTTTATTGCGTAACTAAAATCGAGCTGGTTGAGTGAGAATCAGTTTCAACTCTCTTAGTATTTTATGAACAAGTAGGGTAGGGCAATTTTTTAGAAAATCTGAAAAGGTAAAAGTCACGGTGCTTACTCAGTTGAATAGTTTTCACTGGTATAAAAAATTACAAGGTTTCACTACAAAATAAAAATAATTTGTTGTAGTTGTTGTAAGTTGTAGTGGTCGACATACCTAAGAGGTAACTTTGATGGAAGTATTGCCGGAGAACAATGCATAGGACTTGTGGGAGATTTACAATACAAACAAATTTTGAGTTTGTGGCCTTACAAATGATGGTTGCACTGCAAGCAAAGATTGTGGTGCATGTTTGAGGTAGATAATTGCAACACAAGTCTTAAGGGAGAGATGATAAAGACATGGGTCTTGAGAGTGATGTCCACAATTTGGTCTTGTTGGATATTGCTGTGATAAACGTTTTAAGGGAAGTGATTGCAGAACCAGTAAGGATTTCAGCAGAGTCTTTGATGCAACTATGATTGCAACATAAATGAAATTTTTCGATGCTGATCTTGGTGCGACATTTGTAGGATTTTGATAGGAAACACTTGTGTTCGCAAGTATTCCTAACCCAAATCAGTAAAATTTCAGCAGTAAACTGCTGTCCACAGCAGCCAAACAGCAGGAATTCAGCAGAAAATAGGGAAACGGGAAGAAAAACACAATAATATGCTTGTATTTCACTAGAAAATCAAGGAAAACAGCAAAGATACACTTGATCCTCAATTCGAGAGGAGGATCGATCTCTCCCAAATCTCTAGACGCCACTAGAGCCCAAAGAAAACCTAAATCTACGAGATCTCAAATTTCAGCCAAATTCAAGATACTCAAACCCTAGCAAAATCAACTATTTAATGCATACAAATCAAAAGGAAACCCCAAAACAGTCCCTACATTCAAATTTCCCTCTCAAAACCCTAAAAAACGCTTCCTAAAAAGCTCTATTTGAGCGGACGGGCCGCCCGATCTCCGCAGGAGGCGGAGATCTTGCTGTTTTTGCGAACTGCCGGTCCCGCGTGGACCGGCTGGACCGGTCCAGTGGACCGGTCTAACAGATTTCTATGAGGATTTGGGCAACATTCTTAATTTAAAAATTCTCACTAATAAACTAACAAGTGACTATCTATAGTTTTTTGTGAATGCCATCTAGTGTTTATTTGGAATATTCCTTGTAGTTATCATTGGCAAACTATGCATATTGTGCCTTACCATGATCAAATTGTGAATAGGCAATACTATTCTTGGGCTAACCCAATTGACTTGAATGATTTAGTGATAGTCACAACTTGTCATGTCTTTGATTGACAATCTGAACATATCGCATCATAGGTTGTAATTTCTTGTGTGCATCAATGATGACTGATGGAAGTCTCAACTGTCAGATTAGTAGAAATAATTATGAGAAGGTTTATCATCATTAAATTCAAATCATAAGAAAATTACGCTGATGTCCCTTCATTTCATATGTTTGTTCCTCTTCTTAAGAGAAGCATTTTACACATAAATGATTCATGACTTAGTTTTCTTATTTTGGATTTCTCGAGATTCATGCTTTTTATGTTGATATTTATGGTTGTTCAAATAAAGATTTTTAGTCATGATAAGTTTATTAGATAAGATGGTTGGATTTTGTGAAAGTACTTTCTAAAAAGCTTCCCATACTATCAATCAATGGGTCAATTTGTGGCCCATGTAGCTAACTGTATAGTGGCAGTAGAATTGTTATGAGAATAATAGATTTTTTTGGAAGTTGTGGGTATTAAAATTTTTCAGACAAATATTTTCTTACCGCTATTGCATTATAGCAGATTTGATTGTAAAAAGCTCATTCTCACCACATGAATGAAAGCAACAAAGGATCATAACCAAAGTAAACTTTGAAAAGGGTGCCTCAAACAGACCTTTAGAAGTTGCTTTTTTCAGTTTTTATAGCCTAAAATGGTTTTATAAAAACAATCAACAAAAAGCTATGCCAAAGGAAACCTTCCCTATTAACTGATACTTTGATAAGGTCTAAGCCTGGTGAAATGTACATTTTAAGGTTTGGTTTATATGTGAGCACTATCATCTATATACTGTAACCCCTAGGTTTGAAATTTGCCATTGGTTACTATTACAACATTAAACGATCACATCAAACCTTGTTAAATCCTTCAAATAACTTTAAAGGTATTAAAGATGAAGGGTACCCTTTCCAGTTTGATTTGCAGGCTATATTATAGAAATCTGCATCAAAGTATTTGTGACGCCAAGACCAAACATTGTTGATTACTATTATTACAGAACAAAATACCCTTGCAACAGCTAACATTAAAACTCCACAGAACAACGCTTCATTCGTTTTGATAATCATAAATAAACAACTTTATGCCATCCAGAATGATAGCAACAGTAGCAGAGGAAAAAGCCCCATGAAGCCAAGAAACAAGCTTGGAGCCCTGGCTGCATCTGCCGTGTAGAAATAATAGTAGGGGTATGAGAGACCTCCTCGATCCTGTCCTCCAGCTGATGAAGAAGATGACGACGATGAAGTTGGCGCCGGAGGCGACTTCTTCGCCGGAGGCGACAGAATAACACCACCTGAAGTTTTCGGCGGCGACGAGCAAACCGCAGGGCACGTCCCACACTTACTAACACACAACAAGCTCCCTTCAGGCGATTCTGCAGCCATCCCTGCATCAGATATCGCTGTGCCAGTCACCAGGAGCATTGCAACAGTTGCCATTGCTGCAATTCTTAGCATTATGGCCTGCTGTTTGTCTCAGCAGTTCCTAACGCTGCAGACATAAAGACCGAACGCTTCTATCAGAATCAGATTCTGGTGAAATTTGATCGGAGGATGAGAAGAGCATATGTTCCAGAAATTGCAGGACAATCTAGAAAAAGAAGATTCTTGCTGAAAGATCAACTTTGAAAGTTCTAAAGGTGAGTTTTAGGGAGAGATGCATTGCTACTAAAGCTTAAAAGATGCTCTATTAGCTGTTAAATGATATTAAAAGGTAAATAGGAATACAGATTCCTGCACATATGACACATTATCTCATTATCCATTAGGATATTACTTTTATTTATTTGATACATGATTAAATTATCCTTAATTTTCATCAAATTTGGTATCGGTCTATTTCATGATGAACTGTAAGATGTATGCTCTTGATTTGCAATTAGATGTTGTATTATTAAAAAAGAAAGCAAAGCAAAATTGCCTGTAAAATTTGGTATCTTGAGCAAACAGCAAAGTACCAGCATAAAGGGCAGAAGAGTTCAAGCAGAGGTTACAAGGCAAAGAAAGGAATGATGCATCTATAGGTTGGTATGGTAGAGCTGGATTTTGTGATATCCTTCAACCCATGATAATTTATTAAAATATTGAATAGATTTTATTCCTTCATGAACAATTTAAGACATACATGTTGATAAGTCATAAAAAAATCACCTCGGTTACGCATGAATCTCAGGCATATTTAAATTTGAAATTTGGGATCAAACTGCCATTTCAGCGAAATTATAGTCAAATCGAACATCTGAAGGAGACGAATCTAACGACAACAAAATTGGTCCAATCCTAGCCCAAATGGGTCCAAATCAAGAGTGCAGCATATTTAAAAAGTCAAAAGCATTAATTGGATGATAAAATGATATCAAAATATAGCATGCTTATAGTCAAATTGAGCGGCTCGGCGAGATGAATCCAACGAGCCATATATCGCTAAATTCTAACATCGTTAAGGCACTTAAACAATTGAAAAATGCTCGATGATTGGGGAATGAGGGAATCAGTATGGGCCATCCGAAGGAGCAGTACAAACATGCCCCAGATCTTTATATTTATAAGGTGTATCACTCACGAAAATCTATAAATAGTCCTCAACTCTCTATATAAAGGGGGCTTTTGGCTAGAGATTGGAGAGAGATTTGAGGCTTCAAGAGCTACGACAACAACACCAGCGAACTTCCATTGATTGTCGCCGGAATACCACCAGTTTGTTGACCACCGCCGGACTTTCGCCCGACCATCGTCGAACTATCACCCGGCCGCCGATCATAGCCAAACTTGCACCCTGCCACTTTTCGGGTCAGACATCCGCCGACCATCGTCGGACCACCGCCCGGTCGCCGACCACCATCAGACTTCCACATGACTGCCAACCGTCGTAGGATCACCGCATGACCATCGTAGAACCACCGCCCAGCCGCCGTTAAACTTTCACCCGGCCGCCAACGGTTGCCAAACTTTCGCCTGACCATCGTTGGACCACCGCCCGACCTCCGACCGCCGTTGGACTTTTACCTGGTCGTCGACCATCACTAGACTTCCGCTCGACCTTAGTCGGACCATCGCCCAGCTGCCAGTCGCCGCCAAACTTCTGCCCGACCATCGTCGGATCATTACCCGTGCTAACTACGATCCCTTAGACCACTGTCGCTCGCCGACTACTATCCTTCTAACCGCCGTCACCCATCGACTACAGTATCTCAAATCTCCATCACCCGCCGACTATAGTTTCTCGGTCCTCCATCACCTGCCAACTACAGTCTCTCAGACGTCCATTGCTTATCGACTTCGATTCTTTCAACCACTATCGCCCACCTGCTACCGTCCCTTCGACTACCATCACCTACCAACTACGGTCGCTCCAACCATCGTCGCCCGCCGACTACAATCCCTTCAACCACCGTTGCCCGTCGACTCCGGTCCCTCCAACCACTTTCGCCTCTTGACTATAGTTCATCTGATCTTCATTACCTCAATACAACTCTCTCAACCAAATGAATATGCCAATGTTCTCTTGAGAATGGATCCCTTATCATTGGATTCTTCCAACCTCAATTATATAATGAGTTATATATGATAAATTGAACGAATGCCTTCCCGCCGTGGAATGACACTAATTTGTAATAAACTACAATTATTAGTGGAATCAATTTAACTGGGACAGGTCCCGTGATTTTTTTTCCTTTTTTTAAGATTTTCCACATAAAAATTTTGGTGTCTCTTATGACTCTTCCACCCCTCTTTCTTTATTTGTATGTGTGTTGGATCTTCGTTTAGCTAAGACATAAAGCTCTTTATCTCTCTAACATTACAAATGTTCTAGTCCTCAACACATGTAAATCAATTGAACATGATTAGGGCTTTGAAATTATTCAAATTTGTTTATTGATTTGTACTATCGAGTTCTATATAAGCATAATTGAACTTTAATTGAGCTTATTAATTATATTTGGTCTTAATGATTAAAATATTAATGTTATTATCAGATATAAATAAATTTATAAATTTTAATCACAATTGTCATAATTCATTAGATGTTTTAAATTTATTCGATGATGTTCAAATATGTAATAAAAAATTAGTACAATAATAGAGAACAAGCTATCAAATTAGTTATTAAATAACTATTTCATTAAATTCTTAATTTGAGATGTTTTTTTACTTCAGTTTTTTAATTTTTATATTAAAAAATTATTTTAAGAAATAATAAAAAATTGTCCCAAATAAAATACATTTAACTGAATATATTGTAGTTTAATCAAAGAGAAATTTCGACAGTATGCTATTTTATCTATAAGAAGTTCAATTAATCTACGCTGATTGTCTCATCTTATTTTTGTTTTTTATAAATCCTTAGTGGAAAATTGATCTACATAGCCAAATGCTCTAATATTTTAAAATCCTCGCTTCATACTGTATAATCATTGATATGTCACCAAAAAATTATTTTGATTGGGCACGGATCTCGATGCAAAATCAAGTTGGAAACTCCCGGAATTAAATTTTGGACCATCCGAACTCCGATTTAAGCAAACTTATAGTCAAACTGAGCGTCTCGAGAATACGAACCCATCGACACCAAATCCAATCCAATCCGAGCCCAAACGGGTCCAAATCAAGGGTTAGAAGCTCTGTTGGAAGGTTCGAACCACAATTTGGATTACCAAACGGTTTCCAAACATAACGTGCTTATAGTCGTATCGAGCGACTCGACGAGACGAATCCAACTAACTCAAGATCACCGAATTCCGACATCTTTAAGACCTTCAAATGTCTGACAAACTGTCCACAATCAAGGGATTCAATATCGGCCGTCCATCTAACCACTCCCCATTTACCCTTATCTCTCACCTATTTACGGGCCATGCCACTCCAGAAATTTATAAATAGACCCCTCATTTCTCTTGAAGGGGGATCTAAGCAAGAAGAGAAGAAGAAAATAAGAGAAGAGAAGGAAGAAACTCCACCTCGACCACCGCCGAAGTTTCGCCGGATCACCGCCATAGTTTCGCCGAACCACTGCCGGAGTTTCGCCGGACCACCACCTGAGGCCCTCCCCTTCGCCGGACCACCACGTGAGGCCCTCACCTTCGCCTGACCACCACTTGAGGCCCTCACCTTCGCCGGACCACCACCAGAGGCCCTCAACTTCACCAGACCACCACTTGAGGCCATCGCCTTCGCCGGACAACGACCAGACACCTTGTGCTCCGCCGGACAACCACCTGACGCCCTGTGCTTTGCTAGGCCAATACTTGATGCCTAGAGTTCTGTCAGACCTTCACCTGAGACCCGAAGTTATGCTGGACCATCACCCGACACTCGAGTTTCTGTCGTACAGTTGATCGATACTTGCAATCTGATCGCCCTTGAAGGCAAGTTAACCCATCGTAACCAACTCAAGTTCTAGTGGAATCAGTTTCAATTGGGCCAAACCCCGTGGGTTTTCCTTTTTTCCAGGGCTTTCCACGTAAAAATCCTCTGTTTTCTGTGTGTGAGTTATATATCCGTGCAACGCTAAGACGTAGTATTATAACTCTATCACCGCATATATTCTAGCCCGTAATAATCATATATCTCTTACCAAATTCAATAGATGTTTTTAAAGTTATTCGAGTTCGATCATAATTGTTAATTATTAAATTAATATGATAGTTTGTTTTGTTCAATATTATTTAGATAATGACGTTTCGCAAATGATAATATTTTCTGTTAATCAAACATTATCCATTTGGTGAAATTTTATCTTATTTTATTAGTTTTATGTAATTTAGAATAATCAAATGTTAATTATGATTTTTGTTTCTGATTATTGATAATAGTTGTAATATAGATATATTTTAGACGTTGATAAAGATAAAATTTAAATCTTATTTAAAATATCATCAGCTAAAATTATTGAAATTTATTAATAACATGATGTTACTTTGAATGTTACAGATATAATTGATTTTTAAATGATAATTATGATATGAAATGTGATAAGTAGGCCAATTGATAAATTAATATTTATTTGGGTGCTAATAAGTCCAGTTGATAAAATTATAAAATGGCAGTTATGTATGAAATCTGATTGTGTGATTAATCAAATTGTATTGTTGAGTCAGACCTCAAGTGCGTTGGTCGTACTCGTCGAGGGGTTGCGGGGAAACCTTCTTGACCCCAAAAATTGTTTTCCAGTACAGACGTACAATGCTACGACACTGTATACTTCAGCATTGTGGTGTGATAGTCTCAGTTTTGAAACAAAGAACAAGCACTGTGGCACTGTAGGGCGGCTCAAAGATAAAGAGTGGAGAACTAAGGTGTTGCGAGTCGGATTGGATAGTTTTCTTTCTCGTTTTTCTCATGCTTAACTTGAAGGATTGCGCTCCTCGGTGATATAGAAGTGCTTATGTTTATCTATTCTGTGCAGAGAAAAAAAGTTTGAAGAGAAGAGAGACGAGAAGAGCCTGAGAGAGAAGAGACTGTATAATGTGTTCTTGATTTTTTCTAAGTTTTGACCTTTTCCATGTTATATCTCGGTGTTCATTTCCGCTATTTTTTTTTTTTAATTTCATTATGTGGTTTTATTTTCTAAACAAAAACCTGAAATTTTATTATCAATGTCTTATATTTCATCCTTTCTTACATAATAAAAATTAATCACTTAATATTCCTCAGTGGTCAAAATTTACTGCGTTTGTTCTCACTCAAAATGGAATCTAAGCACGTTTATTTTTTTTTGCATGTGTGTTGGTACGATATAAAAAATTTAAATAATTATATTTATAAAAAAAAACCTTTTCGCACATTAATAATTTACAAGTTTTTTTTTTAATAAAAGTTCTATTTCATTTTATAGTTTTCATTATATTTTTGTTCAGTAAAAGTAGAAGAGGCCGACCTGTTAAAAACAAAATTAAATATTATAATTAATTAAACATATTTACACTAAAAAAAATCTCAATAGAACATTCTTTATTAAAAAAATTTTTTTGAATATTATAAAAAATTATTTAACTATATTTCTTCCTTTTTTTCTTACAATTTATTTTAAGAGAAAAATTAATTCTTTGGTATTGAAAAGAGTCTAATCTTTTTTTTTTTAACAAATATACCCTCACAAGAAATCTTTATAATTTGGAGATTATAAGTAAATTGGCTTCACATGGGCGCATTAAATAAATATCAAATTTTAGTTTTATATATATATTTAATTGTAAGGAAATTCGCTTTTCTTTCAAATGAGGCTATCACATGGACATACTTTTTAGAATTGTGATTGGAATGTCAAAATCTTTTTGATGAGAATCATATTTATTATTAGATTTTCATCATGACTATAAGATGAGTATGGTTCCTTATATGGTTTTTTGTTAATTATATTATTATTTATAAAAAAAAAGATTTTATTAATTAAATTGAAACCTACTTGAAAGATATATCTTTATTATCAACAAAAGTTAAGACCACTTTATTAGAAAAATATATTGTTCAACTTCTTTGAATTATTTTAGTGATGATATCTTTGATGACACTTTTTATTCAATAATTTTGATAATTTTTTTTTTCTGATAGTGTGCTTCTTTTGGTCTCCTCTATATTGAGGCTGATAATTTATATACTATTTTTATAAATAATGACTTAGATATCTTTGATTAATTAGATGTTTAATCTCACTGTTCAACAAAGTATTTTCTATCGAATATTCTTTTGAATAGTAAAAGTGACAATATTGAGATTTATCTCTGCATATTTCATTTTTTAACACAATGAATAAGATTAGTGTAAGAGCTTGCTATCATTTTGTAACAGTTCATGTTTTGAACCAGTCAAATATTTTTTTAGGAATCATTATATGTCCGATTTGTAAATCGTCTTCACCATAATATTTATATTATTGTACTCAAATTATAATAATTTCTCCTAATTTTGGGGCAATGTGAAAAATTGAAATATGTCGGTACAAGTGGGGGGACCGTTAGATGTCAATTTTACAAACTGATTTCACCGAATCATTCTAGACATACTTAGCTATTTTTTTTTAATAATTTTTAGAGCTCCAGATTTGAAGATATAAAAAGATTTATATAAATTTTATACTAAAAAATTAAACAACTACTTGTGTCATATGCCCCGATCAGCCATAATTTCTATAACTTGTTAAGACTTCTTTATTATTGTGAAGTATCTGGTAACACTTACACACATTGTGGATTAATTTTTTACTTTCACCCAAGAATATATGATAGGATTATATCAGACATTGGTCATATGTTAGTGCACTAACGAAGTCTTGACCTTGTTAGACAAGGCTTGCCCCCTCTATGAATCTTAGAGACCTTCATATGGTCGCCCAATCCTACAATATAGGTCACATACTTGTGTCGTATGCATTGCTGTTTTTTCGCATGAAGCAGACATCACTAGAATGTTTTTTTTTTTTGGGTTTTAAAATACTTAAGAAACTCTAAAAATCATATCTTAATGATTTTTGAGCTTTTAAATATTATTCACATGAACATGTTAATAATGTGAAAAATGAAATAAAATTCAAGCTTTAGCATATTAAATTAATATTTGTATTAATTTTGTGTGATGTCTTTTTGCAGACCATAAACTAGGCTTAGTTGTCTCAACCTAGTATGTAACCTATATTTGAAGTTCATTTATTGTGGGAGTGATATTTTGATAAATTTATTTAGAATAATAATAATAAAAAAAAACTCCATCGAACCATGAATATTAAACCGCTTGATCATATAGATCATTTATCCAATATTTGAGACTCTTAGTAATGTTAGAATTAAATGATTTTGGCCTTGTTGAACTTATCTTGTCGAGTTACTTAATTTGGCTATAAGCACGTAATATTTCAAGTTTCTTTTGTCATTCAATGGTTGTTCTAAGTTTTCAAATATGCTTCAAGTACTTTATATGAATTCAATGGGTTTGACCCGGAAACTCATGGGTCGACCCGAATTGACCCGTTTATAATATCGTGTGACCTGTTGTCACTTGGTAGCGTCACTTGTCAATCGTCGTTGCGTGCCTGTGTCTCGTCACTCAACTGCTTAGGGTCGAATCACCGTCCCTGGCGTCCCACCCGCGTTGCTGTAGTGCTGCTGCCGCTGTCGAAGGCTTGAGGCCAGTGGTAACGCGAAGATCTGAAGACTGCCACTGTCATCCCGCCCGCGAGCTGCCGCTGCCGATGTTGTCCTTCTCGCGAGCTGCGCCTGTCGTTGTCCCGCCTGAGATGCCGCTGCTGGCCTGCCACCGTCCCACTTGAGAGCCAAAGACTACCGTTGCCCTCTCTTGCGGGTCGGGTTTGGTCATCTTGATAACCCACATAGGTCGGATCCAAGTTGATAATCCCGACCTGTTTGAAATTTGGGTCGAATTAGTGTTGTTCTGTTTAAAGCCGGGTCAAGTCGGGTTCGACCCAAACTGACTCGTTAACCCGAATTAACACCCCTAGGATCACTTTAATTGTCATTATATTTATCTCATCGAGATGTTTAGTTCGACAATAAGATTGTTGAAATTGGAGTTTGGATGATTAAGAATTTAATTTTAAAATTTTAATTCAAATATTGCTTTGAAATTTATCAAGATCAAAGTGGATTTTCATGGGTCATATCAATGTTAATATATCAGTTTATATTAACATTTAATACCAATGTTAATGGGTTTTTAAAACACAATTATAATGTTAGTGCTTGGTAAAATATTTTAACTTTATTTGGCAAAGTTCATTGACCTTTGAGATTTGTGCTGATTTTGAAAGATTTTTATATAAGAAACGTATCAAATATTTATGAATATTCGAATAATATTATTAAAATAATTTTTGTTAATGGTACAATAATTAAGCAACTTATCTTATTAAATTTGATAAAAAAAAAGAAGAAAAATCTTTTATGCCGCTTAGCTTTAAGAGTTTGTTTTCATTTATTCAGGAATTATAGCATGATATTTTTTTTCTCAAAGGTTTAGTATTGCACAAATGTAATATAGGAAAAAAATTATAAATTACGATAATTAATTTTAAAGCATTTACTAACAACACAAATTAGTTCGTGATACGTCATCAAAAATTGTCTGGATCTGATGCGAATCTTGATGTAAATATAAATAAAAATTTCTAAAATTAAATTTTAGACCATCCGGATTTCGAGTTTAAAAAACTTATAGTTAAACTGAACATCTTGAAGAGAAGAACCCAACGAAACCAAAATCAATCCAATACGAGTCCAAACAGATCCAAATTGAGGGTCCAAAGCATATTTGAAAACTTGAGAGCATTAATTGGATGACCAAATGATATCCAAATGTGACATGCTTACAGTCAAATCGAGCGGCTTGATAAGACAAATAAAAAAAAAAACTCAAGATCATCAAATTCTAACATCATTAAAACAATCAAATCCTCGAGAAATAATTCATAATCGAGGGAGTTCATATCGGTTGTCCATTAAAACGCTCCCAACATACAATTGATCTTTTCCCTATTTACTAGTCATGTCACTCCAAAAAAATTATCAATAGACCCATCATTCTTCATAAATGGAGGAGGAAGAAAATAAAAATGAAAGATTTCTCTTGCTTTCTCAAGCTTCCACCACAAGCCGAATCTCTTCTCGACCATCGAGCATCGCTGGCCTCGGACCACCAACCGTCGTCAGATGTTAGATGTTCCCAATAACTAAATATTTCTAGACATTTGCCAATGTTCGACTCCAACCATCGCCAGACATTGATGGACCATTCTTTGTTATTCAATTTATATTAAAGGGGACGATTCTTTTGAAGTTTGAAAATCTCTTCAACAAAATTATCTTCTCCATAACCTTGAGTTATGAGATGAGTTGACGTCATCCAAATATGATACTTCCAACCACCATCATCTGTCGACTATGGTTCTTTTCGACCTCCATCATAAGTAGTAGGCAGTCGATAGTGGTCAAAAAGACTGTTGTATGACGATGAAGGTCAGGCAGATCATAGTCCGTGGGCGACAGAGTTCGTAAAGACCATAGTCTGGAAACGAAAGTTGGAAGGACAATAGTTTGGCGATGGATGTCGGGAATGACCGTAGTCAACGGGCGACACTGGTCAGAAGACCGTTGTTTGGTGACAGAGGTTGGAAGGATCTTAGTCGGCAGGTGACTGAGGTTGGAAAGACCGTAATCCTTAGTTTGGAGACGGAGGTTAGAAGGGTCCATAATTGGTTGGCGATCGTGGTTAGAAAAATCGTAGTCTGGCGACGAAGGTCGGAAGGACCGTAGTCGGTGGGTGACAGTGGTCAGAAAGACCGTTGTCTTGCGACGGAAGTTGGAAGGACCGTAGTCGGCGTACGACAAAGGTCATAAGGATGGTTGTCTAGCAATAGAGGTCGGATGGACTATAGTTAGTTGCATGATAGTAGCAAAAAATACCGTTGTCTAGCGATGGAGGTCGGAAGGACAATAATTGGCAGGTGACAAAGGTCGAAAAGATCATGGTCTGGTGATGGAGGTCAGAAGGATTGTAGTTGGTAGTGGTCAAAAATTTTTTTTTGTCTGGCACTGAAGGTCGGAAGGACTGTTATCTGGCGATGAAGATCAGATAAATAGTAGTCGATGGGCGACGGAGGTCGAAAAGATAGTAGTATGACGAAGGAGGTCAAAAGGACCTTTCTTGGCGGGTGACAGTGGTTAGAAAGACCACTATTTGGGCGACTGTTATCAGGGGGAAAGTCCGTCAATTGTTGATGGATGGGCAGAAGTCCAACAATAATTGGTGGCAGGGCAAAAGTCCAACAATGGTCAGTGGCCTGGCGTAAATCCCGCAATAGATGGTGGCAGGGCAGAATTCCGGCGACAATCGGTGGCTGGGAGTAAGTCTAGCAAAAATCGGTGGCCGAGCAGTGGTTGAGAAGGAGCTTGGTGGCAAGAGAGATCTTATATTTCTCTTCCTCTCCTCTCTTCTTTCTCTTCCTTGCTCCCCTGCTTCCTCCTTCCTCCCTCATTCCTTGCTTAGTCCCGCTTCATGTGAAGAATGAGGGGTCATTTAAAGTTTTTTGGGAGTGACATGGCCATTGATTAGTATTAGCAACAAGCAGTATAGAAGATAAATACAGAGAGCAGAGATGAGAAGAGACGAGAAGAGTCGCATGAAGAAGATATAAGCAGAACGAAGAGAACGATCTGCCACGTCGACTCAGCGACAGCTCACGAACAGCTCATCGTGGCTCAGAACGTTCAGCTCACCGAACTTCAAGAAAGGACAGCTCATCACTTTCTAGAAGTATCTGTAGAAATGTATAAATACAGAGTTAAAGCATATGTAATGAGATATAGCAGAAATCGATTCTAATAAGATTCTGATTTGATTTCTTCTCCACTCATCTCATTTCTTTATGGTATCAGAGCACTGAGACAAATCCAGATTCGTCGCTCGATCATGGCGCAATCACTATCTTCATCATCGTCGCAGATTAGAGAACATGTACGAACAGAAACAGATGAAGAACATCACATTCCAGCATCACTCAAATTTGTGATTTCCAATATCAAGAACTTAGTTCCGACGCAACTATCAGGGGATAATCAAATCCTCGAGAAATAATTCATAATCGAGGGAGTTCATATCGGTTGTCCATTAAAACGCTCCCAACATACAATTGATCTTTTCCCTATTTACTAGTCATGTCACTCCAAAAAAATTATCAATAGACCCATCATTCTTCATAAATGGAGGAGGAAGAAAATAAAAATGAAAGATTTCTCTTGCTTTCTCAAGCTTCCACCACAAGCCGAATCTCTTCTCGACCATCGAGCATCGCTGGCCTCGGACCACCAACCGTCGTCAGATGTTAGATGTTCCCAATAACTAAATATTTCTAGACATTTGCCAATGTTCGACTCCAACCATCGCCAGACATTGATGGACCATTCTTTGTTATTCAATTTATATTAAGGGGACGATTCTTTTGAAGTTTGAAAATCTCTTCAACAAATTATCTCTTCTCCATAACCTTGAGTTATGAGATGAGTTGACGTCATCCAAATATGATACTTCCAACCACCATCATCTGTCGACTATGGTTCTTTCGACCTCCATCATAAGTAGTAGGCAGTCGATAGTGGTCAAAAAGACTGTTGTATGACGATGAAGGTCAGGCAGATCATAGTCCGTGGGCGACAGAGTTCGTAAAGACCATAGTCTGGAAACGAAAGTTGGAAGGACAATAGTTTGGCGATGGATGTCGGAATGACCGTAGTCAACGGGCGACACTGGTCAGAAGACCGTTGTTTGGTGACAGAGGTTGGAAGGATCTTAGTCGGCAGGTGACTGAGGTTGGAAAGACCGTAATCCTTAGTTTGGAGACGGAGGTTAGAAGGTCCATAATTGGTTGGCGATCGTGGTTAGAAAAATCGTAGTCTGGCGACGAAGGTCGGAAGGACCGTAGTCGGTGGGTGACAGTGGTCAGAAAGACCGTTGTCTTGCGACGGAAGTTGGAAGGACCGTAGTCGGCGTACGACAAAGGTCATAAGGATGGTTGTCTAGCAATAGAGGTCGGATGGACTATAGTTAGTTGCATGATAGTAGCAAAAAATACCGTTGTCTAGCGATGGAGGTCGGAAGGACAATAATTGGCAGGTGACAAAGGTCGAAAAGATCATGGTCTGGTGATGGAGGTCAGAAGGATTGTAGTTGGTAGTGGTCAAAAAATTTTTTTGTCTGGCACTGAAGGTCGGAAGGACTGTTATCTGGCGATGAAGATCAGATAAATAGTAGTCGATGGGCGACGGAGGTCGAAAAGATAGTAGTATGACGAAGGAGGTCAAAAGGACCTTTCTTGGCGGGTGACAGTGGTTAGAAAGACCACTATTTGGGCGACTGTTATCAGGGGGAAAGTCCGTCAATTGTTGATGGATGGGCAGAAGTCCAACAATAATTGGTGGCAGGGCAAAAGTCCAACAATGGTCAGTGGCCTGGCGTAAATCCCGCAATAGATGGTGGCAGGGCAGAATTCCGGCGACAATCGGTGGCTGGGAGTAAGTCTAGCAAAAATCGGTGGCCGAGCAGTGGTTGAGAAGGAGCTTGGTGGCAAGAGAGATCTTATATTTCTCTTCCTCTCCTCTCTTCTTTCTCTTCCTTGCTCCCCTGCTTCCTCCTTCCTCCCTCATTCCTTGCTTAGTCCCGCTTCATGTGAAGAATGAGGGGTCATTTTAAAGTTTTTTTTGGGAGTGACATGGCCATTGATTAGTATTAGCAACAAGCAGTATAGAAGATAAATACAGAGAGCAGAGATGAGAAGAGACGAGAAGAGTCGCATGAAGAAGATATAAGCAGAACGAAGAGAACGATCTGCCACGTCGACTCAGCGACAGCTCACGAACAGCTCATCGTGGCTCAGAACGTTCAGCTCACCGAACTTCAAGAAAGGACAGCTCATCACTTTCTAGAAGTATCTGTAGAAATGTATAAATACAGAGTTAAAGCATATGTAATGAGATATAGCAGAAATCGATTCTAATAAGATTCTGATTTGATTTCTTCTCCACTCATCTCATTTCTTTATGGTATCAGAGCACTGAGACAAATCCAGATTCGTCGCTCGATCATGGCGCAATCACTATCTTCATCATCGTCGCAGATTAGAGAACATGTACGAACAGAAACAGATGAAGAACATCACATTCCAGCATCACTCAAATTTGTGATTTCCAATATCAAGAACTTAGTTCCGACGCAACTATCAGGGGATAATCAAATCCTCGAGAAATAATTCATAATCGAGGGAGTTCATATCGGTTGTCCATTAAAACGCTCCCAACATACAATTGATCTTTTCCCTATTTACTAGTCATGTCACTCCAAAAAAAAATTATCAATAGACCCATCATTCTTCATAAATGGAGGAGGAAGAAAATAAAAATGAAAGATTTCTCTTGCTTTCTCAAGCTTCCACCACAAGCCGAATCTCTTCTCGACCATCGAGCATCGCTGGCCTCGGACCACCAACCGTCGTCAGATGTTAGATGTTCCCAATAACTAAATATTTCTAGACATTTGCCAATGTTCGACTCCAACCATCGCCAGACATTGATGGACCATTCTTTGTTATTCAATTTATATTAAGGGGGACGATTCTTTTGAAGTTTGAAAATCTCTTCAACAAATTATCTTCTCCATAACCTTGAGTTATGAGATGAGTTGACGTCATCCAAATATGATACTTCCAACCACCATCATCTGTCGACTATGGTTCTTTCGACCTCCATCATAAGTAGTAGGCAGTCGATAGTGGTCAAAAAGACTGTTGTATGACGATGAAGGTCAGGCAGATCATAGTCCGTGGGCGACAGAGTTCGTAAAGACCATAGTCTGGAAACGAAAGTTGGAAGGACAATAGTTTGGCGATGGATGTCGGAATGACCGTAGTCAACGGGCGACACTGGTCAGAAAGACCGTTGTTTGGTGACAGAGGTTGGAAGGATCTTAGTCGGCAGGTGACTGAGGTTGGAAAGACCGTAATCCTTAGTTTGGAGACGGAGGTTAGAAGGTCCATAATTGGTTGGCGATCGTGGTTAGAAAAATCGTAGTCTGGCGACGAAGGTCGGAAGGACCGTAGTCGGTGGGTGACAGTGGTCAGAAAGACCGTTGTCTTGCGACGGAAGTTGGAAGGACCGTAGTCGGCGTACGACAAAGGTCATAAGGATGGTTGTCTAGCAATAGAGGTCGGATGGACTATAGTTAGTTGCATGATAGTAGCAAAAAATACCGTTGTCTAGCGATGGAGGTCGGAAGGACAATAATTGGCAGGTGACAAAGGTCGAAAAGATCATGGTCTGGTGATGGAGGTCAGAAGGATTGTAGTTGGTAGTGGTCAAAAATTTTTTTGTCTGGCACTGAAGGTCGGAAGGACTGTTATCTGGCGATGAAGATCAGATAAATAGTAGTCGATGGGCGACGGAGGTCGAAAAGATAGTAGTATGACGAAGGAGGTCAAAAGGGGACCTTTCTTGGCGGGTGACAGTGGTTAGAAAGACCACTATTTGGGCGACTGTTATCAGGGGGAAAGTCCGTCAATTGTTGATGGATGGGCAGAAGTCCAACAATAATTAGTGGCAGGGCAAAAGTCCAACAATGGTCAGTGGCCTGGCGTAAATCCCGCAATAGATGGTGGCAGGGCAGAATTCCGGCGACAATCGGTGGCTGGGAGTAAGTCTAGCAAAAATCGGTGGCCGAGCAGTGGTTGAGAAGGAGCTTGGTGGCAAGAGAGATCTTATATTTCTCTTCCTCTCCTCTCTTCTTTCTCTTCCTTGCTCCCCTGCTTCCTCCTTCCTCCCTCATTCCTTGCTTAGTCCCGCTTCATGTGAAGAATGAGGGGTCATTTAAAGTTTTTTGGGAGTGACATGGCCATTGATTAGTATTAGCAACAAGCAGTATAGAAGATAAATACAGAGAGCAGAGATGAGAAGAGACGAGAAGAGTCGCATGAAGAAGATATAAGCAGAACGAAGAGAACGATCTGCCACGTCGACTCAGCGACAGCTCACGAACAGCTCATCGTGGCTCAGAACGTTCAGCTCACCGAACTTCAAGAAAGGACAGCTCATCACTTTCTAGAAGTATCTGTAGAAATGTATAAATACAGAGTTAAAGCATATGTAATGAGATATAGCAGAAATCGATTCTAATAAGATTCTGATTTTGATTTCTTCTCCACTCATCTCATTTCTTTATGGTATCAGAGCACTGAGACAAATCCAGATTCGTCGCTCGATCATGGCGCAATCACTATCTTCATCATCGTCGCAGATTAGAGAACATGTACGAACAGAAACAGATGAAGAACATCACATTCCAGCATCACTCAAATTTGTGATTTCCAATATCAAGAACTTAGTTCCGACGCAACTATCAGGGGATAATCAAATCCTCGAGAAATAATTCATAATCGAGGGAGTTCATATCGGTTGTCCATTAAAACGCTCCCAACATACAATTGATCTTTTCCCTATTTACTAGTCATGTCACTCCAAAAAAATTATCAATAGACCCATCATTCTTCATAAATGGAGGAGGAAGAAAATAAAAATGAAAGATTTCTCTTGCTTTCTCAAGCTTCCACCACAAGCCGAATCTCTTCTCGACCATCGAGCATCGCTGGCCTCGGACCACCAACCGTCGTCAGATGTTAGATGTTCCCAATAACTAAATATTTCTAGACATTTGCCAATGTTCGACTCCAACCATCGCCAGACATTGATGGACCATTCTTTGTTATTCAATTTATATTAAGGGGACGATTCTTTTGAAGTTTGAAAATCTCTTCAACAAATTATCTTCTCCATAACCTTGAGTTATGAGATGAGTTGACGTCATCCAAATATGATACTTCCAACCACCATCATCTGTCGACTATGGTTCTTTCGACCTCCATCATAAGTAGTAGGCAGTCGATAGTGGTCAAAAAGACTGTTGTATGACGATGAAGGTCAGGCAGATCATAGTCCGTGGGCGACAGAGTTCGTAAAGACCATAGTCTGGAAACGAAAGTTGGAAGGACAATAGTTTGGCGATGGATGTCGGAATGACCATAGTCAACGGGCGACACTGGTCAGAAGACCGTTGTTTGGTGACAGAGGTTGGAAGGATCTTAGTCGGCAGGTGACTGAGGTTGGAAAGACCGTAATCCTTAGTTTGGAGACGGAGGGTTAGAAGGTCCATAATTTGGTTGGCGATCGTGGTTAGAAAAATCGTAGTCTGGCGACGAAGGTCGGAAGGACCGTAGTCGGTGGGTGACAGTGGTCAGAAAGACCGTTGTCTTGCGACGGAAGTTGGAAGGACCGTAGTCGGCGTACGACAAAGGTCATAAGGATGGTTGTCTAGCAATAGAGGTCGGATGGACTATAGTTAGTTGCATGATAGTAGCAAAAAATACCGTTGTCTAGCGATGGAGGTCGGAAGGACAATAATTGGCAGGTGACAAAGGTCGAAAAGATCATGGTCTGGTGATGGAGGTCAGAAGGATTGTAGTTGGTAGTGGTCAAAATTTTTTTTGTCTGGCACTGAAGGTCGGAAGGACTGTTATCTGGCGATGAAGATCAGATAAATAGTAGTCGATGGGAGACGGAGGTCGAAAAGATAGTAGTATGACGAAGGAGGTCAAAAGGACCTTTCTTGGCGGGTGACAGTGGTTAGAAAGACCACTATTTGGGCGACTGTTATCAGGGGGAAAGTCCGTCAATTGTTGATGGATGGGCAGAAGTCCAACAATAATTGGTGGCAGGGCAAAAGTCCAACAATGGTCAGTGGCCTGGCGTAAATCCCGCAATAGATGGTGGCAGGGCAGAATTCCGGCGACAATCGGTGGCTGGGAGTAAGTCTAGCAAAAATCGGTGGCCGAGCAGTGGTTGAGAAGGAGCTTGGTGGCAAGAGAGATCTTATATTTCTCTTCCTCTTCTCTCTTCTTTCTCTTCCTTGCTCCCCTGCTTCCTCCTTCCTCCCTCATTCCTTGCTTAGTCCCGCTTCATGTGAAGAATGAGGGGTCATTTAAAGTTTTTTGGGAGTGACATGGCCATTGATTAGTATTAGCAACAAGCAGTATAGAAGATAAATACAGAGAGCAGAGATGAGAAGAGACGAGAAGAGTCGCATGAAGAAGATATAAGCAGAACGAAGAGAACGATCTGCCACGTCGACTCAGCGACAGCTCACGAACAGCTCATCGTGGCTCAGAACGTTCAGCTCACCGAACTTCAAGAAAGGACAGCTCATCACTTTCTAGAAGTATCTGTAGAAATGTATAAATACAGAGTTAAAGCATATGTAATGAGATATAGCAGAAATCGATTCTAATAAGATTCTGATTTGATTTCTTCTCCACTCATCTCATTTCTTTATGGTATCAGAGCACTGAGACAAATCCAGATTCGTCGCTCGATCATGGCGCAATCACTATCTTCATCATCGTCGCAGATTAGAGAACATGTACGAACAGAAATAGATGAAGAACATCACATTCCAGCATCACTCAAATTTGTGATTTCCAATATCAAGAACTTAGTTCCGACGCAACTATCAGGGGATAACTATCCTATATGGAAATCACAAGTCGTGAAACTTCTCAAAGCAAACGGATTCATGTCATTCTTATCTTCAACAACAGATCCACCAGAAAAATATACAAAAACGACGGAAGGAAATACTGTGATAAATTCACAGTATACTAAATGGAATATTATTGATCAAAATTTAGCAGCAGCACTGTGTTCCACGATCTCAGCTGCTGTTCTTCCGTATGTAATACATCTGGAATCATGCTCTGCCATCTGGAGTACAATAGAGAAACGTCTGCAAGCAACAAACAGATCAAAGGTAATTCAATTAAAAAGTGAATTACACAATCTGGCAATGAAAAATCAGACGATGACACAATTACATCTCGTGAAGGATTCAAATACTACGTAATATTCATTGATGATTTCTCGAAATTTGTTTGGTTATTTCCCATGATAACAAAATCTGAAGTACCATCTTTGTTTATCAAATTTGCTACATTTATTGAAAATCAACTCCAGTTAAAAATTCAATGCCTGAGAACAGACGGAGGCAAAGAATTTTTTAATCAACAAATGTCGGAATTCCTCAGCACACATGGAATTCTACATCAAACATCTTGCCCATACACTCCTGAACAAAATGGAGTGGCTGAGCGTAAGCACAGACATCTCATTGAAACTACCCGAACACTTCTTCACTCAGCTCAAATGCCATCAACATTCTGGCCAGAAGCCACCTTGACTGCATCATATCTAATCAACAGATTGCCATCCAGAACACTCAATAATCTCTCACCATTTCAATGCCTCTACAACACTAAACCTGATTACTCATTCATGAGAACATTTGGATGTCAGTGTTTTCCTTGGCTACCACCTAATCAAAGACACAAACTTGCTCCTAGATCTGTTCCATGTGTATTCATTGGCTACTCATCTATCTCAAAAGGATACAAATGTCTAGACCCATCTAACTACAGAATATACATTTCTAGACATGTAAAATTTGATGAAAAATGTTTCCCTTTCAAAAACATAACATCGACCAATAACATGACACTCACTCAACCCAATGTTCCCCCTGGACTCCTCATTCCTATAGCCACGACTATCACCACAAACACCCCTCAACTCTCGCAAAAACCAACCACACCTACATCTCAACCTACAGCTTAGAACATCTCCACTCAGTACTGAGCAACAAATACAAGATCCAAATACTCTCAAAACCACTCATCCTATGATTACCAGACTTCGAACAGGGTCGTTAAAACCCAGACAAATCCTGGATCTGCTCCATGCTAATGTGTCAGCAACAACAGACACTATTGATCCTATGTCATATACAGAAGCTATCAAACATGCAGTATAGGGAAAAGCAATGGCAGAAGAATTTCTTGCATTGCAAAAACAAGGAACATGGGAACTTAATCATGAAGATCATGGGAATTTTGGGAGTGTTTTGAATGGACGGTCGATATATGCTCCTTTAATCATGAACAATTTATCACATATTTGAGTGCCTTAGTGATGTTAGAATTCAACAATCTTAGGCTCATTGGATTCGTCTCGTTGAGCTGCTCGATTCAATTATAAGCATGTCACGTTTGGAAATCGTTTGGTCATCCAATTTATGATTTGAACATTCTAAATGTGCTTTGGGTCGGGTCTTCGATTTGGACCCATGCATTTGGGCTCAGATTGGGTCAAATTTGGTGTTGTTGGGTTTGTTTTTTTCAAGACGTTTAGTTCAATTATAAGTTTGTTGGAATCAGAGTTTGGATGGTTCCAAATTTAATTTTAGTAGTTTCCAACTTAATTTGGCCACGAGATTTGTGCCTGATCAAGATAATTTTTTAGGATATATCAAGGACTACTTTAGGCTTCGTTTGGGACGGTTTCTTTACTGTTTCTTCAAGCAACTTTTTTTTGTACTAAAAAGCTGCTTTAAGAAACAATAAGAAAGTCATCCCAACCAAAACCTTAGTAGGTGGGAGAACAAGTGAAAATGTCACTTTCTGGTTGATTATCTTTAGCTAATTGTGTCTTTGAAATTAATATGCTTATAGAGTTAAGTAATAGGAAAATGAGTAATTAGTTGCAAGGCTATATCGAGTATCATTATGTAGCTCATCTTGGTATGTGATTTATGTGTGAGTTTATCTTAATTGACCTAAAATCTTAAAAAAAAAAAATTTAGGGGGGGGGGGGGGGGGGGGGTGAGCATAGAATATGCGATGTTTTGAGAAAGCAAACGCTGATATGAGTTTGTCTCCGCACATAATAATTTCTCCAAAAAATCACACAAGAATGGAACATAAAAAAATAATTAAATTTTTAATTATATAATTCATGCAAGCTATGTAAGAGAAACAATTATATAAAAATAAGGAAAAAAAAAAAAAGCACACTTCTCTTAAATATCTTAGCTAATATTTCACATCAATCATCTTCAAAAGATTGATGATATTTATTTTGGCCACAGGATCACATTTTCATGTCGCCCTTCGTAAATATCAAGGAAATAAGTATTGAAAAGATCTGGAGAAAATTATTCTAATTTAAATTTAATTTAAAAAATTAAAATAAATATATTGTAATAATCTATTTTAAAACAATTATAAAATAAATAGTAATTAATCATTCATATATTATATTTATCTTGTATACTTGCTATCCATCACAATGAGGCATCATTGATCTGACTCGCCATTTCATTTATATGGAAGATGCTTACTCAAGCGACTTTCGGCTTGCCATATCATCTTTAGCCGACCACGTTGCCCATCTACCCCTCAACTTAGGCTTCGTTTGGGACGGCTTTCTTACTATTTCTTAAAACAGTTTTTTAGTCTAAAAATTTAGATTTTTGTACTAAAATTTTGCTCTAGAAAGCGGCAAAAAAGTGTCTCAAATGAATTGTTAGGCTCATTCGTTCTTCTTTGCATGGTGATATAGAGCTCAAGCATAGGTTGTCAGTGCTTTCAAGTTGTCATCAAGCCCAAGTCCTTGTCTTATTCAAAGAATTATCCCCTTGTAATTCCGTTACACTAATGATAATCCAAGAAGTTAGACAAACAAGATTGAGAGGTTTTATAAAATAAGAGTACGTGTTATCGGTTAAAATGTACTTATTAATTGTCGCACAAATAATTGTCACTTTTTTCGATCATCTTGGTGGCACAGGTTGCGGGTCGGATTCAGGTTGAATTTGGAACTGACTCGACATTTTTTTACACGACCTGTTTTTGCAAGCGGGTCATAAAATCCAACCCGGACAAGACTAGTTGTGTTTCCGGATTGAACCGACACGAAACGGGGTAGGCCGAAAAAGCGCGTGAATGGGAGGAAGAACGTCGTCGTCTACTCTTCTCGTTGCTATCGTCGAAGCCGTTGGACTGGACATGATTCACATGAAGGAATGTCGTCGGCAGGAGGGAATGTGGTTGACGAGATGGACGGCCTAGGGTTTAGATTAGGAAGGATTGCCACGAGCGACTAGCGGCCTAAGGTTTAGCCTATGGGTATGAAGGAATGTCGTCATCGTTGACGGGACATCGGGGTTGCGAGACAACAGTCGGCGGAGTCTGCGAGTTGCAGGCTGAGTTGACTTGCAAGTCGCGATTGCGGGCGAGAATCAAATCGGCAGGCGTTATTTCGGGTCGGTCCGGGTTATTGTTGGGTTTCTGGGTCAACCCAAATCCGACACTTTTGACAAACGGATTAATCCCAACCCAGAGTTTTCAGCTTAGGTTCGTCGAGTTTTCATATCGTGTCAAATATTGGAGAAATTATTATATGCAGACGCTGAACGCTGTCCAAAGACCAACCAGAATACGTCATGTCACCCCCTGATTGGTACCCGACTCAATATCGCTTAGTAAAGCGGCTCAGTATTACTGACCTCTGGCGCATTCTGATTGATCTCTGGACGGCAGACTCCCTTCGACATCCGCATAGAATA
This sequence comes from Dendrobium officinale, assembly GCA_019514585.1. Lineage (NCBI taxonomy): Eukaryota > Viridiplantae > Streptophyta > Magnoliopsida > Asparagales > Orchidaceae > Dendrobium > Dendrobium officinale. The sequence goes on from CM033697.1 coordinate 6,794,077, forward strand.
ATTTCTCCAAATATTGACACATCTATATTAATTTAATTTAATTAGCTCCAATGTAAAAAACAAAAAAACAGCCGAATAGGCTGTTGGCTACTTGGCTCAAACCTCTTCCAGGATTGCCATTCCGTATAGCCGTATAGGCTCAGCGGCGGTGTTCAACTCCGACAAAAAATGGGCTAAAAGAAATTTCTATTAAAAAAGAATCTCAATAACTATTTTCTGACTATATTATTCGGAATTTTTTTATTTAAAGAAAGAAAGAAAAAAAGAAGAATATATATATTCTGGTTGTGGATTCGCTTCGATGTTTTTTCCTCAGCTGCCTTCAGCCGCTTATTTTGCTTTACTTTATTTTATTTTTTCTTAACAGCGCAATGAAAATTGAAAACTCGCTGTTGAGCACTTGGGCAATGGTTGGTGCTCGAGGGCACTCAGATTCGTGAGAGCTAGCTATAGCTTCAATCTGGAATCGCAGAGTCTTTTCATTTCCTTGTTGGAATCTTCTTCTCCCCTCGCAAAACCCGTCAAGGCGACATTTTTTTTCGTTAATCCTCCGAATCATTGTTGCTCTTGGCTTCTTGGTTGAAATCCATCGTTACTTATTCTGCCTGTCCTTTCTTTGCTCCAATGGCGGCTTCGGTGGCTTCTCCTCTCTGTACGTGGCTTGTGGCAGCGTGCATGTCGGTCTCGTGTGAAAAGGATCGGGCGGCGAGGTCGTCGGCGGGGAGGTGGGCTAGGAGGAGGACGGCGGTAGCGGCGAGGGGAGCAATTGGAATGGAAGGACGAGATTCTACTGGGAGTTTGATCTCTGCGTTTTGCGGATCGGGGATTCAGGGACTGATGAGTTCCTTAGAGCCGTGTCCGGAATTCTACAGGTCGAGAAATGCGTCGCCCTTTTTTGGGGAGAATGGGTTTTTGCTGATTAGGCGTTCGAAGGCCGAGGCCAATCGAAGGCAGAGGATGTTGGCGCGTCCTTCCGTGGCCTCAGGTGATTCATTTTCTATAATTTATGTGCAGAAATTTTTGCGGATTTTTTTAAATTTTGTTTTCTTAATAGTTTTCTCCTAATTGGAGTTTTTGTTGGGTTCTTGGTATTGCCTTGGACGTTTTTCTTGGTTTTAAAGGCTCCGTGTTTGCTTTCCTGCTTATGGGTTTTTGGGCGTGTGTTTTCTGGTGATTATATCATTCAATCTGAAAATAAAGTTTCTGGTACTTTTTGGTTTCACGACACTGGCATGAGCAAGGATTTATATTCTCTAGTATTCTTTCGTAAATGGCCTTTTAAGGAAGTTGGTAAAAAATAATTGGAACGAACATATTAGATTCCATGATATGTCAGCTGAAAATTATCTACTCGGCCACCTGACCAAGCTAGAAAATTCCTTGATATGTCAACTATTTGTCACTTAAGCTGAAGATCCTTTTGCTGTTACAAACCTAAAAACTTAATTTTGGAAGAACATCCCACCTGTTTTCTCGCTTGCTTATGGTGATTGTACAGTGATCGAATTAAGTGCTTTTATGTGACAACAGGAAAATCGTTGGCTGTGGCTGTTGAACCTGCAAAGCCGGTTGCAGAAAAGAAAATACTAAATGCTAAACAGAGGAGAGTTGCTGTTACTGGGATGGGTGTGGTGACTCCATTAGGTCATGATCCTGATGTGTTCTACAATAATCTCCTTGATGGTGTTTCCGGCATAAGTGAGATTGAAGCATTTGACTGTGCTAATTATCCTACGGTAATTTCATCTGCGTTGGAAATTACAACACAAATATCTCTCTTTCTCTCTCTCTCTCTCTCTCTCTCACACACACACACACACACACAAACACACAAACCATGGGTCAGTGTCCTTGAATGAACAGAACATTCTGAGCGCTCTTTTGGATATTTCTTACAGAGAATTGCTGGAGAAATAAAGTCTTTCTCAACAGATGGATGGGTTGCACCAAAATTGTCCAAGCGAATGGACAAATTCATGCTTTACTTGCTCACCGCCGGCAAAAGGGCGCTGGCAGATGGTGGTGTTACAGAAGAGGTACTGAGCCAATTGGACAAGTCTAGATGTGGAGTTCTCATAGGTTCTGCAATGGGAGGAATGAAGGTAGAATTTTTTATTTTATTTATAGCCCTAAATTAATGAATTCATGTTCCGAAAGAATTTGTATGTTTCATAGTTTTTATTCTGAAATGAAGATCTGTTTCACCTTATGTGGTTTTGATTAATGGATGGTTTTATGCTTTTTCTAATGTCCCCGAATTTTTACATTTGACCTGATAGTAATATTCAAACAAACAGGTTTTTAATGATGCTATTGAGGCGTTGCGGGTATCATACAAGAAGATGAACCCATTTTGTGTACCATTTGCAACAACGAATATGGGTTCTGCTATGCTTGCAATGGACCTGGTGGGCTAGGAAAAAAACACTTTTAAATTTGTTTTGTTACCATTTGTTGTTAGATTTTTAAATCATAATATATCATTTCCAATGTGGGGATTTTAGGGATGGATGGGCCCAAATTACTCGATCTCAACTGCTTGTGCTACTAGCAACTTCTGTATTCTGAATGCAGCAAATCATATTATAAGAGGGGAAGCTGTAAGTTGCCCATGTATTGTTCTTATTCTCTTGATAGAAGTATTTCAATACATTCTGCTGTTTTCTTCTTCGTTGCCTTTTTTATTACATGCTTTTTATACAGAACATGATGCTTTGTGGTGGCTCAGACGCAGCAATTATTCCAATTGGTAGTGTGCCATCTCTCTATTTTTATACAATATATTAAGGCTTAGTTTGGGACGGTTTTCTTATTGCTTCTTAAAACAGTTTTCTAGTATAAAAATTTAAAATTTTAAACTAAAAAATTATTTTAAGAAGCATTAAAAAAGCCATCCAAAATGAAGCCTAAGTTTTACTGTTGGCATGATTTAATATTTTATATTATTATGCACTTTTATGGGTTGATTTTGCATGTATTTAAGGTTTTCTTTCTGAAAAGGATTCATTGTGGTTCTGGATTCACATGTTTCAGGATTGGGAGGTTTTGTTGCATGCAGAGCACTTTCACAGCGGAATGATGATCCAGCAAAAGCTTCACGCCCTTGGGACGTGGTAAATGCATATAAATCTTCAACTTAGTAAATTAGGGTTATTGTTCGTTATACTAGATGTTTTATGACTACTTCCAGTTACTGCTACATCTTAACTCTCTATCCTAGTTCTTGAGAGTTGGTGCACTTTGAGAAATTATATAGTTCTGTTTGATTCTGTTTTGCTGCAGCATTGCTTCACTGTTGCAGTTTTTGGTTATATGAAATTTAAGCTTAGTTTGGGACGGCTTTTTTATTGCTTTTTAAAGCAGCTTCTAGTAAAAATAATATATTTTTTATACTAGAAAATTGCTTTAAGAAGCAGGAAGAAAAAGCCATCCCAAATGAAGCCTTAGTCACTGGTGGGCATCACGTGATTGGATAGCTATTTGGCCTGTGTTTCAAATAGTCTGCTTGTTCTGCTGAATTTCCTTTATTTTTATTTACGGATGCAACATTACAAACCATGGTTTTAGCTATTTGTAAAGTCACACTGGTTAGATGCATTGAAGGTGTTGACATTAGGGAGGGTAGAGGTAGACCAATCAAGTTTGAAATGGTATCTGATAGGAAATACTTGAGTTCGCAAGTAACCCTAAGGGAATACTTGAGTTCGCAAGCAAACCTATCACTAATTGGAGATAAAACAGCGAGAATTCAGCCAAAATCTGGGCGAAATCAGCCCCAAATAACTAAATTACGATAAGGGAAACAAAGCAAAAGCAACACGAAATCAAGATACAAGTGATCCTCAATTCGAGAGGAGGATCGTCTCTCCCAAATCTCTAGACAAGAGAGTCTAGAGCCCAAAACACCCAAGAAACTCCAAGAAGAAAACAATACTTGCATGCCCTTCCCTACCCCTTACCTCTCCTATTTAAAGACTTTTCCACCTCCTCAAATCTTTCCTAAAAATAATTTTCAAATAAATTCAAATCTCGTGGACCCCACCCTTAGGCGGTAATTTAATTTGGGCAAGAAAGGAGGCGAAATTGCCTCCTTTGGTATACAAGAGCCGGCCCATGATGGGCTGGCTGAGGAACCGCCTCAAGAGGCGGTTCCAAAGGAACCGCTGTATCAATACTGCCCTCCCAAAGAATCACCTTGTCCTCAAGGTGAAAACTGGGAAACTGTTGCTTCACCCTTTCATATGGCTCCCACATGGCATCGTAGTCTGGAAGATTCTTCCACTTGATTAGTACATCTTTTGCCCCTTCTTTCTGACGAACCCCCATCAACTCTAAGGGTTTCATAATCACCTCTAACTCTTCTATAAGTGTGGTTGGTAGCTCTGAGCTGGCTGTATAATCTCCAATAGCTCTTCTCAGCTGTGACACATGAAAAACCGGATGAATAGTTGCCGTGAGTGGTAGTTTTAGCCGATATGCCACTGCTCCGATTTTCTCTAATATTTCATAAGGTCCAAAGTATCTCGGGGCGAGCTTTTCATTTCTTCTATTGGCCACTGTCTTCTGTCGGTATGGTCGGAGCTTTAAGAACACTTTCTGTCCTGCTTTGAACTGGATGTCCTTCCTATGCCCATCGGCCTGTTTCTTCATAATTTGTTGAGCTCTCAATAGATGTTTCTTTAATTCCTCTAATACTCGATCCCTTTCCTCTAAGTACTCCTCTACTGAAGAGACTGGAGTACTGCTACTCCCAAAGTGTACTAAGTGAGGGGGGTCTCTTCCGTACAGCACCTTGAATGGAGTCATTTGTGAAGCTGAGTGAAAAGAGGTGTTATACCAGTACTCTGCCTAGGACAACCATTTGGCCCAAAGTTTGGGTGTCTCCGATACAAAACATCTCAAATAGGTCTCCAAGCTCCTATTGACCACCTCTGTTTGACCATCTGTCTGTGGGTGGTAAAGCGGTGCTCCTCTTTTAAAACTGTACCCTGTAACCTGAACAATTCCTTCCAAAAATGACTGAGGAACACTTTATCTCTATCTGATACAATCGCCTCTGGTATGCCATGTAATCTGACCACCTCTCTAATGAATGCTGAAGCCACTGTCACCGCGGTGTAAGGATGTCGGAGGGGAATGAAATGATCGTACTTGCTCAATCTATCCACCACTACCAAGATTACTGTGAAGCCTTCTGAACGGGGCAGCCCATCTATGAAATCCATGGATATCTCCTCCCAGACTCGTCCTGGTAGTGCCAAAGGCTGTAGTAGTCCTCCTGGTGACATCGCCAAATACTTGTTCCTCTGACAGATCTCACACATTGCCACCATCTCTTCTACATCTTTACGCATTCCCTTCCAGTAAAGCTCGGTCGCCAATCTATTTTAGGTCTTCTGCACTCCTGAATGGCCCCCCACTGCGCTCCCATGAAATTCCTGGAGTAAATTTGGGATGTGGATCGAGGTCCGAGGCATCACAAATCTCCCCTGATATAGTAGTCTGTCTCCCTCTAATGAGTACCCTGGATGGCTACCCTCGTCTTTTAGCAACGCTGCCTTGATTCTTCCCAGTTCTTCATCTCTAGCACTTTCTTCCCTGATAGCCTTCCAGTCAAGCATCAAAGGAACGGATAATGCCATTGTCTGCAGCTCCCCCATGCATCTGGACAAGGCATCCGCCGCTTTGTTCTCTACTCCTGGCCTGTACTGAATCTCAAAGTCATACCCCAGCAATTTGGACAGCCACCTTTGATGCTCTTGCGTCACCATCCGTTGTTCCAGTAAGTATTTCAGGCTTTGCTGATCTGTCCTGACTATGAAATGTCTCCCTAGTAGGTAGGCCCGCCACTTCTGGATGGCTAATACGATGGCCATTAATTCCCTCTCATACACTGACTTTAGTCGGGCTCCAACAGTCAATACCTGGCTAAAATAGGCAATGGGTCTGCGACTCTGCATCAGTACTGCGCCTAGCCCGTACCCTGAAGCATCAGTGTGAGACCTCGTTCCCTTACTGTTCCTCTCTAATTTGGATTTTTTTCTCTCAGGATCGTCCAGGACGATTTTAGATCGTCCAGGCCGATCGGCACTGTAGAAAATATCGGCCTGCAGATAGTTCTGGGAACCGTCCAGGACGATTTTTCTGGTCTGATCGTCCCGGGACGATTTGGCGATCGGCCGGGCCGATCACACAAATGATATATGAGAATGAGATCGTTTTGAGGAGAGAGAAAATCATTTTAAATAAAAATATCTGATTTGAGGAGAGAGAGAGAGAAAGGGAAAAAGAGAAAACCTGGTTTTGGAGGCCGCAGAGCGCTTTTCGTCCGACGCTGCTGTTGGGAAAAGTGAAGATCTCGTTGTAAGGACTCCGAATCCTATTTCTGTTTTCAAAGATATTGAGTTTTGACCGAGTTGTGATCTGTTTTGTGTTTTCGTAGTCGACTTTTCGACATGATTTTGATTTGACACAACTTTCACCGCACAACTTTTAGTATGTTATAGATATGATTATTGCACACGATTTGACTGTATTCTACGAAGATTTTACCGGTCGGAATTGATTCTACGCGATTTTAATCGAATAGAAAATAATCAGGACTTGATTTGATTTGATTTCTATAGGACAATAGTCTTGTATTGATGTTATAGATATTCTACTGTAATTTGGAAGAATTTGGAAATTGTGCCTTTTTGCAGGATTTTTGTGTACATTTTACCGACTGCCGTTATTCTGCCCGATTTTCGTACGATTACTGATTTTCCCGGAATTGATAGATTGAATTGATATGTGCATGACCATTGATATGATTACTCTAGATTTCTTTATTATTGTTTATTGCATCGATTATGGCATTGATTGATTGTTACTGAAAGACAAGTGGGAACCTGGTTGAACGTTGGTTGGAGATAGATAGACCTGTACAGGATGGTGGGCCGACAAGCTTTCCTTTAAATATCGATCATGGATTTCTACAACAGCACTATAACGATTGGGAGTTATAAGGAGTTTTATATGCCGACGGGCGGCCGACGGGCAAAAGAGTGACGACTCTTCTTTATAGAACCAACGTGCGGATATCTACAACAACAATATGGATTCTACAACACCAATATAGATTCTACAACAGCACTATTGATCATGACTAGTGTTTGTGCTTGTCGAGTAAGACCATTGTATGGATTTGCATGTATACGATATTGCATCGTATGGATTTCCTGATATGCATTGATTTATTGATTTCCGATTGATTTATTGATATTGATAGATTTATCGAATTGATTTATTATCGTACGAATTCATTGATTTCATTGATTGATCATTGAGCATTGATACTATTGATTATTGATTCATATGGACATGGACGGCATAGATTTATAGACTCATTGATACTATTAATTCTGCATGGATTTGACTTGCTACTATTGATTTATCGTATTGCTTTTTCCATTGATTTGATCGACTTGATAGTATAGACTCGATTTGATTGATTGATAGATTTGACGGATTTATTGTTTTGAACGGATTTAATGACGGATTTATGGATTTACGGATTTATCATTTCGATTGTATGTTATTGATTCATAGCCGGCACCGATATTGATATGGATTATGCGTATTGATTCATAGATATTGACACTGATATTGATATAGATTGTATCGATAGATAGATACCGACATCGACATTGATATGGATATGATATGAACATATGGATACTATTGATACGACAGATCCTGACATGCCATTGATTCGTCGTACCGATTATCGATTGATTGATTGGATGGATTGTTGCCGTATGGATTTGATTTATCGCAGAATAGATTTCTTTATGGAGCTGATTGTATTGATTTCTATTGACCTGATGATTTCATTGTATTGATTTGATTTCAATTGATCTTTCGCCGTATTGATTTGATCGTTTATTGGGATTTTGAGCTGATAGAGATAATTGACTGGAAAGTGCTTTATTGATTGAGATGATTTCCCTACTGTAGCATCGTACGTCGTCATTATTGAAGCTGTCGTAGTGTCATTGAATATTGTATATTGATATCGAGTAAATCGTATTGAATAATTGGATTGACTGATTTGCAAGAGTATGTTCTGACACGAGTCCCTTATTGAATTAATTGATGTTATTGATTGCTAGTAATTGACACAGACATCCTATTGATTTGATAGATGATATAGATACAATGAATTGACTAGATGACATGATTGATGGAACTGATAGTATTGACTGATAGACATTGCTACGATGATTGGATATTGACTAGAAGCACTACTGATTTGATTTCCGCTGTGTAGACTTGATTTCATTGACTGGATTTTCGTATTGCATAGACTCATTGACCATTGATTGACTTGATTTATTTTGACCTGCATATTGATAGCATCGCTGTGCTTTGATTTCAGTTGTAGGATTTGGTGACCTGCTGGGCTTTGTAAGCTCATTATATGTGGTTAATATTTTCAGGTCCGAGCTTGGCAACTGGAATGGAGTTCGATCAGAATGTCAGACGAATCTTTTCACTATTGATTTCTGGGGCATCACAGTTGGTATCAGAGCAAGTATAGTGAAAGGATTTGATTGATAGTTTGATGGAATGAATTCATTCTGCATACATAGTGATTGACATGTGATTGATTGCATTGTGTTTTTGTTTGGATTTCGACGAGTTTTGATTCTGATTTGGATTTGGATCGATTTCGTTTTGCGTTGTTTTTGTCTCGCACCTGTAGGGAAATGTCGGGACGACATTTTTCTAAGGTGGGGAGATTGTGAGACCTCGTTCCCTTACTGTTCCTCTCTGATTTGGATTTTTTTCTCTCAGGATCGTCAAGGACGATTTTAGATCGTCCAGGCCGATCGGCACTGTAGAAAATATCGGCCTGCAGATAGTTCTGGGAACCGTCCAGGATGATTTTTCTGGTCTGATCGTCCCGGGACGATTTGGCGATCGGCCGGGCCGATCAGACAAATGATATATGAGAATGAGATCGTTTTTGAGGAGAGAGAAAATCATTTTAAATAAAAATATCTGATTTGAGGAGAGAGAAAGAGAAAGGGAAAAAGAGAAAACTTGGTTTTAGAGGCCGCGGAGCGCTTTTCGTCCGACGCTGCTGTTGGAAAAGTGAAGATCTCGTGGTAAGGACTCCGAATCCTATTTCTGTTTTCAAAGATATTGAGTTTTGACCGAGTTGTGATCTGTTTTGTGTTTTCGTAGTCGACTTTTCGACATGATTTTGATTTGACACAACTTTCACCGCACAACTTTTAGTATGTTATAGATATGATTATTGCACACGATTTGACTGTATTCTTCGAAGATTTTACCGGTCGGAATTGATTCTACGCGATTTTAATCGAATAGAAAATAATCAGGACTTGATTTGATTTAATTTCTATAGGACAATAGTCTTGTATTGATGTTATAGATATTCTACTGTAATTTGGAAGAATTTGGAAATTTTGCCTTTTTACATGATTTTTGTGTACATTTTACCGACTGCCGTTACTCTGCCCGATTTTCGTACGATTACTGATTTTCTCGGAATTGATAGATTGAATTGATATGTGCATGACCATTGATATGATTACTCTAGATTTCTTTATTATTGTTTATTGCATCGATTATGGCATTGATTGATTGTTACTGAAAGACAAGTGGGAACCTGGTTGAACGTTGGTTGGAGATAGATAGACCTGTACAGGATGGTGGGCCGACGGGCTTTCCTTTAAATATCGATCATGGATTTCTACAACAGCACTATAACGATTGGGAGTTATAAGGAGTTTTATATGCCGACGAGCGGCCGACGGGCGGCCGACGGGCAAAAGAGTGACGACTCTTCCTTATAGAACCAACGTGCGGATATCTACAACAGCAATATAGATTCTACAACAGCAATATAGATTTTACAACAGCACTATTGATCATGACTAGTGTTTGTGCTTGTCGAGTAAGACCATTGTATGGATTTGCATGTATACGATATTGCATTATATGGATTTCCTGATATGCATTGATTTATTGATTTCCGATTGATTTATTGATATTGATAGATTTATCGAATTGATTTATTATCGTACGAATTCATTGATTTCATTGATTGATCATTGAGCATTGATACTATTGATTATTGATTCATATGGACATGGACGACATAGATTCATAGACTCATTGATACTATTAATTCTGCATGGATTTGACTTGCTATTATTGATTTATCGTATTGCTTTTTCCATTGATTTGATCGACTTGATAGTATAGACTCAATTTGATTGATTGATAGATTTGACGGATTTATTGTTTTGAACGGATTTAATGACGGATTTATGGATTTACAGATTTATCATTTCGATTGTATGTTATTGATTCATAGCCGGCACCGATATTGATATGGATTCTGCGTATTGATTCATAGATATTGACACTGATATTAATATAGATTGTATCGATAGATAGATACCGACATCGACATTGATATGGATATGATATGAACATATGGATACTATTGATACGACAGATCCTGACATGCCATTGATTCGTCGTACCGATTATCGATTGATTGATTGGATGGATTGTTGCCGTATGGATTTGATTTATCGCAGAATAGATTTCTTTATGGAGCTGATTGTATTGATTTCTATTGACCTGATGATTTCATTGTATTGATTTGATTTCAATTGATCTTTCGCCGTATTGATTTGATCGTTTATTGGGATTTTGAGCTGATAGAGATAGTTGACTGGAAAGTGCTTTATTGATTTAGATGATTTCCTACTGTAGCATCGTACGTCGTCATTATTGAAGCTGCCGTAGTGTCATTGAATATTGTATATTGATATCGAGTAAATCGTATTGAATAATTGGATTGACTGATTTGCAAGAGTACGTTCTGACACGAGTCCCTTATTGAATTAATTGATGTTATTGATTGCTAGTAATTGACACAGACATCCTATTGTTTTGATAGATGATATAGATACAATGAATTGACTAGATGACATGATTGATGGAACTGATAGTATTGACTGATAGACATTGCTACGATGATTGGATATTGACTAGAAGCACTACTGATTTGATTTTCGCTGTGTAGACTTGATTTCATTGACTGGATTTTCGTATTGCATAGACTCATTGATCATTGATTGACTTGATTTACTTTGACCTACATATTGATAGCATCGCCGTGCTTTGATTTCAGTTGTAGGATTTGGTGACCTGCTGGGCTTTGTAAGCTCATTATATGTGATTAATATTTTCAGGTCCGAGCTTGGCAACTGGAATGGAGTTCGATCAGAATGTCAGACGAATCCTTTCACTATTGATTTCTGGGGCATCACAATCAGTCTCTACAATAAAGGTTTGAGTGAAATCTGGCAAGGCTAGGACCGGCACCGTAGTCATTGCCTTCTTCAAGCTCTCAAATGCTGCTGTAGCCGCCTCTCCCCATAGGAACCCGTCCTTCTTTAATTGTTCTGTGAGTGGCCATGCTATGGAGCTATACCCTTTTACAAACCTCCTGTAGTAACCCGTCAATCCTAGGAATCCCCTTAATCCCTTCAGATTTTTCGGTACTGGCCATCTTATCATAGCTTCAGTTTTTGATTGATCTGCTGCAACTCCTTCTTTTGATACCACATGGCCTAAGTATTCTACACTGGTTTGTGCAAAGCAGCATTTCTTCAAGTTAGCCCTCAGCTGGTGCTCCTGCAGTACCTCTAGCACCCTTTTTAAATGCTCCCAATGTTCCTCTTCTGTCCTACTGTAGACTAGGATGTCGTCAAAGAATACAAGTACAAATCTTTTGAGATAAGGTTTGAAAACCTTGTTCATGAGGGCCTGAAAAGTAGCTGGAGCATTGGTAAGGCCAAACGGCATCACCAGGAATTCATAATGTCCTTCATGAGTTCTAAAGGCCGTTTTAGGTACATCCTCCTTCATTCGGATCTGGTGATAACCTGATTTTAAATCTATCTTGCTGAAAATCACGGTTCCACTTAGTTCATCGAGTAGCTCGTCAATGATAGGTATAGAAAAACTTGTCTGGTACAGTTTCCTTGTTGAGTGCTCTATAGTCCACACAAAACCGCCAGCTGCCATCATTCTTTTTTACTAACAAAACAGGGCTAGAAAAAGGGCTGATGCTGGGTCTGATAATCTCTGCCTCCAGCATTTCTCTAATCAACCTCTCTATCTCATCTTTTTGGAACTGAGGGTAGCGGTAAGGTCGGACACTGATGGGTGACACTCCCTCTTTCAACACGATGGCATGTTCCTGCTCCCTCAGCGGTGGCAATCCCTGCGGTGGTTGAAATACCTCTTGGAACTGCTGAATCAATGGTTGGATGGAGAGGGGTATGTCTCTTCCTTCTTCCACTCTTGCTTCCTCTAAACTGTGCAATTCCACTAAATATCCTCCGCCTGCCAACTGGATATCTTTCACCATCGTTTTAAGAGAAACTAGGGATTTGGAAAGCCCCGCGTCCCCCTTAATTACTACCTTCCTTCCTTCCACCCTCAACTCCATCGTGAGTGCTCCCCAATTTACCTTGGTGTCACCCAAAGTTTGCAGCCATTTCATCCCTAGGATGACGTCCGTGCTCCCCAGCTCTAGTGGAAGGAAGTCCTCCCTCACCTGTATCCCCTGGATCGTCAATCGTACTTCTTTGCAAATCCCCTGACCTTTCTCTATCTTCCCTGTACCCATCATCACTCCGTAACAGCCTGTGTCCACCAATTTTATTCCCAGCTGGTCTACAACTTGGGTGGAAATGAAATTGTGGGTAGCCCCACTATCAATTAGCACCACCACCTCCATGTCCTTTATTTCTCCCTTCACTTTCATGGTGTGATTCGTAGTGAACCCCACCACTGAGTTTAGGGAAACCTCAGCGAAATCCAAGTGTAGCTCCTCTTCTCCTTCTGTCTCCTCCTCACCTCCCTCCTCAGTTTCCTCGTCATCGCAGACGGTGAGAACCTGAAGAGTTCGGTCCTTGCACCGATGTCCTGGTGTGTACTTTTCATCGCATCGGAAGCATAAGCCCTTAGCCCTCTTCTCCTGCATCTCTTTCTCTGTCAATCGTTTGAAGTTTCCTCCGTTTCCTCCTGTCTTCTCCTTGGTGGCTTCTCTATTTACTCCTGTTGCAGGGCCTTTCGGTGCGAGATGAGTAGTCGTCATCCTGTACGTGCCTCCGGTGCTGCTACTCCTGGCTCCCTTCTCCAAATTCTTCTGATTTTCCACCAGTTGGGCCAACTTCATGGCTTCCCCTAGGTCACGGGGCATCAACATCTTTACTGCTGCTCGGATCTCCGCCTTTAACCCTTTCATGAAATTTCCTTCCAATATTGTATCTGAGAGTCGCTCCACCCTGCTAGCTAGGTGCTCAAACTGCTCCCGGTAATCTGCTATTGATCCCTCCTGTGTTAGAGCAAAGAACTGCTCATAGAAGTCTCCTCCTTGATCGGTTTGAAAACGCTCTATTATGCAGTCTTTAAATTCCCTCCAATTTCTGATCGGTCTCCTCTGGTCTCTCCATTGAAACCATGACAAGGTTTTCCCTTATAAGCATAATCCGGCTGCCGTTAGCTTCTCTTCCTCTGTTAGCCCATTGACGGCGAAGTATCGCTCCACTTTGTAAATCCACCCATACGCGTCTTCTCCTTCGAATATGGGCATCTTCAACTTTCTTACCTTTTGATCCCCCCATTGCCTCGGATTCTTCCATAGTTTCCCCTTTTCCAAGTGCTAGGTGCACCCCAAGTTTCCCGATCTTCTCTTGCCCTGCCATAGCCCAAACCCCCTTCAAAATCCCCTCTTCTCCCTTCAAATTCAGTACCTCGACGGCCGTAAAACCCCTCATGGCTTTCCCACTCAGCCCTTCCTTGCTCCGCTCCCCCATATCCATACCTTTCTCCACGTCGATCTCCTCTTTTTCTTCCCTATGGAAAGGCTCTCCACATAGGGTCTTCTTCTTCCCCCTTCCACGATTTCCACCTCTTCTCCCTCCTTTCGGATTTCGGAATTGGTGTTTCTCGCTTCGGGGCCCTTCGCTTCGGATGCCGCCGTTTGTGCTTGAAGTTCCAACATTCTTTTCATCATGTCCCTGAGATCGGCCACCTGCCCCTCCATGGACGAAATTCTTTCCTCCACGGTTTCTTTGATGTGATTCATCTCTCCTTCGAGTTTCTCCTCCAAAGCATCAACTTTCTTGGCCTCCATTATGATCCGGAGTTTATAGATTCACAAAATCTAGATCTTGGAGTCAAAAAACAGCAACTTCTTCTTTTTTCCGACCAAAAAAAAAAAAAAAAAAAAACTGCTGCTGGAATTGGCCGACAACAGCCCTCCACCGGCCCCAAGACGTGTCACGACCAAGAAACGACAATACTTGCGGACACCCTTACCTCTCCTATTTAAAGACTTTTCCACCTCCTCAAATCTTTTCTAAAAATAATTTTCGACATTTTTTAGGCGGTAATTTAATTTGGGACACGGGTGTGGCGTGGACACGGCATAATAATTTTTTAATATAATATATAGAAATTAAGACGACAATATAGTTTATAATAAATCAATTTCATGATAACTTGTTTAGCTTATAACATAAAAATGTTTAGTACAAAATATCAGTACAACCACAAAAATATAGGCAAAAAACTATTTAGTACAACATGAAGGTCCAACTACTCAATAGAGGGAATGATAGAATTAGGTTCAGATGTTGATTTTTGACCATCAATATCATCATCATTGAATATCATTGCTTCCAACTCTGATTCATCTAGAGAAAGATTTGCAACCTCAAATAATCTCATATCATCAAGGCACTCGAACCCATCTCCAATAACATCCCACATCTTATTATCAAGTGTCATATAAAGTGAGGTTTTCCTTGATAGAAGACGAAGATTATATTCCTCCTAAATCATAATGGATATTCTCTATTTGAACTACTATCCTTCAACATAGAAATTATAATTGATATGAAGTGAAATCAAAATATCTCAATAATAAGACAACATGAATACAACAATATATCGGTCTTTCGGGGTCCAATGGGGCTCTCCCCTAGTGGGATTCGACCTGCCAAGGTAAGAGTAATTTTGAAGTTTTGCTTGTTTTTAAAGTTCGTAAGTTATTTGTATGGAAAGATATTGAGCGGTACCGAGCATGTACCTGGCGGTGTCGAGCATGTACTGAACGGTACCGAGCATGTACCTAATAGTACCGAGCTTGTACCTAGCGGTACCAAGCATGTACGGAGCGGTACCGAGCATGTATATTAGCTTTTTTAGTAAGTTTCAAAAAACAACAATTAATATTTCATGCATCGAGAGTCAGGCGTCGATGTCATTTATCAGTCACCGAGAGAGGAGATGAAAATACCTTCACTGCCAAAAAGAAATTAAAATGAGAATATTCGATGATTGGGTATTAAGTGCGGGCGTTGATTTGATGTTGTAGATAGAAAATAAGAAATTTAGTTTAAATCCCGCAAAATACAAGAAATTATATTTTAAAAAATTCATAAATATTTAAGATACGCGTGTCCGACACGCGTGTCCAATTTGCATTTAATATTTTTTAATCGGACACGTTTTCGGTGTGTCCGACACGTGTCGGAGGAGTGTCGGACCAGCGTCGTGTCGGACACGGTGTCGGACACTGCACCCCTCTTTGAGGAATTTGATGTTCACAAAAAAAAAAAAAATGTTGATGTTCACAAACTATTTGAGAGTGTCTTATTTTTTGCATATTGGCCATTCAGATGGGACATTGGTGAAATTTACTATTTGTAAGAAACTTTTATTTGGTATTAACTTGTATGCTAAATGGTTTACTTCAGGACCGCGATGGATTTGTTATGGGGGAAGGAGCTGGTGTACTTCTTTTGGAAGATCTAGAGCATGCTAAGGTTCTAATAAATGCCGATTCTTAATCCTGTGATTAAATTTGTTCATTTTCTAGTAAATAGTTGTTAAATTTCTATCTTTACTATTTCATCTCCTTTCACAGAAAAGAGGAGCTACTATTTATGCTGAGTTTTTAGGGGGATGCTTCACCTGTGATGCATATCATATGACTGAACCACATCCTGAGGGTAAAACCGTTAAACCTGTTAGTTTGTTAAAGTGAATTGTATCTAGTACGTTTTACTTGTGCTGCATACATTGGCAAATTATTATGTGCGGACGCCGAACACCATCCAGAGACCAACCAAAATGCGTCACGTCACCCCCGCTCAGTACCGCGACTCGGTGCTACTAGTGTGGTGCATTTTGGTTGTTCTCCGGACGGTGAACTCATTCGACATCCACACAGAATAATTTCTCGTATACATTGGTTCTCTAACAGTTAGTGCTTTCATGTGCGGTATTCTGGAAATCAGGGGCTGGGATTATTCTGTGTATTGAAAAGGCTCTATCAGAATATGGGATAGCCAGAGAGGATGTGAACTATGTAAATGCTCATGCAACTTCGACACCTGCTGGAGATTTGAAAGAGTACCAAGCTCTCAGCCGTTGTTTTGGCCAGAATCCTGAGGTTGAGCACAATCTCGAAAAAATTGATGTTTCCTAGCCTGTGTAGTAATATCATGTTTTTGCAGCTGAGAGTCAACTCTACAAAATCCATGATCGGTCATCTCCTTGGAGCTTCAGGTGCGGTAGAAGCTGTGTTGCCACAATACAGGTAAGTGTAATGTGGTATTCTATTGGCTTTCATTCTATGATTGAAGATAATTACCTATGAAATATTTTTTTATATTGGACGACTTCAGGTCTATAGCTTCTAATACAGATATAATATGATATATTTAAAACCATTCAACAAGCATGCAAAATCTGTTACAAGCAATTAATCTTAAAGTTCACTGCCTTCAATGAAAATTAAACACAATTTAAACAAATTTAGATTGAAAACCAATGGCTTTCTACTAAAAATTAATAACTAGAAATTTAAGGTGTGTACAACCTCATTTTTAAAAATTTGAGATGCATTAACATTTTATGACATGGTGTGAAATATGTCATTTTTGAAAATGAATATTTCACTACAAAAATACAATAGTGCCTTCTCAGTGTCTGTGGCAAATTTAATACAAAATTCATGCTAACCCTCCTGGGATTTATATGGAATTGGTAAAGGTCTATACCTCATGTTCTGCTTACTAGCTTTAGGAGAGAGACAAGTTTCTCTTTGTGAAAAATACATGCTAGATCTCTTTCCTGATTTGACTAGAAATATCTATCCTTAGTCATTGCAATGGTCTTTATTTCTACCAAAATATCCATTAGCACCCCAACATGTAATCCTAAAATTAAAAAATACCAGAATAAAAAATCAAGAACATAAAGATGCCTCAAATAAATAAAACATCTTTAAGTATTTAGTCTTTATTAATCAAAGATATGCCATTTTTTAAATCTTGTTAAATCTATTCAAAATCCTTAAAAGTGACATTCCTCTTTTATATGATCAAAAACATTCAGCTTAACCTGCCTTATATATAGATGGAAAAAAAAAAAAACTCATAGGCAAAATTTCAGTATGTTTTTTTTTTTCTAGACTCAACACAATATTTTAGAACACATGAATATTCTTTTAGAAAGTCAGTTCATTTAGCTTGTTTATGTCTCAAATTTTTCGGAACTCGAATATTTCAAAGTTTCATGATCCGAGTTAGTATAAACTCTTTGAGTAGCAGATAATATCCAAAGAACATGCACTAAAATATATATTATCTTATCATATTTTAAATATTTATATTTAGCATTATTCAATTTTGTTAAAATCCCAACTGTCCATTGGTCGTTGATTCTACCAGGATGGGAATTCATGGGAGGCTCACTTGGATCATGCTGATCTCCTTCCATATTTTGGGTGGCTAATTTAGGAAGAATTATATTAAGGCAATTATGCATGATTTTGTAGTTATTTGTTTCTTTATTACTTTTCTTTCTTCCGTTGATATCTAGATTAAGCTCCACTAGCAATCAAAACAACAACTTTGATGCGAATTTGTCCTCCAAACAACAAAATATAGCAAAATCAGAGAGGAAACACAACAAAATTCAGGGAGGAAGACTTCTATTTCAGCCCAGGAAACGGCTTTGATACCAATTTGATAGGAAGTGGATGCAAAAATTTAGAAAACCCTAGGCTGAAATTTGATTTTAGCAAAACCAGAGAACATACAACAAGAAAACTAGGAATAGAAACACTCAAGCCATTTTTTATTGAAAGATTTATGAAGGAAATAGTAAGATACAAGTGAATCTTCAATTAGAGAGGAAGATCATGTTCTCCCAAATTCCTAGCCGTTGGCTAGAGCCCTCACAACCTTAGAAACCCTAATTTCAGCAAACACATGCATAAAAATTGAACCCTAGCATAAACGAACTACTTAAAGCATACAAAACATAGTCAAATGTCAAAACAGGCCCTTCTTTTTAATTTTCACTCCTAACCCCCCTTAATTCCTTCTCTACTTATTGATGGCAAAACATGTCCGCCTCCTATAACTTGGGCTGGTCCCTCCTGAACCAGTATAACAACTTATCATGCCAACAATGTAGGTAAGTCTTCCCATAGTCTTTGATGGGAAATTTTTTTATACTAGTGTGTCTTCAAAAGAATCTCCAAGTTTATGGTTAAAGTTTATAGGGATCTTGAAAGGTTTGTATCCTAACTTGTTTCTTTCAGTAGCTTTGTTTGGTATTTTTGTGGTGATATGAAGATTCCATATTGATTGTGTGCAACTTCATTATCAATGAAGTACTTTTGCTTTTCTAGTTCTTTGACTTCAATTTTTTGGAGAAAACTTTCTTTAAATTCTCCATTCTTTTCAAGTCATTATTTGTCATGATAATGTCATCTACATAAAATAATGTTGTAGAGGCTCCTCATGAAGTCGTATATTTCACAAATAATGTATGGTATCCTTGTCTTTTTTTGTATCCTCTGTTTAGCATTATCTTGACAAACCTTTTGAATTACACTGTTGGAGGTTATTTCAACCGATGCAATTCATTTATTAGCTTATGTACCTTGTGTTTTGTATTTAAGCTAAATTCCGATGGCACCTCTATCTGTAATTCTTCCTCTAAGTCTTCATATAAAAAGGCATTATTCACATCGAATTGTTTATCTTTTAAATCTTTGTTTGCTGTTAAAGATAAGTGAACTCTAACAATGCTCATTTTAACTGCGGTAGAAAATGTTTTAAGATAATTAATCCAATACATTTAAGTATAGCCTTTGACTGTTGTTTTAACTTTATTCCTTTCTAGTGATCCATTTACATCCCACTGATTTCTTTCCTTTTGGTAATTTCACCAATTCACATATTTTGTTTTTTTGAAGGATCTCAATTTCAAAATTTCATAGCATTATTCTAATTCACATCGTTAAAGGCTTAGAGATTGTTTTAGGAATAGAAATAGTCTGCATGTTAGCAAGGAATAATTATTTATTATGAAAAAGACTTTTGTATAAAAAATAAATTCAACGGATGCTTAGAGGAAATTCCTTTATTTTTTTATAGGTTCAATGATTCTGTCAATAGAGTCAATGATAGGGATTGATTTTGTTGATTAGATTTGCGTAGATTGAGATGCTTTTTTCTTGAGTAAACCTGGTATGATCAAGTAGGAAGTGATTTTGGTATATGCTTGATTTGGGCAGGAGTGTCTGTTCCTGTAATAAAGTTTTTTTTAGGATGGGGGGAAATGAAGGACATTCTAGGAGAAAAAGCTCATTTATGAATAAATTTTTTTCTTAGTGTAAGTAGTAATAAAGTAGCGATCTTTTCATTCAAAGTATCTTTAGTGGAGACATACACCTTTCCTGTTTGTGGATGCTAGCATTAGTACTCTTTTTGTCTGGGAGAGTAGCCAATGAAGGCACATGTAATTTCTCGAGCAACAATTTTTTCTCTATTTGGTAAGTGTATATGAATGAATGCAACATTTCTAAATATTTTTTTGAACAAGATAGTTTTGGTATTGAAATTGGAAAATAATTTGTTTATGACTTGTGTTGGACTCTTAAACTCAAGGATTTTAATAGATAATTAGTTTATGATGTTGGCGGCTGATAAAGATGCTTTCCCCTAATATTATTTTTAGATATTTTTCTGAATAAATGAAAGATTTCCATCATTCAGTAATTAAGTAATAACCTAGATGTATTTCAACCTATGTTAAGGTTTATTAATCCTGCTGAAAGCAGTACCTGAGGAATTTGTTCATTCTCAGGCTTAAAAATACATCTAGGTTATTACAATCTGATAAAAAAAGTCATTATATATGATGCAAAATGCTAAAGTTTTTGCAATCTGCTCTTTTTTCCAAGTTTTGAAGTGTTCATCCTGGGTTTTGTAATTACCTAATCTTCTCTTTTGTCAACATTAAGCTACACTAACAATTAAGGATTTGTTTAGCAGAGCCTTGTTGTAAACTGTGTTTGTTTAGTTGGTAAATTTGCTAATTTCAGCGTTATTGAAGCATGCTTTTGCAGTTGTTTGTTGTTTTCTCCGGTTATTTGCTTGGTTTCTCTTGAGCATGTGGTGAATTTCCATGTCCCTTTGTTGCATCCCGAGTTTCATCCTCACCGATGCTTTATCTAATAAGAACGTTGGCCTAATGAAATCTATTCTACATCTAATGGCAAGTTCCATATTTCATTTCGACGGACATATGTAGTGCTCATTGTTTGATGTTTTGTGCAAATTTTACAGGCAATTCGTACAGGATTGGTTCATCCAAATATCAACCTCGAAAATCCAGATAAGAATGTGGTATGTATATTTTTCAATTTTTTGTTCCTTTGCTCCAGATGGATTTCTGAAATCTGCTAAAACTCCATGAATTTGTTTTAATTTAGTGCTTACAAATGTAGAGTATAAATTTTCGTGTTGTGTGGATTCCCCTTACTGACTTTTTGGTTTAATGTAGCTTGTAAACTTATTTAATTATTAGTGAGTTTTGCTTCGGTATTAGTATGAAAATTTCAAACTTTGATGGGATAGTAATACTCTATTTTACCATTACTAAATGTTGTAATGAGAATACCAAAAATCAAATACGGAAGTATCATATGGAGCCAAGTATGATGCAATAATAAATTAAAACTAAAAATAAGTCGAGCAAGATAAAATAATGATACTAAGATATATATATATATATATATGGTTCGACTTTAGCCAAGGCTTAAGTTTTAGAGAGGAAGGAGGATTTATTCCACTAGAAACATGGAAGTCACAAATATGATGAACATAAAAAAGGAACACTTATCACCCTTCCCATTCCACTTTTATCTTTCTTATCCAAATATTGGGAGTTTCAAGATGTTGTTGTGGCCCTGTTTGTTGGTATTTGCCGGAGGAGTGACGACTTGAGCTGGATCAAAATTCTGTGGTGAACCACCGATTTGTCCTTTCCTTTGAGCACCTTACCTATTTTGGGTTTTACATGTGAGGTGACCTTTCTAGGTTGTTTTGAGGTTAATTAATTTTAAGTTTTAGTATGTTTCTTTGCAAGATTTCTTAATCATTTACTTATATCGGATTACTATTAAGTTTCACTTAGTTGGTGTTGGTTTATGTTTTATTGAAAGGAAGTGTTTTGTTGCATTCCTAGTGTTCTCCTACTTGTTTTAGAACCTAATTTGCTTCAATTTGGTATCGAGGCCTAAGGTTGTTGCGTGAGTGTTCATTTCTCTTTAAAAAAAGAAAAAAAAGATAGTCAAATCAATCAACAAGTCGAAGTTCCAATTCAAGAGTATGGTCTCCTATCAGAAATAGCGCATTTGGAACATCATGGAAGTTATGAGGCATTCTCGTCAGGGGATGTGATTCTTCCATCATGCGAGAATTGATATAGTCAAGGTAAGGACTAATTTGGAGGGGTTTTTATGGTTGTTTAGTCTTCCCATGTGGCTGTTTGGTCTTCCAATGTGGTTGCTTTGTCTTCCCATGCTGGCTTTTTGGTTTCCATAGTGTCCCTTAGTTTCCATGTTTCTGATTGCTTGTTTGGATTAGTTTTCCCTGTTGGTGGCTGTTCAGATTTCTCTTTTGCTATTTCGTATGTTGTGTGCTTTAACTTCACATTAAATGGGTTGTCTTGATAGGCTCCTATTGGTGGCACAATTACGTGAACTATTGAATGTTGTTCCCTCTTATTTCTCCTATAAATTGGGGATGATTTCCTTTGTGAATAGAGAGAGACTGAATAATTTTTGGAAAGTGATATTCAAAACCTGCAGGTTTGTCATAGCTTGCGAGCTATCTTCTTCTCCATATCATTCTTATATTTCGTCTGGGACTTCTATCTATTCTTCTCTATACCATTCCCATTCAACATGTATCTTTCTTCTCTAAAACTATTGTAAGTTTTAAGTTGTGTTGTGTCTTGTTCTATTATAAATTATTAGTGGTATTAGCACTGCTTTATTGTTGTGTTTATTTGTGTTATTTAGGTTTTATGTGAATGAAAAAATAAGTGTGTATTTAGTACTGCATTCCTAGAGCAAAGTTTGTTTTTAGATTGCATCAACGGTATAGAGCAAAAGAAATACTAAAAATTGAAAGCACAATCAAACACACTACAAATAACAAAACATCACAAATTACTCATAAGAGGGACCTTGATCAGGTGGTGGTGGTGGCTGAAAGTAATGTTTTAGGGAGGGTAATTGCTCGCTAAACCAAGCATGATCTTCCTCGTATCGTCCCTGCATATGCTCCAAGCACTGAGAGGATTGCTCGATGTGGGTGTCTACTTTATTAAGGACGAAGCTATGCTGCCAGGTTTTAAAAATTAGGACCGAACCGGCCGGTTCAACCAGTTCAACCGTGAACCTGCCAGTTGTCTGATCCGGTCCAGTTCAATAACCGGCTTCACAGAGAACCGGCCTGAACCGGCGGTTCAACCGGCGAATTTATTTTTTTAAAATTTAAATACAATATAAATAAAAGTATTTTACTTCATTACATTTTTTAAATATATTTTTTTTTTATTAAATAATGAGATTTTTAATAACATAATACATTGATGTCATCTCATAAAATAAGTTTTGTTTGAAAAGAGGGAACTATATAAAGAACTAGAAGGAAATCATATCATACTCCTTCATGATGTGGGACTAAAAAAGTTATATGAATGCTATATAAGCTTGAATGTGAGTTTGGGCTTTATTGGACCATTAATTTGGGTTTGTTGGGCCATAAATTTGGGCTAGTTGGGTCATGAAT
This sequence comes from Dendrobium officinale, assembly GCA_019514585.1. Taxonomy (NCBI): domain Eukaryota; kingdom Viridiplantae; phylum Streptophyta; class Magnoliopsida; order Asparagales; family Orchidaceae; genus Dendrobium; species Dendrobium officinale. The sequence continues at coordinate 6,817,347 of CM033697.1, forward strand.
TTGAGTTGGGTGTAAAGTTTTTTTAATTTGTATTATAAATTTATATATTATAAATTTATATAATGTATATTATATGAATTAATAATATAAATGTATATATTATATTAAATATTATTTTTATTACACATTTATAAATTTAATATTATAAATTTATATATTATATTAAAATTTTTAATTTGTTATAATGTATATTATAAGAATCTCATTTATTATAACTATAATTAAATGTAAAAAAATTAATTATAATTAAATTATTAGATATTTATAAATATAATATAGATAAACTATATGTTTTATAAGTTATTATTATATTATAATATATTCATCATTTCAATTTAATTTAATTATATTGAGAGATAATATATTAAAATTATATAGTTTAAATTCTTAAAATTATATGATTTGATATTAGATTCTCATAATTATCCTATTAATGTTTTTAATTTTTAATAATATTATTATTTATTACATCATCCGGTTCGACCCCGGTTTGACCGGTCGAACCTTGAGCTTCTCCTTCTTCCGGTTCCTTGTCCGATCCGATTTTCACAACCTTGCTGTGCTAGTGCTCCCCCTGCTGCTTCTTCTTTCTTAGAATCTGATGCAGCTACTCCTGATGCGGCCCTAGATGCTCACTATAAATGATATGAGAAGAATTGTCTGTGAAAAAGGTAGGCATGTGGTCTGGTAGTACATGGAAGATTAGGTTGTATTTGAATTCTAAAACATTGTCAATGAGATGTCCTAAAGCTAGGTTTTGCTTGTTATGGGCTCTAGGGTTCCATATAGAGGTTAGATTGTCAATGTACCTAATGATCATGTCACATGCATTAAATAGGGTACCAGTCATACATAAGTAGGTGACCAGGGAAAGTAGAGGAATCATGTTCATACAGTCACTAGTATTTGGAATCACATTATTTAGAAGAACAGGTTGGATAACACGTGCATTTATGACTAGTGTTCACTAAGGGTTGATATTGAGGTAATAAGGAGTTTCTAATGGTGGTTTTAACGGTGCTCCAATTATAATCTATGGATCCTGAAATAAAATGTGGGGATTGGCCGGTGTTTGAAAGGTGAAGATACTCCTGCAAATCAGCAGAAGTGATGGTGTTCTGGCCCTAATAAACTAAGGACTGCATAGTGGTGTGATTGGTAGTAATTCTAAGATTGGAAAAGCGGTATAAAAGAAGCTCAATGTGATACTGAAAAGAGAGGCAAATAGCAAACATAAGAGTTGAAGCCACGAAAAGATCAAGTACTTGATAAGATAAGACTTCCTGATCAAATACCTTAGAGTCAGTAATGGATGCACTACTGTATCGTGCATAGGTTTCCTCATCCTCCTCACACTAAAAGCTTTCGTCTACCTTGTGGTGGAGACCTAATCAACCATGCTTCGGAGCCATAGGAACTAAGTAGGAGTGTGTATAAAAAGCTGCTTTAAGAAGCAATAATAAAGCCGTTCCAAACGAAGCCTAAAACTTGAGGGTGCAAGAGATAAAAAGTAGGTTGTGGGATTGTTGGTTAATGGGAGATCTTTTGAGAAGGGACCTACCTTAAGCATTATAAAAGTAAGTCTCATAGTAGGTCTAAGATGTGATTTATTTCTATTTCAATAAGAAATGGCATACAAAAAGAGAGTGTCAAGCTTTAAAGAGGAAGAAGGAACATGATAACGACAAGTCGTATTATATCTGTAGTGTGGTTAGATGATTTCGTATTATATCTGTAGTGTGGTTAGATGATTTAGTTGATGTTCTTTTCGATGAATGCTAAAAAGTCAATTATAATAATATATGGATTTTTGAGTCAGCTTGCATTTATCATGTGTTCTCATAATAAATTATTTTTCATTTATGAGCCATGTGCTACCAATTAAGTTTACATGTGAAATAGTGTAGTATGCAAGAGAATTGGTTTTGGCAAGATAATGCTGCTGCTAAGCAAATTCCAGTTAGCTGTGAGTAGGCTATGCCAATTGTTGTGCTTTGTCACTTTTGATCATGATCATATTAAATTAGCTTAACATGGTGCAAGTACAATGGTGCCAGAGTAAGCATTGCAGTGTTAGAAGCAAGAGAGTGAGAATTGAAACATAGAGAGAGGGAGAGAGAAGAAAAGAAAGAAAAAATAGAGGGATAAATAGTTTAAGAAGAATAAACACTTGCTCATCACTTTTGAATTTTGATTAAGGTCATATTAAATTATCTTGACACAGTGCAAGTAAAATGTTGCCAGAGTAAGCATAGCAGTGTTAGAAGCAAGCATGTTAGTCTGGATGAGGTGCATCTTATAGAGATCTTCATACTAATATTATTCAGATCTCCATGTTTACCTTCTCTCTTCAGTTCTTGTAACTTAACAAGACATTGGGAGAGTTTTATATTTTCTTGCCTGAAAGATTCGGTGCTTCTCTTAGGCTGAAAGTGATCATATTTGGGTTTGAGAAAGATTATTTTTGTGCCCTATTTGTTTGCGTGTGTGTATGGAGAAATTATTATGTGCGGATACCGGACGGTCCGTAGACCAATCAGAATGCGTCACGTCATCCGGTACACAGCAGTACCAAGCACCGGTACCGAGCAAAAAAGTAACGTGGTGCATTCTGGTTGATCTCCGGACACCGTCTGATGTCCGTATAGAATAATTTTTTTGTATGCATGACTTCTTGATAGTTGATCAATTTGTCTCTCCTCTCTCTGCAGTTTATTATTTTGGCTGAATCATATGCAGCACTATAAGACACCATCATATCTTCTAATTGAACGTTTATCTCCAAGAACTTCATTCGTTGATATTACTCTTGTTTTTTGGTCTGATGATAAGATTACTTAATTTTTTCTTCTTCTTCAGGATACAAGTATCCTTGTGGGCTCCAAGAAAGAGCATTTGAATGTGAAGGTTGCACTGTCAAACTCTTTTGGCTTTGGTGGTCACAATTCATCAATTCTATTTGGGCCTTACAAATAATCTCATCAAGTAAAAAAAATAGAACTTGTAATGTGTTTTTCATTGTGTTCAATGCTAGAAAGAATACTTATCACTGTGATATTTGATCTAAAAGAATGAAGCTCATCTTTGTTCTTTCTTAGGCAAATTTGTAATATTTTCTCCCTCTCTCTGTGGGTAAACTCTATGCCTCTTTATATGGAGGAAAATTAGCTTGACCTGTAAGAAATGAATAACTAAAAAAAACTGATAAAATAAAATTAAAAAGATGGAGACTAAGTACTTTAAAAAGATTTGCTTTAGAATTGAGGCATTAATTTGAATACCCTATCTTAATGTGAAGGTTATTTGCTAAATTTGATGTGAATGTATGTGAAATAGGATATGAGAAGCACCATTGGGAATGAAAATTAAGGGTATGTTTGAGACGGTAATAGCGGTTTTTGTGAAGTTATTGTAGATAAAGTAATTTCACTACAGAAAATAGTTTTTCACATGAAATTGTAGTTATTGTCTGATAAAGAAAATAGTTAGAAAGTTGTTTAAACTCGAACTTGTTTCCCTTGGGGATTATAGCTACCAAACTTACAAGAATTGTTCTTAGAAGGAGAGGAGAAGAGGAGAAAATAGAGGAACCTTAAGCTATCTTGGGAGGAGAAGTTCGAGCAACATAATCTTGGACTTCTCATATGGTTTCTTGGTTATGATCAAAAAAGATTTGGAGATGTATAGATAAATATTTATAATAAAAGTTGAAATTTTTAGCATGAGAGCATTTTATGATGATTATCCAATCAACCTTGAGCTGCCATAAGTAATAGGGCAGGATCTATTGAGTGTCTACCATTAACAAGCTTCATGTCAAGTTGGTGAGCAAAGTCATCAAAATTGTATGGCAAGCACACCACCAAATACTCAAAAAAGTGAAAGATATTATCTTTTCCATAGACAACTCCTCATTTGGGGAAAAATTCCTAACATTTCTAATAGGATGCCTATCAATGACAAAGATAACAATTTATATGTACTTAGCCCAAAATTTATGCTTTTGTTTTTGTCAATTACTTTACCCTAAAAAAGGGGGCCATCAACAAATATTTATGTCGTTATTACATTTGCTGCATATGAGTGTTATATGATATATGCCTTATGCAATGAACAAGGCTGACAAAAAGTGTGCTCTAATAAGTTATTACTAATACGTGCTAATATGAAATTTACATACATACAACTTTATAACATCCTAATTACATATCCAGCATTCAAAATTTTAATATTACATGCATATCACTCTATACTATTTTAATATCAAATATGCCACTTATATTTCCTTCATATCATTCAGATAATTCATTTTTACCACTCATTTTTGATATAAAAATGAACTATGGGTGATTTGTATGTAATATTAAAGTTTTAGATGTTAAATATGTAAATAGAATAGTATAGGATGGTATGTATGTAAATCCCCTAATGTACGGGAAAACATGAAAGAGCTATGATCTTTGTATATAGGATTATGATGCTACATAGCATGAGTTAGACTTTGAAACATGAATGCAAGCTAGGCAAAGGACAAGTGTATGGTTTTCTTGGCAATAATGAAAGTTTCACATATGATTGGAGACTTACCACGTCATATAGGTTGAGAGAGAAATAATTTTGAGGCAACCAATCGAGTGGAAAGAGATTGTATAATCATTAATACATGCTGAAGGAGCTATAATAACAAAATGTTTTGAGTGATGGAGAAAATGAGAGAGAAGATGAAAATGAAAAATATTAAAATAAGATTATGAAGAAGATGATGAGGACGATGAGGAATTATATATGTAAAGATATATTGAAATCTTTTTGTTCTTATCAATATGGATTCAACTGTTATTTACAATCATAAATCTTGAATTATATTGCAATGTTTGTAATGATTCTCAATATTGGATAGTGTTAACTGTGGTTAATACGATATTATTATTATGGCTTCCATAGTACTGCTAAAAATTACAGGTGTAACTGAGTCAAGCTGACTCGTTAGTCGGCTCGAGCTCGACTCGTTACAGGATGGACTAGTAGAGCTTATCGAGCTGGCGAGTTGAGCTCTAATAAATTTTCAAGCTCGATGGCTTATCGATCTTGATTTCAAACAACACACCGCTCAACTCTCGAGCTTGTCGAGCGACTCGCAAACGGAGCCGGAGCTCCACAGGCGGGAAATCAAGGCGGAAGTTCCATAAGTGGGAATTTTTTTGACGAGAAATTCCACGATCGTGGGCGGGAAAACGCTAGAGGAGGCGGAGGCAGACGACTCGCTCGGATGCCAACGGCCGACGAGGCTCACGTGCCTGCTTGAGCTCATTTATAGTGTGATGAGCTCGAGTTTGAGCTCGTTTTCAGACTGCCGAGCTGAGCTCGATAATGCCAAAACTTGACTCGGTTCAACTCGTTTATGCCCCTACTAACAATTATGTATTATTCAGGGTTTGAATTTATAACTTCAATTGTAATATTAGAGATTATGTATGTAACATCATTTTAATTGTTGTCAAGTTTGATTATTCTATTTGCTTGATAGAAATATTAAAAAAGGAAAATTTTTCTTTTACACTATCGCAAAATCAAATCAAACTATAACTCAATGATCATTATATATATTAGTCAATTAACATAAATTTATAATATTGATATAGATTCATAACAAGTAATATTACAAGATGACAAGTCATCAAATTAATCTCTTCTTAATCTATTCCATCCGACAAAGATGTTTAGATCCTATTTTTAAAAGATTATTAAAGCCTCGACATACGGATTATTAAAAGTTTTAGAAAAAGAAAAAAAATAGTAACATCATATTTTAAAATGAAATAATAATAATAATAAAATGTCAAAGCTTGCCAACCTTTGCCTGCTGCAGTTTGGTCGCCGCTAGCAGCAGCCAACTAGCATATGCTATCCACTCATATTTTTGGGACAAGATGGGCCTTTTTTTATATTTCTGGCCCAAGATAGGCCTTTTTTGTATTTTTGGACCACTTTGGACTTAAGGTTAGCAATATTAAGCCTAAAAGAGCCTCTAGAACATATTTTGAGCCTTTTTCTAAATTTTTTGCAATTTCCATCCTGAATTGTGTGGAAGACATTGATATATAAAAAAATAAAATTTGATCAAAAACTAATCTTAACACAATTCTCAAATCAATAAGCATTCAAAATATTCAAGCCTAAAACATTTAGAATTAACACCAAGATTATATGAGCTCCATTTTAAGTAAACTTATTGCAAAAAAAAAAACCTTAATGAGAAAAAATCAATGATTTCAAGAAAGTATTGATTGGAATTCAATGACTCTAAATTAAGCACTTCAAAGTGTAAATGGAGACTTTACAAAATCATTTGAGGGGCTAAGAGGTTGTTCATTTGGATGTATTACGATTGTTGACTAAACCAAATACATGGATTCTATAATTTCACGTGTTTCATTCCCAAAAGAATAAATTCAAATTATTTTGTTGGGGGATTTGGAATTCCTCTTCAATTTATTTTTGGTGTATTTCAAATTTGTCAAAATCAAACAAACTATGAATGAACCTCATCATCACATGTGATACCTCTCCTTGATAGTGACCTTTGTGACATTCACACACCCTTATTGACCCCAACAACCTCTCTAATAACAAAGACATGCGTGCACTCTACAATGATGTTAGTGACATTTGCGACCTAGGCCAATACAACCTCCATGAAGATGTTTGTAATCTTTTGTGACCTTCAACCCTATTTACAAATTTCTTGCTAACTCACGTGACCTTCATGACACACACATGACATATTCATAATTTTTTTAATTTAAATTCATTTTATCTCAAACTAAACACATAAAAATAATCTATTGACATTACACTATATTTAAAATGCCCTTGAAATCTAAATAATTGCAACCAAATAATTTCAATTTTCATATTGTTATAGTCAAAATGAGCAGCTCAGCGAGATGAATCTAACGAGTTTAAAAATGCTCAATTTTACTGTCAATGTAGTTTAAATATATCTAAAAGAATTGTATGGTTAGGAGGAATATTTGAACTGCTAGTAGGGATGCCCTAATTTTTTGTTCAAAATAAATAGCATTCCCCCTCTGCATCGGTAAGGAAATTAATAAATTTGATTTATTTCTATATATGAAGGGGGATCCATGAGAGGACTTAAGAGGAGATAATTTTTAAACAATGGAGAATTATAGAGTTCTGACCCTAAACACCTAATGCACACATTTTACTAGCATCGAAGCTTGTTGTCTCCTAACATAGACGCGCATTGCTATCCAACACTACAGTTGTTATCGCCCATTGTTGAGACTCAATATTGTCAAATGTTGACTACCACCATCATCATTATATGAAATACATCGATTCCTAATTTTTAACATCTTCTTCATGGTCTCCTAGTCTCCCATTTTATAAGTAGAAGAATGGATTATATTACCTCATTTCGCCTAACCTCTGGGGTTCCAAATAAAATGTTGCCCAACTAATACCAAGGATTAACAATCGATGTCTATCAATCACCAACATCTGACACTTGTCTTTTTGGTCATTAGTCTTCCCTCATATATGAAAAATAACTATGCAAACCGTCGATCATCGTGTCATACCTAATGTTATAAGTTGCCAATCATTGAACACTTGCCATTATCTGACATATGTTAACTACCAATGCTAACACTTATTTTCTTGGTTGTTGATCATGCCTTTCAATTAGATAATGATCAAGCAAACAATCAACTATTGTCTAATATAAAAACTTCCCGGTCAACTATCATCCCTAATTGATTGTTGTCCGATTTCTAATATCCGATGTGTATTAATCACCGACATTCTACACTTAATTTCTAAGTCATCATTCTTCTCTATTATAAAGAAACCAAACAAATAAATAATTGACCATCACAAAAAATTCTTAGTTGACCATCATCTAATGTCACTGAACTATCATTATATAATGCCCACCATTTTGATAGCCTAATCTCCCCTTTAAGTGGATAGTGATCTAGACAAACCTCTCAAGACTCCTACTTCCAACATAAAAAATATCTTTCATATTTTTATATTATATTAATGTCTTCTCCCACTATGGGAAATGGAATTCTGTGTGATGAAAAAATTTGAATTTTTATCTCATAATTTGCCAATTTGGAAAAAAAAAATCCTCCAAAATACTTTTTGTATAAAAATACCCTCAATGAGGATTAACCTCTTGAATTTTCACATTACCCATTGGATTAATGAATAAGATGACTTTCAAAGGCATCGTTTGAGTCGGCTTTTTTACTGCTTCTTAAAGCTATTTTACAGTATAAAAATTTATACTAAAAAATTATTTTAAGAAGCAATAAGAAAGTCGTCCCAAGCAAAAGTTAAAACCTGAAGTCGAAAATGATGAAATATTCTGGAAGCACTATGAAATAACTATAAAATCATAAAAACTATAAAATCATAAAATGCCTTTGTAGTTTGAAGGACAAAAATCTTTTTTTTGTTTCCCATTAAAAGAAATAAAATATCTAAACTCTAAAGTTATAACTGCACTGCAAAAAAGCAATTTCCTTGAAACTATATAACTATCACAGCAATGGAGATAGAAACAAGGAAAAGAATAAGGGGCCAGATTTTTCTTTTCTGGATTTGTACAAAATCAAATAGAAGACTAATAAGCCTTCACAATTGCTCACATATTTATATATATTGTAATACATTTATGAGCAGGAAAAACCTGATGAGAAAGCCACCATAAACAATATTTCATACAAAGCGGATAATTAACCTAATGAATTTCTACACAAAATTGATACAAGCACACAAATTAAAATCAAATCGCCTGAACAACCAATCATAAGGAGTTTTGTAAACTGAAAGCTGGGGAGGTAGATCTTCAAGAAAATTCACATTATTAAAATGCTTCATGATCTAGCCATAGTATATATATATAAGTTTAATTATACTGGCAGAAGTCACCTGGGCTTATTAGAGTCGCCTGCCTTACTTCGAAATGATGAGAGGGAGAAGAATGAGCGAGGTGCTGCAATAATTTCAAGTTTAAATTCAAAAGCACGTTAATTAAAATAAATAAATAAACACTAGTAGTGAAGCTAAATCAAATGTATGCGCATGATCTCTAAATGGAATAAAAAGTATATGTCCAAAGTAGTATCAAGATTTAAGTGTGTATATTTTAAATCTTAAAATTTTATAATATTTAATTTTGGCTTTAAACTCATTAAATATGAACCAATTTGATCTTACCGCCAACTTTGATGTTTCATTGGAAGAAATTTGGTGGATAAAAATTATTCATCAAGGTATTTTAAAAACTTTTCTAGTGTTGATCTTAATGCTTAGCACCATCTCAAACTACTCTAAAAAATCCAAATTTATTTTGAGGAAAAAAATTTTCAGCAGCTGATTTTAGTCCAAAGAGATGAGAAAGTTGTGTGTAAGATCAAATTGATTAGGATTTGGTTAGTTGAGGAGCTAAGTTAAATATCTGAAAAATAAATTTGGGACTAAAATGAAACCATACATATATATATATATATATATATATATATATATATATAATAAAGGCAGAACAAAGCACCTTTTAGAGAGCTTGTTGATATATGATCATCCCTCAACCTGAAGTTTGGAGGGTTTGCAATCGAGTTGCCCATTGATTGTGCTGTATTGATCATGATAAGTAACAATGATTAAAAAAAAAATTGCAACAATCAGCTTAATAGCATGCCGGGTAACTATGAAGTATCAAAGAAACTGAAAAGTTGAGATCAGTCAGTAAAAAGTCTATTAAAGAAATAATTACAAAGAAATAAAAATTAAGGGCATATTAAAACATGACGCTGAGTTGGCCTAAATCTTCAGGAAGCAGTTATTAAACAGATGAGGATGAACAGCCAAAAGTTGTTCATTGTAAACTGTGATCATTGTGCGAATTTTTATCACTGCACCAAAACAAAATTCTATTCATTTTCTCCGCGCAATGATTTCAGATTTTCAGGTGTTAAATGACCCAATATAAGGAAACAGGGAAAAAAATTTCAGTTATATCTAACAGCAATTAGATAGCCTTGATCTATAGACATTTTTCAAGAGTTTTTGAATTTCCCTCAACCTGAAATTTTATTACCATCACAAGTTAGAGAATATGTTAAACACAAAATTTAACAAACAATTTTTATGAAGCACCCGTCAAGGACGGTGAAGTTGTTAACGCAGCTCGATCATAATTGTACTAGCCAATGCAACACAAAACGAAAATGCAAATAAAATGAACAAAACATCTATTTAAACTTTAAAAAAAAAAAAATCAATGCAACAAATGAGTTGACAGTGTTAACCCAAATGCAGTTCAATAACTACAACCATCAAACATGTTTTTCTGTTGCAGTTCCTACGAGTTCCAAGGCTTTCTGTTCGTTAAAAACAATGAAATGTCAGTAAGCAACTAACTAAAACAATTCATATTGCCATCGGAAATTGAGAAAAGTCTTAGGCTTTGTTTGGGACGGCTTTCTTTCAGCTTCTTAAAGTAGCTTTCTAGCAAAAAAATAAAAATTTTGTACTAAAAAGTTGCTTTAAGAAGCAAAAAGAAAGCCGTCCCAAATGAAGCCTTACTCCAACATTGAAATCTAAGTAGTTTTATCATGTACTTAAAAACCGGTGCAAAGCAGCATAAACATTATTAATTCGTAACAAAAAGCAAGAAACATACGGCTTAAACAGGAACAAATTGGATAGCATAGTTCTTATCAATAAAATGTTGAAATCAAACAAGAAATTGAATAGGTGAGAGCATATAAAAAAAAAGCACGTTTACCTTGTTCTGGAAAGATGTCACCGTCATTGAATCCATCATATGTAGTACTGTAACCCATTCTTGATTTCCTAAAATCATCTGAGGGCTTGTGTACTAGATCACGTCCATCTTCTGGGTCATCATCACCCTCAGAGGTGGTTGAAGCAGAGAACCAATCATTTACTAAATAGTCTGTACCCCTGCTTTTTCGTCCAAATTTTAATAATCTCTTGAAGCCTTTCGTTACATCTCTGCGAGATTGTTGAGAGGCGCTGGCAGAAATGACAGGAATCTGAGCACTTCCCCATTTCTTCCTCATTCGAGCTGCTTCCGAATCCATTATCTGGCTTAGCGAATGAGAGTTCCATGATGTACAGTCGGTGGTAAAATCAGAAGATCCATAAATATCCGATGCTTCCCGTGTATAACCAACTGAATGGTAACCATGTGAGTTCAATGATCCTGAACTTTCTTCTGCGGAGTCCTCGGCATTTCTAGCACAGTTGAATTTGGAAAAAATGATACTAGAACCATCTAGATGAGATAGTGGCCTCATAAGGTCGCCATTCTCTGATTCAGGTTCACCTGATAATTGGCTGTGCCTTGGTTTTTCACCATCAGAGTCAATAGGAATATCCATAATCAGATTGTTTCCTTCAGCATAAGCACTTTCAAATTCGTCATCATCAATGGCAATATCCAGTGAATCTTCCTTCTGGTTCACAATTTTTTCAAACTTTTCTTTGTTTTTAAGTTCCTCTGGAGTTATGGAGCTTCTTGATTTTCCCATAGCAGCTCCAGAACCATGGTTTGCACCATTTCCCTTCTTGACATACTGTTTAAACTCTCCGCTCATTTGGATATCATGAAAAGTCTTCTCAGAATCGAGAGAGGACAAGTCCTTCAACTCAGCATGAGTAAATGAGTTTTTCCTTGTAATGTTGGACCAGTGGGACCGATCTTCCTTTAAGATTTCTGCATCCTCAATGGAGCTCTTGCTTCGTGCAAAACTTCTTGGCTGCACACGAGCAGTAGCCTTGGTAACTGCGGCCAAGGGCTTCATATTTTCATTTTTGAAGTCGGAGAATGTGGGAACTGATTGAGCAAGAGGGTTTTCGGTTTGTCCCCTATGCCGTAAGGAGTTGGAATTGGTAGACTTTACCAAATGCTTAGGCGTAGGGCTTACTGATGTCAAAGAAGTAGAGGATGAAAGCTTACTGGATTGATTATCAGTCGAAGATTCAGGCAGTTCTTGCTCATCATCATCCCCATCTCCTGTCAAGGACTCTGATGTCTGCTTACAGAACTAAAAAATAATCATTTCATTAACAAGACGTTACTTACGAATGCAGTACTTGGGGAAGCAATTAGTTGAACTAAAAGAAATAAAAAAAGCATCCCTTGCACCAAAGAATTATTGCAAGTGACAGTTTGCAACAGAAATACTGTCCTTTACAATACTCATAACAACTGGAACAAGCAGCCCTGTTATCCATACGATCAAACTTGGGAAAGGTAATTAGGCAAAAAAAAAAGTTCACCTCATCAGGTTGAGACAATAATTCTGGAGAGCGGAGGACCATAAATCAAGTACACCAATATGACAGATTAACGTGTGATTGCATTTAAAAATCATATAAGTGCTCTTTTCCAAACTGTGCTTCAAGAGAATTTTAATAATATAAAAGATAAATTTGAAAGTGCTCATGATTAGCGAGAAATCTCCAATCTCAATGTTTTGAACACAAGTATAGTATCATTTAGAAATACCATAATAATTTACCATGTTAGCTTGCCATAATAGAATTAAACCACCAAACTAGCTGTGGCATGTGGCTTCTAAGTCACGAAATTTTAATTGTGACGTCAAGATATCCTTCTTAGCAACTATGGGTTATCATATTTAAGGAGCATCACAAAGACTAAAGATTAAAATGAAATACTTCATAATATTTGAAGAGCAAGCCCTGGCTAGCTCAAGAGTTTTAATAGCATGGAGCCTTCACTCTAAGGTGATAGTCAAGATCTATTAAAGCATAGTTGTGTTCATTTATTAGGATTTAACAACATGGAGTCTTGGCTCCAAGATGTTAAGTGAGAACCAGGATCAGATTGTAGAAAGTTGGTACATTGATGCCTCGGCCTAATCTACAAGGATCATAATTAGCAGCCAAGTCCAGAGCCCTGCATTAGGTACCCATACCCACACCCACCCACGTACCCACCCATACCCAATGGGCATGGGTGGGTATGGGTACGCTCATGACATCGTGGATGGGTATGGGTGGGTACTCAACATCAAAGGACAACCGATTTATATTACTAATTATCATATACATGCAGTATATTACAATAATCCTTACTACGCAATGTGCAACACTGAACCGCGTCATAACAATGATAAATTTTGATATGTGCATTGAAAGTTTGCAGTCATAAAATGGCAAAATACCTCAAGGCCATTAATCTATGGCAGACTGCATTCAATAAGCGTGGAAAGTGGGTGGGTGTGGGTGGGTATGACATCAAGAAAGTCACCATAGGTGGGTGTGGGTGGGCAAAGCCCACCAGCGCAGAGCGTGGGTACCCAATGGGTACCCAACCATGACCCCATTTAGGGCTCAGCAGCCAACAAGCCGCCAATAGCAAAGCCCAACCTTTGGAGTCGAAGGGTAGGGCCTAGATTGGATCCATAGAGTTCATCTAGCTCATTTCTGGCTATCTTTTTATTAGAATTATTGTTTTCATATGTATTCCTAGTTTCTATTTAGGAAGTAATTGCCTAAACTCTATGAAGTTGTTAGTCTTTTAAATTAAAAAAACTATATATTCTTCTCATTTAGTTAGCAAGTTGTTTGGTGTCAAAATATCTTGAATTATAATGAAAATGACATCAAATTTTTTATTCCCCAAAATCCACCCTCATCAATTCTCTCTTTCATCTCTATTAGTACGCTTCAATATAAGTAGGACCAGGGATCAAACTCTCTTTCATGTTTTCTCTTAATCTAGAACTGTTAGGCTTGGGAGAAACCCAAGCAAACCAACTCCATTCTGAGGGTTCAGTTGGTCAAATCTTCATCATAACTGTGAATTGCAATATGTACAGCAAGATGCATTCAATTAGAGAGGAATTCCAGCAACTTTGATGAGAAAAAAAAGAGAAATTCAACCAAGCAACCCAACTCCACTCTTTGAGTGTTCGATTGATCAAATCTTCATCATAACTATGAAATTGCAATATGTACAGCAAGATGCATTCAATTACAGAGGAATTCCAGCAACTTTAATGGGAAAAAAAAGAGAAATATCAACATGATTTATGCATCTCTTACAAACAAATATCCATGGCCATTAGATCAATAATCTAAATTTTGATTATGTGGTCCTAGAATTTTGGATCATTATTCTAGCAGTAGCATGGCAGGTTCTGCCTATGGGTAAAGATGATGATGATAAGAATCACCCCCACCATTGAAATAAAACAACACTCAATCACAAGTCAACAGGTTGATATAATCTACAACAAAGGCATGCCATCAAAAAATATTGGAGACTTCAAAGCATCTTAGAGATCCTAGAAGGGATGTTCTATCAATTCATGGCCTTCGTGCAATGAGAAACTATGGGAACCATAGCAATCTGCCTACCCATGGGGAGTACCACCATAAAGGTATTGCTAATTCAGACGACGAAATCCAAAAGGCTACAAGGATATAGAAGATAATGAATCTGTAAGAATTTCCATAGAGGACTGAAATAGCATATAAAGTTGACACAATGCATGAGTTACCAACCTATGATAATATAGTTAATGTCAAAAAACTCCATGGCTGTTTTGAGCTTGTCAAGTCATGCAATTATATTTGTATGCAGAACTATGCCCAGAAGATAGCTTCTAAGAGGATAAAGCAATATAGTCATTCTGTTATGTCATAGAACATGGAAGCAAGAAGGCACGACCTAACAAGGAAGATCTAGAACAAATTCAAGACCATCTTTACGAAGTTATTCCTAATCAAGTGTCGTCAAATAAAAATTAGTCAATAATAACCAGTTCTAACTTAACCAAGTTTTATAATAGCAGTTTCTTATGCAAAAAACTAAGCCATTGCCTCCTAAACAGCCTTGACAGCACTCTAAAGAGCCAAAACAACAATGGAAAAAACTGGACAACAAAATTAGCTAATGGAACAGATAAGTCCATTGTCCAATTTCTCCACGAGAAGGAGACCTTGGAGAGACCGAGCATCTAGATCCTTGACGCTAATTCTTCATCGCTATCCTTTTACGTCACAATGTTTGAAGCTAATTCCTCCCAAAGCTTCAATCAAATAGAGGACTCTATGATGCAACAAAGAAGAGGTGACATCCAAAATATGCAAACTTCCTCTCACTTAAATGGGAAGACTTACTTGAATAGATCTCAATTTATGAAAACCTACTTGAAAGGGAAAATAAAGATGAATCACCTCCTTGGGGCAAGACCAAAAGGAGATCGTAGATCCTAATTTCTGAGCATAGGATGAAGCAGACTCCATGATTATGTCATGATTGTGGAATTCCATTACTCCAGAAATTAGTGATACTTTCATGTTCTTATGTTCGGCAAAGGACATATGGGATGCTGCCGGGCAAACCTTCTCAAAAGCTCGGGATGATGCTCAAGTCTTCAAAATTAAGATCAAGATGGGAAGCACAAAATAAGGAAGCAAGACCGTAATTGAATATGCTACTCTCCTTCAAGGCTTGTGGCAAGAACTTGATCATTATAGATATATAAATACCATGGATGAAGATGGCGCCAGTTCTGCCATGGATGAATTGTGTGAGGTTAATTTGGGTACTGAATCGGATCCTCGACCTATTTTTCATAGTGCTTTGCTATCCGAGCAAGAGGCTCAAGAGTATGTTGAACTCATTTCTGAATTTAGATATTGCTTTGCCTGAAACTATACGGAGATGCCTGATTTAAATCCGGAAGTAGAAGTCCACAAGCTAGCCATTAGTCTTGATGCAATCCCTATTAAACAGTCACCTCATCGGATGATGTTAGAGATTGAACAATAGGTAATCTCCGAGACTAAGAAGCTTATAGAAGCTAATTTTATTCGTGAAGAGAAGTATCTCACTTGGCTTGCCAATGTTGTTCTAGTCCGGAAGAAGAGTGGTTAGATTCGTCTCTATATAGACTTCCGTGATTTGAATAAGGCATGTCTTAAGGATAATTTTCCTATTCTCATCCCCGAACTTATGGTTGATATTGCTTCGTCCCATAGCATTTTCTCCTTCATGGATGGTTCATCTGGTTACAATCAGATAAAGATGGCCCCTGAGGATGAGAGATTCACTACCTTTCGCACTCCTATCGGCGTGTTTTGTTATAAGGTGATGCCCTTCGACCTCAAGAATGCTAGGGCCACCTATCAACATCCCATGACTGTCATTTTTGATGAGTTGATTTATGAGCATGTTGAATGCTATGTGGATGATTTAGTGGTCAAAAGCAAGATCCGTAGTGATCACCTTCGAGATCTACGAATCGTTTTTGAGCGCTTGCGCAAGCATGATTTAAAGATGAATCCTCTAAAGTGCGCATTTGGCATCACTGCGGGAAAGTTCCTTGGTTTCATTGTTCGCTACCGTGGTATTGAGATTGATCCCTCCATGATCAAGGCCATAGTGGACTTGAAACCCCCCAAGAGTCTTACCCAGTTGAGGTCTTTTCAGAATAAGCTTGCTTTCTTGCGGAGATTTATCTCCAACTTTGCCAGTAGATGTCATCCCTTTGTTGCTTTAGCAAATAGGATACCCGCTTTCATTGGGATAGGAATTGTCAGGAGGCCTTTGAGAGCATAAAGCACTATCTGACAAGTCCTCCTGTGTTAGCTGCACCCATCCCAGGTAGACAGTTAATTCTTTACACTACGACCTTGGATGAGTCACTTGGTACACTTTTAGCTCAAGAGAATGAAGAAGACAAATAGAATGCCTTGCACTACCTCAGCAGACGTTTGATTCCTACAGAGCTAAAATACCCGGTAATGGAAAAGCAATGTTTGGCTTTAATCTTTGTTGTGCAGAATCTTAGACACTACATGCTCTCACACAAGATCAATTTGATCTCTCGAGTCAATCCTTTACAGTATCTGATGACCCGTCCAACTTTGTCAGGTCGTCTAGCACGATAGTCCATGATTTTACTGCAATTTGACATTACCTTTGTCCCTCAGTGGGCCGTCAAAGGACAGGCTCTAGCTGATTTTCTTGCTGCTCACTCGATCCCTACAGATTCCTCACTCAATGATAATTTGCCTGATGACCTAGTCATGAGTGTGGAAGAGTAGAAGTCCCCTACTTGGGAGTTTTATTTTGATGGAGCTTCTTCCATCAAATCACTACGTCCTTATGAAACTCCTATGGTTAGGGTAGGTTTGGGGCTTATTTTTGTGTCTCCTAAAGGTCACACCCTTCGTTACTCTTACAGAACCTCGTACTAATAATGAAGCTAAGTACGAAGCTCTGATTTTAGGACTTGAGTTGGTCGTTCAGATGAATATTGTGCAGGTAAAGATCTTTGGAGATTCCCAATTAATCATTAATCAAGTAGCTGGAATCTTTAAAGTTCTCAAACCTGAGCTCTTGCCTTATCACAATAAGACAATGGAGCTCTGTGTTTAATCCCTAAAGTAACTTTAGTTAGAATCCCTTTATCTGAGAATGGTAGAGCGGACGCACTTGCTAAACTTGCTAAGGAGTTGGCTGACCCGACTGGAAACCCAGTGTCAATTATTTTCCAGTATCGGCAAGCATTATGCCCCGCGGACTTGTCTTCTCCCAATCAGACCCTCGCAGTGTTCGCTGTTGAGGAAGAGTTAGATCGGAGAGTCCCCTTTATTGAGTACTCGAAGCGTGATAGGCTTCCGGATGACCGCTCTCTTGCCACTCATATTAGAAAGAGAGCTCTGTCATTCTCCTACGTGAATGAAACCTTATGCCGATGCTCTTTTGACCAAATGTGATTACGTTGCCTGAATAAGGAGGAGGCTCGTAAGGTCATGGGCGAGGTGCATGAGGGACTTTGTGGTGCTCATCAATCCGGACCCAAGATGAAGGTCAGGATTAAACATCTTGGTTATAATTGGCCGACTATGATCCGTGATTACATGGAGCACGCTAGAAGATGCCACCAATGCCATATTCATAGTACAGTTATCCATCAACCTCCTAATCCGTTGCATCCTACTGTGTCTTCTTGGCCTTTCGAGAGTTGGGGAACGAATGTAGTAGATCCTATTGACCCTCATTCAAGGGGTCGGGTTTATTCTGGCAGCTACTCGCACGTAATAATTTCTCCCAAGGAGAATAAAAAAAATGGACAAAATAAAGGGGCATCACAAGCTAACACTACAACAAATTAATCCAGCCTAGAAACACAATTCAACTTTAGAGAGCTCAACAACAAAGATATTTATAAGCTAAAATAACTCCTAGTATCATTTGAAAAACCACCTGCATCTTTTTCTCATGCACTTTCAGGTAAGTTTCCTACATCCATTGAATTAAGTGTCTTTAGAAAGCATTTGAAAAGTTTACATATCATTAACTCATAAGCCACATATCACATGACATACTCCATTACCGACTTCATTAACTACACTTATTGCCCAAGTGATAAGATAGTCATCACTGTTGATAGTTCTCTTACCATAGTGGTAGGCCTACGAGACGTACCCTTATCTCCCTCTCTCACTCTCAAAAATGTATTCCACGTACCTCAATTATTCATAAACTCAATCTTCATACAAAAAGTTACCAATGATCATAAGTATCAAGCCCTATTTAACCCTAATTGTTGTTTATTTCAAGACCAGGGATCGTGAAAAAAGATTGAACTTGCTAAGGAGAAAGATGGGCTATACTGCCTGAAAGAGCTGAACAAATCCACCATTATAAATAATAGCTATTTTATATTTTCCCAACATAATAAAAAACTATTATTTGACTTCATCATTTTAAATTAGGACATCCATCTTTTAATGTCTTAAATAACATGTATCCAAAACTTTAATATGAATTGAAAAATGAATCATTTCATTGTGAAACATGTGAGCAGCCAAGTATTGTGGGCTCCGAAAATTCCATTTTTTGTGTGAACCCGGCCTCTTCGCGCCATCCGTCTATTTTTCTTTTGAGTGTATGCGTGACGATGACGGTAAAGAGTTTTAACGAGATTAGGTTCTGGGGGAATTTTAAGAAGGCAGATTGGGTTTTAGATAAGACACTACCCACAGATTTCGCCCTCATTTTGTGAGGACTTTTTGATTTGAGTTCTAGTTTCCTATGGCGCAAACCCCTATAGTTAATTACCCCTCCTTGTAACATGAGAGAACTTTCGATTAAGGCTAGTCGTTAAAGGGGTCGAATAGGTTATAAACCTATCGTATAATAGCAATAATTTTAGAGTTTAAACTTTGAATTTGAAAGTTTGAAATTTAGAGTTTATCACCACAAACTTAAAACTGGTGGTGGGGGGAATGAAGACGATCCCGATCAAGATCCCATGGTTTCGTCATCCCGGGCTGTCATGATCCCTGGCCTGGTCTACTTAGTCAGAGGAGGTAGTCGACCCAACCTGACAGAAGGCACCTTGTCGGCATACAAGGGTTGCTTCGTCCAAGAATACCTTGTAGACCTGGGGTTGGTTTTTGTCTAAAGGGATATATCTGAATCTACTTTAGCTGACAGAGGACTTTATGCCTATCGAATATATCCTATGATTCATAACTCAAGAGTTTGACGCCGTTAGGGAACATACGGGCTTTGACCATGATCGTAATATAATGATGCCATTTTGCGGCAAAACCACCCGATCAGAAGGCACGTGCCACGTCCCTGCTGGCAAGAGACTGTCTGAGGATGAATCGTAATGATACACCCAACATGAATTCGCTCTTTGTGAGCTGAGGTTAATTTCAAATTTATCACCCCCGACAAACGGTTGTGGAAGGTGGATGATTTTTAGTTTAGAGTTTTTAAGGTGACTGATTTTATTTCAAAGATTTAGACTTTTGTTTGATTTGAGATTTGACCCCTTCGATAGAGATTTTCTGTCAACGCGACTATCATCGGGGTGACATTAAAGTCACTTATATTTTATAAGATTTTGGGAGGCATTTTGCTATTCAAGTCATGTCGACTCCAGTCCTTTCGAGGAGGATGATGAAACTTGAATATTTGACCCGCGCAGCATTCTCGTATCGTTGGATTTAAGATTTCTATGCGACGATCAGAGCACATGCAGGTTATAGTATTTGACCCTGCGTAGCATTCTCGGACATTATTGTTTATACTTTTAGCACGTTGACCGAAGCACATGCAGAGTGAATTTTGTTTAAGGGATCATATTTAATACATAAGGAGGGCATTTTAAAATATTTAAATATGATCAATTTAAGCCGGTATTTTGGTGGATTGACCAAGTATTTCCCTATTTCGGTTGGGTTACATCAAGGATCAGCCTTAAGCCCATATCTTTTTGCTTTAGTCATGGATGTTCTCACTAGACATTTACAAGAGGATGTACCTTGGTGTATGCTTTTTGCTGATGATATTCTTCTTGTTGATAAGACTAGAGAGGGAGTTGAAGGTAAACTTGAATTATGGAGGTCAGCCTTAGAGTCTAAAGGTTTTCGCTTGAGCAGATCTAAAACGGAATATATGGAGTGTAATTTTAGTAGTAATAGACCTAGTGAGGGGATTGTGACTTTGGGCGATCAAGTCATTAATAAGAGTACACGTTTTAGATATCTTGGATCTATTGTTCAGAGTGATGGTGAAATAGATGGGGATATTATCAACAGAATTCAAATTGGATGGTTGAAATGGAGGAATGCATCGGGCTTGTTATGTGATAGAAATGTACCCCTCAAACTTAAGGAAAAATTCTATAAGATGGTAGTGAGGCCTGCAATGCTTTATGGTGCTAAATGTTGGCCTTTAAAAGAGAAGCATAATACTAAGTTAAGTGTGGTAGAGATGAGGATGCTCAGGTGGATGAGTGGCTTTACCCTTAGAGATAGGATACGAAATGAGCATATACGTGAAAAGGTTGGAGTAGCTCCAGTAGAAGATAAGATTAGAGAAAGTCGCCTTAGATGGTTCGGTCACATAAAACGGCGGCCTTGCGATGACCCGGTTAGGAGAGTAGAGGTATTAGATTTGACTTATGTTAAGAAAGGTAGGGGTAGACCTAAAAAGACTTGGTTAGAAAATATTATGAATGACCTTTCTTTATTAGATTTAAACGAGAATTTGACTTTTAATAGGACACAATGGAGAAAAAGGATTCATGTAGCCGACCCCACGTAGTGGGATAAAGGCTTGATGTTGTTGTTGTTGATCAATTTAAGCCGGTGAATTCATTTAACAATGCTCAAGATTTCATCTAAGGGCCTACGAACGCCTTCTGTCCGCTTGTACACATGTTGCGGATTCGGTGGCGTAGCTTTCAGCTTTTTAGACCAACACAATCAAATGAATGGTCTATAGTATATTTGAATCAAAGGTGACATCTCCTTGCATTGACATAACCCTTTGAATATATCTTCTTAAAACAATTATTTATCTATTATGAGATATTTATCCAATAGAAAGAGTCTAAAGACAGCTCTAAGATTCTTAGTTTGAATAAAATTTCTCAAATTTCTTAAAGAACCATCATCAATCATACATTGCTAAGACAGATGAGATACACGATAAATATTTTCAAGCAAAGACTATAGTGGCATGATCTTGATTTGGCTGAAAGATGCATCAAATCAATATGCTTTGATTTCATGTAATCTCAAAACTTTGTTGCCAAATTTTCCTTGAATAATCAACTAAAGTCAAAATCAATTGTTAATTTCCTTGAATTTTTAAAACAAGATTGTGTTAGTTGCCATTAACACAATCTACATTGTTAGATTTGGGTTGATTTAATTTTATTGTTTTGATTAAATAATTTGAGTCATTTTGACTTATCATTCATCGCCTACATGCCATTTGAAGGTTTGTTCTACATTTATCACATCAACTTTAAATAGAGTCAGATTTGAGTTCAATTTGAGTATAAGTCCAATATTATTTGATCGAATTTTAATTTAAAATTAATTTTAAGTTTGAATTTCGTTCAAATCAATTTTTTAATTTTTTTGTCCAAGTTCTGTATTGTTCAATGAAAGTTTCGGCAACCTCCCGACGTCTCCTCCCCACCGAGGGAGAAATCGGGACGGCATCTGCCGAAATTTCTTCCTACCCGGACCTAAGGTTGACGGCGTAGGGTCTTCAATTTTAAACCATCCCACCATGATCTAAGATCGACTACGTGGGTCTTTGAAACCTGTTTGAAAATTATTTCTCTCTAGTCTTTCTTTTTATTTTATTTTATTTTATTTTATTTTATTATATATACATTATAATATAATATATATATATATATATATATATATATATATATATATATATATATATATATATATATTATACATATATATATATATCATATGATATATATGTTATAGTATAATATATGATGTATATTATTATATAATATATATCTTATATAATAAATTATAAGCAGAGAGAGGGATCGGGAGAATCAAAGCCTGATCGGGCTAGGGCTAAGCAGTAGAGCCACACACAAGGAAGGGATCTCTTGGTCGGCGAATATGTGCCTACTTTAGACCACATGAGTTATGTTAGATCACAAGCGCTATCCAATCAAAATAATTGTACATCATAAATTCTTAAATTCAAAAATACCAAATGTAACTGATCCAAGGACTCATAAAACTAATATATCTAAAAAATTTAGAATAAAAGCACTAGGAACATATATGCTCTCAGAATATTAGATTAGTACCTGGCCTTTAACTTTAAGAGTTGAACGACCATTGAAAGACCGCATCTTTTCTGCTCGACAACGAGCATCTGTCAAATTTTGTCTATTAGAAAAACTTGCTAACCTGGCCTTCATCTCTGCTTGGCTAAGCTCTAGACTGTCATGCATTGCCTTCATCTTTGCTTCCTTCTGAGCCCTCTTGGATCCGCATTCCTGACTCAATTTAGCATCCCTTCTCAGCATATATTTTCCATAGAGTTTTCCTCTTGGAACATCCGTTGGAGTGTGACTACCCACCTGTTGGGCCTTGATATCACACAAGTCAAAATTTTCAATCGTTCCAGGCAACAAGTCAGAATCAAATTCAACCGACATGGTTGAATCCTGCCTCAGTAAGATCTTTTCAGGCTTTTGCTTAGGAGGAGATGGTGCAAATCTTTTCTCCGCAGACTTCGTTGCATGATCACTCAAAGTTTTCCTTCTTCGTGCAGAGGCTATATGATCACTATGATTCTTGAGCTTGTGTTCAGCGAAAAGCTTTTCCAACTCCTCAGCCTTCAGGTGAAGTACATCATTAAGCTCATGATTATCCTTATTTGGCCTTGCAGTTTGAGACCCCTCAAGTGAAAAAGGAAGAGCTTCCATGCCCTCATTAATTTTCCTGCTCTGGAATGTTTGTGGATGACTTTCTTCGCTAGGAACTATTTCATCTCTTTTTCCCTGAAACTTCTTGTCGGTTCCAGACGTCTTCCCAGAAAATCTCAATCCCACCGAAGCAGAACCCTGTCGTGCTTTAGCAGAATTAACTTTTGATGGTACGAGAGCAGCTGTAATAGTTGCCGGTCTTGCCACCAGTTTCTCATCAAAACTGCTACCCTGGTTTTCAGGATGCCCAGAGTCACCCTTTGCGGAGATGCCTTCCATCTTCCCCATGGAAGATTTAAACTGGATTTGGGAATCTGAGACACACATAGATTTTGTTCCAGTATCTTCCATTTTTCCACTGAACGAACTAAATTTGTACACAGAGGTAGGCTGAGTTTTCACTGCAAGTTCATCTACTTCTATCTGATTTCTAGGTTGGGCCAGGAGACTAGCTTGATCTTTTGGTTCAGATGGCACTGCTAAAGCTAGAGGTGTTCTAGAAGGAATATGACTTACAAGGTCCTCTGAAGCAGACCTGAAATTGGTTTGAGAGGCTGCAGGTTCTCTTGATCTGGCAACCTCTCTAGAGTTGCAAAAGACTTTTGTTCTGCTTTGAGATACAACTTGGTCACATATACCACCGTGCTCTAAACCCTCCAGAGAGCAGTTCGTATGGGTCCAAGTGTTAGGTTGCTCCTCCTTGGTTAATCCAGGTGGTTCCTTGGAGGCTGAAGCATTGACTTTTTCATGAACAGCATCACTGGTCTGAGTTCCAACTTTAGGGAGCGTTCTGTCATGATCCTGACATGAAGAAAAAGCTGATGAAGAATTTTCCACTGAGCTGTTTTTATAACTCAACCTAGCATAAGATTTAGATGCCTCTATTAAACCACAATCATCATTCTCAGATTTTCTAGTAGTGACTTCATGCTGCAAGTTATCGGAAGATGTAGGAGTTCCAGCAGTGCCGCCACTCTCTTTCCGGTCAATGCTGCTGGTGCTGTTACTGCTGAAATCAATACTCATGTCACTAGCACCACTCCATCTCCTCAAAACCAGCTTCTCCACAGAAACATCAGATGGGTTCCTACGGTGCTCACCTCTGGTTCCAGCCAATCTACTAACAATGGGGCCACCAAAGCTGCTACCTCCAACATTAGGATTAGCAGATTGTTCTTTCTGCTTGCTCTCAAAAAGATTTATCCGATCCTGTACGGTCAGTCGCTTTGATCCTCCTCCAGCTTGCTGAGCAGACTTGACTGAAGATACAGCAGTAGAATCCACTTTTTCCATCTCGTTTTGTACGAAATGATGTGAATCTGGCTTCAACCGCTCAGTGGTGGCAGCAGCTGTCTCACCTACAGCTTGCTGTTGTTGGTGGTGTGGGCTGATGCTACGCAGTTGTGCATCATCACCACATTGAAAAGTTGCTGATCTGGCAGGATCAGTCTGCTCAACTTCTGCTTCATCTATTGACATATCAGAGCCAGAAGACGAACGAACATTAGCATCATTGAAACTCTTATACTGCAGATGGATAGCTGGTGACGGCAGTGACTGCTCATCATTAATCAACTCTGGTCTCCGTCGAGGTAGAGATAGAAAGTTTTTGCTTGCTTCACTACATGCGAAGATAATAACAAAGAAATCAGGGCGTTACTTTCTCCACTTTCATGATAATAATCAACCAAGAAGAAAGCTAACAGATCCAATAATATGCTGGCAATTCAATCAGAGGATGTAGAAAATTCCAAAATGACGAAACATTTGCCACTGCTTATGTAATTTCTTACACACATAAAGGTCCGGTCAGCCAAGGATAACAACATAGAGTTAGTGCTCACCTCAAGCGAATTGCCCTAAATTGATCCGCAAAAAGGAGTAGCTCAGACACAGATTCTAGATTGAAACCAGCAGCTGATGCCCTAGCACAAGCAGTGGCCAAGTCCTGCTTTACAGCAGTAAGCCGTACATCAATTGCTCTGAGAAGCTCTTTCCTGAATAGCATAAAGAACATAATTTAGATTAACAACAACAGTACCAGATGCTAAAGCTCAATTGCCTTGATCACGGCCTAAAAAAAATGTAAGAATTAGAGAAAAAGCCATGTCATTGCTTGATGTTTAGACAAGCCCACTCTCATAACATAGGCCAGATCTTTTTAGGTCTAACTTTACCTCTCATAACATAGGCCAAATCTAATACATATACTCTCCTAACCGGGTCATCAAAAGGCCGATATTTTATGTGACCAAATCATCTAAGGAGACACTCTCTAATCTTATCTATCACTGGAGCTACTCCAACCTTTTCACATATATGCTCATTTCACATTCTATCTCTAAGAGTAAAGACATTCATCCACCTGAGCATCATCATCTCTATAACACTTAATTTAATTGTATGCTTCTCTTTTAATGGCTAACATTCTGCACCATAAAGCATTATAAGTCTCAGCACCACTTTATAGATTTTCCCTTAAGTTTGAGGGGTAATTTTCTATCACACAATAGGCCCAATGCATTCCACCGCTTCAACCATCAAACATGAATTATGCTAATAATATCCCCATATATTTCAAAATCGCTCTGACAATAGACCCGAGATATGTAAAATGTATACTCTTATTAATGGCTTGATCCCCCAAAATCACAATCCCCCCATTAGATATATTATTGCTAAAATTACACTCCATGTATTCAATTTTAGATCAACGCAAACAAAAACCTTTAGACTCTAAGGTTGACCTCCATAATTCAAGTTTACCTTCAACTACCTCTATAGTCTTATCAACAAGAATAATATTATCAGCAAAAATCATACACTAGGGTACATCCTCCTACAAATGTCTAGTAAGAATATCTATGACTAAAGCAAAAAAGATATGGGCTTAAAGATAATCCTTGATGTAATCCAACTAAAATAGGAAAATACTTGGTCCAACCTCCTCGTGTTTGAATACAAGTAACAACTCCTGCATACATATCCTTAATGACTTGAGTATAAGCATTATTAACCCCTTTCTTTTCTAAAACTCTCCATAACACTTCTCTTGGAACTTTATTATAAGCTTTCTCCAAATCAATAAATATCATATATAGATCCTCCATATTCTCCCTATACTTCTCCATCAAACTTCTCAATAAATGTATAGCTTCCACAATAGAACTACCCAGCATGAATCTAAATTGATTTTGAGAAACATTAGTATCACATCGTAACCTATGCTTAATAGCTCTCTCTCAAAGTTTTACTGTATGGCACATTAACGTAATTCCTCAATAATTCACACGCTCTTGTGCATCACCTTTATTCTTAAAAATAAAAATCAAAACGCTCCTTCACTCATTTGACATATTTTTCGTCTTCAAAATAATATTGAAAAGTTTTGTAAGCAAAGAAACTCCTTCATCTCCTAAGCATTTCCACACCTCTATTGAATATCATCAAGTCCAACAGCTTTTCCACACTTCATTTTCTTTAAAGCCTCTCTAAATTCAATTTTACTAATATGCTAATAAAAATAAAAATATGTATTTTCATTTAGGGTGCTAAAATCACTAAAGTCATCGTATTCTCACAATTTTCATTGAAAAACTTATCAAAATATCTCATCCACCTTTGTTGAATATCATATTCTAATAAAAGCTAAATTCTTTACATCACATATCTCTTTCTTAGACTCCTTACAGGCCTCTTTATATCTTTCCCAATTTTTTTAGTTTTTACATCTAAAACAATTTTTATAATAAAGCTTCTTTTTTTATATTTTCTTCCACATTTTGATTCCACAGCCGTCAACTTTTTTTACTATTATGAGATTTTTTTATACTCCAAGCACATCATTTGCAACAATTTTAATATTATTAGCTACTTTAACCTTAAAATTTTGGAGAAAGCCAAAAAGATTTTTGAGATTGGAATAAATCACAAGAAGGCCATGGGTACATTAAGACTTCCACAATCACTGTGTACTAAGAAAAAGACAGGCAAATTCAATATGATAAAGGCAAAGAATGTAAGTGCGCCATTCACTAGCCACTTCAGATTGTTCGAAAAATATATATTCTAAAAACTAAAGAGAAAAAAAAAGGTACACGGCAGAAGTCCCACATACTTTAGTCATGGTATACCTCATGTAAGCAATGATCAGTACAAGACCATATATTGCAGAAGCAATGGGAGTAATTAGAATATACATCTCTTGCCCAGGAAAAAGAGACTAAGAAGTTATTAAGTAGATATTGCACTATCTTAAAGGGACAATTAATTATTCTCTAAAGTATATAAGTTAAAATTACAGTGCTACAATATTTCAGATCTATGTGGAAACCTAAACACAAGAACCATTAAATACATGTACATTCTATATTTCTAAGTGACAATGCAATCAATTGGGTGCCACAATTACAGAAGATAAATTGTCGTGTTTACTGTTGAAGTTGAATACATAGTTAACATGGGAGTCAGTAAGGAGATGATATGGTTGAAAGACTTTTTGGAAGAGTTAAACTGATAACACGAAGATCTACTTCTCTTATCAACCAGATCTTTCCAGCCAACTAAATTAGGTAATAATGCAACATATCGCTGAGTTCATTTAAACCGTCGATATCAGGCTAAATGAGCAAAACACTATTGTTGGATGGTGCAGGTCCATCTCAAGTGCATCACCCAGTTAAAGCAAACATAATGTCATAATAACTAGGCATAAACCTTGTTACTATTATAACTAACTAAGGGAGACAAGAAGCTTACTTTGTTGCATCTGCAGCTGCAGCAGATTTAGATTCGCTTTCACCTGGACAATGTATAATTAAAAGAGTGAGTTGAATGGCAATCTGCAGTAAGAAATGAATGGTATTTATCTGCTACAAAAACGAATTAGCTTGGACGTAAAAATACTAACGGTTCTAGCAAATAAATATTAGTCAAGTAAATCACAGATTTTAGGTCATCCATACCACAGAAAAAGGAATAAAAAATGTTGTGCGTGCGTGTGTGTGTGAGAGGGGGGGGGGGGGGGGGGGGGGGATAGATTATGAAAAATCCAAAGTAGTGAGGGCAGAAAAATCGCAACAAATAATGATTTTAAAAACATAGTACTTAGGAAAATGAAGAAATGAATATCGTGAACACATAAAATGACTATGTTGTCCACTATGCAAAGCGGGTGAAGTACCCATCATGCTCTACCGTGTCCAGAGTTATTGCTTTCAGGCATAGCATCCCTTTCATTAGGAACCCAAACTAAAGTGATCAACAAGAAGCTTTGGAGAAACTACGCGGAGATTTGAAGTAGCTAATGTTTAAAAGGTAGCAAACAAGTTATAGTTTGAATATTTATAAGAAACCACGTATATTTTTTACAACAAACCAGGATTGCAATTTGCAAAAGCATAGAGGGTTAGTGCACTCAAAAACACTGCCTTGGGAACTAAAAATTCTACTCTATGTTTCCAATTAGTGACTTGCCAAAAAAATAGTTTAGTCTTCTAAAAAAAACTATCTAAACATCTATAAACTTTTTTAATATTTTTAAAACACTCAGACAAGTTTGTTCTGTTGGGACTCGTGCTCACAAAGACTTCCACCCTATTTCCTTCCTCTTTTGCCACCATCTTATTGATCTGTGTCATCCCTATTACCTTATGAATCTGTGGACTATTAAAACTATCCTCTAGCTATTATTTTACATACCCATCAAATTATGAACTATTATAATTATCCTATAATTATTATTCATTATTTTACATGATTCTTATCATAAGCTATTCTAGGATTGTATAAATACTATACATAATGGAATAAAATGCTCAACCAATCCTCTGTAATTCTTTTCAATATAAATATTCAAAAGATTCGCACTTTCATTGCTTGAATTTTGATAAGGTGATTTAACATGCTCTAACCATAAGTGACTCATCTAGTTAATCATGAATACAAGCATCTAAATTCTGAACACCTATTCCTGCATGACCTCAGTGAAAAGAATCACTATTAAGTTCTTAAAGACTGCATAGCAGTTCTTACTTACTTTCCTCGAAGTAGCTAACAGGTGGCAGATCAATAATGAGTTGATTTTAAAATTCAGCGTAGGCATGTTTGTATAGTACATGAGATGGAAGTCTGATTGTTTCTTCAAAAACTATTTTCCATAAAAAGATAAATGACTTCTAGAAACAAACTTTTAAGAATGATTTAACAACTTTTTATCATTAAACCTAAAAAAACGTCCAAAAAAAAGTAAATTGAGTGATATTTTCAACATAATTTTTCTTCTTTCTAGCGTTAATAATAAGTATTTGTGTAGAGTATGTCTTGGCCCCCCCAATCGGCCCAATAAATTACAACATCATGACATAAGCTCGATCTAACTCATTAACCCACTCTTTGTTACATGGCCAATTGGCAATACACTTATCAATCATTTTTGCTTGTGGTATAATCAAAAGGAAAACACTTTTGTTCATAAAATGGGAGAAGAAAATATTAAAAAAAAATGAAAAAACTTGATCATGAAACCAGTTGGTATTGCACTAAGTTGAAATGTTCCCATGAACAGTTATAAACTTCTAATCAAGAAAAATGTTTAGGTTACTTGGGCAACAATACTAATTAAAGCATGTATCATACTTCTCTCAATTTAACAGTTTGGCAAATATCATATGCCATCATTCAAAGATGCAAAAAACAGACTTGGAAAGTGTCATCATTTAATGTTCCTGCAGATTGTCGATAATTTTACTGCTTATGTTTGTGAGATAATAACTTCAGCAAGAGTAACAAAAAAACTAATACAAATAGATGCATATATCGGGAGCAAAGCACCCGTTGGAGAGTGCGTTTTACAATTTAATTAATGATAAAACATCAGCAGAATGCAATACAGCAAGCTAAGAATTTGTAATATATAATTCTTTCAACAGCTCTCATCATTATCAAGGTACATAAATATGAACCTATCACACATACCAGAAAGCTGGTCTCTTGCTCCCTGAAAAGAAAAAGCATTCCAAAAGGTGTTTATACAATCAATTTTAAAACATCAATCTTAACTGAAAGTTGAATCAAGAATATAGCATATGTCCATACCTGAGAATACATCTTCCTAGCTCCTTCCAATTGTGACATTTCTGCATCTAGTGTATTGACCAGCTCCAATACCTCCGGTGTACTAACAAACCGAACAAACCTGTAAAGAAACTAAATTGAATTATTTAGACTCTTCACTTTAGACTAATTCAAACGTTTATTAAAGGTAAAGATAAACAGTTTTGGAACAACAAGAAGGAAATGTTGAATTTATCTATAAACCTCTCGACAGTTCCTTTATTGAACCAGATGGTTGCATTTTTCCTTCTTCCAACTTCTAGATTGATCACATGAACATCATGAGAAGCCTGTTCTTCGGCGACCTTCAGATGGGTCAAAAATGGTTTCAAGAAACCGGATGCAAGTTTCTCAGTCTTGCCATCTGCTGAAACAAATAACTCACACCTGAAAGGATCAGCCAGCAAAAGGAAGTTAGACATAAATATATATATTTTTTTAATTTTAAATTGATTTTTAAGAAAAATTATTTTTTATTTTTATCCTGCGTTAAATATATATGCTTTCTATATGGAAAAGATTAACGAGAAACCCAAATTCCATTTTCAAGCGCCCAAAGTACCTTGTCCGTCTTGGGGAGAGCTGGAAAAACGCACAATCGAGAGGAACGTTGGAGTTCATCTTCTCTAGCCACTACTGGTAAATATCTCTCCAAAGCTGTCCTGTAATCTACGACCCACGAAGGCATGAACCATCTGTTAGATTTCCAAAACCCAGAACCCTCAAACCCTGCAACGATTCAAACACAGGATCACTTCAATTAAACATATTTAATTCCCTACAAAAGAAAACAAACTAGTACAGGAATCTATAGGCAGAAACCCACCGCATGAACCAGATATCATCCTAGATCTACAAAATAGAGACATTCCTAGATCTAACTTCCAGTTAAAAATTTAATACAAAAACTAAACGAACATACAATAAGTCGATTACCTAGCAACCGACTGAGAGGCCGCACCAAATCGCTGAAAGCCAACGATTACCATAAATCCATGCAATGCAGCGGGAAGGAATGCCATCGATGCTCCCCTAACAACCCATCTCTGTCGAAGCACGACACGGCACCCTATTTCCTGGCTTCACAAGCCGGATCAGTCCCAAGGAAAACCTAAAAGATGGAGAAGGAGAGGATCGGCCTCCAATGCATCAGTACCCTACCAGCCGTACTCCGGCGCCTTCGTCGCAACTACCCATCGAAATCCTATACCTTCACAATGGCATTGCTCCCCCTCCCTCTCTCTCGCATCAATTCTTCAAGGCGAAAGGTCTTCCGCTGATGAAGAGGCTCAGCAAAGGTAGCTTAGCTTCTGGCAGATGGTTCATGTGCTTCTTCTCTCTCTCTCTCTCTCTCAAATATAGAAGAGTAGATTGCAAGCAGCGACTTATGACTTATGAGTGGAGAATAGAAGACGGTAACGAGACGTCGGAGACATAAGAGGGATTTCAAAATTAAAAAATAATAATAAAAAAAAATTTATACTCCGCCACCACGCAAGCATTTTTGCGAACCTGCGAGACTTTCGTTTAAAATGACAGAAATACCCATGGATACTTAGTGTAATTAACCTCGGTGGCACCTTAATTAATTAGTTAACATCCGTCTTTACTGTATTGTAATTACGCTATATAATTAAGAATAAAGGTGTCATTATTTTATAATCGGAATCATCTTCTTCGAATAGGAATAAGGCTGCCATCACGTTCTGCTCGTTTTTAAAGGTTATGATTGTGGGTTTGCGACAGTTACTCATAATCACTCCAAATTAATTAACACTGACGTGTCTATTAACCCGAGAAATACGTCGCATAAAAAATTATTGGGGGTTTTACCTACGTACTAATTTCTTTCATGTTGTTTACATATTCAACATCTAAAATATTAATATTGCATGACTACCACTCATATAATAAATTTGAGTGCATGGAATGAAATATTTAAGTTTATAGGATGGTATGAATGATATAAATGAATCATAGGAGTGGTATTTTTGATATTAAAGTTGTATATGAATGATATGTATGTAATATTAATATTTTGAATATTAGATATGTAAATAGCATGAAATAAAATGATTTGGTTTGAGAAAGATTTATTAGTGAAGTAGTTTCTAGTAAAAAAATTAAAATAATGAGAAAAAATTATTCAATATGAAGTCTAGCTTTTTTATTTTTTGCTTTTAAAGCTATTTTTTCAATTATAATTTTTAAAATATTTTTTTTAAAAAAAAAATTTAAAAACAATATTTTAAAAAAAAATTTGAATAGGTTGCCTTTTAAATATATGTTATTTTTAACAAAGTAATTTTATCATAAAAAAATTTATCTAAATGATATTTCAAATGAAGCCTAAGATTTTTTTTTTCATAACTGCTTATTGAATTTTGGGGGAAGCTGAAAGATATATTACTTTGATTGAATTGCTTAGAATAATTGTTTCCAATCCATAATTGGCATGGCTACGTATAAAATTTGTTAGGGAAGAAAATGCAGGCTGTCATTGGCTTAAATCAAAGTGAGGGAAAGGAAGTTTATGGGATTTAAAGTGGTTGATAATGCTAGTAGGGGTGTCAATTTCGGGTCACGGGTCGGGTTTGGGTCGAACCCGGAACTGATCCGGGTTCAAACGGGTCGACCCTAACCCGACCCGGGAAGACAAACGGGTCGGAAATCCGAACCCAACCCAGCGGGTTGTCGGGTTGACCCGACCCGACCCGGTTTTGGGTTCTGCCAGCAACGGAACGGCAGCGGGCGGACGTGAGCAGGGGCAGCAGGCAGGGGACGTGAGCAGGGGCAGCAGGCGCGGGCAGCGCGGGCTGGTGAAGCGGGCAGCGCTAAATTTTTGGGTTCGCGAGCAGCGGATTCGAAATTTTTTAAATTAAACGGGTTTGCGGGTTGACCCGACAACCCGTCCGGTCAACCTGAACCCAACACGTTTTTCAAACGGGTCAATTTCTGGAACCCGAACCCGGCCTGTTTTGAAATCGGGTCGGGTCCAACCCGGATTTTTCGGGTCTAGTCCGGGTCGGGTTTTCGTGTCGTGTCAAATATTGACAGCCCTAAATGCTAGTGAGAAGATCATATGGATCATAAAGAGGCATAATGTAGCTCAAGATAGACAAAGAAAGTATTATGATCTAAAGCATAGAGTTATTGAATTTAAAGTTCGAGATTAATTTTTCTGAAAGTAAGCCCAATAGAATAAATAAGAAGATTTGCTAAAGATAATAAGTAAAGTCCCAGATACATAAAACCTTTTAATCTTATTGAAAAAATTAGGAGATATGCTTATAGACTTGTATTAGTACTAAGTAAATGGGTTTTTAATATTGAGCAACGAATTTTTAAAAAATGAAGTTGAAGTTTAGGCTAATTTGACTTATAAAAACAACTTAGACGCATTATGGCATATGATGTGAAACAGTTAAAGAATAAATTAATCCCTATAGTTAAGATGCACTGAAAGCACACGCCAGAGAGAGATGGGAAATGAAGCATAAATAAGGCAACTATATCCAAATTCGTTCTAAGTGATTGTTCATGTGTAAAAGTCGGGGAAGACATTTTTCTATAATGAGGGAAGGATGTTATGTCTTTTGCTACAAAACTTATAAGAATTTCATAACCTTTATGTGCATGTTTAATTCAAAGTTGTTATAAATTTAAATAAAATTTGAAGTCTATAGTTGAAGGAATGCACTATGTCGAGGAGGCGTTATGAGTGCTACGGCGCTAATTTGGATTGCGTTGCAGCACTTAGCTCTTTGTTTGGAGAAAAAGAAAATACCAAGCATAGATGTTGTTGTGTTGCAAAATATTGAGTGTTTTGACACTAAGCTCTTTATCTAGGAGTATTTGGAATATTTAGTAGAATGTTGAGGCGCTACAAATTGGAGTGTCACGTTACTAGACACCAAAATGAATTTTTATATAAATATCCAACGTCATTTTCATTTGACCATTGCCTTACCTTAGGTGGCAAAGAAGAGATGAGAGGATAGAAGGAAGAGGGATAAATAAGAGAGGGAAATTCAAATGCCAAAGAATGAAGTTCATCCATCGGATTTGTTAGGGAAATTGTCAAGACTAGGTAGGCTCTCAATACAATATTTTTGTTTTCAATTCTTTTGTTTTTATGAAAAGTTAGGGGATAAAATATGATTTTAATAAGTTTGATAAACTTTTCACAGTGTGATTTTTTATATATTATAAAATTTTTCATTCTTATAATTTTAACTGTAAGAAATCAAAATTTTGATAATTAATTTTATATGTATGAATTTCTAAGTATTTTATGTTAAATGTGACCTTTTTTTTACATTGGCTACAGTTTATCATAGGTCATAAAATGATGTTCTAAATATTTCATATGAATTGTTTTTCAATGGCAATTATTAATTGTGTCTGCAAATTCTACTTTTGCTAGTCCTTAAAATGAGATACATGTGATAATTTATATATATTCATGTTTAATGTTGATTATAAATGTTAAATATGTTGATGTATGTATGTGCATATATATCATGTTATGGCAAAAATTCTAATTCGGGTGATGTTAAAATGCATTACAAGTTCTACTCTATGGGCCCTACCAATATTTTGTTTTGCTCTATATTATTTTTAGCCCCTTCTACCTTGTGAGATGTGGGAGGTTCAAAGCAATTATAAATGCAAGTAGAGTTTTAAGCGAATTAAACAAGTCTTTGTCATCTATCGTGTCCAAATGGTTTATCTTGGGAGGCGTAAGTGGAAGTGGAGTTATTATAGTATTATCGAAATATGTGCATATCATAAATCATATGTTGCAATGTTGCATGCTCCATTAAATAAAATAAGTAAAACTATAAATGATATTTTGTTAACAAGTACTTTCTTCAAGTACAACAATATTCTACTAGCAAGTATATTCTAACACCCATGTGAAAATACAAATAAAAGTATATATTAATGTTTTTGATGTTCAAGTTTAAGTAGTAAATTCTAGAATAATATTTCTGATACATATTCAAGTTTAAAGCCAAGCCAATCAAATATAAAATCTGATAAATAACTACAACTCTAGCTAAGTCTATTCCCTTTGAAGTTCAAAAATTAGAGGATTCACAATCTTTTGAGTGGATTTTAATATTTTCATGATCCAAAAGTTGAATGAAAAATAAAAATAGCATATAGAGCTAGGGTCATTAGGGGTGTAAGTGGAAAGTGGTAGCTTGAACTCGACTTTATAATAAGCTCGCAAGTCAAATTTATTGAATTGCGAGCACAAACCTAAGCTAAGATTACATCTAACATAATATGCGAGATCTAGTTTGGCTGGATGCGTCTAAGCTTATTTTCTCGTGAGTCGGCTTGATTAAATCATTTCTCCCCCCACTATATTAAGTTAAATTCCTATCTCCCGCAAGGCTCACAAGCTCCACTTCTCTAATTGTCATTATTCCTATGATCAATGTCTTTCCAATGAGCTCCCATCACAACTTCCTTGTTGTAGCTAGACATTGATGTATTCTTTAGCGAGTTCTTGTCACGACTTCCCCGCCATCTCATCATGGTTGCCTTTACCAACAAGCACTCACCACAACTTCCTCATCATTGATGCCTCTCTAGCCAACTCCAATCGTGACTTCCTTTGTCAATTCATTCTCCAATGGGCTCCGGTTACAACTTCCTCACTTCATTATCATTGATTGTTTAAGACTTTTGCAAAGAACTTGAGCTCATGATTCGAGTTCAAGCCTTCAATTCATACGATGAACTAAACTTAAGCTCGAGTTTAGGCTCACCATTTGATACTCAAGTCAAGCTCTAGTGAGCTATGATTCAAGTTAGCCTCAATTCATTTACAATCCTAGTGTGCATTCAAACAATTTGAATGCTTAGATTTATGAATCAGTTAAACCAATTATTTTAAATACAAAACTTGTTTCCTAGCCAAACTAAACCAAATCAAATTTTAGCGAGGTTAGTTTAGTTTAATTACTGTAGAACCCTTTGGGTTCTTGAGAGGAACCTTTCGGTTCTTGAAACAGAGTAGAAAGAAGGAAATAAAGATTTGTATTTCGTATGTCTATTACAGAGGAGGTAACAGCGCATATATAGACAAGCTTAGAAAGAAGAAATTGCTAGCTGCCCAATGATACAATGCCAGCTCATTATCAATATTAATTAATTACATTTGGTTTATTTCCTAATATTCCCCCGCAAACTAATGGGTTATGGATAACCGTTAGTTTGAGCCTGAGAGCTTGGAAACGCGGTGTAGATAAGGACTTGGTGAAAATATCGGTGGTTTGATCAATAGTGTTGATAGGTAGAATCTGAATGTCGTGGTGTAGAATGTGATCTCAGATAAATTTTTGATCTATCTCTATGTGTTTCGTCCTAGCATGGAACACCGGGTTGTTTGCGAGGGCGATTGCCGACATATTATCACAAAATATGTCAGTCGGAGTAGTCTGAGTTACACCAAATTCATCCAGAATTTTGCGGAGCCAGATGACGTCAGCTGTAAGTGCGGCGAGTGCTCGATATTCCGACTTTGTGGATGAGCGTGCAACTGTGTGTTGCTTCTTTACCGTCCAAGAGATCAAGTTTTCACCTAAAAAGGAGCAGAACCCGGTGGTAGACTTACGAGTCATTGGATCTTCGGCCCAATCGGCATCTGAAAAGGAGGTGAGTTGGAGATTAGATTTTGAAATAGGTAAACCAAATTCTAACGTACCTTTGATGTAACGAAGAAGCCATTTGAGGAGAAAGACGTGTTGCGGTAAAGGATTTTGCATGTGTTGGGATAAGGTATTGACGTTGTAGGCGATATCGGGACGAGTAATTGTTATGTATTGTAAAGATCCCGTGAGCTTACCGGTAATCAGAATATCGTCGACATAAATAAGTAAAAATATTTGAGACGTAGCTTGATTGAGTATGAACAAAGAAGGATCAGATTTATTGTTTATAAAGCCAAGAAGAAGAAGTTGTTCCATGAAAGTGTTATACCATTGGCGCGGAGCTTGTTTGAGGCCATATAGAGTTTTATGTAGCTGACACACGTAGTCCGGATGCGTTGGGTCCTCGAAGCCACGGGGTTGTTTCATGTGGACGGTTTCTTGGAGTTGTCCATGCAAGAAGGCGTTTGCTACGTCGAGCTGCTGTACCTGCCAGTCATTGTGTATAGCAATAGCAAGTAATATGCGGATAGTATGTAATTTAGCAATGGTACTAAACGTTTCAGTATAATCTGTGCCAAATTCTTGGTTATTGCCTAAAGCTACTAAACGAGCATTGTATTTGGCGATTGATCCGTCGGCGTGATGCTTGGTGCGATAGGTCCATTTACATCCCAGTACACATGAATCTGGTGGAGGAACGAGCGTCCACGTACCCTATTTTTGCAGGGCAAGAAATTCTTCCTCCATTTCTTTGCGCCATTCAATCTTTTTGACTGCATCGGTGTAACAAGAGGGATCAGGAGTCGATTCTTGAGACTGGTTCTTATGAAAAAGATTGAACTGAACTTTTGGTTTTGATGTTTTGCTGCGGGTCACCATTGAATGCTGATTCATAGGGAGAGCAGACTCGGTAACAGGATTGCGGCTGGGACTGGGAGAGCTGTTAGAAGCAATGTCAGGTTGGGGCAGTTCTGGATATGCACGGATAATCGGTGAAGGTTGCTGCTTGGCTGGTTGATTTTGTTGCGGTTGTTGATGCACAGAATGAGGGATAAGCAGAGCTGGTGGAGTTGGGTTGGTATTCTGAGAGGATGCGCTAGAAGGAACCGAGAAAGGGAAGTGTTGTTCATCAAACGTTAAATGCCGAGAAATAGTGACTTTGGAAGTGGAAATTTCCAAACACTTGTAGCCTTTATATTTATCAGAATAACCTATGATTCTATGAACACACATGACTTGGTTTTGGGTTGGAATTTATGGCGATCATGAGGTGGTATTAAAGGAAAACACGCGCAACCAAAAGTACGTAAATGAGTATATTGCGGTTTGATTTTGTAGAGTATTTCGAAAGGCGATGTGTTCTGAGTAGTGGGAGAAGGCATCTGGTTAATTAAGTATACTGAAGTTAGGACGGCGTCGGGCCAATAAAGGTAAGGGACGTTAGCTGTGGACAGCAACGATTTTGAGGTTTCGATTATATGTCGGTGCTTTCGCTCGGCAACACCGTTTTATAAACAGTAAAACTGATTATATGCCATTGATGCCCGGAAGGAACGAGCTGACTGATACCATGTAGAACCCTTTGGGTTCTTGAGAGGAACCTTTCGGTTCTTGAAATATAGTAGAAAGAAGGAAATAAAGATTTGTTTTTCGTATGCCTATTACAGAGGAGGTAACAGCCTATATATAGACAAGCTTAAAAAGAAGAAATAGCTAGCTGCCCAATGATACAATGCCAGCTCATTATCAATATTAATTAGTTACATTTGGTTTATTTCCTAATAATTACAACTAAATCAAAATGCTATTAATTTAACAATGATCCTAATTAAATACTTAAATAATATGTATTAAGAAAAATACAAAATATTTTTTTTATTAAAATCTAAAATTTTATCAAGCGGAATAAATAATATGCTCTTTAATCTTTTTATTATTTATTTATTTACTATCATAATATTATTTGATTTATATTTAAGAAAAACCGAACCAGCATCACAACGAAGTTAAAATTGTGACCAATAATCAAATTGAAAATCTAACAACCGAACAAAATCAGCTAAATAAGATGGATTTTATTCGAATTTTAATATTACTAAAATAAAGCACACCCCCATATATTACATGTAAATGTACAATAACACCCCTGTAAAAAAAATTATTACACGACATTCCATCGCAATGCCAGCAGCAACAAAAAGCCACGACAGAGGCTGACATGCCTCTCCGTGATCCATATATAGTGGAAAATAAAATTAATTAGAAAGAAAATTAAACATTAGGTGGCAACTACCACGATAATCGTCTGTTTAAGCTTAATAATAATAATAATTAAAAAAAGTGAAAGATATGGCTCAACCTAAAAAATAAAAATAAAAGTCTTATTACATAGGCGCACATGACATTTGCATAATTAACGCAACAATCAGAGCGCAAAGATGTCCGGAGCAATCTTCGCACGTGCCGCCACTCACGTATTTAAATCATCGCACGTGTCTCCTTGTTCTATTATAAATTTCAATGGGGTCGGCAGAATAAAAATGGGATTTTTGGACGCAGTTAAAATTTGTTGGTTGAAAATTGAAATAACTTAAGGGGTTGTTTGATTTGCAATAAAGTGAATGTTAAGTAAAGCAAATATATGGGTATTAATTTTGTTGCTATTTGGTTTGACATGAGTAAGGTGAAACAAAATCCCAATGTATTCGGAATTATCCGATATAGTTTATTTAGCGGGTAAAGTAAAACTGCCCAAATTTGAGCGAAAAAAAAAAGAATTCACGAGACGTGGGTGAGAGAAAGACATCCGTTTCATGCAAGTAAGATAGTAAGATATCGTTTCTTCCTCCAAGTTCAGAGCTCAAGTTGCTTGGCGTGAGGTATAGTTTTGTTTGAGTCGCTTCTTCAGTAGCTCATTGTTGTTCGACTTCTCCCCTTCAACGACGATGTTCCCTTTCGTCTATGGGAGTTTGCACGTTGTGAAGGTAGCTATCTTTCTCCCATTCACACGCTTCTTCGGCCAAATCCTGTCATTCGAAAACATTGTTGTGAATTGGATAATCAACTTCTATTTGTATGTGTCGGGGATATGATTATTGTCACTGTTAAGAAGGGAAAGCCTAATAAAGAAAGAAGATCATGCCTGCTATTTAATTTGAAGTTCATGAGTATATAGTGGAAATATTTCTAAACCATCCTACTTGATGTTATGAATAAGATGAAGTCTCATATATTTCTATATTAATGCATTATAGTAATGAGTAAAGTGCTCATGAAAGACTCAAAATAGTTTACTTTTGAAGAGTGCCACATAATCTTTTTTTATAAGAATTATCATATAATTGTTGCTTCTAAGTTGTTGCTAAAAAACTTCAAGATATTTTGAAGAGAATTCATATTTTGGAAAATAGACTTTGAAGGAAAATTTTGATATAAGAATTGAGATAATTGTCCTTTCATCATTTCGGATTGTTCCTAATGATTTGGTGTGATATGATTATTTTGTGCATAGATTATTGGCCACTTCACAGAACTATAAATGTCATGCTGACGTATTGAGGAGGGTGACACGTTGTTGGCCTAAAGAATGACAACTCATAGTCTAAAGCAAAGCACTGCGATATTGGAGCCGCCAGCTTCAAAATTAGCCATGAAGGACATCAAATTGAAGTCGGATCCTAAGAATGTTTTGTTAAAATGTTGGAAAAGTCCCAGTAAAAAAAAAAAACCTAAATGAAGCCGACAAAGATTGAATGACGAAATGCATGAATGCTAATGAGTTAAAATAAACAACTAGGAAGGAGACAACTAGAAGTCAACTCCTCTGGATGACATTAATAGATGTCAATAAAATCATAGTTGTTGAGAAGACTTGAAATAAGAAAGTGAATGAAAATAGATGTTGTCTAAGGCGTCTCATACATGTCGGATTGATGACTAGAGACTCATCATCACTCATCAACAAGGCAATGAGAGGGTCGTTGGTAGGGCAATAAGAGAATCATTGACCATAACACCAAGAGGACATCAAAAGGGTGACAATACAAAATTCACATGGGATACAAGTAGGAGTTGATTGATCCTATGGGTTTATAAGGTGGAAGTTGTCATCTAAGAAATTCATTAGTAATGAATAGTTGGGCCAAAGTTTCAAAGCCCATATTTTGAAAGATTAGGGTATGTACAATAGTTAGCTAGCCTACTCATAGACTCAAGCTCGAGCTCAAGATCAAATCAAGCTAAAATAGTAAGCTCGAGCTTTGCTCGGACATCTAATGGAAAGCTCAAGCTTGATTCATTTGCTTGAGGTCACAATGAAATTAAAATGGAAGTTTGTTGGAGAAGTGTTGACGATGTTGAGAAAGTCAAGAGTCATGATGAGGCTTGCTTGAAAAGGCATTTATGGGGATAGTGGCATTTGAATATGAAGAAGCAGATGTTATTTACATACAATGATGTTTGAGGAAGAAGTAAAAGAGGAATCTACGGTGGCAATAGCATGTTTAACAAAAAATAAAAGGAAGTCGATTCAACATTATTAGATGAGAAAAATGGGATTCATCCCTAGTGATTTTGCCTCTTAAATTGAGCGATGAGAAGCCCTCATGCGATTTAGCCAAGTTTGTAAATTAGTTAATGTAAAAAGTGGAGAAATCATATTTGATCAAACTAGCTCTCGAGCTAATGACCCGAGTCTTCTTAAGTTCGAGTTTGAGCTTGAATATCATATGAGTTCAAGTTCAAGTTCAAGCTCATGGCCAAATAAGCTAAACATATGAGCTTGTTAATGAGTTGAGTTCACTTGCACGTCTAGGACCAACTCATCAAAATGGCTTGAAACTATATGGACTAATAATGAATGACTAAAAAAACAATGTTAATAACAAAAATGAAGGTTAAGAAAGAAGATGAT
Source organism: Dendrobium officinale (assembly GCA_019514585.1). Lineage (NCBI taxonomy): Eukaryota > Viridiplantae > Streptophyta > Magnoliopsida > Asparagales > Orchidaceae > Dendrobium > Dendrobium officinale. The sequence goes on from CM033697.1 coordinate 6,859,373, forward strand.
ATATATTACGAGAACTACAGTGTTGAAGATTTTCTAATAAAGACAGAGTTAGAAAAAGGCTCTAAATGGCATCCCTTATGAGGTCAATGAAGAGGGAAGCAATTTTGAAGCTTGGGATACTTTATATAATGACCCTCACAAAAATAGTGGAGTTAAAGTATTGCGGGTAAGAAAAACCGACTTAAGGAAGATTAAGAGTAAAATGAAGAGGTACACACAAAAGTGTACATCCAAAGCCTGGGAGATCTGGCAATCAATTAAGAGATATTAAGTTCGAAGTTTACATAGATGATATTTATGTGAGAATATCTTAATTGTCTCAAATATCCGGGAAAAAAAAAACACAATCATCCAAATTACTTAAAATACCAAATAGAAGTTTGATTCTTCCTCTCATAACATTCTAATCAAGCCACTCACATAACCAAAACAAATCTAAATCTTTATAACAATTGGCCACAGACCTTATAAGCAGACACAAATACTAAGAAACCATGAAGCAGTACAATACTTTCACCACCGACACCTTTCAGTTGCGCTGCCCCGCCGCCACCGGATACCGATCAACGCAATCATTCCACGGGCTCCTCGTCGGCTTCTTAACCCGCCGCATAGCCCGCCACACAGCACTGTTACACTTAAATCCCGATCCGAACGCCAACTGCCAAACCCTGTCGCCTCGCTTCACTCTCCCCTTAGCCTCGAGGTAAGCCAGCTCGTACCAAATGCTGCTGCTCGATGTGTTGCCGAAGCGATGCAGAGTGCTTCTGGACGCTTCCATGTCTGTTTCCTTCAAGCAGAGGTTCTTCTCGAGCTCGTCGAGGACTGATTTGCTAGCCGCGTGGACGCATAGGTGTTCGAAGGCGAGGCGGTAGTTTGGGATGTACGGTTTGGTGATGCCGGAATCTTGGTCGGATGCTTCACCGGCGGCTGCGGCGCCGGAGGGGTTGGTGGTGGCGGAGGTGTTGCGGAAGAGTTGGCGGTAGAGGAGTGTGGCGAAGAAGATGAGTTGTTCGGAGAAGGGGAGGACGAGCGGGCCGAGCGTTGTGATGTTGGTTTTGAGGGCGTGGCCGCCGACTTCCATTAAGTCGCGGCTTATGGATAGGCCTTTGATGCGTTGGTCGTCTTCTTCTTGGTATACGCACCTGTAAGGATTATTAAGGCCGATGAGAATACTGATTTTGTTCATAAGTTGCTGTTCGGTATCAAATTATTATGAAAAAAAATTATATAAAATTATAAATTGCTGAAAGTATAAATTCTTGAATTAGTATTAGTTAAATCCCATGAACAATGGGATTTAATAAAGCTTAAATTAGATTTATTAAAATAGCAGAATTTAATATTAATTCTGCCTAAATCCTGCATAAAATTAGATAAAAAAGAGATGGAAAAAATGTCAATATTTGCTGATGCAAATTATATCATAATAATTTTTTAATTATTAAATATATTTTGAGATTAATTATATAGATAAATTATTTATTGCACTAATCTCAAAATATATTCAAGAGTAATTTAATTCATTTTAATAAATTAGTATGAGAATATTATGACACAATTAAAAAAAAAACTCTTAAATTCACAATTTTGATCCTTAAAATAATAACTAAAACAAAATGTTATTTTTATGGAACAACCAAATATGGGTATAAGTGAGTCAAACTGACTTATGAGCCTGCTCAGGCTCGGCTCGAAAAATGATTTGTGAGGTGAGCTCGATGAACTAACAAGCCAAGCTTGAGCCAACACATACTCAACTCTTTACCTTGCGAGCAAGGTCGTTTGAAAAAATATTAATACATATATACTTAAAATATATTAGCATTCAAAAAATATTTGAAAGTTATATTGATTTCTTTATATTAAATTAGTCTTTATTATTTTTTTTGAATAATTTCTCATTATTTTTATCATTTTATTATAATAATTATCTAAAACATGATCATTTTTTCTCTTTCAAAATAAACGAGCCGACTTGTGAGCCAGCTCGTAGGGCTTACTTGAACTCAATTAATTAATGAAATTCACACTCGAACTAAGGAAAAATTATTAGATGTGGAGTGTGCACCGTCCGCACAAATATGAGTACCTAGCGGTACCAAATGGTACTGAATGCCGGTACCTAACGCAGAATAAGACTTGTGCGGACGGTTCTCCCCGTCCGCACTCCGCACCTAATAATCTCTCCCAACTAAGAGTGACACGGGCTAAGCCCCACTTGTTTACACCGCTAAATCAAACTTATAAAAGACTTAAAATTATGAGAACTAAATAAGTTACCTGAAGCTGCGATCATCACTCCCCTTATGCGTCCGCACAATATGCTCGAGCCTATACTTTGCCCGTCGGAAATCCCTCCTCCTGTTCGAAAGCAGAACAGCCGAACAACCCATCCGGAAAAAGCAATTCGGAATCAACATACTCCGACTCTTCCCCGCATACCAAGTAAAGCTCACCGCCTCCGTGCTCACGACGACCGCATAATTATTCCCGTTCGCCTGCAACATATCCCGCGCCAAATCAAGCGCGATGATCCCCGCACTACACCCCATTCCGCCGAGGTTGTAGCTGAGTATGTTTCCCCGCATCTTGTAATGATTGACGATCATGGCGGAGAGAGACGGCGTGGGATTAAAGAGGCTGCAATTGACGACGAGGACTCCGACATCTTTGGGGCGGACTCGGCATTTCTCGAACAGTTCGTCGAGGGCGCCGAACATGACGGTGGCGGTCTCCGAGCGGCCTTCTTTCATGGTGGCGCAGTTGCCGGTGGAGAAGATGGAGCGGGGGACGTAGGTCTCGTCGCCAATGCCGGAGGATTTCAGGATTCGGCGTTGAAAGGAGAGAGTGTCTTCGTCGAATTTGCCGGAGGAGCGGGCAAGTTCGATTAGTTCGTCGTTCGATACCTGTGTAAGGATTTCATTAACGGTTAATTACAATTGGGGATTAGTGGAATGGATTAAACTCATATAATTAATCATATTTAGCTTAAAACATTCGTGACGATTAAATAATCTTAAATAAATTTATCCTTTAAATAGGGAAAAAAAATTGTGTTCTGAGATTAAAATTTATTTGAAAATTAGTATTATATATAAATAATTAATAATACATTAATTTTAAAATAATTCAATGACTTTCAATCAAATCCTAATATAACGTGTATTAGAATATTCTATTGTAAATTTTTTTAATGTATTTAAATTGTATTTGAGAAAAATGAGCATTAATATAAATATTATTGAATTTATTCTAAAATGGGAGATTTACATACATACCACCTTATATTACTCTATTTACATATTTAACTCTTAAAACTTTAATATTACATACATACCACCCATAGTTTATTTTCATATCAAATATGAGTGGTAAAAATGAAATATATGAGTGATAGGAAAGAAATTTAAGTGGTATATTTGATATTAAAATAATATAGAGTGGTATGCATGTAATATTAAAGTTTTGAGTGTTAGATATGTAAATAGAATGTTATAAAGTGGTATGTATCTAAATTTCCCTAAAATATATGTAATATAAAGATAAACTTTAAAAAATTAACATTAATTTTCAACTAAATTAAGGCTCTTTTAGGGATAATTTTCTTAATGTTTTCTGAAATAATTTTTTCATATAAAAAAATCTTGAAAACAATATACACATAGTGACAAAAAACTACCCCAAATAAATATTATAACTTAATTTGAGATAATTTTCCTTATTACTTTGTAAAAATGTTATAGAGAAAATATATTTTTAATGTTTTTATAAAAAATAACTTTATAGTAAAATTAAAAAAGATTTTCAAAGTAATTAATAAATAGTTATCAAATAAATAAAAATAATGATTATAATTTAAAATATCAAAAAAATAAAATAAAATAAAAAAGCTATCTCAATCAAAGCCTAGTTTATCCTCATCCAACTACTCTCCCAAATAAAATATTATGTAGGAGTGTTAAGAAGAATTGGTCAATTATAATGAAGAATTTGACTGTGTAATTAGTGAATTGCTCTTTGGTTATTATTCAGTAATGATTCAATTTCAGAAAGAGTGGATGGGGTTTAAGTGACAGTTTAAGTACTTGCAGACAAGCTTAGTGCAACCCTAATTACTAATTAGAGCTCTCATTTGTGATTTGACTTGGCTGTTGTTAATCAACTAAATATAATTCAAATCATTAATCATTAATAGAGAAAATATTCCTAGAATTTCATATAAATTTAACCAATTAATAGGAAAGTTACGCCAATGTTATCATAGATTTCATAATAATTGTTTTTTTTTTTCTAAATACTAATATCTTCAATATCACTTAAAGATGCATATTATATTTATATAATTAAGTTGTATGGTTTAGTTCCAACGCAACTTAAAAAATGGAGTCTTGCATGGGCTCTGTTTGGGATAGTCTCTATCCACTATTTTCTCGTTGTTTCCAAACAAATTTTGTATTCGAAAGTTGCTTCGAAAAACAGTACGTTATTATCCCAAATGAAGTTTTTAGACTTCGTTTGGTACGGCTTTTTTACTGCTTCTTTGAGCAGCTTTTCAGTACAAAAATCACTTGAAAGCTGTTTTTTTAGCAGTAAGAAAGTCATCCCAAATGAAACCTTAGATAAAGCTTGGGATAACTTTTGACCACTATTTTTTCATTTAAAAAAAATAAAAATTTTGTACTTAAAAATTATTTTAAAAAATAGTAAAAAAAACATCTCAAATGAAGTCTTAATCTTTCTGCAATATTAAAGAATCAGTTGTACCAATTCCATCTAACAAAAGTATCCAGTCTGCAGCTTTATTCCCAAACGCCATTCTCATGAGTTAGTTCAACTAACTTCCTAACTCTTCTTGTATATATTACTAATCCTTTTTTAAGTAGGTTATTATGTTAATTACTCCTGCAATCGATCAGCAAATTGCAATATAAAAACGAATTTAACATATAATTAATATTTCAGTGCCCAATACAAGAAAGAAACCAAAAGCCCAATCTCTATCTATTTATGCAAATTTTTTTATTTTTCTTATTTTATATCAAGAACTATATGTACTTCTATTTATAAACTAAAATATGAGGTTTGCAAATTAACCCCTCCAAATATGTAAATTTATACATTATTTTTTAAAATTTTGATATTAATTATATACTATCCTAATATATTAACTAAAACAAAATATCCAATCATGGTTGGTTAGTACTAAAGTTAAGAAAATAATTTTCAAATGTTTAGAGAAATAATTATATATTCTTCAAAATCATTGTAGGTTTGGTAAGTACAACTACACAAACAAAGCCAAATTAGCATTGAACGACTTATTTTTTTCCTATTAGAAAAATTGACAAAAATGACGGGTCTAAGTAAGATAAGATCTTGATCTATTGATTGTGCTCAGGCTACGTTTGGAATGACTTTCTTACTATTTCTTATGAGCTTTTTAGCATAAAAAATTGCTTTAAGAAGCAGTAAGAAAGCCGTCCCAAATTAGTCCTTAATCGTTGATTAATTTATTCAATTAAAACTAATAATTATTAGAAAATATTTAGGTCAAAATGTATTTTGATCGATAGATTTAAAAAATTATTCAATTAATTTTCTTGTAGGTGTATCACATAAATAAATAATTAAAAATTGATTTGTACTCCTTTAAAGTAATTTAATAATTTTTAGATTTATCATAATTATTTTCTATTAAATAATATCACTAAATTTTTATTAAAAAAAATTATGTTCATCTATTTTGATAAAATTTTGAATAGGATAGGTTTTGAAAATTTTGATTTTACTTTGAACATAATATTAATATATGATAATTTGTATTATATTTTTATTAAAATAAATTTATTCTAATAAAAAACTATATTAGATTATCCTAATCAGATATTTTTTAAAATTTTATCTATATCTGTTGGTTGATTGAATACCATATTAGATATAACACATTGATTGAACTCATAAAAAATCTCATAAATTTATCCAATTTATTTGCCCATGCATCTTAAATTTGCAAACAAAAAATTAATATAATTCCATAATTTTTTTAAAATCACATAAGACAAGAAATATCAGATCCAATATTTGATGCGGCTTCAAACTTGTTTAGCTTTTTCATGAGAATATCACAAAAGTTGTTTCATGTTACATCATTTCTATTTTAGTACCCAAAACATCACTTTTGTAACCAATTCATATATATATATATATATATATATATATATATATATATATATATATATATATATATATATATATATATATATATATATATATATTATATATATTCTTAAAAAAAACTACAAATAAAAAAAAAAACATTTATATATTTTATATTAAAACTAAGAAAAAGAGAAGAAGAAAACTGACCTTGAGCTCATCCGACGGCCGAAAACACGCGAAATCCACGAGATAAATCGGTCTGGGCCGCGACATGAAATAAACCGAAATAGTGAAAACCAGTACAGCAAAGAAGGCCAGCACAGTAGCCAAATCATAACTAGCTTCTTCCCACACCTTCCTCCACAGCTCTTCTCTGCTCAAACTCCCCACCTCAGCACTGAACACCACAACTAGCACCGGTATCGTCGCCAGGTATATTCCATGGCTTATAAGATAATGGTACCCAAGCTTCACGTACTTGAGATTCACAGACTGGAGAAAATCCGGAAGCCGGCGGCGAACCCGAACGACGAAGGTCGGCGATCCGGCGTCCGGTCCGGAGGACTCCACGCCGCGGTTGACGATCTCGGTGGAGAGGAAAGTGTGCTCGCCGGTGGCGGCCATGGTTGTGTTGGTCGGTTTGGGAGGGAGGGAGAGAGGGAGGGAGAGGCGAGATGAGTTTATAGGGAAGGAAGAAAGGTGGGTAGAGAAAGGGGATAGTTAATGTACGCAACAAACTTGGAAGGTTGTAGTTGGAACTGCTTTGAATGCTATAGTGGTGTTATGAATGAGAGAGGATGGGGGGTGGGGGTGGGCAGTTAAATTAATATTTAAGATGGCAATGGGAGGATAATATTTTGTAGAAAGAAATTTTTTTTTTTTTCATATTGTATATGATTTTATGTTTATTTGAATAAAGTTTTATTACTGATGAGAATTTATTTATCTATTTATATAGTATTTATGTTTGACAAGCTATGTGTTGTTGTCATCTTGGTGTGGCAATAAGTGTAGATATCTATAATGGTGAATGCTGATGGAGATATTATTATGTGTGCAGTTTGGACTCAGAGATTGAACCGTTCAGTTGTGTGATTGTAAACAGTAAAAGAATAGTTAATGTTCACAGTCACAAAATCAAATGATTCGATCTCTGGGCCGGACTCCACACGTAATAATCTCTTATGTTGATGAGAACTTTAAAGTCGAAGGAACTGAACCAAAATAAATTTTATCGGTGATAAATATTGTGATAATATAGATCCTGCTTGGGTGAACTTTTGATTGCTTTATTTTTTAAATAATAATCATAATTTTATTTGGTTAATATTTTTTATTTTCTCCTCACTATTTCAAAAAAAAAAATAGAAAGCTGTTCTTTATAATGATAATAATAAATTCATAATCAACTTTATAAAACGCTGCAGCCATAAAAAAAAAATGTTGTGTAAATTGTTTATGCATTGCATTTTTTTACCCTCAAATTTGCCCTCACTGTTGATTAAAATTTGTTTCATTGATTAGTGCTAATAAATAAGCGGTATTTCAGCTTCTATTTGAATCCATACACCTAAATGCCAGCTAACACCAAAAGACAAAAAAAACAAAAAACTCCTAACAGAGCTAAATAATAATTAATGACTATTAAACTCACTACAAGTGATTAAAAACCATTAACAAACAAAGACTACAAATGTCAATGGTAGAAAGCAGGTGATGGAGCTCATCCAAGAACAAGAACAAGTATTTCTTTTTAGTAGCGCTATCATCTTTGTTTTAGGTTCTGTTTTGAGTGATTTTTTTGTTGCTTTTTAAAACAGATTTTTAGTAAAAAAAATTCTTAAATTAGAATTTTTTTTAGTAAAAAGTTGCTTTATAATAGAAAGTTGATTTATAAAATAATAAGAAAGTTAATCAAAACAAAACTTTAGTGTGGAATGGTCAAAGCATAAGGCTTCGTTTGAGATAATTTTCTTGATGTTTTCTAAAGCAGCTTTTTAGTACAAAAAATTTTTGTGCGAAAAAATTGTATTAGAAAACAGAAAAAAAACTATCATAATGAAAGTGTTATATATATATTTTTTTATGAAACTGTTGTCATAATGAAAGTATTACATAATCCCTGTATGATTACATACAATGTGTATTTAGACTTTATTATGAAAAGTATCATAATTAATGCATAATTCTTCATATAATAAGTAATCATCAATAATATCTATATTATTTTAAAAAGGGGCTTCTGATTTTTTTCATTTTTACTAATTAAGAATATATTCTCATGTTTAAAATTGAAATAATAAATCATGATTATATTATTACAAATGAAATTTAAAATAAAAGTTGCATAGAAAATTTTATTTTTCAGTTGAAATTAATATAATTTTTACAGCTGCTCACTTTGAATAGTCATATGTCAATTAGGTTTTGTTTGGGATGATTTTCTTATTAGTTCTTAAAGCAACATTTCAATATAAAATTAAATTTTTTTATTAAAAAATACTTTAAAAAATAATAAGAAAGTCATTCCAAATAAAATCTTAATTAAAGCTCTTTTTTTATTTTTATTTTATTTTTTTGCTGCCTTCAAACTATTTTCCATCACCTATCAATATATCTCTAAAATTTTAATTAGAAATAGACAACCCATGTGTTTTTGAACGTGATTGTGCTTAATTGCTATCTGTCTTTGCTTATACTTTTAATGCTCCATTTATTGTTCAATGTAGGATGTTAGCATTGTAGGATATATGATGCACGGTTTTATACTTTTATTAGCTATAATATTAATTAATTATTGCAAAATTATGATAACTACTGGAAATTAATGATCACACAAATGATATTATTTAAAAAACTCTTTGTTTCATTTGGGACAATTTTTTTATTACTTTATGAAGTAGCTTTTTAGTACAAAATTTCAACTTTAAAAAAAAATTATACTAAAAAACTATTTCATAAAGCAATAAGAAAGCTGCCATAATCATGCCATTCTAATTGGGGAAAGAGAATAGTCCATTTAAGAATTGCAACGAGGCCAAAAAGCTAAGATGAGAAGTGTCAAGGCACTCATTACGCTGTGAAGCTATTATGCTCTGATACCATAACAGAGAACCTGCATCAACATTGTTAGAGAGAAGAGAATAATAGAATGATGCAAAACCATCTATTCATTATATTATTCTTCAATATATAAAGACCGAGGGAGCCGAATATTCAAAGGTGTCAGTCCAGGTCGTTAGAGGTCGACTGTACACAGTGAGATTAGGATAGTGTTCGACAGTGATAGGAACACATTACAAAGGTAAACCTCATGCACAATGTAATGAGTGCCTTGACAAGATGAAGAGCCTCATCATTGTCCTCAGTGTCCAAAATTTTCTAAGGAAACATCTGAATATTAATGAAGTTTTTTTTTTTTTTTCTAACATTTTGCTTAACAACTATCATAATTTAAAAGAGATAGAAGATATGTTAGAGATATGTTAGATGTGCTAATAGTTGATACAATTAATATTGAAAGATTAGAAAAGTACAAGCTAGATGAAGGCAATGCTTATAAATTAGAATTAACAAATCTCATCTAGAAAGATTGGAGAATGATTGATTGATGGGAAAAAGGTTATTGATTGATTATAATGATGATAAACTACTCCTTTATATTTTAATTTCAAATAAGGACCCTTAATTAATTAGTATGTGATATAAGAAAAGTAAAATGATTAGTGATATTTAAAATTTTGATTAAAGATTAAAAATATATAAGTCCTAAGTCTATGTTATAAATATTTTATTTTATTTTTTTTTTTAATTTTAATGCAATGTTATTATTCAAAATAATATCTTATATATATATATATATATATATATATATATATATATATATATATATATATATATATATATATATATATATATATATATATATATATATATATATATATATATATATATATATATATATATATATATATATATATATATATATATATATATATATATATTGATACATCCTCAAAAAATTATCTTGATCGGGCACTAATCTCGATGCAAAATCAAATTGGAAACTTCCGAAAATAATTTCAGGAGCATATGAACTCCGATTTCAGCAATCTTACAGTCAAACTGAGCGTCTCGGAAATACAAACCCAACGACACCAAGATCAACCCAATCCGAGCACAAATGAGTCCGAATCAAAGGTTCGAAGCGCTGTTGGAAGGTTCAAACCGCAATTTGAGTTACCAAACGATCTCCGATTTTGACGAGCTTATACTCGAATCGAGCGGCTCGACGAGACGAATCCAACGAGCCTAAGATCATCGAATTCCGACATCATTAAGGCCTTCAAATGACCAACGAACGGTGCATGATCAAAGGATTCGATATCGGCCGTCCATTCAAACCACTCACAATTCGCCCTTGATCTCACACCTATTTACGGGCTATGCCACTCCAGAAAAACTATAAATAGAGCCCTCATTCTACACCAAAAGGGGGGCTCAAGTGAAGGGGGGGAAGGGAAGAGAGAGAAGAAGAAGAGAAGGAGAAGGAGAAAGGGGAAAAGGAGATTCCTCACCTCCTCGACCACCGCCGGAGCTCTTCCTGCCGCCTGAAGACGCCGGAACTCTGCCGGATTTTCAGGAAACGCAGGAATTCTGCACAACTTCCACGTGATGCTGAAATCCTTCCCAATTTACAAGAGAGTTCCCTCCTCACGCCGAAACTCCGCCCAAGTGAAGCCGGAGTTTCTCTCTCTGCCACCAAAGACGTTTGGACTTCTACCCAACGTCGGACCTTCACACTTCGCCAAGTCTCCACCCGACGCCGGACTTCTACCGGTTATCGGACTTTGCTGGACGTCTATGCGAAGATGCATTTCTTTCCATTGCTGGACTTCTACCTGATGCTGTCCTACTGATCTTCGTCGTTAGACTACAGTCCTTCCGACCTCCGTCGCCAGCCGACTACGGTCCTCCTGACTCATGTCGCCCGCCGACTACAGTCTTTCCGACATCCGTCGCCCGTTGAATACGGTCCTCCTGACTTATGTCGCCCGCCGACTACAGTCCTTCCGACCTCTGTCGCCCGCCGATTACGGTCCTCCTGACTTACGTTGCCCGCCGACTACAGTCCTTCGCCGCCAGTTGACTACGGTCCTCCTGACCTACGTAGCACGCCGACTACAGTCCTTCTAACAAAGCGAATACGTCGATAATAGCTCTTTGTATTTACATCATGTAATGTACTCCATAAGATGTACATCAAGCTAAGGCCTTCTCCTAGGGAAGGGCCTCATTTGTAATCGACTGCAATACTAGTGGATTCATTCAAACTGGGATAGGCCCCGTGGTTTTTCCCCCTTTTACAGGGGTTTTCCACGTAAAAATCTTGGTGTCTCATAAATGCTAGACCCTTTCTCCTTATCTAATTGCGTGCCGGATTTTCGTACAACGCTAAGACGATAAACTTTGTGTTTCTCTACCGCCGCGAATACTCCTGGACGCAACATATATATATATATATATATATATTCAATCAAAATATTCTTATTAGAACGAGTTTTAAATTTATTAAGAGTGAGTTTGGGATAACTCATTGCTTTATAAAAAAAAATTTATGATGGGAAAATGCTTTTTACAACCGAATCGCTAATGTGCAGTAATTTTGAGAAATGAGTTGTTTAATTAAGAAAGAAGAATATTATTCAAAATAGCTTTTAAAAAATCACTTCCCCTGTACAAATTTCATAATTATCTTTATAAAACACTACAGTAGTTCCAAACAGTTCTTTAATTTGCTTTTAAATTGAAAAATAAAGATATATCATAAAAAATAATCTTGATCGGGCACGAATCTTGAGGCAAAATCAAGGTGGAAATTTCAAAAATTAAATCGGAGACCATCTGAACTCCGATTTCAGCAAACTTACAGTTGAACTGAACGGCTCAAAACTACAAACCCAACTACAATAAATTCAACTCATTCTAAGCCCAAATGAGTCCACATCAATGACCCAACGCACATTTGGAAGGTTTAAATCATAATTTGGATTACTAAACAGTTTCCAAACATGACATGCTTATAGTTGAATTGAGCGGCTCATCGAGATGAATCTAACGAGCCCAAGATCGCTAAATTCTAATATCATTAAGACGTTCAAATGTCTAGTAAACGGTCTATGATCAAGGGATTCAACATCGATCGTCCATTCAAATCAGTCCCAATTTACCCTTGATATTCCTCCTATTTACTGGTCATGCTACTATCAAAAAATTATAAATAGACCCCTTATTTCTCATGGAGGAAGGAAGCCCAAGCAAGAATAAAAGGAAGAGAAGGAAGAGTTCTCTGCCCACTAGACTCCTCCTCGACCACCTCCCGATCACCCATCAACTTCGGATCTTTGCCCGTCATTGGATTTCTACTAGATGTCAAACTTCAGCCAGTCAATGTACTTCTACCCAATGTCAGACTTTTATCTGTCACCTGACTCCTACCCGATGTCGGAATTCTGCCTGTCACTAGACTTCTACCCGTCGCAGGGACTTTCGTTGGGCTTCTATCCGACGTCAAACTTCCGCTAGTCTTGAGACTTATGTCCATCGCTGGATTTCTACTCGATGCCGGACTTCTGCCCTCCGCTAGTCGTTGGGCTTTTGCCCGTCGTCAGACTCTACCTAACATCAAACTCCTACCGTCGTCAGACTTCTGCTCATCGCTGGACTTGTATTCGAAGCCGAACTTACACCTGTCGCCACACTTCTGCCTAATATCGGACTTTCGTCAGGCTTCTACCCTACCTGATGCCGAACTTCTGACCGTCATTAGACTTCTGTCCATTATCGAACTTTCGATTGATGTCGGACTTTTGCCCGTCGTCGAATTTCTACATGACGTTGGACTTCCGCCCGTTGCCAGATTTCTATCCAACACTGGACTTCCGTTAGTCAACGGTCCTTCTGACCTCTGTCGCCAACCGACTACGATCCTTCTGACCTCCATCGTCCGCCGACTACAGTCCTTCTGACCTCCATCCCCCCCCCCCCCCCCCCCCCAATACGGTTCTTTCAACCTCTATCTCTAAACAACAGTCCTTCCGACCTCTATCGCCCGCCGACTACGGTCCTACTGACCTCGTTGTCAAACAATGGTCTTTATGCCCTAAGTCGTCTGCCGATTACAGTCCTTCCAAACTCCTTCGCCAAACAATGGTCCTTCTAACCTCCGTCGCCAAATACGGTCCTTCCGACATCCGTCGCCATACAATGATCTTTATGACCTCCGTCCCCTACCGACTATGGTCCTTCCTACCAAATGAACACATCAATAGTGATTCTTTCTTTTTCCACTATGTAACACACTCTATATGATGTATATTTATTACATAGTGTCAAAGCCTCCCCCCAATGAATGGCCTCATTTGTATTCAACTGCAAATACTAATGGATTCATTCAAATTGAGCTAGGCCCCGTAGTTTTTCCCCATTTTCAGGGATTTTCCACGTAAAAATCTTGGTGTCTTTTATAAATGTTGCACCCTCTCTTTTTATTTGCATGCGTGTTGGATATTCGTACAAAGCTAAGATATTAAAATTTATACTTCTCTACCGCCGCGAATAATACCATATACAACAAGAATATCTTCATTTTTAGGGTTATAACTAATCCCTTTTTATCATATCTATTGTGTCGAAATCATTAGACAATGAAAATGGAAACTTCGAAGAAATTCATATGCACGCATCTTTATCTTGTTCTGGTCATAGTCCTTATGAGCCGGATTTAATGCAGTTCTCCGGTTCTGGTGCGCCGACTGCTCAAATTAATTAAATGGCTCCATCAACCCAACCGATTATTAAACTCTTGATTCAGTTGATTGATAGGGTGGTCCAATGCCTTTAATATTTCGGTTTCAAAATAAGGTGTTATTTGGTCGGAATCATTATTATTGTATATTCCTTTTTTTGTATTTTATTTTTTTTAACGTTTGATTTAAATTAAATTTTTTAGGTAATATTGCATTTTCTTTATTGGATTATTTCAAATCTCATGCTTTCTTCCATTCTCACGCTTTCTTCCATTGAGAGAGAAATATTTTGAATTATTTGAAACAGATACAATAAACATAAAAAATATTTTAATAAATTTAATTTTCAACCAATCAAATAATTCAGATATTATTAAGAAAAAAGTCTTGTCAGAATGTCTTGATAAAAAAATCACAATTACAGGCTTTCAAGCCATTGGATGTGCTTTGAGATGAACGTTTACACTCGCCTCAAAGTAGATCACAAAATTTTATTACTTATTCAAAAATATGCTGAAATATATATTATTTTTTTATCAAAAACATAAATGGCTTATCACATGCTATAGATGTTGTACAAATTTGATGTCATTAAAATATGGGTTCATTGTGTGATGCTCTACGACGATCTAATTGAATGATTGAATGTTTAAGCCTATAATTTAACTCAACCAAAAACAAAATAAACCAAAGCTACTGTAAAATTCAAAATAAGAATAATAATTTAAACAACATTTCATTTCATTCTTCAAAAAATGCATCTTCCATAATTCAACACGTATAAAATCTAAACATCGAAAGAATTCATAGTGGTTTACAAAAGAATATCTTAGTTACTCTTATTCAGCAAATCCTAGCTCTATCTTTCCCTTACTCCCCATGTCCTTTTCCTTTCCTGAAATGTCGGAAAGGATCACATAATGAGCACAACCAACTCAACAAACTTCTATCATTAACTCATCATTAATATAAAATATCCATTTTCTTATAAAATATTAACAATAATTTATTGAAAGATTCATTTAATCAATAAGATAATAAATATATATTAGCAAAAATGATTCCTAATATGTACATGAGTTCTGAATGATTACTTGTACTTTCACAAAAAATCTTTTTAGGATTATCAAATTTATCAGAATCCACTTGCCAATAGAATCTTACTTGCACTTGGCTTTCCCATTTCATATGACTAAGATGATTCATCAAGAACTTGAATTGCTTATACTAATTCACACTAAGTGTATAAAAGCTTACCTACTTTTTTCATTTCAATCAAAATTTAAAGGAATATTCACAACATTATTTAAGCCTTTTTATAGAAGTCTCACAAGAGCTAGAAATTCCACATTAATCTATTATACATAAAAATTAGTGTGGAGAAAACTAACCAGTACGTAGAAATTCAACTTCTTATAGTGAAAATATTTAGAATGAAGCATACATCTTCATACTAAAAGTTACATTTTAAAAATGTAATAAAGCCCAAAAAAAAAAAAAAACATTTTTTATCATATCTTTTTATATAGACTTACTAGAATTAAAATCAGAAATATTGATGTAAAAATGAAAAGACCAACCAGCCTGACTTGAAAAATTTAGATTTGGGTTAACCTGTTTAATAAATGGGTTGGGTTTTCCAACCTGTTTTTTAAATCGGTCTGCTTCGAGTTGACCAGTGAACCAATTTTTTTACTCGAAAAATGATTTGTTTCATTTTTTTTTCCTTATTTTTAACTTGTAGTTATAATTTTATGTTTTTTTTATCAAATATGCTAAATTTTATAGTTAATAAATTATAACTTTTTTTTTAAACTAAACTGAGTTAACGTGTTAGGTTCGAGTCATTCGTGTTGCTCGTGGATTGGGTTCATTTTGGTGCTTTTCATCCATTTAGCATATTATTCTAGATCCTCTCTAATTCCTACAAACAAAGAGCCAGGCATTGACACTCCCCCAAATTTTCTACCCAAATAAAGAGCTCAATGCCGCAGTGCCACCTTCTACAGCGCAGTAGTGCTCCAAGGGTAATTTTGACAATTTTGATTTCTCTCTGCAATTTCAATAATTTCTAGTTTTATCCGGGATTAATTACACAGTACTATAGAACTTATAACCACTAACAAAATCAAATTTAAACAAAAGTTCTTTTCAAATTATATTAATTTCCTGAGTTTAGAGCAGTAGGTATTACACATTGATTGCCATTTTTCTAACTAAAATATTCGCACCCCCTTAGATTAATCCAACTTCATAATAAAATCACCAATCAAAGTTTTGTAGAGCTTGTATAAAATTTTAGAAGTTTGCTCATACAAAGGACCGCCAATGACAATGAGAGCCCCCTAACTCTAGGGTTGTAAAACACCCAATGCTACCGATAAACTATTCAAGAACTTTAAGACAAAATGAACCCAACTTGAATGCAATACAACACTTACATTTTTGTTCATGAATAAATTTATGTATCGACCAACAAGTAACTTATTAAAGGCCTGATATTAAGTTTGATGACAACTTATAAATTCTTTAATTAAATATTACAACAATAACAACAACAACATTAAGCCTTTATCCTACTACACAAGATTTAATCAAATATTACTATTTAAATTTTTATTAAATAGTATTAAAATTAATATTTATTTATTGTTCTTGGTCATACTCTCAATTCCCATCTCTTACTTCAACTATTCTCACTCATAATATTTTCGTCTCTCTTCATTGTTTTCAAACTCCATTGCTCCCCAATCACACAAGTAAGGGTGTAAATATTTGACACGACACGAAAACCCGACTCGAACCCGATCCGAAAAATCCGGGTTGGACCCGACCCGAATGCAAAACGGGTCGGGTTCGGGTTCCAGAAATCGACCCGTTTGAAAAACGGGTCGGGTTCGGGTTGACCCGACGGGTTGCCGGGTCAACCCGTTTGACCCGAAACGTGTAGTCCGAGCTAGCCCGAGTCCGAGCCAGCCCGCGCTACGCCCGCGCTACGCCCGCGCTCCGCCCGCCCTCCGCCCGCGATGCGGCGATGCCGCGCTTTGCGTGCGCTGCCCGTTTGCCTAACCGGGTCGGGTTAGGGTCAACCCGTTTGAACCCGGGTCGCCCCGGCGCTCCGCCCGCGCTCGCGCAATGCTCGCTTCATCCGCGCTGCCGCGCTCGCGCTGTCGCCCCGCGCTGCTGCCGCTCCGCTCGCGCAATCCGTTCCGTGTCGGGTCAACCCGACAACCAGCTGGGTCGGGTTCGGGTTCGGATTTTCGACCCGTTTTCCTAACCGGGTCGGGTTAGGGTCAACCCATTTGAACCCGGGTCAGTTCCGGGTCCGACCCGAACCCGACCTGTGACCCGAAATTGACACCCCTACACACAAGCTTACCTACCTTAGTCAAAGTTGTAACCCTCAAGAGTGTTCTTATAAGAGAAGAGATCGACGGTATCATCTTTTATATTATTATTCTTCTTAGCATATTTATAATTGACATATCAATGAGTGATCTATAAGCACACCGCTTAATCTTCGAGGGCAAGAGACGGGACCAATTAATAAAGGTTTCTAATCATACACCTCTTATTACTCTCACTTTAATTTCATGGAAGTAACATATTTTTCTCTTATAAAATAATACCATGTTTGTCTCCAAAACTTAGCCCTTAGTTCAAAACAACAACAATAATAATAATAATAATAATAACCAATGCTCTTTGTTTTGTTTCACCAAGTACAATAATATAATCCTTTACTTTTCAAGAGAAATTATGTAGCCTTCATTTATATCCAAGCATTACAAAGAAAATCAAAAGATAGCTCACACATTATTTTTATTGTTTTCTAAAATATTTTTTTTAGTGAAAAAATTTTTAATACAAAAAAATTTTGTACTAAAAAGTTGCTTCTGAAAATGATAAGAAAACTATCTCAAATGAAGCCTTGGGATAGTTTCTTTGTAGCTTTCTAAAACTGATTTCTAGTAAAAAAACTTTAAATTAGAAATTTTTGTAGTAAAAAATAGTTTTATAAAAGGTGAACATGTCTTCGGAAATAAATTAATTATGCCCAAAAGATTTGTTTCAGAAAATAAAGAATGTTATTAATTAAATATTATTTTTCATAATTTGTTAAGCTAACCTCTTTGTCATGATCGTGCACCTAATTAGTTAAACTAACATAATTGCCACGGTTTTATTATTTTTGGCTACTTTCATTCTTATTTGAAAATTAATTATGTTAGAAGCTTCTCGAATTATTTTTATATTAGAAATGTTATTAAAATAAAACAACATTAGTTTAGTCATAAATAACTAGGGCTGCAAACGAACCTAGCCGAGCCGAGTATGTGAGTGTTCATGTTTGTGTTCATTTAATATCAACTTGTTCAAATTTGGTTCATGTTTGTTCGAGCTTTATTGTTTGTTTTCATGTTTGGTTCATTTAAATTAATGAGTGTTCATATTCGGTTCATGTTCGTTCGTTTAGTGCATATCGAGCTTATTCGCGAACATATTTAACGAATTTTTTTTAACTATCAAACAAACACGTTCATGAACATATCTATGAACAAACACATTTATAATAAAAACAATTGTATATGTAACAAAGAAAATCAGTATTTATATTTATTAATTCTATAGTCAAACATTAATTATTTTTATCGAGCTTATTCAAGAGTTCAAAATCGAACACGAATCGAGCTTCTTATCGAGCTTAATGTCGAGCTTGTTCACGAACTTCAAATGATGTTGTTTGCGAACATAAATGAGCCGAACACATTAGTGTTCAAGTTTGTTTATTTAAGAATCGAGTATTTAAAATATTGTTCAAGTTTGTTTGTTTAGTTAATTAAATGGTCACAAACGAGCTTTAATCGAACCGAACAACGAGTAGCTCGTCGAACGTTTAGTTCGCTTGCAGCCCTATAAATAACCTAAGAAAACTAGAAAAGTTTATTTTTCATTTTTTCTTAAGATTAATGCGAATTATTTTATAATAACATAATTTTATGGTTATTAAAAAGTTTTTAATATAAAAATATCAAATACTCTTTAAATAATTCGCCAAAAAAATTTAAAACTAACTCCGACCAAACCCAACCACATAATCACTACGTGTCAAATTTGTTCTCTGCCATAGAGATAATAGAGTTTGATGGAAGTGTTTAATTCATGAAATAGATTATATATCTTAGTTGAATATTAAAAGCGAGTTATAAAGGGAGATTGGACAAATATTTTTATTGTTTTACTTTTTAGGCTGCAATTATATTTTTATTTTGCTATTTTTTCTCACAATTAAAAATAAAATTATACTAAGAAACTAATTTCACAGTAACTTTTTTTTTTTTTTTGAAAATTTGGACAAAGCCCGTATATTAAATAATGAAAGGAGATTACATCAAAATTACATCAAAAAAAGAGGTCAAAACAGACAACCTCTACAAAAAGAACTGGGAGTAAAAAAACATAAACCCCAGATAACAACAGCTTAAAAGCTCAAATACAAAGCTTACTGTTGACCTCGTTTTTGTCCTGATTCTCCATCGACTGTGTTTTATTGTGTTGATCGAGCCTCGTCGAGTCCGATTCGATTCGAATTAACATTAATTTGAGTTCCATTTATTCTATCTTATTTTATTAAATTAATTTTGGTCGAGTCGAGGCGAGTTCGAGTTGACCCGGATCGAACCAAATCTTAATCAATTTGAACCTGATTTCTGTCCCTTGGGTATAGCTAGGTTCTAATCAAAATTGGATTAACTTTCTATGCCAATTTAAATCGCACGGTCGTCGGGTCCAGAGTTTCGATCGGACGGCTTTGATCCCCCTCTCTCTCCCTTGGTGCCCTAATTGAGGCTGAAGCCTCCATCTGATAGACACGGACGGTCTTGGCAAGAGAAGAGCCGAAAGACTCCCTCTCCGTCTCGCTACGCACGCACGAGCTAGGGGCGAAACCCCTCCTTCTTCCACTCTGGGCTTCGCAGATCCCACCCGATGCTGAAGCCTACAGTCTCTCCTTGTGCTCGGGTGACCTAGCTCAGTTCGCAGAAGCCCTAAACGGCCGACCTGGTCTCTCTCCCTCCCTGTCTCCTCTCTGTTCGCATGGATCCAGGCCGAAACCCCCTCGCTCTCTCGGTTTCGCGAATCCCAGACGAGCCGAGCTCCCTCCGACGCACCCTCTTCCTCTCCCGGTTTCGCACGGTCCAAGACAGGACCCGACGAGCCCCCGACGCCCTCCAGCCGAAGCTCGATGCTCTCTCCGTCTTCTTTGGGTCGGAGAAGAGCCGAAGCCCTGCCTCGACGACTCTCGCCCTAACCCGAGGCTCGTCCGACCTTCAAGGATGAACCCAACGCCTCCTCTATTTTCGGCTTCGCGCGTCTAGACTGAACCCGACGCCTCCTCCTCCGAGCAGGTATATCTCTCTCCTTCTCCCACTCATTCTTCTTTCTCCTATCTTCTTCTCTATCTACTCTATCTTCTCCACCTCTTTTGCTTGCTTCGTTTCATGCTGGCAAGATAAATGACAAGAGACAATGGTTGCTATCTGAGACTTGCTTTGATTTTCTAAAGAAAGAGGTTAATAGTTGTTATCATCTAGTTTGCTTTAAAAGAAAGTGCATATGTGAGAATGGTATGTTGATGGTTTCTTTCTGTCACATTCATGAATACTTTCGTTTAAGTTTCTTGTGAGAATAAGGAGATATATCGTTTGCTTTATTGTCTCTTATTCAGTTACTTTCATTTGAAATTGGAAAGGAAGTGAGATTCCCTATGTCATTCTCCTTTAAATGAATGAAATTTTTGAAGTTCATAATTAGAGTAGAGCAATTTGGATCATATTGCTTCCTCATGTTTTGCTCTCTTGAAAGAAGATTCCTGTACAGTACAGTTTGTTGCTTGATGCAGGAATGGAGTCATGTTTACATTAGCTTGCTTTTACAAAACCTAAGTAAAATTTTAGTATGGTTTATGCTGTGAAGTATAAATGACGGGAGCCAAAATTATTTTTGTTGCATTTCTTCTACAAAATTGAAATAGTGAAACGTAGAGATATACTTGTAAGTTTCTTAATTATATTTGGCATGAGTGTCGAGTTAAAAAAAATGTCTAAGTGAAAGACATATCTGCTTCCGGGTTTAAGTTTGTTCTCTTAATGTGAGAAATTTTATAACTTTCTTTCATTTACACTTGTGGACATCTGATGCACCTCACTGTGATTTGAGATCCTTCATATGCTTTATGATTTGTTTGAGAATCCAAACCGATTTGATGCTAGTTTTATAGAGAATATATGAAGATTTCTTGAGTCCTTCTGAAATGAAATTTGCAACATTGGTTTGAATCAGTACAGGTTTATGTGATTCTCTTGTGGGATGTTTTATTCTGGAGCTTTGAAAAAGAGTTGGAGAATTCTTGTGTGTTCCAAATATGAATTTTGCATGTATCCAAATATGATTTTGTTGCATTGGAGTTAGATTCTTCAAGACTCGAGATTGAATATGAGAAAGTCTATAAGCCTCTTGCTTGAGGAATAGTTCGTACTACCTTTGGGTAACATTTCTTAAAGAAAGTATATTAGATCTTGATTGTTTCTCTTAATGAACGAGCATGGTGATAGTTATAGTTATTTTGGGCATTTGTTGGATTATGATTGGTGAAGGTTGATATATATAACTATGCTTAAGGGGTTGGATAAGGGTTTGGATTTCTTATCTCCTTATGAGTTGTTTTTGGAAAGCTTTTATGACTTATTTTATGTTGGAAAAATCATATGATTGGCTTTATGCGAGAATATTTCATAAATGTCTTGTGGTTGGAGGATTTCATGAAGGTTTGGGAGAATAACTGTATTGCGATATTTTATGACTGTAGCTCGTGTTGGGAAGAAGAATGATGTATCATCTCTTTGCATAAGTAAGAATGAATAGTGATTTGAAGTGCTTTGTGAAATTTTGGAGAGTGGAGCATGTTGGAGAGTTGAACTTATTTGGGTTTGTCGGGTGGTCGTTGGAAAGATAGAATTGTGGCAAGCATGTGTTAAGTCTCTTATCCTTCCCACCCCTCTCTCTTCTCCTTCTAATGGCTTATCTCTTTCCCTATTGTTTCTTTACTACTTACGCTTTGAGACTAGATGTGGTGGAGTATTTGCAAAGTTGAAAGTGAATTGGTTTTGTATCTTAAAAATTTCACGAGCTACCTTTGGGATGGAAAGTCTTATAAGAAGTTTATGTCAGAAATCTCTATGAGTCTCTATATATTTTTTTTTAAAAAAAAGGATTTTATGGTTTGTCTTATGTTGGAAGGTTTCATGAGTTCCTTTATTTTTGGAAGTTTTACAAAAGGCTTTGTTATTTGTTTTGTCTCGAGAAATTCTATGATGTGCTTTGTGAATGGTTTATAATAGAGAGCCTCATGAAGCATTCTTATTAGAAGGTTCTCATGAATATACCCCACTCCAAATAAAAAGAAAAGCACTTGAATTGTCTTGTTTTGTGTTGGGATGGTTTTAGTAGGTCGTTCATGTAAGGCTTTATGTGTAGTCTCATTGGAAAAGTTTTATAAGTCTTTTTGGGATTCATGGTCTTACAATTGGCTTTGGGTTGAAAGATTCCTTTGTGTCTTTGTTTTTAGAGTGAATGATCTTGTTTATTTGGGCAGTTGTTTTTCTTCTTGCTTGCACTTGTCTCCTAGATGGTTTTGGATTAGCGAGTAGTAAGATCATGTTTTGGGTTTTAAGTAAGGGGTCTATTTTGGGCTGCATTTTGGGGGTTTATTTCTTTTTGTCGATTGGAGCTTTATTTAGAGGGTAGTTAAGTTTATTTGAGTTGAGTCTTGTATCAAGTGCTGAGTTTGGAGTATGGGGACAGTAAAATGGCATTAAAACCCCTTCTCTCCTGTTCATTTTACATTGAATAGGATTGAAGGGTGTTTTAGAGACATGCTTGGCTTCGAAGAAGCATGTCCAATAATAAAATGCTTACATTCCTTTATATATCATTTTCTCTTCTATTTCTTTTTGGTATTTTGTAGTTTTTTTTATTCTTCTTGCACTTCTACTATTCTTCTACTTATTGTCTTGTTTCACTTATAGATCACTAAACCTATTAATACATGTATGAATGTCTAGAAGGGTTAGAAAAATACATCCTTTCGTTTCTCATAACAATAGTGACATCTAAGGACAAAAATTAAGGACTGAGTCTTAGAAAACATAGACTTAAGATGCATGCTCCCTATAGGATAGAAACATCAAAATATAGAAAACTTAGTGACACATTTTTCTAGGTTTAGTGTTCCTTAACTCACATGTACATGTTCTATAAACACAATTATTAAATTTCTTGTTAGCTATATTTAATTTTCTATTAATTATACTTTTGTTATTTACCTACATTTCTTTTCTGAATGGCATCTACGCTCATATATATATTTCTCTGTTGTCTTTTCTTGCGAGGTACATTGGAGCTTAATGATCGAGAACTGAACGTGATCGTCTGCTCATAAGCTTTTAAGTGGCAGCGCCACATACAGTCAGGTATAATTTCTGCAACTCGTAAAGCAAATTTTTAATTATATATCGGAACTGCTTCACATCACACACTGCTTGTTAATAGGTATTCTAGCATGTTTAGGTATCTAGCCTTAGGTTAGTTCACTGACGAAGCTTTGGCCCTATAGGTCAAAGCTTGCCCCCTTCTGTGAGCCCTAGAGACCATTAGGGTCATTTAGGCCTGTAGAGTAGGCCACCTACTTGTGCCGGTTGGCATCGTTGTTTTCCCACACGAAGTGGGCATCGTGGTTTTTTTTCTGTTAGGATTTTGGCCTTCTGGTTTTGGGTACGATACCCTCCCTTTTTTTTCTTTTTTTTCTGTGAGCCTTAGAGACCATTAGGGTCATTTAGGCCTGTAGAGTAGGCCACCTACTTATGCCATTGGGCATCGCTGTTTTCCCACACGAAGTGGGCATGACTATGATGATTTTCTGTGCGGGTACCTTGCCTGGAGGGTACCCTTAGGGTGTGTTTATTTATTTTTTTTCTGTACTCTGAATGTCATGCATGCATTGGTTTTTACACACTTTACCTCATATTATGCTTCACTTACATACATGCATCACATCAATAGAGTTAGGGATATTTCGTATCCGTTTCATGCATCATACATGGCGCTAGGTACCTTCTTTTGCATATTGTAGAGTCACTGATTGAGATCTTCTGAACTACGAATCCTTGATTTTCTAAGATAGAACCTTCCTATCCTGTATACATATAGGACGTTTGATTGTGTTTAGGATGTTAGCTGGCAGCTCACTCCAGGCAAGCATAAGCCCAGGTTGTACACCCCTCAGTGTGTCTTTTCACTTCTGGTGTGTTTTGAGTCTGTCGTTTTCTCTTAGGGTAGTAATTCGACCTTTGATCTTTTAAACTCAAAATTTTAATCATATCTTTATCCATTTAAAAATGTCTAATCATCACTAAGGGTAAATAGAAGAGACTATTTGGAATAGAATTTAGGAACTTTATCTGTGCACCAAATCAAGAAGTGAATAATCCAACATCCTTAATCGAGAGTTTTCTTAGATCGAGGTCTAAGATGTAATTAACTACGGGGGCTTGCGCCCGTAGGAAACCGATCCCCACAATCAAATAAACCTTATTCGAGCTGATGTATCGAATAGGGGAAATCTCGTGAATTTTGGGTTATAGATATTATTATCCATCGAGGTTGGTAGGTGAAAGCCGCTATCCTCCATGGCTAATCGTATCTATAACTCCATCTGCTCTTCCATCGGCCTGCTTGTGCCGAGTGTAAAGGTCTACGACCATTTTGTCCTACGGGATAGTGTGATCGTACCCTTTGCATTCGAACCACACGAGCGGAAACCTTTCGGAGACCCACACTTACAAATGAAACAGTTAAGCTCAAAAAAAACCTGCAACCGAACAAGCTCCTTAGCTTGGAAGATCTGGACTTAGAATTGATTAAAGAATACACTAATGGGTCATGGTAGGGTCACGATTCCCTGGTTGCCCGGAGGATGTCCAAGGGAGCAGCTGAAGGAGCATCATCATTGTCCAGATCGGCCAAAACTGCTGCGAAATTAAGATCAGAGAACCACCAGCCGCATAGAAAGGGACCAAAGGCTTGAGTCCCAGCCAAACTATAACCTCTCCAGTAGATAGAAAGAATTTCTCCATTTTAACACCTTCTCAAAAACAACTTTTTTGATCACCAGAGAAGTAGTAACAGAGCTTTGCATATTCCCTCCAAATCTCCTAGAATTTCTCTCCTTTCAAATATAGTAAGTAGAGCAGCAAACCATTAACTTGTGAAAGTTTTTAACCATTTTGTTACCTTTGTACGTGTCATTCACCCAGGCAAACAAGTGAAGTAAAGACGGCCTTAGTAGTAAACTTTTGGTGTCAGGAATAATAGCGTTCAATACCGATATGGAGTAAGAACATTCATAAAAGAGATGTGAAACAGTTTCATCACAAGAGTGACATAGGCTGCATTTACTTGGCACAGTAATATGCCTAACTCTAAGAGCATCAGCGGATTTAAGGCCCCCAACAAGAGCCAACCAAACAAAAACATTGTGTTTAAGACAACTCCCTTTGTACCAGATCGCTTTGAACCAGTTAGAGTTGGGTAAATCATAATAAAACTGTTCAACGTAATGTTTAAATTTGGAAGTAGATCTGTCTTTCCAAAATAAACAGGTGGTGTCGTTATCAGCAGATTGATCAAATAAATGTCTCAGCTGCACAGGTATATATTCCGGCAAATTCCGACAATTATTATAGAACAGAGATCTCAATTGACAGTCAGCAATAGAGAAAGCACCTCCCAAATACTCCCTAAGAGTCAGATTATGACACCAATGATCCCATACAAGAGAGATAGGAGCATTCCCAGTAATTTTAAAAGTAAAGCATGTTTTGGCATCATTAGCAGTCTTACAAATAGATTTCCAAAATTTGGATGCATTTGAGGGGGGAGGACGCCAAGGGGAGGAGTATTTATTGGATAGCCAAATAGAGAGGGGAGATTTACTGTTATACATCCTAAAGATGAGAGAACAGTTATAAGCATACTGTATGGCATTAATAGACTACACACCCAATCCACCCTTGTGTTTAGGACGGCAAATAACATCCCAGGAGACCATGTGAAGTTTTCTAGAGAGAGTGGAATCTCCAAAAAAAAAGGAACCTGAAACTCACTTTTTTAAGAAGTTTGCATACAGTTTTTGGCAAAATAGAACCCCGGATCCAATACCCAATTGAATTTTGAATTGTAAACTTTAAGTACTGTAGTCTGCTAGCAAAAGACAACAAATTAGCCTTCCAACTATTCATTTTTTTGTTTATACTGTCAATAAGAGGGAGAAAGTCTTCAATTTTAAGCCGGGAGAAAGACAGAGGAATCCCAAGATAGGTAATATTTGAAGTAATGTTGTGAATGGATAGAACCTGGCAAATAGCTTGTTGATTCCTTTGATGTTTAGGGAACACAATAGCACTTTTGTCAAAATTTACATGTAAACTCGTGGCTTTGGCAAAGTCTCTAAGGATGCTAGCAAGCTTATGACAATTGTCTAATGAAGCATCACCGAATACTAACACATCATCAGCATATAGTAAATGTGAGATTTTGAAATTATCAACCGAAATACCTTTAAACCCTCTCCCATCCATAAGAGTGGAGAAAGCATCCATGACAAGGCATAAGAGGTAGGGGCTAAGAGGGCACCCTTGTCTCAGATCGGCAGAAGAGGGGAAGTAACCTTCCAAAGAACCATTTAACACAATAGAGAAATTGACATCAGAAATGCACATTTTAATCCAGTTGATAAAAGGACTAGGAAAGCCCTTTTGAGTCATTCTAGCAAATATAAAATCCCTCGAAACAGAATCGAAGGCTTTTCTGATATCTAATTTTGCACATAACATATTAGCACCACCTCTTTTGTTGACAGAAGCAAGAATATCACTGGCTAACAGAATATTATCAGTAGACACACGTGAATTAAGAAAACCAGATTGATTAAACTCAATAATGGCGGGCATAACAGGTTTTAGCCTGGTAGCAATAACATTAGCAATGATTTTGTAAACAACATTACATAATGCAATAGGCCTGTAATCAGAGATGTTAGCCGCATTGTTATGTTTAGGAACAATAGCAAGAGCTGCAGACTTCACCCCATTAGGCATATAACTTTTAGAAAAAAAGGATATAATAGCAGAAGTAACATGAGGACCCACAATGTGCCACCAGGCTTTGTAAAAATGAAAATTAAAATCGTCAGGGCCTGGAGCAGTTGAGGAAGAACCCTTGAAAACAGCAGCTTTAATTTCCTCATTAATAACAGGGTAGGAAAAGCACATTAGCAGTAGTTTCAGGAATGACATTACCAATAGGAAAAATATCCAAATTCAAACAATTTGGAGGAGGGGGATTGTAAAGATCCTGAAAGTGCTTTAAGATGGTGATTAAACAAACTATTTGGAGGAGGAGGATTGTAAAGATCCACCACAATGTGCCAGTAGTGACAGTAACTTTTTAAAAAGCTAGTTTTCACATGATAGCTTTAAAAGCACCTTTATTCAATCCATCGAACACTTATTTCTAGTTGAATTAGTATAAAAATATATTATTAACAAATAAATCATATATATATATATATATATATATATATATATATATATATATATATATATATATATATATATATATATATATATATATATATATATATATATATATATATATATATATATATATGATAAATATCTCAATTAATGTGTCAAAAATTGTCATTAAACTTATATTTAGGCGTCATTTGAGACAATTTTCCTACTCCTTTTTAAAATAGTTTTTTAATATAGAAATTTTTTCAATTATAAATTTTTATGCTAAAAAACTATTTAAAAAAAAACTATCCCAAATAAATCTTAGTTTGAATTATCTTCTACAGAAGTTAATTTTCAAATAAATTAAAAAACTTTATTTTTAAATAAATGTTGGTTAATTTGCAGGCTTTTAAATTGGGTCAAGTTGCATTAGCGAGCCTCTAACAAGACTACGACGGGTTGTAAATTTATGGGCATAGCTGGATCATGGATCGGCCCGGCCCATTAGCATTCATTGTGAGGATGTTTTTATTTTTGTTAAAATAAATTGATGTTTGTTTGATTAGATTGTTTTCGGCACGCTTATACAAACATAAAAATATATTTAAATTATTTGGTTGTGTTATGAGCTTTAAAATAAATTGATGTTTGTTTGATTAGTATGAATGTTTCTTATGATCGGACGGCTAGCAATCTAATGGCTTGGGCTGAACAGTTAGATTGTGTTTAAGAGTTTGAAATCTTCTAGTAGATAAAGATTTAGTGAATATTTAAGTTATTTTGTACTGAGAATGAAATGAGTTAGGCCCTTTCTTTGTCTATTCATGCTTGATTTTGTGGTCGATAATACATATGCTCTAAATAACATCACATTAAGAAGAATATCATTAGAAAATATATTAATTTATATTTCATTAATCTAAAACATTACATTCATATAAGTGTATACATTATTTTGATATTGAGTTTTTCAAAAATGATTGAATCTCCACCAACTCTTATTTTTATTGAGTAGGATGAATGTTGTAATTGTAGTAAACAGTACTAGCGTTTACAAGTAAACTTTATTCCTCGAGTGATCGATAATATACTCTATCACTATATTACTTTATTCGGTATTTATATATTTGTATATATATCTTAAGTGGGATTTTTATAATTTTTATATCAAAGAAAATCAAAACATTATTTAGGGATTGATAGAGCCCTAAATCATATTCATAATTCTTCATGTTACTCCACTGCCATGGTCAAGTTTTTTGGCACCGTTGTCGGGGCAAGATTTATTTTATTTGTAATTTTACTATATGGTTGAATCAATTACATAGTTAGTCCTACTATCTTTTTTATTCTTTTATTTTTACTAATTACATATTTGTGGTTGCATGTTTACAAGATATAGAGGGGAGTCACATTTAAATTTTGATTATGAAATTGAGAGAATCTTTTTTAAAATTAGAATGACTAAAAAGATTTTGAAAATAATTGACCCTGTTTAAGACTTAGATAATTCTAAACCTCTTAAGACTTTTGTAAACCCTATGACAGACGAAATTCATCAAAGCATAAATAGACATGCTATCCAAGCTATTAACTTTAAATTAAAACCTATAACCATTTAGATGATATATACTTCTCAGTATGGAGAAACTCTCATTGAAGATCCTAATCTACATTTAACAAGTTTCTTAGAAATTTATGCAACATTTAAGTGTGATGGTGTTAGTAATGACGCTATTAGACTTATATTGTTTCTATTTTCTCTTAAAGGTAAGACAAAAATATTGTTAAACTCTTTACCCCCATGCTCTATTACCACATAAAATGAGTTGGCCCATAAATATTTAGGAAAGTACTTTCCACGTTTTAAGACTGTCAAACTTAAAAAAGACAATACTTATTTTACTCAGTTAGAAGGAGAATACATTTATGAGAGTTGTGAGAGATTCAATTAAATACTTAGAAAATATCCTCACCATGCCATGCCTTAATGGTTAGTAATTCAAATTTTTAATAATGTATTAGTAGGATCCCTTAGAGCTATAATGAAAATTTTTTTATCAAAAATTTAAATGAAAATAATTTTTCTTATTTTTAATAAATAATTCAAAATAAAAATTATTATGTTTTTTTATTCAAAATGTATTATTATTATTTTAAATTTATCTTGTTTTAAAGAAAATAGTATTTTAAATAAATATTTATCTACTAAAAACTATGTTATATTTATTAAACTTACACTTAGTATTTATTAGTATTAATTATGTAATTCATTTTAATTTATTAATGAAAAAAAAGATAAATATTTATATAAAATATTACTTTTCTTAAAATAAGATAAATTCAAAATAATAATAATATATTATAAATAAAAAGTAAAAACACATAAGAATATGTATTTTTAAATTGATTGTGATAAATTAAATTGTGAAATTTTTTAACACATGATGAATCATTAAAAAATTTCATTCTAAATTATTTATTAAAAAATAAGAAAAAAATTGCATTTAACATTTTAATAAAAAAATAAAAATATTCCGATGTACCTCCTAACGTATATGAAATAAAAAAAATTTAGATTTTTTTATTTCTCTCTCTTACTTAATTTTCTATTATCTGCTTCTTTAATTTATTTCTCTCGTCGCCCATGAGCGACATAGTTCTAAATTTATTTATTTTATTGATTTAATAGATAATTAAATTATTAACGATAATTATTTTAAAAATTTATCCAAACGAATTTTCCCTCTCGTCGGTACGGTCCGCTCGTTGGTCTTCGATACGAGATGACCGGAGCAGATTAGCGGTGAAAGAAACCAAAAAACCCTAATTTCGGGATGGAGACTGGATTATGGCCGGAAACGCTACCTCAACGGCCGGCATTCGAGATTGAAAAGGGGATGGATCAAGCAACAGAGGTTTTCGTTTCTGAGTCTGCAATTGGGTTTCGATTTCTCGTTGTTAAATATGCAAAGGAAAGGGTCGCAGCTCCGTCAAGTCGGCGGCAAGAATGAAGCCGCCGCTGCATCTCAGCTGGTGGTGGTGGCGATCGGCAGCGACAAGAGCAGCCAGCACGCTCTCAAGTGGGCGGCCGATCATATCTTGTCTAAGAACGAGATATTCATCCTTCTGCATGTCCGCCGAAAGATCACAACTATTCCGACTCCATGTAAGCTGAATTCGTATTATTTTCACCGTCTCGCGTTTAATTCATTACACCAATAAGTAATAACTTCTCTTTTGGGGTTCGCACATAGAAATGTGCATTTGGTTTTATTGCTTTCGGGAATTGACAGCGACAAGAGTCTGCTAAGGTCACCGAGAATTAGTCTATCAATTTCCTAAGTTCTAGCTAGTTAAGCTCATTAGTAGTTAATTCAAAGGAGCCAGATTAAATAGCCTAAATTCCGATTAATATAATCAGGTTTAAAATTGGGGGATTTTGCCTATCATTAACATTTAAATTGAGTGTTTTTTTTGGAGTTTACTTTTGGCAATATCTTTTTAAAAATACAAAATTTTAGGGGCTGTTTTGGATACAGGATTTATGCTGAACTTGAGCATGAATTATGCTAAATCCTGTCAAAGGGGTTTGAGAAATAAATATTTCGTTTCCCTCTTTTTACCGTAAATCCCAGATTTACTAAATCTGAGGGACTGTTTGGTATCGGATTTACAGCGGGATTTAAGTCGGATTTATGCTAAATCCAGCCAAACAGTTTTTGTGCGCGCTTTAAATCCCAGGATTCGGTAAATCCCGGATTTACGGATTTATGGCTTAAATCCGGGATTTAGTAAATCCGAGGGGTAGCCGGATTTAATGGGAAGAAGCGCGCGAAAGGGAGAAAGTTGCCTTCACAGCCAGCGAGCTCCCGTTCATGCTTCCGATTAAAATCTCGTAACTTCCGATCCGGGTTGACGATTTTAACATGAGCTTCCCGCGTGGCTACGGCGCGCAGAAGAAGGTCAAGGCCTGGATGGAGGAGTTTCACCGGCTGCCCCATTTTCCCCCCTACGAAGACTGTTCTGGGATCGACCCAGAGAGCGAGTTGATGGAAAAGCGTACTGTTGGGGTGCTTCATGAGATTCTTAGCCTTATGATTCATAAGAAGACGAAGATGAATTACATTAGGAGCCTGAGGGAGGAGCTCGGAATGCCTGAGCGGTTTACTAGGAATTAATGACAATCAGTGATTTAATTATGCCTTGAGTTTAAATCACCTGCTCAGCAACGACGAAAAGAGAAGATGAAAGGCAAACCATAGACGGCTCTAAAAATTTTTAGGGAGTTTTACATACATACCACTTAATACTATTCTATTTACATATTTAACACCTAAAACTTTAATATTACATAAATACCACCCATAGTTCATTTTCATACAAAATATGAGTGGTAGAAATGAAATATATGAGTGGTAGGAAATAAATATAAATGGTATATCCGTATATTTGATATTAAAATAATATAGGGTGGTATGGATGTAATATTAAAATTTTAGGTGTTAGATATGTAAATAGGATGTTATAAAGTGGTATGTATGTAAATTTCCCAAATTTGGATTGATTAACTTAATTGATATAATTTAAATTATTAATAATTAAGTAAATTAATTAAATAATTAATTGTATAATTAGTGCATAAATTAATTATCTAATTTAGCTTAATTGTATAGTTAGTAATTAAATATTAATATAATTAGATTAATTAATATAACTTAATATATCTATTATTAAATATATAAATAATTGTGTAAATAATAATTAATTAGTAATTTGTACTTAATATATTATTAAATTTATAACGCATTATATTTTTTATTTTTAATTATAAATTTATTTTTAAGTTATAATTATCTTCTTCACATTTAAATTCCTAACGGCTATAAATCCTGAAATATGTAATCAAACAGTTTTTTAGGATTTAACAGGATTTAACAATTGGCATACCAAACAGTTTTGAAGATTTAACACATTTTGGATTTATTAAATCCGGATTTACAGGATTTACTAAATGTCTAAATCCCACTAAAGTTAAATCCCACTTGTTGTGAAACAGCCCCTGAGAGTTCGGTATATTTATTGGATTTGGCTGAAGAAGCGTGCAGAAGGAAGAAAGATGGTTACCTTCCCAGCGAGCGAGCTCCCGTAATTACTTCCTATCCGACGTCCTCGAAGGAGGCGAAGAAGCCTCTTTAGTCACTCTTTCAAAACGATACTTAACGTGAAGCATGCAAAGTCGAATCATCAACGAAGAAATGTCCACGCGGAAAAGCAACCAGAAGAGCATAAACAAAGACCGAAGTGAAGAGAAATTATAGAAATAGAATACCATAAACTAATTCGCTCCTATTAGCTTTTCTTAATCTTGCTTTTTCCCCTCTCTTTACAATAATTAATAATAAAACTATTACTTAAATTAACTTATAACTATATTATTGATAATTATAATTTATTGATGATAAATAAAATTAAAATTAATAAACAACTTACATTTAAAATATATATTAGTTTTAAAATACAAATTAAATTTAAACTTTAATGAACTTATCAATTTAAATCTTGAGTTACATTGCCAAATAGTTTTACAAGATTTAACCAAATTTGAATCAAGATATTTTGATCCAAAATTTTCCCTTTCAAGAGGGAATCTTGAGTTGAATTTGTTAACAAAGTTCTCTAATTTGGTATATTTTCCTCGAATAATTTATGAATTTTTTAGATAATCAATCAAACTGCTTAGATTCTAAGCTTAATAAGGCCTATAAGATTCATGCGTAACTTTTTTTAACATGTCCTAAGGCAGTCTTTGCCATAGAGTTGTTATAATTTATTGTTTATTTTAAGGGGCTCCTCTTTGAGAACATGATACTTCTTTTAAAAACCTATGAGTTCTGCTTTAATTCAATAAAATATGAAGCTTGATTTAATCTATATTAGAGATCACCATTTCTGCTTTAGAAGCTTTAATATGTTACTATTTCTCGTATGCATAAATTTCCTTTTGAATTTGCAGCTGGACTCCAGATTCCAATCACTGATGTGGATGATGATGTTTCCTCTGCTTATATCGAGCAAATTGACCTTCAAACTAAAGAGCTACTTCTTCCTTTTCAATGTTTCTGCAGCAGAAGAGGGGTAAGTTTTATGTTTTCCTCAGCTCCTTTTGAATAGAATTGTACGTGTTATTGAGTGTGAATCGAAGGGAAATAAAGTTGGATTTCATACATTATTTATCAAATTCTTTTTTCACCAACTGCTTAAAGCTATGGTTGAGGGTAAATACTTGATATTCCTAATTTAACTTCTTTTCAGCTATCCTATATGAAACTAAACTCAATAATCATGCATTTAACAATCTCATTTTTATGTATGAACTTTTCACACCAACCATCTATTGTTGGACTAATGAACTAATTATCTTGAAGCCAAAAACTTTAGCATATATATATACATACCAACATATCTTTCATCTATGTGATGGTTAATTAAACCCAATTCTCTCACATGATTTATCATGTTAGCCTATTTGAGTCATGGGATATTAATGCAATGCATTTTCCAATGAAGTTCATTCTGTTATTCCTTTTATGAAGCATTAACTTTCATATTTTTTTAGCTTGTAGTTGATACCAAATACTTCAAGCCGGTTATTCTTTTATGATTAGTTATTGGTTGATTTTCTTCACTTTCATGTACCATTATGGAATATTTGATATATTTTATTGAAAATGCAGCTGCAGTGCAAGGAAGTGATTCTGAATGAGTCTGATATTGCCAAGGCAATTGTAGATTTTGTCATATTCCTGGCTGTTGACAAGCTAGTTGTGGGCTCATCAAATAGAAATGCATTTACGAGGTAAAAACTTTGTCAAGATTTAAAATCTTATCATATAAATCACTTCATTATTGACCGGATTTTTAAGAGCTTTGTTGAAGTTCTTTCATTCTAAGTTATTGAATTAATATTAAGTGCTACCTTTTCCTTTTCCTTTTCCTCATCAATCTTTTAGGACTTTCAAGAATCTGGATGTCCCAACAGCTGTTTCAAAGACTGCTCCAGAATTTTGTTCTGTGTATGTTATATCTAAAGGGAAGATATCATCAGTTCGTCCAGCTACTCGTCCAAAAAAGCTTTTTGCCAACAAGCTTCAAGAGTTGGATTCCACCGGATGTCCCTTCCAATCTGTTAAAAGTTAGCTAACTTTCTCATCAACTAGTTCTGTAGCGAGCTCTACATGTTTCTAATTCTTCTATTTTCATTTTCCCTTGTTTTGCTTCGCTTCAAACTCGGTTTTCTAATGTTGTTAAAATGACCAGGTACACCTGAAGTGAGACGGCACTTTGGACCTTCTGGAAGGTAAGAAAAGGGAGTTTCTTTATAGAAGTAATTCTACCTAATGAATGGATATCAAGATACACATGTACAACCCAAGATTACTGCCATCCCCCGTTAGAAGTCAAGAATCTCTTCTTAAACTGTAGAAACCCCGACCACTTTCTTGCCTCCTTCAAAAGAAAATATTTTGAGGAATGATATAATGAAAACAAAATTTTTTTAGCGCTTGTTGGCCTTGAAATAGAGAGAATTAAGAAATCCCTATAATATTAGTAGGATTGAGAATGGGGTGAGAAAGAGGAGCTTCATTTACCTTTTGCCACTATCATGATATCAAGTACTTATCTTCTAGATTCTTCCACTTGTCCACTAGATACAAAATAAGGTGGAACATGTTACGCCTTCTCACAGAGAACCGGCCCAGCCGGTTCTCCACTATAGGAGGTGAAACAAGCCGCCTCCTTTGGCTGTTCACCCAATGCTGATGGGGCCCGCCCCATCTAATGATTTTTGAAAAATTGAATAGATGGGGAGGGGCTTGGGTTTAGAAGGGAAATTGTATTAGGAAGGTTTGGGTATTAAAGTGCATGAGGGAATTAGGGATGTTTCATGTTTTGATTAATTGAAATTAGGGTTTCTTGGAGGCTTGGGGTCTAGACAACCTTGTCTAGAGATTTGGGAGAGACGATCCTCCTCTCGAATTGAGGATCTCTTGTATCTTGCTATTTTATTCATTGTCTAGTGGAATCCAAGTTTCTTCTTGAGTTTTCTCTCAGCTTTTCTTGTGATTTTGCTTTTTTTCTGTTGTGGATTGGCTGCTGTTTGCTCCTCGTTTTGTGTTAGGATTGCTTGAGAACTCAAGAATAACCTTAGGGTTACTTGCGAACTCAAGTATTTCCTATCAAATTGGTATCAGAGAATCGTTTTTGGGACCGTTGGCGGCTGAAATCCTGAAATTTCAGCAGGATTTTTGTTTACGGAAAAAGATCTTTGTGATTCTTGGGAAGAACGATGGCTGGGAAGAAGGTAGAAGTCTTGGAAGGCGAAATCGGACAATTGAAATCCAATTTGGAGGGAAGATTTTTTTATTTTCAAAATCAAATCACCTCCAACAATGAAAGGGTGGAGGGGAAGTTCACCGTGATAGAAGAAATGATGAAGAAATTACTTGAAATGAAGACCAATCCGGCGATATCGGAAGTATGAGAGACCACCGACGGCCATGGCATGGGAGGAAATCTGAACCCGTTACGGGGGAGGAGGAATTTGGAGGTGGAGATCCTAGAGGAGGAGAATGGCCTGCCCACTCTAGAACCGCTTTCTAGAGAAGAGATGAGTAGGGGATAGCTGATTTTGTCGGAAGGAGGGAAGAATTCAATCGCCCAGGTGTTGAATTTGAAAGAATCCAGCGTCGAGGTGCTGATTTTGAAGGGGGGAGGGAAGAATTTCATTGTCGAGGTGCTGAATACGAAAGAATTCAACGTCGATGGGCTGTTTTTGAAGGAAGAAGGGAGGCACGTCATCGTCGAGGTGCTGAATTTGAAGGAATTCAGCGTCGAGGTGATGATTTTGAAGAGAGAAGAGGAGAGTATGAAGAGGGATTTGAGTATAATCGTCGGAGGGATGATCAGGACACTTGGGGAACTCTTCCCCTTTGAGGAATGGGAGGTTATGAAGGATACCGGGGAAACGGAGGAGACCCACGGGTGAGGAAGCTGAAGATGCCCTTCTTTGAGGGTGAAGATGACCATGGCTGGATCTACATAGTGGAGCGTTACTTTGCTGTCAATCGGTTGACAGAGAAGGAGAAACTGACAGCGGCGGGATTGTGCTTGGAAGGAAAAGCTTTGGCATGGTACCAATGGTGTGACAGAAGGGAGCCTATCCGAAGCTGGAGAGAATTCAAAGATTGCTTATTAGACCATTTTTGAGTCGATGGGGGAGGAGACTTCTATGAGCAATTCTTTTCCTTGACTCAGGAAGGGACTGTGGCGGTTTACCAGGATAATTTTTAGTACCTGGCTAGCAGATTGGATCACATCTCAGAGTCAGTTCTAGAAGGGAACTTCATGAAGGGGCTGAAACCTGAGATATGGCAGCAGTTAGGGTGATGGAGCTAAGGGACCTAGGCAAGGCTATGGCGCTGGCGCAGTTGGTGAATGATCAAAAGAAATTAGAAAGGGGAGCTAGAGGCAACTATTCCGGGGGGGTCATACAGGATGACCACCACTTTTTTACCATCAAGAGGGGCAGCGCTAGGGAATCTGAGGGAAGTACCAAAGGAGAA
Source organism: Dendrobium officinale (assembly GCA_019514585.1). Classification (NCBI taxonomy): domain Eukaryota; kingdom Viridiplantae; phylum Streptophyta; class Magnoliopsida; order Asparagales; family Orchidaceae; genus Dendrobium; species Dendrobium officinale. The sequence continues at coordinate 6,896,603 of CM033697.1, forward strand.
AGCTGGGGAGGAAATGGGGGACTTTTCAAAAAACTGACAGAAAAAGAGATGCAGGATAAGAGGACAAGAGGGTTATGCTTCAGATGTGATGAGAAATATATGCCGGGGCATAGATGCAAGGACTGAACTCTTCAGGTTCTCGTTGTCTACGAAGACGAGGAAGACGAGGAGGGAGGTGGGAGCAGATCTGGAGAGGAGGAGGAGAAGCTGCAACTGGATGTGACAGAAGTCTCTCTTAACTCCGTAGTGAGATTCACTCCGAGTCACACTATGAAGGTGAAAGGAGAGATAGTTGATCGTGAAGTTGTGGTGTTGATCGATAGTGGGGCAACCCACAATTTTATTTTCACCGAGATGGTGGAGCTGCTGAGGTTGGAGTTAGTAGATATAGGAGGCTATGGGGAGATGATGGGCACAAGAAAGGTAGAAATGGGAAGAGGAGTATGTAGAGGGGTGTGCTGAAGATCCATGGTATCCCAGTGAAGGAAGACTTCCTTCCCCTAGAATTGGGAAGTATGGATGTCATCCTAGGGATGAAGTGGTTGCAGATCTCGGGGGAAACCAAGATCAATTGGGGTACTCTGAGGATGGAGTTGGTGAAGGGAGGAAGAAAGAGGGTGATTCAAGGTGATGCGGGGCTAACCAAGGCAGGGGTTTCTCTCAAATCCCTAATCAAGATAATTCAGGAGGAGGGGGAAGGCTATTTGGTGAAATTACACAGATTGGAGGAAGTGAGTTTGGAGGAAGGGGGAGATATACCTCTCTCTGTGTAGCCTTTGATCCAAGAATTTTATGAGGTTTTTCAACCCCTTCTAGGGTTGCCACCAACCAGGGAGTAGGAGCATGCCATCACATTAAAGGAGGGAGTGTCACCTGTCAGTGTGCGACTTTACCGTTACCCTCAGTTTTAGAAGGACGAAATAGAAATTTTGATCAGAGAAATGCTGGAAGCAGGGATCATCAGGCTCAGTACCAGCCCGTTCTCTAGTCCTATTCTATTTGTGAAGAAAAAAGATGGCAGCTGGTGGTTCTGTGTAAGACTACCGTGCACTCAACAAGGAAATTGTACCTGATAAGTTTCCTATACCAGTGATTGACGAGTTGTTAGATGAATAGAGTGGAACAGTGATCTTCAGCAATATCGACTTGAAATCAGGGTATCATCAGCTTCGAATGAAGAAAGAAGATGTGCCCAAGACTGTTTTAGAACTCATGAGGGCCACTATGAGTTCCTAGTGATGCCCTTTGGCCTCACCAATGCTCCCGCCACGTTCCAGGCACTCATGAATAAGATCTTCAAACAGTATCTCAGGCGATTTGTTTTGGTATTCTTCGATGACATCCTAGTGTATAGCAGAACAGAGGAGGAGCATTGGGGGCATTTAAGGAAGGTGCTAGAGGTTCTCCAGGAGCACCAGCTGCGGGCTAACTTGAAGAAGTGCTGCTTCACACAAGCCAGTGTGGAGTTCTTGGGCCACGTGGTATCCAAGGAAGGGGTAGCATCAGATCAGTCTAAGATTGAGGCTATGTTAAAGTGGTCACTGCCTAAAAATCTGAAGGAGTCGAGGGGATTCCTAGGGCTTACAGGATACTACAGAAGATTTGTGAAGGGATACAGCGCTATAGCATGGCCACTCACGGAGCAGCTGAAGAAAGATGGGTTCCTATGGGGGGAGGCAGCCACGACAGCATTCGAGAAGTTGAAGAAAGCTATGACCACAGTTCCGGTCTTAGCTTTGCCGGATTTTACTCAGGTCTTCATAGTTGAGACAGACGTATCGGGGTATGGATTAGGAGCGGTGTTGATGTAGAATCACAGGCTCATTGCCTATTTCAGTCAGGTGTTGACTGCAAGAGCCCGGTTGAAGTCCGTCTATGAGAGGGAATTAATGGCGGCAATCGTTTTGGCCATTCAAAAGTGGCGTCCCTACTTACTCGGGAGACATTTCATCGTCAGGACCGACGAACGGAGCCTGAAATATTTGCTGGAACAACACATGGTGATAGAGGAGCATCAGAGGTGGCTATCCAAATTGCTGGGCTATGACTTTGAGATTCAGTACAGGCCAGGGGTAGAAAATAAGGCCGCAAATGCCTTGTCCAGGTGCATGGGGGAGATGCAGACGATAGTTGTATTAGTCCCAATGATGCTGGACTGGGAAGCCATCAAGGAGGAGAGTGCCAGGGGTGAAGAACTAGGCAAGATCAGGGTAGACTTACTAAAGGAAGAGGGCAGCCATCCAACGTATTCATTGGAGGGGGAGAGATTGCTGTACCAGGGGGGGTTTGTGTTGCCCAGAACATCAATTCACACTCCACATTTGCTCCAGGAGTTCCATGGGACTGCAGTGGGAGGTCATTCAGGAGTGCTAAAGACCTACATGAGACTGGCGGCAGAGCTGTACTGGAAATGTATGCATAAGGATGTGGAAGAGATGGTATCTAGGTGCGAGGTTTGTCAAAGGAATAAGTATCTAGCTATGTCACCAGGGGGGCTACTGCAGCATTGGCTTTACCAGGTCGAGTCTGGGAGGAGATCTCTATGGATTTTATAGATGGGTTGCCCCGTTCAGAGGGATTCACGGTGATTTTGGTGGTGGTGGATAGGTTGAGCAAGTATGCACATTTCATTCCCCTCCGACACCCCTACACAGCAGTGACAATGTCTTCAACTTTCATTAGAAAAGTGGTCAGGTTACATGGAGTACCCGAGGCGATCATATCAGACAGAGACAAGGTATTCGTAAGCCACTTTTGGAGAGAGTTGTTCAGATTGCTGGGGACAATTCTGAAGAGGAATACAGCTTGCCACCCACAGACGGATGGCCAAACGAAAGTAGTCAACAGGAGCTTGGAGACGTACCTGAGATGCTTTGTGTCAGAAACACCTAAGCTATGTGCTAAGTGGCTATCATGTGCAAAGTATTGGTACAACACATCTTTTCATTCTGCCTCACAGATGACCCCATTCAAGGTGTTGTACGGAAGGGATCCCCCACACTTGGTGCACTTTGGGAGTAGCAGCACTCCCGTGTCTTCAGTAGAGGAATACTTGGAGGAGAGGGATCGAGTGCTAGAGGAGTTGAAGAGGCATTTACTGAGAGCTCAACAAATTATGAAGAAACAAGCGGATGGGCATAGGAAGGACATCCAGTTCAAAGTGGGGGAGAAGGTGTTTTTGAAACTCCGACCATATAGGCAGAAGACAGTAGCCAATAGGAGGAATGAAAATCTGGCTCCAAAGTACTATGGGCCTTATGAAGTGCTGGAGAAAATTAAGGCAGTGGCATATCGACTGAAATTACCACCATCGGCAATGATACACCTGGTTTTTCATGTATCACAGTTGAGGAGGGCCATTGGTGACTACACTGCCAACCCCGAGCTTCCTACGACTCTCACTGAGGATTTAGAGGTGATTATGGAACCCTTAGAGCTGATGGGAGTCCGCCATAAAGAAGATGGAACTAAGGAAGTGTTGATCCAGTGGAAGAACCTACCTGACTACGAGGCCACGCGGGAGCCATACGAGAGGACGAAACAACAATTCCCAGATTTTCACCTTGAGGACAAGGTGATTCTTTGGGAGAGCGGTATTGTTACGCCGGCTCACAGAGAACCGGCCCAGCCGGTTCTCCACTATAGGAGGCGGAACAAGCCGCCTCCTTTGGCTGTTCCGCCAATGCTGATGGGGCCCGCCCCATCTAATGATTTTTGAAAAATTGAATAGAGGGGGAGGGGCTTGGGTTTAGGAGGGAAATTGTATTAGAAAGGTTTGTGTATTAAAGTGCATGAGGGAATTAGAGATGTTTCATGTTTTGATTAATTGAAATTAGGGTTTCTTGGAGGCTTGGGCTCTAGAAAACCTTGTCTAGAGATTTGGGAGAGATGATCCTCCTCTCGAATTGAGGATCTCTTGTATCTTGCTATTTTATTCATCGTCTAGTGGAATACAAGTTTCTTCTTGAGTTTTCTCACAGCTTTTCTTGTGATTTTGCTGTTTTTCTGCTGTGGACAGCAGATTGGCTGCTGTTTGCTATTCGTTTTGTGTTAGGATTGCTTGAGAACTCAAGTATAACCTTAGGGTTACTTGCGAACTCAAGTATTTCCTATCAGAACATGATAGAAAAGCATCCAGCCTATTAAATTTCATGGTCTTTTGAAATTGCTTCTTTTTAAAGTTTGTACTGTCCATTTGGTGATAATGAACATTTCTTTAAGTTTAGATTATTATACTTTTGTAATAATATTATCTAGTAAAGTATTCAAACACGTTTAGGAAGGAGATAACTCATCAGATGGGTATTGGGCACTAGACTTAAAATAATAATAATAATAATAAAATCAACATCATTCTTGAAAGCACTGCATTGGATTGAACAAGGATTAATGCAACTGTTCTAGATAGCACTACATTTTGAAAGTTCAACAAAATAACCCCTTGGATTCCATTTTGAGCATTTCAGATTCTAAAATATGAGGATTATGATGTCTTTTTTAACATTTTGATTAAACTTGATGATGCTCTTTTTTCTCTTGATTAACAATTAAGGAAAATATAAGGATTATGCTGTCTTATAAGGAAAATAACCCCTTATAGTTCCACTTTCTTAACCAGAATTGGAGCTGTCCATGGCACAAGAAATGCGATATATGAGAGGGTATATGACAACAGAACTGGTGAAATGACGGCAATTGGATCCCAGAATGGAGGTCATATTGACGTTTCTTATTATAGTTCAACCTCATGTCCTAGTCCATTCAGGGCAAGTTTTGACGAAACTGAAGTTTCATTTTCACGAGAGATTGATGCTGATGGAAATCAATTGAATATATCTCCATTTCTCAATGAATACAATGGCGGAGAACAAGGCAAAGGATTTGTGTTAAAGTCATATGATTATGACATTTGCCGTAATTTGATTGCATATGATCATGACAATTTCTCTAATGCAAATGGCTATGGTAATGACATTCAGTTGCCAAATAATGGCAGTAATTGGCAAAGTAATGCTGGATCAAATGGGATTGGTCACATGCCACCTATACCAAAGAGGGAAGTTGGATCTTGGTCACACCATTCAATTGTAAGTCTAAATTCGACTTATCTTTCCCAAATAATATTTATTTATTTTTAGCTATGAAAAATTGTTATGATGCTAAACATGAAGACAAATAATGAGGTGATGATTTTTAAATTGACTTAGTCCAAAAAAATGAATTGAAATCAAAAGTAGATAGAGGAGAATTTTGTTATTATGAATAAACGATTATTAAACATACAACTTGAATTTATATTGGAAGTCTCTCATCCAAAATTTCGATGACTTGTCCATTCTTAATGTTATGATAATCACTCATCCAAAGAGATTTGGGTTTTATTACTTTAGTTTTTAATTTGCTTTGATTTTCAAACAATCATATTGTTATTTGTCTAATATCTTTTTGACAATGTGTTATGGCCGGTCCAACATGACCGATTCTACAGCCAGCCCAATAGCCAGGGTGTGGACCAGTTATAGGGGGCGGAGGGGTAAATTTCGGCCCCCCTTGTGAGGCCTAGTAAACCAATTATTACATATGTTAAGAGGAGGATTAAGGAAATAATTAGTAAAGGGAATTTGAATTCAAAAGAGGGAGGGAATTAATTAAGGCAAGAGAGATCTTTTAGGGCTAAATTGGAGGGAAGAGTAGGGTCATATATAGGGATTATTATTTTGTATTAGGGTTATGTTTTATTGAGTTCTCAGCTGTATTTTCTTATGTGAGGGCTTTCTAATGGCGTCTACGTTGATTGGGATAGACGATCTACCTCTCTATTTGTAGATCGCTTGTATTTTTTGTTTCTTATTAAGTTATTAAACAAAATCGGCCACTATTTCCTCCAAAATCTACTGTTTTCTACTCTTTTTCTGTGGATTTCATGTTGTCATTTGCTGAAATTGACTCCATGGTGTGGCACAATGTTTCAAAAATTTTGCTATCCAAAATAATTTTCCATCACCAAGCTCGTCATTGTACATTCTAATGTTGTAACGGCTTTCTATGATTTCTCAACTGAAAGTTTTATAATTAAGGGATTTACATACATACTATAATTTTTTTATGTATTTATATGTCTAACACCTAAATTTTTATATTTATTTATATAACAAGCAAATATAATGATTTATGTGTTAGATATATGCATACAAAATATTTTTTTTATATGTATCTTAATCCTCCTTTATAACTTATTGATCTATATTTAAAACAAAAATTTACCTAATGATTTCAAACAATAATTTCTCTACAGCAGTTTTACAGCCGACTTCACAAATAATGTCGCCCAAATCAGACCTTTACTCTTCTATTATATTAGGAAACCACTCACCCAAATATGATGAATCCCTCTCTTGTCATTTTTTGATCGACACCTATGAATACGTTAGAACCAAGATATACTAAAACTTGTTCTGATAGCAATTTAGAATTTAATGTAAAGAAAGTGAGGTAAATTGAAAGGAGATATATGAAGTACTTCATTACTATAGAAGAAAAATAATGCATTTGGTGAGCTCTTCTTTAATAGTGTCTAAACCTCAACAAATATTGCTTCCGTTGATCATTTATCGAGAATACTGAATCCAACTAGCTTGTACTTTCACTAATTCTTTTGATATGTTTTATCTATTGATTTTTAGTTACTATTAATTGCAGGATGATTTGGAATCTATGATGAGTAGTTTGAAGCTAGAGTTGAAGCACAAGAGAAATTCGTATGATGATTCTACTCCAGAGGTACTACACAAAAATAAACTTGGGAGTTCAATACCATATGGAGATGCATATGTGAATGCTTAAAAATAACTTTAATTTCATAAAATCTGCATCTTTCCTATGAATGACATCAATCATTCGCTTATAGTTATTTAGTTTATGGTTTTCTTTCACTCGACATAATTTCATCTATGTACATATATTTCTATTGCCAATACTTCAAAACATCTTTCCACAAGCCTTCTGCAATTTTTTTGAGCAATTTTAAAACAAATGATTTATGCAGATACGCCCTCGGAATACGTCTTTGGATGAGGTGGTGGTAGTTGCTCCAAAGACTTCCCTTATTAAGCAGAGATCCATACTACCCTTGCCAGAATCACCAAAAGCTATTAAATTAGAAAATGAAGTAAACAGTCAAAAAAGTGAGAATCATACATGGCTTCAAGAAATTGCAGAGAAGAGGAAAGAACTGGAGACAATTTCTTCAGATATTCGTTATAGGAGGTACAGTGTTGATGAGATTTTGAAAGCAACCGATAGCTTTTCAGATTCGCTAAAGATAGGTGAAGGAGGATATGGACCGGTCTTTAAGTCCACCATTGATCATACAGTTGTTGCAATTAAGATTCTACGATCTGATGTAGCTCAAGGAATTAAACAATTCCAAAAAGAGGTATGCTGTATTTCAATAATCATTTTTGAGCTACAATAGAAGGAATTTCCTTCCTCTTTTATTTTGTCTAAACTTTTCTCATTTCTAAAACATTTAATGAAATGGTCAAGGTATATAGTTCCACATTTTTTTTTATCAATAGAAAGTAAAATGAGGAAAGTAACTTGGTATTCAAGGAAATTGAGTTTTATCTGAAACTTCAATTTGAAATAACTCTCTCATTCAATTCATCTAAAACTAGCTATTATGAATTGTCATAGATTTACCTTTAGAGACTTCATCCAAGTTTTAAACTAACAAATGATTCAATTTCTCAAAGAAATCCTCTGAAGTAAGCTACAAATTCAATTAAAACTGAATGTAAAGATGATAAAGCAGGTATAATTTCCTATGCAACTTTAAGAAAATCTAGAAAGCAGAAAGCATGTAATGGAAACCATAAGGAACAAGCTTATTTGGGTGATCATTATTGACTCTCATGCTATCGTGCATTATGATTCAAAGTGATCATCAAACTTGCCATTGTTTTTAATATTTTATGAACCATATGAATGTTCCAAGTGAGTACTGCACTTTTTCTAATTAATTTTTCCTCATAAATTCTTAAGGTGGAGGTGTTGAGTTGCATCAGACATCCAAATATGGTCCTTCTTCTTGGTGCCTGCCCTGAATATGGTTGCCTGGTATATGAATATATGTCGAATGGTAACCTCGAAGACCGCCTTTTCTGCAGTTCTGGCACCCCTCCATTGTCATGGCAAATACGATTCAAGATCGCCGCTGAAATAGCCACTGGCCTCCTCTTTCTCCACCAAACAAAGCCCGAACCCCTTGTCCACAGAGATCTTAAGCCTGCAAACATCCTTCTTGACAACAACTTTGTTAGCAAAATTGGTGATGTTGGCTTGGCTCGCCTCATTCCTTCCTCAATCGCCGGCGCGACCCAATACCACATGACTGCTGCAGCTGGGACATTCTGTTACATTGATCCTGAGTACCAGAAAACTGGCTTGGTGAGCACAAAATCTGATATTTATGCTCTTGGTGTCATCCTTCTTCAGCTGGTCACTGCAAGGCCACCAATGGGGCTTGCTCATTATGTTGAAAACTCTGTTGAGATGGGAAACTTTGAACAGATTCTGGATCCTAACATACCAAACTGGCCCAAGGAACAAGCTATGAGGCTTACTAAAATAGCCCTTAATTGTGCCGAGCTTCGACGCAAAGATCGACCGGATCTAGCTACTGTTGTGCTTCCACAACTAAATGAGTTGAGGGCTTTTGCAGAGTCTACCATTGATCCTGCATGGCAAGCTTCACGTTGGGACTCAAGGAGCTCAAGGGTAAATAATTGAACTTATTAATACTCTTTTATCTTGCTTTCAAATTGAGAGAAACTATCCTTCAATTTCCCTTCAGGAGATGAGGAATTCTCTTTCAGGAATAGAAGAGTTTGCTACAGTTGAGAGAACAAGGGGACACTTTAGTCATTGAAAGATTTGGGGAAGCCATGGCCTTCAAAATTGCTTGGGAATAGCTTAAAGAAATAATCTGAAGTAGAACTGTGCTTTCAATAAGAAGATCATTTGTTATATATGTTAATTTTTTTGTTAAATGTTTTCCTTTGTTTTTTCAGATTTTTGGAAACAGAAACATTTGTCTTGGATTCAAGCAGTTTGTTTTATGTTATTATTTTTTTACTTAGATCATTAACCTATGTCATTTTATTTCCCTATAATTCTTTGTAAGAGTTTGAATTTTAAATTTTTTTAGTGAACTCAATCCTTATATTTGTTTGTGTTGCAGTGAGTTGCCTCTTTTTTTCATCTTCATTAGTTTTTTTACTAATAATAATAATAATGATTATAATTGATACATCATAAGAAAATTATCTTGATCATGCACGAATCTTGAGGCAAAATTAAGTTGGAAACTTCAAAGATTAAATTAAGGACCATCTGAACTCCGATTTCAGCGAGCTTATAGTCAAACTGAGCGTCTCAGAAATACGAACCCAACGACATCAAATTCAACCCAATCCGAGCCCAAATGGGTCCAAATCAAGGACCCGAAAATTATCTTGATCATGCACGAATCTTGAGGCAAAATTAAGTTGGAAACTTCAAAGATTAAATTAAGGACCATCTGAACTCCGATTTCAGCGAGCTTATAGTCAAACTGAGCGTCTCAGAAATACGAACCCAACGACATCAAATTCAACCCAATCCGAGCCCAAATGGGTCCAAATCAAGGACCCGAAGCGCTGTTGGGAGGTTCAAACCACAATTTGAGTTACCAAACGGTCTCCGATTTTCACGAGCTTATACTCGAATCGAACGTCTCGACGAGACGAATCCAACGAGCCCAAGATCATCAAATTCCGACATCATCAAGGCCTTCAAATGTCTAATGAACGGTCCACGATCAAGAGATTCAATATCGACCGTCCATTCAAACCACTCCCGATTCGCCCTTGATCTCACACCTATTTACAAGTCATGCCACTCCAGAAAAACTATAAATAGAGCCCTCATTCTTCACAAGAGGGCTCAAGTGAAGAGGAAGAAGAGGAGAAGGAAGGGAGGAATTGGGAGCTCTCTTGCCACCGACCACCGCCGGAGTTCCTGCCGACCACCGCCGGAGTTCCTGACGACCACCGCCGGAGTTCCTGCCGATCACCGCCGGAGTTCCTGACAACCACCGCCGGAGTTCCTACCGACCACTGCCGGGTTTTCTTACCGACCACTGCCAGTTTTCCTGCCAACCATCGCTTGAGTTTTTCTACTGACCATCGCTGGAGCTTTTCCCAATCACTGCCTTATTTTGGTCGGTCCATTAATCATCATCAGATTTTTGTCTGTTATTAACTTGCTGTAATTCTAGCATCTCCAAGTAAAGGAGCGAATCAAACGTTGTAACTAATCCAGATATAGTGGAAATTTCTCATCTGGGCCAGGCCCCGTGGTTTTTCCCTTTTCGGGTTTTCCACGTAAAAAAGTTTCTGGTGTTTCTCTCCCTTAATTATCTGTTGGTGTGCTGGATATACGTATATTGTTAAGACGCTATATATTTTTACTCTACCGCCGCGTATATTCTAGTCCGCATCAGTTTGGCGCCGTCTGTGGGAAAGCTTTCCCAATATTTCTTCAATGGCTGATCGAAGCAATACCAGCAATAGATTCTCTCGCTCAAATACCCATCGAACTAGATTCCCATCTGGCAATCATGGACGCCGTAATTATCAGAGGGAAGGGCCTTCTTCCTTGGAAAATCGAATTCGTAGGATGGAGGAACAACAGGCAAGGATCCTCGAAATATTGGAGGAGGTAGGCCAGCAAAGGATGCCGTCTCAAAATGATGAACCTCCTCTCCATCATCACCAACAAAAATAATATGGACCAGCAATTTGAAAATGTTCATCAAACTCATGCTCCTCCTCCGCAATATAATCCTGAAATAGATGATGCTGCTAGTTCAACACATCCTGCACCTAGAGCCCATCAGATGCAAAATCTTCAACCTGCTCTAGATACTCCTCGCGATGTCATAAGAGATGAATTACGACGACTGGTCCAAGAAGAATTCCCAATACGAGAAAGAAATCATTTCAATATACAGCGAAGCTTTCAAGAATCTTCTCCACTAACATATGAAATTCTTATACACCCCTATTCCAACAGGGTTCAAGCTACCAAACATTGATGCATATGATGGGTCGTCTGATCCCTATGAACACATTGATCATTATCGAACAATTATGCACATACAACGAGCTTCTGATGCGCTTCTTTGTCAAGTTTTTCCTGCGACCCTAAAGGGTCAAGCTCGCACCTGGTTCTATGCTCTCCCTAGAGAAATACAATCCATAGTTTTGTTCATCTTGCAAAACTCTTTGTCGAACAGTTTGTTGCTAATAGAAGAATTATTAAAGATTCATCACATCTCTCTGGAATCCGTCAAAATGAAGGAGAATCTTTGAAAGAATATTTTCAAAGATTTTCTTCTGAAGCTCGACAAATCCCAGGTGTTGATCCTGAATTACTACGAGGTGTTTTTCTTGGAGGGTTGCGCCCCGGACCTTTTTACTCTGCATTAATGAGAGAAACAGTTCATTCTTATGCTGACTTAATTCACAGAGTAGAAGCTCAAATTACTGCTGATGAGGCCATCAATGCTCATCGAAAACAATTTGAACAGCCTTCTAATAAGAGAAAGAATGGCCACGAAGCTGGAGCTCAAAAGTCTCAAAAGAGGAATCAAGATCTTCCACCACGGCCCCCTCAGCAAAATCGGGATTACAGGCCAAAGAAGGAGTACACTCCGTTAAATACAACTCGTGTTAATATTCTTATGCTATATACAACATGAGCAAACTATTAAATGGCCCCAACCGCTAAAGCCAAATTCTGGAAATCAAGATTATTATTGTCACTTTCATCGAAGCCGCGGACATACAACTGAAGCCTGTAGACAATTAAAGGAAGAAATTGAAAGGCTAATTCAACAGGGATATCTTCGTCAATTCACTCAAAATCCACCAGTTCAAAATGAGGCTAATCCTATTGGGGGGCAGAACCGACAACAACATCATCAACAGCAACAAAGGCAACAACATAACAATCGTCAAATAGTTGGAGAAATTGAAACTATTGCAGGGGGGCCCTTAATATCCTCTCAAGTCTTACTCACCAGCCCGGAGGAACCGACTCTAAAGAAGGCACGATTTGATCACTCCATCACATTTGGAGATTCTGACTTAGAAGGGATTCGTACTCCGCACCAAGACCCACTTGTCATTAATGCTGGTATTGGAGATCCATGTTATAACGTTAAAAGAATCTTAATCGATAATGGGAGTTCTGTTGATGTCTTATTTTTATCAACTTTTCTTAGTATGGGGTTGGCTAGAGAGAAGCTTCAACCTGCTGCTGGACCATTGTATGGATTTGATAATCGTCCAGTAGGAGTAGAAGGAACAATTACGCTCCCTGTCACAATGGGGGAATTTCCTCGACAAGTTACTCATTCAGTTCAATTTATTGTGGTTAAGTCAGAATCAGCATATAATGCTATCTTTGGGCGACCTTTGCAATCAATTTTTAAAGCTATCGCTTCAGTTCCTCATCTGAAGATGAAATTCCCAACTCCAGCAGGGATTGGAGAAGTGCGAGGAAATCAACAGGAGGCACAATCTTGCTACCTCAGACAGGCTCGACCTCGCCCATCTGTTACTTTAAGCATTGAAAATTTTGATCTGCAAAATGAAGATGACCTTTATAGAGCTTCCCCAGTAGAGGATTTAATATGTGTCTCTATATCAGAAGAAGATCCACTCAGAACGGTGCAGATCGGATCTTTACTTTCTGATGAAGAAAAGATACAATATACGGATTTTTTGCGGACAAATCAAGATATTTTTGCATGAAGTTCGGCAGATATGCCTGGAATTGACCCACAGATTATTATGCATTCTCTCAGGATAAATCATACGTATAAACCAATCATCCAAAAGAAGAGAAATTTTGCACCAGATCGGCAAAAAGCTATAGAGCAAGAAGTAGATAAGCTTTTGAAAGCTGAATTCATAAGGGAAGTATATTATCCAACTTGGCTTGCAAATGTCGTAATGGTTTAAAAAAGCAAGTGGGGCATGGAGGATGTGCGTAGATTACACAGATCTCAATAAGGCTTGCCCAAAGGATAGTTTCCCGCTTCCTCGTATTGATCAATTAGTTGATGCAACGTCTGGACATCAAATGTTAAGTTTCATGGATGCATACTCTGGATACAATCAGATAAGAATGGATCCTGCAGATGAGGAAGCAACTGCTTTTCAAACTGATAAGGGGCTATATTGCTATAAGGTCATGCCTTTTGGGCTCAAGAATGCTGGGGCAACTTATCAACGCCTCATGAATAAAGTTTTTAAAGACCTCATAGGTCGTTCAATGGAGGTATATATAGATGATATGTTGGTTAAAACTCTTGAAAGGACAAAACATATTTTTGATCTAGAGCAATGCTTTATCCTCCTTCGACATTACAACATACGACTCAACCCCTGCAAAATGTGCTTTTGGAGTCACGTCTGGAAAATTCTTGGGATTCATGGTTACTCATAGAGGTATAGAAGCTAACCCTGAAAAAATCAAAGCTTTGAGAGATATGGTGCCCCCAAGGAATATAAAAGAAGTTCAACGTCTGAATGGAAGAATAGCTGCCTTATCTCGTTTCTTGGCCCGTTCAGGAGATAACTATTTGCCTTTCTTCAAAATACTAAGAAATGTCCGAAATAAAGGATTTCAATGGACAGACGAATGTCAAGCAGCTTTTGAACAACTTCGAACTTATTTGGCTTCACCCCCTCTTCTGTCAAAACCAATGCAAGGAGAAAAGTTATATTTATATCTAGCTGTCTCTTCGAATGCCATAAGCTCAGTGCTAGTCCGAGAAGAAAATGCTATTCAACGACCAGTATATTATGTCAGTAAAATTCTTTCTGAGACTGAAGGATGCTACCCATTGACCGACAAGACAGCTTTGGCATTAGTATTTTCTGCTAGAAAATTAAGGCCATATTTTCAAGCTCATACAATTGGGGTTTACACAAATCTTCCATTACGAAGCATCCTTCAAAAACCTGAAGCTTCAGGAAGGTTAATCAAATGGTCAATAGAACTGGGAGTTCGACATCCACTTCTTACCCAGACCAGATATCAAATCACAAGTCTTGGCAGATTTTGTGGTTGAGTGCACTGTTCCCATTTCTGATGAACCACTAATTCATCCTTCCTCTTCTCATCGTTGGATGTTATATGTTGATGGAGCTTCTGGAAGTTCTGGTGCTAGTGCTGGAGTTTTATTAATCTCTCCTAATAATGCTACTATTGAATATGGACTACGACTAAAATTTCCTGCAACTAATAATGTCGCGGAATATGAAGCTCTTATTGCCGGGCTGAGGCTAGCTATAGAATGTGAAGTGCAAAATTTAATAGTACATTCTGACTCGCAACTTGTAGTCTCTCAAGTAAGAGGAGAATTTGAGGCTCAAAATCAACAACTAGCACAATATTGTGAAATGGCGAAGTCACTCCTCACCCGCATAGAGAAATTTGAAATTATTCACATACCTCGGGAACAAAATACTCGTGCAGATACTCTTTCGAAACTCGCAACATCACTAACCGGTGACCTTTTCAGGAGAAAATATATCGAAGAAGTACACTTTCCTAGCATCGAAGGACCATGGGTTATACAATCAATCGACAAGCCAAAAGAGCTTTCTTGGATTGATCCTATACTATCTTTCCTACAAGAAGGAGTGCTACCTGAAGATCCACCAACTGCAATACGAATCCGAAGGCAAGCAGCTAACTTTACTGTCATTGGTGGAGAATTATATAAACGAGCCTTCAGCGGGCCATATCTTAAATGCCTTCCGCCTTCAGAGGCCGATTATGCATTACGAGAAGTTCATTCAGGTATATGCGGGGAACATCTTGGAGGAAGAGCATTAGCCAACAAAATCCTAAGACAAGGATTCTACTGGCCGACAATAAAGCAGGATGCACTGGAGTTCACTCAGAAGTGTAATAATTGTCAATTACACTCCAATCTCACTCATTTACCAGCCACTGAACTTTCGACGTTTCAAAGCCCATGGCCTTTCGCTCAATGGGGGATTGATATAATGGGACAATTTCCAATAGCCACCGGACAGCGAAAATTTATCATCTTGGCAGTGGACTACTTCACCAAGTGGGTGGAGGCCGAAGCTCTTGCAAAAATTACAGAAGCAAATGCAAAACAATTTGTATGGAAGAATATTATTTGTCGTTTTGGTATTCCGGCAAAAATCATCACTGACAATGGAACCCAATTCACTGGAAAAATCTTTACATCATTTTGCAAAGACCTCCATATACAGCTGGTGCATACAGCTGTGGCTCATCCTCAAGCAAATGGACAGACGGAGGTTACAAATCGAACTATACTTAAAGGACTAAGAACACGTCTTGAAAAGGCTGGGGGGCAATGGGCTGATGAGCTCCAAAATGTTCTTTGGGCTTACCGCACTACTGCTAGAACTCCAACAGGAGAAACTCCATACAACCTCTGCTTTGGCACGGAAGCAATCATCCCGGTTGATATTGGAGTCCCAAGTCTCAGGGTTCAGACTTTCAACTTTAACAATAACGAAGAAAAACTCCGAGACAATTTGGATTTTCTTCCCGAGATAAGAGACGTGGCATCCCTTAAAATTGCGGCATATCATCAACGAGTAGCTCGCCACTACAATCGAAAGGTGAAACCCCGATGCATCTCAGTTGGAGATCTAGTTCTGCGAAGTCTTGAAGCAGCTGGAAAGGGCCCCCAACGTAACAAGCTATCACCATTATGGGAAGGCCCTTATATGGTGGCTTCCATGGTCAAACCTGGAACATTCAAGTTAAAAGATGGCGACGGAAAAATGCTGCCCCGTACTTGGAATATTGGAAATCTTCGCAAATATTATCAGTAAAACTATTTTCAAATTGAACTATTATGTAGCATTTCTATTTCCATCATGAAATTTTTGTACTGCCTTTTATATAGTAAAACTTTGCTTGATCATTATCATTTATGTCATCTTCTTTAAACAGAAGAATATAAGTGGTCCTAAAAAATAAAACATTAAGCATAGCGTTGATTTGAGAAAAACACAATATTCATTGTATCTCAATCAACAGACGATCAATCCCAGGGGGATTCGATCCAACCTCATCCACACAAGTTAATGTCATCAAGCGATGCTTTGACAACACAACTTTGGATAGGTTTAATATCCTAAGAGGATATATATATATCTTCATTTTCAAATTTTGACGATCAATCCCAAGGGGATTCGATCCAACCTCATCCACACAAGTTAATGTCATCAAGCAATGCTTTGACAACACAACTTTGGATAGGTTTGGCATCCTGAGAGGATGTATATCATCACTTCTAAATTTTTATGATCAATCCTAAGGGATTCGATCCAACTTCTCCCACCAAGATTAATGTCATCAAGCAGTTTTTTTGACAACACAACCTTGGATAGATGAGAACAATCCAAAAGGGATTGATGTCTTTAAATTCTCATAAATAAGTTAACTCCATAAAAAATCTTTTATATCGATAAAAAAAAAAAAAAAAAACATAAATTACTAAGAAAGTTCAACATTTCTTTAATCCAATAAATATAAGGATATATCTCCAAACACAAAATAGATATATAAAAATCTCTAAGAAAATAGATGAAATACAACCAGTAATAAACATCTTATGCAATATCATCATCATCGCTGAAAAGAACCTTTTCTAGTTCACTTTCAATATCTTCATCGCTCGAGTCTGGAGAAGAATCCTCAGATGCTTGACTTGGGTTAAGCCCTTCAATATCAACCCCAGTCTTACGGTTAACCAACCGAACACCTTTCAGGAAACCACGAGTAAAGCCTTCTTCGAGATTCTGACGCTCCAGATCCTTTACTTCAATATCAAATAATTTTTCATAAGCCTCTTGAGCACGACTTTGGATCTCTTGATGATAAATTGCAGACTTCTTGAATTCCTCAATGGCCTTCAATGATGTGGCTTCAATATCCAAAGTGATCGTTTTTTTTTGTTGAAGATGATCTTGTAACTTCTTGTTCTCTTTCTCAAGAGCTTTCTTCTCTAATGCAAGCATTTTCAAAGCTTCTTTTTGTTGGTTAATTTTCTGCATGAGCCTCAATTAACTCATGGCGAGAAAGGTCAGCTTCTCGATTTTGGAAAGAGAGAGATGTGGATATTGTTGCTAATTCAGTTCTACATTCTGTCAATTGGCTCTCCAAGGATGATATTTCTTTAATCTTTGCATCCAATCTTCGTTTATATTCTCCTTGTAAATATTTAACTTTTACAAATTCATCATTCCAATTATCCAAAATTGATTCAAATCGAGATTCCATATCCATCTTTTGAATCATCTGCAATAAGAAATTTAGTTATGCTAAAAAAAAAAAAAAAAAAAAAAAGTGATGATTGGGCAAATATGAAAAAGGAAATAGATTGAAATTACTCACAATTTCGTTGGCATGTCGTCGCCCACTACAAGTATGCTTCAATACATCTTCTGGTATATGTATTCTTGAGGATCGAGTTTCAATATCCGAATCAAGAGAAATTGCATCAATGGTCGGGAAATGTGCAGCTTCCTTACTTCCAACATCATCTCTCGGTGGGATCGCTTTATCATTTATTTTCCTCTTCTTTAGGTGGGAAGAGTCAGTTACTCTTTGACCTTCTGAAGGTTGGCTTGCTGGACGCTTAAGAGCGGTAGAAGTTATTTCACGAACCTTCTCAGATTTTTTCAACCGAATTGCATGGGATCTTCCTGCCTGAATGGAAAGGCCAACTTTAAAAAGAGATTCCTCTGTCACACATCGACTAATATAACGTAGTTCTTGTTGAAGACTTTCCGTATCAGGAAAATTCAAAATTCTCAAAATATCTTCCTCTCCTACATGTAAAGAGCTTGGCAACTCTTTCAATTTATCCCATTTTTCAGGAAAACCCCACTCATTCTTCACAAAAAAGAATGAGTTACACCAATTTTTTGAAGGGTCCCTCGTTACAAAATCTAACCATTTCTTATTGGCTCGACACGAAATCCGGCCATAAGAATCACTTGTAAATTTACACATTTTTTACAGATGTTCTACGGTTAGAGACGCTCCACGTTCTCTAAAAAATACTGTCAAACCCACTATAATTGTTATCGCTCTACATAAAAATTGGGGTAAAGCAACGCCGCATGCTTTGAAAATTTCAAGTAACTCGGGTGCTGGAGGAAATCTCAAACCAGCACGCATCGTCATTTCATATACTGCTACAAATCCTTGTGGAGGGGCATGTGCCCTGTCGGTTCTCTTTGGAGCAATAATCAACACCTCATTCGGCACATGAAATTTCTTGCGAATTGCTGCCAAGCTATCAGATGTAATGATGGATGCGACATCATCAGATCTCCTCCTATCACCATCATGAGCAGAAGGAATAATTTTTGAGGCATCTGTCAATCCTCCACATAAAAATATGTAGTTTTTGATGAAATAAGATATCAAGACTCTTGAGCGAAGAAAATCAAAATATTATTACCAGAAGTATTCTCCAGATTTTTAGATGAAGGCCTTTTTGATGCGATATCCAAGGATCTTCGTTGATTGTTAAATATGGGATTGTCGGCCATATTTATCTCCAAATTTGAAAAAGACTAACAAATGCCAACACTCCCCGAGCTACCAATCCAAAGAAAATTTTGGACCGGCACAAGAGAGCTTGGCTATGTTCGCCACCAATGTTCGCTTTGATCGCTACCAACACTCCCCGAGCTACCAATCCAGAGGAATGCTTGGACCGGCACAAGAGAGTAAGGTTTTGATCGCCGCTGACAATCTCCGAGCTATCAATCCAAAGGGAGGGCTTGGAATGACACAAGAGATTGTGATTTCTTCACCTCCTAAAGAGGTATTTATAGGAAGAATGGTGGGGTAGATGAAAAGATATTCTAGAAAATTCTTGAATTAAAAAAAAAAAAAAGGAATTTTAAAAGCCACAAACAACATATATTTACGAAATTATTATTAATAATTTATATTCTCTAGGCTCTTATTCCTATTTCCAAAGAGCCATTTCAGTGTTCACTATGCCGCCTGATTTTTTTTGTTTCGTTTCCAAAAATCCAGATGTTTCTAACTATTAAAGGCATGTGAATCGAAGAGTTTTTATGGCTTGCCAATTACTATACAGTTATAGCTATAAATCAATAAAATATTCTATATAATAACCCAACTAAATATCCACGGCAGTGCATGCCATGCCTAAGTATAGCAAATTATATGAGATGACAACTTTGAGTCTCTATCATTTTTATCTGTGTCAGTTAAATTAACTAACTTATTAGTATCATATAAAATCATATATTTATATAAATAAATTGTGTAGCTAAGTAGCTTGATGCCAACCAGTGGCTTTGAAAATTTGAAGCAACGCATGGCTATTTGGCTTTTAAGAAAATTACTACATCTTAAGGCTTCAAAGGTCCAATCAATAGTATAAATTGAACCAAACAATATCCCTTCTTCAATTCATTATAAATAAATGCAAAAATTCAATAAAAACTTTATTAAAATTTCGTATATACATAAATTGATATTTATCTAATTAAACAAATATGTTATGAATTTGGACAAATTAATTATGACTAGTATTTGTCATTCTTTGATATTTATGCTGACAAATATTTATGAGAAGGTAGAAATATATATTTTCGGACTTTGCAAGCATCAACTTCCGAAAACAGGGGGGCAACTGATACATCATAAGAAAATTATCTTCTTGATCATGCACGAATCTTGAGGCAAAATTAAGTTGGAAACTTCAAAGATTAAATTAAGGACCATCTGAACTCCGATTTCAGCGAGCTTATAGTCAAACTGAGCGTCTCAGAAATACGAACCCAACGACATCAAATTCAACCCAATCCGAGCCCAAATGGGTCCAAATCAAGGACCCGAAGCGCTGTTGGGAGGTTCAAACCACAATTTGAGTTACCAAACGGTCTCCGATTTTCACGAGCTTATACTCGAATCGAACGTCTCGACGAGACGAATCCAACGAGCCCAAGATCATCAAATTCCGACATCATCAAGGCCTTCAAATGTCTAATGAACGGTCCACGATCAAGAGATTCAATATCGACCGTCCATTCAAACCACTCCCGATTCGCCCTTGATCTCACACCTATTTACAAGTCATGCCACTCCAGAAAAACTATAAATAGAGCCCTCATTCTTCACAAGAGGGCTCAAGTGAAGAGGAAGAAGAGGAGAAGGAAGGGAGGAATTGGGAGCTCTCTTGCCACCGACCACCGCCGGAGTTCCTGCCGACCACCGCCGGAGTTCCTGACGACCACCGCCGGAGTTCCTGCCGATCACCGCCGGAGTTCCTGACAACCACCCGCCGGAGTTCCTACCGACCACTGCCGGGTTTTCTTACCGACCACTGCCAGTTTTCCTGCCAACCATCGCTTGAGTTTTTCTACTGACCATCGCTGGAGCTTTTCCCAATCACTGCCTTATTTTGGTCGGTCCATTAATCATCATCAGATTTTTGTCTGTTATTAACTTGCTGTAATTCTAGCATCTCCAAGTAAAGGAGCGAATCAAACGTTGTAACTAATCCAGATATAGTGGAAATTTCTCATCTGGGCCAGGCCCCGTGGTTTTTCCCTTTTCGGGTTTTCCACGTAAAAAAGTTTCTGGTGTTTCTCTCCCTTAATTATCTGTTGGTGTGCTGGATATACGTATATTGTTAAGACGCTATATTTTTACTCTACCGCCGCGTATATTCTAGTCCGCATCAATAATAAATAAAATTAACATTTAAATTAAATTCTATTAATTTATTATTATTTGATTAATATTATAAAAAGAGATTTCTTAGTCCTTGAGATTGAAACTCATTTCATTTTATCTAATTTCAATCAAACAAATATGAAATAATAAGATCTAATTAAGTACAGTGTCTTTTTTTTTTCTTTTTAACATTTGAGTCTTTAAGATAAAATAACACATATAACACATGTATTACACATGCAGCTTCGAATCCAATATATATATATATATATACATATGTGTGTATATATATTAAAGAATAATTTATTAATAAAAGGAGGATACAAAAGGAGACCACACAACTGGCCACGCACAAGCTTATAGGAATAACAATAAAAATAAAGCAAAACCAATAAGGATAAGGGTTGATAAAGTCGGACTTAGACCAGCTTCGGTTTGCCAGGGCGGGGCCATCCACTGGAAAATACAAAATCGAAGGGCCAACCAGGTTCCTCATCGTCCATATCAGAACCATTTGAACGGTCAACCAACAAGCCACAAACGCATTCCAATGATAGAAAAGCAACATAATCAGCATCCCAAATCCAACAATCAGCGACCATGTCTGCCTAGGCCACGAGGCTTATCATGAGAGGCAACAGAAACAAGAGGTTGATCGCTCAACAAATTAAAAGAATCCAATATCTCCTTATTAGTTGTTAAAGTCTTTAATCAACAGATCAAGATGAGTTACATATGTATATATGATTACATTGAAGCGATGTAAATTGTCCTTTATAATATTTCAAAAGTATTCTCATAAACATTTGATGTTGTGAATTACAAGAGGGGGCTGAGAAAAATAAATGAAAATATCATCCAATCTATTAAAGATGTAAATGAATCGGAGTCTAAATTATAAATTAGCTTATGCCGAGTCAAATATGTAAATAATAATTAAAAAAAAAAAGAAATTAAAAGAATAATGATAAATAATAACTTGATACAATGTTGTGATATAAAAATTTTAAAATTATTTTGTCAAATTTTTACTCAAACTCTTTATTTAACTTGTGATTTAATGATTCGAGTTGGGAGGATCGTCAAATCTAATTTTTTAGCTTATCAATTTCGGCTCATGAGTTATTTATTGATCTGGTCTTGAGCCGGTTCACAAATCAATTTGACTTACTTACGCTCTTATATGAGCCTATCTAGACGCCTCAAGTGAGCCATATTTCTATGAAGTGATGAAAATATTAAGCATATTTGAACTACGTTATGTCTTAGGTTGTATTTAATTAGCTTATGCCCTAATTATATTTGGGAAAAAAAAGTTAGAATACTATATTTTAAAAAAATTTAATTTATATTAGGATTAGTATTGTATACAATATAATAAATTCTATTAATTTCAACATAAATTCATTATATTCAATCAAATTGAGCCAAAAAGAATTAATTTAAATCAAATTCAACTAATCCAAATATATATATATATATTTTTTGGGTTTCTTACTCCAAATCAATAATTGAATTAAACCAAAATTAGAAGTGAAATTAAATGAACCTAACTTTTCGGTTTTGTTAAAATTCCTTTTCTTAAGAGATTTGAACTCTCAACCAATTATTTGAAATGAAAGCTCTCTTCTAAGATTTAAACTCTTAACCAATCATGAATGCGTCAATAAATGTGCAAACTAGGACAGATATTATTCTAAGACTTTTTTTTTAGACTGATTGAAATTGTTCAAATATTAGGGTTTTTAGGGTTATGAATCTGATGAATATTGAAGATGATTTATTTGTTAACAGATCATGAACTGGTAATTTTAAACCTGCTAAGCTCTCCTGAATCAAATGAACTATTGCAGCCACCTGTTTGATTATTGATCAAGAGGAGATTTTCAAACATCCACGTTCACTAATAAGAAACTTACTTTAATGTAGGGGTGTTACTACTCGACTCCATCTTAAAATCATCCGACCTGAAATTTCGCCCGGACACAACCCAAAAAATTTCAGGTTCGGGTTAACTCATTTTCCAGATGGTTGGGTTTGGGTTCAACAATCAGACCCATTTTTAAAATCGGATCAGGTTCGGGTAGAACCAAAAATTCGAAGTTGACTTGACACCCCATGTCTGAGTAAAACCTAGGTTTGAAGTAAAGGCTTATTCTCTTGACATGGGGATAGCTGGCTCCAGGGTTTCATTCTCTCATTCTATCGTTCTTAATTCTCTCTCGTTCTCCTCTAAACTTTGTGTGTTTCCCTCTTGGCCTCTTGCTCAATTTCTCTCATCAGTTTTACGGTAGTTGTCACTGCTTATGTTTACATTATTGCTAAAACAAACTTGCTGTAAATTATAAATTGCATGCTGTTGTGAAACAATTATGTGGTTGTGTTGAAAGCTACTCTTTTTACCTGAAACTACTGTGAAGCCTGCTTTGAAATCTATCAGACCTAGATTGGTGGGGTAAGTTGGGTTGAACCGGCCGGGTCTGAATCGGGTCAAGTTCGGGTCCTACCTTCCAACCCATTTTAAAAAACGGGTCAGGTTCGGGTCATGTCAAATAATGACAGGTGAGTTTTGAGTTCTACCTATAAGCTAGCCCATTTTGACACCCAGACTTTTATGGAAGTCACTTTCATAAAATGCAGGTAAACAATTTTAAGAATGGAAGTCACATTCATCTTTACCTGTGATAGAATCCACAGAAGTCACAATCATATACAACTATCATAAAGCGTAGGCAAATAATTTGAGAATCAAACACAGGATATTATGATATCAATCATAATGTTGGTTGTTCCTTCAATTTAATTCTAGGAAAATTATTGGATACCCCTATGATAATCAATATACAATTATTTCCCTATGACATGAAATCATAATTAAAATTATGATTGATTATTTTGATATAAATTGTACTATTATGAATTTAATTTATTATTATTTTAAATTATGCAGCCCTTTTTGACTTGGTGGTTGGGAGCTTAGGCTGTCAACCAAGAGATATTGTGATCGAAGTTCGTATATATAGTGCGTGTGAATCTACTATTTAATTTGCTTAAATTCTAGAAATTATTGCATGCATGAAGGGTCCCTATTATTCAACTAGATTTGGATGCCATATTGCTATTACATTAATGATTATATCACCCATTTGGCATATAAATAATCTAAGGGCAGGTAGATGTTACCAAATAAAGTCCTTAAATTAAATACAAGTTGGCATCAATCACATATGAAAGCAAAGATAGTATCACATATGTGATAATTAAAGCCATGATATCCTTGTCTATAAGGGGTCTACTAACTTGGTAAGTGCCCTCTCTCTCCAAATTTATTGTGTCCTTAGTCTCTACTTTATTGATAAAGAAGATTCCATGCTTTCTTTCTCATGGTACTAATATGGAAGCTACATAATAATTAGATATTAGTATGTGATATATACATTTTTTTTTGTATAATATATCTTAACATGGGAACTCATGAGTATGAATTAGGGGTGTCAATTTTGGATCACGGGTCGAGTTCGGGTCGAACCCGAAATTGACCCGGGTTCAAACGGGTCAGAAATTTGAACCCGTACTCAACCCGGGTAGGTAAACGGGTCAGAAATTCGAAACCGGACAGGACCCGGCGGGTTGCCGGGTTGACCCGACCCGATTCGTGCGGCAGAGAAGGAGCTCGGATTTCGCGAGCGCAAGCGCAGCAGCGGGCAACGGCGAGTGCGACAACGGGTGGCGGCGCGAGGCGCGAGCGTGGCACGGCGGCAGCGCGAGTTTGCAGCGGGCGACGGCTGCGCGGGCGGGCGCGCGCGGGGCAGCTGGCAGCTCGGAGCGGCGGGGCAGCAGCGCAGGGCAGCAGCGCGGGGCGTGTGGGCGGGGGCAGCGACCTGAGCCCGACCCATTTTTCAAACGGGTAGAATCTGCGAACCCGAGCCCGACCCATTTTTCAAACGGGTCGGGTTCTGGTCGGGTTTTTGTGTTGTGTCAGATATTGACACCCCTAGTATGAATTAGTTCAATTGGTAAAAAGACTTGGGAAATTATTGCTAAAAATTGAAATATGATTTCTATCATATAAATTTTGAGGTGGAATATAAAAACTCAATAAAATATTCATTGTAGCCTAATGTATACGATCATCATAACGAACATCAACAACATTTGACAATGAACATCAGCTAGTAGAGTGATCTCTAGAAGTACTATACAAGTCTAAAAAGTCACAATCGATTTTATAAATTTCTTGATGAAGAATTCTGAACATTTTGATTAAAAAATTTGGCGTAACATTTTGATTATTTATCACTTATTAAACATTTTGTTAATTAACGAAATCATAACTGAACAATGGTGGACTTATTAAATTTTTTTTGCCAAGCCACCCATTTTGACTATAAACATGCACAATTTAGAGGACATTTGATCTTCCAAATGGTTGAGAAAATTTTAATTATATGTTTTAATACATTATTTAATTATATTTGGACTACATCAAGTCACTCTCAGGTTTCGTTTGGGACAGCTTTTTTATGGCTTTATAAAGTAAATTTTTAGTACAAAAATTTTTTGAATTGTAATTTTTTGTACTGAAAAATTGTTGTAAAAAACAGTAAGAAATTAATCTCAAATTGTTGACAATAAAACTTAAATGATCTCCAACTAAAATTTATATGTTTCTAATTTTAATATTAGATATTTTGAGATTTTAAATTTTATTTTAACTTACACATTTGATAGATTGAATTTTCTGATAACTTATCAATTAATAATCTTTCATATGCAGTTGAAAAGTTAATTTAAGGCTCCTTTTGGTTTGACAGAATTGGAGAGAATTTAAAACATTTTATTTTTCACAATTTAATATTTATTATTTATTTTTATTAAATTAATATGCAATTGAATTTGTCTAAAAATACTGATAAATAATTTTTTATTAATATTCATTTTTAAAATTAGAGCGATAAATTATAAAATAAAAACTCAAAAAATCAAAATAATTATTTAGTTTGGTTGAATATAATATATTTCTTTATTTAGATAAATATTGTGCTCAGAAAAAATATAATTTATTTACATTTTTAGATAATTATTCAATAATAAAATAAAAATTATTTCAAAATATTCTGATAAAATTTTTACTTAAAAATTATAAAATAAATATATCTTCCAAAATATATATGTTTTTAAATAAAAAAATTTCACGAAAGCTTTCTCATTACAGATATTTAAGCTTCAAAAGAAGAATTTTACAATTCCAAAAATTTTCCCTTACAATTACTTAGTAATATTCCTCTTTTTCATTGCTCATTCTGATCAGTTTTGTCTAATCTACAAGACTACGCCGCCGTGACTCCGGCGGAGAACAGCGGCCGTCGCCGTTGCCGGAGAAGGAAGTGCTTGAGAAAAAAGCCCTCCTCAAAACTTCAAACTCCCTTTTTTGTTTAGAAACTCATCGGTTACTATTTGTTCATATCTGCACTCCTTGCTGCAAAATGCCTTCTCCCCCCTGCATCCAACAGATACCAAATTCAAGCTTATAAGATTATAGTTTATGTTTTTTTTTAAGACAATTTAATTAAAAAATTTTATCTCTGTAATTTTCAAATTAAAGAACACAGAGAAGATCCGATTATATGTTAATTTCGAACTCATACTGAAACGGTGATGAATCATCCAAATATGTTAAAAAAATCAGATTTTTATCTGATTAATTACCTATACATATAGATATCTTTCCCGTGCAAACTTTTCCTGCACAGATAGCAGCAGCTAAGTAAATCAGCCACCGGAAATTCTCCGGCTGCGGCCAGCGACCGCTTTCCACCGCAGCTCGCCTCCGAGCCGACATGGGGCATCCGTCGCCGATCTCCGGCGAAAGTTTCGAGCTTGGACACTATGCTAAGCCCCACACCGTCGGAATCTCTCTTCTTCCATCCTTTAGGGGACAGAGGATTTCGTTCCAGTGGGCTTGCTGTGCCTGGTGAAGCGGTGTGTTGGCCGGCGGAGATCGGGCTGGGGAGTTTGTGGGCGGGCCGCTGGGTCAACATAGCTGGATTCAGGTTTTAGGAGCCGGAGAAAGAGAAGACGGCGATGGTGGTGGTAGTGGTGGAAAGAGAAGGTTGGAGTAACAATGGGCACTCTGATATGCTTATAAAGGCTAATTTCCTTTGAATCATAATCTCTTTTTTTTTTTTTTTTGCAAAATTCTGCTAATTGTATTTTTTATTATTAAATTGCTGAAATTAACGGACTCATATAGGTGTAAGGGAAAAATAAAGTAAGGATTTGCTGATTTAGATAAATTATCATCACTGCATATAAAAAAATATTGATTTAAATAATATTAAGAATTTTTTTATAGTAATAAATTAGATTAATCATCTGAATCATATAATTTATTAATTTATTTTCATTTAAGAAATGATAAAGAAATTTAAAATAGTTTTTTTAAAAGAAATTTTGGAAAAAGAAACTATTTAAAATATTCAAACAAAAAATTTAATTCTTTGGACCATTTTTCTTTTAATATTCAAAAAATTATATAAAATGACACTTTTTATCATATTTATATCACGACTTATTATTTTTTTAATATACCGTTGCTATTCTGCGGATCATTTGCTAGTAGAAGATCTTATATTTTACTAAAATTTGTTAAATATTATACACATAATTTTTATATTTGAAATGATTATTAAAGATTAGTTAATATTTCCATCTCATTGAATACAAAGAAAGGATAAATCTAACAAATTATTCATTTTAAAATAATTTGTTAATTAAAATTAAAGAGCTGAGGCTTGGATTATTTAGAAATTTAATTTCAGCTGATAATGTTGTTTTTTTATCATTTCTTATATCATTTAGAAAAAAAGTTAAATTTATATCTTTAATTTAGGAGGATAAGCTAATATATGAAAAAAAATAAAAGTTATGATAGGACTCTGTATATTTGAATGTAATTTTAATAAACAATGGAGTTAAAAAATATTAAATTTATTCTAAAATTATTTATATACATATAAAGAAAATAGATTATATTAATTTCAAATTAAATTTAATAATTTTCAAGCTTGTCTTACTATTTGCATGTCGAAACATTCATGACAATGTTGGTTGAAAAGACCGTATTTGGGCAATTATGGTGAAAGGACTGTAGTAGAGCAACGGTGGGATAATGATTGTAGTTAGCAGGCAATGGAGGTCATAAGAATTCTAGTATGATGATAGTGGTCAATGGACCATAATCGGACGATGGTGGTCCGGAGAGTGTAGTCTGGCAATGATGGTGTGAGGAGCATAGTTGACGAACAGTGAAGATTGAAAGGCTCATAATTACGTGATGCTAGTTCGT
This sequence comes from Dendrobium officinale, assembly GCA_019514585.1. Taxonomy (NCBI): domain Eukaryota; kingdom Viridiplantae; phylum Streptophyta; class Magnoliopsida; order Asparagales; family Orchidaceae; genus Dendrobium; species Dendrobium officinale. Next base: position 6,924,810 of record CM033697.1, read on the forward strand.
GGACCATAATTGGCTCGCGGCGGAAGACAGAAAGATCATATTCATGTGACAGTGGTCAGTGCATTGTAGTAGTTGGAGATAGATGTCAATGTACGTTAGTTGGAAGGCGATGGATGTCAACAGAGGCATAGTTTGGTGATGGTGGTCCAGCGAGCGTAGTTGGCTAGCAACTGTGGTTGGAGGATCATAGTTGTCGATAAGTAAGGGTTTGACGGTGGCTAGTGGATAGAGGTCAGATGACGATGACGAAACAGAGATTTGGTATATATGGTCGACATAAAAAGGAGTAAGCATGTAAAATGGTGGTCGTCATGAAACAAAAGTCTAGCGGCGATCGACCGATGAGGGTTTGCTGGCAGTGGTGCTCTAGGATTCTTAAACCCTTCGTAGCTCTCTTAAATCTTGAGTCAAGGGAGTCCAAGCACCTCCTTCATGTAGAGAATATAGGCTTATTTAAGTTTTTTTTTTTTTTTGGCATGCCCTATAAATATAGAAAAATTTGGAACTCTTCGTCAGAATGCTCATATTAATTTCATTGATTATAAAGCATTCATTTAACATTCAATTGCTTTAATGACATCAGAATTAAGCGATATTAGGCTCGTTGGATTCTTCTTGCTGAGCCGCTTGATTCAACTATAAGCATTGGAAGTTTGAAGACTATTTGATCTTACGATAAATATTTTAAAAATTTTCAAAATGTTTCAGGCCCGTGATTTAGGCCCATTCTAACTCAGGTTGGGACATTTTTTATGTCATTGGGTTCAACTCACTAAGACATTCAATTCAACTATATTTTTATTGAAATTGAAATTCAGATGATATGATTTTAATTTTGAATATTTTTAATTCAAACCTACATCGATATACATGTCTGATCATGAAGATTTTTATAACACATCGATTATGGTATAAATTATACTAAAATGTTTTGATATAATTATAAAAATAGTTAATTTTAGTGTGTATAAATATGCATGATCTTCATTGCTGGTAATAAATTAAATAAATATTTTTTTCAAGTCAAATAAGAACTTATCCAATAACATTGTTTTCATAAATAATATTATTATCTTTAACTTTGAATAGGACTATTATCGAATTTAATAATTAACATTTATCAATAAAAAACTGAAAATAAAAAAATTTATTTATTTCTTAAATGTCCGAGCGTCTTCCACACGTCAGGAAGGGCCCTAGCGTATTAATTAAGTTACTCTTGGCCGTTCATTCTTGGGCTTTTCAAGGGATTCGACGGCTGGATTGGAGCACCAGTTGTGTTGGACTGTCCTGTAAACGGATCTGACGTTCAATTTAGAAAACGTCAAGAAGTGCCAGACCAGTAAAAAGGACCTGAAATGGTAATTGCTGCACACGTGGCGGTGACGATGCAGACTGTGGAAGGGAATTATAGCCACGTGTCTCCCCTAAAAATGACACGTGCGATGCGGCAGGACTGCTGACGTGAGTGAACGGGCAAGATAATCTAATTGTAATATAGAATTTATAATTATTTCAAACTTATTCAAAAAGAATATTTATAGAACCAATCTTTTTAATATGGGATACAAATTTTATGTCAAATTATTCATATTTTAAAATATATCAAAATGGACTTCAATTTAGGCTGAGATTATTGTCATATTGAATATCTTGAATTATATAATCTGAAAGTTAATATAAAAATTTAATTTTGAACTAAAATTTAGAAAAGAGGGATAAAATTTATGAGAAAAATTTAGGTTCTTGGCTTAATAAAAATGATCAATTATATAATATTATATAAGAATTGTCTCTATTTCATAATTGAAGAAGAATGATTATAGAATTATATTATAGGGATTATATAAGTGGGGGGCGTCTATAGGCATATAGTTAGAGTTTAATATTGGAGTTGGTTGTTGATAATTAGGCGATAATAGTAAGATAACTTAAATCAAAGTATGATCATAGTGGTTGCTAGTAGTATTCGTTAATGGTGACCGCTAAAAAATTAAGGGGTTTCTTCAGCTCTCTCAGCCTCTGATCCTCCCATAATGTAGAAAATAAAGCTGTGTTTAAAGCTTTTTTGAGAGGGACATTTAGATAAATTTGATATAATATAAAATTTTGATTTTCTTAGTCATACATCATTTATCTAGCACCTTAGTGCCTTAATGAAGTCATAATCTATTAATCTTAGGATTATTAAATTAGTATTATTGACTAATTTGATTTTGATATAAGTACGTAAGATTTAGAGATCTTTTAGTTCATCTCTATTAGATGTTCATTTCAATAATAAGTTTATTTGTATAAATTAAATTATTAAAATTGTTAAAGTTTTAATTAAATTAACTAAAAGTAATTAATAGCCTATATGTACCCCGCTCCGCTCATACAGTGATCCAGTCCGAACCTCTTGTTTGGTGGGCCCTCGTACATAATCACGTGCAGCTTCTACACGCGTCCTCTCATAGGAAGATCTAATCACGCAACCCACGTGACACGTGGGCCCAACTTTGGGAACGCGACAAGCTCTCACTGTGTATTACACGTCATTGCGGGCCCATAAAGTTGGAAGGTGGGCCAAAGTGTAAGCATTATTGGTTCGGATGGCCACATCCGCACTTCCGTGTCGTATCCTATTCTTTGCTGTGGTCAGCGTCCATGGGCTAGATGGTGGGCCCAACCCAAAAGAAATATTCAGCGAGTGGTCCGCATTGATGGTTAGCACCAAAGAAAGAATAAGGTTGAAATCTTCTGATAATTTTATATTTCATATGATATTATTGTTTATTTAAAAACTTATGTGGTGTCTTTTTAAATTAGCTAAATTAATTTTTAAAATAAAGAACATTAAGGCTTCATTTAAGAAGATTTTCTTTCTGATTACTAAAAATAGTTTTTTTAGTACAAATTAAAAAGTTGATTTTAAGAAGCATAAAGAAATGCTTCATATAAGATAATTTTTTATGTTTTTTAAAACAACATTTTAAGACAAATTGTTACGGGCTAGAATATACGTGGCAATAGAGTTAGGAGTTTTAGCCTTCGTGTTGTATTAATATCAAGCACACAAACAGAAGAAAAATGAAAACACCAAAATTTTTACATGAAAAACTCTGAAAAATGAAAAAATCAATGGGCGGACTAGTTGAAATGATTCAACTATTGTTTGATTAGATTACAAGTAGCTGAGTCATCCCTGAAATTGAGGGCGATAGATTACAATAATCATCTGTCGGGTTGAAATCTAATTACAAGCAGAAATCGAAATCACGCTACATTTAGTGGTCAGGCGGAAATCAAGCTTCTATTGACGGTCGGGCAGAATTCCGGCGTTAGTTGGCGGTCAGGAGGAAGTCTGACGCCCGTCTGTAGCAGGGCAAAAATTCGACGATAGTTGGTGGCCGGGCTGAAGGTAAATTGAGAGTGATTTGAATGGACGATTGATGTTAAATCTCTAGATTGTGGGCCATTTACTATGCGCTTGAATGTCTTAACAATATCAAAATTCCACTATCTTGAGCTCGTTGGATTCGTCTTGTCGAGCCACTCAATTCGATTATAAGCATGCCACGCTTGGAAACCGTTTGGTAATCCAAATTAGGATTTGAACCTTCCAAATGCGCTTCGGTTCGTTGATTTGGACTTATTTGAGCTCGGATTAGGTTTATTTAGTGTCGTTGGGTTCATATTTTCGAGATGTTCAGCTCGACTGTAAGTTTGTTGAAATCGGAGTTCATATGATCTCGGATTTAATTTTTAAAATTTCGAATTTAATTTTGCTTCAAGATTCATGCTTATTCAAGATAATTTTTTTATGATATATTTCTTCTGCCGATCCACTATATAAATACTTAGAGAGCGGTGAAAATAAGGGTACTTATCATGTTATGAGAGGGTTAGTTAGGATTGCTGTCATTGTAATAGGAATTATATCAAACTGTATTTTGGAGATTAAAGTTTTATTTGGACAGATTTTTTATTGATTTTAATATTAAAAAAAATTATATTAAAATTTTATTTTGAAAACAGTAAGCAAACTTTCTCAAACGAAGCCTGAAAATATACTCAACTTTTTTTCATCATAAAATCTTTCATCTTTTTTCCTTACTTTCATTTACTTTTTCATTGAGCTGTGAATTGCTTCTAGAGTTGATCATCATTTCCTCGAAATGCTATTTATCCCTCTAACATTAGAAAAATTATTAGGTGCGGAGTGCTTATCGTCCACATAAATACTGGATACCTAGCGGTACCCACAAGGGCGGAACCATTTAGGTTCCAGGGGGGGCAGTTGCCCCCCCTCAATTTTTTTTTTAAAATTTTTTATATGATTTTTTTAGGTAATTTATCCATTTTTATTCATTTTTTAGTCTTTATTACAAGGGTTTTCATGCAATTGCCCCCCCTAAAAATTTTAAAATACTATGGTCTTTAGATAATTGCCCCCAACAGGTCGAACCCCGCCAGAAGACACTGCCCCTTGAATCCCCGACATATATGTCTTATAAGTTTGCCCCCCCTGAAAATTAGGGCTGGTTCCGCCCCTGGGTACCCAGCGGTACTGAGTGCCGGTACCTAGCGCCGAACAATACTTGTGCGGACGGTTCTCCCCGTCCGCACTCCGCACCTAGTAATCTCTCCTAACATTGGTTCTCTCATCATCCCTCCTAATATCTGATTCCATGCCCAATAAATTAAAGCTTCATTTGGTACTACTTCAAATTTTTAATATAAAACGTTAAAATTTTTTTTTAAAAAAAATTGTATTAAAAAATTACTTTAAAAAATAGTGGTTTTGTTTGGGGTAACTTTTTTATTTTTTTATTTTTTCTAATACAATTATAATTTTTGTTTGGTCATTAATTTTTTCATTATTTTTAATAATTTTCGTGTCAAAAAGATGTTTTCTACGACAGCTTTTAAAAAAATTTAATTTCTCCATAGAAGTTTTACTATTGTCATTATAAAAAACTACAAATATCCTAAAAAAGAATCCTTTTATTTGTGAAAGTTTTTTTACAGCTTTCTAAAATAACTTTTTAATATAAATTTTTTTAATTTAAAACATATTTGTACTAGAAAATTCATTTTGAAAGCAGTATGGAAACTATACCAAACAAATCCTAAGTCTCGCAATTCACCCTGTTGATACCACCAAAATTATAACAGAAAGATCGACAAGAATCCAAGAAACAATTGATATATGTGGAATCTGGTTGTGTTGATCAATCTAGTTATTATCTTGTTTTGGATCTCAAAGTTTATCGTGTATATTGGGGGGTTCGGGGGTTTATCTCCTACTTAGGTTTGGATGTTTTGCACTTGAATTTTTTTTTCTCCTTCAATGCCCCCTTGTTGCGTACCCGAGTGCCACGGCGCTGTGTTCTTGAGCGCTCGAGAGCTGAACAACATAGAGCAGAGCGTCGTAGCGGTATTGATACAACGCTGCAGTGGTGCAAGATAGAGCCTTGAGCGCCGCAACGCTACGAGATGGACTTGACTATTTTCTTTTTTGTTTTTCTGAAGGGTTGCATCCTTACTCCTGTGACGAGTTTTGCATTCATCGACCAACTCGTCTTGATCAAGCTATTAATGAAGTAGCTAAATCAATCGAAGATACGCTGAATGATATATCATCAAGATGGAGGATTACGTTATAAGTGGGATGAAGAGATATATTCACCGCAGCGATATTTGTAAATACAAAATGTTTACCTTATTAATTAATGATCGAACAAAAATAAATAAAAAGCACTGAACCTGATGATGAAGCTATCTCTTTTGAGAACGCCAAACACTTAGAATCGCTAATCAATGAAACATAACCAGAAATTAGCCTGGATCGATGCCCTCGACGGCCAATCTACCATCGGTCCATCCATACATTTCAACTTAATTATAAACTTTTAGCTGGCAACACTACAGTAAAACAGTTCATTTCCGGCCTAAAAAATATTCACAAATTCCAGCGATTTTTATGACGGATTTCCGTCGAATTTTTTGATTGGCTCTCCGATGGAATTTTATGAAGAAAATTAAGTTTTACTAAAAAATGACTATAATAAATATTTGTAATTATTTATTTTGTTAAATTAAGTCAAAAAATTTAGTAACTTATTGTCAAATAAAATTATTCAAATTAACTATTATTAAGTTAAATTAATAATTCATTTTTAATAAAATAAAATTAAATATTATTAAATTAAATAAATCAAATTAATAATTCATTATTAAAATAAATTGATAATTACTTTTAATATTTAATAAGGTATAATCGGGGTTTGAATCCTGCCTGTAATGCGGGTCGACAAGCCCACGGGCTTGTTGGTGTGGTGCGCTCGGGCGGGTTGGGTTGGGGCTGACGGACGGACGGGGCTGGCTTGGAGCTGGAGGACGGGCGGACTTGTGAAGTGCGGCTTTGGGGCCTGCGGGTTGGGTGATTCGGTTAGGCAGCTTATATGCATTTTTTTTCCCAGTGAAAAAAATAGTCTTCTTGAAATTATACCGGCGGATTAATTCCGTTGGAAATTTTTCCGGCAAGTTATTTTGCGCCGGAACGACTTTTCCGACACGCGTTTTGCCATATTTCCGAATAATTTTGTACATTTTCCACATACTTTGGCCGCCGATAACAAACGATTTTCCCGTAATGGAATTACTGCAATGTTCACAATGCAAGAAACTCAATTCAGTACTTCGGATTTATTTGTTCTGGCCTTAGAAGGTGCTGATCTTTTCCTGAGGATTGAATGGTTACCAACCTACTTGTTACAGGAATGAAAAACAAAAAAGAACAAAGAACCGATGCTTACGGACGTCAGTTAGGCCAATCCCAAGCCTCCAAATCTAACTTGTTCAAATCTATTGGGCTTTGAAATATGGATATCTACTTCATTGGGCTTATGGCAAGGCTGATTGATGGCCCATATTAAAGAACTTAAAGCCGATCCATGGAAATTGTTTTTGGAATGGCTTGATTTTTTTTCAATGTAATTATTTAAAAATGATCATTTAATTTTCTTCAATGGGGGTGTCTTTAAATTTCTTTACAAAAAAATTCTTTAAAATTATTGTCAAAATTTGCTAACATATTGTAGGAAAAAAATTAGTTCAAGATATCGTAACTTGATTTTTATAAAAAAATATTTAATTAAATCTAATAATTTTAAAACCAATCATTACTGAAAATTTTTCTCATATTTTACACACAAGACACAAGTTGATGGTTACTAATCATTATTTGATTTCTTAAAATTAACTGCTACAATAATAATAAATCATTATCCTCAAATATGTAAAAAATTATGTTAGAAAATTAAAGGAAAATTTCTAAAATCCCTTAATAATTCATCAAAATAGCTCAAATAAAAAAAAATTAAAATCATTTGTTTCCAAATAAATCTTTATGTACATTATGAAAAAGAAATAATACTCATAAAAAATTATTTATATTTGAAATAAAATATGTAGCCTATAATGAAATCAAATAAAGAAATAAAGATATTCATATAAATACAAGGAATTATATTAATCATCATATTTTAAACTCAAATACTTATTTACATTTTCTTAGGAAAACAAACTCACTTGATCAAATAAATTTCAATTAATTTTATTTTACATAAAATATTTAAATGACCTTTATATTATATTTTAATTATATCTAATTTGAATAGTTTAAGCATGGTTTTGAAAGCTTAGTTTCCTAATTTTTTGCTATTGAAACAAATATGAGTTAATTCCACAAGTTAGGGCATCAAGTGCATGTTTATTTTAATATATAAGCCCATATATATTTATTTATTTAATAAATTTTTTTAATGTGACCAACTCTCCAATAATTGAAGCATATCAATCAAATCCCTACATCTATACATCCACTTCAAATCACTATTGAGATCATGTTCAACCAATTGTAAAGATTATTGTGCCATAAAAAATAATAATAAATTGAAAAGAGATTCATATGCAAAAAATAATAATAAAATTATAATTTAGTTTTAAATACCATAGTTAGTCAAAGTCAAACAAATAAGTTTGATAATCTCACAATGCAACTATATTGCTAATTTTTTTTTTTTTAAGATGCAATATCATTGCTAGTGAAAATATGGCTCATGATTTCAAGATGGGTAGATTTATCAAATGAATCAAAAATTTCATAATGAGTAGCTTAGATTATGGCTTCATTTGGGACGGGTTTTTTTATTGTTTCTTAAAACAGCTTCATAGTATAAAAATTAAAAAACCGATTTAAGGAACAGAAAGAAAGCCGTCCCAATGAACCCAATATATTACAATATAATAGTAAAGTAAAATAAAAAAGATTGAGAAACTAATATTTATATGATTTAATTTCAATAGAACCTACATCCATAAAAGATGAGAAATGATCTAATTCACTAAAAAATTACTGCAAAAATATACAATGTCGATTAAAATAGAAATACTTGTAAGTACTATCGATAGTGAATTACACCCACACATAAAGTAGAGAAAGAATAAGGTTAAGGACCTTCTCATATGATGAATGAGAGTATACATATAGTTTTTTAGAGTGATATTTTTATAATTTTAGCTTAAATCCCTAAGCACACTATTGGTCGACTCATGCTAATTACATTGATAATGGACTACTCTTTTAGCATTTAAGTATTTTATTGACATATATCATAATTAAGTGATCTTAATCTTGTTGAAGTTCTTATGTTGAGGCACTGCTTTTTGCTATAAGCACGTAAGATTTTGCCCTAAAATTAATTTCACAAAATTCCTAATTGTGTTTTAAGTGAATGATTTGGACTCATTTGGAGGATTATTTATTTTGTGCAGACGTCGAACGCTATTCAGAAACCAACCAGAATGAGCCATGTCACCCCTTCACTGGAACCGCAGCTCAATACTACTCGGTATCGCTCTGTACCACAGCTCGATACCGCTGACATGGCTGCACCTAATTCGCCTCCGAAAGTAAAGCTGCGTTCGGACTCCACTAAAAATAATTTCTCCATTTGGAGAAAGTTCTGAAAAATTTTCATGTTGTTAAGCTCTCTCATCTAAAAATTTGTTTCATCTATCAATTTACTAAAATATATCAAATTTTGAATGGTTTGGATTTAATTATTTAAATTTAAAAGTTTGATCAAAAGAATTTTTTTTTTTCAAAATGAGATGAGCTTAACAAAAGTTATAAATAGATATTCTTCAAAATTCTCAAACCCAAAAGAAGTTAACATAAAAAAAAAGTTATAAATAAATATTTTGATAAAATTTCTATCAGAAAGACAAATACATTTTTTTTAAAAAATAAAATTTTAATTAATTTTTTAATTCTCATTTTTAAAATTTTGTTTTCTCATAAAATAAATGAGAAAAGCGGTAACGTGCCCATCTACTCATTTTCCAATATCTACCCTTTCTTTCAATTCAAGCAACCTTTGCTTGCCCTATCGTTGAACGGCAATGGAAGCATACCCGTCGTTTCCATGATGAACGGCCAGATGAAATCCTCATGCAAAAGACGTGTAACATTTACACTTTTGCCGACATGATCTGGCTAGTCTTCCGATAAGAAGACTCTCAACGCAATTTTTTTTTTAAAAAGAGCTATTTTTATTTATATTAAAAAATAGGCTGCATTTAGTCATTAATATTATTACATTAATTCAATCCATGTATTTAAAATATATAGGCAATTTAATGGATTATGACAAATATTTATATAGATAATTTAGGTTTTCGTTTGGAACTTTTTTGTTGCTTTGTTTTTCAAATTATAATTATAATTTTTATTTGGTGACTTTTTTTTGTTAATTTTGAAATATTTTGACTAAAAAAATTCTTTTTACACCAACTTTAAAATTATAAACAGTTTCAATGAAGATTTAATGAGATGATAAATAATATTTATCATAATAATGAAAGATATTATTGCAAGATGTGATATAATTGAAAGTTCAAGAGAAACTTTTAGGTATCATGGGTTTGAATGCATGAATTGTGGATGAATTTTAAATATATTTGATGATTTTAATCTATAAAATATAGTAATAAAATTCAGGACTTAATTAAATTACAAAGGAAACATTGTAATAGTCTTGCAAGCTGCAAAGAAAAGGCATCCACTAATAAAATAGAACTGTATAAAAAAGAAAATGAATTAACTGAAGTTTCGATCACCTTGCTTGACCCATCGCATATTCTGATTAAACTAAATAATGATATTGATTATTGTAGACCAGGGTATTTTGTCATAGATCTAACCCAGTTTTCAACTGTTACATGAAACTCACAAAATGGTCTCCTAGCTTGGATGTTGGTGTTGAGTCGCTTGTCATCCCAATTTGGGTCTCTTTTCCGCAATTACGTCCTCATCTTTATATCTCTCGTATACTTTATGGTTTGGGAGCTATTTTTGGTAAACCTATGAAAATTGATGTGGCTACTTCTGCGGGATCTCGGCCTTCCATGGCTCATGCTTTGGTGGAGCTTGATATAACTAAATCATATCGAAATAAGGTTTGGTTAGATTTTGAAAGTTTAGGGTATGTACAGGATGTTTTTTTGGATGAAGTCCCCCCCCCCCCCCCCCCCCCCCCCCCCCCCCCCCCCCCCCCCCCCCCCCCCCCCCCCCCTCTCCCTCTCTTTTGTACCTCTTGGTTAGATTCTAGGAAATGTCGTCCTCCTCTTTCGATTGTCTTATCTAATGCAGTTGCTAAACTTGCTTTGAATTTGTCTCCCCCATCTTCTCTACCTCTTATTGTGCCATTGGTGGAGGTTGTTGATGCTCCCACTACAGGAAAATCACTGATTTCCGGCGGCTTTCCGGCGGCCATGTTTCCGGCGGCTTTTGGACTTTTTTCCGACGGTTTTCCGGCGGTCACATTTCCGACGGCTTTTCCGGCGGCTTTTTAATGTTTCCGGCGGCTTTTAAAAATTTAATAAAAAATAAATAAAATTTTAATCATTTAAATGATTTAACAAAAAATTATTAAAAGTTAAAATAACAATTAACTTAATTTTCATCTTAAAATTAATTAGTTAGTTATTTTTATTTTTTATTAAATATTATTTTTATTTTAAATTAATTATTTTTATTTTTTTATAATTTAAGTCTTTTTTTTTATTTTATGTTGATCTAGTTTAAATAATAAATATTGACAAACTAGACACATTTACTTCTTCAGCAAAACGGCGTTCGAATCCTACTGCCACTTGGCCGGAGCGCTGATGCGCGGTGAGGTCTCGCGGGGGGACCTGGCCGGAACGCGGATGCCGCGCGAGCGGCGGGGCTGTGGCTTCACAGAGCAGTTTTTTTTTTTTTTTAATTTATACCGGCGGTTTTAGCCGCCGGACAAAATTGCCGCCGGAAAAAAACCGCCGGAATTCATTTTCCTACGCCGTTTTTACCGGCGGTAATTTAACCGCCGGAAAACTACAAAATCGCCTGAAAAATGTTCAATTACCGCCGGAAAAGGCCGCCAGAAATGGGTGATTTTCTTGTAGTGTCCTATCTTGTTGGAGAATGCTGTGCAGGTCTCGGGGTATGATGTTGGTGATTTAGGGGATATTGCTCTTATCAATTCTAGTCCTAATGTAGTTGTTATTAGGGGTGTCAATATTTGACACGACACGAAAATCCGACCCGGAACCGACCCGAAAAATCCGGGTTGGACCCGACCCGGTTTCAAAACGGGTCAGGTTCGGGTTCCAGAAATCGACCCGTTTGAAAAACGGGTCGGGTTCGGGTTGACCCGGCGGGTTGCCGGGTCAACCCGAAAACTCGTTTATTTTTGAATTTTCCCGCTCCTGCCCGCGCTGCCCCGCTGCCCAGGAACTGCCCGCGAAGCTGCCCGCTGTGCCTCGCGGCCCTCGCCTGCGCCACGCGCGCGCTCGCCCGCCTGCGCGGCTGCGCCACGCGCGCGCGCTTCGCCTGCCGCGCTCGCACCCACCTCGCACTGCTGCGCGCGCTCGCACCCGCCACACTCGCACCCCGCGCTCGCACCCGCCTCGCACCGCCGCGCTCGCACCTGGCGCGCTCGCACCCCGCGCTCGCATCCGCTCGCCGCACCTGCCGCGCTCGTTTCGTGTCGGGTCGGGTCAACCCGGCAACCCGCCGGGTCGGGTCCGGGTTCGGATTTTCGACCCGTTTCTCTACCCGGGTCGGGTTAGGGTCGACCCATTTCGCACCCGGGTCAGTTCGGGTTCTACCCGAACCCGACCCGAAACCCGAAATTGACACCCCTAGTTGTTATGTCTCCTGTTGTTTTGTCGTCTGTGAACCATGTTGGTTACCTGGAGAATCATGTGGTTTTGTCTCCCGTCTATCTCTTTGTCTGTTAATTCCTTGGGTAATGTGGTTATTGTTGATGTTGAAGTTGCTATTGTTTCTACTATGTCTGGCCCATTTCATTCTCATGTTGTACCTATTTCTGTTGCTGCGACTTGTTCGGGTAGCTCACCAGTTGGTGTTTGTGGTGCGGTATGGGTGGGGGGTCCTTTGATTGTGGCTCCTAGTAGTGTGGTTTTGTTAGATACTAATTGTTATGGTAATTCTAGAGCTAGTCCCTTACATATTGATAGTGTGGAGCTACAGATACTAACTCTAATTCTTTAGCTGATGGTGGTGATGTGTCCTTGGTTAACTCAAGGGAGGTTGGTGTCGTCCCTATGGTGGACGTGTCTATTACTGTCATTTCGAACACTAATTTACAAGCCCATCTTGTTAGGGACAATGTTCGGTGGCAATGTAATTGGCTTCATGATAATTTGTCGTCTGCTAAAGGGGAGGATACTTTTGATAATTGTTTGGAAAATGGCTCGCCGGATACTATTTTTAGAAATCGTAAAAGGAAATCTAAGAAGAAATGATTCTAGTGCCTATTTTCGTGGTTTGTGGTTTTTGGCTTCAATCTGTTATGGTTGTCGTCGTTGTTTTGGATCTAGACTATGAAGAAGCAATCATTCTGCATGCACCTTTGTGGTCGGGCTTGGGTAACCGTGGTGATCTGGTGTTTGTTGCTTGTTCGTTTGGTTTCTTGGCAAATTTTTTATCCTCACTGGATGGCCCCTCCCTGTCAACTGGGTGTCGGTCTGAGACCGTGTCGATCCATTTTTTACTTTAGTTTTTCGTTGATTGCACCTCCCATGATGTGGCCCGTGGTGATCTTGCAATGTATCCTTCGTTTTTAATAATAATATTTTCTTTCTGTTACAAAAAAAAAAATGAATGAACAAACTGCACAAAAATAATAAGAAATCTTAGAGCCAACTTTGTAGCAAAAGCTCCAAATAGCAACAATTAAGAAGTCGAGCCATAAGAACCTTATCTGATAGGACTGCATATTTGTCTAAGTTGATCCTAAGCTACAACATAATTAAAATTATCCCATCAACCATACTTAAAAAAGTAATAAAGCAACCAAGAGGCAAGTACAACCAACCCTAAAAATCATTATAGTCAAGCACCAAAAGTAGGAAAAAAGAAATGTTGAAAAGCATCAAGAAATTCATACCAAATTGGGCAACTTGAAAGAAACTTAGGCTTCGTTTGGGACGGCTTTTTTATTGCTTTCTAAAACGGAGTTTTAGTTAAAAAATAAAAAAATTTGTACTAAAACTCCGTTTTTGAAAGCAGTAAAAAAGCCGTCCCAAACGAAGCCTTAGTATCCAATTGTTAAAAGCAATTCCCATCTATACTATCTAGGGGTGTCAATTTCGGGTCACGGGTCGGGTTCGAGTCGAACCCGAACTGACCCGGGTGGAAAACGGGTCAACCCTAACCCGACCCGGGTAGAGAAACGGGTCGAAAATCCGAACCCGGACCCGACCCGGCGGGTTGCCGGGTTGACCCGACACGACCCGGAACCGCGACGGCGGCAGCGCGCTGCAGCTCGCGGCACGCGGTGGGGCAGCGGGGCAGCGCGCGGAACGCGGGCAACGCGGCACGCGGCGCGGCGGGAGCAGCGGCGGGGCAGCGGCGCGTCACACGTGGCAGCGCGCGATGCGGCGGGCAGCGCGGGCAGCGGGGGCAGCGGGGCAGCGGGGCAGGGGCGGGGGCAGCGGGCAGAGGGCGGGATTTCGAAATTTTTTTGAATTAAACGGGTTTGTGGGTTGACCCGGCAACCCGCCGAGTCAACCCGAACCCGACCCGTTTTTTGAAACGGGTCGATTTCTGGAACCCGAACCCAACCCGTTTTGAAATCGGGTCGGGTCCAACCCGGCGGGTCCGGGTCGGATTTTCGTGTCGTGTCAAAAATTGACACCCCTAATACTATCATGTATGAATGATATAAACTTCTTGATATGAGAGAATATCATCCCACCTGTATTGTAACATTTCGGTTTTTATAGAATAATTCACTTTGAATAAGATGATTGCTCTGTTGTTTTTTTTATCTTCAATATATCATATAATTTTCTTCTCAAATATAATAATAGTAGTTTGCTACTTATCTCTATAAGCTCATGTGCTTCTCTTGATAAAAACAAATACCATCATGTTTTTTTTTTTTTTTAAATGATTTCTAAAGTAGTTTTTCAGTATAAATTTCTTTTATTATAAGTAATTTTAAAATGCAATAAAAAAACTATTCCAAACAAAATGTTACTCTAACAACTATAAAAATTGACATGAGAAAAACATTCTCAACATATAAGAAAACAAAATTGGCACTTGTATTTAAAATTTTTTATCTCACCAAAATTTTATTGCCTTGACACGACCTGATAACCCAACTTAAACCCGACCTGAAAATTCCGAGTTAGGGTTAACTCGGACCCAAAACTAGTTCGGTTCAGCTTCAGCAAATCGACATGTTTCAAAAATTAGGTCGGGTTCGGGTTGAGACAATAACTCGAAATTGACCCAAAAATTTGTTTTTGACCCGAAAACTCGAGAATGCCCCGTTTTTTAACCTGAAAATAGAAGATTTACTCGTTTTTTATCTGAAAAATAGCAATTTTTTGGTTGGTCCTAGATCCTTCGGGTCGTGTCGGGTTAATCTCGACCCGAAGCGGGTCGAATTCGGGTCCAAAAAACCAATCAGTTTGCAAAAATGGGTCGGGTTCATATTGACCAGAATATTATCGGGTCAATTTCGGATTTGACCCCCAAACCCAACCCGTGATCCTAAATTGACACCCCTAACTGTCTTGATTATAAATTTGCTAGAGATTTAATTGTTTTTTTTTTTTTGTGGTATATCACTTAAATAATTTCTAGGGCCAGCTGATTGTCTCCTTCTTGTCTTTGTAGCCATCTCGTTTTTCAGGCTTTACTTTCCTAAGTCTTTATATTTTTTACATGCAGTAAATTGTAATTGAAATAATGCATATTTATAAATTTAGTATTGATACGTCATCACAAAATAATCTTGATTGGGCACGAATCTCGAGGCAAAATCAGTTCGGAAACTTCAAAAATTAATTTCGGGAGCATATGAACTCCGATTTCAGCGAGCTTACAGTCAAACTGAGTGTCTCGGAAATATAAACCCAACGACACCAAGATCAACCCAATCCGAGCCCAAATGAGTCCGAATCAAGGGTTCAAAGCGCTGTTGGAAGATTCAAACCGCAATTTGAGTAACCAAACGATCTCCGATTTTAACGAGCTTATACTCAAATCGAACGGCTCGACGAGACGAATCCAACGAGCCCAAGATCATCGAATTCCAACATCATTAAGGCCTTCAAATGACCAACGAACGGTGCATGATCAAACGATTCGATATCGGCCGTCCATTCAAACCACTCCCAATTCGCCCTTGATCTTACGCCTATTTACGGGCTATGCCACTCCAGAAAAACTATAAATAGAGCTTCATTCTACACCAAGGGGACTCAAGTGAAGAGAGAGAAGAAGAAGAGAAGGAGAAGGAGAAAGGGGAATATGAGATTCCTCACCTCCTCGACCACCGCCGCCGGAGTTTTTCCTGCCGCCTGAAGACGCCGAAACTCTGCCGGATTTTCAGGAAACGCAGGGAATTCGCAGGATTTTGTGAATTTCGTGGAAGAAACAAGTTGTATTTGGATTATCCCGACTTGTGGGACGAAATCCGCCATTTGTAATCTACGAAAACACTAGTGGAATTTTGCAACTGGGCGAGGCCCCGTGGTTTTTTCCCTTTTTGGGTTTTCCACGTAAAAACTCTTGGTGTTCACTCCCCTTTTCTGTTTGTGTGTTAAACTTACGTGCAACGCTCTGACGCAAATTTACAAACTCTATCGCCGCGTATTTTCTAACACGCAACAAGTATATTAAAAAAATTATATATATTGTTACCACAATTTCTAATGCCAGCTGGGTGTTACAGGAAATTAAAACGTGTGAGAAACTTTCAACTCAAGTTACCATAGCTATTTTTATACGACACTGATTTAATTATTACATAAATGCCACCAATGTTCAATATTCCCGCCAAACAGCTTCCCCACAGCACGTTACCATTATCACTTTACTCTGCTGGCACATAATTAATATCAAACATAAGAAAACAACATTAAAATAACGATCTAAAGTATACTTAATAATAAATGACACAATTATTAAATATAAATATATAATTCAAATCCTATTTTAATTTATATAAAAGTACAAATCCTGCTAAGTAAATTTGATTAAAATAACGATCTAAAAAATAAGATTAGCTAAGAATAAAATACAGTAATTACTAATT
Organism: Dendrobium officinale; assembly: GCA_019514585.1. NCBI lineage: Eukaryota > Viridiplantae > Streptophyta > Magnoliopsida > Asparagales > Orchidaceae > Dendrobium > Dendrobium officinale. Next base: position 6,941,480 of record CM033697.1, read on the forward strand.
ATAAGCTTGTAATCGAAGAACCCAAGCCCAACCATGGCTGGCTCACATCCTCCTTCTCCTTCTCCTTCAAAATTGCAACAGATTTTATGCTTTCGTCACTGCCCATTTGATATGGCACCCTCGCATTAATCCTGATAATTTTTCAACATAAATCTAATTAGCCTTAAAACACAAATTAAATACTTAATTATCTTAAAAAAATGATTAAATTGGTCTTCCAGATGCTGAAAAAAGAAATTAAATAATTTAAAGGCTAATATTAGACATAACTTAATTAGAAATTTTCTAACAAAGTAATTTGACATTTTATAAATAAGATAAAGCTTCTCACCGATCTCTTCTCTTCTCCAGAAAGCGGTGGAGTGATGCTTTCCTTGCAATAGGAAGATCTGTTTTTCAACAAAGATAACAACAAAATAATTAAAAATTGCTTATCTAATTTTACAAAAAAAAAAAAAATAACTTTTTTAATTTGATCTCTCAAAGATGTCTTATCTGCTGAGCTATGTTTTACTCAAAATGTCTTCGCCCAAATTTTCTTGAGTTCTTAAGTCAGTTCTATGAAGATCAGTTATAATTTACAGATTATTAAAAAATATCATAAATTACTATATTTTATGGATAAATATTTTAAGTTTGTTGAGAACCTGAGATCACATTTCAAGAAGAAACGAACTAAAATAACTATTTTTTGTTACGCTTTTGATCTTAAATTATCATTTTATTTTTAATCTGACGATAACTGATAAATAATTATCTTTAATTACAATTAAACAAAAATAAAAATTGAATTCTAGGAAAAAAATGTGGTTGAAATAAAAATAATGGAATTAAAAAAATTAAGAAAAAGGATAATTTGTAACCAAACTATTAAATATAGTAATAACGCACATGAACGAAAAATAAAATGAGAAAGGAAGAGTCCGCACCAGGAAACATGTGCGGCTTCGGCTTCGGCTTCGCCGGAAAACTCGCGGGAGAATTAGCCGGAGCAAGGCAAGCTGGGCGATCTACGACGGCCAGATTGTTTGAAGGCATTAAAGAGAAGCTCTGATTATTAGAAACCATACCCGAGCTTCTGCTCGCTAACTGCATCAGATCCTCGGCCTTCTCAGCCGGAAAATTGTCGAAAACCAGCACCATCCCGCCGTAGAATATAGTCAGCTGCGCCTTCTCCGACGCCCTGTAAAATGCAGAGCACTCCCTGAAATCCCACAATAATAGGAGAAAAGAACACCAAATCGGCGGAAGATGAGCTGCGGCCGTGGCGGAATGCTCGCCGAGGTATAAGTGCAAAACTGATGAACCAAATTCGCATATATATTACAAAAAATGTTGGATGCAGCTGTAAATTAAGGGCATACTTTGTGTCGGTCGCCGGAGCCACGGATCTCGCAGGGTTTCGGACCGGAATGCCGTCCGCTATGTCGGTTTGATCGTCGCCGGAGATTTCGACGCCCGGAAGCAAGCTCATGGTCTTCCGAACTCTAAATGGCTCGCGCTTCCCTGAGATATTAATATATAGCATTCAAACAAAAATTACAGAAAAAAAAATCAGCAGCAATTAGAAAACAAGAAACGTAAATCACTTCGCCTAATCTAAGCAGGGAAACCAAAATTTATTTGATAATCAAGAAAGAATCCGACTCCCACAGAAGAGATTTCAAAGCGAAATTGGAAAAACCTCGATCTAGTAACCAAAGCAAAAAAAAAAAAAGCCCTCTCCGATTCACACAAAAAAATAAAGAAAACAGAAGAAACCAAAACCTCTAATTAATACGACGCCGGGCATTCGAGCAAACGGAAACGCCAAAAACTGGAATGAGATGTTCAAACCGATGGCCAAAAATCCATACCCAACCTACAAACTGTAAAGATTTCATTTATCTTCCTTCGTAAAAAACCTACCTAGATAGCGAGAAGCCATTCCCAGGCTGAGATCAGCTGGAATACCCTTCTCCTTGATATACTGACTGAAGAGATTGCAAGTTAGGGAAAATATCGGCTTCTCCGGCCGCTTTTCGATCTCCGCACCACTCGACATATCGTCGCTGCCGAAGTTACTCTCTCTCTCTCTTAAAACAAGACCAAGAGCTCAGCTTTTCGTAATTTTCCTCGTTTCTTATCATGCGCTGAAGCCTGAAGCGTCCTTATAATCACCTTGCTTGTAGAAGAGCGAGAAAGGCGCGGATTTGGAACACGTGATTCTCGATACCAAAAATAAGAATGAAAAATCATTAAAAATAGAGAAAAATTTAATGGAAATACGAGGGTGGGTTTTTCCATGGTAGTTTGGGCCAACAAACCGGCAAGCTAAAAAAGTACGATAAAAATAAAATTTAAATAAAAAAAAAGAGGGGCCAAACGTGTTAAGCGTTCAACAAACTATTTAAAAATTAAAAAATATATATATAAATTGGATTTAAAAAAAAAAAAAAGAGTGGTCCCGCCACCGTCGGCGTCGGCTTCGACTGAAACGAGTATATTGAAACGTTCAGAATGCGGAGGAGGCGATAGCTCCGACGTTTCCGCAAAACAATTTCACCGCGAGCGTCGCGCTACCTTAAAAAATTAAAAGAAATGGGTTTAGAACTGCATTGGGCTTAAGAACCGGACAAATTAGAAAATTTTAGTAGATTTATTTCGGAGTGTCAAAAAAAAAAAAAAATCTGACCAATTAATCCGAAAAATTTGGGTTTAGTTTGATCAGTTTAATAAATTGATTGGGTTTAGATCTGAAATTATGACATGTTAATGATATGGTTCGGATTTGGGTTGACCTGTCAATCCGATTGTGATATGAAATGACCCATTTAAATTTTTTTTTTAATTTGTTGATATTATTATCTTATTTTTCAATAATTAAGCTAAAAATTATTGTTAAAAGGATTTTTGTTGAGTCCTGGAGTACTCATGTCGGTAGGGAAGTATAGAGTTTAACATCTTAATGGTGTACGAAGATCTATCACATAAACAAATGAAAGAAAGGATGTAGTATTTAAAAAGATGACTATTTTTTTACGTGAAAAACCTTGAAAAAGTAAAAAAATCATGGGACTTAGCGTAGTTTAAATAAATCCACTAGTATTTGTAGTTGTTTACAAATGAAGCTCTTCATTGGAGGGAAGGCCTTGACTTAATGTAACAAATATACAGTATATAGAATGCGATATAAGATAGAAATGGGAAGAATTAATATTGATAAATTTGTTTGGTCGGTAGGACCATAGTCAACGGGAGACGGAGATTAGAAAGACCATACTAGTGTCGGTGGTCGGAAGAACCGTAGTCGACGGGTGACGGAGGCCTGAGGACCATTCTTGGTAGGTGACAGAGGTCGGAAGGCCCGTAATCGATGAAGGATATTAGAAGGACGGTAGTCGGTGGATGATGGAGGTTGAAAAAATCGTTGTTGGTGGGTGACGGAGGTTAGAAAGACCGTTATCTAGCGAAGGAGGTCAGAAGGACCGTATTCGATTGACAACGGAGATCAGAAGTTTAATGATGGGCAAAAGTCTGTCATCACGCAAAAGTTCAATGATGGATGGAAGTCCAACGTCAGATAGAAGTCCGACGGAAGTTTGGCGATGGGCAGAAGTCTGGTACTGGGAAGAAGTACGATGAAAGTCCGGCGATGGGTGGAAGTCTGGAGTTGGGTAGAATTCTGGCGACGGGCGAAAGTTCGGCATATGTTAGAAATCTAGCGACGGACGAGAGTTTGGCGTCGGGTGGAAATCTGATGATGGGCTGAAGTCTAGCGTCAGTTGGTGGCCGGGCAAAGATTCGGTGTTAGTTGGTGGCCGGGCAAATATCTGGCATATGTAGGAAGTCGGGCGAAAGTCCGGCGACAGTTAGTGGTGGTGCTGATGTTCGGCGATGGTCGAGGAGGAGTCTAATGCCAAGAGAACTTGTCATTCTCTTCTATCTATTATTTCTCTTCTTGTTTAGGTCTCTTCTTCCTTCCCATCTCAATGAAGAATGAGGGATCTATTTGTAGTTTTTTGAGAGTGGCATGACTAGTAAATATGAGAAAAATCAACGATAAATTGGTAGTGATTTGAATGTAAGGCTGGTGTTGAATCCCTTGATCATGGCTCATTTATTGGACATTTAGATGTCTTAATGATATCAAAATTTGATGGTCTCGGGCTCGTTGGATTTGTCTCGTCAAACCGCTTGATACGATTATAAGAATATTATATTTGAAAACTATTTGGTAATCCAAATTATGGATTGAAGCTTTCAAATTGGCTTCGAGCCTTTTATTTGGACTCATTTGGGCTAGGAATGATCGAATTCGGTGTTGTTGGGTTTGTATTTTCAAGATGTTCAGTTGTACTGTAAGTTTGCTGAAATCAGAGTTTAGATGGTCTCCAATTTAATTTTTGAAGTTTCCAACTTGATTTTTCCTTGAGATTCATGCCCGACAAACTTACTTTTTTGATGATATCAATTTTATTAAAATTTTTTACAAGTAAAATGGTTTATCAAGTCTGTTTAGGATCTTTGGGTTTCCTTAGATCCACATTTTTTATCCTTTTATTAATGAAGTCTTATTCGATTTGACCGATTTCAAGTCAGGTTAGATTTGTTCAATTTTCATTTGCCTAAAGATTGTTTGTTAATGTATTTGGTCATTCTCCTTTGAAAAGAGGGCATTAGAGATGAAGGTCCAGCATACATCATAGTATTGATGTCGGGACGAAAGACTTTATTGATTCCCTGATCATAGGGCATTCTTTCAACATTTAAGTAACTTAATATTATCAAAATTATGAGATATTAGGCACGTTGGATTTATTTTGTTGAGATGCTTGATTTGACTATATGCATGCAAGATTTTAAAACTATTTCATCATCCAATTAATTCCTTAAATATTTTTATTACTCTTCACTAAACTCACATTGGATTACTTTTATGATCATTAAGTTTATCTCATCATGAAGTTTAATTCACTTATAAGTAATCTTTGATCGAATGGCCTTATATTTTATTTTTGAAGTTTTAAATTAAGATATGTTTTGAGATTAGTATATGTTCGAGGTGATTTTCATCGATGTATAAAATATTATTGTATATTGGTTCATTTTTAGATTAGGTTAATCAACAAAGACACCACACTAGTGTCCAATTTCATATATATAGTATGTTTAGGCTGATGTAAAGGTGCCCTTTATACTAAGCCATTAAGGCCAAGGAATAAGGTTTTTCATGTCCTTCCTTTCCCCTCTCTCTTTCAAAAAAGTTCAAGAATTCCTTCCAGATTTCTTAAAAGGTGGTATCAAAGAAAGGTGGAGGCCATGATCACGAGGTAGAGTAAGGTTCTTATCTGAGAAAAAAAAAGAGAGAGGTTTGCAAAAGAGGCGATTATGAGGACTCAAGCAGAGACCATCCGGACCGCATGTTGAGCACAAAGGCGCGTAGACAGGAAGTTTAATGAGCATGTGCGTGGACAAGTTGAACTTGTCTTTTCTTGAACTTGTCTTTCTCTTCCCCCCTTGAGACCCCCCCCCCCCCCCCCCCCCCCCCCCCCCCCCCTCAATGAAGAATGAGATGTTTACTTATAATTTTATGAGAGTGATATGGCTAGTAAATAAGAGAACGATCAATGGTAAATTGGGAGTGGTTTGAATGGACTGTCGATGTTGAATCCCTTGACCATGGTTTGTTTATTGGATATTTGAATATCTTAATGATATCAGAATTTGACGATATTAGGCTCGTTGGATTCATCTCGTCATTTCGCTCGATTCAACTATAAGCATGTACGTTTGGAAACTATTTAATAATCCAACTTATGGATTGAACCTTCCAAATGCGATTTGAGTATTTGATTTGGACTCATTTGGGCTCTGATTGAGTTGAATTTGGTGTTTGTTGGGTTCGTATTTTTGAGACGTTCAATTCGACTTTAAGTTTGCTGAAATCAAAGTTCATATAGTCTCCCATTTAGTTTTTAAAATTTCCAACTTGATTTTCCCTCGAGATTCGTCTCTGATCAAAATAATTTTTTGATTATATACCAATTTTATTTAATTTTTTAAAATTAAAATGGGTTATTTAGTCTGGTTATGATATTCATGTTGCCAGCGGGTTGGCTTGGGTCCATATTTTTTATCTGTTTATTAAACATGCCCTGTTCAATTTGATCAATTTCAAGTCAGCTCAGTCTTGTTCAATTTCCAATTGCCTGAGCGATTATTTGTTAGTGTGTTTCGTCATACTCCTTCGAAAGAGGGTATTAGAGATGAAGGCCCAACATATATCCTAGTATTGATGTTGGGGCAGAAGACTTTATTGATTCCAAATATCATAAGGCATTCATTTGACATTTAAGTAACCTAATATTATCAAAATTATGAGATATTGGGCACATTGGATTCATTTTGTTAAGACGTTTGATTTGACTATATGCATGCAAGATTTTAAAACCATTTCATCATCCAATTAATTTCTTAAATATTTTTATTACTCATCACTAGACTCACATTGGACTACTTTAAGGATTATTGAGTTTATCACATCATGAAGTTTAATTCACTTACAATTTATATTAGATTGAATGGCTCTATATTTTATTTTGGAAATTTTAAATTCAAATATGTTTTGAGATTCATATATGTTAAAGGTAATTTTCATCGATGTATAAAATATTATTTTTTTAATAAAATATTATTATATTGGTTCAGTCTTAGATTAAGTTGATCTGTAAAGACACTATAATTGTCACGACCCGACCCGAGACGAGACGGATCCCGTCCGCGCTGGATCGCGACGGAGCTGCACTAACCAGGATCTAGCTTTGGAATTTGGTTCGGAACTGAATCTTCCAAATAATTAATTCACACAGACTAACAAACACAGAGCTACTATGTATCATCAAATGCAGCGGAACAAAACATCTATCCAATTTTATTTCCTCAAAACAATCATCTACAGAACAGTACATGGCTTTCGACAGAAAGAAAGACAGAACAGAAAAGCCATGACTGTACAAAAAACCAAAAGTACAAAAGTACCTATACTGATCAGACTCTGAACTAATCCTGGACTTCCTTGCCTTTCCCAGAACCTGAAAACCACCAGAAAGCAAGGGTGAGCTCAACAGCTCAGTAAAGCAACAAACCTCCAATCAAAATCCTCAGAATCTCAAAACCAACACAGCAGACAAATTCGTACAGAATCGAAACAGATTCGGACAGATATCAAATCAACAAAACTGTACGGAAACGGAAGTTGTATCAAATCAGAAACATAACAGATCAGACACATCAGATCAACAGAATCAGAATCGTACAGATCATATCGGAACAGAACAAATCATATCAGAATCATATAGCAGATATCAGATATTTAATTAATAGCTAAATTCCCTGACACTGACTGAATCTCATAGGATCCAGGCCACTTATGCCTCCCTTTGTGCTCACAGCACCAAAACAGATCAGATCAGATGTGCTTATAGCACCAGAATACATATATAGTGCATATAGCACCTAAACAGATTGTTTCCTCGGATCCGGAACAGAACAGATATCAAATTTCATATTGAGCTCATTTCAGAATTCCCAGACACTAACTGAATCTCATAGGATCCAGGCCCCTTATAACTCCCTTTATATAGCATATACAGATAGCATATCAATTCAGAAGATTTCCGGACAAAACAGAGATTACTCAAAAATCGGGCAGCACAACGGCAGTATACAGAATTTACACAATTTTCCTGAAAATCAAAATTCACCAAATTCGCACAGAATATAGATATCAACATTTTAGAACATTTATTCTACTGCACAGATAATTTCCAAGTTCACAGAAAAATCCAGTCTACTAAAAACACAGTCGAATCAAAAATACCCGGACAAAAATCTAAAAAAAAATAACCAAAATGTGCACACTCGGCACTTCAACAAAATACAGAAAGTTACGCGGTAGAAACTCGGAAAAACCAGTCGGAAATTACGGACGAAAATCGCGAACAAAACTTAATTCCGGACAAATAATACCGCCAAACTCGACGGTTCTGAAAATTGAGAAAGTCGGATTTTGCCTTACCTTGCGTACAGCAATTTCCTCAACAGTCTCTTCGGACGAAAACAGCTCGGCGTCGCCCGAAAATCCACTTTTTTACTTTTTCCTTCGTTTTTCTCTCTCCTCAACTTTTTCTCTCTCTTCAAAATATCTCATTTCTATATATATCCAAACTGATCGTCCTGGACGATCGAGCTTCGTACCGGACGATCCATGAAGAGAATGATTTCGTCCAGACGAAAATTGAACATCGTCCCTGGCGAAGGGTTCACTGACTTATTTTCGTCCAGACGATCCTGATTTCGTCCAGACGAACCATATAGCCAAACATGATTTTCTCTACACAACCTGTACCGATCGTCCCGGACGATCCGACTTCGTCCGGACGAACCTGGAGCAAAAACTGATATTACAATAATAGTGTCCAATTTCCTATATATATGATGTTTAGGCTTATGTAAAGGTGCCCCTCTACTAAGCCATTAAGGCCAAAGAATAAAGGATTTTTCAGTCCTCCTTTTCCCCTCTCTCTCTTGCAAGAAAGTTCAAGAATTCCTTCTAGATTTCTTAAAAGATAGTATCAAAGAAAGACGGAGACAATTGCAAGGTGTAGGAAGATTCTTGTTTGAGGAAAGAGAAGAGCATTTTTTAAAAGAGGCGGTTAGGAGGTCTTAGGTGGAGACAAGTAAGATCGTGTGCTTGGCACGATGGTGCGTAAGCGAGAAGCTTGCTAAGCGGGTGCGTAGATTGGTTGAACGCACACCAGTGAAAGTGTGCACGGGCGGATGCGTGTAGGCTTGGGCAATGCAAGAGCACAGGCATACACCTCGGGCGAGTCGGTCACTGGCATATTGAGCACGAATGCTGGAGACGGATGAAGGTACCATAGGCGGTCCGACTCTAGAATGTTGGATTTGTGAGGAACACTGGCAGCCGCTGGATGTAAGTTAGGCACGAGTGTACAAGTAGGCAGTAGCGTGCAGGATAAGGGACACACTTAGGTGTGTCTAGGAGCAAAAATTTTGGGTGTATCGCTAGCAGCTAGTCAGGTCGTAGACCGGAGAGCGATTCCTCATGGAGTGGAGCGTGTGAGGTGCTATGCTAGAGGCTGAGTCGGGCGCAAGATTTGGTGCACATGTCCAAACCAAAATCTCTGGAGAATGCACATAATGCATGAGGTGGACATGTAGGAAGTAGGTCTGAGGAACTGATTAAAGATTTGTTTAGGTCTTTGAGGTGGAGCCTCATGGTCATCGTATTTGATGTGTCAGAGCAGCATAAACAAAATCAAGATCAATAACCTCATAGAGACAAGCTGGTCGCAGGCTTGGGATCGGATGTGTGGCTTATGCAAAGTCACAAGTTGGAGTGTGCACGTGTGTCTGAGGAAGGCAGACGAACAAGATGTGTGGCTTATGTGAAGTCGCAGGTTGGAGCGTGCACTGGTGCATGTCTAGGGAAGAACTAGAGGTAGTTTGGTGTTGGAGCATGGGCTTGTCGCGCATGACCAAATGTGTGGGCTAGAAACACGTGGGAGTAGGCAATGCATAAGGCATATGCATGCATATCACTGGAGGAATAGTGAGGGGCGTATGAGCGAGTAGTTTAGATCGCGCATGAGTGTGAGCTTGAGTCGTGGATGAGAACACACAATGGAGTTCAAACAAACAAGAAAAGTCAAGATTCTAACAATGATAAATATTTCTTTTATATTGTATTCTTTTTCAGCCAAAATATATATATATATATATATATATATATATATATATATATATATATATATATATATATATATATATATATATATATATATATATATATATATATATATATATATATATATATATATATATATGGCTCGATTAGTGGGCGAATATGGTTGAGAATTCAGAGATTTTTGAGGCGAGTGTCTCTTCTAGATCAGCCGAGGTTTAATCGTGTCGTCAAGTATCCTTTGAGAGTGACTGCGGGTGGATAACTTTAAAAATAATAATAATAATAAACAAACATAAACGCGTGTTGTGAATGATCGAAGTAATAATTAAGCAATGAATGGTGGTCCAAGAAATCAAAAGCAGACAGGACCTTGACTAATGGATGACCGGCCAAGAAATTAATTGTTGGCAGAAGATTCATTAAAAACTAAGTGACTATTTCTATTTGGCTTTATTTTTATTTTTACATAATTTAATTGATAAGGTAAGTTGCTTTTTCCTCATTCATGCGGTCGTGCCTTAAGAAATAAAATATCAATATTTGAAATATCTTATATTAAAATAAATTTATTTTTATTATACTTACCATTAATTTTATGTATTATATTTCTTATTTTTAATATTATTAATTATTTAATAATATAATAAAATTTAGATAAATATAATTATATTATTATAGAAAAAAAATTAAGTTATTAGATAGGCATAAGATATATATATATATATATTTCAATTATGATATTGCTTAAAAAAATTTAATTGTATATACTAATTTAAATCATCATAATAGCTTGGATTGTAGTTAATTAACTTTGAGCATATTCAAAATATCACTCAACATCATGTAATTAAAAATCTAAATATGGAAGTAGTTATAGGAAAAGTAAAGTTTGTTTGAGATACCTTTTTAATGTTTTTTAAAGTAGTTTTTTTAGTACAAAATTTATAATTTTAAAGAAAATATACTAAAATATTATTTTAGAAAGCAGTGAAACATCTGTTCCAAACAAAACGAAACTTAAAAAAAAATAGTAGTCAAACAACTTTCCAACACAAAATTTTTTAAAACTAACAAATAAATAATAATAAATATAAGAGTACCAGTAAAAAAATGGACCGTAAGGATTTCACAATTCACAATTTTGTCAAAATGCATCTTTATTGCAGCTGAAAATCTGATCAATGGGTAACAAATTGCCTACGTTGTGCTCCAACTTTTTTTTTTTTTAGATTTTTCATTTTAAAAGTATTTATATAATTTCATGTTATTACAATATTGAGGTGACAACCCATAAAAAATGTATAGGAGATAAGAAAATGAAAGCTCATTGTTCCTTATGATTACTCAATAAGGAGGAAAAGGGGCAAAAAATAAAAAGAGAGAACCATGCATGAGTTCATAGAGAATTTTGGAGTGGTTTGAACAAGCGAACTTCGACCACCATCGGGTATTTTGAGAAGATGTTCTAGGCTATTGTATTCAAGCCCATCTTTAGGCAAATGAGTGAGGAATTACAATTTGGAAGAGTACATTGGAGAGAATAATGCTCTTATGCTTGAGTTATAGTTGGTTCTCAAAAGAAGAGAAAGGAAGAGAGAGAAGAAGAGTCAAATTATGTTCACTAGTAGTGGCTTAGCATAGCCAAATCTTTAGATGTGTCGAGATCTCCATGCAGAGAGAGAGAGAGAGAGAGAGAGAGAGAGAGAGAGAGAGAGAGAGAGAGAGAGAGAGAGAGAGAGAGAGAGAGAGAGAGCCGAAATGTGGCGGCACTCCGAGATAAAAGATGGATCTAGGGACTAACTTGATCCAGCGGCATCGATGACAACGTCACTATTAGAACAACAATAATATAAATACTCCAACTGTATTTCCTACTGTCTGTTGACCTCATAATTTGAGGTCAATTTCCCCGGATTCGATTCTAGCATCTAGGTCTTCCTAACCTAGAATAGACGTCACCTGCAGGATTCCTCTTAGGTGGATACCCACTGATGTAGCATCGACTCAAACCTACCATTCGATTCGAATCAAAATCAATTCAATCTAGTTTCAATTCAACTCTAAAACGAACTCAAATCAAACCCGATTTATGATTCGTCAATTTCGATCGACTCAATTTAACACAATCTAATCCGTTTTCGATCAAATTGATACATCATTGGGCTCAAATCAATTCACCAATCAAACACCAAATTCTTTCTAATCAAATCTATTTAATTTTAATCAAATTAAAATTAGCCCTTTGATCCCTTTTAAATTCAGCTCAAATCTAATTCAACTCCAAACTAAACTCAACTCGACTCATATCAAATCAAAATTTATATTCATTAAACTTGATATTATGTGAAATTTATTTAAATCAATTATAACCACTATTAGGATAAATCAATTCGAATTGTTTAAATCAATCAATAAATCCTAGCCGCTGATTTGAATTGAGAGTTTTGGATTTGATTAGGCCGATCTAACCACCAGCCCCAACTTCCTCTTATTCGCAAACTGTCTCCCCACTGTCTGACTAATTCGTGAAACCTCCCAGCCGAACACCTCCATGTGCATGAAGAAGCCCAGGAACCGTGACCCCAGAGCAGTTCGCACTCAACCACAATCCCTCTACTCTCTCATTCACATACATAGAAAACTGAATCCCTTACTCTCACGCTCTCTGGATCGCACAACCCAGCCCGCTATTTCTCTCCCATTCACACGAAGCATCCCGAACTATTCCCTCAGCCCCTTCGCCTCTTTGCTCCAGTTCGCATAATCTAGGCGAAAATCCATCCGAAATCGCCCCTATGCCGCAGGAAGTCCAAGGCCGAGCAAAAATCCCCATCCTCCCGTCGCCTGCCATTCGCACGAACTGTACAGCCGACCTCCTTCCATGACCTCATACGCACGAAGCCCTCACTTCCGAAATCCTCAAGGAAGAAACGAACCTAGCCCTCAACTTCCGAACTGCTCTCTCATACACACGCACAGGAGAACCGCCGAACTCCAATCCCGAACTGCTCCTCTCCTTATCTCACACAGAGAGAACCGATCCTCTCCACCTACAGCAGTTTGCAAGAGCCGAACTTCCCCTCCCATTCAAAAAGAACAAACGCAGACTGTTCAACGCCTCTCTACTCTCTCATCACACAAAACGAAGCCCTCTTCGTCTCTCAACAGATCAGAACTTCATCTCCAGTTCGTTTCTCTCATTCGCACGCCCAAGGAAGATCAATCGAAACCTTGAGGAATCCTACCATTCTGTCTTTGCTATGCTCAGCCATGGATTTCGCCGTCGCCCTCCTCGTCTTCAAATCTCTCTCCATCATCGCCAGTCTCATCATGGTTATGCACCAGATTGGCGGGGATAGGGTTTACGGGATCTTCTTTTGCGGGGCTGGGATCGGTGTTGTTCCTTCCTGGGTTCTATCACACGTGGATTGTATATTACGCTTACAAAGGGTATAAGGACTTCTCATTTGACAATATCCTTCCCGTATAAATGGTCTCCTGAACTCTTTAAGTGGGGCTGCAGGCTGCTCATATGTTCAGGTTTTCTCTTCTTTCACTATATTAAATCAACTAAGAAACGTGTAAATCAAGAATAATGTTTTATTATTGCACGATACTTTTATTTTATTTTTTTTAAGTTTGTATAGTGAATTTTGATTGAAGAGTTAACATATATGTTTGGTAAAGTAAAGAATGAAAGAATTTATAGATAAGTTGGAAGCAGATTTGTACATTTTTATTTTACGTGGTATTTTATGAAAAGAGAAGTAAATTGTATGTGTTTTAGGAAAGTAATTGTGTGATCCTTAGAAAATGAAAAATATATGTTTTAAAAATAAAAGTGTATGAAGTTTGGAAAAGAAAATGTAAGTTTTGAAGGGTGATGCTTGTGGGAGTTTAAAGGGAAAGTGTCTTGTGTATAATTGTTAGAGATAAAATGTATGATTTTGTAGTGGAAAATGTGTGTATGTATATTTAAAGACATTGTATGAGAATGATTCGAAAGGTATTATATGAGAATGATGAAACAAATGGTTGGATATTGAAAAATATTTTATATGTTTTGAAGAGTAGAAAAGTGTGTTAGAAAATATATATGTTGAAAATTAAAGTGTTGGTTTGGTAAGAAAATGTGATTTGCATGATAGGGGTTGGATATGTATTTGAACTTGTGTATGTTTTGAAAGGTAGAGTATGTGAGCTTTGAATTTTGGAGAGTATGCATTTTGGATAATATGTACATTTTAAAGAATGTAATGTTTTGAAAGAGATGAAAAATGTATATCTTGAAAAAGGAAGTATATGAATTTTGAAAAAGTAAAAGTGGAATTCGTGTAATTTGGAAAGGTGAAAGGTTTATGTTTTGAAAGGTGAAATTTGTGTGCGTTGAAAGGTGTTTTTTTTTTTATTGAAATATATGAAAGTGTTTTCGAAAAGGAAGAGTGTAAAGTATAATTTTGAGAATGGTAAAAATATGCAAATGTGAAAGGTAAAGTGTTTATTTTATGAAAATTGTATAAGTTTGGAAAAATGTAAGTGAATGTTGGAAAGATATAAAGTATACTTTTGAAAGAAAAGGTTCCAAAAAGTAGTCAATAGTGCTGGAGTTCAAGCCCGAAGAAAGGTACGTCTTTTATTTTCAGTAAATTTCAATTATTTTATTATTATTTATTAAAAGTGCTTCTAATCCCTATTTTTCCTGTTTATTTGTATAAACTGCGAGGAATGGTATCGGTCGAGGGAACAAAAGGACAAGGAACTAATGATATCAGTCGCCTCTATCCAACCGGGTAGAGGTGCTACGGGCGGAACCACCGGGTCGTAGCCCCCGGTGATTGTAAGTATTTCTAAACTTAGAAAACCTTTAGGGGCCCCTTGATGTGGTGTGCGTGAACCCTTCCTTTAGGTCCCTATAGTAACTTCAATTTTATTAGGTTTACTTTTGTTTGCTCTTAGATCCCTAAACCCCTTTTACATATACGCAAAGTTCTAAGGGTTAGTAATAACAAATATTTTTATCCCATATAACAGTAGTGACACTTAAGGACAAAAAATTAAGGACTGGGTCTTAGAAAATCTAGACTTAGGAAGCATGCACACTTTAGAATAGAAACTTATAACATAGAAAATTTAGTGACATCTCACTTTAGAATTAGTAAATATCTTTAAATTAGAATTCAATCAATTAGAAAACTTTAACCAATAATTGACTCAGGACATTTCAAAACCTCACAGCCTACTGCACACACTTAGATTTGTTTGTTAGGATAACCGACTCTAGTTTTAGGTTAGGCCGGTGTTTATTTCTTTATTGCACTGTGACGGGCTTTTTCTCGAGTTTTATTGCATGCTGGTTGTAAAATGTTTGTGTGTGCTTGTTTATTTATTTTTTTACTGCACTCTGTGTTGGTTTGATTGACGATTAGATTACCCATAGGCTAGGAGCGATCTGGATTGTTAATATAATTTTCTGCAGGTGGCCACATTCATGCAGGGTAGAAAAAGAGGGGTTAATTAATTAATAATAAATAAATGCTACAGGTGTTTCAGCTGCTTAACCCCCAAATGAAGAAGAGTGTGGCCAAGTGTGGCTTAATAATTTAAATTCAATTGCATATATATATAACTGCGTGGGATGATTTTTGTTATAAATTGCTTAGGATAACCTTGCAGGTGGACTAGATTTTCCTTTCCTTTCTGTGAAATGAAATGTAATGTAAATATAATATATCAAGAGTCAATAAATGTGAAAGTGATTTTTTGAAAGTGGGATATTACATCCAATTTGGAATCCAAAGAAAGGAGAATATACCTTAAAGGATTATTCTCTTTTATTTGGAAAGCCAAATTAGGATGATTCAATATCCGAATAGAAAAGAAAATATCCCTCTTAGGGATGAGTTTCTTTTCATTTGAATATCCAGAACTCGACGGACCCGAGAAGTTCGTAGAAGAAGAAAAGACAGAACAAGAAGATTGAAGAAAGAAGATGAAGAAATGAAGATTTAAGGAACAGTATATCCCATTTCAAAAATCACTTGCGTCATTCTTAGGATTAGAATCCGGGTTTGTTGTCAGTGGTGCCCGGCCACTTTACTTTTCTGCAAATTCTGGGTGTAATATGGACATTGGACATTGGACATTATATTTGGATTATTAAAATTGATTGTTTACATTGTTTGTGCAGTAGATTTTTTTTAGGACTCTTGCATGCCGTGTTTTGTTTTAGTCTGGATACGAATCGGAGTGCTTTTTTTCGTAAGGGTACGCTTAAAATTCTTCTACTTGTAATTAAAAAAATAAAAATTTTTAGGCTCACATAGTAACTCTAACGTTCTAAGAAGTAAGCTCGGGATCGCCGAGAGTCAGCATAAGCATATTATTACTTTCTCTTCCTTGTTAGGCACCTCCCCGCCTGCGGGTTCTGGCAGACCACTTGACCTATGAGGGTGCAGTTCTGTCAAGGGGGAAGTTGTGCAATCTCTAGGGAAAAAACCTATTTTCTAAGCCTAATTTTTAAACTGCTTCATTATCATTTTTATGCATTCGAGTCAATTAGCATGCATTGCATTAGATACAAATTAAAAAGAGTCTAAAATATTAATTGCATTTTTAGACATTTCTCACCCTACATAAGTTAAGGGGCCAATTAGGAACTGTCTTATATGTCGGCCCCCAATTCATTAAAACTTAAGCAACGTCCCTACCCATCTTTCATAAGAGACTGGACACATGGGTTTTTAAAGCGCCTAGGTGGTTAGCTGGCTCCCCAAATCCAGGCCGGGGTAAGTCCAGATTTGCACTTCATTAGTTAGTTTCGGGTCACTATTTTATAGTACCCAAATTAGATTTAGGTTCTGAGGCAGATTCTTTTTAGATCTTAAGTCCTCACCCTTCGGGAATATAAATCCCAAATTTCTAATAAAATGTCAACTTAAACATAAAATTTCTCTCTTAAAATGTAAAGCCCAACATAGGATAGACTGAGGTTGCCTCTGAACTTCTCAGAATCCGGCTCCTCCTACTTTTTCTCCTTTGACTCATTAATAAATGTTCAAACATTGAGCTTTCTCCTTGAAAATTCCTACTTCTGTTTCCTTGTCTTTTACTTTGTACTCAAAAGGGTATGAAATCACTGCTTTAATCGAGAGTTTTCTTAGGAGTTTTCTCTCCTAGGATGTAATTAACTATAGGGGCTTGCCTCTATAGGGATTTGAGAACCCCAGACTAAAATAAACCTTGTTTTATTTATATAAAACAAGGGAAGAATCTTTGGGAATGCAGATATCTTTAAAAACTTTATTTCTAATCTTAAATATACTCGTAGTATGTTATTATTGTCTTTTTAGACAATATAATTTATTACTTGATATATTTAATTTTAGAAATGATGAATTTTTTATAAAACTCATTCTTGCTTTTGGATGTTCTTGAAGAATTTTATGTTCGTCTTTTAAGATGATATAATATTCTCCTTGCTATATCTAAATAAAAGAATGAATAAATTTTTCAAAAAGCTTATTTCTATTTTTAAACACATTCTTAAGAATTTCATGTTTATTTTTCGAAATAATATGATATTCTTTAAACTGTGTTTGATTATAGAAATATCAATTTTCAAAACCCTATTTTGATATTGAATCCATTGTAGAATATTATGTCGGCCTCTCGAGACTGTACTTTATTCTCAATGCAGTATTCGATTACAAAATAGGAGAAATCAAAATCTGCGTGGTGTGACATAATTTTTCCCACCAAGGTTTTTCTGGCGACTCCGCTGGGGATCAATCCTCTCTCCATCTTTAGCAGTGTTTTATACCCTTTAATCGGTAGTATACTTGTGCTCGTCATAGGTTGTAACTACCTTTCTTCCGCCGGTTCTTTTATTCATTTCATTCTTGAATAATTTGGCCGGCATCTAAAAAATTTTAGAGGTCTTATTTTGGACCCCGTTAGAAAATTAACGGGAAGCTCCTTTATACGACCTTTTTGTAAAGTAAATCCCTGTGCTAATTCGAATGTTGTAGTTACATTTTTTGTAGCTTGATGTTTGAGTTAGCACTGGGTCCAAAATCAATTTACCCAATCTTTAGTAATATGTATAGTTACTTCTTTTAGTAACTTAATGTATTATTTGGATTGGGTCCAAAATTTTTTTTAAGTCTTCAAAAATTTAAACTTCTCTGTGTCCTAACCAACATATTGCAGTTATATATTTTTATAACTTGATATGTGATTAGACAAATCCTAAGAAAATTTGAGCTTTTAAATCAAATCAAAGTTTTCTCCTTATCTAAACCAACATATTATAGTTATATTTTTTTTATAGCTTAATATGTGTGGTAGGACAGGGTCCAAAAGCTCAAACCTTCAAATCAAAATTTTCTGCCTTT
Source organism: Dendrobium officinale (assembly GCA_019514585.1). Taxonomy (NCBI): domain Eukaryota; kingdom Viridiplantae; phylum Streptophyta; class Magnoliopsida; order Asparagales; family Orchidaceae; genus Dendrobium; species Dendrobium officinale. The sequence continues at coordinate 6,959,624 of CM033697.1, forward strand.
CCTAATAACATATTGTAGTTACATGTCCTTTGTAACTTGATATGTTTGCTAGGATAGGGTCCAGAATTTGATATATGCAAGATTTTCAAGATTAAATTCGATTTAATTTGAGAAAAGTTTGAATGTTCAAATACAAGTCAAGCTTATAAAAATCATTTTTGTTAGAAAAAATGGTAGGTTGATTTCTCTTAAAAGAAATTTACCTCTATTTTCTTTAAATTATAATAAAAATTTCATTGTGGTTGACTCCTCTAAACTTTAAAGAATAAGACCAATAGTTATCAATACTAAAAAGAAAAGTGTGTTCCCTCCCTCCCTCCACTTGAGTGGATTAACGCTTTAGATAAAGATATATTTAATCTCATTTTCTTTCGGAACCTCAAAGCACAAAAGTTTTGCTGAGTTTGCTAAGTTCCTAGCAATTGCTAAATTAAATTCAAATATATTTTCAAATCTCATATTCAACCATATTATGATTTTTCTAATCTTAGGAATGAATAATTATAGGTTGATATATTGAAGTTTGAAAATATTTTGAATTCCCTCATCTTTAAGCCTTCTTGTAGGTTAGAATTTAAAATGCTTTTAAATCCTATTTCTTAAGGGTACTACATGGATACGATGATTTGTCCTCTACTATGTGGTTTAACTCTGATAGAAAATGGATCTTAAGGCATGCGATAAAGATAAATGACCTAATCAATTATATGAATGCCTTCGTTTACTGTCTGAAGTTTTCTCTTATGGTAATATTTTTAAATCAAATTTTAGCTAAGTTTACTCTTGGCTTTATTACTCCATTTGAGAAAACTCATGAGCAGTTCTTATTAAAGATTGATCATCTTAAATTTTTGTTTGGTCAAAAACTTAGGACAATTCAAGGTTCTTTATTATGGTTAATCCATGATATGGTTAATATTCTCTCTATCATGTGATTTTCCATCAAAATAAATTGACATTTCTTGAATTGATACTAAGTTAGTCGACTTCATAACATCTTTAATGGTTTCCTTCTTCAGTAGTGATAAAAAAAAAATTATTATCATATTTGGGTTCACCCATTATGATATCTATAAATAACTTCTTTTGAATTAAGATTTATGTCAAATTAAAATTGGAGGAAAGGAAAGTTTTGTTCACCTCATTGTTATACATTTCATAGGCATCTTGCAAATTGATGAACTTATTTCATAATTATCTCATTCAAGTTATTTATTCATATTATAGGATTGGGTCTGATTTGTAGATCCATATTCCTTATATAAGAGGGTTAATTTTCTACTCTTATACTTGGAAAATGGTTTTACAACTAAAATAATCATTTCAAGATTTAAGTAGAGGAAGCCTCCAAAAAAAAAAAAAAAAAAAAAAAGTGAAGAAGGAAAAGAAAAGAAAAAAGAAACACATTCATTAAATGTGTAGCAAAAAAAAAAAAAAAGAAAGAAAGAGAAAAAGTGGCTTCCCTTAAATCTTGAATATCAAAGGACCTATTCATCCTTTAGTATTTTTAATACTTGACTTTGAGAATTTACAATTCTGGTTCATCATCAAGCATTGATGTTCTATTAGATGTAAAATACATATATCATCTGAAAGATTTGAAAAGATTGAATTTCTACCTCCAATTTAATTTCTTTATATCTTAGTTTAAAAAGAAGAAAAAGATGAAGAAGGAAACCCCAGTTTTGCTTGTAGGGAGCTTTGATCTGGGTTAACAAAATCTAAGTCCCGAGACCTCTCTAGTTAGCAAACTTAAGCAGGTCAGTTTAGATTTTCAAATCATTATCAAGAAAAATCACATAGATGATCAATCTAAATGGAATTGTAATGGTGCTGGTTGTACATTTTTGGGTTTCATATATCTAACCTAATTGAGATGTATAAACAAACCATGATCCAAAAATCTTCAACTCTCTTTTGAACATCTTCCAATTTGAATGAGATTCTAGACAGAATCCTGATACGGGATGATCTATAGTGATATTTATAGATATAAAAATCACTTTCTTCAGATTCAAAATTTTGAAACTAAACTAAAGGACATCCCTTAATTGGTTCTGAGATAATTGTCTAATGTTCTCATTCAATATTGAGTATATATCTTACAAATATAAATTTATTATTGACTGAACTAGGATGTTAGAACATGAGGGGTTCTATCCTTAGTGATGTCGATGATACCATTGTTTGAATCTTTGTCAAACTTCAAAACAAAATCAAACTACAATTTGACCTAGTCCATTATTGACTAATCTTGGACGTTAGAATTGGAGGGATTCTATTCCCGATAGAGTCTATGATGACTTCGTCAAATAGATATATAATTCAATTCAAGATATATCTTCACTTTACCATAAACTAGAATCAGATGTTAGAGTCTAAACAACTCTATCCCCATTAAAGGATCTTTCTATAGCATTGAAATTCAAAATCTTTGAAACTACATTTTTCTTTAAAGAAAATTGTTAAGTTTTGGATATTTTGATTAAACTCATGTTGGTCATATTCAAACTATTCAATTCAGAGGGAGTCAACCAATTCTTCGTTGAGTTTTTGAATCTTTTCTCATCTGTCATTTTCATTGGGTTAAGATGATTAAAACTTAAGCGATCACAGTCAAATATTATAAGAAAATTATCAAATAAAAAATAAAGCTTTCACTGTTTGATGAAAATCAAACTTTTCTCAATCATTGTGAGTATTTGATATTCCTTAGTGTTTTCACTATAAAGGATGCTCAAATATACTCATTGTTCTATAACAACTCATGCAAAAGTTAAAATTTTCTAAGGAAAATTTTATCATGTTGCATTTAGTTCTCTTAGAACATGTAAATAAAGACTCTGGAAAATTCATATTATTTTCTTCGAGTTAATCGAAACAAATTCAATCATAGAATCAATCTGTAAAATCTTGCATTTCTCCTTTGGTGGTCGAGATGCTTTGTTAAGTCCTTACTTATCAAAGATGATCAAACTACTCCCCTTTTGTTTTCCTCACATATGATGATCTGATATAAAAACATATTCCCCAATGGAATATTTGTAAGTTATAAGGATCATTTATGTTAAAAAAGGGAACAAATTTTCAATTCAATAAATGTTCAAAAATTTTATTCTTCCAAATATTTTCCATTTTCTTCTAGAAAATGACATATACAAATGTTTTAATCTCTAGTAGAATATTTACATTTTGTCAATGTCATTTGTGATGAAGGGAAATGATCCAAAACTTTAAAGAAATCAATTTCTCTTCATTAAATTCTAAATCTTAAATCCGTCTTTAGGTATAAGTCCTCCTACGGCATTTTATTGGCATCTTTGGAGTTAGGAGTAAGCATCCCTAGTGGCATCCTAATCTTCATTCCGAGGAGAAGTATAAGCATCCCTAGCGGCATCTTCTCTTCATTAAATGTTAAATCTTAAATCCGTCTTTAGATATAAGTCCTCCTACGGCATTCTATTGACATCTTTGGAGTTAGGAGTAAGCATCCCTAGTGGCATCCTAATCTTCATCCCGAGGAGAAGTATAAGCATCCCCAGCGACATCTTCTCTTCATTAAATGTTAAATCTTAAATCAGTCTTTAGATATAAGTCCTCCTACGGCATTCTATTGACATCTTTGGAGTTAGGAGTAAGCATCCCTAGTGGCATCCTAATCTTCATCCCGAGGAGAAGTATAAGCATCCCCAGCAGCATCTTCTCTTCATTAAATGTTAAATCTTAAATCCGTCTTTAGGTATAAGTCCTCCTACGGCATTCTATTGACATCTTTGGAGTTAGGAGTAAGCATCCCTAGTGGCATCCTAATCTTCGTCCCGAGGAGAAGTATAAGCATCCCTAGCGGCATCTTCTCTTCATTAAATTTTAAATCTTAAATCCGTCTTTAGGTATAAGTCCTCCTATGGCATCCTATTGGCATCTTTGGAGTTAGGAGTAAGCATCCCTAGTGGCATCCTAATCTTCATTCCGAGGAGAAGTATAAGCATCCCTAGCGGCATCTTCTCTTCATTAAATGTTAAATCTTAAATCCGTCTTTAGGTATAAGTCCTCCTACGGCATCCTATTGACATCTTTGGAGTTAGGAGTAAGCATCCCTAGTGGCATCCTAATCTTCATTCCGAGGAGAAGTATAAGCATCCCTAGCGGCATCTTCTCTTCATTAAATGTTAAATCTTAAATCCGTCTTTAGGTATAAGTTCTCCTACGGCATCCTATTGACATCTTTGGAGTTAGGAGTAAGCATCCCTAGTGGCATCCTAATCTTCATTCCGAGGAGAAGTATAAGCATCCCCAGCGGCATCTTCTCTTCATTCTATTGATACTCTTGAAGTTAGTCTTGATTTATAAAAAATGTTTCAATCATATCAAAATCAAATTCAAAATTCTTATTCGTGCCAAACCTCATTCAACTTTTCAATATCTTGGCTTTATTAAATAATACTAATTTCATTAGTTATTATTTGCTAAAGCCATCAATGCCAACATCAACTTCAAAATCATTGAATCAAAAAACTCTATCAACTTTATCTAGATTTTCTATCAATTCTCAAAATCCCTTCAACACATATACTCAGATGCTAAACTTCAATTATGGATCTAGTTGATCGTTTCGGTCAACACCAATACGCACGATAAACTTTGGCAAGTTTATCATGCCTATTGGGGGTCCATTTGTTGACCTCATAATTTGAGGTCAATTTCCCCGGATTCGATTCTAGCATCTAGGTCTTCCTAACCTAGAATAGACGTCACCTGCAGGATTCCTCTTAGGTGGATACCCACTGATGTAGCATCGACTCAAACCTACCATTCGATTCGAATCAAAATCAATTCAATCTAGTTTCAATTCAACTCTAAAACGAACTCAAATCAAACCCGATTTATGATTCGTCAATTTCGATCGACTCAATTTAACACAATCTAATCCGTTTTCGATCAAATTGATACATCATTGGGCTCAAATCAATTCACCAATCAAACACCAAATTCTTTCTAATCAAATCTATTTAATTTTAATCAAATTAAAAATAGCCCTTTGATCCCTTTTAAATTCAGCTCAAATCTAATTCAACTCCAAACTAAAACTCAACTCGACTCATATCAAATCAAAATTTATATTCATTAAACTTGATATTATGTGAATTTATTTAAATCAATTATAACCACTATTAGGATAAATCAATTCGAATTGTTTAAATCAATCAATAAATCCTAGCCGCTGATTTGAATTGAGAGTTTTGGATTTGATTAGGCCGATCTAACCACCAGCCCCAACTTCCTCTTATTCGCAAACTGTCTCCCCCCACTGTCTGACTAATTCGTGAAACCTCCCAGCCGAACACCTCCATGTGCATGAAGAAGCCCAGGAACCGTGACCCCAGAGCAGTTCGCACTCAACCACAATCCCTCTACTCTCTCATTCACATACATAGAAAACTGAATCCCTTACTCTCACGCTCTCTGGATCGCACAACCCAGCCCGCTATTTCTCTCCCATTCACACGAAGCATCCCGAACTATTCCCTCAGCCCCTTCGCCTCTTTGCTCCAGTTCGCATAATCTAGGCGAAAATCCATCCGAAATTGCCCCTATGCCGCAGGAAGTCCAAGGCCGAGCAAAAATCCCCATCCTCCCGTCGCCTGCCATTCGCACGAACTGTACAGCCGACCTCCTTCCATGACCTCATACGCACGAAGCCCTCACTTCCGAAATCCTCAAGGAAGAAACGAACCTAGCCCCCTCAACTTCCGAACTGCTCTCTCATATACACACGCACAGGAGAACCGCCGAACTCCAATCCCGAACTGCTCCTCTCCTTATCTCACACAGAGAGAACCGATCCTCTCCACCTACAGCAGTTTGCAAGAGCCGAACTTCCCCTCCCATTCAAAAAGAACAAACGCAGACTGTTCAACGCCTCTCTACTCTCTCATCACACAAAACGAAGCCCTCTTCGTCTCTCAACAGATCAGAACTTCATCTCCAGTTCGTTTCTCTCATTCGCACGCCCAAGGAAGATCAATCGAAACCTTGAGGAATCCTACCATTCTGTCTTTGCTATGCTCAGCCATGGATTTCGCCGTCGCCCTCCTCGTCTTCAAATCTCTCTCCATCATCGCCAGTCTCATCATGGTTATGCACCAGATTGGCGGGGATAGGGTTTACGGGATCTTCTTTGCGGGGCTGGGATCGGTGTTGTTCCTTCCTGGGTTCTATCACACGTGGATTGTATATTACGCTTACAAAGGGTATAAGGACTTCTCATTTGACAATATCCCTCCCGTATAAATGGTCTCCTGAACTCTTTAAGTGGGGCTGCAGGCTGCTCATATGTTCAGGTTTTCTCTTCTTTCACTATATTAAATCAACTAAGAAACGTGTAAATCAAGAATAATGTTTTATTATTGCACGATACTTTTATTTTATTTTTTTTAAGTTTGTATAGTGAATTTTGATTGAAGAGTTAACATATATGTTTGGTAAAGTAAAGAATGAAAGAATTTATAGATAAGTTGGAAGCAGATTTACATTTTTATTTTACGTGGTATTTTATGAAAAGAGAAGTAAATTGTATGTGTTTTAGGAAAGTAATTGTGTGATCCTTAGAAAATGAAAAATATATGTTTTAAAAATAAAAGTGTATGAAGTTTGGAAAAGAAAATGTAAGTTTTGAAGGGTGATGCTTGTGGGAGTTTAAAGGGAAAGTGTCTTGTGTATAATTGTTAGAGATAAAATGTATGATTTTGTAGTGGAAAATGTGTGTATGTATATTTAAAGACATTGTATGAGAATGATTCGAAAGGTATTATATGAGAATGATGAAAAACAAATGGTTGGATATTGAAAAATATTTTATATGTTTTGAAGAGTAGAAAAGTGTGTTAGAAAATATATATGTTGAAAATTAAAGTGTTGGTTTGGTAAGAAAATGTGATTTGCATGATAGGGGTTGGATATGTATTTGAACTTGTGTATGTTTTGAAAGGTAGAGTATGTGAGCTTTGAATTTTGGAGAGTATGCATTTTGGATAATATGTACATTTTAAAGAATGTAATGTTTTGAAAGAGATGAAAAATGTATATCTTGAAAAAGGAAGTATATGAATTTTGAAAAAGTAAAAGTGGAATTCGTGTAATTTGGAAAGGTGAAAGGTTTATGTTTTGAAAGGTGAAATTTGTGTGCGTTGAAAGGTGTTTTTTTTTTTTATTGAAATATATGAAAGTGTTTTCGAAAAGGAAGAGTGTAAAGTATAATTTTGAGAATGGTAAAAATATGCAAATGTGAAAGGTAAAGTGTTTATTTTATGAAAATTGTATAAGTTTGGAAAAATGTAAGTGAATGTTGGAAAGATATAAAGTATACTTTTGAAAGAAAAGGTTCCAAAAAGTAGTCAATAGTGCTGGAGTTCAAGCCCGAAGAAAGGTACGTCTTTTATTTTCAGTAAATTTCAATTATTTTATTATTATTTATTAAAAGTGCTTCTAATCCCTATTTTTCCTGTTTATTTGTATAAACTGCGAGGAATGGTATCGGTCGAGGGAACAAAAGGACAAGGAACTAATGATATCAGTCGCCTCTATCCAACCGGGTAGAGGTGCTACGGGCGGAACCACCGGGTCGTAGCCCCCGGTGATTGTAAGTATTTCTAAACTTAGAAAACCTTTAGGGGCCCCTTGATGTGGTGTGCGTGAACCCTTCCTTTAGGTCCCTATAGTAACTTCAATTTTATTAGGTTTACTTTTGTTTGCTCTTAGATCCCTAAACCCCTTTTACATATACGCAAAGTTCTAAGGGTTAGTAATAACAAATATTTTTATCCCATATAACAGTAGTGACACTTAAGGACAAAAAATTAAGGACTGGGTCTTAGAAAATCTAGACTTAGGAAGCATGCACACTTTAGAATAGAAACTTATAACATAGAAAATTTAGTGACATCTCACTTTAGAATTAGTAAATATCTTTAAATTAGAATTCAATCAATTAGAAAACTTTAACCAATAATTGACTCAGGACATTTCAAAACCTCACAGCCTACTGCACACACTTAGATTTGTTTGTTAGGATAACCGACTCTAGTTTTAGGTTAGGCCGGTGTTTATTTCTTTATTGCACTGTGACGGGCTTTTTCTCGAGTTTTATTGCATGCTGGTTGTAAAATGTTGGTGTGCTTGTTTATTTATTTTTACTGCACTCTGTGTTGGTTTGATTGACGATTAGATTACCCATAGGCTAGGAGCGATCTGGATTGTTAATATAATTTTCTGCAGGTGGCCACATTCATGCAGGGTAGAAAAAGAGGGGTTAATTAATTAATAATAAATAAATGCTACAGGTGTTTCAGCTGCTTAACCCCCAAATGAAGAAGAGTGTGGCCAAGTGTGGCTTAATAATTTAAATTCAATTGCATATATATATAACTGCGTGGGATGATTTTTGTTATAAATTGCTTAGGATAACCTTGCAGGTGGACTAGATTTTCCTTTCCTTTCTGTGAAATGAAATGTAATGTAAATATAATATATCAAGAGTCAATAAATGTGAAAGTGATTTTTTGAAAGTGGGATATTACATCCAATTTGGAATCCAAAGAAAGGAGAATATACCTTAAAGGATTATTCTCTTTTATTTGGAAAGCCAAATTAGGATGATTCAATATCCGAATAGAAAAGAAAATATCCCTCTTAGGGATGAGTTTCTTTTCATTTGAATATCCAGAACTCGACGGACCCGAGAAGTTCGTAGAAGAAGAAAAGACAGAACAAGAAGATTGAAGAAAAAGAAGATGAAGAAATGAAGATTTAAGGAACAGTATATCCCATTTCAAAAATCACTTGCGTCATTCTTAGGATTAGAATCCGGGTTTGTTGTCAGTGGTGCCCGGCCACTTTACTTTTTCTGCAAATTCTGGGTGTAATATGGACATTGGACATTGGACATTATATTTGGATTATTAAAATTGATTGTTTACATTGTTTGTGCAGTAGATTTTTTTAGGACTCTTGCATGCCGTGTTTTGTTTTAGTCTGGATACGAATCGGAGTGCTTTTTTTCGTAAGGGTACGCTTAAAATTTCTTCTACTTGTAATTAAAAAATAAAAATTTTTAGGCTCACATAGTAACTCTAACGTTCTAAGAAGTAAGCTCGGGATCGCCGAGAGTCAGCATAAGCATATTATTACTTTCTCTTCCTTGTTAGGCACCTCCTCGCCTGCGGGTTCTGGCAGACCACTTGACCTATGAGGGTGCAGTTCTATCATGGGGAAGTTGTGCAATCTCTAGGGAAAAACCTATTTTCTAAGCCTAACTTTTAAACTTCTTCATTATCATTTTATGCATTCGAGTCAATTAGCATGCATTGCATTAGATACAAATTAAAAAGAGTCTAAAATATTAATTGCATTTTTTAGACATTTCTCACCCTACATAAGTTAAGGGGCCAATTAGGAACTGTCTTATATGTCGGCCCCCCCAATTCATTAAAACTTAAGCAACGTCCCTACCCATCTTTCATAAGAGACTGGACACATGGTTTTAAAGCGCCTAGGTGGTTAGCTGGCTCCCCAATCCAGGCCGGGGTAAGTCCAGATTTGCACTTCATTAGTTAGTTTCGGGTCACTATTTTATAGTACCCAAATTAGATTTAGGTTCTGAGGCAGATTCTTTTTAGATCTTAAGTCCTCACCCTTCGGGAATATAAATCCCAAATTTCTAATAAAATGTCAACTTAAACATAAAATTTCTCTCTTAAAATGTAAAGCCCAACATAGGATAGACTGAGGTTGCCTCTGAACTTCTCAGAATCCGGCTCCTCCTACTTTTTCTCCTTTGACTCATTAATAAATGTTCAACATTGAGCTTTCTCCTTGAAAATTCCTACTTCTGTTTCCTTGTCTTTTACTTTGTACTCAAAAGGGTATGAAATCACTGCTTTAATCGAGAGTTTTCTTAGGAGTTTTTTCTCTCCTAGGATGTAATTAACTATAGGGGCTTGCCTCTATATAGGGATTTGAGAACCCCAGACTAAAATAAACCTTGTTTTATTTTTATATAAAACAAGGGAAGAATCTTTGGGAATGCAGATATCTTTAAAAACTTTATTTCTAATCTTAAATATACTCGTAGTATGTTATTATTGTCTTTTTAGACAATATAATTTATTACTTGATATATTTAATTTTAGAAATGATGAATTTTATAAAACTCATTCTTGCTTTTGGATGTTCTTGAAGAATTTTATGTTCGTCTTTTAAGATGATATAATATTCTCCTTGCTATATCTAAATAAAAGAATGAATAAATTTTTCAAAAAGCTTATTTCTATTTTTAAACACATTCTTAAGAATTTCATGTTTATTTTTCGAAATAATATGATATTCTTTAAACTGTGTTTGATTATAGAAATATCAATTTTCAAAACCCTATTTTGATATTGAATCCATTGTAGAATATTATGTCGGCCTCTCGAGACTGTACTTTATTCTCAATGCAGTATTCGATTACAAAATAGGAGAAATCAAAATCTGCGTGGTGTGACATAATTTTTCCCACCTCTGTCCAATAACATTATTACGTGTAACCTCACCTAAGGGTGATCTATAAATACTCCTGTACATTTGTTTTACATATAGTGAAGTTTATCTCTTTGTCACATTTTCTTTGTCTCGTTCTATTCTTTAATCTATTTGTCCCATTCTTGTTCTTGCAACATCAACAATCACAATGGCGACGACGAAGCCATGACAGAGAGAGAGAGAGATACTTGTCCCAAAGAAGCCTAAAGTTGAGCTTTTGTAGAAATGGTGGTAGTCATTAATAATGGTTGGTCTTATGATCGACACTAGGGGTGTCAATATTTGACACGACACGAAAACCCGACTCGAACCCGACCCGAAAAATCCGGGTTGGACCCGACCCGAATGCAAAACGGGTCGGGTTCGGGTTCCAGAAATCGACCCGTTTGAAAAACGGGTCGGGTTCGGGTTGACCCGACGGGTTAACCGGGTCAACCCGTTTGACCCGAAACGTACAGTCCGAGCCAGCCCGAGTCCGAGCCAGCCCGCGCTCCGCCCGCGATGCGGCGATGCCGCGCTCGCGCGGTCGCCCCGCGCTTCCGGCGCTCCGCCAGCGCTGCCGCGGTCGCACGGTCGCCCCGCCGGCGCTCCGACGCGCTCGCGCGCTTCGCCCGCGCGCTTCGCCCCGCGCGATTCGCCCGCGCGCTTCGCCCCGCGCGGTCGCGCGGTCGCGCGGTCGTTCCGTGTCGGGTCAACCCGACAACCCGCCGGGTCGGGTTCGGGTTCGGATTTTCGACCCGTTTGCCTAACCGGGTCGGGTTAGGGTCAACCCGTTTGAACCCGGGTCAGTTCCGGGTTCGACCCGAACCCGACCCGTGACCCCAAATTGACACCCCTAATCGACACAACCTTGGAGAGTTAATCTTCTCATGATAATTGTTAGTGCATTCTAGTCATATAAGATGTTGCAGTGACATAATTAATGTAATCATCAATGTGCTTGCTTAATAATAATTTAGGTATTAGAACTCTAATCATCATAGGGCAGTATTGAGGGACATCTGAAAAATTGGCACAAACATTGGTTAGAGAGATATGGCAGTAACATTAAATATTATAAGCAATATCATTATATTTACTGTTTCTTAAAACAGCTTTCTAATTCAAAAATTATAATTTTTGAACTAAAAAATTATTTTAAAAAGCAAAAAGAAAGATATCACAAATGAAGCCTAAATGTGCAACGGAATGTTGAATTTCATAGTTGATGGTTAGATATCTAAGGTGCCCTATTGTCTTTGACATGTTCCTCATGAGCACAAGAAATGGTTTCCTAAGCAAAGTGAGTGTATGGTCTTGCGCAGGTAGTGCTCCTATGCAAGTTTCAGAGGACTCAAGATTTTTTTTTATTTTTTATTTTTTTATATTATTATTATTATTATTATTATTCAGGATCTTGAATTGTATGCATGCGATGGGTAGTAGGGTTGAGATTGACATTTGGAAGACAACAAAATTTTAATGTTAAATAGTTCTTCCCATTAAAAAAATATTATTTCACATTTTGTGCTTTCTAGTAATAAGAAATCATTGAGGCTCTCTTTAGATTCTTTTTATTTATTTATTTATTTTTTAACTTCCATTTCTTAGTGTTTCTTATCAATAAATTCAAAGTGTTGTCCAAAAATAAATTTGAATTCAACAATAATCATAAAAAACTAACATAAATCTATATAAAATTATATTTGGTGAATATTAAAATACTAATAAAATGTAATATCATAAAATGATATAGATGATAAAAATGTGCAAAAAAAAATTTACAGCAACATTAGTTCGATCACAAAGCTATTGAAAATATGTATTAATCTGGACCTTAACATAACCCTCCTCTTTTTTCTAAGATTTATAAATTCAATGATCACCCTCAATATCTCTTATTGTTACCTTTGCAAGGTACTCTCTCTCTCTCTCTCTTAAATTGTTGTTAGGCTATGAAATTGAAACCGTTCATGGAGTTTAATATCATGAAAATTTATCTAAACATTTGTGAGAAATATTGAAACATTGAAAAACTTAAACATACACATTGATTCATTCACTTACTTGGTTGATGATTTACATACCTTCCAAATTTATAATAAATTTATAAGAGATTTTCAACGACAATATATCAACATATGATCATAAATTTATTGTTAAATCACCACTTAGGCTCCGTTTTTTTACTGCTTCTTAAAGAAGCTTTTTGTTAATTTTTGTATTGAAAAGTTGCTTTAAAAAACAGTAAGAATGTCGTCCCAAATAAAATCTTAATCATCACAAAATGACTATTCGGTTGTCCTTTTTTATGAATGATATTATTCATTATTACTCTGTCACATTTTTATGATGGATTCAATCATTAAAGTAAGTATCAAATTTTATGCAAATTTTGTTGCTATTTTTTAGAGGTTAATATGAGAAAAAAAAAATTTATAATCAGATTTGTCAGTCTTACATGTAAGATTTTTGGCAATCTAAATTCATAGAGATATATGTTGCTTAAAATTCTGTTAATATTAAATTCAAATTTAACTTTGGATAACAATTTAATATTACTTCTTATTTACAGGTTCAGGCCAGAGATTTGATGCTACAGAAGAAGCTATATTTAGGCTACATTAAATAAGAAGATACATAGCATAATGCAAAAGATAAGGCGTGTAGCCAAATTACATAGACCATACAAGTTGTTAACTGATTGAGGACAGCAGAGGATGAAAGCATCGACATTAATGTATAGGTAGGGGTTTCTTTGAACATTTAGGGTCGTTTGTTGTGTTCAGATGAAATGTAAAGTATTTCAAATATAAGGATTTTGAAATATTGATGTTTGATTTGAAGTAAAATAAATATACTGTAAACTTTTTGTGCATTTGAAATTTATCATCTAGTTCATTTTTGACGCATGTGAAATTCTTCTTATTTCATCGAGTTCCAAATACACCGAAAAATCATTGCAATTTTAGCTCTCCCGTCTCCGACAGCTCGCTAACACCGACCACGTCTGATAAATGCAGATCACTGCCACTATTGGCCACCCACCACCACCATCAAACACTGCTACTATTGGCCACCATTGCTGGCCGTCACCGCCAGCCACTAGCTGTCGGCCACCATTACTATCAGTTACACTGCCGCCAATGTCGGCAACCGATCACTACCATTTTATCCTTTACATAGCATTAAATTTACTTTAAAAAAAATATCATGCATTCCTTTTACACTCATCGAAACAATTAATTAAAAATTGCACTACATTGTATTTTTTTAGACGACCAAATAGCCCCCAAATTAAACAGTTTGCACATAAATGTCCCTCTTTTAAATGCTATCAACATATTATTCTTTTTAGACAAAGCCACAATTATTATTTTCATCAACAAAGGCTTTCTTTGGGACGGCTTTCTTACTGCTTCTTAAAGCATCTTTTTAGTACAAAAATTTAAATTTTTGTGCTAAAAAATTAATTTAAGAAGTATAAAGCCATCCCAAATGAAGCATAAGTAATAAAATATTGAAAAAATTGAGTAACTTTTCCTAAAGTGTTTTTGTTAATACTTTTTCTTTTTAAACTTTGTGAAATAAGAGTTTGTAAGAGAAAATGAATTCTAATAATTAAAAAATAATATTAATATTAAATTTAAATTTAATATATTTTAGTGGTTATTTATGCAATTTCTGCAAATAAAATATGTTGCAGTGTTTTTAAACTGGCTTCCTAGTAATTACAGCAATGCCACGCCCCAAACCCCACTGTCCTTATACAAATATTGCTGTCTGCTCTTAATTGGTAGAAACAAGAGAGGAGAGAGATGGATATTTCCTGTTTTTAGAATAAGTAGAAATAATTGATTGAGATCAGTTCTAAATACACAACTCTCCTTGGCCTATTGGTTGAGAGCTTAGGCTTTCAACTAAGAGGTCCAAGGTTCGAGTCCATGTGTATGCGTTGTGTGTGTGAATTTGCCTTAAATGACCTAAATGTCCCAAAAAAAAAAAAAAACAAAAAAAAAAAAAAAAGAGATCAGTTCTAAATAAAAACCATTCATATCTTAAGTATTGGATTGGTGTTTGGCCAAATTTAGATTTGGAAGATTGCATAAAATAATTGGTGTGATTTGGATTATGATTGAAGTATTTATAAATTAAATAATAAAATTTAATATAACTTTAATATTGTATGATAGATTTGGAGTTATTTAATTAAGTTAAAAAAAATTATTATTTTTTATTTGTGAATAATGAAATTTCTAAGAAAATTTCAACCGAATCTCACAAGAAAATAAATTAATGCAAACTATTTTTCTAATAAATTAATTATTTTATGGCTGATTTCTGTTGGAAAATTTTCTGCCCCACCAGTAAAACTCGCGTAGGAAAAATTTTCCTGCATAAAAATAGCTGTCGGAAAAGTTCATCCGGCCAAAGAAAGCTGTCGGAAAAATCCGCCGGTAATGCACGATTTCCTTGTAGTGTTTAGTCATAGAAAGTTGTTTTTTATAACAACTTTTCCTAAATCAACTTTATGAAATGTTGCGGATGTCCTAAACAAGCGCTTAATAAAGTCAATCAAATCGATTTATCATATGTTCTTACATGCCCTGATTTGATTGGATGACATTTTCTTACAAATAAAAAAAATTATTTTTGATAGAATTTTGTGTTAGAACTTAGAAGAAGGCAGGGTAAAAATGTGACAATTAGCAGGTTTAGAACGCAAAAAAACTTCGAAGAAGATTAATTCTAAGAGTTAGTGAACGGAGTTTATTGATTTGTTTGGAAATTATCTTGAACGACTATCATTTTGATCAAACATTTTGCACAATGATATATATTTTTAATCTTTGTTAGCATTTATATGACCAAATAATATTTAAGATTATTTTGATGAAAAACTTCTTTTAACTAAAAAAATATCATAAAATTCGGTTTACTCTCTTAAAAACCCTTTTAGTTATTTATCAAAACAAACTTTATAAGATCATTTTATTCATATTTAAATGATTCAAGATTCGTTTGGGACGGCTTTCTTACTGCTTCTTAAAGCAGCTTTTCACTTCATTTTTTTTAATTTTTATACTAAAAACTGCTTCAAAAAACAATAAAAAGACCGTCCCAAACGAAGGAACAATTATTAGGTCCGGACACCGGATGTAGCTCTACATCCAGAGGCCAATAACATGTCGCCAAGTGCTCTTACTCTTTACCGCGCGGCCCGACGACCCGACTCTGACCGAAACCCGGTATTGCTATGTTCGGGTATTACTAGGTATTGCTCGGTTTTGCTAGGTATTGCTTGACAATAACAAGAAATACCGCTCTATTAGGACCAATACCTAGCAATACCGAGCAATATCTAGCAAAACTGAGGTATTGCTCGATATTGCTTGGTATTGGTCTTCACATAATGTTATTTCTCGTTATTGTCGAGGAATATCGAGATTTACCTAGCAATACCCCCGTCTGCACAAATCAGCCAATACATAGCAATCCCGAGTCGTCGAGCCGCGCGGTAAAGAGTAAGGGCACGTGGTGCCATTTTACTGGCGTCCGAACGTAGAGCTACGTCATGACACTGAACCAAATAAAAATTCCAAACGAAGCCTAATCTCCTTATCTTTTTTATTGAAAGTATATTAATTATCACAGTCATAAATTTATTAGAACCATAATCTGACTAGTTTCTAATATAATTTTTGTAGTTTATTTGAGTTAATTTTTATAAAAAAATCAATTGATTAAATTATTTCATTTACAAAACGCCACAATGCCATAAAAATCATTATCCCTCGTCATGTTGGTCACATTAAATAATTATTAAATCTATCCTAATATTTTGAATCACCCGTCAGAAATAAGTTAATTAGCAATTAGCACAAATAAAGCTTCGATATTACTGATAATGCCATCATTAGCTGAAAACAAATAATTGCTACGTCTTCTCATTATCCAATCTTCTATTCAAAGCCGACCTCACCGTCACTTTTTATGCGAATGACCTCACCGTCCAGAAATGCATACGCAGCTGCTTGCATAATTTCCTCCGACAAAATTTTAAAATAAAAAGACCCAAATTAAGACCTAAAATTGGGACCTGCGACGTGTAATTCAACTTTCGAATTATTAGCCATGTGACGTCCGTTTCCTAAAGAAGAATTTCACGTCGCCGTATGTAGTCCTATCGTCGCGTGGATTTTATTCAGCTGCTGGCATGGGACCACCACCGTACACTTAGCGTACTGGGTCTCGACGTGCGGGTCCCGGACAAAAATGTGCGAAACTTACTAGGTACGTCCCTATCATTTACTGTATTTGCAGTATATAATTTAGTATTTATAACAAAAATATCTATACCAAATTGACGGTCAAGATTGCATCAAAAACGATTTCTGCGGTTCAAAAAAATTTCGATATTATCGACGTCTCGGACCGAAAGCACTATCAGCAAAATCATAATTACGAAACAAACCTCAGGTCAAAAAGTCAAAAACTTCGTCGCGCACCAAAAGAGTAATAAAGATCTCACCGTCCCCGATCCCAAGGAGCTCTTATCATCATTCCTCACATCCGCTATGGACGGCTCCGACGGCGCCACCGTCCCTCCGCCGCTGGCGGCCGAGCTTGAGGGGGCTGAAGATCTCATTCTTCACTGGGACTCGACGTTTTCGCCGTCATGCAATCGAAAGGATTTCGACGGCGGCGACCGTACAGACGCCGTGAGTAACTCGCCGGCCGGCGCTCGAAGCAGCCCTAAGATGTCGCCGGCGCCGGTGAGCAATATTCAGATTGAAATCTTGCGTCTCGAGGACGAGTTCCGCCACATACTGGTCTCCAGGGCAAGCAACTTCGAGATAAACTCGCTCGTTGAACTGGGTTCACTCTCTCTCGACCGGTCCAGGTCTGGTGACCGGATGCAAGAACTATCTGACGCCGACGCCGACGCCGAAGACGAGAGTTTCCAACGTCAAAGGAGTGAAGGGAGCAGTAGTAACCACGCGACGAGCTACCGCTCCACGAGTAGCATCCGTGAGATTGATCTCCTACCTCCCGATGCGGTCAACAAACTCCGAAACATTGCCGATCGGTTGATCGCCGCCGGATACGACCGCGAATGCTTTCAAGTGTACGGTGGCGTCCGTAAGTCCGTTGTGGAGCTCTGTTTCAAACATTTAGGGATCGAGAAGCTTAGCATCTGTGATGTCCAGCGGCTGGAGTGGGGCAATTTAGAGTCCAAGATCCGTCGATGGATTCGCGCAGCTAGGGCTTGCTTTCGGATCATATTCGCCAGCGAGCGCCGCCTCTGCGATCAGATTTTTTATGGCCTGTCTGGAGACAATACCCCCTTCGTTGAATCGGTGAAGAGCGCGGCTATTCAACTTCTGAGTTTTGCTGAGGCCATCAGCATTGGCCGCCGCTCTCCAGAGAAGCTCTTTAAGGTCCTTGATCTCCATGACGCTCTTACGGATTTGCTTCCTGACATCGCCATCATATTTCAATCCAGAGCTTTGGAATCAATAAACACGCAGGTTGTGGAGATCATCGCCAGGCTTGCCGAATCTGTTCGAGGAATCTTATCAGAGTTTGAGAGTGCAATTCTCAGAGAACCCTCGAAAATTCCTGTTCGTGGGGGTACCATTCACCCGCTTACGAGGTATGTCATGAACTACATCAGTCTTATTTCGGATTACAAGCAGACTTTGACTCAGCTGATCAACTCGAGGCCACCAGCAGCTAATCTGTTGCTCGGCAATAACTCCGGCGGCGTTTTGCCTGATATGGAGTTGCCGGAGCCAGTAAACCAATCACCTCTTGCTTCCCATTTAATCTGGATAATATATATACTCCAATTCAACATTGAGAATAAAGCACAGGAATACAAGGATGCTTCCCTTTCCCATCTCTTCTTAACCAACAATTTACATTACATTGTTCAAAAGATTAAGGGATCAACGGAGTTGAATGAAGTGATTGGAGATGAATATCCGAGGAAATTGACAGCGAAGTTTCGGCAACTGGCAACTAGCTATGAGAGAACAACATGGATGAAAGTTCTGTACTGCTTGAGAGATGAGGGCTTACATGTAGGAGGAAGCCTTTCATCTTCTGTTTCAAAATCTTCCCTCAGAGAGAGATTCAAAGCTTTCAATGCTGCATTTGAGGAAGTTCACAGAAGACAATCGATATGGTCCGTGCCGGATTCTCAGCTAAGGGAGGAACTAAGAATTTCAATATTAGAAAAGTTGTTACCAGCTTACAGATCCTTCTTGGGAAGATTCAGACATCATATAGAGAGCGGGAGACACCCAGAGATGTATATTAAGTACTCAACTGATGATCTTGAGATAGCTTTGGCTGATCTTTTTGAAGGGTGCCCACCTCCTTTGCTTGGTAGGAGAAAGTCCCATTGATGGTTCTTTTCAGTCTAATGAGATTTGCAGAAACTATTCTTTTAATCTTTTTGGGATGTTTTCAAGTGCTGTGGTTTTAGGGAGGTGAAGAATGCATTCTGTTTATTGAAAAATCTTAATCAAAAACATTTTTTGGGCAATGAAAATTGCAGGCGACTGAGTCATTTTTTTGAAGTTGCAAGTCACTAGAGCCCCTGTAAAGTTTCTTCTGTAAGTTTTTGTTAAATATTCATTTTTTTTTCTGTTGAGCAAGTTCGTTCTTTTATATATATATTGGATGCATTTTCCTATATTTCTCAAGAAGTTTTAATTTTGTATAATTTATAGTGAAGAAATTAATTTATTGATGAACATCTATGTCTTCATTAAAAATTTATCCAAACTATTTCGATTTGAGAGTAGTTATATTTTGCCCAGTTGGAACAAAGCTTAAGCTCCTTCAAGCCCCTTTGTCTGCCGCAAGTGAAGCATTTCCTATTGCAGTGTTATAACTGTTGTAAGTATTATATTATTAGCTATAACGCTTCTTTTTTATCATTGTTATGACCATCGCAATGAGAATAATTTGCAGTGGTTGAACTGCATTAAGTCTTGGTTTGGGATGACTTTCTTACTACTTCTTAAAGCACCTTTTTAGTTTAAAATTTTATTTTTTTATTAAAAAACTGCTTTAAGAAGCAGTAAGAACGCCGTTCCAAAGGAAGCTAAGTCTTATTTTTAGCTTCTTGTTATCTTGAATCTTATACTTGATTGATGAAGCAATGGATGCACATTTTTTTTCTATTTGTAGTTCCTTGAGTGAACATTTTCATGTACATTATAGGTTAGTTTTTAGCTAGAGAATGTTATATGACAAATGGATGATAGTACATATGATATGATGTGTTTAGTCCAAAGTCATTCAGACCAACTATATTTATATTTCATCATCTTATCTTCTACTACTCCTACGATCCCTTTTATATCATAAGTAATCAATCCTTCTTTCTTTTTGCCACACATTGATCTTACAATTCTCATTCATATGCTTAATTTAGCTATTAATGAATTCTTTATTGGACAACACTTAGGCTATATTGCATATGCAAATCATAAAATTTTCAAAGTTTATTTTTATGGCTTTGTTCGGGACAATTTTTTTATTGCCTTCTAAAGTAGTTTTTTAGTTGCTTTAGAAAGCTTAAGAATGTTGTCCAAAAAAAAGATCATGGCTTCGTTTGAGACAGCTTTCTTACTACTTCTTATATCAGCTTTTTAATATAAAAATTTAAGAAGCAGTAAGAAAGTCGTCCCAGGCGAAACCGCCTAAAATCTCTAGGATATTCTCTTAACGCGTAGTAAGGCTGTCAAAAGTGGATTTTGAGTTGAACTCGAATCTTAGTAGGGCTGTTAAAAGAGGTTTTGGGTCAAATTCGAACTGACCCGTCACTTTTTAATCCAACTTGAATTCGACCCGATTCTTTTGTTTTATTAAATATTTTTATTTAAATCTAAATTGAATTAAGGTAAGATTTACGACGATCAATTTAAAACAAATTAAGCTTAGTTCACTCTGGGCAATATGGTTTATTATTATTTTAAAATGATATTTATTTCTTTTAGAATAATTTTCTATTTTTTTTCTAAATCAATTAAAAATGGGGTCAAACCAGGTTCATTTTGGATTTTCGGGTCAACTCAAATTTTATTCGGTTTTACAAATAGGTTGAAATCGCTATGTCAAATATTGACACCCCTACTTAGCTGTTAGCAGCTTCTTCACCACGATGACATGATATGATTTATTGGTACGTGATATTTATTTATTTTATTAATGAAATTTTAATTTTATGTATTATTTTAATTGCCTAAGGAAGGAATTATAGAGGTGGTTCCTAATAGGGTTGATTCAATATAACTGTGCTAGTATTTCTCATAATTTATTTTATAATTATTCTTATATAAAAAAAAACTCTAAAGTTTTTTTAAATACTCATACAAGTTGGCTAAAAAATAAAATAAATATGTCCTCTCACTTATAGCAATAGGTGGTATCAGATTATTTAATATATATATATATATATATATATTAATTATTAAATCAAATCAAATAGCTCTTATATATTATAAAAAATATTTGTATTTATTTCATTTCATACCAAACGTAAAACTCTTATATATATATATATATATATATATATATATATATATATATATATATATATATATATATATATATATATATATATATATATATATATATTTGAAAATCTCTTATATTTATTTTAGTTTGTAATGTTAATACATCAAATCAAATTAGCATATTAACTCATCCAAAAATTTTAGGCTATAATTTGTTATTGTAGCTTTTTTTTTAAATAAATATTAATTTATCAAGATGTATGTAAATAATAATTTGATTAATGTAATATCGCTTCAGAGTGTAATTATGTCAAGCTGATTTATGTGTTGACTCGGGCTCTACTCGTTGAATGGCTTCACAGCCGAGTTGAATGACCTAACAAGTTATGTTTGAGTAAGTCTTAACTTGACATGTTAACTCATGAACGAGTCACTTAAAAATATTAATATTAAATAAATTTAAATTATATTAAGATTCAATAATTTAGTATAGAGTTGGCAATATTTAAAAGTTACAATTCTCTCTTTTATTTTAACTAATTTTTATTGAACATCTTATTTTTTAATATTATTATTATAATACCGATTTGAATGAGAATGATTTTCTCTATGTAATTATAAATGAGTTGAATCAAAATTAAGCTTGATATTTTCTCAAAAAATTATCTTGATCAAGCACGAATCTCGAGGCAAAACTGAACCGAAAACTTCAAAAATCCCGAACTCCGATTTCAGCGAGCTTATAGTCAAACTGAGCGTCTCGAAAATACAAACCCAACGACACCAAATTCAACTCGATCCGAGCCCAAATGAGCCCAAATCAAGCACCTGGAGTGCTGTTGGAAAGCTCATACTGCAATTTGAGTTACCAAACAGTCTCTGATTTTAACGAGCTTATAGTCGAATCGAACGGCTCGACGAGACGAATCCAACGAGGCCAATATCACTGAATTCCGACATCATTAAAACCTTCAAATGTCTAATGAACGGTGCACGATCAAGGGATTCAATATCGACCGTCCATTCGACCACTCCCTATTTGCCCTTGATCTCACACCTATTAACGAGCTATGCCATTGCATAAAATTTATAAATAGACCCCTCATTTCTCATGAGAGGGGACCCAAGCAAGAATAAGAGAAGAAGATAAGAAGAAAAAGAGAAGGGGAAGGAGAATCAGCTCCTCATTGACCACCGCCGGAGTTCTTTCCGCCGCCTAAATAACGCCAGAATTCTGCCAGATATTCAGGTGACGCCAGAACTCTATATAACTTTGTAACTGAATTTCAATTCAGAAGAAACTCATTGTAATCTGATTGTCCTAACTTGTGGGATGAATCAGCCTCTTGTACCTCAAACTACGCTAGTGGAACTTTTCAACTGGGCGTGGCCCTGTGGTTTTTCCCCTTTTTTCGGGTTTTCCACGTAAAAATCATGGTGTTCTTTTATCTCCTATTTATGTGTACTAGATATTCGTACAACGCTTAGACGAAAATTTTCTAATTCTACCGCCGCGTATATTCTAGCCCGCAACAAAGCTAAAATTCAAGCTCCCACGCAGGCTCCCCTTGGGATGGTCTTCGGGCAACTAAGGGGAATAATGATTCGATGACTATTCTATATTATCTGAGTCCAGATGTTTATGCTATGAGGAGCTCTTTTTGTGTTTACTGCTTTGAGTTTTT
The DNA here is from genome assembly GCA_019514585.1 of Dendrobium officinale. Taxonomy (NCBI): domain Eukaryota; kingdom Viridiplantae; phylum Streptophyta; class Magnoliopsida; order Asparagales; family Orchidaceae; genus Dendrobium; species Dendrobium officinale. Next base: position 6,982,401 of record CM033697.1, read on the forward strand.
ATCATTTTTTGCTTGACCTGATTCGAGCTAATTTTTGTGCTCGAGTGAGCAGTCCCTAGCTGTTCTTGGGACCTTTTGTGTTTCACTGTTGCACTCTTGTAACCTTTTTGAGATTAATATACGGGCTAAGCCCAAATTTTCCCAAAACTTTACACCTTCACCAGCTGTTGCTTTAGAAAAAGCGTTTGATGGGAGAAATTTTATTACATCCGGTCAAAAACCGAACGGTCCGAATGTATACTGAGCAATACCGAGTCTAAAATACCGAGTTTTAGGTGACGTGGCGCGTGATTATTGATCTCTGAACACATTCGGACACCGGATATAATAATTACTCGTTTGACTGGGTGATTAATCTTAAGTGATTTAGAAGAATAATCCAATCAGAAATCTATTGGCCCGCACAAATGATTGAGACAACTTTCTTCATGCATGCACAGTATCTTAGAGAAGATTGATAAGTAGTCTTTGGTGCAGTACTGATGACAACTGCACTATCAGAATCATTATTTTTTTAAGTTCAAACAGGTTTGGATTTCTCTTCAATTCTTAATGGAAACTGTTGGCCTCCCGTGATCCCGCGTTCGAGTCGGCCCAAAAATAAATAAATAAATAACCTGTAGCTTGCAAGTTATGCCTACTTATTTTATTTGTAACTCTTCGTTTTTTTTTTGTTGGAAAATTTTGGAGTCATAGCTCACTTTATAAAATATAATAGGAAAAATTTACATACATACCATTTTAATTAATGCTATTTACATATTAATACTTAAAATATTAATATTGCATGCCTATCACCCATATAAAATTTTAATATGAAATATACCACTCATATAATTCATTCATATAATTTATATCATTCTATAAGATTTATTTAAGATTCTAGGTAAATTCGAACCCAACTCAATTTTAAAAACGGGTCATAAAACGAATTCTGGACCTAACTCATATGACACATGAGTTGACCTGCCTAAAGTTTTTAAAGTCAATTCTAAGTCGAGCTTCAAATATAATCAAGTATTGACGCCCCTACTCCCTTATCCACTTGTTCCGCCACATTTTTTAATTATTTCTTGTCAATCTTTTTTATCTATTATGGATTTTGGTTTATCTTAGCAAACGCAGAGGTTAATCCCGTACTGAAAAAGCTATGTATATTTTGATTTAATTAATAGCAACAGAACAACAATAGCAACTGAGGCCGTCAATATTGGACCCGACCCGAAAACCCGATCCGAAAATTTCGGGTTTGGGTTGACCCGAGCCCGAAGAGGGTCGGATTCGGGTCCGAAAAACCGACCCGTTTGCAAAACCGGGTCGGGTTCGGGTTGACCTGGAAACCCGGGATTGACCCGAGAATGACCTGAAAAATCTGTTTGCCCCGGCGTCCCGCCAACCTGCCCTTCGTTGCTGCCCCGGCTGCCCACAGGCCACGTGATCTCGTCCGCGCGTCGAATCGCATCGGAACTCGGACCGTTCGAGACTCGAGAGATCGAGCCGCGCGTCGAATCGCGTCGCCTGCGGCCTGCCCGAGGCCCCGGGTCAAGTCGCCGCAGGCCCGCCAGCGCAGCCTGCCTCGCGTCCAGGCATCGAATCGCGTCGCCTGCGGCCTGCCCGAGGCCCCGGGTCAAGTCGCCGCAGGCCCGCCAGCGCAGCCTGCCTCGCGTCCGGGCATCGAATCGCTTGCACCGCTGCCGCTGCCCCGCCGATACCCACAGCCGGAAAGTCGGACCGCGTGACCACGTCCGCACGTCGAATCGCTTGCACCGAAGCGGGTCGGGCCGGGTTGACCCGAACCCGAAGCGAGTTGGGTTCAGGTCCGGAAAATTGACCCGTTTGTAAAAACGGGTTGGGTTGACCCGAACTAGAATAGTGCCGAGTCAATTTCGTGTTTGACCCGAATCCGACCCGAAACCCGAAATTGACACCCCTAATAGCAATACCTGTAAAATGATTTTCCAAAATTTGTGGCTCTAATTAAAATACTATAAAGTATTTACTTAACAAATAAAAATGAAAAGCACTATGCATAGTTAATAGATGAACAGTGCCACATATTGCATCATTGACAGGGAAAAATTTTAACCTCAATTTTATCAAATAATTTTTTGAACCGTATAAATCCTACCACCTTAAATCCTAATTTTCTCCCATTTTAGGCTAAATTTCAAATTTAATAAGTTCAAAAGAACTAAATAGATTTACACAAAATTTTTCCCAAAAAAAGATTTACACAAACTTCCTTCTTCTTTACCTTTATTTAAATTCTAAGGCTTATTTGATACGAACTTCTTATTATTTCTTAAAACAAATTTTTAATAAAAAATTAAATTTTTTGTATTAAAATATTTTTAAATATTAAAAAAATCATCCCAAATGAAACCTAAATCACAAAATTATTTATCAAATAATTTACTACAATTTAATAATATTTAACATTCATCATGCCAAACAATTTTTTAAATTAATTTTTAGAATTTACTAAATCCTATTTGTAGCCAAACAAGACAAGTCTCAAATTCTTTATGGTAGCAACAGGGAAAAAAGGGCCAACAAGAAATATTTTTCTGAAAAGGAGTCATGCACATCTAGGTCTCAATCTATAAATAAAATCAATATCCACATTACATTCCTTCAAAGAAGCTGAGATCATAATCAATACAACAAAAAAGCAGCTTCCATGAACAAACTAATAGAATATACATCACATTTTCACCTTCAGCAAATCTGTAAAGAGAAAAGTCAACATTCGCATTATATCACATATAACTCGCTTAATCTTTAGGTTTCATTTGGAATAATTTTTTTTACTATTTTTTATAGCAACTTTTTAGTATAGTACTGCATTGGGATACCCACATCCACCCATGTACTCACTCATACCCAATGGGTATGGGTGGATATGGGTACACCCATGACCTTGTGGGTGGCCATTGGTGAATTTAGGGGGGGCCTAGGGGGGGCACGTGCCCCCCCTCCCCTCCCCTTATTGGCTGAAATAACTTTTTATTTGCTATCCCTCTCTACTCTCTCTCTCTCTCTATTTCCATTTTTTCCCTGTTAAAGTGGCAACAATTGTACTTGATGCCTCTTTCCTCTCTCTCTCATGAGAGTGAGATGATATTTTTCAGTTAGTTATTTATTTTTATTTTTATTAGATCATCTTAATTTTTTTTTCATTTATATTTATCTCTTTATTTATATATTTTTCCATTTTAATTATTTTTCTTCACATTACTAGTTTTTTAAATAAAAAAATTCATCAATTTTTTAAATTATTTTAAAAGATCCAAATTCTTTTTTATAGAAAATTTATATAATTAAAGCCAGCAAATTACACTAGAGAAAGATTACAATATTTAAATTTAAATTAAGTAACTTAAAATATGCTAATTATAAATTTTTATATTTTTTATATTAATAAGATGCATCATTTTTATATTTATTACTCATTATAAAATATTTTTTTAATTATTTTTTTATTTAAATTAGACATGAAAACCTAAGTTAGATATTTTAAAAAAATTGGCATTCTAATTTCAATTTCAAGGTCAAATGAAAAAACTTAACAGTATTTTTCAAATTAAAAATTTGTGCCCCCGCAGATAAATAATCCTGGCTCCGCCACTGTGGGTGGCTACTCAATATCGGAGAATAAATCAATTTATATTTCTAATCACCATACATCTTATATTATATCAATCCTTACAACGTAGTGTGCAGTACTTAACCACGTTGCGATTATGATAAATTCTGATATGCAGCTTGAAAGTTTGTAATCATAGCAAATGACAACAAGTCTTAAGGCTATCAGTCTGTGGCAGACTGCGTTCAAAAAACATTGAAAGTGGGTGGATATAGGTGGGTAAGGCATCCCAAAAGTCACCATGGGTGGGCGTTGGTGGGCGAAACCCGTCTAAGTAAAGCATGGGTGCCCAATGGGTACCCCGTACCCAACCAGTATCCTATGTAGAGCTTTGCTTTCTAGAACATTTTTTATTTATTTTTATATAAAAAAACTGTTTTACAAAGCAGCACAAAAAAATATCCCAAATAAAACCTCTATACCAAGAGAAATTATTCTGGGCAGTCACCGGGCGCAGTCCGAAGGCAAATCAAGACAAGTCATGTCACTTTTTTTATTATGTACCGGATGACGTGACACATTTTGATTCGTCTCGAGATGATCCGATGAACTCAGAGAATAATTTCTCCAATACAAGAAAAGCAACTCCATGAACAAATTATAGAATACACAACACGCACTCACCTTCAACAAACCTGGAAAGAGAACAGGATGAAACTGTACCGCTATACATTACATAAACCACGCCGCGAAAAAAAAAAGTTTAATCAGATCCGCCACAGCATACCGAACAGCACTCGCTGCATGCGAGGCATGAAAGAGCTGCGCATAACTGCGTGAGAACCACCACGCACTGATCGTTCATCTTAGAGCAAGTTTTGATGCAGCACATACAGCAGCGGCAATCAAATATTCCGCTGCAACAGCCGACAGCTTTCTCAATAGCTTCTTCGAAGGGCTGTGCATGCTTTGGTTTGCTATAACCTGGAGGAAGATTCTCTGCGGTCGCCAATGGGTTTCCAAATCCAGGAGTTAAGTTATGGAGCAGAATTGGCGTGGGGATGTGGTCTCCAGCACTATCAGTCCATGATTTTTCATGTTTCTTCGCACGTAATGATAAAATGAAATAATTAGAGAGAGCTGCTATGAGCTTAGAAACGCAAGGTTTAGATATTTTCATGTGTGAACTATTTATAATAGGAATTTGTAACAATTATTATCATAACATATTCAAATAATTGATGATGTTTATTTTTTTCATTTGCTGACTTGTTCTCTTGTCTATATATATATATATATATATATATATATATATATATATATATATATATATATATATATATATATATATATATATATATATATATATATATATATATATATATATATATATATATATGTTATGCATTAGAATCATAATAATCAAAAAAAAGAGGTAGAACTTTCATGCTTTCTATGGAGAGAGATAGATTTACTAAGGTTTTGTCATAAAAAGAGTGAGCAGCTAACTATTTTCAATTTAGGGGTGACAAAAACGGGTTGCTGGTTGGGTTCGGGTCGAACACGAACCTGATAGTGACCCGTTGCTGTTCGACACGACCCAAACATGACCCATTTTTTACAAAAGGGTCAGATTTTACAACTCGAACCCGACCTGCCCAAAAACCAGGTCAACCCAACTCGACACGAATGAACCAAGGTCGGCAAAAATTGTTGTAAAACGTGTGGGTTGGTCCTATAAGAAGGGGTCAATCGCGGATTTTCGGGTAAAAAATAGGTCATTTTGGGGTTTCCGGGTCAAAACGAATCATTCTCGGGTTTTCAGATCAACCCAAACCCAACCCGGTTTTTGAAAAGGTCGATTTGTTGAACACGAACCCGACCCATTTCATTTCTGGGTTGACCCTAACCCGGAATTTTCAGGTCGGGTTCGGATCGGGCTTTCGGATCGTGTCAAATAATGGAGAGATTATTCTATGCGGACATCAGACTAGAGAACCGTCCGGTTATGCTATGTATCGAGCGGTACCGAGCGCAGTACATTTTGAGGTGAAGTGTCGTATTTTTATTGGTCTCTAGACGACATTTGGACTCCGCACAGAATAATAAATCCAAATATTGACATTGTAGACGGTGGGCTCTCTGTCTTGAAATTGTGTTGGTTTTAAGTATCTGAAGTATTTCTTGTATAATATACACGAATGTTACCGATAAAGAGTAGATGCTGCCTTTCCAATCGAAAATTAACAAGGAAAAAGTGGGCTTTTAAACCAGAACAGATCACGATTGACACGTCTATTAGAGAATGTAATCGAAAACCAATATTGGATTCATATTAATTAAGAAGTAAGCGTTTGAAGTGTGACAGAATATTGGAAGCCATGACAAGTTTTGCAATTGATATAAATGCAAGCAAATAAGAAGAGTAACAACATAAAGACAAATGCATATAATTACCTGTTTCAATCCTTCTGGCATTTTGCCCCCCTTTTCAAGGAAGACCATATGGGTATATTCTGACGGAAAGCCAGAATGTAAACTTAATTTAGCAACCTACATATCAGCAAAGATAAATAGTTAAAGTTACAATCTTCCGTTCAAACATTAAAAAATATTGTAGGTTTAAGCTTATAAAAATCAGATAGGGTTCAATGATACATCACACATTCACATGTTATCCATAAGTAGGATTACAAAAGGTTGGATGAATCCAAAAGAGAAAATTTTCAGCCCCACAAACATGGAAGAGAACGGTTAAAAAAAAAAAGAAATAAGCCTCGAAAAGATTATTAGAATAACCATACGTCTTAATTTGGTGATGGATCAATCTATATATATAAAGAAAAATGTAAATTTGTGAGAAAATCTCATAAAATAACTAAGGTTCTTCTTGTTTCAAAGCCCATAGAGAATTTTACAGATCAAATCATGAATAAAGTAATCATTATCATCATATTTCAATTGTTAATATTAACTTGCTTAACTCATTTATCAACGGCTTCCTTTGATGTACCGACACTTCTCCTCAAAGAGACAAAAACATGTTCAATTAAAAAAATATTAAATACAAATTGGACATGCATGTTCGACACACATCTTAAATATTTATTAATTTTTTTAAATATAATTTCTTGTATTTAAAATATAAAAACTACATTTCTTATTTATTATCCATAACACCAAATCAATTGCTCGCACTGAATATCCCATTCATCGAATATTCTCATTTTCATTTCTCTTTGGCGGGTCATGACTTTGACTTCACAAAAATGTCCGATGTCCTCTCAACATCAACATTTGATGTCGTTACAACATCAATACTTCAAAATCATCTCAGCATTAAAGTCTGACACTATCTTGACATTAATGCTTGAAACTAGCAATTTCTACACCTACAACTTAACATATCATCTTTGTCCAACGTCATCTTAACATCTACAACAGCCGCCCTCTTAACATCGACACTCGATACTTACTGCATAACATCAATGCCCGTCTCTCGACATCACTGTTGTCACCTTTTGAATTTGTCCTATCAAATTATCCTTTAATTGAATTATGCAATCAGAAATTGTGCCCCCGCTATAAAAGAATTTCTAGCTCCGCCACTGGCCATGTTTGTGTTTATGCATTATAGATGACTTCTTTATTTACACTCAAATCCATATAACCAAAATTAAAAAAACCAATATTAAGAACTTAAGCATGCCTTAAGCCAGAACAAGGCATATGCCTGATCTAAAAAAAAAAAAAAAAAAGTTAAAAAAATTAAAGACAATTCATGAACGTGACATTAACCATCTATAAATTGTTAAAAAGAAATTAAATATCTAAACCCTTAAACAAAATATAAACAGACAAATTGAAACAAAAAAAAATTAAAAAACAAGAAATCTCGATGAAAAAGATAATAAAAAATGGTTGAAAATAAAATAAAAAGTATTAAAAAAGAAAACTATATATATATGTAAGAAAAAATGAAAAAATGAACTAAACAATTAAAATAAAATTAGTTTAAAAAAAAAAAGGAAAAGTAACTAAAATTTTAACGCATTCAATTTAAAAGTATATCTTTTTAAGTAAAAATATCAATTTGAGGCGTTCACTTCATCTGCATTGATTTTTACAGCATAAAGGTGTAAGCCTCGGATGAAAATGCCGTAAGCCTAACTCGGGCCAAAAAATATAAATCTGAAGATGCTTATTGAGTGCCTTTTAGTGAAACGGTCACCTCAAACACCTTTTTAAATAAGAGTTTGTAGTTAATTCAAATGAGGAAACAAGAACGAATAGTCTGTTATGGTAGAATAATATTTTTGTTAATACAACAAATATTTCATGAATTGTCCCTAAAAATTTGTGAAATTAAGATCGTCAATAAAAAGTTATAGAAATATCCTTGACTATATAACTCGACGGAAACATAAAAAATGACAATGAAAAATAACCTTAGATGATTTGACAAGTACAAAGGAGGCTAGAAGATGCACAACTAAGAGAAATAAAATACAGCATAACCAGAAAGAAAAAGGGGTAAACTAGAAAATATCACTCACATGGCTAGAAATTGTAAGATTAGTGTAAAAAAAGCCAAACACCTCATGCAGCATTCAACTAAAACTGGGATGACTTTCTTTCTGCTTATTAAAGAAAATTGCTTTAAGAAGTAGAAAGAATGCCGTCCCAAATGAAGACTCAATCATCAGCTAAACCACATCATGATAATAGTACAGACAAGTTGCTCTAGAAACATTGTGAAACCACTAACCTTATCCGCAAGTTGCTTGCTTTCAGAAAACCACGCCTGGGCCGTAAGAAGATCAATTTGTTGCTTGGAAAATACCTAGATTAAAGAAGAATCAATCAAAGAAATATCAAATATAGGCTGCTCAACAATCTTATTATATGATATCAAGATATATAACTGCCAATCGTTACAATCATTTAAATGTCACTAATAACTTCAATCTTAAGTTCTTTCTGAAAATGCAAGATGATTATAATAGGAAGAAAAAGGTACGCAGATCAAACTGATTAAATTTGCTGGAAAATCAACACATTACAACCTAGATATGATAATGCTGGGAAGTCAACACTAACCTTCATTTAATTTTAATAAATGTGAAGCGTACTTAAATGAAGTCGTCATCATCCTTAACATTAAAGTCAGTCATATCCCAAATATTTGAACATGAAGCATTACACAGAAGCTAATCAATTTAGTGTGATAAATTATCATATCCCAAGTCCCGAAGGCAATACACCCCAACATCTTGAGATGCAATGAAGGAATTAAGCTCAACTCTTAAAATAAGTTTCAAGAATGAATATTGATTTAAACTTATTTTATACTCACAAGAGAACGATTTATATACAAGTAATTATAAACAATAAGAATAAGCATGAAAAAGTAAATAGTATTCCATTTCATAAATAGAGAATATTATACTGGTATAAAAAGGAAGCAAAAATAGCAAGTATTGGAAAAGAAACTAGAAGCAGCAATTACATAATTAGCAAAATACTAGAGAAACCATGCAATAATGAGCTAGACCTAATAGACTACTCCAAAATACTAGAGAACACATTAAATCTGTACAAGAACCAAAGTCATAGGCATGATCCACACATTAACAAGAAAATAAAATACATTGATACAACTTATAATAATCTTGACCTCCTATGTCATCGATTCAATTTACTTTCTAATTTCCATCACTCTCTCTAATTCATTTTTTCAAAAATCAATTTTATAATACAGATGCTTTTGACATTCCCCTTTATGCCATGCGGTTATAATCTTTCTAGCATTATGACCTTTATCCCAATGAAGTTGTGAAAATCACTTGATTGTCCATAAGAGTCCAGTTGTGTATAGCGCAGCACAAAATAGATTCCCCGCGTGTTTTTTGAAGAGTTTAAAGAAAAAGAATTGTTTCTTCTGAAACTGATCTCTTTACTGGACAAAACCTCCAACACTAATCCCTTGAGACATCATACTAAGTGAACATATGCAAATATTATAAGGTCAGTTGAAGGCATTAAAAGAATAAGGCATGCAGAGAGATCTAGTAAGAAAATCAACAATGAGAAGTTTTTTCAATATAATATCATACCAATTAATTATAATCCCACACAAAAATAAATTCCCTGCGTACTTTTGAACTGTAAAAAGAATAAGGAATTTTTTCTGTGCAAAGATAGGCGATGACGGTAGGAAGGACCGTAGTCAGGCGACAATAGTTGAAAGGGCCTTAGTCGAGCAATGGTGTTCGAAATGATCGAAACCAAGCGATAATGTTGGAAGAATCGTAGAAGGGTGATGATAGTTAGAAGAACCATAGTCGGGTGATGAAGGTCAGAAGGACAGTAGTCAGGCGAAGATTGTCGGAAGGATCATGGCCGAGCAACAATCGTCAGAAGGATCATAGCCAAGCGATGATGAAGGTAGGGCGGTGTTTCGATGGCCGCTGTCAAGCAATGGTCTGACGGTGGTGCTTGAGTGATGCTCTGGAGTCCTTAAGAGTCTTTCAGCTCTCTTAAATCTCAAGTCAAAGTCCAAACTCTAGGCCGCTCTTGAGAGGAGGGGGATCATTTGTAAATTTTTAAAAGTGGTATGTCCTGTAAATATAGAGAAAATCCTAAACACTCAATCGGCCAGTCTATATTAATTTCCTTGATAGAAAAAAATGTTCATTCAACATTTAAGTGTCGTGATGTTATCGGAATTAAGTAATCTTAGGCTTGTTGGATTCATCTTGTCGAGATGCTCGATGATCATAAGCATGCCAAATTTGAAAATCATTTGGTCCTCTACTTAAAGTCCTGAAGTTTTCAATTTGTTTCAAGTGCTTAATTTGCACTCGTTCAAACTCTAATTGGGCTACTTTTAGTGTCATTGGATTCATTTCATCGAGATGTTCAGTTTGTCTAAAACTTTGTTGAAATCAAAGTTCGCGTGGTTCTGAATTTAATTTTGAAAGTTTCAAATTCAAATATATATAGAGATTCATGCCCGATATGATGAAGACAACTTTCGATGACATATCAAGAATCACGTCTGCTGAAATTAATCCATTAACTGGTCGCCCTACAACACTAATATGCACCTGCCAATTAAAGTACTAATCTGACAAGCAACAGCAGCGGTAGGATAGGTTTACAATTATCCCATGGATGTTTGGGTGACTTACAATGAGTGTAAGAACTTCATAATATGTCTCTTGGGCCTTCATGAAAAGCCAGAAGCTGATGCAGGAAAGCATTGAGCAGAAGGCATGTTACTAGCCAATAAACTAATTTGAATTTTAGATTTTGAAAGGGGATGTTTCGGAAGATGAATTTAGGGTGGAAATGTTGACTCTTCCTTAAAAAGAACAACAAAAAAAGTGCTTGCATTTTCAATTAGCTCAAAGTTTGGTAGAATTGCACTTCAAGTGTATCATCAGAGAAGTGTATTTCAGGTTTTTGCACGCTAATCTAGCGCTTAATACCTACTTACCTACCTTGTAGATATCAATCCATCGTGGACCCATACAAAAACGTAGCACATGCTTCTGCGGGCATGCATCTTTTATATGTTCAATCATACAAGGCCAGAACCATCTTAAGGTGATCATTTGAATCTTGCAGATTTCTTCTTCTGACAATAGGATACCATTAATCAATTTGCTCTGCCCAAGTTTAGTTTGAAAATTCAGCCATTTCTTGCAGGAATACCTAGAAATATTGTATTTAATCTTCTTAGAATAATAGAGATTAAAAAATAAATTAACTAACATATATCGACAGGTAATACCATTATCACTAGTTGTCTCGTGCTTATGAAGCCAATAAGGGGCAGTTTGTTTCAATGTAAGCATCCAGAAGTGATTGAATCTCATTTCTAGAAGTGAGTTCAACTGTTAGTTTAGTTGAATCTGAATAGAAACGAATTATCATTCTTATTCTCGAAACTCAACTTAGAAGACTGAAGTTTCAATTTTAAGAGCTAGAAAGTCGATTTCATTTTTGATATTACTTCAACCTAAGTTATGAAAATTTCTTATAAGGGACTGTAAAAATAAAATTCATTATATCTCAAACACAAATACAGTTCACAAGAAGTCAATCCCTAGAAAACAAACACATACCAATGCAATTTGCTAAAACGCGCTCAAAGATTCAAACACTTACAATGAATTAAATTTTCCCTACAAAGTTCAAACACTGGATAAAAAACATGCAATATGTTGCATGATCATAATGACACAAAACTACAGTTTCATATTTAATGCTTAAACATAATTTGTTTAAAAATAATAATAGAATTTAATAACATAAGCAACTTACTCTTTCTAAAGGTATGTTTCCCATATTTTGCACCTTCAGATTGATAGCGATGTCACTCATGTCAGCCAACCTACCTTCAACTTTTACGGTGTCTGGAAACTTCCCCTGGTACTTGCCTGATATGATCAACGGGCATCCAGCTAAAAGATCTGGAATGTTGCTAGGCAAAACCTAGAAGAAACTCTAAGACAATTAGGAAAACATGGTCCATAAATGTTAAGCAAATTTTCACATAATAACAAAAATCTTATGGTCATTGAAAACAAAGCAGCAATACAACAGCTGCCCAAAAGAAAACGTCAAATATCATCAGAACACACATTAGTCTGCTTACGATATAAGATCCTCTTTATTCTCTCTTAAAAACTGAATTTTTTAAGGCCCTGTCAAATACCAAGCTATCTGATTCCCAACTACGAGCTGCAAGTGGCTCTGCTCCCAATGATGTGAATGATAAGTTACTTTTATGTACTTGTGAAAGAATCATCAGCCTATCTAATCAAAAAGCTGGTTAGAAGAGTTTTTTGCTGTTCAAATGGGTTTCTCGGGCAGGTTCAAAACAGTCATAATGAAGAGACGGGTTCTCACTGATGTGGAAACAAACCCCAAGGTGGATGGGTTCGCAACTCCCTCAGATCATTATTTCCCATGCAGCAGAAACCAAATATCCTCAATGTGATATCCATCTCTCTTCAAGAACAATCTTAATTTGGGCAGCCAGGTAAGTGGCCTGCACCTTGTTGTTTCAAATGTTTGGAAAGGACGCTGCCAAGGATTGCAGGAATGTCATTACCTGTTATGATTGCAAAATAATGGGTCACGTATTCAATTTTTAATCATTATTCTTTGAAGAAGGAATTTGTTCCTCTACATATGCCTTTCTTGTAAGAGGTTGAAGAAGATAAATTGCTCTTGTAACTTCGATTTTCTCTGTTTCTGACATAAGAAAAAAAAAATGATCCTTCAAACGCACCCAAAAAAAATTTATGATTCTTCGATAAATTCAGCTCTAAATAGAGGTTGAATAAAAACTTCATGGTGAAAAAATACGCACCCAACTGAAGAAGCTTGATTAGGCTTGCATAATTTGTCTTTGTAACTGGATCTGATCTGCTCTCGACTTCATATCGCCCGTTTTTGAAATTGTTTCAAAGCCCTTCTTTGTGAAACATCAAAAACGGGTCATTTATTCAGCCGACCCGTTTTTTGCATTCCGAACCCGAACCCGACCCGCGTCGGGTCGGGTAAATTCGGGCTCTAAAAATTTTTTTATTTAATTCATTTATTTAAATTTAAATCAAATTACAGTAGTTTTTACTTCAATTAATAAAATAAATCAAGATTAATTTAATTTGGGCAATAATAGCAATTTTTTGAAATATTTAATTATTTCTAAAATTCATTAAAATCCTCCAAGGCTAATTAAAAACGGTCTTGGGTCGATTTCGGGTCTTTGTAACCGAACCCGACCCGGTTTTACAAACGGGTCGAAATTCATTAACCCGAACCCGACCCGTTTTCGGGTTGACCCGAACCCGAAATTTTCGGGGTCGGGTTCGGGTATGGACAAGCGGGTAGGTATCTCAAATTGACAGGTCTTTGTGAAACATGAGTGCTGCTTGAGGTTAAAGACCACAAAGTATTCCAAAAAGTCTTTTGATTCATGCTCGAGTGCTTATATTAGTATCCATATTAACCCTCGCATTCTCCCATGATGATTTCAATCATCATTACTACCTACCTAAATTAGCCTAAGTAATTTGGGAAATAAATTAACTCAATTTGAAATTTAAATTTGAACTTCAAATACTTTCCTAGATTAACTAAAGCTAAGTTAGGAAAGTTCCTAAATTGAAGTCCAATTTAAATTTAAATTAGATTTGATTTAATTATCCTTTTTCTAAAGTAGATTCATGATTTAGGAAGTTTTAATTCCCCTCAATCCCCTTCCTTTCCCACATATGCCGCCGGCCCCCTCCTAACCCTCTCTCCTCTCTCCACTTCAATTATCCTCCACTTGAATTTGAAATTCAATTTCAAAATTTCAAACTCCTTTCCTATTTTACTAAATCTGAAATTAATTTCAGATTTTTGTACCTTACCCTATTGGAAACCCTAATATTAATTTCACACAAAACAAGTCCCTTCCCCTCCTAGGCCGCCCCTCCCTCTCTCTTCTTTCCTCTTGGATTTTATCCCCTCATGAATAGTATTCCAAGAGAAGGAGAAGACACACATCCTCTCCCACTCCTCTTGCAAGTGGATGACCGATCCCCTGAAGTAGACCACGGCTTCACATACGATTCTCATGGGGCAGATATATATTCTTCAATCGCCGTTCTTCGACCCCGACTGGGAGATAGAAGACACCGTCAACGATTACGTCGACCAAATCCTATTCCACTTAGTTGAGACTATCGACGAACAACTACCCTCCGGACAATGGCAAATCGTCGAACATCTACCCGCGTCTCCTCCTTCGTCTACCTTCCTGTGGATCAAGACCCTTGGTGTCCTATCACTTTTGGTGGCATTGCTAAGATTGATGGCATCTTCTTTCCGCTAAATCCCTTCAATGAGTGTGAGTGAGGGAAACTTAAGATGGCTTAACTAACTGTTACATGATGGATTTCACGTTTACAACATTTAAGCTTATGTTTATGATTGAGATTATTGTAAGTTCTTGCTATTCTATTGTGTAACTCAAGGCCATATCAATATCAATATTTTAAATTCCTAAAATCTCATCTAGTGAAACATTAGTTTATTGTTAATTTGCTTAAGTAAAGTTTTCTTTATAAATTTCTAACGCAATTCCTAGTTTGTTTCACATCATTAGTTACTTTTCTGTCTCTTTTTTTTTTTTTTTTTGTCGCTATTGACCAATGTTCATGTTGTGAAGGGTCAAGCCAAATTCGAGGCAACACCAATAGTTACTTATAAATTTACCCCCCCTGAATATTAAGGCTAGTTTCATCCCTGCTCCATTGGTTCAAAGGTGATATATATATATATATATATATATATATATATATATATATATATATGATGAACCGGCTATCTCAAGGCCTCTATAGTTACCAAGTGGATCCTGCAGTATTATGGTGCAATAATTGATTCAATAGTACTTTTAAATATTTTTCACCAACTCAAAACCCCTGTGCCAAGCATTCTCGTGAATTTCAGCATGCAAAGGCCACAATAAACTGATTTTAATAAAAAAATAGAATAAAGGAAATAAACATACCTCAAAAGCATCAAGGTCATCAAACGTGTGAACACTTATATTGGCAACTAAGGGAAACAAAGCTCTTCTGAACCATCTTTGCATTGTAGATTCGACAGAACCTATATTGAAGAAATATATGGGTTTATCTTAGACAATGTAGAAGTCTTATAACTGAAAACAGAGTGAAAAATGTGCTAATGCATTTGTGCCAAAGCACATTTCAAAGCCATTAAATGAGTGGTACCCTCAGCACAATAAATATAATTCAAAAAATAAAACTATCATTATCAAGGCAAATTTTTTTGCTGTTGAATGAACCTTTCTGGACATCTGCATTATTATTCTAACAAATATTAACCTTAGCTCTTAAGATTTGAAACTTTTCTTACTGAATTTGTGACATGTCAAAAAATAACCTATTGAAACTATGAAAGATTTTTAGAAGAAACAGTTTACGTGTATTGCCATCTTAAGATCACAACAGAGACCTCTTACAATGTATAAAAGATAATGCTTGATGATTAGCTAGAAGAAAAACCATGAAATCTTGAACGCAGCATCAGATATTAATATTGGAAAGATGAACTCTAGTCAAATTTTAAATTTAGATGGAACAATGGTTACAAGTAGAAGAAGGTGAATCTCAGTAAGAAAGTCGTGAAAGTTAGCATATTGTGTTTGGATAATTGAAATAATGAAGAGAAGATTAAAAGTAGGAAAATTGCTAACCCTAAACCCTATTTATCGCTTAAGCAAAGGTCTCAAGCTGTGTTTGATAAGCCTTGCAAAGTTCTTATTGAAGTTGCTCTTCTGGTGCAACCAAAAAAATATCATTAGGATTGCAAACTAAAAGTCTTCCTTACCATAAACATAGACAAATACATATATAATATCATAATACTAGAATACAACAACTTATCACTTATATAGAAGAAAGATACATATGGGGTGGGAACCATGGATAGAGAAGAAGATGTAGAAGACCAGGACAAAATAGTAGAGGGAAAAGGGAACTTCGGCGGGGGGGGGGCGCCGAAGCAACAACACAGCTACCAAGGATGGAGAAACCGAAGCACCAAGGGGGGGAAACCGAAGCATCCAGATAGCAACCAAGGAACAGCTTGATTGCATCAATTATCCACATGTGGAGAATCCTCATCTCCTGGTGAGTTTGTCTACATAGAAGGCTGACTTTCACCATCTACAGACTCCTTTGCATCTTGAGGTGGAACTTCGGCCTGCTGAGTATTTAGCTTTCCTTTTTTTTTTTTTTTGAAAGAAAGGAAGACATGACCTATAACCTAAAGTTCTGATACCAAATTGGTGCAACCAAAAAATTTCATTAGGATTGCAAACTAAAAGTCTTCTTTATCATAAACATAGACAAACACATATATAATATCATAATACTAGAACAAAACAATTTACAACTTATATATTAAGAGAAGAAAGATACAGATGAGGCTGGAACAAAGGATAGGGAAGAAGAGGTAGAAGAACGAGACAAAATAGTAGAGGGGAAAGGGAAAGGAGGCTAGCTCACAAGCTAGAACAAACCCGTAGGTTTATATTCTAAAAATCATCACACATCCTACCTAAATATGCCATAAAACAACCCCATTTATAGCGGAAAAAAAATTTAATACATATAGTTAATGCACCTCCTAAACAGCCAATAGGAACACCTAAAAAACTGCAGCAAACATGGACCAAAGGGACAGCCGCTAAGGGGAAAAAATGAAGTATCCACATAGCATAAGGGAGGGGGGGGGAAGGGGGGGGGGGACCGAAGCAACAACAAAGCTACCAAGGAGGGGAAACTGAAGAACCAAGGGGGGAAAACCGAAGCATCCAGATAACAGCCAAGGGACATAATTGCATTAATTCTCCCAAGTGGAGAATACTCAGCTGATGAGATCGCCTGCATTAATTCATATGCAGACTCCTTTGCAATCTAGAGGTGGAAGTTGATACTCATCTCCTTTTTTTTTTTTTGAAAGAAAGGATGACATGATAAAGCTCTGATAAATTGGTGTAACCAAAAAGTTTCATTAGGATTGCAAACTAAAAGTCTTCATTACCATAAACATTGACAAACACATATATAATATCATAATACTAGAACACAACAACTTATATATTTAAGAGAAGAAAAATACATATGAGGCGGAAATCGCAGATAGAGAAGAAGAGGTAGAAGACCCAGACGAAATAGTAGAGGGGAAAGGGAAAGGAGGTTAGCTCGCAAGCTAGAACAAACCCGCATGCTTATATTCCAAAAATCATCACATATCCTACCTAAAATTGTCACAAAACAACCCCATTTATAGGGGGAAAGAAAGAAATAATAATAATTAATAAATGTAGTTAATGCACCTCCCAAACAGCCAATAGGAACACCTAGAAAACTGAAGCAAACAGGGACCAAAGGGATAGCCGCTAAGGGGGAAAACGAAGCATCCACATAGCATAAAAGGGGGGGGGGGAGGGACCGAAGCAACAACACAGCTGCCAAGGAGGGAGAAATCGAAGCACCAAGGGGGGGAAGCCGAAGCATCCAGATAGCAGCCAAGGGACAGCTTGATTGCATCATCTTCACATTAGCACAACAGATAACTCCATCTATCAAACACATCATTTAACTATGTTATAATGGCCATCGATATAGATAATGTTCTCCCAACAAGAAGTGATCAAAAAGAGATTATTAAAGTAAAATAATATCTAAAAAAGTATTTTCTAACTGAAAAATCTAAGTTGTCTTAATTACTTTCTAGAAATTGAACTGTTTCATATCCAAGGAGTTTCTATCTAAAAAAAAAAATGCTTTTGACCTTAAAGAAGTTGATCCTTAAGAATGCAAACCCATTAATACTCACATTGACACAAAAAATGTTGTCAATAATGAGAAAAAAATTTCAGATGCCTCTTAGTATTGGAGTTTAGGTGATAAATTGATATAACTTACTATCATCAAATCAAATGTCTCCTACTAGTAATGTTTTGTGTCAACACACGCAAGAACTCAAACATTAATATGGGGAAGCTATTTTGTGTATCCCCAAGTATATAAAAAACTCACCTGTAAAAGGACTATTATTCACTAAAATTAAAAATCTTAATTTAGAAGCTTTTTTTTTATAGCTACATTGGATCAGTTGGTGATTGAAAATTTACATTTGGATATTGCATATTTACAGGAGGTAATATGGTCACTAAAAAGGTAAGAAACTGCTAGTGATGGCCAAATCAAGCATTAAGATAGAATACAGAGCCAAGACACAACTCTACTTGTCAAATGATGGGTTAAGGCACTCCTAGGACAATTTGATTTATATATAACACAACCTATGACATAAATTGTGACAATCGTATTGTTATCTATATTGGCAGTAATATTGTTAATTTGTTATCTATATTGGCAGTAATTTTGAATTCCATGAAAGAAAAAACACATTGAGGTTAATTGAGATTGTGTTCAGGACGCAGTGCTATAAAAAAGATTGTTAATTTTCATGTTTTTAGATCATAATAGCTCGAAAATGGTGGTTAATTATCACTTTTTTTGCATGTGGTTAAATCAAAGAAGACTGTTAATTTTCATGTTTTCTACTCAGAACAATAAGCAAATATATTTATCAAGGTTTTGGGTCCACTTCAATTTTTAAGCTATGCAACAACTTAGTGCAAAATGATATATATGCTCTAGCTTTCGGGGGAGTGTTAATATAGGAAGTATTGTTTAGAAAACTACCCATATATATAGTTAATAGAGTATGTTTATTCCATTGTACTTTGGCAAATTGTACTGATTCCTCTATTATAAAAGAGGGGTTCCCAGTTGACCAAGACATCAAAATCTCTTTCCCCTCAAGAATTTTCAAAAACCTTGGAAACAGAAAGAAGATCTTTGCAAGCATAAAGGCATTATAAATACAAGGACTTGATCTCTGCCTTCATTTGATGTTCCATCATACACAATAAATCGCCCACGTTCAAAAAATGTTTGCATTTAGGTTTCAAACATTATGCAAAAAAAAAACACTCAAACAACATAAAGGATAGGGACTCAATCAACAGCCAAATCAGTCAAAGCTTAATCAATCAAAATATGTGAACGAAATTAGAGTACTTGTCAATGAATATATTCCAATTATTAGTATACGTCAAGTGAAGTTGGGTTTATTTGTTCAATTACTATGCCAGCAAATCCCATAAGCTCACATATGTAAACTATTGATTAATCCATATTTTAAAATTCATTTGTAAGACCTATCTACACTGAGAAAACACTGCTTTTTCCAGTTTAGTCTACTTGACCTTGCATAACCAGAGTTAGATATAGGGTCACCAGGACGACCAATTGTATGCCCATCTATTTTGTTTTAATAATTGTAAAGAAAAGTAAAAGAATACTTTAGGATCAATATTCAAATTCTAGCATACCTTGATCATATGTAGCTCCATAATGTCCCCTACCAATGGATGACAACATTTGCAAGAAATAGTGGTTGCAATATGTACCTGGAAGCTTTCCCACATACAACATATTAGAAGTAGCCGCATGGAAAACAAACAAGTAGGACAGAATGGAAAAATAGAGGGTAGGAGTGTAGGACATGCAATAACAAACTTTAATGTAAAAAAACCGAAGGGATCACTCAAGCACAGTAAAATCAGGCTAAAAAAAAGGATGAAGCAGATGGGGAAAAAAACAAAGAAACAAACAAAAAAGAACAAAGAAAATCTGTATTTAGTAAAAAAAATGGTCTAGAGAACTAGAATACAATATCCCAAGGCTACATGATAATTTTCATCAATATTAAAAAATGCAAATCATGAAATTATTAAAAAAAAAAGAAAGAAAAACTCTAGAGAAATATGCATTAAGCATAGAGCTCATTAAGTGCACAGGAAGATTTCAAGCATTAGCCTCAATTGACAATGTAACTTAAGGTACCAAAGGGGTTGGGTTTGTAATCATGAAATTATAGCAATCAACAAGATGTGATTTCAGTGCCATCAGACCTACTACAGTAGTTCCATGACTTGGGCGCAAACCCAACACAAGGCCGGTTCAGCTTGACAAATTGATTGAGCAACCTATTAAAAGCATTCCAAGAATCACCAAAAGAGAGATTTAACATAGAAAGAAGTATAAACTTGGATAGGTATGTCTATTATAAAGTGTGATAGCAATCTAGCTTAGCCCAAAGATACTAGTATACTGATTGGGAGAAGTTGGTAGTGTTGCATCCTACCAAAAGATAGATTTAAACTAGTTTATATTCTGGGCAACATAGGAGATGAAAACATTAGAGTTTATATTCATAAAAAATGCAGGATGTTTGAGAGATATAATTTAGTTAATAGTTTTAAAGTTACTTAAAACGTTTTTTATTTCGTAGATATAATTTAGTTAGTGTATACATGATTATGATGATGATCCCTATAGAGAAAAGGTTGTGTTATCGAATGCCTGTGTAGATCTAGTCACTTCACTGTTAGTTTTCTGGTATAGCAGTTCCTTCATTGGTTACTTCTTGCTAGGTCAGGTAATTATATTCGAATTTCAATTCACAAAACAACAACATCAAGCCTTCGTCCGACTACGTGGGGTCGGCTACATGAATTCTTTTTCTCTATTGTGTCGTGTTAAAAGTAAAATTCTCATTTAAATCTAATAAAGAAACATCATTTCTAATATTTTTTAACCAAGTCTTTTTAGTTATACCTCTACCTTTCTTAACATAAATCAACTCTAATACCTTTACTTTCCTAAGTGGGTCATTGGAAAGCCACCATTTTATTTGACCAAACCATCTAAGGCGACTCTCTCTAATCTTATCTTCCATTGGATCTCGCGAGCCCATTAACGAGCTGGCTCGGCTCACTTACACCCCTAGCTCCACTATCCACCTTCTAATGCCTGATCTTCCCCTTAACCTTTATGGTGTAGTTCGGTGTGAATCCGACCACTTAGTTAAGAGATACCTCTATAACATCTAAGTACAGGTGGTCATCTCCCTCCTCTACTTCCTCCTTTGTAGCATCTTTCACCTCATTACGGAATATTAGGGTCTGTAATGAACGGTCCTTCCAATGGTGGCTTGGAGCTAACTTCTCATCACACCTAAAGCATAAACCCTTGGCCCTCTTCTCCCGAATTTCTGACTCACTCAACCTTTTGAAGTTCACCCCTAGTCATACTCCCTAACATGTATCCCTCGTGGCTTCCATCTGAATAGGCACTGTTTGCACCTTTGGTGCCAAAAATGTAGTGGTTGTGCGGTAGGAGACTCTTGAACTACTTCTATAGCTATTCATATCCAAGGAGTTCTTATCCTCCACCAATCAGGCTAACTTCATAGCCTCTCCTAAGCCACGTGGTCTCAATAATCGAACAGTTGCTCGAATATCAGGCTTGAGCCCCTTCATAAAGTTTATCTCTAGCACAATCTCTAGCAACCTTCCCAATCGGCTTGAGAAGTACTAAAACTTCGCTCGGTACTCTATCATCATCCTCTCCTGCACCAAAGCTAAGAATTGTTTATAGAAGTCTCCTTCCTAACTAGTTCGGAAACTTTCTGATAACAGTCTTTGAACTCCCTCCATGATCAGATTGGATCTCACAAGTCCCTCCACTGGTATCAGGACAGAGATTCCCCTCAAGACAGAGTGGCCGCGGTGAGTTTTTCATCTTATGTCAACCTATTTACTGCAAAATATTGTTGCATGCTATAAATCCACACATTAGCATCTTCTCCTTCAAAAACTGACATCTTCAACTTTCTCACCCTAAGATCGCCACCGCACTAATTGCTTCTTTCTCCTCCAATATAGTGGGTGTTATGATCAGTGATCCCTCCATGTTTCCCTCTCCCCCAAATCAGCTCTCTAATCTTCACTATCCAAATTTCTTTATCAGTTATACCATTTGTGGGCTCCAAAAATTCGTGTCCCAGCCACTCCGCGACCCCTTTCTTTTTCTATCGTGCAGCGAGGAGAGTTTTAACGAGTTTAGGTTCCGAAATAAATTTTCATAAAGCATATTGGATTTTTAGATAAAACAATACCCATAGATTTTGTCCTCATTTTGCTAGGACTTTATGATCTGAGTTCTGGTTTCCTATAAGCTAATACAAGTCCCTATAATTAATTACCCCTTACGATAATGAGAGAGAACTTTTGATTAAGGCTGGCCATTGAACAGATATGTAGTATTCAGCGTATAGCAACAGAATTAGATATTAAAAATAAAAAATTTAGCACCACACACTTAAAGCGAATGATAGGGGGAATGATGAACCTGATCAAAATCTCATAGTTCCATTATCCGGGGTCATCATGTTCTCTAGTCTACTTAATCAGAGGAGGTAGTCGGCCCAACCTGACCAAAGGATACTTGTCGACAATAATGAGTAACTTTGTACAAGAGTATCTTATATACTTTGAGTGAATGTTTGCTTAAGGGGACATATTTGAGTCCATATTAGCTAACAAAGGGACATGTGCCCTATCGATTCTACCATATTGATTCATTACTCAAAAATTTAGAGTCGTTGGGGAACATAAGGGCTCTGGCCATAACCACAATTTAGTGATGCCATTTGGCAATAAAACCACTAGGTCAAAAGGTCTCGATCATAATCATTTATCTATGGTTTCATTTGGCGGCGAAACAACTGGTTAGAAGACACGTGACATATCCTTACTAGTAGGAAATAGTTTGAGAATGAATTTTAGTGATATTCTCGACTAGACATTCACTCTTTATGAGCTGAAGTGATTTTTAAATTTGTCTACCTCGACAAACTGTTGCAAAATGTGGATGAAATTTTACTTTTAAGTATTTAGGTGATTTATTTCAATTATATATTTTGAATTTTTGAATAGCAATAGATTTAAAAATTTTATTTAAACTTAAACCCCGAATAATTAACTTTGAGAATTGGGTGCATTTTTTTTAAATTTGTATTGACCCCTCTGTTTGAGATTTACATTCAACACGACCATCATTAAAGTGATTTTGAAATCACTTTAAATGTTTGTATTTTCATGAGTTTTTTAGACATTTAAAGGTATGATCCCCTCTAGTTGAGATTATCTTTCAACACGACTATCATCGGGGCTAATTTATTGGTATTATCATTTCATTAGTCGAACATTGTCATTTCAAGCAAATAGAGGATCGAATTCAACCCTAATTTTTGGAGTTATTGTATAGATATCAGAATCAGGGGTATTTATTTTAATGTGTGAATTTTCTTTGTAAGAAACCTTAAGGCTTAATATGAACGTATAAAATTAAATCATTCGGTTAACTTCAACGAGTGTCAGTTCTGAATAATAGACCTTGAAAGTCTAATATGAACGTATACATAAAAAATAGTAATAATGAAGAGAAAATGCTGCAAAAATCAGCAAGAAATAATATTATTATGGGCTAATTTTATTGATATTGACACAATAAATCAAGATACAAGTTGATTTATTATTCAAGAGGTAAATCGACTCTCCACAAACCTTAAGTGCCGCTAGGAATAACTGATGCGGACATCAGTACGAAGATTTGGCGCATCTATCACAGGAAGCGTCGTAAATCGACGGCTCTAATTAAAATTGTCATTTATGAGTTATTTTATGAATTTTAGCTCTTAGTTTAAGTTATTTCTTGTTTTACCCCTAGGTTAGCTTATTTGAGTGTTGTGGCCCAAGACGCAATTTTATAATTTTGATTTTTCTCATGTTGTGATCTATATATAGGGCCTTAAGCTATTGTAATAGGGATGAAGAATTGAAATTAAAAATTGGTGTTCCACACTTGTGTTCTTTTTGAGAGAGGACGAAAGTGAGATTTCTATGGAGAGGAATCGGAGTCTTCACCAGCCGCAGGATGGGTCCGGGCTCGTGAATTGAAGTCCCTTGGAGAAGGGCAAAGCATCACCCGTCAGTCTTCGGAAGAGTCTTGTTATTTTATCTCTTTCGTTTTTATCTCTTCTTTAAATTGTTTTTGTTCCATCGTTCTTCCTTCTCCCCATCTTCGTTTGGCCGCTAGATTCTAACCTCACCCGAAACCCCATCTTTTTCCCCCAAGACGGTAATCTTCAATATCTTCATGACTTTCCATAATTCACCCTACGAGAAATTAGAAAGGATTTGATTCAAATTTGAAATTCAAATTTTGAATTTCAATTCTTTCCAAATTTGGAAATTCTTATTTAGGAAAGTGTTATGCATGATTCAAATTTAAATTCAAAGAGTTTGGATTTAGTCATAACCTTCCTAATACATTTTTCTTCTTTGAAAACTCCCCAAACCTTGCCCAAATCCCCTCCCTCTCTCTTTACATGCCGCCAGCCACCATGGGGTTTTCCTCCCATTAATTCCTCAATTAAAGCATGAATGGCATCTTAATTTGAAATAAAATTTCAAATTAAATTCTCCCCAATTTCAATCAAAACTGAAATTAAATTCAGATTTTGAAAATTCCAAAATTCAAATCAATGAGCCTTAAATTTCCACACTAATTGCTCCTTGGTTCTTGCTTGGCCGAAACCCCCCTCATGCCCCACCTCTTGATTTCTTTCCTAAAGCCTGACCTGGAATTAAGAAACAAACCCACCTCCAATTCCATACACAGCCGGCCCCCTCTCATTCATTAACTCTAGCTCTTTGGGAAAGAACTCCCAAATCTGAGAATTCCCAAAATCTCAGGGAATTAAAGCACCATTTAATTCCTTATCCCTCCACGTGAAATCCCTTCTAAAAGCTACCGCCCCCCTCTAAAGAAAATAATTTGAATTTATTTCCCTAACTCATTTCACAGAATTAAGGAGTTGAATTCCCTCAGCCTCCCTTGGATTCCGCCGCCCCTTCTCCTCTCTCTCTCTCCCCATTCTCCTTTCCACCTCCACTTTCCTATTGGGCTTAATTTTCCAGCAACCAGAAATTTCAAGCCTTTAATTACTTCCCAAATCTGGGAGGGGAATAAGGAAATAATCCCCCTAGTTCTCCTCTCTCCCGTTAATCTGTCCAGAGATTCTCGCAGCAGTACAAGGTTGCTGTCCAGATTTCTGAAAGCTGTTAAACTGTTGTCCATCAGTTTTTCTGTAGCTCCACACTAACTGGCCAGCCCCAAAATTCAATCTGTTGTTGTCCAGACTTCTCCTAGTTGTTATTCCACCTCTTGCTAAGAAGATTTGGAACGTGAATTTGCTGATCTGGAAGAGGAAAACTGTTGTCCACCATTCTTCTTCAACCCTTGGAAGACCTCTAGCTGCTGTGTTGGAATCAGAGTTGCTGTCCAAATAACCTTAGATCCTCTCTCCTTAGCAGAGCTGTAATATCAAAAATCTGCTCCAGGATCGTCCAGGACGATCTGGATCGTCCTGGGACGATCAGTGGAAATTTTGCTCCATAATGTGCCCAGTTTTGCTCCAGGTGATTTTCTGTACATATCGTCAAGGCCGATTTGGACATCGTCCGGGCCGATTGGCACTGTAGAAAATATCGGCCTGAGAATAGTTCTGGGAACCGTCCAGGACGATCCAAAATGGTCTGATCGTCCTGGGACGATTTGGCGATCGGCCGGGCCGATCTGTGTATTATAAACCTGATTTCAGTCGTTTTGAAGAGAGAGAAAATTTTATAAAAAACGAAAATATCTTTGAGGAGAGAGAAAGTCATGGACTTTTGTGGAAAAGTTGATTTTCGGACGACGCGGAGCTGTTTTCGTCCGAAGAGACTGTTCATGAATTTGCTGTACGCAAGGTAAGGCACATTCCGCCTTTCTCAATTTTCAGAACCGTCGAGTTTGACGGTATTTTCTGTCCGGATTTCGTTTTCGTTACTGTTTTTCGTCCGTATCTTTTGATTGGTTCAGTTTTTACCGCGTAACTTTCTGTATATTGTTGACGTGCCGAGTGTGCACATTTTGGTTATTTTCCGAAGATTTTTGTCCGGGTATTTCTGATTCGGCGGAGTTTTTCGTAGACTACATTTTTCTGTGAAATTATAAATTATCTGTGCAGTAGAATAAATGTTCTGGAATGTGATTAAGATATATTCTGTGCGAATTTGGTGAAATTTTATTTGCAGGAAATTTTGTGTAAATTCTGTCTACTGCCGTTGTGCTGCCCGATTTTTGTCTGATTTCTGATTTGTCCGGATTTCTTCTGAATTGAAATGCTATTTGTAAATGCTATACAAAGAGAGTTATAAGGGGCCTGGATCCTATGAGATTCAGTTAGTGTCTGGGGAAATCTTAGTTGAGCTCAAGTTGGAGAAATTTCTGTTCTGTCCCGGATCCGAGGAATTCTGTTGTTCTGGTGCCGTGAGCACATGGGAGACATAAAGGTCAGAATCCGTAGTGATTCTGTTTAGTTTAGTTTAGCTATTAAATATATATCTGTTCTGTTGATATCTGATTTCCGTATCTATTCTGTTGATATCTGATTTCCGTATCTGTTCTGTTGATATCTGCTTTCCGTATCTGTTCTGTAAGCAAATTAAATTCTGATACGATATGATCTGCAATTCTGATTTCTGCTTCTGTTGATGTGATATGTCTGATTCTGTTCTGTATTACGACTTCTGTTTCCGTACAATTCTGTTCTGATATTATCTGAATTTCTGATTTCTATACGATTCTGACTCTGTTGATTTAATCCGTTTTGATTCTGATCTGTACGACTCTGATTCTGATGTGATCTGTCCGTATCTGTTCTGATTTGTTCTGTTTCGTTCTGATATGTCCGATTGGATATCTGTACGATTCTGTTTCGATTTCTGATTTGATTTCTATCTGATGAGTTTGGTTTTGGATTCTGAGAGTTTTGATTGGAGGTTTGTTGTTTTGCTGAGCTGTTGAGCTCACTCTTGTTTTCTGGTGGTTTTCAGGTTCTGGGAAAGGGAAGGAAGTCCAGGAATAGATTCAGAGTCTGATCAGTATAGGTATTTGTTTGTACCTTTTGATTTTTGTACAGTCATGGCTTTTATGTTCTGTCTTTCTTTCTGTTCAAAAGCCATGTACTGTATTTGTAGATGATTGTTTTGAGGAAAAGAAAGAAAAATATAGATGTTTTGTTCCGCTGCATTTGGTGACTTATAGTAGCTCTGTTATTCTGTGTTTGTGTGTTGTTTTGAGTTAATTGTTTGGAAGAATCAGTTCAGTAACCAAATTCCAAAGCCAGATCCTGGATAAAAGATTTTGTCGCGGCCCGGTGCGAGCGGGATCCGTCCCGGATCGGGTCGGGTCGTGACAAACTTAAGTGATATCAGAGCACTGGTTTTGGAAACTGGTTGGATTGTAAGACAGAGCTATAGGAAGTGATCAGTGAGTCTGTCTGGGGGTAGTTTTGGGTCGTTTGGCTTTTCATGGTGTTGTTTTTGTGTTGTTTTTGTGATAGTTTTCTGGATTTTGGATTTTCTGTATGGATCAGCCAGACCCAGACATGACAGACGGGCAGAGTGCTAGTCAGGCAGCACCAGTAGGGAGTACAGCCCGGTGCAGATACACTGTCTCAGTTTGCTACACTTGTTGCTCAGATGATGAGCGAGACTCAGAGCAGAGCTGTTACTGTCAGATCAGATGACATTGATAGACATTTGCAGATGTTTTTTAGGTTGAAACCTCCGAGATTTGAGGGCGCTGTTGAGCCCAGAGCAGCCGAGGAGTGGCTGAGGAGATTGGAAAAGACTTTTGATGGGATGCAGTGTCCTACGGATAGGAAGGTTCCGTTAGCTGTTTTTCTGTTGGACGGAGAGGCTGAGCACTGGTGGGAAGGCCAGCAGGCAGCCAGATTTCAGGGCAGGCTGAACTCTTTGATTACCTGGGAAGAGTTCACTGAAGTATTCCGAGACTGGTTTGTTCCCCCTTCTGCACGACAGCAGATGCAGGAGAGTTTTCTGAGGCTGGTTCAGGGGAGCAAGACGGTGATGCAGTACGAGGCTGAGTTTACTGCCTTAGCCCGGTATGCTCCGCAGCTGGTTAGCACTTCTGCTGAGAGGTGTTACAGATTTCTGAGGGGATTGCGAGATAGTCTGAGGCAACCCCTGGTACCGTTTCACATTTCTGATTTCTCTGAGCTTGTGGAGCGAGCTCGTCTGATTGAGAATAACCTGATGGCTACTCAGCAGCGGTGGACTGCGAGTAGGAAGAGATTTGGAGGTGAGGCTTCTAGCAGTGGTTCCTCTAGGAAGAGGAGATTTGTGCCTGGTTCTGGATCTGTTGATTCCAGGAGGAGTGGAGGATTGTCTGGTACTGCTAGCAGTACGACTAGTTCCGGATCTGTCAGTGCGGCACCTGTGTGCCAGAGTTGTGGACGGCGACATCATGGCCAGTGCTACAGGATGGCTGGTCTTTATTTCAGATGTGGTCAGCCTGGACATAGGATTGCAGAATGTCCACAGGCTGGATCTGATCGGCGTTCTGAGTTCCGATCAGAGGGTTCTGTTCGACCTGTCGGTTCAGTAGCAGGAAGACCGAGGACTGTTCCTCCTCGCCCTGAGGGATTTTCTGGAAGAGGTGGTAGTACTAGTTCTGGACCACGGAGACCACCTACGGTTCAGAGGGAGCAGAGTAGTTCTGTTGCTTCAGCTCCTGCTCCAGTTCAGCCACGAGTTTACAGCCTGAGTCAGCAGGAGGCTCGTGATGCTCCAAATGTGGTGACAGGTACGATTTACATTTCTGATCGGCCCTATCGTGTTTTGTTTGACTCTGGAGCTAGTCACTCTTTTCTGTCCGAGCGCTGTTTTGAGGCTTTACGCTTGGATTCTCTTTTTTTGCCGGTTTCTCTTTCCGTGATTTTACCGACTGGAAGTAATTTGATTGTCCGCAAGTTTTGTTTGTGTGAGATTGATATTGCTGGCAAGAAGTGGAAATCTAGCCTGATTTTGTTGCCGATTTCTTCGTATGACGTGATTCTGGGCATGGATTGACTGTCTGAAGAAGCAAGTGAGTTTGCTTGTGGCAGGAGAGAGAGTTGTATTTCAGGGATTACGAGGTGTTCTCTCCAGTCTGATTTCTGCGTTGGAGGTGAGCAGAATGTGGAAGAAAGGATGCCCAGTGTTTTTGGCTTCGGTGCGGGATCTGAACCTGGAGGTTGGTTCTGTTTTTGAGATACCTGTGGTACGGGAGTTTGCTGATGTTTTTCCTGAGGAGTTGGTTGGTTTACCTCCGGATAGAGAGGTGGAGTTCTCTATCGATGTTTTTCCGGGTACCGCTCCTATATCAAAAGCTCCGTACAGGATGGCACCGAACGAACTTTCTGAGTTGAAAGTTCAACTTCAGGAGTTGGTTGACAGAGGTTTTGTCCGTCCTAGTGTTTCACCCTGGGGAGCACCTGTTGTGATGCCCCAGAATCAAATAGTGAAAGGATTCGTCTGACATTCTGATCGAACTCCATTCTAGTTGCTTTGCTCGGACCTGGAAATTTAAACCACATATAATGAGCTTACAAAGCCCAGCAGGTCACCAAAGCCTACAACTGAAATCAAAGCACGGCGATGCTATCAATATGCAGGTCAATATAAAATCAAGTCAATCAATGGTCAATGAGTCTATGCAATGCGAAAATCCAATCAATTATCTCAATCGGCTCAAATCCCAATAAACAGTCAAACCAATACAGCGAAAGATCAATTGGAATCAAATCAATACAATTAGCTTCATAAAGAAATCTATTCTACGATAAATCAAATCCATGCGGCAACAATCCATTCAATCAATCAATGGATCTGTCGTATCAATAATATCCATGTGTCCCTATCATATCCATATCAATGTCGATGTCGGTATCTATCAATCGCTACAATCAATATCAATGTCAATCTCTATGATCAATACGCAGAATCCATATCAATGTGTCGGTGCCGGTATCTATGAATCAATCAAGTCGAGAAAATCAATCGGAAAAAACAATACGATAAAATCAATAAATCCATATCAATATCAATAAATCAATCGGCAATCAATAAATCAATACAGATCGGGAAATCTATGCAATGCAATATCATATACATGCAATTTCATACAATGGTCTTACTCGACAAGCACAAACACTAGCTATTATCAATAGTGCTGTTGTAGACATCAACCAGATTAACTGGCTATTATCAATAGTGCTGTTGTAGACATCAACCAGATTAACTGGCTATTATCAATAGTGCTGTTGTAGCATCAACCAGATTAACTGGCTATTATCAATAGAGCTGTTGTAGACATCAACCAGATTAACTGGCTATTATCAATAGTGCTGTTGTAGACATCCATATTGCTGTTGTAGATATCCATACGTTGGTTTCTATAACCAACGTTCAACCAGGTTTCCACTTGTCTTTCAGAGTCAATCAATTCAATCAATAGTCAATGCAATAATCGATGCAATAAGAAATATTAAAGAAATCTAGGACAATCATATCAATAGTCATGCACATATCAATTCAATCTATCAATTCCAGAAAATTCGGAAATCATACGAAAATCGGGCAGCGTAACGGCAGTCGGTCAAATTTACACAAAAATCCTGCAAAAAGGGACAATTACCAAATTCTTCCAAATTACAATAGAATATCAATAACATCAATACAAGACTATTGCCCTATAGAAATCAAATCAAATCAAGTCCCGATAATTTTCTATTCGATTAAAATCGCGTAGAATCAATTCCGACCGGTAAAATCTTCGTAGAATACAGTCAAATCGTGTGCAATAATCATATCTATAACATATCAAAAGTTGTGCGGTGAAAGTTGTGTCAAATCCAAATCACGTCGAAAAATCGACTACGAAAACACAAAACAAATCATAACTCGGTCAAAACTCAATATCTTTGAAAACAGAAATAGGGTTCGGAGTCCTTACCACGAGATCTACACTTTTCCCAACAGCAGCGTCGGATGAAAAGCGCTCCGCGGCCTCCAAAACCAGGTTTCCTCTTTTTCCCTTTCTCTTTCTCTCTCCTCAAAATATCTGATTTTATAAAAATGATTTTCTCTCTCCTCAAAACGACCAGATTTTCATTTATCATAAGTCGGATCAGCCCGGCCGATCCCCAAATCGTCCCAGGACGATCAGACCAAAAACGATCGGCCTGGACGACTCCCAGAACTATTCTCAGGCCGATATTTTCTACAGTGCCGATCGGCCTGGACGATTTCCAATCGTCCTGGACGATCCTGAGAGGAAAAATCCAAAGCAGAGAGGAACAGTAAGGGAACGAGGTCTCACAATCTCCCCACCTTAGAAAAATGTCGTCCCGACATTTCCCTACAGGTGCGAGACAAAAACAACGCAAAACCAAATCGATCTAAATCCAAATCCAAAACAAAACTCGTCGAAATCCAAACAAACACACAATGCAATCAATCACATGTCAATGTATGCAGAATGAATTCATTCTATCAAACTATCAATCAAATCCTTTCACTACACTTGCTCTGATACCAATTGTGATGCCCCAGAATAAAATAGTGAAAGGATTCGTCTGACATTCTGATCGAACTCCATTCCAGTTGCTTTGCTTGGACCTGGAAATTTAAACCACATATAATGAGCTTACAAAGCCCAGCAGGTCACCAAAGCCTACAACTGAAATCAAAGCACGCCGATGCTATCAATATGCAGGTCAATATAAAATCAAGTCAATCAATGGTCAATGAGTCTATGCAATGCGAAAATCCAGTCAATTATCTCAATCGGCTCAAATCCCAATAAACAGTCAAACCAATACAGCGAAAGATCAATTGGAATCAAATCAATACAATTAGCTTCATAAAGAAATCTATTCTACGATAAATCAAATCCATGCGGCAACAATCCATTCAATCAATCAATGGATCTGTCGTATCAATAATATCCATGTGTCCCTATCATATCCATATCAATGTCGATGTCGGTATCTATCAATCGCTACAATCAATATCAATATCAATCTCTATGATCAATACGCATAATCCATATCAATGTCGGTGCCGGTATCTATGAATCAAGTCGAGAAAATCAATCGGAAAAACAATACGATAAAATCAATAAATCCATATCAATATCAATAAATCAATCGGCAATCAATAAATCAATACAGATCGGGAAATCTATGCAATGCAATATCATATACATGCAATTTCATACAATGGTCTTACTCGACAAGCACAAACACTAGCTATTATCAATAGTGCTGTTGTAGACATCAACCAGATTAACTGGCTATTATCAATAGTGCTGTTGTAGACATCAACCAGATTAACTGGCTATTATCAATAGTGCTGTTGTAGACATCAACCAGATTAACTGGCTATTATCAATAGTGCTGTTGTAGACATCCATATTGCTGTTGTAGATATCCATACGTTGGTTTCTATAACCAACGTTCAACCAGGTTTCCACTTGTCTTTCAGAGTCGATCAATTCAATAAATAGTCAATGCAATAATCGATGTAATAAGAAATATTAAAGAAATCTGGGACAATCATATCAATAGTCATGCACATATCAATTCAATCTATCAATTCCAGAAAATTCGGAAATCATACGAAAATCGGGCAGCGTAACGGCAGTCGGTCAAATTTACACAAAAATCCTGCAAAAAGGGACAATTACCAAATTCTTCCAAATTACAATAGAATATCAATAACATCAATACAAGACTATTGCCCTATAGAAATCAAATCAAATCAAGTCCCGATAATTTTCTATTCGATTAAAATCGCGTAGAATCAATTCCGACCGGTAAAATCTTCGTAGAATACAGTCAAATCGTGTGCAATAATCATATCTATAACATATCAAAAGTTGTGCGGTGAAAGTTGTGCCAAATCCAAATCACGTCGAAAAATCGACTACGAAAACACAAAACAAATCATAACTCGGTCAAAACTCAATATCTTTGAAAACAGAAATAGGGTTCGGAGTCCTTACCACGAGATCTACACTTTTTCCAACAACAGCAGCGTCGGACGAAAAGCGCTCCGCGGCCTCCAAAACCAGGTTTCCTCTTTTTCCCTTTTCTTTCTCTTCTCTCTCTCTCAAAAATATCTGATTTTATAAAAATGATTTTCTCTCTCCTCAAAACGACCAGATTTTCATTTATCATAAGTCGGATCGGCCCGGCCGATCGCCAGATTGTCCCAGGACGATCAGATCAAAAACGATCGGCCTGGACGACTCCCAGAACTATTCTCAGGCCGATATTTTCTACAGTGCCGATCGGCCTGGACGATTTCCAATCGTCCTGGACGATCCTGAGAGGAAAAATCCAAAGCAGAGAGGAACAGTAAGGGAACGAGGTCTCACACCTGTTCTGTTTGTGAAGAAGAAGGACGGGACACTCCGTATGTGTGTTGATTATAGAGATTTGAACAAGGTCACAATCAAGAATAAGTATCCTTTGCCTCGGATTGACGACTTGTTTGACCAACTTTCCGGATCTTCGGTATTTTCGAAGATTGACTTGCGATCCGGATATTATCAGGTGAAGGTAAAGGAATCTGATATGGTGAAGACAGCTTTCAGTACTCGGTACGGGCACTACGAGTTTTTGGTTATGCCTTTTGGGGTAACCAATGCGCCTGCTATTTTCATGGATCTGATGAACCGAGTATTCAGGGAGTTTTTGGATCAGTTTGTGATCGTCTTCATCGACGATATTCTGGTATATTCTGCTTCTGAGAATGATCATGCCAGACATTTGAGGATTGTGTTGGAGACTCTGAGGCAGAATCAGCTGTATGCCAAGTTCTCCAAGTGTGAATTCTGGCTGAAGAGTATTTCTTTTCTGAGGCATGTGGTGAGTGGAGAAGGTATTTCTGTGGATCCCCAGAAGATTCAGGCGGTTGCTGATTGGCCAAGGCCAACTACGGTATTTGAGGTACGTAGTTTCTTGGGCATGGCCGGATATTACAGGAAATTTGTGAAGGGATTTTCACAGATTTCGACGCCTCTGACGAGACTGACGCAGAAGTCAATAGCTTTTGTTTGGACACCGGAGTGTGAAGCTAGTTTTCAGAGATTGAAGGATTGTCTGACTTCAGCTCCAGTGTTGGCACTTCCATCAGGTACGGAAGGTTTTCAGGTGTTCAGTGATGCTTCACTGAAAGGACTGTGATGTGTTCTGATGCAGCATGGAAGGGTAATTGCTTATGCTTCGAGACAGTTGAAACCACATGAGAATAATTACCCGACGCATGATCTGGAGTTAGCTGCAGTTGTCTTTGCTTTGAAGATTTGGCGTCATTACCTGTATGGCGTCAGATGTGAGATTTTTACTGATCATAAGAGCTTGAAGTATATTTTCACTCAGAAGGATTTGAATCTGAGACAGAGAAGGTGGCTTGAGTTGATCAAGGACTATGACCTGACTATTCAGTATCAGCCTGGGAAGGCTAATGTGGTAGCGGACGCTCTGAGCAGAAAGTCTTCTGGATTATCAGGTTTGCAGCTTACTTGTGATGACTTTCTGATTAGAGACATGGAGCGATTGCAGTTGAAGGTGATTTCCTCCAGTGATTTGGATTTGGCTCAGATGAACATTCAGTCGACTTTGGAAGCACGGATTCAGGAAGCCCAGAAGTCAGATTCTGATTATTCGAAGTTGATTGCTCAGATTGGATCTGGTAAGACTCCTAAACTTCGAATTTCTGCTTCTGGTGTTATTTTCTGTAAGAACAGGTTGTGGGTACCTGTGTTCGGGAATTTGAGGCAGGAGATTCTGTATGAATCTCATCATTCTGGCTACACTGTTCATCCAGGCAGTGGTAAGATGTATGCTGATATGAAGCTTTTGTTCTGGTGGCCTGGGATGAAGAAGGATGTGGCGGAGTTTGTGTCGAGATGTGAAGCCTGTCAGTTGGTGAAGGCAGAGCATCAGCGACCAGGTGGACTGTTGCAGTCGTTGCCTATCCCTGAGTGGAAGTGGGATGAGGTAACGATGGACTTTGCGATGGGTTTTCCTCGATCTAGACAAGGGCACGACGCCATTTGGGTAGTTGTAGATCGATTGACGAAGTCAGCCCATTTTCTTCCGATCAGACAGACCGATCCGGTGGATCGTTTGGCACAGATTTATATGAAGGAAATAGTCAGATTGCACGGTATGCCTCGAGTGATAGTTTCAGATCGAGATGGACGGTTTACTTCCAGACTTTGGAAAGGCATTCAGCAAGGCTTGGGTACGAAACTGCACTTCAGTACAGCCTTTCATCCTCAGACCGATGGGCAGTCTGAGAGGACCATTCAGGTCTTGGAAGATCTGTTGAGGCTTTGTGTTCTGGACTTTGGCGGAAGCTGGGAGGATCATATTCCGCTGATTGAGTTCGCTTATAATAACAGTTTTCAGTCCAGTATTGGTATGGCACCGTACGAGGCTCTGTATGGCAGGAAGTGCCGTACTCCTTTGACTCTGACTGAGATCGGAGATAGACAGGCTTTGGGTGCCACTTTTGCTGATGAAACTGTTCAGAAGATCAAATTGATAAAAGAAAGATTGAAAGCGGCTCAGGATCGACAGTAGAAATATTATAATCAGAAGCACAGGTTTGTTGAGTTTCAAGTTGGTGACTTTGTGTATGTCAAAGTCAGTCCGATGAAGGGTGTGAGCAGATTTGGTCAGGTGAGTAAGCTGAGTCCAAGGTATGTTGGACCGTTTGAGATTTTGGAAAGAATTGGAAAATCTGCTTACCGACTGTTGCTTTCTGATTCGATGTCGGACGTGCACAACGTGTTTCACGTATCCACTCTGAGGAAGTGGGTTTCAGACTCTGGGAATAAGCTATCAGCTGATGAGATTGAGATTCAGGAGAATCTGGCGTATAAGGAAGAGCCAGAGTTGATTTTAGCGTACGACGTCCGAAAGTTAAGAAATAAAGAGATTCTGATGGTTAAAGTCCCGTGGAAGCACCGGACTGCACGAGAAGCAACTTGGGAAAAGGAGTCTGACATGAGACGGTTGTACCCGTACTTGTTTTGACTGAGTTTGGATTGGATAATGTCGAGGACGACATTTTTCTGAAGTTGGGGAGATTGTAATATCAAAAATCTGCTCCAGGATCGTCCAGGACGATCTGGATCGTCCTGGGACGATCAGTGGAAATTTTGCTCCAGAATGTGCCCAGTTTTGCTCCAGGTGATTTTCTGTACATATCGTCCAGGCCGATTTGGACATCGTCCGGGCCGATTGGCACTGTAGAAAATATCGGCCTGAGAATAGTTCTGGGAACCGTCCAGGACGATCCAAAATGGTCTGATCGTCCTGGGACGATTTGGCGATCGGCCGGGCCGATCTGTGTATTATAAAGCTGATTTCAGTCGTTTTGAAGAGAGAAAATTTTATAAAAAACGAAAATATCTTTGAGGAGAGAGAAAGTCGTGGACTTTTGTGGAAAAGTTGATTTTCGGACGACGCGGAGCTGTTTTCGTCCGAAGAGACTGTTCAAGAATTTGCTGTACGCAAGGTAAGGCACATTCCGCCTTTCTCAATTTTCAGAACCGTCGAGTTTGGCGGTATTTTCTGTCCGGATTTCGTTTTCGTTACTGTTTTTCGTCCGTATCTTTTGATTGGTTCAGTTTTTACCGCGTAACTTTCTGTATATTGTTGACGTGCCGAGTGTGCACATTTTAGTTATTTTCCGAAGATTTTTGTCCGGGTATTTCTGATTCGGCGGAGTTTTTCGTAGACTACATTTTTCTGTGAAATTATAAATTATCTGTGCAGTAGAATAAATGTTCTGGAATGTTATTATCTATATTCTGTGCGAATTTGGTGAAATTTTATTTGCAGGAAATTTTGTGTAAATTCTGTCTACTGCCGTTGTGCTGCCCGATTTTTGTCTGATTTCTGATTTGCCCGGATTTCTTCTGAATTGAAATGCTATTTGTAAATGCTATACAAAGGGAGTTATAAGGGGCCTGGATCCTATGAGATTCAGTTAGTGTCTGGGGAAATCTTAGTTGAGCTCAAGTTGGAGAAATTTCTGTTCTGTCCCGGATCCGAGGAATTCTGTTGTTCTGGTGCCGTGAGCACATGGGAGACATAAAGGTCAGAATCCGTAGTGATTCTGTTTAGTTTAGTTTAGCTATTAAATATATATCTGTTCTGTTGATATCTGATTTCCGTATCTGTTCTGTTGATATCTGATTTCCGTATCTGTTCTGTTGATATCTGCTTTCCGTATCTGTTCTGTAAGCAAATTAAATTCTGATACGATATGATCTGCAATTCTGATTTCTGCTTCTGTTGATGTGATATGTCTGATTCTGTTCTGTATTACGACTTCTGTTTCCGTACAATTCTGTTCTGATATTATCTGAATTTCTGATTTCTGTACGATTCTGACTCTGTTGATTTAATCTGTTTTGATTCTGATCTGCACGACTCTGATTCTGATGTGATCTGTCCGTATCTGTTCTGATTTGTTTTGTTTCGTTCTGATATGTCCGATTGGATATCTGTACGATTCTGTTTCGATTTCTGATCTGATTTCTGTCTGATGAGTTTGGTTTTGGATTCTGAGAGTTTTGATTGGAGGTTTGTTGCTTTGCTGAGCTGTTGAGCTCACTCTTGTGTTCTGGTGGTTTTCAGGTTCTGGGAAAGGGAAGGAAGTCCAGGAATAGATTTAGAGTCTGATCAGTATAGGTATTTGTTTGTACCTTTTGATTTTTGTACAGTCATGGCTTTTATGTTCTGTCTTTCTTTCTGTTCAAAAGCCATGTACTGTATTTGTAGATGATTGTTTTGAGGAAAAGAAAGAAAAATATAGATGTTTTATTCCGCTGCATTTGGTGACTTATAGTAGCTCTGTTATTCTGTGTTTGTGTGTTGTTTTGAGTTAATTGTTTGGAAGAATCAGTTTTGTAACCAAATTCCAAAGTCAGATCCTGGATAAAAGATTTTGTCGCGGCCCGGTGCGAGCGGGATCCGTCCCGGATCGGGTCGGATCGTGACAAGAGCTGTCCTACCCGTTCTACATCAGCTTGGTATCAGAGCATGGACTCGGATCGACTTGGAAGGACTTTAAACTGGTTGGTAGGTCAAATGGGCACCATTAGCCAACATCTCAAGGAGAATCAAGAGGACTTAGCCGACCTCCACCGTCAAACAATCGAACGATTCGATAACCTAGAGCGAGGTAGGACTGACCCACCGTTTTACACAA
This sequence comes from Dendrobium officinale, assembly GCA_019514585.1. NCBI lineage: Eukaryota > Viridiplantae > Streptophyta > Magnoliopsida > Asparagales > Orchidaceae > Dendrobium > Dendrobium officinale. Next base: position 7,020,695 of record CM033697.1, read on the forward strand.
AACTCCCTGCATCAAAGGATAGAAAAAAGGCACTAAGACACAGAGAGAGAGTGGATAGAGTGGACAAATGGTTGGAGGCCAATGAAGCCTTCAATTTCCCACTCGCTGTGCAAATCAAAGAGAAATCTAAGGTGATCAAGGAGGAACATGAAGAAGAAGATGAATTGGTTGATTCAATTACAACTCCTACAAAAGCAAAAGTTTCTTCTGACCCCGTTAAAACTCCTACAACGGAGAAGGTTGATAAAGCTCTGGAAGTGATATCCATAGAACTTAATATTGCTCCTATCGCTTGTGAAGCCATCTATGAGAGTGAACAAGTTCCTGCACGGGAAAAGAAGTGCGACAGTCTGGAAGGTGATCCCTTGATTATGGTTAAGGAACTTGGCGAGCTAAAGTGCAACAAGCAAGTTGACCTTGTGGGCAACCGGAGTGGTTTGAAAATCCTTGCAAATAACAGTCCGGAGTTGTACATGAGCAGTTGTGATGCTAACTCGACGGAGTCGAGTATTCTCCCACCTAAGGAGAATGATGCGGACATCGGCATAAAGATTTGGCGCATCTATCACAGGAGGCGTCGTAAATCGACGGCTCTAATTTAAATTGTCATTTATGAGTTATTTTATGAATTTTAGCTCTTATTTTATGTTATTTCCTGTTTTACTCCTAGGTTAGCTTATTTGAGTGTTGTGGCCCAAGGAACAATTTTGTAATTTTGATTTTTCTCATATTGTGGCCTATATATAGGGCCTTAAGCTATTGTAATAGGGATGAAGAATTGATATTAAAAATTGGTGTTCCACACTTGTGTTTTTTTTGAGAGAGGACGAAAGTGAGATTTCTATGGAGAGGAATCAGAGTCTTCACCAGCCGCAGGATGGGTCCGGGCTCGTGAATTGAAGTCCCTTGGAGAAGGGCAAAACATCACCCGTCAGTCTTCGGAAGAGCCCAAGGCTCGCGGTTTTTGTTATTTTCTCCCTTTCGTTTTTTATCTCTTCTTTAAATTGTTTTTGTTCCATCGTTCTTCCTCCTCCCCATCTTCGTTTGGCCGTCGGATTCTAACCTCACCCGAACCCCCCATCTTTTTCCCCCATGACGGTAATCTTCAATATCTTCATGACTTTCCATAATTCACCCTACGAGAAATTAGAAAGGATTTGATTCAAATTTGAAATTCAAATTTTGAATTTCAATTCTTTCCAAATTTGGAAATTCTTATTTAGGAAAGTGTTATGCATGATTCAAATTTAAATTCAAAGAGTTTGGATTTAGTCATACCTTCCTAATACATTTTTCTTCTTTGAAAACTCCCCAAACCTTGCCCAAATCCACTCCCCTCTCTCTCTACATGCCGCCGGCCACCATGGGGTTTTCCTCCCATTAATTCCTCAATTAAAGCATTAATGGAAGTTCCCCCCAATTTCAATCAAAACTGAAATTAAATTCAGATTTTGAAAATTCCTAAATTCAAATCAATGAGCCTTAAATTTCCACACTTATTACTCATTGGTTCTTGCTTGGCCGAAACCCCCTTCATGCCCCACCTCTTGATTTCTTTCCTAAAGCCTGACTTGGAATTAAAAAACAAACCCACCTCCAATTCCATACTCAGCCGGCCCCCTCTCATTCATTAACTCCAGCTCTTTGGGAAAGAATTCCCAAATCTGAGAATTCCCAAAATCTCAGGGAATTAAAGCACCATTTAATTCCTTATCCCTCCACGTGAAATCCCTTCTAAAAGCTACCAGCCCCCTCTAAAGAAAAGAATTTGAATTTATTTCCCTAATTCATTTGGAATTAAGGAGTTGAATTCCCTCAGCCTCCCTTGGATCCCGCCGCCCCTTCTCCTCTCTCTCTATCCCCATTCTCCTTTCCACCTTCACTTTCCTATTGGGCTTGATTTTCCAGCAACCAGAAATTTCAAGCCTTTAATTACTTCCCAAATCTAGGAGGGGAATAAGGAAATAATCCCCCTAGTTCTCCTCTCTCCCGTTAATTTGTCCAGAGATTCCCGCAGCAGTACAGGATTGCTGTCCAGATTTCTGAAAGCTGTTAAACTGCTGTCCAGCAGTTTTTCTGCAGCTCAACACTAACTGGCCAGCCCCAAAATTCTATCCGTTGCTGTCCAGACTTCTCCTAGTTGTTGTTCCACCTCTTGCTAAGAAGGTTTGGAACGTGAAATTACTGATCTGGAAGAGGAAAATTGCTGTCCACCATTCTTCTTCAGCCCTTGGAAGACCTCTAGCTGCTATGTTGGAATCAGAGCTGCTGTCCAAATAACCTTAGATCCTCTCTCCTTAACAGAGCCATCCTACCCGTTCTACATCAATAACTCAAAAGAAAACTACTGTAAAACACAAAAACCCCATAATGAAAATAAAATAATTTAATTAATCCTAAATAAACCTTCCTAATTCTCTCCCAAATCTGAATTCAAATCAGTCATCTTTCCCTAAATAAACCTTCATAATTCCCTCCCAAATCCGAATACAAATCATCCCTCTTTTCCTAAATAAACCTTCCTAATCCCCTCCCAAATTTGAATTAAAATCAACCATCTTTCTCTAAATAAACCTTCATAATTCCCTCCAAATTTTGGGTTTCTATGGTAATTAATTAAAATTAGAATTAATCCCCTTTGAGCCCCCCTCTCTCCTTGCCCGCTACCCACACTAATGGGGCCCACAGGGCTCTTCCACCCACTAGCTAGACCAGCCCTCCTTGTCGGGGTCGGGTTGATTGGCTGGACTGGCTCAGCTTGTTCATCACATTCCCCTACTGTCTACTCCATGATAACGGCAACACATTATTCTCCCCAAATCAAATTATTGCTATTAAGCATAGCATCGTAGAGCCTATTAACTAGCCTTAATTGAAGATGTTCTCATGTGATAGAGAAGATTAATTAACCATAAGAGCTTTCTCCTCCAGCGAACCTCAACGCTAGATCTTGAAATTCACATTAGAGCATGAAATATCATAGTAGCGTCTAATCTAAAAAAACTAATTAGTCTTCTAAAAATTTAACCCATAAAAATTATAATATAAAGAAGACAATAGGGTATTCTCAAAAGCCCACAATCGTACATAAATAGACTTTTCTTGGGAGATAGTTGGGTCACAACAAAGATTGGGCCCTTGAAATGTGCATTGAAGGTTTGGTTTCACTTCATGTAGGACGGTTAGAAACATAAAAGTGACCAGCCCAGGCTTGTGCAGGAGGCTTCATGTTTATTTTGGGCGATTTGCACAAGGCTTGGCTCGGAGGTTCCATATTAATCTTGGATGGTGTACCAACCTGCTAGTTTAGAGATCCAGTTCTATGATTGTAAGAGAAGATGATAATAATCTAAGGATGGCTAAAAATCACGCAAACAATGGAAAATCAATTGGACATAAGGTGGCAAGAACTAATGCCATTAAATTATGAAGGATCATATTTTCGAACGAGGGAATTTGTAGTAGACCCCTAGACAACAGTGAGCGTTACCCTACCTCTTTAAACTTTTGTACCCACTGCGCACTATTCAATTCTTTCTGACAAATAAGAAATACAGGTTCTGCCAAAATTTGATTTATTCGAATAACCATATAGTGAGCTTACAAATTTACAAAAAGTATTACAGGAACATATTATTCTGGAGCTGGTTGCAGGAGAATTGAAAACTTTAAAGTACAGCTAAATATCTCATGATGTTGCCAACATTGCTTGTGGGAAGGGGTGCTAAAGCATACAAAAACAACAAATGTGGGGATTAAAATTCGTTACCAATGCCAAATGTGCATATTCTTGGCGTTATGGGGCCTCTATTTTCTATACAAGTTTTAACAGCACGGCATATTGCACGTTCGTTCTCGACAGCACCATCAGTGACAAGAAAAACATATATGGGACTGAGCCTTCCCTTGCATTAGATAATAAAGCCAGAGCCTGGAAACAAACAAGACTATTATAAGGGATGTACCATATTATATATGCTGGATTTTAGCAGAATTTATCAAAAAAAAAAAATAATCAAAAGAAAAAAGATGCACATAAATGTAACATGAAATTTTTTTTTCTGTCAAACATGACAGACGCTTTCTAGTAGACGCAAACTAATTATTACTAATGATAGCTAAAAACACAACACCCAGATGGTAATTAAGTATGGAACAGAAAGACACATACCTCATTAAGTGGCTGCATCATATTTGTCCCGCCATGTGCTACAAAATTTTTGCTTATCCAATGTTTAGCATCTTCTAATTTGTCATCATTTGCTGGTTCCATATATGATGAAAAAGTGAAAGTTCTTTCATTGAAAGCTATTATGTTAAAATAATCTGCTGGAACAAGCTCTGAGAGGGCTAAAAACAGTGCATTCCTAACATGTTCAAGAACCTTCCCTTCCATGCTTCCACTTATATCGACAAGGAAAACTACTTCCTTTCTGAAGACCTTTTGCAGAAACCGAGTGAGACTTCAGATATTAAGCAACAAGTTGCTAATTACAAAAGGTCATATTTGAAACTAAGATATTATTTGAATAACTTAATTAACAAAATTGTAATATTAAGTGCACGGGTAAAAAATTTTAGGTGCGTGCTGGTTACTGGCAAGAACATGCAGTATTAAACAAAAAAATAAAATAAAATATTCCCTATTGATCCATAAAAATAAGATGCCACCGAGTTAGATTCCTCTAAATCATTTGATAGTAAAAAATAAAATATTCGGAAATATAAAGCAGTCAGAAAAATATATTACAAGCTTAAAAAAATTGTTCAAAAAGGATGCCGCCATAAGAAGGTTTTGAAGTTTTAAAGTGAGCACCTTAAACATAACTTAGAAAAATGAATAAAAAATGAGAATCATAAAATCAACCTCAAATATTTGGGATATGGCTAATGATGATGGTGAAACATAACGGTAAAATATCAAAATAAGAATTCTTAAAGTTCTCCCATAATGTTTAAGATAGAAAGAATCAAGGTTGACAAAAAGAAAATTTAGTGATCGATAATGATCAGAATGATGCTGTTTAATTTGTGAAACTAGTGATTTCTAATTAAATATCCCTCTAATATCAGTGGGGTAATAGCCCATGATTATATGAAATTTAAAATTAGATTTACAAGTACATAAGACCAGAAGAGCGGAGTGGGAGATACCTTTCTTTTCTGATGATTTCCTGGATATAGGTAAAGGCAGAACATATTTGTCTGATCATAGTCATGGAATGATGGTGTTTTTAAGAGTATGCCTCCATAAAAGTCTCTTGAGATGATCTGAAAAGATTTAAGATCCTTCTTTAAATAAAAAATGCTGAATAAGAAATTCAAATGCAGTTATGCTTTGGGGTACAAAATGTACTGGAGACCAGGAAAGAAAAAAAAAAATCTTCCTTGAATGATAGTTTAGGCATTCTCATCAAAATTAAATTAAAAATGATTCGTCTTTTTATGATAAAAATTAGAAGAAAAAAAAAAGGAATTTAAATTTACTCCAAAGTGCCATAAGGCACGTACAGGAATTATAGCAAAATAGGGATCTACAAAGAAAGAGAGATAAAATAAAAGGAAAAAAAATGCATAGTGAATCCTTAAGATGTTGATGTTGTTCCTCAAAACATTAAGTGATCAAATCCTCAAAGCAATAAACAAGGAAATCAAACAAGAGTTACACATATTTTTCATTGAACTCGTCATCATTTGATTTTATGAAGAATAAGTGGATTTCATAGAATTATTCTAACAACTAAATGTCTAGACAAAATCAAAGCTTATTACAATATAATCATCATGAAAAGGGAATAAAATTTGCTTCCAAACAAATTTAAAATCAAATACGATAGCAACAAAAACAAGCCTTTATCCAACTACATGTGATTTTTCTAGATCATCAACAATTGGTGAACAAATGATTGAATGCATCAATCAAGCTCCCTGGTAAGACTCCACCCACCTGAATTCTCTATAAGTAGTTGAGCTTTGACGTCATTGCATTTAATCTCAGCTAGGGAATCCTAATGGCCCTCTCTTCTCTTTCTCTATCTTAGATCAAACTACTTGATGATGCCCTTGTTGTGTGATTACAACTTTGATGTTATCCGTTATCCAATCGTTGTTGATAAAATTGATTTTCTTTGTATATTTGCATTTTAGATAGTTTAGCCAGGATCGAAAAATTTGATGTGTACATGATTGAAGAATTTAATTTTCTGACGAGAAGGAACCACCATGATGACAAAACTTCAACAGCATATAAAAGTTTAGCTGGTGCTGCTAGACTTATATGCATGGAAATTCTAATGAAAAGAGCCTGTCATAGACTCTTGGTGGATATAATAAATTGATGCAAAAGAAGACTAGAGTCATACGCTATATGAGAAATCAAAATCTTTAGTTGACCAGTTTTCAACGTCTGCTTCATACAGGAATGATAACTTCCCTGCTTGCCGACCCTTTTCCTGGAGATAATGATAAGACATAAGCAACATGTCATTCAAATGCAAACATAATATAAATCGGTAAGAATACTTGTCTAAAAATGGAACTCAAACACTGTTTCAGAAGCATTCACCTTTTAAAGCATGGCTTGCTTTCTTGATCATAACTTCATTTTCATTACAGATATTCACATTAAGCTGTATCTTTTCTCGTTTTGCAACTATTTTTGCAAACGGAGTTACAAACTCTGGAAAATTGAATGGAATGCTAATTGAGAAATGGCCATCTTTGTACAATAATTTCTGAGACCAACTGACAATAATGGATATATCACATCCTCCATCAACCTTAAGATGATAAAGGGCTTCAGTTAGATCAGAAGGAACCCAGGATCTTATGAAGCAGATGAGCAGAAAAGGAAGACCTAAAAACAACTTGCCTGAGGGATCGTTAAGGAAAAAAAGAGGGACTTCAAATATCCCGCGTGTTCATTATTTGGCAATTTCTCCATGCTTTGGCTACTGCCTCTCTCAATCAGCTGGGTAGAGTACGATCTTTTGGCAAAATTCACCTCTACACCTAGAATTGAACCCTGTTAGCAAACCATGATAGCTTGAGAAAAACCAGTAAGCTCTCCAAAGATAAGCAACTAATGAATCAGACCAAAGAAAAAGGGGAAACCTAGACAATGTGCCAAGCAAATGGAGCAATGAGTATTTCAAGCAAGCAAATGTTGAAAACGTATTTAACGAACAATTGTAGTTGGAGAACAACCAACTATCTATCCAAAAAGAAAGAAAATAAATGAATCAGACCGGAGAAAGAAAAAAAAGGAAGGCTACAAAGCAAAAGGGGCCATAATTATCTCCAACAAGCAAATGCAGAACACTGAATGAACAAACAAATGACGGGTTTGCATTAACTTTAGTATTAATCAGTTTCTCATGATTAATTTATGAGATAACATTCGTTTAACAAGCAACATTAATAACAAAGTGCATAAACAGATGTTTCATTTATAAAACTTGTCTAAGGGGCCAAACTATGAATCAGAAAATTCTTTTTAACAATGTTCTTGAAACATTTTAATTCAAAATGTGAAAAACTCAGTTAACTTTACTGATTACTTTACACGGGAATCAGCCCTACAGGCTACATCCAAATTATCATTCCGCCCACAAGCTTTTAGAAGGAAAATCCACCAAGTACACGACGCTTACATCAAATAACTTGCTCAATTGTGATAGTCCTCGTCATACAAGCAACGGCACACAATCATTCATTCTAACTGTATACGCCCTCTAGGAATCTATCTAACAAGTAGAAAAAGACTTTAAAAAACCTATAATCCCTAAGCTACGAGGAATTACCTGCTCTCCCATGGGGAGCACGAGCCGGCAGTCACATTTCCGGCTACTCATCACGCAGTGAACCCGCCACCGCCCGCGGACGGATACAAAAGCCGTGTCGAGGTAGCTATCGACCTCCATCGCAATCTCCTTCATCTGTAGCGGAATCAAAGCCGGCGGATCGCATCGGCCATACACGTGCGGCTGGTAGCTCGGAAAGTCCGGGTTGTCCACGATCGCCGGATCGCCAATCACTCCATAGACCATCGGCGCTGAAGGAATCAGAGAAGCCGGCGAACTCTCCATCCCAACCGGCGGCCTAGGTGGCGCCGCTGTGTACCGGTCCTTGCCGGAATACACCCGCTTAGCCAGCCTCAGCCCGTTCTCAACGGATTTCGTGAACTCCTCTTCCATGTCTCAGGTAGAAACGTAAGTATCCGACTAGCCGCGGAGAATAGGAGGAAGTGTGAAGGCTCGAGAACGAGAAATGCAGAGAAATCCAAGAAGAGGAGCACGAGCTACGAAATGGAAGGAATCCGATACCGACCGCCGCACGCGACCGGGTTCTGCCCGTATTTAACGACTCTTCGTATACGGACGTTTGTAGAGAATAAGAGTTGGTTGTGGTTGGATAACAGCTATTTTGTTGCGGACTTGAAGTTGAAAAAATTGGGTCTTATGATAATTAGTAGTTTTTATGTAAGGGATTTATGTAAATATCACTAATTGTTTATGTATTAGTATATCTAAATTTAAAATTATATTTATTTACATAATTATAATATCTAAATTAGTTTTGTTTTGGACCTGTTATGATGAGCACACAATGATAAAGTTGCTTTGGATTAATTGTAAATTTGAAAGATATGTTGAATAGTGTGGGTGAGATTATGCTTTAGCCATCTGTTGAAATGAGTATAGATATAAGCATGATGAAGATATTGATAACTAATAAACTAGTTTTATTTATTAAAATAAGAATAGTGTAATGATTAGTGAAGCAATGTGTAACACCTATCACACTTTAACTCAAGTAATTAATTTAATTTTGCTTAAGTTCTTGCTTAATCTTAATCTAGTCATCAATTATGAGCTCTGTTGTATCTTGTAACTTCAAATAGGAGTAGGATTTGAATTCGAAAAGATGAAATTATGAGTGGCCATAGCACTATGGTGCTTGGAGAGGCGGTGTCATGGCATTGTCTTTTTTTTGTCTGGGGTAAGGATTTGAACAAGCACGCGGTGCTATATGGCATTGTCACGATGCTCGGCTCTTAGGTTTGAGGAACCTGAGAGCATCTGACATATTTTATTGGAGCGCAGCGGCACTGATGTGGTTGTCCCCACGAAGTCATGCAAAAATGAGCATTATTTATATATGTAAATATCTCAAATCATTTTCCACTCACCTATGACAATCACCTTGCCATAGAAGGAGGACGAAAATGAGAGGGACAACGAAAAGGGAGAGAGGGATTCAAAGGCCAAAACTTGGGATTCGTCTGTCGTGCCAGTTAAGGATTTTGTAAAGCACTATGATTTTAATTGAAATCATTTTATAAATATTTATGAAATAAAATATATTTTTTCTTGTGTTTTACAACATCTTCATCGTGTAACTTTTATGTTTCATTACGAATGTTTTGGCTATAAGAAGATGAATTTATACACATTAGTTTTCTCTACGCTGATCATTTCTATGCATAATGGATAAATAAGGTATTTTGGATTCTCATGGTAGTTCTATAAAATGCTTAAAATACTATTTTGAATATTCATTTGAAATTTTAATTGAAAAAAAAAAAAGCAATTAAGCTTTTGTACGGTCACTATGAATCATTGTAGTCAAATTTGGTACTTCATGCATCGTTGCAAATACATATTAAAGTCATAAGTACTTATTATTGTATTCAAATTACATAACTCATGGCATGACATTAGAGGAGTTTTGATTTCTGAAATGTGATAAATATACTGTATGAGATGATACAAGAGTCATATAAATTTTGTTTTAGCCACATCTGCTTTTGTATGGATGTGTGATGAATTTTGGCCTCACTTAATGAAAGTGAGTGTGGGAGTTTATTATGTTATGCTCTCTTCTAACCCCACTTATTATATATGGATGTGAGAGGTTAAAAAGAATTATAAATGGAAGTGAAGTTATAAACATACATTGGTGCATATGCATTATATTTACACATTGTATATTTTGATAACTAAATGGTCAAGTACACATGATATTTTGATTTGGTTTCATAATTAAAGAATTTCTATATAAATTATGATGAAGTGGGAAAGTCAAGTGTAAGAAAACTTTAATGAAAAGTAACCGTCAAAGTGCAAGTAGAATTTCTAAAATCAAGTATATTCTAATAACCCTAAGAAATTGTGTTTTGCCAGTTCTTTACTTATTATTTGTTGATTATTGAGAATTTAAATAAATTATTATGAGTATTTTTATTGATGGGTTGATGATATAAGTCTACTAAGCTGGTGTTGCTCATTCTAAAATGTTTCTCTAACTTTTTAGAAAAAGGGAAAGGGAAAGACCTAATGAAGTAAGGGAAAGGATATTTTCAGGGTCATCTTATTTGGAGTAATTAAGGTATTCTTTTATAATCCATTATTAATTATTTTAATGTATAAATTACTTATGAATTGGATAGTTGTATGTGTTTTTGGGAAATAAAATCAAATGAATATTCTTATTTATGTTATCATTATTTGGATTTTATAGTAGCTTTAATTTATTATGTTTAATGGATGAAATAGAATTCAAGTTTAGGTGTGCAATCCTTCAATTAGATCCTATGGTGTCACATAATGAGGCACATATTAAGTTAACAAAAACTCTCTTCACATGCACTTGTCCATTTACATGTTATTTAAATAATGGTATTTCCTTTTAAAAGAACTATTCATAAACCTATTAGAGTATCCTATTAATCTAAGAAAACTACCAACCATAAAGGCACAAGTATGCCTCAATTACTCCACTATGACAATACTTTTCTAATAATCCATTGATATATCAGCAACATTCCTATCATGACCCATGAAATAATTATTATTAAGCCTTAAAGAACAATTAGAAACTTTGTATGCAAATGTAAGGCCATTCAAGTTTTGCAAAAGTACTCATAAGTGCTCTTTGTGCTCAATTAGGTATTGGTAATAGATCAAAATATTATAAATAAACAATATAGCAAATGAATTTAAATAAAATTGAAATGCCATATTCATCAAATTCATAAAATGTTGTTGATTACTTCAACATGCATAATTGGATACTTATAGTGATCATATCTTATGCTAAAAGTCATCTTTCATAAAACTTGCTTTGTCTTATTAGTTATTAAGAATATCCCATTCTAGATTCAAATTCAAGACCATTTTTATTATTGCAATCAATCAAAGAGATTTATCAAATTGTGAAATTAGAAAGTTGTTCTTGATGATTAGCTTTTTTAGCTACTATTAATCAATGCATAATCTCATGCTCTCATCTTTCAGTTTACAAATAATATGGAACTCTCTATGAAGACACACTAATTGAATAAAATTCCTTCTTCAATAGGTCTTGTACTCAAACTTTTAACTCTGTCAACTCCTTTATTGTCATTGTGTAAAGTGCCTAAGAAACAAAAGCAATTTATAGCAATACATCTATAACAAACCATATGGTTAGGTGGTAAATCAAATATGCGAGAACCCCATCTAAATAGTATTATATTATAGGACAATTTCTTAATTTTTATCTCTTACATGAACTAAATAAAGCAAGATATTATTTCAATAAAAAAACTACTTGCCTAAACAATAGAGAATAAGGCTTCATTTGGGATGACTTTTTTACTACTTCTTAAAGTAGCTTTATAGTACAAAAAAATTTCAAAAAAAAAAAATGTATTAAAAGCTATTTTAGAAAGCAGTATAAAATTTGTCTCAACCGAAGCCTAAAGGAAAAACTACTTTTCCTTCTTCACATAGTATACCTTGCTTCATTAGTTATTTTTAATTCAACCATCTTCTCTCAACACTCCATCATAAATAATATTTAAATTAAAATATTTTTTTTTTATAACTTTCTTATTATTTTATTTTTGAAACCACAATTGCAGTTTCTCATTTCTCACTACTTTCAAAGACTTTATGTATTAAAAAGTTGCTTTTTATAACAGTTTTCAAAAAGTTACTTCTATCATAATAGCTTTACAATCACTTTTACAAAAAATTACAAAAATCTCAAATACATTTTACATATATTTTTAAGTATAAATCCATAAGCGATTGATAAATGGGTTTTAACCTATTCGTATAATTATTAATCAAGATTTATGAGGTCGCAAACTAATCGGATTAGGATATCATAATTCATAACCAGAGGTGAGATATTGTTGGGCCCACTGAGTCGATTCCATGGATGTTGATTGCTGGGGCCAGCCCTTTTCAATATTTTAACGTTCTTTACATATATATATATATATATATATATATATATATATTGCATAAAATTAATTTGAATCATAATATTTAAAATAAATAAATAAAATAGAGTTTTATTTTTTATTTAATAATTTATTGATTAATAAATTACAAGTTTGTAAATAAATTTTATAAATAAATTAATTAAATTTGAGTTAATGTTATTTTTATTTATTAAAAAATTATTGGTTAATCTCATGAAATGTTTATGTGATTTAATTTTTTTTTTATAAATTTTATTAGGAGTATAAGATTTTTAAAGCAGGCACTTGTCGACTCTAGCGGAAGGCATGGAAATTTTTTATTTATATTTTTAAATATTTGTAAAAATAATTATGATTGTAGGTCCCATAATCTGTGATATTTTGCAGCTGTGGATGTGTAGGGAAAAAAATAAAAATAAATTATTACGTACTTGTGATCAATCATATTAAATGTATTTCAATATGATAATTGATTTTCCCTACACACGTCATTATTCATATATATATAATTAGCATTTTATAAAATTAATTGTAAAAATATTGTAGAAAAAATAATTTAGTTATCCTAATCGAAAGTCATAACAAATTATTTTACATCATATAAATTAAAAAAAGGGTAAAGAAATAATAACTATATAAAATTATAATTATAGCCTTAAAAATAAAGCAGTTAGAAAACTATTGCAAACATGCCATACAGTATCTATTAAAATGTATCTAAATATGTGATGAAACGTCATTATTTGTTAATTTATTAAATATTTATATTTAAAATATAAGATGTTTAACATATAAATTTATGATAAATAATTAAACATACTGAATATATAAGAGGGTAATATGCAGTTCATTTTGATATGTTGGTTGAGACTCGAGAGTTTTGACTATCAAATAAGAGGTTATGGATTCGAAACTTGCGTGAATGATGTATATGATTTTGTCTTAATTGACTCAAGTCCAAAAAAAAGTGGAGGGATACTCACATGACTGACTGCTCCACTATACTAGATATGCCTCTTTCTGTTGGCCTTAATAGATCATCACATGTTATTTCTTCTCTAAAATATGATTATGATAGCACATGCGAGAATGAAAAATGCACAAAATATATATAAACGTTGTTGTCAAGTATGTTTGGGATTGATGTAGCTTTTTATAAATGTGGTTGTAAAGCTACTATGGAGAAAGTTGTTGAAAACAATAGCTTCTTAATACAAAGAATTATTGAAAAATAATAAAAAATAATTGTCAAACAAAAAACTAGGTTTACAATATGAAAAATAAAGCATTAAAAAAATTGTTCCAAACGAAGCCATACTCCAATCAAGAAAATAAGTTATAAGGTCATGAGTTGTTGCAATTCACTCATAAAAAGTTATCTAGCTTGTTAAGGATTAATTAGTCTGTGCGGAAGTCGAATGTCGTCCGGAGACCAACCAGAATGTGTCACGTCACCCATTCGCTTCGTACCACGGCTCAGTACCGCTAACGTGACGCATTCTGATTGATATTCGGATGACGTTTTGCATCATGTCTCTGTACAAAATAATTTCTTCTTGTTAAGAGGGAATATAACCAAATGACATCTAAATGGGTTTGATTGGTATACTTGGCTTAAAAGTGTTTAACAAAGCATGCTAAAAAGATTATTTTGAGTAGAAGAAAATGTTTGAAGGATGTTAAAGCCAATTTGCTTAGAGGAGTTTCTTAAGAAAGGATAGGAATTTGGAACAACTTGTAGAGCATGGTGAAGCAACTTGTCTTGCTCTCGTTAGTGAAGGGGAAACATTAGAGATCCCTTCCTTGGAAGTTATTATATTTGAAGCAAGTATATATACCTAAGGATGACATTGATTAGGGTAAAACTACTGCATCACACTTATTTTAGGAGTTGAAAGAAATAACGTAAATAAATTCTTCAATCTAAATGTGATAATTAAATAGTTATTGTTAGGGTGTAAGAGAGTCAAGTCAGATGAGCTGGTTTGATAAATAGCTCATGAGACGAATTTACGAGCTCATGAGCCGAGTTTAATGAGCTAACGAGTCAAACTTGAGCCAACTTCATCTTGACTTGTTAGCTCGCAAGTTGGATGGTCTAAAATATTAATATAAAAAATTTATAAAATATATTAAATTTCAGGAGTTCAACATAAAGTTATTTAAAATATTTTAAAATTATATTTTACAATTTTTATATCAAGCTGTGGTTCTTTATTGATATTTATCTTTTAAAATTACATTCTTTTTATAATTTTATTATATGATAATAATTGTTTGAGTCTTAATCATTCTTTCTCTTATGTTATAAACAAATCGTCATGTAAGCCTGTATAGGAACTCATAGAATTAAGATCGAGCTTGAACTTGATTAATTAATAGAGTTCAAGCTCAAATTGGGAGTGATCACTAAACACGACTCGACTTGTTTAAGTCCTTAGTTATCATATTAGTACCAAAAATATTAAAGTAGAATCTTATATAATTGTTTCTATCTTTTCTAATGTTATTACACATTCGTTTTATTATTTAGTGCCTTATTTAACTATCTTTTTTTATGTTGTTTTGTTCTCAAACAATAGTGTGTACGTGTTTTTTACCGACCCATCTCGATTTATCAGCTCGTGAGCTGGTTTATTACAAAAATATTAACTTATACAAATAAATGTATTAAAATTTAAGGATTTACTTATAAATTAATTAAAAATATCTAAAAAACTATATCTCTCATTCTTTTGAAGAAATTTACTATTCTTTCTTATATTTTTTAAATAAATTTTTAATAAATTTATTACACCGACTGCTCGAGTCAAAATCATCTTCTATTCTTCTCTCTTCTATAGAAAAAATTACGCCATAACATTCTAATATATATATATATATATATATATCCAAAACAGATTTTAAAACGTGTGTGATATTTATGGGGTGCATGTAAAACGTGTGTGATATGTATGGCCTATTTTTCATGTATTTTAAACTACATAATTTGTTACAATAAAATGTCTATGTATAATAACAAATAATCAGAATAATCCTTAGTCGTTAATCACAATTCAAATTGTAAATTTATAAAATATGGATCGAGATGTATTCATTTTTCCATGCATTAAAGGGTTGTATGGTTGTCTAAAAAAAGAATAAGGTGTAAAAGGAATTCTTTGAGTTGTTTTGATGATTATATAATATGTGAGATTACTTTTTTTAAAAAAATTTGATTTGAAGTAAAATTAATGCAAGGTAAAGTGCAAAAATGTAGTGGTCTTTAGTGGCTAGCGGCGACTGTGGGCAGCAGGGGTGCTCAGAGGAAGTACACTGATGACAGTGGTGATCGGCGTTGGTAGCAGTCGACAATGGTGTTGGCTTACGATGGGTGCTAGCAGTGGTCTACGATGGTCACATGGCGGCAAGTGGCGACGGAGGTGGGGGCGACAATAACAATGCCAATGAGTTTTGAGATAGAACTTTTATATTACCACATCATAATGTACGTGCTCTCTAGATGAGAGATTCACTCCACCTATTCCTATCATCTCACCAATTCACCAAGATCATCATTTGTCCTCTGTTTGCATCTGGAACTTAGGCTTTGTATGTGATAGTTTTCTTAAAATTTGTTTTTTCATATTGCAACTGTAATTTTTGTTTGATTATTACTTTTTTTTTGCTTTTAAATAATTTTTGTACTATGAAGTTGTTTTTTAAAATAGCTTTAAAAAGTTGTAGCTGTCTCAAGCTAACTCTCAAACGAATTCACAATCATAAGGATGAAAGTGATATTTTTTAAATTAATGTGATATGTAATAATGAAGCTTTAGGGGTTGAATATGTAAAAATGATACAATAAGTGCCCCCACCCTTTTTTTTTCTTGTAGCGCAGGCAAACTATTCTTTCCGATCAAGCCGAGCTGACTTCGAGCCCTAATAAGCATTTCGAAGAGAAATTGCTGGAAGAGTAGCGAGTAGAACAATGAGCCGGGGAACTGGGGCCGGATACGATCGCCACATCACGATCTTTTCTCCCGAGGGACGCCTCTACCAAGTTGGTAAGCTTTGTTTCTCTCAATATTCCGTAATTTATTTGAGTCCTATTCAAGTTATTGTTTGCCTTGATCGATCTCAAATGATCGTTCACCACATTATTCTGTAACGCTGGAGCCTTAGATTTTTTCATTTCCGTGCAATTCACCATTGATTTCTTCCGTTGGAACAGAGTATGCGTTCAAAGCGGTGAAGGCTGCGGGCGTCACATCCATTGGCGTTAGAGGGAAGGATTCAGTCTGCGTCGTTACGCAGAAGAAGGTTCCGGTAGGCATCTTTTTTTATCAAGCTTTTGTTGATGAGCAAATTCAGATGTAAAGTTTTTATCTTTTGATGCCTGATATATGGGGTATCATTATTCAGGATAAGTTGTTGGACCAAACCAGCATCACTCATCTCTTTCCTATTACCAAGTACCTTGGCTTGCTGGCAAACTGGGATTACAGGTTTGCATCCCGCATTTTTCTAAACTGTAGATCTCTAATTTTGATGGCAATTGCACTTTTTTTTTTCATTATTTAATGATATTAATAATCATCCAACAGTATTATTGAGGATAAAGTGTCACTTAAGTGTGACATGTTTAAGTATATTTGAATTTATTATGTAGAAAAACGAGGATGTAAATGAGTATATTACTTCTAGAGTAAAATTATGTTGCTAATATGGAAGAAAGACACATGAGCATTATGTGATAACAGGATATCCCCGAGACTTCAAGGCATGCAAAATTGTAATTAGGTTAGTGATGCTAATTGAATCTTAGCGTTGGTAAATTAAAGACTGTTAATAGCTAAGTTAAGCATGATGAATGTGATAATGTTAAGAAGAATATGTGGCAAGTCTAAGAAGGATAATTAAGGAATAAATTATATAAGATTGATAAGTCTATCAAAAATTTGCTTGATTGGCTTGAAACTCGAGGCAACATTTGAATGATAAACTTTCAAGATTAAATTTAGGATCATCCAAACTCCAATTTCAACAAACTTATAGTCGAATTGAACATCTCGATGAAACAAATCTATCAACGCTACAAATGGTTCGATTCGACTCTAAATAAGCTTAAATCAAGTACTTAAATGATGTTTGAAAGTTTCTACACAAATTGATTGACCAAATGACTTTCAATTATGACATGCTGATAGGTAAATCGAGCGGCTCGATAAGGCAAATCTAATGAGCCCAAGATCACTCGATTATGACATTTTTAAGGGATTTAAATGTTTAATAAATGATCTACGATCAAGGAGATCAATATGGACCGTTCGATTGTGTGCTTTGGATTTAGATCAAGTTTACCAAAATGCACATGCAAAAAATCATATAAGTAGATTCTCATTCTCTACAGGAAGGGGGAAGCAGAATAGCTGAGGGAACTAAAAAGTTCTCTTGCAATTTTCGGCTATCACCACTGATGACCGCCTTAATCAATGGCCACTACTGTTCTAGAATTCTATCAAGATCTCACCCTATTGTTGGGTTTACAATTGTCTACCAGTGGACATCTGAATTTTATAATCGCTATAGGGGAAATTAGAAAATTGTACTGTAAGTACTTCCATCTTCTTCAATTGCGAGGAATGGAGGATTATTGTATCTCTTATTATATAGTGGGTTGATATAACTAGGTCAGACCTTATGATTTTTCCTCTTTATGGGTTTTTCACATTAAATTTCTTTGATCTCCTATAACTTTTTGTGTGTGTTAGATTTTTGTACAACGTTTAGACATTAAATATTAATTATATCGACATAAATTTTTTAGCATGTAACCAAGATGAATAATTGAAGTGGCATATGTTGAAGTTAAGATAATTCAAAATAAACTTAGGTAATTTAGATATATAAAACAAAGAGTAGAAAATTTACCCATTATATGATAAATAAAATTACTATCAAAAGACTAGGAAGGAGAAGGGCTAGTATTAAGGTAACGTGAATTGAAATTGTTCAACATGATTCATGAAGAATAGGTTCAATGTCTCAGGTAATACTCAGCAAGAATGAATGAAAGTTGGTTAAAATGATGATGAATGTTGCACATGATTGTTTTGTTATTTAGCCTGAAGAATATAAGGTTAGGAGGGAGGCGAGAGGGAAGAAGAATATTTGTTATGATACAAAAAAATTCAATAGATTTCTCACTTCGTATTTGACTTTGCTTTATAATCAAATTTTCTAACTAAATAATGTAAGAAATTGCTTCATATTGCTCTGCTTTGTTCCTTGCTGAATTGTTCTTTTTTTTGCTGCAAAATAACCTTCAAATATATTTTCATATTCAAAGCTATTGTTGGAAGTTGCATTTATGTTTTATATTTCTTGAAGTGCATTGTAATCCAACCACCCACTTTAGATTGGTTGGCAGGGTGATTATTGGACCACTAATCATTTGCTAAGGTACTTGTGTCTTGATTCTTTGCGGGAACATAAAAAAAATCATAAAACTCACAAAGAATCATTGTATGCTTTTGTATGATGAAGATGATTATCATATAGAGTTATATGAGCCTTGTAGTCGATTTTATAAATCACTCTCATTAATTCCAAGAATGATGCATGCTATACTAAGCACAATTTACATAAATCCTTGGGCACAACTTTTATCCACTAACCCCAATTTACATAAATCTTTGGGCATAACTTCTAATTATGTTATCTTTGATTTACATGTTTTCCTTCCCTTTATCTTTTTAAATTAATTATTTTTCCCCAATGATAGCCATGCTAGAAGCTAATTTCAATCGGAGGGGTAAATTTTATCAAAATTTTAAAATTTAGCATCTTTCAAAATATAAATGTTCAAATGAAAATCTATCACTTAAAAACAAAACACAAAAATTCATCCACATTTTGCAATTGTTTGATGAAAGTGATGAATTCAAGCATAATTTTAACTCATAAAAATAAATATCTAGTCGAGAATATCACTGAGATTTATTATCAAATAATCTCTCACCAGTAAAGATGTGTCATGCGTCTTCTAATTGGTGGTTTGACTCAGCGCTTTATATAGTAAACAATTGCGATTGATGCTCTCTGACCGGTGGTTTGACCCAATGGCTCCACAAGATAAAGGATCACGATCAGAGCCTATATGTTCCCCAACAACTAATACTCTTGAGTAATGAATCATCAAGTTGACTTGATAAGGCCTAAAGTCCTCTATAAATTAAGGTTGACTTGAATTTGTTCCTTAGATAAACTTCCACCCAAAGTCTTTTAGTTACATTGTACGAAGCAACCTATTGTTACCAACAAAGATTCTTTGGCTTGGTTGGGTTGACTATCTTTGTTGACTAAGTTGGTTATGGACCATAACAACCTGGGACGTAAAACCATGAGATCTTGATCAAGTTCATTATCATTCCCTCCACCATCTCCTTTAAACACAAGGTAATAAAATTCTAATCATAAACATCTAAATATGTTGCTCGTATACGAAGGTACTCGGTACTTATCTAAAGATTAGCCTTAATCGGAAGCGCTCTCTCATTATTGCGTGGGATAATTAACCATAGGGGTTTGCATCTATAAGAAATATGAACTCATATCTTAAAGTCCTCGCAAATGAGGGTGAAATATTTGGGCAATGTCTTATCTATGATCAATATGCCTTCTGAAAACTCTCCTAGAATCACGTGGAGAGCCGTGGGTGAGCAAAATTTTCGGAGACCACTAGACTTTCTATTGATTTTTCTTGCAAATCTCTTTAAGATGCAGTGGGTTAGGCATTCAACTTAGAAAATTACTTTTGGTGGCACTTCTTAGTGTTGCTGATGTAAACCCTTACTCTATTGGGTTGATGTGTATATACAAGCCTACATTCTGCTATTATTGCTTGTTTAATCCTCGTGATGAGCTTTGGCTTTGAGTTTTGTGTTCTTGGAAAGAATCGGCTCAATCCTCGGACTTATTAAGCCATATCTTTGTAAACTCCAATTCAAGAGCATGTAAAATCTGCTCAGTCAACTCCACCCATAGGTTTGTGAATTGGGAGTAAGCTTGATTTGATCTTTGAGGATTTGTTGAGCTATTAAGGCTAGTCCCATATTTTATTTTTTTGAGTCCTCTTTTTATCGTGCCCCTTCACTTGGGCTTCTTGGCTTTGGCGATATATTTTGGCTTGTCTAGCTTGCAAGTTTAGCTTTTGCTTGATGTTCGCCTTCCATGAGTTCCTTGAACTTAGTCGATCAGTTAGGTGCGTGGACATATTTTTCCTAGATTTTCTTAACTTCTAGGTCTTGAACTACTTTAATGTAGATCTCCTTGTCAGTTTTTGAAGTTTTGCTTGATAAGCATAGCTAAATTGTTTCTAGCCCCGAAGGGTTTGCAAAAAAATTGCCTCTAGTATGCATGTAATTTTTAGTAGGGGGTCACTTTTGTGGAAATATTTTTTGTTTAAGCTGTAGAGCCATGGAGAGCTTATTGATTTTTATTTCTTGGGGACCCATCTATGTCATGAGCTTTCACTGGTGAATCTTTGGGGGTTATATAGGTCAAATGTCGCATACTAGTGTTCTCGGTGCAAGTTTTAATATTTGACGCTTTGACCTTGTAGTTGGCTTTTAGGATTTTCCAATGGCTCATTGGGAATTAAATTGCCTAGATGCCACGTATTAGTGCTCACTATGCAACTTTAGGTGTTTCAGATCTTGACTTCAAAGTGATCTATCAAGATTTTCCAATGACGAATCCTCGGGGGCTGTACTAGCCAGGTGATATTCATGCAACTTTGGATTTTTGAGGACTCGACCTCAAAACAAGTTCTTGGGGTCTTTTGGCAGCAAATGCTTGGGGTTGACCACCACAACACTCACATCCAAGCTTCATCTCGAGTATTTGACCTCGAGTGATCTGTCGGGATCTTTTTGTTGGCAGATATCTTGTGGTTATATTTCCTAGATACCACAGCCAATAGTCTATATGTCAATACTTGCACAAACTACAATGGAATTATGATTTTAAACATTTTTGATCTCGTGATTGACCCCAGCAATCTCCCTTGAGTTTCTATTTTTAAATACCAAGACTAGTTCTTTTTCAGTCAGTTAGAGATGCTGGAACAATTCTTTATTATAATGTGTTAACTTGTGCATGTCCACGACGCTTCCTTTCTAGATTATTTTGTTTGAATTCTCTGATGCATAGGTTTTGTTATATTATTGCTGTGCTATGAGACTTTGGTTTTATTTACTGGTAATATATTGATATTCATGCATCGTATAATTCTGATGCTGACATCACCGGCTTTTCTTTATGGAAATTCCAACGGCCATTTACTTTTCTTTCTTCTAGCTGACGCAAGGTCTTTGGTTCAACAAGCAAGGAATGAAGCAGCAGAATTCCGGTTCAAATGGGGATATGAGATGCCTGTTGATGTTCTTGCCAAGTGGTAAGGCACCTGCTATTTCCACAAATTTTAGCTATGTTTCTCAGTAGTGCACGATTCATGCAAATATTTGCTGTATGGTTACATTTTGTAACTCTGCTTATTTTTTACAATGATTATTTGACTACCAGCTCCAAAATAAAAGAAGAAAGGAAATTATTTTTCATTTGTATTTACACCCTGATGATTCACTTAATGCTAAAGAAAGTCTAAGGTCCTATTTGGGGGTGTCCGGCAGCACATGATGTTTTCCCGCCTGCTTTTCTTTTTACGATGGCTGTCTTGGTGCAAACTACTAAAAATTGAATTTACAAAACTGTTTGCACAGGCACAATGGGAGAGCCTGCTGTGGCAGTCTTTACTGTTGTAGCTCACCAAAACAAAGCCTAAATGGTTGGGAAAGTTTTTGTGCTTCTTTTGAATCTCATCTTTGATTTATCTTTTATGGGGCTTTTTTTTAAGTGTGAACAACTGTCTTTTTTATTCTCAATTTAATGTATAAAACTATTTTGTTCATTTTGGGAAGGCATAAAACGCTCAGCTCAATTTCCTATTTCTTTTCATTTTGGGGGATTACATACCTAGCACTCAAAACTATCTAATTTACGTATTTCATACATAAACTTCTTTATTTACATATATACATATATCTCCTAAAATATCAAAATAAACTAAAAAATAACTTCTCCCCAGTTAAAAGACTTTTTTTTTAGAATGCGGCAGTCTCAAGCTCCCTTGTCATTTGCCTGTGAGCTCTAATGTTGCTTGCCAGCAAGCTTGCTGCCCTACCCGCTTGTGAGTTTGCCCGCTGCTTGCCTATCTGTGATTTCCGCCCACTTGTGGTCCCGTTCCCCACGCATGTGGGAGCTCTTCCCCACTCCATTGATGCCCCCTCGCTTGCGAGCTCCGGTGAGTATCCAAAGAGTTCGGTTGATGTGTTAATGGAGGGTTTTGGATTAAGTAAATAGTAAATACGTGAAATATGTAAATTAGATAGTTTTGAGTGCTCTTTATGTAAGTCCCCTGAAAATTCTTGTTGGCTATTACTGTTTTTTCTCGGTCTGCCTTTGAACCAATAAAACCATATGTGAGGGTTTATGTATATTTGAAGATCAGCGCAAAGATAATTTTTACAGCCATCGAGTCTTATTTGCTATAAGAGGTGTTCTTATTCCTGCTTTACAATTGGTAATTGTGCTCTGTGGACTGAGTCCTTTAGGTGTTTGATGTTTCTGGGACTGCAACTTTTTTTTTAGTTATGAAATTGAACTGATTTTTGTGCGAAGTTGATTTTCTTTTTTTGCTGCAGTATTTTTGGCCATTTATACGTATGGGCTGTAGGCATCATAAGAGTTCATCCTTGTTGATGTTCTATTTTTAATTCCGTAATATTGATACTTTGGTTAGAAAATAGAGTGCATATAGTGATTATAACATGTTATAGGTTGTTATAGGCTTGTAGAGAGAATGTTATTTTGATTTTTATGACTAAGAAGGTTTAGTTATTTGCTAGAATATGGATACCTTTATTATGCATGTTAGGACTGGACCAAATCTATGATATGGTTCCAAGGTTTTAATCGTTGTGATAGTTTTTTCCATGGTGATCTTAGAAATGCTGTAAAACTTTCCAATCATCTTTTTTTATAAGTATTTTGTTCTTTCCGACTCATCTACAGGATAGCTGACAAATCACAGATATATACACAGCATGCTTACATGCGACCACTTGGAGTAGGTCAGTTTCTTTAGTTGTAGATAAAAGGTTTTGATCAAAGCAATGGGTGCTTATTTTGCTTCTAAGAGTTTCTGACCCCGTTATATGTGATGCATAAAGCTGCAATGATATTGGGCATTGATGAAGAAAAAGGACCTCAGCTATTCAAATGTGACCCAGCTGGTCATTTTTTTGGTCACAAGGTATTTAGCCTTGTAAACTCTTTCCTAGTATCTTATTACGCAATTGAAGTCATGGTAAAGTTTTAAGGTTAATTTTAGGAGTGTTAGTCTGGAATTCAACATCTATTTGCATATGGTTAGGTTTTCCTAGTTGTGATTATATTATGGTCCATCTTAGCGTTGCAGGATGTATTTTGTGCTTTTATCTATCTGTAATTCATCTTATCTGAGTGTCTCGTATCCATAGTAATGTTTGTGAATGGCTATGGTTGTACTTATTACAGATTTGTTTTTCGGCTTTCATACCAATATTTTTTCTTTCATGGATTCTGTAGTATATCTTGTGGAGAACACCTTACAAAAGGAAAATATTTATTGAATTATTGTCAACTTTGGCAAATCTTATTTAGGACTAAAAAGTTATTGCTCTTTTTTATTCATGCACTGCATATGAGGATGTTTGCTAGTATCATTAGCATACCTCATTGTCTGAATTATTTGGATCGGCTATGTTATGTGGGATGCTTTGATGATTTTCAACATGTTATAAAGTGTCTTGTTACCAAGATTATAAACTATAACTGAAAGCAAATGACTTGAGATTATAGTATTTTACACAAAGGTAAAATTTATTGATTTTTGCAGATTTAGCAGGCTTTATTCTGAATTAACAGCTGTGCATGCAAGCATAACTTGATGCTTTCCAGTATTATCTGCATCAATTGTATTTTATTTACTATCATCTCAGTAGGCAATATATTTTCTCAACTAGCGCTAGAAATGAAAGTCGACAAATTGTCAAAGTCAAATTTCCAGGTCATCTAAAGATTAAGGAGTCCTTTTTAGAACATAGAAGTTGATAATCACAGAAACTATCAAAGCCTGATAATTTCATAAATGTAGCGCTTCTCTGCGGTTAATATCGTAGGTTTAGTGCTTCTCTGTGACACTCTTCCCACTTTGCTGTCCTGTTAGTGCTTTGGTACATCGTCCATCTTGATTTCTGAATGCATTGCAGAATGTTGTAATACAGAAATCCCTACTCCGTATTACGCTTGTGGGAATTAGATTAAGTCAATATAATGTAACCTCTACAAAACAACATACATACATGGATAACTAAAATCATCAACATTCTCTTCATTTTGAAGGAAAGAAATAAGCAAAAAGATGTGCTAAATGTTGTTTATTCCTAGCTTTTTAAATCCTACTGTGTAAATGATTTACATAGTGTCATTGTAGGAATATTGGCTCCAACTACTAGTGATGTTGAATTTCAGATCTGTAAGCGCAGATTTCTTGTAAATTTCAATTGGAGTGATCGAAGATCGCACCATTAAAATGGAGTACACATAAAAAACAAAGATCTAGACCATTTGTGTGTTGGAATTCCACAAAAAGCTTGTAGGTGCAGAACAAAGGAAGAAGAGTTGAATGCAGATCCTAGATAAAAGATGGAATTAGATAAAAAGGAACATGAGACATGACTGTATGAACGTCCTTATTGGTACCCACATGCTGCATCAAGCAGGTTTGATGTCTCTAGTGTTTGGAGGCATTCGTCACTTTTTATTCCTGAAACTTTAGACTAGGATTCTTTTGATACGATAGAAGCATTTCCATGAAGCAGTAATAGTTAGGACAGCACACATAATAGAACTTTGTAAGCACATTTAACATGGTATCTAAGAAATCAATGTGGAGCTGACTCAAATCTCTATATTGTATGACACTACGTTTTTTTTGGTATGGTCCACCTTTTTACGAGGTCTAATCCCCCGCACCAGAGAAAACAAATAAATAAATGTGGAATTAGGTGTATAATGCACGGCGTCGCACATAGACCACTTGATGACTTATTCTGACTTTAAGAACAATGTACAGAACAAATTTAAAAAACCATTTTATGACTGTTTGACTACTTGTTCACTCAGTCAAAGGAGTATTTGAGATTAAATTGGAACTGTTGTTTCATCAATGCCGTGGACTTCCACTTTGTTTATACACTCCTAGTTTTTTATGAACTTCATGTAACTTCCAATGCTCACTCTCTTTTAGGGCAATTCATTCATCTCTATGCGATTAGAGGAAACTTTTTAACATGAGCACTGCTTGGCATGGCATACCAAACAAAGCCTATATTGCTCTGTCCTGGATTGCCATAGTGTTTTATGCAGCTGCTTTAGTTCTTTTTTAAAAAATTGAAGCTCTTTAATAGCCCTACTTGTGTTAATTTAACAACATATGTACGAATACATTGTTTAGAAAAAGTAAGGTAATGCTGCAAACTTGCAACTTTATTTCCATGTAGAACCAGTTTCTTCGTAGTGATTAGACAAATTTCTGTCATTTCATTTTGCACTTGTCTTGGTTCTTTTGGCATCTACGCCATACTTTTGAATATGCTATTTGAAATTTTTATTTGTAAGCATATGCTCAGGCAACAAGTGCTGGATTGAAGGAGCAAGAAGCAATCAATTTTCTCGAGAAGAAAATGAAGAATGATCCTGCATTATCATATGAGGAGACTGTGCAGGTATGCCTTGGATGTTGGAAATTCGTATTACCTTTTGGCATCTGTTGACCTGCTGCATCCAAAACAAAAAAAAAAAAAATAAAATAATCTTATACCTGTCCGGCCACGTTCGAGCGCCGAATTTCGCACGTCGTCGCCGCCCAAATCGCGAATATCTCGCGACAGCCATTTCACCCACGTCGTATACACGACCCATTGGCGTCGTTAAATAGAAAAAGAAAACGAGGCTTTCGCCCTCGTTCGACTCTTTCTCGCTCTCTCCCTTCCTCTTCTCTCTGCAGGATCGGAAGCTACGACATTTTGTGCGAAAGCAACAACGTGAGCTCGCTTGCAGTGAAGATAACTTTCTCCCTTGCGTGCGGCTCCTCTCTGACTCCTTCCTAGCTGTTCGGCTTCACTCCTTCGACGACTCGCCCTTCCAGTCGGATCGAAGTTACGACAGTTTGATCGGGAGCAACTCGGGAGCTCGCTGGCTGCAGAGATAACTTTCTCCCTTTCGAGCAGCTTCTCCGACTCCTTGGCCGCCCGACTTCGCTCCCATCGACGACCTTCCCTTCCAGTCGGATCGGAAGTTATGACATTTTGATCGGGAGCTCGCCGTGAAGATAACTTTCTCCCTTCGGCGCCTCTTCTTCAGCTCCTCCGTGACTGTTCGACCGCTCCTTCAACGACAATCCCATCCTGTAGGACAGGAAGCTACAACACTTTGATCGGGATCAACGACGGGAGCTCACAGGCAGTGAAGGTAACTTCATCCCTTTCGTGCACTTCTCGGCCAAACCCCGTAGATCCGTCGAACCCGAGAGAGGAGGGAGAGATTAATTATTTTATTTTAATTAAAATTAATTTTAATTATTTTAATTAATTATAATTAGTATAATTAATTAAAATTAGTTTTAATTAAATAATTATAATTAATGTTAATTAATTATAATGATTTAATTAAATTAATTTTAATTAATTACAATTAATTTTTATTAATTAATTAAATTTAATTAATTCTAGTTAATTAAAGATAAATATGATTAGTTATTTTAATTAATTATATAAATAATTAATTACTTTAATTAATTAATCATAAACATAATTAATTAAAAAATAATTAATAGTTAATAATTAATTATAATTAATATTTTAATTAAAATAAAAATATATCTGCTTTCCTTTTGCCTCTCTCTCCGACTCCTCCCCGCCGGTCTTCAAGGTATAAAATTTCTAACTTAAACCCCGTCCTCGATGTTTGCAGCGGACCGGGGAACCACCTATACGCGCTCTTGTAGCACGGTAGGAGGAAGCCCGGTGCGAAGCATACGACGAGGCGGGTAAGCCCTATACACGCTCTTGTAGCGTGGTGGGGATGGTCCTCGACCTCGACCTCGACACCAACACTGCCGACGACTGCTACGCAAAGGTATGATGTTCCAAAATCCCATTCTCGACGTTTGCAGCGGACCGGAGAACCACCTATACGCGCTCTTGTAGCACGGTAGGAGGGATCCCGGTGCGATGCATACGACGAGGTGGGAGAGCCCTATACACGCTCTTGTAGCGTGGTGGGGAGTCACTGCTGTTCTGGTACGTCACTGCTGTTCTGGTACGGGTACTGCTGAAGGCCCCATACACGCTCTTGTAGCGTGGTGGGATGAAAATTTGTACGGCCGCGGTGTCTACGGACACCTACCATACACGCTCTAGTAGCGTGGTGGGAAGGCCCAGCTCCCCCCAATTTTCCCCCAAACGGGGGGATATGCCGGGGTGCTGCCGAAATTTTAACTGAAATGTACAAAGACTTGAACAATTCGAAGACCTTCTTGGGCAACAATATAGAAGACCTGTACTCGAACAAAAATGCACAAAACTTGACTAAAAAATGAGTAGAGGACCTATACGAAGAATAGTGGACTTGTAAACTTGATGAATTCAAGTCTGAATGAAACTGAATTTGGATCAAAACACATGCAAAGATCAAAGTTTGGATCACACATGGGACACTCAAACTACAAGATCTTGAATACAACGAACTCCTACAATAGTTCCTACGAGGTCAAATGCACCACACTTTCAAGGACGAGGGAGACTCAAGCATGAGTTGAACTTTGAACTCGGGTCCGATGGAATACATAAAATTGGGACTTTGGGTGAATGAACCAATCAGAGTCTAAACGCACAGTTCTCTAAATTAACAAGTTACAAGCAGGGGTTGAAATCCCTGTGCACACGAAAGATGTGTTAATTCCTACAACAATCCATACAAATGCCTGTTGATTGAGATGGCAATACGGGAAACCAATAGTGGAGGACCGTCCTCTACAAACAAATGCAACCCAACAACAACCACCTGAGATTGGCGACAGGTGAGCATGATGTAGGCAATAATGGGTCTCCTACAAACATTCTTAGGAGCTCGTAGCAATCAAAGATCCATCTTCTACAAACAAATTCAACTATCAACCACCTGAGATTGGTGACAGGTGGGCATGATGTAGGAAACAATGGGTCTCCTACGAACAGTTCCAGGAGCTCGTGGCGGACGCAACGGGTCCTCGTAAATGGATACAACCAGCTTGTGGATAACAACAGTGAGTACCTCGTAGGCACAACGAATCACTGTGGACACAAGTACGTATATTACCTACAACGACAGTCCCCTGCAAAGGGATTCTTGTGGATAACAACAGTGTATTGAAAGAACAACAAATCACTGTGGACACGAGTACAGATATCACCTACGACAATGGTGATCAAGATCTTCAAGTACACCGGGTACAAAGGCAGCCCGATGTATGAAAAAGGACACCCCCTGGCAGAAGGGGAGGAAATGTTTGAACAAATTAGAACCAAACTTCCTGGTGTTCCAAAGTTTCTCCCTTATCCCATTCTTAGGGAGAAAACAGCTCTGGTATCCAAAAACACCGAAAATAACATGTCTGCTATACTGAAGATCCTAAAAGGAGTTCTCCCCAAATCAATAGTCATTGACTCCAAAGTTCAGAAAGACCCTTCCCCCGGTGAATGAGAAAGGGGGAGTCTATATCAAGATGAACGCCATCGGATCTGCAACACTAATACAAGCAGACAGAAGGCGTCTACAATCTACGATCCAACGCCACCGGATCTGCAACACTAATACAAGCAGACAGAAGGCGTCTAAAATCTACAATCCAGCGCCACCGGATCTGCAACACTGATACAAGCAGACAGAAGGCGTCCACAACCCAAAACGCCACGCCACCGGATCTGCAACACTTATGCAAGCAGACAGAAGGCGTCTACAATCTACAATCCAACGCCACCGGATCTGCAACACATATGCAAGCAGACAGAAGGCGTCTATAATCTACAATCCCACGCCACCGGATCTGCAACACTGATATAAGCAGACAGAAGGCGTCTACAACATTCATATTCGGCTTTTAAGGCCTTCAACAAAGAAAGTTCATGAACAAAGGCATGAAGCCTATAGAACCCGATCCTTCTATACGGATCAATAGAAGTCGACAGGGTTCGAACCTTTAAATAAATACACGGTTGTAGCGACTGGTGTATTTATTTAAATACATTCTTTTTAGGCCTTCAAGGTCTAAAATCAAGAAGATTCATAGATAAAGGCACAAAGCCTACGAGAAACCCGATCCCTTATCGATAAGTTGATAGGGTCGACAAGGTTCAATCAAATGGAAATGACCCCCAAACACCCCGATGATGGCCGTGTTGAATGCAGATCTCAACCGGAGGGGTTCACAAATATTTCAAATCTCACTCAAGTGTCTATCAAAATCCAAATTCCAAGATATTTAAATTCGAAATCAAATCATCAGTATCTTAAAGCAAAATCCATCCACCCTCCACAACAGTCTGCCGGGGTGGACAAATTCAAATAAACTCTAGCTCACAAAGAGCCAAATGCCTAGTCGAAAATATCACTAGGATCCATTCTCAAACAATCTCCTGTCAATAAGGACGTGGAACGTGTCCTCTAACCGGCGGTTGACCGCCAAATGGCACCGCAGGATAAACGGTTATGACCCGGGGCCCTCTGAACCGAGTGGTTTTGCCGCCAAATGGCACCACGAAATACCGGTTATGGCCAGAGCCAATACGTTCCTTATTGGCATCAAATCCTTGAGATATGAATCAATAGGATATAATCGATAGGGCACAAAGCTCTCTGCAAGCTAAGGTGGATTCAAATTTGTCCCCTTAGACAAACATCCAACCCCGGTCTACAAGGTCCCCTTGGACGAAGCAACCCATGGCTGCTGACAAGGATCCTTCTGTCAGGTTGGGTCGACTACCTCCTCTGACTAAGTAGACCAGGGACCACGATGGCCCGGGACGACGGAACCATGGGATCTTGATCGGGTCCATCATCCATTCCCCCACCATCTGCTTTAAGTGTAGGATGGTGCAATTTCTATTTAAATATCAAATCTTCAGAACCAAATTTCAAATCCAAAAGCCCAATTCTTCAATTTCCAATATCCAAACCCTTCAACTTCCAAACTTCCAATCCTCAATATCAATACTCATTGCTGCTACTATATGCCAGATAACACGTATTTCTATACGTGTCTGATCGATGACTAGCCTTAATCGAAAGTTCTCTCTCGTGATCGGGAGGGGTAATTAACTATAGGGGCTTGCGCCTATAGGAAACCAGAACTCAGATCAAAAAGTCCTCGCAAAATGAGGGCGAAATCTCTGGGTAGTGTCTTATCTACAAACCCATCTGCCTTCCAAAATTTACCCCGGAACTTAATTCGTTAAAACTCCCTCGCCGAATAAGAAAAGCGAGTGGAGGCCGGGGCCGAATTTTCGGAGCCCACAGCATCCTTGAAATTTTATGACCTTTTGGACTAAGGTTTTGTTTGGGACGATTTTTTATTGCTTTTTAAAGCAGTTTTTTAGTATAAAAGTTTTAATTTTTATATTAGAAAGCTGCTTTAAAAAGTAACAAAAAAGCCGTTTCAAACGAAACCCAAGTCTTTTTATTTTCTGAATTAGTCATTTTAGAAAAATAGCCATCTTATTTTTATGGATCTAACACACTTCACCTGGCTGGGAATAGGCGAGCGTAGGCTTTTGAAGATAAACAGTGTCACGACATTCACAGTACAACTATGTATTTAATTTTTTATGCATTCTTGTTTCACTCGTAGACTAGACGATGCAACTTGCATTATTTAGAATGTTAGAAGTTGAAACGCTGCATATGTTGACTTTCATTGTGTTCCTGGAGAGTAATAGTGAAGGAATTATATCGGGAAAAAAAGGGGATCTGTTTGAAATAAATAACATGTAGTTATGATGGATTTAAACCCAGCCACTCAAAATGAAAATTTGATTTTAATCAACGACAACGGCTCTGATAAATTTGCATGACTAATGCCGAGAAATCCGACAGTTAAGAAATCAACTTCTTGTATTGATTGGGTACATGACATTTCCTTGCAGACTGCAATATCTGCCCTGCAATCAGTTCTACAGGAGGACTTCAAGGCCACTGAGATTGAGGTAACGGCTATCTTATTGTGTTGATTTTTGTCTTCCGGTAACATTCTTTTTACTTACCGTTTTTATCCTATCACACAAGAGTAGATAACATCTAAAGAATGGGCCATGAGAATGCTCCATTTCAAACTAGTGTTCTCTCAATATCGAGGCTATAAAAAATTATCATAGATATAGAAAAAACATCTCTTTATTTCTTTCAATTTTTAAAATTTTAGAATGAGAAGATTTCCATAAGTAAAATTTTAAATCTAAAAATTAATAGAGAAGAAATTCAAAATGAAGCCAAAGAATAGTGGCCGCTCAATTGTGCTAAAACTCTGAAAATCTTTTCAAATTATTTTTGAGAGAGTGATATTAGAATGTGAAAAAGCATTATTATAGTCTTTTGAATTATTATCATTTTTATTTTTGTTAACATATTTGGCAGTGATATCAACAGCACAACTTAAATTCTTTACATTTACATAATTTCATATTGATTCATAAAGTATTTCATATTTAAATATTTCATACTTTTGTTAGGAAAGAAAGATACAAATTAATGAAAACATTAAAAAAATGAAACATCTATTTTATGACTTTTATGATATATATGAGAAAGTTCACTCCAAAAATTGTAATTACCATAGGCTTCATTTTGAAATGTAGTTCTCTTAAAATTGACATTTTTTAGTTTATTGCTGGAGAAAACTGTTTTTGATTTTATATTTATAATAAAAACGATTAAACACATCTATCTAATCAATTTAATATCTGATCTATTTTACTTATCATGTACTATACTAATCATCAATATATATGTATATTTAAAATTTATCCTTCTAAATTAAACTCCATGATTGAAGATTACTGAAAAACTAGATCTATTCTTCTTATAATAAGATTCGACTCCGTTTGAGATAAAACGAATTCAAGATAATTTTTTAGATAGAATTGAATTGGGTCATTAATAGTCTTATAGGAAAGCATCCTAAATATGAATTCAACAATTTTTTTTTATTGCCAGCTAAATACTTTAGTTTTTAATGATTTATATAATAGATTAGATATTAAGAAAGCTAAAAGATGTATATTAAGAAAGCTAAAAGATGTATGTATAAGTTTGTCAAATAAAGAGTTAGGAGAAATAAAATTTTTGTTCAAGTGAAGTTCATTAAGGATGAAAGTCAAAAATTATTTTTCTTAGAAGAGATCTTGATAAATTTTTCAATGAAGGTTGTGAGAACAAGATTGACTTTAGTGACCCTAGTACTTTGAATAAAAATATAATTTTTTTTTATTTTTATTATTATATTCATAAAATTGAAGCTAGAAAGGTTGAAAAAACATAGTGTGAAAAAAACAGTAGTACTTAATGATATTCCAATAGAAGTATGAAAATGCTTAGTAGATTAAGGAATTTTTTAGCTTATTAAACTCTTTAATATTATTTTGAAGGCCAAAACAATATGATGCGTCGACACTTCTCCTCAAAGAGGTATGCAATGTCTGACACATATCGAACATGGTACACGTTCGACACGTGTTGGACATGCCGAAAATGTGTCCGATTAAAAAATAATTTAAAATAAATTGGACCTGCATGTCCGACACGCCTGTCTTGAATATTTATGAATTTTTTAAAATATATTTTTTATACTTCAAAATTTTATTCATTTAAAAAAAAACAAAATTTCTTATTTTCTCTTACAACCCCAAATAAATCGCCCATACTCAATATTTCGTTCCTCGAACATTTTCATTTTCATCTCTCTTTAGCAGTTTACAACTAGGGCAACAGAGCATGATGTCATCTCTCTGATGTTGTCAAAACAACCATCTTAACCTTGAATTATGATGATGTCTTGACATTGACGCTTGACAGCATTAATTTCTACACCCAT
The DNA here is from genome assembly GCA_019514585.1 of Dendrobium officinale. NCBI lineage: Eukaryota > Viridiplantae > Streptophyta > Magnoliopsida > Asparagales > Orchidaceae > Dendrobium > Dendrobium officinale. The sequence goes on from CM033697.1 coordinate 7,054,216, forward strand.
AATCACGCTCCCGCTATTTAAAAAAAAACCCTCACCATCTTGACATCTCATCTTTGTCCAACATCATCTTAATATCGATGATCGATTTCATCGCGACATCAAGGGCTGACGTTGCCTCAACATCAAAACTTGATGCCCATTGTACAACATTGATGCCCGACTCTCGGCAACATTGTCATCTCCTCTTTCGATGCCTAACATGACATCCACCACGACTCTTGACATTCTAATATTAATCATTTGAGCACAATTTTTTGTTAAATGACTTATTATTCCTCAATTATTCATAGTATTCTACTTATTCAATTTTTATGCATTATCTTTAAGATATACTAGACATTGGTGGACTTCACTGGATGTTGTGACTAGACATTTGCAAGAGGTTGTACCTCGGTGTATGCTTTTTGCTTATGATATTTTTCCTGTTGATAATACTAGAGGGAGTACAAGGTAAACTTGAATTATGGAGGTAAGACTTAGAGTCTAAAGGTTTTCGTTTGAGTAGGCCTAAAACTAAATATATGAAGTATAATTTTATTAGTAATAGATATAGTGGTGGGATTGTGACTTTGGGCGATCAAGTCATTAATAAGAGTACACGTTTTAGATAATCTCGAGTCTATTGTTTAGAGTGATGGTGAAATAGATGGGGATATTATTAGTAGAATTCAATTTGGATGGTTGAAGTGGAGGAATGCATCGAGCTTGTTGTGTGATAGAAAAGTTCCCCTCAAACTTAAGAGAAAATTATGTAATTTGACGGTGAGAACTACAATGCTTTATGATGCAAAATGTTGGCCATTAAAAGAGAAGCATAATATTAAGTTAAGTGTTGCATAGATGAGGATGCTCTAGTGGATGAGTGGCTTTACTCTTAGAGACATGATACAGAACGAGCATATTTGAAAGATAAGATTAGGGAGAGTCGCTGTAGATGGTTTGGTCACATAGAATGACTACCTTCTGATGACCCGATTAGGAGAGTAGATGTATTAGATTTGACTTATGTTCAGAAAGGTAGAGGTAGACCTAAAAAATCTTGGTTAGAATATTTTAGTAATGACCTTTCTTTATTAGATTTAAATGAGAATTTAACTCTTAAGTCTTAACATGACACAATGGAGAAAAATGATTCATGCAGCCAGCCCCACATAGTGGGATAAAGGCTTGTGTTGTTTGTTGTGTTTGTATCATTAAGATATAAAAATTATAATATTGTGTCCAACCCGTGTCCATGTCCTATATTTTTAATAATTGACGTGTGTCCTGTTCGTGTCATATCGTGTTCATATTGTCATATTCTTGTCTGTGCATCATAGCTAAAAAGATGTCACATGAGTGGAGAAAGAGTGTGTTGGTTCCTATTAAAATAAAATTAGCGCACAAGTTTGTGAATTATAGAAGAATTAAATTAATATGTCATACGATAAGATTATGGGAGAGAGTAATTGAGTATAGATTACGATGTGATACCAATGTTTCTCAAAATCAATTTGGATTCATGCTAGGTAGGTCTACTTTGGAATCTATATATTTGTTGAGAGGTGGTAGTGAGGCCTGCAATGCTTTATGCTTTATTGTGTCATTAAAAGAGAAGCAGAAAATTAAGTGTTATAGAGATGAGAATTCTTAGGTGGATGAATGGTTTTACACTTGAGACAGAATGCAAACAAAAATATGAGTAGTTCCTTTGGTAGACAAGATTCAAAAGAGTCACCTTAGATAGTTTTGATACATAAAATGTCAGTTTTCTGATGATCATTTTTGGAGAATAGATGTATTAAATACAACCCATCTTAAAAAAGATATAGGTAGACATTAAAAAAAAAAAATAGAGGTAGACATAAAATGATTTGATTAGAAAGCATTAAAAATGATATTTCTTTATTAAATTTAAATAAGAATTTGTCTCGGAATAAGACACAAGGAAGAAAAAAAAATCATGTTGCTGACCCTACGTAATGAAATAAAGAGCCTGTTGCTGCTGCTGCTGCTGTTATGTACTAAGTTTTTATTTATTATTCTCTGTTGCCATGCATCATACAGAATTACTTTCTTCTATGCCGGCCTTGCATTTTGAAAAACAAACTCAGCGACATCTTTTTGATTTATTTGTAGGTGGGAGTTGTCAGAAAGGATGATCCTATCTTTAAAGTGCTATCTACAGAGGAAATTGATGAGCACCTGACTGCCATCAGTGAGCGCGACTGACCGGTTAGTGTCATCAAAATTATATATACTTTGTTTCTGAAACGATGCGTGAGATTTAGAATCTGTAATGGAAAACAACTGTACATTTCATGGCCCCCAACCCCACAGTACTCGAAGCTTTTTTTCTGCTAATTATGCTCGTCACGTTTCATATCTTTCATGGCTATGCCAGTGTGCATTTGGTTTGATTTGTTAGTAGATTCAGGCCACTCTTTTTTGGCAAAAAATTCCTATTTCAGCCCTAATTTCTTCTTGGAGATTTTTTTTTGTTGGAACGGGGTATTCACTCGCTGCCACTCCCGAAAGTGCGCTTGGTGGCATGACTAATCCTCGTCTGTCCTAGAAGAGGTACCCACCCCAGAAACTTCTTTGCCTGCACTTGATTGGGTCCGCTGCCGCTCGAGAGAATTGAGCACAGGTTGGGGGTTTCCCAACCATGCTCGCCCACCAATAAAGCTAAGCAACGGAAAGTTTCTCACAGAATTTCCTAAGCACTTCCATAAATAAATTGTTAGTACAGATTTATGCACGTCCACAGTATCGTCAATGGTAAAGGAGATGCTACTTTGATCTATTTATTTATTTTCCAATAAAATTAATGTTTTCCTCTTCTGTTCATTTTGGATGGTGTCCAGCAAGGAAAACATTAATTTTATAATATAAAATTATTTAAATTAATATAAAGTTTTTAGCATAATATTTGATGGCATTGGCTTAAAACAAATAATTTATGTTCTAGAGGCTTCTAGAATTCATGGAATTTGAGTGCTTCCTTTGTTATAGAGATTCAGGAGTTGTGGGAAGAGAAATAAGTCCAAAAAATGAAGTATGTGTAACTATTTTATTTAATTATTTATTTATTTGGACTTTTTCGTAAGTGTTGCTTAGTCGTCAGTCAATGGTATGAAATAGAAATGTGTATTTGATATAATTTTTAAATGATTTATATTAAAAATGAAACTGAATTAAATCATTCAAACAATTATGAAATTAAGGCTTCATTCGGGACGGTTTTCTTAATGCTTTTTAAAATTGATTTTTCGTAAAATAAATAAATTTTTATGTACTAAAATACTGTTTTAAAAAGCAATAAAAAAGCCGTCTCAAACAAAGTCTAAGATACTTGACATTATGATAAACCAAACAAATAGAATCGGCTCAGTTTGATTGCACATCAAAGAACTTGTTTGGGCAAATAAATTAGTTTTGTGAGTTGATTAATGCTTCATTTGGGATGGTTTTTTTATTTTTTTGACAAAAATTTTAATTTTTTTACCACAAACCTGTTTTAAGAAGCTTAAATAGTCATACCATTGAGCTATTTCTTAGCTGACAAAACACATTGTTAAATGATTAAATCTATTAATGAATAAAATTATTAAACAGTTTGTTAATTGGCAAGATTAGTCTTATTGATCCTATTAACAAAATAAATCAACAAATAAATTATTAGTTAATTGAATGAGTTTTATTGAGCTTATTAATGGTAAATTCATCGAGCTTGAAAATGAAATTTTAATTAAATAAATGAGCATATCAACAAATAAGAATAAATAGCTTGTCTTCACAAGAAAAAATAATCTAAGTATTTAAATTTATTCCATTAGTTAATTATGATGATGGCTAACCCTAATAAGCCATCACAAATAGCTTATCAAATATTTTAATTCTATAAAAAAAATCAAATATTTTAATTCTTTTTTATTTATTGCTATTAGTTGTTAGTTGAGGGATTTCAAATCATTAAAGATATATATGCAGGAGCTATTATTTGTGTTCAAACACAAGGTGGTTTGACCAAGTATTTCCTTATTTCGTTTGTGTTATATCAAGGATTAGCCTTAAGCCCAATATCTTTTTGCTTTAGTCATGGATGTTCTCACTAGACATTTGCAAGATGATGTACCTTGGTGTATGCTTTTTGCTGATGATATTCTTCTTGTTGATAAGACTAGAGAGGGAGTTGAAAGTAAACTTGAATTATGGAGGTCAATATTAGAGACTAAAGGTTTTCGCTTGAGTAGATCTAAAAAGGAATATATGGAGTGTAATTTTAGTAGTAATAGACCTAGTGAGGGGATTGTGACTTTGGGCGATCAAGTCATTAATAAGAGTACACGTTTTAGATATCTTGAATCTATTGTTCAGAGTGATGGTGAAATTGATGGAGATATTATCAGCAGAATTCAAGTTTGATGGTTGAAGTGGAGGAATGCATCGGACTTGTTGTGTGATAGAAAAGTACCCCTCAAACTTAAGGGAAAATTCTATAAGATGATAGTGAGGTCTGCAATGCTTTATGGTATTGAATGTTGGCCACTAAAAGAGAAGCATAATACTAAGTTAAGTGTGGCAGAGATGAGGATGCTCAGGTGGATGAGTGGCTTTACCCTTAGAGATAGGATACGAAATTAGCATATACATAAAAAGGTTGGAGTAGCTCCAGTAGAAGATAAGATTAGAGAGACTCGCCTTAGATGGTTTGGTCACATAAAATGACGGCCTTCCAATGACCCGATTAGGAGAGTAGATGTATTAGATTTGACTTATGTTAATAAAGGTAGAGGCAAACCTAAAAAGATTTGGTTAGAAAATATCATGAATGACTTTTCTTTATTAGATTTAAACGAGAATTTGGCCTTTAATAGGATACAATGGAGAAAAAGAATTCATGTAGCCGACCCCACGCAGTGGGATAAAGGCTTGCTGTTGTTGTAGTTGTTAGTTGAGGGATTTCGGCCCATACATGTCACCAAGCATAGGTGTGTTGAGATGCTTTAAGCTACAACATCGTGAGAGTTCCGTACAACGAGTTGTGCTACGACATGCAAAAAAATATTTTAAATAAACTGAGGGAGAGAGTATTACATGTTGTTTAATTTTTTGCATTGTATTTGATCAATAACTAAATATTAGGAAAATGTAATAAAACTAAATTACAATTTTATTTTGAGTTTTAGATCAGCATTAATATTTTTTACCTTATATTTGAAAATAATAAAAAGCCAAGATATTCTAACAAAAATTAGTTAGTATAAGATTAAGGTTTTGTTTGAAATAGTGTTTTTTCTTAATTGCTAAATGCTCGTTTTGAAAAACACCTATGCTTAAATAAAAGGGTTTTTACTCCTTTACTTTTTCGACACAATCATAATTTCTGCTTGGTCGATATTTTACGTCAGACTTCCGCCGAATCACTGACTGGCGTCGAACTTTTGCAAGACCAGCAACTGATGTTGGACTTTCGCCGAACCACCGACTGACGTCGGACCTCTGCCTGACCACCAACTGACACCCGAACTATCACCTAAGCACTGACCGACATCAGACTTCCATAAATTCTGACTCTAACACCCCGTATAGTCTAGCCCACAATAGAGTTATTATCTTATTGTTTTTTAAAGCAGTTTTTTACTATACAAATATCTTGAAAACAAAGAAACAAACAAAGCCTATCTCTATCGAGCTTTAATAAGTTTAAATTTAAATTTAATTTTAATCTCTATCGAGATTTAATAAGTTTAATTTTTTTCTCTCAATATATATATATATATATATATATATATATATATATATATATATATATGCCTGAATATTTTAATATACAATATTTTTTATTCCATTATGTGGGATTGGCTACATAAATCAATTTTCCTCATTTTATGCTATTAATAGTCAAATTCTCATTTAAATCTTAGATAAAAATTATCATTTTAAATGCTTTATAACTAAGTCTTTTTACGTCTATCACTGTATTTCTTAACATATATAGACCATATCTAAGATATTTACTCTCCTAATAGTATTATCAGAAGGCCAACATTTTATGCAACCACACCATTTAAGATTACTCTCTCTAATCTTATCTGCCACTAGAGTTACTCTAACCCTTTCATGTATTTGCTTATTTCACATTCTGTCTTTAAGTATAAAGTTGCTCATCCACGTAACATTCTCGTTTATACATTTTTTAACTTAATTTTATGCTTTTTATGGCAAATATTTTACGTCATAAAACATTAAAGGTCTCATCACCATTTTATAAAAAAATTATTTACATTTGCATGGTTTTTTTATGTCACTTAGCATGATCAATGCATCTCTCCACTTCAACCGCCAACTTGAATTCTACTAATAAAATCGTCATTTATTTCACCATCACTTTGAACAATAGACACGGACAAACTCTCTTTTTAATGGCTTGATCACCCAAACTCCAAATCTTGCCACTAAATTTTATGACTACTAATTACATTCCATTTATCAGATTATGGGTCTACTCTAAAGAAAAATCTTTAAATTCTATTGCTGGCCTTCAAAATTCAAGTTTGTTATCAACTCCATACGTAGCTAGCCTTATTGACAGGAAGAATATCAGCAATAAAAAGCATCCTCTACGGTTTGACACGATCCGAAAATCCGACTTGAACCTGATCCGGAAAATTTGGGTTAAGGTCAACCTGTTTGTGAAATCGGGTCAGGTTTGAGTTCGACAAATCAACCCGTTTCAAAAATAGGGTTTGATTCTGGTTGACCCGGAAACTCGGGAATGACCCGACTCGAAACCTGACTGCGTCATGTGTTCGCTGTCGAGTATGCCAGTGCACTTAAGTCGCGTGTCGCATCGAGTATGCCTGCATTGTTTGCCCGCGTCGAGTCTTCGATCGTGTGTCGCATCGAGTTCAATTGAAGACGATACCGATTGCCGCAACCATGCCGCTGTCGCGCCTGAATCAGAATGCAAAACGGGTTTGATCGGGTCAACATGGTAACACACACGAATAGAATCCGGGTTGAAATATCTTACCCGTTTGTAAAATCTGATCGGATTCAGGTCGTGTGAATTAGTTGTCGGATCAGTTCTGAATCCGACCCAAATCAGACACGTCAACCGATTTTGACAGCCATAGCTATATTGAATGGAACATAATTAAGTTAATATCGGTTGTGTGAATGTGGCTCGGTGACGGTAGTGCTGTGGGCCAGGCTTTATTAATATTCCTACGACTAGCAACAACGGTACCAATATGCGAACGCCCGCACCAAACACTAACCTGCAGCAAATCATACATCCACATAGACCGAAACGCTACCATGCGGAGCGCCCGCACGGATTTAGGCATCAAACACGGAATTAAACGTTCCCAATACAGCAGGAGGTGGCAACGGCGAAAACTGGCGGCCAATGAAACCGATCGGCTGACGTGCCGCCAGGTAAGTTCACCGTGTGGTTCCCACAATAATTCCCTACAATCATTTGCCTTCGTTATAGAATTGGAAAAGTTTTGAGTTAGATTGCCAATTTTTATTTTCCAAAAAAACAAAAACATATTTTCAATTGAGTTGGAACGTGCAGAGCTAATTATGTATATTATTTTATTAATTGGGGTTTTTCAAAAAAAAAATTATATCACTTTGCATTCTTTATTCATCTATATGTCTAGCAATTAAGAGTCTCTATGGATAATTTTATTTATAAGTTAATATAAAATAAAATCATATTTGATATATTAAATAATTTTTTATATTTTTTTATTGAAATTTATATAAAACATAAATGGTGGCTCATGAAAATGATGATCAAATGTTAACAACAACAACACAAGGTTGTGATTGGGTTCGATTTTATGTTAAAAGAAGATGGAATATCTAAATAATAGTTTTATTATTTTAAAAATAAGTTAATTTATTTTGTTAAAATAAAAATAAAAATAATAAAAATATAAACAAAATATATTTTCTAATTGAAAATAAACAAGTGAGCCCAAAAATCTTTAAGAATTTATAGTTATTAATATAATTTCATAATTTTAAATCACACCAAAAAAACTTATGAACATTATAGTATAATTTATTTTCTAATACATATAAATTAATGTAATTTAGATATTAAACTATTATAAGGCACAAGCTTAAACCAAACACCTGTTTTAATTGTGCTTGAATAATGCAATTATAGTTCAATCATAGTTTGATTTTTTTAAAAAAAATATGTTCAAATATGTTTCGTTTCATATTCAAACTTTGCATGAAGAACATATAAGTTATTTATTGATGAAGTATTTTTTAACAAGCATTAACGTTCTTATATTGTATAGAGAGGCAAATGAAATATATGATATATAAGTTAGTTAGATATTCATAAAAAATGAATCAAATGATTGATGGTTTAAAAAAAAAAATTTAGAACTCATTGATCTTATATACAAAGTTTGTACCATTCGGTCTTAATATAAATCTGAAGGTGAAAAGAGATTAAGGCTTTGTAGTGTCATGAGCAAGCTATCACCTCTATGAGAGGGATCCCTCGAAACATCTTTCTAAAAATTATCATCTTATTTATTTATTTTAAAATAAGTGCAATAAAAATTATTTATGTATTGTATTTATACATTATATCAAAGCGAGGCAAGTTTTAAAATTAATCATGAAATAGTTTTTTATTTCACAAAAATTCTATGATAGGTATGTAAATCCCTTTTATTATTTTATCATATATTTTACAATAATTATTTAATCATTTTTAAAATTTTAGATAAATCAAAATAAAATATTTTCATGCTATTCGGACAAATATAAATGTATATTTTTTTTTCAACAGAAAGGCCCCTATAAAACCAACCCCCATCCCCATTCCCATTCCTGAATCGCGCGAGATAGGTTTCGGCGGCGACGTCGCCGGCGATAGGGAGCTCGGGTGGAAGGAAGGAGGGATTTGAAGTAATCAGCGTTCTGGATTGGCGAGAGGCTAGTCGAACGGCTGAGTAGAACCCTGGGACCCTGAGATGTCCTTGATGGGAAACCCTCCTCTCGGTTCCGAGAGGAGGAAAAAAATTTCCATCGGCGAGAGCAGCGGCATCGATCGCTGGAGAAGAGATCCGCGCTTCATCCGCCTGGAGAAACGAGATATAGCAAAATCCCATCCATTGGTAAAAAATCATTGAAGATTTTGTTCGAGCAGAATAGTTACAGCTTGAAGATTCCGCCCTATCTTCTGCTTGTTCCGCTAGGATTTCAATTCTGCTGCGATGTCGGCGTCTGCGATGAGTGGTGAGGCGGTGGGAGAAGAGGAGTTCGGATTCGCGGAGTGCGAGTGTTGCGGGCTGACGGAGGAGTGCACGGCGGCCTACGTGGCGGCGGTGAGCGCGAGGTACGGCGGGAGGTGGATCTGCGGGCTCTGCGCCGAGGCGGTGGGCGAGGAGATCTGCCGGTCTGCAAAGCTGATCTCGACGGAGGAGGCGTTGCAGCGACAAATGAGTTTTCTGCTTGAGTTTCCGATCGGCGACTTCTCCGCCGACGGCGGAGACCGGCGATCACCTAATTGCCGTTGTTAGGCGGCTCATCCGCCGTAGTCTCGACTCGCCACCCCGCCTTCTACTGTCTACCTCTCGCAGCACTTCCCGGAAGGTTCCCGCCGTATCCGGCCAGACAGAAAACTGCTTGGCGACTATTGGGGGTAATTACCTCAGCGATGTCGGAGATGTCGATCATCTCGAGGTAAAGAGATTGAACTTCAATTAATCTGTTGGCGGAATCAAAATTTGAATGAAAAAACTCATCAGAGATTATGAACAACCGGCTTATATCTACAACTACAAGATAATTTATCAGTAGCTTTTCTCTAATCAATAATTACTAAAAAAACAAAAAGATGAAGCATGAGGACAACCCAGATCTTCCCACCGCTTCGGTTCATGAAGAAATTTGTCAAAAATCTCAGAGGTAGGCTTTAATCTTCATTTTGTATGGAATCAGCAACTGTAAAATATCAAAATTCCCTCACTGTTTTCAGATTGTTGTTGGTAGTTGTTCATCTGTCATATAAATCTCTGTTCTATTTTGTTCATCGTTTTCCACAAATGAATTGCTACCCTGCTATTGTTCTGCTTTGAATGTATCTGAAATCAATATTACAAAAAATTATTATAATTTTTTTTTTTAATAAAAATCATATCAAAATATTCTGATCTGTAAATCATTGCCAACGCGTTAGCATAGCGTGCACAATTCCATACCATCAGTAGCGTGTGCATCTAATATCTTAGGAGAATTTTTTTTTTATTTAAAAAATATTTTTTAAAGTTATATAAAAAATGTTTAATTATAAAAGTAAAATACACCTGTTTCATGCGCGCGGGTTAATATTCTTTTTATTTTGTGAAATTAAATATTTTCATTAACAAACAAATATGACTTTAAGATTAATTATTGATGATAATTACATCTGTTTGTGGGGCTGCCACTACTGTATAATAATGACTAAGACAACATTAGAAGACAAATTTTATTGCTGATGTGAGAAATTTCATTATTTTGTAATTTGTGAAATGTCAGAGGCAATTCATAAGAGGGGAATACTTTAGTCTTATCTTTGAATGTGATCATTTGCATGTCATAATAAAATATGATGTTGTTATGAAACTGCAATTTAATTAAAATTTAGGCATTTTTAATTCTCTTATTTATATTTATATATTTTATGGTTTCAATCACAGTCTTAAAAATAAAAAAAAAAAATCTTTTAAATACAAATTAATTTTTTATTAGCTATTTTTCTTATGAAGAAAACAATTGAAAAGCTATTTCAAATAAAGCCTTTTGGAATATGGCTAATGTTTCGTTTGGGACACTTTTTTAAGTGCTTTTTAAAATAGTTTCTTAGGCTTCGTTTCGGATGACTTTCTTATTGCTTCTTAAAACAGCTTTCTAGTATAAAAATTAAAATTTTTATATTAAAAAGCTATTTTAAAAAACAACAAGAAAGCCGCCCCAAATAAAGCCTTAGTATTAAAAAAATTTTAACTTGAAGTTTTCCTACTAAAAAATTGTTTTTAAAATAAGATATTAAAATTTAGGCATTTCTTATTGAGAAGTTTTCTTAGTAAAATGGTCAATCTTAGGCCTCATTTTAAAATATTTTTTCTTAAGTGTAATGGTTATTATTATGAAAAAGTAAATGAAGTCTATTTTCATGTTTCATAATTTTGCTAAAAATGGTTTTAAGTTATTTTGGATAAAAATTTTGCTGAGTAATTTTAAAAATGTCCAAAAATATTCTTTTTTTTTTAATCTTAAAACTATAATCCATAGAGATTTTATGAGATGTTGTCCTCTTTTAATGGAAGGACTTCATAAAGCTTATTTTCTCATTAAAAAGCATGCTCCTTTAATAGAAGGATTTATAAATTATTTTTTTTAAAAATGTCTATGATTACTGTATAAATTATCCTACAATTATTAAATGCTTCTATAATTTCTATTCTTAATTATTAATATTAATTCTTAATCTTAAATTAATTATCTAACTGATAAATATGCTGTTACAATAAATAAATATGGTTAATTAATAATCACATTTATTTTTTATTTACTCAACCTATATCATAATCACTATACTTTTTATCAAATAAATTCATCTATTATAACATTTGAAAATTCAATCATTACTTTATTTGATGGTATGTCTCAAACACCACATAAAAACTACACAAAATCACCAAAAAAAAAAAAAAAAAAAAAAAAAATCAAAATAAAATTACAACATGCATCCTTAATAATAGGGGTGTCAAAACTTGACCCAAAAAAATTTCGTGTTTTGGGGTCAACCCATTTGCAATACGCGTTGGATTCAAGTTCGAGATTCTAACTCGTTTGTAAAATCAGATATGGTTCGGGTTGACTCATAAACCCGAAATTGACCCGAAATGACATGCACGGAGGAGGCACTCAAATATACCCTCTACAGCGCGATCCCTCCCTCCGTAACGCACTAACAGCGCTCGACTCGAACTTGCGTCCGAACTCTGGATCCCAAACCCGTGATCACGCCCTCTGCACTACTACTGCATATGTTGGCGTCTTTGTTATTATGGTATCCCTAAGAGTCAGTCCATCACCCGTCGTTGAGAGTCTACCTCGCAACTGCTTCTGATGTTTGTGAGATGAACTTTGACGATGGACACCATGCTGATCACGGATTAGATGCAGCGTGCCTGTGCTCAATCCCGGACAAGCGATCCTGCCCTTCGCAGCATGTCAACGCTCGATCCTAGAGCACGCAACGCCAGCTACTCAACGAGCCCTCTGGAGTTCGGACATGCGCCACTCTCCGCACACAAAATTGGGTTCGCGGGTCGGGTCATGTCAACCCGATAACCCGTGCAGATTATGTCCAGGTTGGACTTCATAATTAGTTTGCAAAACCGGGTCAGATTAGTGGTCAAACGTTTAGACTCTGGTCAATTTAGGTTGGACTCATATCCAACTCGTTAATCCGTTTTGACACCCCTGTTAGTAATATATTACACAAAACTATGATAAATTAACAAAGCTAATAACTTTGTCAAATGGACCTTTGATAATTAAATTATAATATAGATAAATTAATATATTGACCAATACATATTTTGAAGGGCCATTCCTTGTAAATTTGCCCAATATTTTTGAATATAAAAATGGCCTATAACCCTTCTAAGTAAAATATAAGAAAGTCTAGAAGCTAAAGCAAGAAGACTTATATATGTAAGTTATATTAGATTGGAAATTCAACGTAGCCGCTCAAATGCAGCTTTCAAAGGCATTATTTTCTTCCATTGTGTTGCTTAGTCCAATAAGAGAACAAATAGATTGTATCAGCTCAAGCTAGCATTGATTTTAGGGCTACATTAGTTGTCTAAAGATATGAAATATATTTTAAAATCATGATTTTTAAGTATCCACATAAAATAATAATATTTAAATGATTTTGCTTATTATTCTATTAGTTATGTGATTAATGCGATCTAATAAATAAAATTATTATTTTAAATGAGTAGTTTCAAGGAATCAGATCGAGTACAGGCGAAGATTTGGTGTGATATTTTGAATAAAATATGATTAAAAATATCTTGATTCATTATTAAATTCTATAACTATTGAGGTTATAGTATTTTGGTATTGGATGCCCTAGCATTTATGATAGAGGGATCATATGAATTAGTTTAGCTATCAAATTAGAATGGCCCACTCCAATTTAGTCCTACTTCTCTAGTTTCTATGGACTAGTGCTTTGATTTGACTTATTTACCCTTACGTTAATGGATGGAGAAATTATTCAGTGCGAAGTTCGAACATAGTTCTGTGTCCGTACTTCAATAAAATCTCGACATCGGGATTGTATATATACGTGGATATTCATTTCTAATTTGCATTCAAATTTTTTTCTTGCAAGCCCGATTGACCCAGCCCAGAAATTGCTTGTTCAAATATTAGGGTTTAGGATTAACGCTCTTTTTTAAATGAAATACCAAAAAAGTTCTATATTTTTTAGGATTTTGACTTAATAAACTTTTCATAACTGCTGAGAAAAAAGAATCGAGGAGAAGCCAGTGAAGATGAAGACTGGTTTGGAGGAGGAAAAGCTGATGAAGATGTTCGAAGGAGAAAAAATAGATGAATATGAAGAGAAGGAAAAGCCACAAACATGATATTTCAATGAACTAGTTGTTAATTACATAACATATTGAGACCCACAAGCAACAAAGTGCCCACTCTTTGTTGCAATTATTTATTATTGATTAGATGAGATAAGTCCATATTGTATTTAAAAAAAAAACCATAAAATAATTGCATTTTTAAAATAATTTTTATTACTTGTATTGTATTATTTATCTTTAATGTTTATAATAACAAATTCTATCATTAAATCATTGATATCATCATCAACATTCCTTGTTAAATATTTAAAATATAAATTAATATGATATATCTATATATACACTCAAATGAAGCAAATAAGTCATTAAAAATTATGTTAGGATATCCAAATATAAATTATAAATGAACTTAAAGATTATTAAATTAATTTTGACATTAATAATATACAAAATATTATATATTACAATAATTTTAATAATTTTTAAATTTTATTATATTACAATTTATATCGGAATTTATACAATATTTCCTTTACAATAATCACAACATTCATAATTTCTCCCAATATCTCTCTCTCTCTCTGTGAATATCCCACGACCAATATCTTATAAATGCCCCCTCCCTCATATTAATAAGTCTGCTGGTCTTATTTAATAGAGTTGGTAGCCATCAAACATATTTATGAAGCTCACTACCGCCAGCTTAATAAGGCTGACCAAAATGTGCCATCCAATTAAATTTGTTTGACTAAAAGAAAATTTCTTTGGGGGCATTTAGGTCAATAAAGACAGACTCACTGACGCAACATCTATATAAGACTTGAATTCAAAATCTATTAGTTGATAGTCAAAGCTTTCAATCAACAGATCAAGATAAGCTGTGAAAGAAATTTTTATGATCAAACATTATGAAAAATTTTCTTCATTGAGTTGCTTTCTAGTCCAAGATAAGACCCAGACAGGGCAAAAAATGTACATATTTATAAGTCATGTGCCATGCCTTTATTTCATATGGACACATTTGGATCTGCCACTCTTATCATTCATTTATAGGGACCATATGATATCATGATAGGGTTTACCAAAAATTTAGATAAATAATTAATTTGTGTATGATTATTTTTTTAAAAGTTTATTTATTTAATGAGTTAAATGTGAATAAAGTCTTATTTTGTTATTGTTGAATTTAAAGTTGTAGATAAATTAAACTAAATTTTACTAAAAATATTGAGGAAGAAGAGTGAGTGAAAATAATTTTAAGGTAAATTGGAAATGCAGTGTATTGGAAATATTTGGATGAATGTAAAATAAATGCAGACGATATATATTTTTTTATATGATTTGAAATAAAATGAAAGTGTAAAGCTCAATATGGTGGTGATTAGTGGTGGCGTGCGGCGACAGGCAACAACAAAATGTGACAGTGGTCTAGTAGTGGCGGCTAGTGGGGATTGTCATCCAGCAATGACAACAACATCCAATGGCGAGGGTGCTTGCCAGCTGTCGGCTGTTGACAGCTTGAGCGGAGTTAGCTTGTTATGTATTTATATACTAAGCAAAAAAATCAGCATATATATATATATATATATATATATATATATATATAAGCTAATTTTTTTGCTTAGCATTAAAATTTTATATTTATTTATAGAATAAATTAATCTTTAAATTGCATAAAAATGTTACTTATATTAACTTATTTAAGATGGATATCCTTTGATGCATCATTTAATTTTGATATAATTTTAAATAGAAGGGTGTTATAGAAGCAAATATAAGAATATATAAATATATAATAATTGTGTGGTATGTTTGTAAGTTTTTTTTCTCTTCTGCTTTTTAATGTTTATGCAATCAATAATATTAAAGGCATTTGCTCAAATATAAAAGTAATTTGTATTTAGTCAAAACAAATGATATATTATAAATTTATTAGAAAATAAAGAATTGTCAAATCATAAATCTTTTGTTTGACTAAAGTTTTCTACTTGATCAAGTAATATTCCATTTAAGAGAATAATTTAAATTTTAAACTTAATTTGGCTAATGTTCAACTCTGTCAATTTAAGGTCAATCCACATCAAATTTGACTAAAAATTATGTGAAAATATTCTGATATAAATTATAACATAATGAATTTTAAAAATAATTAAATTTACTTAAAAACTAGTTTAAGGGCATGTTTGGAGAAGCAGCGGTGGCCGACGAACGGGCAACAGTATGGAGATTGTTGAGAAGAGATTCAGTGGCGGTTGACGAACGGGCGGAAGTCCGACAACGATCAGTGGTTGGGAAAAGATCCGGTGTTGGTTGGTGCTAGAGAGCTCTCCAAGCTTTCTCCTTCTACTCTTCCTATTTTTGCCTCCCCTCCCTCATGTGAAGAATGAGGACTATTTATAATTTTTTTGTTGTTGTGAATGACGTGGCTTGTACATAAGATCAATGACATGTTTGGAGTGTTCCATCGGACGGCTTATAATGATCCCCTTGAACATGAATTGTTTATTAAGCATTTAGATGTCCTAGAGATGTTAGAATTGAGTGATCTTAGGCTCGTTGAATTCACCTCGTCAAGCTGCTCGATTCGACTATAAGCATGCCATATTTGGGTGTCATTCAGTTATCCAATTAATGCTCTAAAGCTTCCAAAGATGTTTTGATCCTTTTATTAGAATCCATTTGGGCTCGATTGGATAGATTTTGGTGTTGTTGGACTCGTCTTCTTGAGATGTTCAATTTGACTATAAGCTTGCTAAAATTGTAGACTAGAGCTCTAGATTTAATTTTTGAAGCTTCAATATCATATATTGCATAGAGATTTGTGTCTGATCAAAATAAACCTAATCCCATCTTCGCATCTAGATTTTGCTGGGTCATAATGAATTTTGATGGCGTATCAAGTTAAATAATTTTTTTTACTATAAGCATTAAATGTGTTACTAAACAGTAAACATATATATTTTTATATATTTATTTCAGTTAAATAAATGTTTAAGAAGTTAGGTTGAAATAAATTGTATAATTAGTGAGAGAGAATGTCTCATCTGGTTGAATATAGATAAAAGTTATATTTTTATAAAAAATTTTTGAAAAACTTTTAATGAAGTTTATGAAATTTATAGTTCATATTAGTTATAATTACCTCAAATAAAATGATAAATTTAATAATTCTAAATTTTTTTAATTTAAAGCCAATCTACAAATCCAATGTGGACCACTTAGACTTTATTTAAGGCAACTTTTTTAATGTTTTTTTAAATATTATTTAGCATAAAAAATTTTTATTCATTTTTATACTTAAAAGTTGATTTAAAAAAAAAAATTCCAAAAAAGTCTGTGAGAATAAATAACAACTAGAATTATTAAATTTTATATTTAAGAAGAAATTTATTTATAAAACATAATTTATTTTAACTTATTAATTCTGATTAAAATTAAAGAAATAAATAAGAATGTTGCGACCCGACCCGACAACCCACCCCAGGTCCCCAACCCACCCTCACGTACCTGCCCACAAAAGAGTTTCGAAGCTTCGCGGCTGGCCATCGTTCTCGTCGTGGCGCGTACCCGTGGACGAAACCCTAAGCTGAACTTACATGACCTAATTCTCTAAACTCCATTGCTTCGTCCTCGTCTCTTTCTCAACTCGATTAACAGGAGTCTCGATTACATTTTTTATGATCGGATGCCGAAACCCTAAAACCGATCCCCACCAATCGAAATAGCGGAGTTAGCGTAATTTCACGGTCATGGAGGAGAGGGCAAGACTCTCCCGTAAGTTTTCTATAGTATTTATTAGTTTCTGTTCTTTGATTCCCCTTTTGCTCTTTTACAACAAAGAAGACGTGATCAGGAGCCCTCTCCTCCGCCAAAACTCTAACTTTCATTTGCCCTGGCGGTTGCCCCAACTCACCCCTAGTAGTCATCGGAGGCTTGCGGAGCTTTCTTCGATCAATTCTTCGCATGCTGCCTTAGATAATGAACGGATGCCTGGGAATCCGACTGAGGTTTGCTTCGGAATAAAGCAGCACGAGGGCTTCGCCTCGAGTTGCGAATTTCTAAAGTCCCATCCAGATTGCAGTTCTGGTGGATTTGTCAATTATATATCTTTATTCTATTGTGGTTGTGAGAAAGTTCAAGTCTTGGGGTATGCTATTCTTGGTTTGTGGCTGCTGGCTCTATTCTATCTATTGGGCAACACGGCTGCTGATTACTTCTGCTGCAGTCTTTTTCTAAGCTCTCTAGTTTATTGAAGCTACCGCCTACTGTTGCCGGGGTAACATTGCTTCCGCTTGGTAATGGCGCTCCTGATGTTTTTGCCAGCATCGCTGCTTTTGTGGGTTCTGAAGCTGGAGAGGTTGGTTTGAATAGCGTGCTTGGCGGTGCAGTCTTTGTTACTTGTATGGTGGCCGGGATCATCTGTTTATGTGTTGCTGGGAAGAATGTAGAAATTGATCGGAGATGCTTCATCAGGGATATTGGATTCTTCTTATTGGCGTTGGTGGCGTTGTCATGGATCTTAATAGTTGGGAAGGTGAGTGTTTGGGGTGCTGTCATGTTCGTTTTTATCTATGCGGTGTATGCCTTTATAGTCGCTGCAAATGAGATACTGAGGAAACATGCCAGGATTTTTAAGTTGAATGCTGTGACGCCATTATTACCAGTTAGAGGGAGCATATTTTCTCAGGGAGATGAAGAAGATGAATCCGTGTATGGCTCTCTCCTGGAATACGACTCAAGTGATGATGTGCCGCAGTTGCATAGTAGCTTGCCTCAGTGGATGTGGGCGTCAAATGTGGCAATCTACTCAAATCGTGGGCACAAGGGTGGGATGGGTGACAATTCAAGGCCTTTATGGGGATGGAGTGAAGATGGAGAGGAAGATCATCCATTATTTTCTTGTAGCAAACTCTTTATGGTTATTCAAATGCCACTTTCACTCCCAAGAAAGCTGACAATTCCAGTTGTTGAGGAAGAAAGATGGTCTAAACATTTTGCAGTAGCAAGTGCAGCATTGGCACCTTTGCTCTTGGCATTTTTGTGGAATTCTAGAGGAAGTGAGAGTCTCATGGCAAACTTACCTGTTTATGTATTTGGTAGTCTTGTAGGCATCACTCTAGGCGTTCTTGCATTCTTTTTTACCGGTTACGATCGCCCGCCTCAAAGGTTCTTGCTTCCATGGGTTTTAGGAGGATTTTTTATGAGCATTGTTTGGTTTTATATTGTCGCGAATGAGTTGGTTGCCCTTTTCCTTGCTTTGGGTGTGATATTGGGAATCAACCCGTCCATTCTCGGACTTACAGTGATGGCATGGGGGAATTCCATGGGTGATTTGATGTCAAATACTGCTCTAGCTTTGAATGGTGGGGAAGGAGTTCAGATTGCCATGTCAGGTTGCTATGCAGGACCTATGTTCAATACCCTTGCTGGGCTAGGGATATCAATGTTGCTTGGGGCATTTTCAACTGCACCATCTTCATACTTCCTTCCCAATGATAGTTCCTTGATTTATACAATGGGGTTTCTTATGACCGGACTCGTCTGGTCTCTGCTAATCTTACCAAGAAGCAATATGCAACCCAGCAAGCTATTAGGCTTTGGCCTTATAGCAATATATGTTATATTTCTCTCTTTACAAGTGAGTAGTGCTGTGGGTATGGTTTCAATTGGAGGTTTGCATTGAAGATATTAAAAAAAGTGATCTCTCTGTGGGTGAGTAAAAATTATGTGCCATTTTTTTTCACTTTTATTGCAACTCACCTTGCAGTTGGTGTAACATGTGAGTGGAATTGTGCATGTAATACATCTTTTCTAATATGATGATACTTTTGGAGTTTTGTTTATGTGTCATTATCAGTTTTATTGAAGTTGCTTAGGCAACCACATTCAAAAACTGCTTACAACTCAAACTTTCCTCTTCATGCGATCTTATGTTTGTTGTAGTGGGCCTAGTGGCTAGTGTTGTGTATTTGTGTGCCACCTGAACTTTCATGACCACCATAGATCGCAAAAGATTGCTGGTATGTTTCTTTGTCCTTGATTTGTTATCAATGCAGCTGGCTTAAAATTTAATACCTTTTTAACTTTTTAGGTTGCTTGCTCCACTTGTTAGGTTTTGCAGTAACTATTCCATGCTATGTGTCTATTGGAATTTATATATATATATTTTGTTTATAATCTCGGATAAACGAAGGACACTGACAAATTTTTGTAAAGGGTTGCTATTGAGTCTCTTTACATTTTTCAATGTTTATTAACTAATTGAGCTAAAAACATATCTTTTTCCTCCAAAAATGCTGCTTTTTTTCAAGTTTGAGAAAATTACACATTCTTTTGAAGTTCCCAAAATTTTGATGCGGCTGGCAGCAGCCTAGCTGCCCAGGTAGGCAGCAATCAAGCCCCCCAAGTGGGGCCCAAGACCTCCTTTATCACATATAGGAGAAGTGGCTTTGGGGGAGAACTCTTTGGGAAATGGAGGAAATCTTTGGGAAAGATGTAAGGGACATTTAATAGGGGATTTAGGCTGTTAAAGGGGAGAGATTATGGAGTAGCTACTAAGAATTGTGGGAAGGATGATTAACCTCTTGAGCAGTGAATCAAGTTGTATGTTGTGTTACTTTGCTTGAAAATTAGTAAAAACAGCTCTTTTGGTATTATTTATGAATATATTTAGAGTAAGTTGCTATTTTTTTATATTGTTGTGTGTTGTTTTGATCATCAAATCCAAACAAGATTTGTTACCTATGGCGCCGAAGAAAGTGGATGCTTTGGAAGAGAAACTAGAAGTAGAAGCTGGTCAATTCAAATCTGAAGTTGAGGAAATGATTTCATCCATGGAAGAAAGGTTTTATAACACAGAGGACATGATGAAGAAAATATTGGAGCAAAAGAAGTAGATTGGACTGGTAGCATTCTTCTATAACCTTTAGCATTACCCGAGAAGGTGTGAGAATATGTGACTATGGATTTCATTGAGGGACTAACTAGATCAGAGGAGTTCACTATAATTCTATTGGTGGTGGACATATTGAGCAAATATGCTCATTTCGTTTCCTTACGCCACCCATACACCGCGGTGTCAGTGCCAACCACATTCATTAGAGAGGTGATCCGTTTACATGGCATACTTGAGGTCATTGTGCCCAATCAGGACAAGGTCTTTCTGAGCCACTTCTGGAGGGAGTTATTCAAGATGCAAGGGACCATCCTGAAGTGGAGTACAGCTTACTACCCACTGACTGATGGTCAGACAGAGGTGGTGAATTGCAATGTGGAGAGTTATCTTCGTTGCTTTGTATCAAATACATCAAAAATGTTGGCCAAATGGTTAGTCTGGGTGGAATATTACATAACACTTCATATCATACATGAGCCCATACAATGCCATTTAAAATTCTATATGGGAGGGATCCACCACATCTGATACATTATGCGCATGACAACACACTAGTGTAATCAGCATAGTGTACTTGGGAGAAAGAGATTGAACTTTGACAGAATTGATGGAACTTCTTCTGAGAACACATCAAATAATGAAGAAGTTGGCCGATGAACATAGGAGAGACGTGCAGTCTGAGGTCGGGGATATGATTTATCTGAAGATACTATCCTACAGACAGAGGACTTTGGCTCGACAAAGGAATGAGAAGCTCTCTCCCCATTACTTTGGACCCTATGAGGTAGTGGAGCGCATTGGCGTAGTAGCATATCGCTTAAGGTTGCCACCGACCTTAACCATCCATTATGTATTTCATGTATCACAACTGAGATGAACCATTGAAAATCATACACCTAGGTCCGCACTACTGGCCACACTGTCAGATGATATGGAGGTGATATTTGAACCATTGCAGGTGAAAGGGGTGCACCAAGGAGACAAGTGGATTAAGGAGATGATGATTAAGTGGAAGAATTTACTAGAGTATGAGGCTACATGGGAGCCTTATAGTACCATCTAGAAGCAGTTTCCCTTTTTTTCACCTTAAGGAGAAAGTGACTTTTTGGGAGGAGAGTATTGATGCAGCTGGAAGCAGCCCAGTTGCCTAGGCCAGCATCAATCCAACTACCCAGGTGGGGGCCTAGGATCTTCTTTTCGCGTATAGGAGAAGAGGATTTAGGGGGGGAACTTTTTGGGTAAAGGGGGGAACTCTTTGGGAAAGATATAAGGGGCATTTGTTAGGGGATTTGGGTTGTATAACGGGGGGGAGATTATGGAGGGTTAGTGTTTATGTTATGTTATGAATTTTTGTAGCAGTTTTTGTGATGTGTTTTGTTTTCCTAGTGGCAAGTAAGAATTGTGGGGAGAGAGGATTCACCTCTCGAACAGTGAATCAAGTTGTATCTTATCCTACTTTGCTTGAAAATTAGTAAAAAACAGCTCTCTTGGTGTTATTGCTAGATCTATTTGGAGTAAGTTGTTTTTTTATTTTATTATGTGTTGTTTTGATCATTAAGTCCTATCAAATTCATCCTCTGTTCCTTTAAGAAAGCCTTTGCTTGTTGATTGACGAAGTTCTTTTTTTATGTGTGCCAAAAAAATTGCTATTGTTTTATTTGTTATTTGCTACATACCATTGTCACTATACTATTTGAGGTTGCTATTTACCCCTTTTTTGTCTTAGATTAAGTTTTGTCCCACTGGTTATATTTCCCTTACATTATTTTAAATATTTTGAAATTTGGCTGATGAAACTTTGCTGGAGTACCTCGCTTTCATCATTTTAAATCATCTATATTAATTCGTTCACACATTTTACCCTATGATTTACTAATTAGTTCATATTCCTCAACTCAACGTCAATATTTACCCATTCCAGTTTATCTAATTTTCAATTTTTTTTAAATAGTTGAATAGTAGTGTTTTTGGTCATGTTTAAGTCAAAAAATTGTGACCTGTTTCTATTTAATTACTTTCAGGCTTTTGTGATGCAGGAGCTTGTTCCTTCATACAGCAACCTTTCCATATTCCACATGCCATGGCGACTTTTCTAACAAACTTTCTATTTTGAATATTTCAACCTTTGTACAAATGATGCTTGGCCATGACTTTAGCTAGGAATATAACATATAGTAATGAGTAGTAGATTGGACTGGTGGCATTTTTTTTTTTTTTTAAAAAGAACGTATGCTTGGTTATGTTGGTTCTTCTTTGTGAAGAAACTTGCAATATAGTGTTAGACCGGTCCATTGGACCGGTCTAGCCGGTCCCGTATGGACCAGATCACGCGAAACAGGCGGACATTTTCCGCCTGTCTGTCTGTGCTGCCGATCGAACCGCAAATCCCACGAAGCAATTTAGGAAGGGGTTTTTGAGGGAGTTAGGAGGGAAATTTGAATGTAGGGAATGTTTAGAGATTTCTTTTTGAATTGTATGTATTAAATAGTTTGTTTTCCTAGGTTTAGGGCATATTGAATTTGACTGAAATTTGAGATCTCCTATATTTAGGTTTTCCTTTGGGTTCTGGCCAGCGTCTAGAGATTGGGAGAGATCGATCCTCCTCTCGAATAGATGATCAATTGTATCTTGCTATTTTCCGTTTCTCTTTCATCAAATAATACAAATTATCTACAGTTTTCGTCGTTTTTGTGCGGATTTTTGTGAAGAATTCTCGCTGTTTTCCAAAGATTGATAGGAAATACTTGAGATCTACAAGTGTTTTCTATCATATAGATTACTATTCTCTACTATAGCTTGCTTTTTTGTTTTGTTTTGAATCCTGGTAAGTTGCTTGCGACATAACTGCTATTAGAGCTCACAAGCTTTGCAAGTTATGGCCAAGAGCAGCAGACAACAAGTATCTGATGATGATTAGAACTTGCAGGCCCTATGGGCAGCTCAATTGAGTTTCACCAAGCGACTGGATGATCTCAAGACTGAGTTCTTCAGCTTTGCCGTATAGATGAGGCTTGACTTCAAATACTTCAAGACTAGAAGACTCGTGACTCTGGAACCAATTGCTTTGGTCATGGAGGAGGGAAGGCAAGGGTCCTATTTAGAGCTAGTTTCAGATAAAACAATCACTGTGAGGTCACTTCCTTCCTATTTTAAACAAGTGTTGCGATAGGAAACACTCGTTGATCTCAAGTACTTCCTATCAATCTTCAGCAAACATTGAGGATTCTCCATAAAAGTCCGCACAAAACCACAAAAAACAGTAGATAATTTGTATTATTTGATGAAAGGGAAACGGAAAATAGCAAGGTACAACTGATCCTCTATTCGTGAGGAGGATCGGTCTCTCCCAAATCTCTAGACGCCGCTAGAGCCCAAAAGAAAACCTAAATCTAAGAGATCTCAAATTTCAGCCAAATTTCAGATGCCCTAACACCCTTGAAAAATTTCATCATCAGAAATTATCAAGATTGTAGAATCCATAACTTCAAAATTCCATTCAAAATACGATTATTTAAAATAAAATCAACTGCAGAATCCAAGAGAGTTCATCGGACTCCGAAGAGCTTGGGTCTTCAAGATGGCTACAAAAACTGTGGAGACTTGACGTAACTCACCTAAAAAATCTCAAATATGTTCATTCTTTGCCTAATCTGATGCAATTTTCACAGTTTTTGGTGGATTTCATGCAGTAAATGAAGGAAATTATTACCACAAATGCTAAGATCAGTCTTTACCAACAAGGTCAATGTCTATTATTATCAATATGGCTGATACATATCATGATAACCAAGATCATTACATATCGCCACCATCAAGGTTAATGTATGCCATTAAACAAGGACCAATAGAGATCGGGTCTGCGGCTGAGTGATCGACGGAAGAAATTTCTAAGGCCAATATATGTAATCCCAAATAAGGCTATTGCACATAGCCACCACTATTAAATGTTCATTAGCCACCCATATTTGACATTCATTTTTATGATCATCAATCTCAATATAGCGAAGGAATAACAATTATTTTATGATAATTCTAACACATTAATGCCCTCCCTACCACCATATGAGATAACTCCAATAATTTATATATATTATTTTACTATATTTTCTAATTATAGATAAATATTTCATATATAATCAAAATAAGCTAGATTTAATAACCTAAATATCACACAATTATGATATAATCAATGTACTAATCAAAGAATAAACACCAAATGTTTGTAGTGTCTAGTTTTCTAATTAAAATAAAGCACCCTTTGCAAGTTTCAATCCCTAATTTGATTAATAATATGTAAATCATTAGCCAAAAAGCCAATTCGGCCTTCTTTCATAGCCCAATGCTGACACAGAAGAAATATGAAATTTTTACTGAATATGATGTAGGAAGCCATTGTATGATTGAAAGCAAATTCAAAACATACTATAGCTCTCATAAAGCCCATGGACTGGAATTTTTATTAGGTCCGGTGTCCTGACGTAGCTATACGTTCAGACTGCAGTAAAATGGTGTCATGTGCTCTTACTCTTTACCGCACGGCCCGACGACCCGACCCAGACCGGACTCGGGATTGCTATGTATTGGCTGATTTGTGCATACCAGGATATTGCTAGGTATTGCTCGATATTGCTCGGCAATAACGAGAAATATCATTTTGTCAAGACCAATACTTAGCAATACCGAGCAAAACCCCAGTTTTGCTAGGTATTGCTCGGTATTGGTCTTGACAGAGCGGTATTTCTCATTATTATCAAGCAATACCTAGCAATACCCGAATATAGCAATAACGGGTTCCGATCCGAGTTGGGTCGTCGGGCCACGCGGTAAAGAGTAAGAGCACGTGGCGACATGTTATTGACCTCCTAATGTAGAGCTACGTCCGGTGTCCGGACCTAATAATTGTTCCATGGACTGGGGCATGATGACCCCGATGTTGTTTTAGCCTAGTGGGCTTTTTAGTTAATGGCTTTTTCTACTGATGGGCCGTAATTTAGGTTGCTCGGAATTGATAAGTTTTTTAAGAACTCAATAAAACACTCATTTAATGATTATTTATTGCTTATTTGATAACATATTAAATATTCTTACATTGTTTTTATATTTATATACTTTAAGAACTATGCATATTATTGGAGGTATAAATTAGATTAAAATATCAAATAAATAATTAGATATATAAATTAAAATCTTGTGCTAAATATGGTCCATCTGCCTATATGATATCAAAAATTACTACTTCAGCAATTGAGATGATTTATTTCCAAATATTTGATCAAAATAATATTATTTGTTTTAAATAATGTTTTAATATCTTTATGTAAAAGATTGTCGCGTGAGAGATTAATATGGCTTATATTTTTTTTTAGCTTTGACTGTCATTATTTCTAAATCTTTATTTTATAAAGAGCACATTAATCATCATAATTAGCAAGAGGAGCATATTTATTTATGAATTTAAAAATGAGTCAATTCTTCAAAATAATTGGCAGATTCATAATTAATTAAATTTTTTCTCATCCGTCTCTCTCTCCATCTAGCCTCTCTCTCTCACCCTCCTTATCTTTGTCTCTCTCTCTCTCTATCTCCCTCCCGACTCTCCCGCTTCTCTCTCATGGTTCTTTCCCTCTCTCTCATCCTGAGGTGAGGAGAATACTTCAAAAGTTTTGACTAATTATTTAGTTTTCTTAAAATAGCCATTTATCTCTCCCTCTAGCTCTTTTCTCTCTCATATTTGAGTTGAATGCGACAAACAAAATAGCGCATTGAGAATGCCATATTTATTTTGGCTCATTTTGAATGCGCTATTTTATTTGGCAAATTTGCACCTTTTTAAATTTTGTATTAAATATGTTCCTTTTGCTAATTTTGAGAATTAAGTGGCTGGTATATAAAATTTGCACTATTTTTTATCATAATTTTAAAATTTAAAATATTTTCACAACTCAACTTAATCTTTTGGCTACTAATCAGATCTTGGATTGAGTCTTACGTATATGATATGTGTAGAAATTTGTCTTAATTAGCCTAAGTATCTCAAAATAAAATTTAGGAAAATTTAAAATATTAGTGTCATAAGATTATTATAAGCATCATAATTTTTTTATATTTAAAATATCATATAATTTCCCCAAAAAAAATATCATGTCAATTTTTATAATTATCTCTCTCATTTAAATTTGATTATTGAAAAATAATTATAATATAAATTTTTAACTAGATAATGAATAATATGACAACAATTAAAAAACTAATAGCCATCCTAAGACGGCATTAGACAATTTAATATTTAGGTGAGGAGTCATTCAACTATGGATTAGTGCTTATTTAATTATGCATTAATTAAACGTCCTCACTAATTAATCCGTTTTTGGAAAGTTCCACTCTACCTTCCGTCATAATTAATGACTTACATTGAACTTGGACAAACCTTCTAGAAGATTAATTAATTGTTAATTATTATTTTCTTGAGAGCTTTTATGATTAATTACTTTTTTCAGAAATTGTTTTTTCTTCTTCGATAAAGGTTGAAATCTCATAGCTTTTTTTTTTTTTTGAAGAGGAAATGCAAATTTATAGTCAAATATTATGACGAATGTTTTATTGCATTTTAAAATAGTCATAATTTGATGGCGATGGTTCTACCACTGTTATCTGATAGCTAAGGTGTTTGGGTGACGGTTGTCTGATGCTTATAGTTGGGTGGCAACAATTCAATGGTAGTTGTCAGGCATCGCTATTGGATGATGGTGGCAAACCAACTATTGTGGTTTGGCGATAGTGGCCCGACGATGGTGGCTAGATGGTGATGATCCAATGACAATGGTCTGACGATAGACAAATGACAATGATCCAACCATGATTATATCAATTTGATGATGGCGGCCGGACAGTGGCATTTCATTGATGGTGGTGGTTTGATGGTACAGGTCTACTGCCGGTATTAGTTTGACGAGTGCGATCGTCCGATGACAATCTGGTGACGGTGTACATGTGGATGTTATTTAGCGATGTCACTTACGAGACAAATGAACCCACTGCATTAGCAGCTGTAAAAAGTAAAATAGAAGACAATTAATGAAAATAATTATCTTATATATTTAATTAAACAATATTTTGCTAAGCTTAATGACAATTATTTGTCCATCATTAATTTTAATCCAACTAATATTTGTTGGGGTTAACGAAATAATACAATTGTAAAATTAATAGTTTTTAATTTATACGAATAAAAATACAAAAAACTTGGCTATTAAATACATATACCGAATTAAAAAAATATTAAAAATCTTTTTTTAAGAAAATTGATAGCTAAGTCTCAAACTTCGGCCGGCCCGCCCTATATAAATCCAGATTGACGTCGTCATATGGTGCTCAGATAATTGACCATAGCAAATAAAATATAATTGAATAAAACGTGCGAAAAATTGATTTACCAATAGGTGGCAAAGATGTAATAAACCCTCAAACTCAAACATTCAATCTGGAAACGTGGACTTGAGATACAAGACGTTTATTTTGCCTATTTCTCTTCGATAAATACTGCTCTATGCTAGAGGATAAATTATTATGTGGGGATCCGGGACGGTGTCTAGAGATTAATTAGAACGTGCGACATCATCTTTTTTGGCTCCGTACTGGTGCTGGATACCAAGTGATATGACACGTTCTGATTGGCCTCCGAACGTTTCGGTGCCGCACAGAATAATTTCTTTTAGCATAGAGTAGCATTTGTCAAAGAAAAATAGTCGAGATATACATCTCTATGCTATATGACATGGTTCATGAGTTCACGGAGTCATCCGATGGTAATACTATTTTTGTTAATCGAGCTGTGACTTGTGGTTTAATGAAAATATTTACTCTCAAATGTATCACGTTCAAATCGCTCAAACTTTGAAACAAAAAGTTATTATTATTATTATGTTTTTTTTTTTAAATTAGTTATCACATATTAAATTTACAATTATTTGCGGCTCGTGTTGTGGCACGGTGGTTGCGGGCATTCGTGCTTCTCGTGTAATTTCGTGTTTGAGTTTTTTTTTTTTTGAACGAGGGTATCTATCCGCTGCTGCTCAAAAGGGAGTACTTGGCCGCTTAACTAATCCCTCGGTGGAACCTAGCGAGGCCACCCACTGACATCGGTTCCACACCTGCTTTGCCCCATTGAAGAGGCTAAGCCGTGGTAAAAGGAATTAGAACCCATAATGGGTAATTATTATGTCCGGACACTGAACGTGTCCAGACACCAATAACGGAATAACCATGCGCCACGTCACCTGGAGCTCGATTCCGAGCACTCGGTATTGCTCGATATACGTCTGAATTTCCAGCTTTTTGACCGTAATAATTTTCCTAGAATGGGAGGTTTGTTGGAGTTGCTTAATCTGTAAAAAAAAAAAAATTGCAATTATTTGTATAGATATTAATTACATCGAGCCAAATATACCCCACCGTCCCTTTTCAATATTGGATTCCTGAACGTCCAATCATCATTTTATCTCTAACTTTCTAAAAGTTAATTATGCACTCCTTAGTCCTCAAATTCTCTATCTATATAATTTTGTTGTTATATCAAAACTTTAAAAATATATGTATTATTTATTTTTTGAAGAAATATACTAAAAATTTTATTTAGGATCAAATTATATTTCTTTTGTCTGTATAAACGATTGAGGTTTAATTCAGGCAATTTTGATGCAAATCAGATTCAAATTGATTTGAATAAGGTTCGCTTTATGTTTGATTGAACCTTATTCAAATAAGGATCGAACTTGATTTGAATCTTTCTTCTCGTGTTCTGTCCCAAGCCTCATGTTTGGTCGTCCACATTTGCAAGCACTCAGCAAATCCTAACTTCGATGGTCACGATTACTCCCATCCACAAGAGTCAACTTTACTTCTTTCATTTGCTCCTATTCACGACCCCCATCCATTGTGAATTCCTACATCGCCACCATGATTCTTGCTCCAACGAGCCTCATTGACATGTTTGAATTTGATTCGAATATAATTGAACGGTCTTTGAATAAACTTTCGATTTAATGTTCGAATTTAAATCAATTTGAATCAATTTTTTAGAGTGATTTCAAAAATCATTATGTTAATTAAAAATAATTGTTCAAAATTAACTTTTAGATATATTTCCTCAAGAAATAAAGTATAAAAAAATATTTTTAATGGGACATATAGAGTTAATTTTTTCTTATTTTTATCAATTAGATTTGAGCTAGGAAAAAATTTGCAGAAAGAGCTGCTTAAAAAATATAACCTTTTTATAAATTAAAAAATATAGAATCCATTTTCTATGAAAAACTCAAAAAATAAGATATGTCAAAACATTCTAATTAAATTATTGAGTATACTATATCTTATTTAAATATTATAACCATTTAAAAAATTTCAACAGTTTTTTATGATTTTTTTTTTTATATTTGTAACATATACTTGCTATAAATAAAAGCTGAATATCATTTTAATACATTACTAATTTAGTACGTAACATTTCTTAATCATTTCACAGATTACTCGAATTTTCTCTTTTTTATATTTGATTTACTAATATTGATTAAATATTATTTCTAATCCAATAATCCTAAACATATCCATCCCTAATTATGTTTTACAAAGCAACCCTAATAATAATTTACCTTAATATAACGAGTCTAGTCGAGTAGAGTATTTGCCTTATCAAGCCTGACTCGTTTAATCCTTAATGAGCTCGAGTTCGATAAGTGGACTCGAGATCGACTCGTTTAGGAAATATCAAGCTCGACTCGAAAGCTCGAGCTCGTTTGAAAAACTGTAGCTATGGATATATTTTTTTATAAAATAAGCTTTCAAATATTATAAAAAATAATATTATAATATAATGTAATATATAACTGTATATATATATATATATATATATATATATATATATATATATATTATATATATATATATATATATATATATATATATATATATATATATATATATATATATATATATCTCGAGAAGCTTGAAAAGCTTTCAAGTCGAGTTGGGTTGAGCTCGAACTCGAGCTCGTTTATCATACTAGCTCGATTGTAGGCTCGAGCTAGAGCTCGAAGCTCGATAAGCTCAGCTCAGGAGCTCGTTAAAGAGTCGAGTTCGAGCCGGCTCAGAGCCGGCTCTGCTCACTTACACCCTTAGGGGCTGTTTGGTAGAATTTAGGATTTCATTTAAGTAGGATTTCGTAAATCCTCCAAATCCCAGATTTACGAAATCCTGAGGCGTTTAATCCTGAAAACTGTTTGGTAACATTCATGATAAATCCAGTTAAATCCTTTGTGACTGTTTGGCTGTTCATTTTAGGATTTAAGACGATTAAAAAGTTGACATACATTATTAGGATAATTAAAGCACGACAAAAAAATTTTAAATAAAATATAACAAAACTTTATTAATACTAATTAATTATTTAATTATTATTTATAATATTTTATAATAAATTTTTTTATTTTAGATCATATTTAATCCTATTAATTATTTTGAAATAACTAAATATTTAACTAATAATTTTATCAATTATTTAATTAATTTCACTTAATTATTAATATTTTAAATTATATTAATTAAATTATTCAACAATTAGAAGTGTGTAGGTTTTACTTTTTCCCTCCTGTATTTCGTTCGGCTTTGTTCCTTTGCACCTAAAATTTTCAAGAGTTCTTCATCGTCGCTGTTCGACTTTGCTCCTTCGACTACATTACATTCCTATTGGATCGGAAGTTACGACATTTTTTTATCTGAAGCAAGAACGGGAGCTCGCTTGCTGTGAAGGTAACTTTCTCCCTTTCGCGCGCTTCTTCATCCAAATCCCGTAAATCCGGCGAACCAAAGGATTTCGGAAATCCGGGATTTAGAGCGAATCGGCGGAATTTTCCGTCCACTGAGGATTTCGTTTGCCGTGAGATTTGATTTTGCATTTTTGCAGTTTGGCTGAATTTCGCCCAAATCCGCCCTTAAATCCGCATACCAAACAGCCCCTTAATGGGGATAAACCTTAAAGCAGCTTTGTTTTTACCAAATTTTAATTTTTTATATTTAAAAAACG
This sequence comes from Dendrobium officinale, assembly GCA_019514585.1. Lineage (NCBI taxonomy): Eukaryota > Viridiplantae > Streptophyta > Magnoliopsida > Asparagales > Orchidaceae > Dendrobium > Dendrobium officinale. The sequence continues at coordinate 7,085,813 of CM033697.1, forward strand.
AAGCCTTACTTCCCGTTAAATTCTCTATAAATGTCAAATCAGTGGAATTATGCGTCCGGCGGTTTTTGCTACACCGTAAGCGTGAAAATATCTCATTCTCTCTCTCTCTCTGTGCAAATCTCCAGTCTCCTTCCAGTTCAATGGATTCTCAGTTCCTTCTTCGTCTTCTCTACGAAATTAGGGTTTAGAATATCTCAAATTTCCTCCCTTTATAAAAGTCGAATCCCGTTACTCTGCTTCGTTGACGAATCCGAACCCTCGACCCTCAATCTTCCGCTCTCCAAATCCAGTTTTTGCGATCTTCAATTAAGTGGCCGGAGAACGCTCGCTCAAGGATTACCGCCCAGATGTCCGTTCCGACAATCGCGCGCTCTACTCAACCCCTTCGAGCGGCCTCTGCTCGTCTCCGTACGATTTCCGATCACCGGAGTGTGAGTTCAATCCCTATGGACATAAGCCGGCAATCATCGGCGGTCTTTCCTGCCTCTTCTCCCCTTCTTCTCCCTTCCGCTTATCCCCCGCGACCGCCTTCGAAGAGCTTCGGCACGATCGAACTGAGTCCTACGCCACGTGTACATCGTCATCCTCCTATAAATGCCGTGATCAGAGCCCTATCTCTGTTTTCCACGGACCGATATCGTGCAGCGGGAGTGCGGTGAGTTCCGCGAGGAGTCCTTCTTTGTTGAGAGTCCCTCGCGATTGGAATTTGAGCGATGTGAGGATGGGAAGGGATGGTTTGTTTAATGGCTTCGTTGGCAACGCGCTGGGTTCTTGTTTGGATTACACTTCTCCCTGTGTTCCTTTGCATGACAACTTTGATGTAGAAGATCTGACCTTTAACCTGGAGGAGAGTTTTGCTGAGGTCCAACCCGGCTGTGAGCCCTATGCCATTGAATTGCTCTCCAGGGCTCAATCAAGACATAAGATCTTCAATGAAGAGATAGTGTCTAAGGCGTTTTTTGAAGCAGAGAAAGCTCATAGGGGGCAGGTGACTATAATTGAATTTGATGAACTAAACGGGATTTTTTTAAGATGGATCTGGTTGTTTTGTTGACTTTAATTTAAAATATTGAATTGGGATTCTTATGTTTTGCTTTCTAGATGAGGATGAATGGTGATCCATACCTGCAACATTGCGTGGAAACTGCTGTTTTGTTAGCTAAAATTGGGGCTAATTCAACTGTTGTGGCGGCTGGACTTTTACATGATACGCTAGATGATTCTTTTATGGATTATGATTATATTTTACAAAATTTTGGAGCTGCTGTAGCTGATCTTGTTGAAGAGGTTAGTTAGATTCCTCTCTGCATTTACTTACTTCCTTTCAACTTCTTAAACAAATCTGCTTATTTGGTTCCTTAAGTTTGAGAATGAAAGATGTGGTATTGAAGGCATGAGTAAGGAGCTTCTGTCTTCCACCCCCGCCCAAGTTACTTATGCAGCCTATTATGCATGAATCAGACAAAGAGAAACTATGTGATATCATATGAATATCTAACTTTACCAAGGAACCTCTTAAAAACTTATATTTCTCTTCATATAATGAAGAACTTTGCTATGTGATGCATTATCATCAATTCTCACCATTTTGTGCTTTCTGTTTCATTTTCCTATGTTCAAATCTCACTTTAAACGTTAGATGTTTATCAGTTGTATAAAATGTCATTTACCTTTACTTTGCAGTTAAATGCTGCTTTAAACTTGAGTGAATAGCAAAGATGGATTTACAAAGTCAAATTAGGATATCTCACATTCAGGCTGCTATTACTGCTAATGTGTTGCTTTTTATCTTTGTTAGAAATCCATGTGATTTACGAGTTTGCTTATCATCATCATTTTTATCATTTTATGTTTTAGCTAGGCTACTCTGGTTATAGCTTTCAATTTCAATTGTAAAAATTCATTTGGAATTTATGTAGGTTTCAAACCTTAGCCAACTAAGTAAGCTTGCACGGGAAAACAATACTGCAAGTAGAACAGTAGAGGCTGATAGATTACACACAATATTTCTCGCAATGGCAGATGCAAGAGCTGTTCTTATAAAACTTGCTGATAGGCTTCATAATATGATGACCTTGGAAGTTTTGCCAGTTGCCAAGCAAAAGAGGTTTGCAAAGGAAACTCTGGAGATATTTGCTCCTTTGGCAAACCGTTTGGGTATTTCAAATTGGAAGGAGCAATTAGAAAACCTTTGCTTCAAGTATCTCCATCCACAACAGCATAAGGAGCTATCTTGCAAACTCCTCCAGTGTTTTGATGAAACAAATATCACATCTTCCAAACAAAAGTTGGAGCAAGCTCTCAAGAATGCAGGTCTCTCATATCATGTTATTTCTGGGAGACATAAGAGCTTGTTCAGCACTTACTCCAAGATGATCAAGTATGCTTGTTGACTTATCTCGTTATCAGTTCTCTCCCAAAAATGTTCACTTTTGCACATTCAAAATAATCCAACCTATAAAAAGGAATTCCCAATTATTTATTCCATTATATATGCAAAATCCTTGAAAAAATAAGCCAAGAAAAAGGTACCTATTGTAAGCAAAATATGCAGTGATTAATGGTTGTTTTTTTGCAGGAAGAAGCTGGCTATGGATGAGATCCATGACATTCATGGACTAAGATTGATAGTTGATAAAGAGGAGGATTGCTATAAGGCACTAGACATTGTTCATCAGCTATGGCCTGAAGCTTTGGGCAGACTCAAAGACTATATTGCTCATCCCAAATTTAATGGGTATGCCTTAATCTGCTCTCTCTCTCTCTCTCTCTCTCTCTCGTACTGCTTGTCCACCATTAAAACAATGAAGGTAGATTTGTTACTTCTTTGTGCGTTTACTGATGCCTACTTCCAGGTATCGATCCCTACACACTGTTGTCATTAGTGAAGATAAGCTACCACTGGAGGTTCAGATTCGAACCAAAGAGATGCACCTCCAGGCAGAATTTGGATTTGCTGCTCATTGGAGATATAAGGAGGATGACTGTCAGCATTCCTCTTTTGTTCTCCAAATGGTGGAATGGGCCAGATGGGTTGTGACATGGCAATGTGAGATGGCCGATGTCGAAAAAACCATCATCCTTTGATGATGGTCATTCGATAAGGTCATCATGCCCTTTTCCTTCACATTATGATGACTGCCCCTTACTCTTACAGTGACACTCATCAATGCGATCATGATGGACCAATCTTCATCATCATGCTGGAAAAATGAGAAGGTGATATGTTCCCTTCTCTCAGTGTTATAGTATCATCATTTCCAAGATGATTTTAGCTTTTGTGCATTGCGATCCATTTGCTTCCCTATGGATGGATTGACTATCTGTTGTAGATTTTTTATAACAAAAACCAAACATGCAATGGGCAAATAATTACATTTTTTAACTATCCTTTCACTCTGTTGAATTTTGGTCTGTTCTAAAGCAATTTTTTAGGCATTTCTAAAGTTTGAAGCTTGCTCATCATTTTATTTGCATGTGGATCTGTTAGAACCTATTTGGAAATTTAATAAAAAAAATGACTGAATTAAGTTTCTTCCTGAGCTTTACATGAATTATTACCATTCTTCTGTTTTAAGTTTGCCTTTCTAGAAGTTGTTTATCTATATATTTTGTTCATGTTGAACAATTTCATCTTAAGAATTATGCTGGAAAACTTAACGAGTCATTTTTATGCACTGATGTACCTTTGTTTTCCTACGGATTCGCAAACTTTTGTAGAATTTTTTTTTTATAATAAAAAGCATGAAATGTGCGAGCAATTCTACTTTTTAAATAATCCTTTCATTCTATTGAATTTTTGGTTTGTTATATAGCATTTTTTTTTTTCGTTCTAAAGCCATGTTCTATTCCTTTAAGCAATCCTATTATCGCATGCAGGCTCATCTCTCTGAGCCTTCTGTGAACCATTTCCTTTATTAATTTGGTCCTGCAAAACTTTAATATCTTATGTTCATGTTGAACAACATCATAAAAGTGCTAATTTTGTTATGTGCTGATTGTAGATGTCTGTCCAGGAGTTTGCACCAAACTCAACTGTAATGGATCTTCTTGAAAGATCTGGAAGAGGGAATCAAAGAGACCAACCTTACAGCTTTGCGATGAAGGAAGAACTGAGGCCAAGGCTGAATCGTAAACCTGTTAATGATCCCAACCAGAAACTGAGAATGGGAGATGTTGTTGAGCTAACACCAGCCATTCCTGATAAATCTCTCAAAGAGTACAGGAAAGAACTTAAGCGCATGTACGATCATGGCCTAACAATATCAGCTGCAAGACCCCTCAGAAGCTAACACAAACTACAACTACATGAAGAAAGCTATCCATTTCTCTGTAAATATGAATGAACTTGTACATAATTGCATCGAAGTGTTGGAATTAAGATGCTGGGATTTGAAAGGCTGATTTCTACTGCAGATACCACAGGTAATTTTCATATTTTAGGCTGGTTCAGTGTTGTACAACTCAAAACACTGTGAGTGTTTGAGCTGGTTGGCTCACAACTGTGTGTATTTTATTTGTTGAACAAGGAATTGCATAGATTATGTGACCTTGAATTACTATAAATTCTGGTAGAAATGCTATCTATTCATTTAAATAGAAAATTGAAATTGGATTTGAAGTTGACTTGAATTCTCTAAAACAATAGGAAAAATAGGAATTTGATTGCAGAATCAGAATTTCAGCGGTTTGAGCAAGTAGAATGAAAGAAAATAACAAGATACAGATGATCTTTTATTCGAGAGGACGATTAATCTCTTCAAAATTTTTTAGATGCTACTAGTCAGCTGAAGATGACAAGATAAATTGTAGCAAAGAAAACAAGTGGACTAGTGTAAATATGTTAATAATTAAGATTTCGTTTGGGACAGTTTTATTACTGTTTCTTGAAGCTTTTTTTTTGACAAAAATTTTAATTTTTGTATTAAAAAGTTACTTTAAGAAGTAATACAAAAGCTGCCCCAAATGAAACCTAAATCTTAAAACATTAGGAATTCGGAAGTTTCATGGTAAAATCATGAACCGATAATATTACGCTGTGTTGCCGATGAACACCAAACCACAGTACTCAGTAATAGCGAAAGACAATTCTTCCATGGTAAAAAGAAAAAAAAAAAGAATAACTTATGGTGGTTTCTAGCAGTTGTCTTTTGTATTGGCATTTTGATAGGAAAAAAATTTAAGTCAACATATCCTATAAAATTTGTATTAGGATTGATGTCATTATATTTAAATAGTGTTGGATATGATATCAAAGAGTTGCTAATTTAAGAATATTGAAGTTCATTTTGATGTAACTTTTGTTGGAATATCGTTCTTTTGAAAGCACAGCTATAGTTTAGGTTGGATCTCTTTTGTTATACCCAGCCATGTTCTATGCCCTCCAATCAGGCTTAGTTAGGAGAGATTATTACGTGTGGAGTCTAGACACAGAGAACCATTTAGTTTTGTGATTGTGTCAGTTAAAGCGCAATGGTGTTTCACCGAATGTCGTTCACCAGTTTATAGTTTTGACGAGCATCTACCCAAATAACAAATGGAAAACACATTTTTACATTTTATCTCAGTTGTAAATAGTGCAACGTCAATATTGGCGTCACATTATTAATAAGAAACACATTTTTTTGTGTTGAAAATAAATATAAAAAGAGAGACATAATATACACAAAATATTATCTTTTTTATAAGAAATGGAATTTGGTTGGAAACTAAGTTTTTGTTTGGGTGACTTTCTTATTGTTTCTTATAGTAGCTTTTTATTACACAAATTAAAAGTTTTATACTAGAAAGTTGCTTTAAGAAGCAGTAAAAAAGTCGTTCCAAAGTTTTATTTGGGATGGCTTCTTACAGCTTCCTAAGCAGCTTTTTAGTACCACTTCATATACTAAACGGACATCCTTTCAAAGTCTCTCTGAATACTAAACATGAATCAAAATATCATTTTATATGGCCCCTATATTTTTTGCTTTCAAAGCAGGATAGCAAGATATAATTTATATTCTAACACCTCTCAGAATCTTTGATAGCAATAATCAAAACAAAGTTTAGCCATTACCATGATATCGAGGGAGGTGCAGTGCAATATGTCTCCTCTTCCTTGCCGAATGATTCCAAAGAATAAAAGAAATCCTAAAAAACTGTTTGCTATTCAACAGATACTGAAAATATTACCAATAATCTCCACAAGAACACAATCCATCCCTGTAGTTGTGAAATCTTTTAGCATCTCTGGCAATGATCTCCTTTCCTATCACCTTAGACACCAATTTTATCCAGTTATGACAATCACCACAAACTCTAAGGTTTTTGAAAATGGTGATAGTATTGCATGTCTTTCCTCTGCTGCTCAACACCCCAAAGGCAACAGCCAGCTTCTCACTGTGGTAAAACAAAGACCTCTCCATCTCAAACTCTTCCATTTGCTGCAGCACAAAGCTAGTATCAGGAACATATCCCAAGCCTTTCGTCTTTTCGATCAGCTCCTCTAACTCCTTGTAGATCAGCTCTCCATCAGGGTGAGACTGATCTCCAGCCATAAATGTATGAATCTTCTTATTAACATAAATCCAACTCACCGCAGGGTCTTTCTTAAATCCCATCTCTCGCACCAAGCATTTGATGTTGATAACCTCTTTCCATTTACCCAAAGATGCATAAATGTTTGATAACAGAATATAAGTTCCCTCATCTCCAGGATCAAGTTCAAGCACTTTTCTCACAGCCCATTTTGCCATTTCTAGCTTTCCATGAATCTTGCAAGCACCGAGCAATGTCCTCCATAAAACTTTGTCTGGTTTCTGCACCTTACTTAACAATTCTTCAGCCTCTTCTAACCTCCCTGAACGACCAAGCAAGCCAACCATGCAAGCGTAGTGATCATTAGATGGACCAGGCCTATGATCAGTAAACATCAATGAAAAAACTCGACGCCCTTCTTCAAGCATTCCTGAATTGCTGCAAGCAGAAAGCACATTAACATAAGTGGCATCATTTGGTTCGATTCCCAAACGTTTTGTCATATCAAACAATCGAACAGCTTCCTCTCCCTTACCACTCTGACCATAACCATTGATCAAGGAGTTCAAGGAGACCAAATCAGGAGTAGATAAACTATCAAAAATCATTCTGGCCATCCCAACATGGCCGCACTTGCCATAAGTGTCCACAAGAGCAGAAATCACAAATCTGTTTGCGGCCAGGCCACTCTTTAGAGAATAAGCATGGATTAGCATCCCTTGTTCAAACAATGCGAGGGATGAGCAGACACTGAGAGTAGTTGATAAAGTGAAAGCGTTAGGTGCCACAGAATTGAGAATCATGCTCCGAAACATCGAAAGAGCTTCCTCTTCTCTGTGACTATGCAACAAACAACCAATGATTGCAGTCCAAGCCACAGTGTTTGGATTCAAAATCCCATTAAAAATCTTCAAAGAGTCTTCAATTAGGCCACACTTAGAGTACATACTAAGAAGAGAGGTTTGTGGAGCAATCCAAGAACCAAATCCAGATTTAAGGATGGCGCCATGAATCAGTCTTCCAGAGGTCAAGTCCTTCAAATTCCCACATGCTATTAGAACACTAGCAAACGTGAAATCATTGGCTTGAATGTAACTGTTCAACATTTCTCCAAATACTTCTATAGCTTGTCGATCTTCGCCATTCTTCGTGTGACCTACTATCAAAGCTGTTGACAAGACAACATCTTTGGCCTTCACCGAATCGTAGACGATGCGAGCTTCTCCCAATCTTCCAAATTGAGCATAAAAATCCACCAAAGAGCTGCTTACATAGACATTTCCGGCTTGTAAACCGAAGACCACAGACTGACCGTGAGCAGCTCGGCCTCCATTAAAAAGTCGCAGATCAGAGAAAGCTCTGAAAATGCTCGAGAAAGTGAACTCATCCGGCACTAAATTTTCAATCATCATCCTTTTGTACAGAGCAACAGCCTCTTGAGGCCTTTCTTGGCGGATGTAGGAAGATATCATGGAGCTCCACGAAACCACGTGTGGTTGCGGCATATCGTCAAACACATTGCGTGCGTCGTCGACGCTTCCAGAGCTCAAATAAGCAGAAATTAGCTTGTTTCCGAGGCTGAGATGGGGAAAGCCAGTCTGCTTCATGTGAAGCTGGACTCGTCTTGTTTGGGTGAGGGATTTCTCCGCGGCGCATTGGTTGAGGAGGGTGATGTAAAAGTTGGAGTTTGCCGGCGGCAGCCGATTTTTCGCCGTCGGCGTAAGTTGGACTTCGGGGGTAAATGCATAAGTTCTTGAGGAGCATATAGTTCGTAATGGGAGCAGCCTCATTCATTCGTGATTGCCTTCGTCTCCAGCTCGTCCAGCTCGTCACCATTAGTGAGCGCAGAAAAATTCCTGAGTAATACACTAATACTTCCAAAAAATCTACATGCTTTTTATAAAAAAAAATTACGAGTGTGTGATAGATTTAAGAAAATAAACGTCCAATTTCTATAAGAAAATAATTATAATATAGATAGTAGCTTTAAAAAATTATTTTTTTCACATAATTATTTCACAATCTTATTTACAAAAAAATATAGATTCCTAAAACTGATGCAAAATAAACAAAAAAAAAACCTTTAAAGATGGTGTTATACACGAACTTTTATTTGGTTCGGTGACTTGACGTAGCTCTACGTTCGGACGCCAGTAAAATAGTGTCATGTGTTTTTACTGTTTACCGTGCAGCCCATCAACACGATCCGGAACGACCCCGAGATTGGTATGTTGGCGTATTGCTAGGTATTGCTAGGTATTGACCAATTTTGCTCGGCAATAACGAGAAATATCATTCTGTGAAGACCAATATGCTAAAAACTCGGTATTGCTCGGTATTGGTCTTCACAGAGCGGTATTTCTCGTTATTGTCAAGCAATACTTAGCAATACCGAGTAATACGCGAACATAACAATCCTGTGTTCCGGTTCGGGTCGCGCGGTAAAGAGTGAGAACACCTGGCGATATATTATTGGCGTCCGAACATAGAGCTACGTCAGGTCACCTGACCTAATAATGGAGCTATTTTATCTACAATTTTGGAGATAAGAGTGATAGACATAAACTATACCATGCTTCTATAGAAATATCAAATCACATGTGACTAATATGTTTTGTTTGGGATAACTTTGTTACTATTTTCTAAAGTAGCAATTTAGTATAAAAATTTGTAAAACAAATAATAATAATAATAAATTACTTTAAAAAAACAGAAAGAAAGTTGTTCCAAACAAAACCTAAGGGACTATTTGGAAAAAAAATTATTCTGTGTGGACGTCGAATGCCATCCGGCAATCGGAAACTAAAAAAAATGCATCAAATCACCCCCTTGCTCGGAACTGCTAGGTATCGCTTGATACAGTAGCTCGATACCACTGACGTGGTGCATTCTGGTTGGTCTTCGAACGGTGTTCTACATCCGGCCTCTTCACAGAATAATTTCTCCTATTTGAAACAACTTTCTTAATGTTTTACTTTATAGACCACAATCATAGATTTGATTGGATAGTGCTTTCTCATAACTTTTTAAATTTTTTTGTGGTAGGAGTTGCTAAAGTTTTGTAGGCTTTAAGAAATCAATTATACAATTTAATATATATATATATATATATATATATATATATATATATATATATATATATATATATATATATATATATATATATATATATGCATAATACCACATAGCATTGAAAAAAAAGTTATTTTTCTATAACAACTTCACAATCACAATTACAAAAAATGTTACGTTGTTTCAAACATATTTTAAAATAATATTATTTATTAAAATTTAATATGCTAAGAGTATGTTAAATTTATTATTAGTTAATCATTGTCAAGAAATTTAAATTTAGTAATCTTCAATGAATTAAACCAACATTTTTTATTTAGTTTGCATATTGTAGAATAAGCCTATCTATCAAAGGTATTAATTGATAATGTTATTTTAATTTCTTGTTGAATAAACTATATATTTGCTTGCTAAAATTGTTTTTAAGACATTTGAAGTTGGCTACTTAAACTTAGGAGGATTTACATGCATACCATTGAATATTTCACTATTTACATATCTAACACCTAAATTATTATATCTAACATAAAATTTTAGCGTGCAAGGTCAATCAAGGGCATGCATATGGCATTCTTGTTTTGTCGACAAAGATTCAACTCGAAATATTTCTCTCATGTGATGATCCAAGCATGCGAGGTCAATGTAGATCTCACAGGACAACATTTCTTACACTTGCAGAAAAAGATTTGTTTGTGACAGCTTTCTTATTGCATTCTAAAGCAGCTTTTTAATACAAAAATTCTTTGAACAAAAAAACATAATATTAGAAAGCTACTTTGTAAAGTAATAAAAAAGTTGTCCCAAACGAAGTCATAAACGATGGATTCACCCATGAGTATGAGCGAAACTTAGGCTTCGTTTGAGATGACTTTCTTACTATTTTTAACATCAACTTTTTAGCACAAAAATTTTCTTAAAACAACAAAAAAAATAGTGGTCAAAAGCTATATCGAACTAAGCCTTAATCTATGAAAGCAAAGTCAATTGAAAATATTTTGAAGACGGAAAATTTATGATATTTTGCCATTAATTTTGTTGGCATTATCCATCCTTTATTTTTCTTCTTCGTATGAGAGGGACTTAAATCGATAGCACACTTCAACTTGTTAGGTGTTGCATAGGATAAATTAATCTGTGTGGTCACCAGACGATCTAGAGTAGGGCTGTCAATATTTGTCACGACACGAAAATCCGACTCAGACCCGACCTGGAAAATCCGGGTTGGACCAGACCCGATTTCAAATGGGTCGGTTCGAGTTCCAGAAATTGACCCGTTTGAAAAATGGGTCGGGTTCGGGTTGACTCGACGGGTTGCCGGGTCAACCCGCGAACCTGTTTAATTTAAAAAATTTCGAATCTGCTGCCCGTGAACCCAAAAATTTCGTGCTGCCCTCCCGCGCTGCCCCCGCCCGCTGCTCGCGCGCACGCTGCCCAGCGCGCTACGCGCCAGCTCCCGCTGCCAGCCGCCGTTCCGCCGCCAGCAAAACCCAAAAACCGGTCGGGTCGAGTCAACCCGGCAACCCGCCGGGTCGGGTCCGGGTTCGGATTTTCGACCTGTTTGTCTACCTACGTCGGGTTAGGGTCGACCCATTTGAACCCGGGTCAGTTTCGGGTTCGACCGGAACCCGACCCGTGACCCGAAATTGACACCCCTAATCCATAGGCGAATTAGGATGCATCACGTCATCCGATACATAGCATCGACACATCAAAAAAATGACATGGTGCTTCCTGATTCGCCTCTAAATCCCATCCGGTAACCGCACAGAATAATTTCTCGTTGCTTTGAAGTGTTTTTGAATTATAACATCTTCAAAATTATTACCTCATTATTAGATGTTGCTTGATTGATCCAACTAAATAGAATTATATTTTTTACAGAAAATAAATTTAATAATATAGTCATCTATTAACTAAGAATAAGTTGTGTAAAAATAAATTAATATAAAGTGATTAGAGTAACTAAAAAATCAATTATTAACTAATTCTTAATTTTTTTTGACAATTTAATCTTCTAAAGCTCGCTCCATCAAATTCTTTATTTTATTTTATTTTTATTTGATGGGGCAATTGAAAGTCGTTAAAGCTTAATAATTGGTCTTAATTGAAAACGTTTGAAATTTCTATTTACATTCACACCCAAAGATTTTTCCAAATTTCTATAGTTTAAAGGTTAACGGTCAAAATCAAAAGAATAAGCCAACAAAAATAATATTATTTGACTGAAATGGGTAAATTATATGGTACAGAGTTAACCCTCCAATTATATAAAATCCGCTTAAATGAAATTTGCACTCAATTGCTTTGAAATTTGTCGGTTGCTCTAAGCTTAATTGGAGCAAAAATCACGTGGTTGGAAAGGACTTTCGAAACCGACTTATTATTATTATTATTATTATTTATTTATATTGAAGTTAATATTTTCATATGATATTTTTCTTATGTAAATATTATTTTTTGAGTAAACAAGTCGTAGGCTTCATTTGTGACAGCTTTCTTACTGCTTCTTAAAGCAACTTTCTAGTAAAAATATATTTTTTGCTACTAAAAAGCTGCTTTAAGAAGCATAAAAAAAGCTGCATCAAACGAAATCTTAGATGAGAATCTGACAATGTTCTGACTTTGGCGATTAGGCGATGATTTGACATCGATGGTTTTAAGGTAACTATTAGGGGGCTCGACGGTGGTTCTTGAGTGGAATTGTGAGATTTTTAGAGCCTCTAAATTCTTTTTAAGTTTAGGCTAAAGTCCAAGTTCCAAGTCCTCTTCACATAGAGAGTAGATGCTTATTTATAAATATTTTAGAGAGATTTGAACCTTCAAATATAGTCAAAATCTAAAACACTCCATCGAGCAACTTATATTGATTCTCTCGATCACAAACAATTTCCTTAGCTTTTTTGTGCTTTAATGATGTCAGAGGTTCATAATTAAGCAAATATTTGGTCATTGGATTTGTCTCGTCAAAATACTCAATTTGACCATATGCAAAACTTCAAGATTATTTGGCCATCCAATTAATGTACTTAAGTTTTTTAATTATGTTTGAAGTGTTTTTTTTTTTTTTTTCGGCTCATTTGGACTCGAATTAGATAAATTTTTGTGCCGATGGATTTGTCATATCGAGATGTTCGTCTGACTATAAATCTGCTAAAATTATAAATTGAATGATCCTAACTTTAATTATGAAAATTTTCAAAAAATGTAAAATTATATTAATTAATATATTATATTTTAAAAATAAATTTAAATATTTTCTACTTTGGACTTGATTTGATTTTTTTTTAGATTCATTAATTTTTTAGATAAGTCCAATTGGTAGTTTGTCATTATATATTGTTGAATCTATCTTGGACAGATCATAAGCCATTAAGCTCACAACAACCATACTAATTAATAAACTCCACAACCAATCTACTGACCCACTCTCAAAGCAACATTCTAACAATATGCCAAACTTTCTTATTTTATAATGTTTTAGATAACTGTTATACTCAAATAAAGAGAGAGACTGTGAATGATTAGGTTTTGATAATTTGACCAAATTAAATTAGCATTAATTATTTTTAATGGTATTTATTTTGTTGGTTATTATCGTGTGTTAGAATATTTATAGCAATAGAAAGTTATAAAGTTTAATATCTTAGCTTTTCATATAAATTCAACAACATGCAGATAAGAGAGAAGCTTCAAGAGACACTCGAGTTTTTAAGTTGAAAGCATAAGGGAAAATTCATTGCGTTTATTTTTAATTACAATTTATGTTGTTCCTGGGGAAGATATAGATTCAATGCAGTAAACATGCAATGTATAGTATTTATATAATATGGTTCAAGTTGGCAGAGCACTGTGACATGGGAGCTATCTTTAAGAGATCGTTTGTTTATTTGTTTGATCATACTTTTTGGAGAAGAGAAGATCAAAGACGAAAAGTCAATAATAAATTTCAAGTCAAAGTTGTCATCGATGGAATGTATTGACCTTTTGAATCATCATATGAGTTGTCGTTGTTAATGATGGTAGATAACGAAGTAGCAGACGTTAGTGTGGCTAGGTAACAATGGTTAAAAGGTTATAAGACAATGGATAGTTGTTAATCAAAAGTGGTGCTTGATGGTGGTAGGAGAATCTTAATTGGGCAGCGATGGTTGAAGGATTGTAGTTATTTGATGGTATTCAAAGGATGGAAACAACCAAGGTTATGGTTTGACAACGGTGTTGGAATGTGGTCTAACGACGACTATCGTGTGATACTTCGATGATGACGGTTGAGGTGTGGTCTGATGATAACCATCAGGCGATGGTCTGAGGACAATAGTCATATGATGTCCTGATGATGGTGCTCGAATGGAGTTTCAAGATTCTTAAGCTTTTGAGCTCTCTTGAATCTCAAGCCTAAGTCCAATCTCCAAATCCCCTTTATGTGTAGAGTAGGTGCCTATTACTTGATTTTTTAAGAGTACCACTCCCAAGAAATATTTTTCTAATCTAAAACATTCCATCATAGAACGCATATTGATTCCCTCAATTATTAACTATTTATTTAACATTTATATGTCTTAATGATGTCAGAATCAAGCGATCTCGAGCACGCTAGGTTCGTCTCGTTGAAATATTTGATTAAATTATAACCATGCAAAATGTGGAGATTATTTAATAATATCTTAAAATTTTTAATTATGATTGACGTGCTTGATTTTTTCACGTTCTTACTCGAAATGGATCACTTTTAGTATCTTTGGGTTTATCACGTTGATACCTGCAATTTGATTATAAATCTGCTAAATTTAAATTTAGATACTATTGAATTTAATTTTGAAAGTTTTTATTTCAAATATGCATCGAGATCGGATGGTGATAAGACAAAATGATTAGAGAATGTGTTAATTTTATTTTATTTAATATTTTAAATATTATGTATGTCAATCACATTTAAAATAATTGAATATACATGAAGTAATTTTAGTTTATTAATACATATTAATAATCTTAAAATAAATTTAATGATTTTAAGCCTTTCTTATAAAAACATCACTAAAATGTATTGACCCTTGTTTTTTTTTTTTTTTTTTTTTTTCTATTTTATTAGGCGTTCCTCTTTGAAAAGGCTGCCCACTCAGTCCCCCCATAACGCAGCCATGCGGCTCAGCATCATCCCCATCATCGACGTTTTCGCCCGCCGCTCCTTCACATCCGCCGGCCTCCGCACCGAAACCATCGCCGTCAACTCCGAAACCACCATCCATTGTTGGCTTCCAAACACCCTTTCCCTCCCCTCACCCAAAAACCCTGACCCCCGAGTCTCAAAACCCTTTCTCCTTCTCCTCCACGGCTTCGGTCCCGTGAGCACATGGCAGTGGCGATTTCAAGTGCGCGTCCTCTCGCGCCACTTCGATCTGATCGTTCCGGATCTCGTCTTCTTCGGCGAATCGACAACGACATCGCCGGAGCGGTCCGAGGAGTTTCAGGCGGCATCGATGATGGCACTTCTGAAGGCACTGGGGATATCCGGCGAACGGATCGCGGGGGTGTTGGGGACCAGTTATGGGGGATTTGTAGCGTATCATTTGGCGAGGATGTTGGGGGATGGATGGATGGGGAAAGTAGTGATTGCGAGCTCGGATGTGGGGAAGAATGAGGAGGATGATAGGGCTATGGTGGAGAGAGTTGGGGGAATTGAGAACGTAAGTGAAATTATGCTGCCGAGAACTACGGTGGCTCTACGGAAGCTGTTGAAACTTTCGATTCGCCGGCCGCCGCGGTTCTTGCCGGAATTTATTCTCCGGGATGTGCTCCAGGTTAGTTAGTACGGTAATTAGTTAATTACCAGCCAATCTTTCATTTTGGAGGATTTCCTATCTATTTAATACCTATATTTTTTACATTTATTTATATAATGTTTAAATCACATTTTTAAAATATTTTTTCTTTAAATAAATTGATATTAATAATTTAATACCATTTTTTACAATTTTAATATTATATAAGAAAACATTAAAATATTTATTTATTTTTCTTTTTTTCTTGTATTTTGACTTTACAAGACTTTTGGGCCAATTAAGACATTCAAATATACATCAACTATTTAAGACTCAAATTCAAAATCTCTTAGTTGGTAACTAAATATCTCAATCAACATATCAAGATGAGCTGTGTTACTTTTATCGTATGTTTATTAGTTTTCATTAGCACTTTTCCGTGCGAATTAGTGTCAAGGTTATGAAATTCTTTTTTAACCCCGTCGGGCTTAGCTGGGTTGGTGGCCGAGCGTGCATGGTTGGGAACCTCCCAACCCACATTCAATTCCCCTTTCAAGCTGCTCAATTCCTTAAGTGCAGAGAAAATAAGTGGGTGGTTCGACACCTGTGGGGTTGGTTGCCGCTAGGATCATCGAGAGATTAGTTACTCCGCAAAGCGCCTACTCTATAACGGTGACAACGAGTAATTAATCCCGTTACAAAAAAAAAAATCATTTTTTTTTAAATTTTAATTATTTTTTTTTTAAATGATGGATGTGGAGAATAAATTTAACTTAAGCGAAATTTAAAATTTAATAATTACATTTACCAGCTTTGTTCAATGAATTTACTTTCATAGAAGTCTGAATGAACTTTTCTAGAAGGACACATTGCAAACGATTACTGTGCGACAAGCGTGACAGCATTTGCTGGTAGGTGTAGTTTTTTTTTTTTTTTTTTTTTTTTTTTTTTTTTTTTTAAATGCTGGTAGGTGTAGTTAAGGGTGATGAAATTTATTGATAGGTCCAGCAATTTTTCTGGAGCCTGCTTGAAATTCTCTAGAACATTTAGACAGATTAAATTAATTTTATAAATTATGATTTTGCACATTTTTTTTTATATATATAAGCTTAAATTTAAAATTAATTTGGATTTATTTGAGAAATCTATCATTTTCAAGTCCGCTTTATAATAACAACAATATCAAATTTTATTTTTACTGTATGAGGTCGGCTATATTAATCTATTTTTTTTATTATATGTCAAATTCTTATTTAAATTAAATAAAAAATTCATTTTAAATATTTTTAATCAATTTTTTTAGGTCTATTTCTATCATGTTCTAATATAGGTCAGATTCAATATATCTACTCTCCAAATCAATTAATGGAAAGTTTGCTATTTATTTATTTTTAATATATCTTAATGAGCTGAAATATACAATATAAAATATACATATAATGAATTATAAATATACAGTGAAAATAATATCAATTATACATATTAAATGAATTTTAAAAATTTTATTATTATTTTATCCGCTTAAATTTATGTCTAGATATATAAATTAAAATTAAGTACAATACCCCCATAAACTAGATTTATTATTCTGTGAGGAGTCAGTATGTGTCCGGAGATCAATAAAAATGCGCCACATTACCTCAACGTGCGCGGTATATTTTTGAGATAATATGGCGCATTTTTATTGATCTCCGGACATATCCTGACTCCGCACATGATACTGAACGTAATCGGACGATTTTTCCGTGCGGTGTCTGTACAGATTAATCTCTCCATAAACCAAGGCTCCTAAATGTCTAACTCCACCTACCAGAATTAATTCATATTCACATTTAGGTTTAGGATGTCATTCCTATTTATTAGTATTTAATATCTGACTGCAGTCTAGTTATAGCTGTAGTTGATGATCATTACTTCAGTTGGCTAAAAAAAAAACTAATAAAAATGTTCACGTCTATTCTATGTCAATTTATATGTCATTGGCAGAGTAGATGGATGATGGGGAGTAGACATTGGCAAATAGATTTGTGATTCACCTTGGAACAAGCTAGATAAATGCTCTCGTGCTTAATTTGATGTGCTAGTGAGTTAAATTTGAGTTAATTTCTATTAATTTTTTTATTAATATTTAAGTCAATTAAGATAAATTCACATATACATCACATATGCAAGACTGGAATCCAAGACCTCTTAGTTGATAGCCAAAACTCCCAACCAACTAGGGCTGTCAATTTCGGGTCACGGGTTGGGTTCGAGTCGAATACGGAACTATTCAGGTCAACTCGAATCCGACCTTCTTTGGGTTTGGGTCAACCTGACATGAACCGAAATCAGGATGTCGGATGCGGAACAGCAGGATGTCAGAGGCCTGATGTCGGGAGGTGGGATGCCGGGCATTCGCATCGCCTTGCGGGACAGCTGGACGCGGGCACATGGCACGCAATCAAGCTACAAGCGTGGCACGCATCGACGGACGACACGCGGTGACGCGGGCAAGTGGGGCAGGGGTGAGCGCGGTCATGCAGGCAGCTCGGTCACGTGGGCAGGCGCAGATGCGAGGTGTGATTGGCTCTGGCAAACGGCGGTCACGCAGGCAGGCGCTGACACGAGGCGTGATTGGCTCGGATAGACGGTGGTCACACAGGCAGCACGGTCAGCTGGTCATTTCCGATTTTCCGGGTCAACCCAAATTTGACCCGATTTTTTAAACGGGTCGAAAACTCTAACCCGACCCGGTTCGGATTCGGGTCAACCCGTATGATAATTTATTTAATATAATAAATTCAATAATTTAAGTATAAAATTATTTAAAAATTTTAAAATTTTCTTTGATTTATATAATAAAATATACTTATTTGATTTGAATTATTTTCTCTTCTATAATAAATAATCATAAAATTAAACTCGAGCTTATGCTAGCGCTAGATTTATGAGGCAAACTTAAGCTTAGCGATGTCAATATTTGACACAACTCAAATCCCGACTCGAAAAATTTTGGGTATGGGTCAACCTGTTTATCAAACGGGTAGGCTCGGGTTTAGAAATGAGACCTTTTTTTAAAAATTGGGTCGGGTTCGGATTGACCCGGCAACCCAAAAAATAATTGGAAATTCACCTGGTCCAGTGGTCTCCCCTAGCCCACTAACATACAGCACATTGAGCCCAAATGCCCAGCCCAATCGGATATTACGGTGCCGCCTAACCTCGGCCCTACCGCCCTAGCCCGCCTATGCCTAGTCTCCTTCACCGCTCGCGCGGCACACGGTCGTGACAGCACGCGACACGTGCCTCATCGCTCTTCAGACGCCAGCCTCACAGTCAGAGCCCTCACCTAACGTGATGCACGGCAGTCGGCATGTGCCTTGCCACTCGCCTGTGGCTAGACATTAGCCTAGCAGACTGCAGCTGCTTGCCAGACGCCAGCCTCACCAGTCGTTGCTATCCAATTGACGTGTGCCCTTGAATTCGAAACAAAGCGTGTTGGTAGGTTGTGTTGGGTCAGCCCAGTTACCTGTGTGGGTCAAGTTCAGGTTGGAAAACCTGACCCATTTGTAAAACCAGGTCGGGTTAGGATCAACCTGTTTAAACAAGGGTCAATCTGAGTTCGACCCGAACTCGACTCGCGGACCCGTTTTGACACCTCTACTCAAGCTCCAGTGTAGATGGGTTGAAATGGATTCACCAAATCTACACTGTTGGGATATTTAGGTCAATTAAGACAAACTCATACACACATAACACACACAAGCTTTAAACTCAAAATCTCTTGGTTGATAACTAAAGCTTCGAACAAACATATCAAGATGAGCTGCATGTCTACACCTTATTTATTTCATAATCTAGATGTGTTTGAGTGATCTTTCAAATTGTATATTTCTCTTATGTTAAGATTAACTCATCTTGACAACATCTTGTTAATTGATAAACAGGATGTTTGGGATTATGCACAAACAATAGTCTTTCAATTTTTTGTGCCACTCTAATGAAATGAAATTAATGCACGTCTTTTTTTGAAAAAATAAAAATTTGAATTTTTGTTTGATTTGGTGTATGGTAGCAAAATAAGTAATTACAAAAATTATAATTTGTGTGTTTTATTTGGGTCGCATATCTTTAAAATTTTCAAGTTCATTTATTTCAAATAATCCTTGCAAGTAAATATATTTCAAATTGCATTATTTATTTTAAAAAGAATTTAAACAACAAAATAGTTATAGCCATTCAGACAAATATTTTGTTTGAAAATAATGTGCTAATTTTAATTGTTTGACAGATTTTGAGGCATTTGTGTCATACTTTAAAACTATGGGAGAGAGTTATAGAGTATAGCTTGCGGCGTCATACTAATGTTTCTCAAAATCAATTTGGATTCATGCCAGGCAGGTCTACTATGGATGCCATTCATTTATTGAGAGATTTGATGGAGAAGTATAGAGAGAATAAGGAGGATCTACATATGATTTTATTGATTTAGAAAAAAACATATGATAAAGTTTTAAGAGAAGTGCTATGGAGAGTTCTACATAATAAAGGGGTTCATAATGCTTATATTCATGTCATTAAGGATATATATACAGGAGCTGTTACTTTTGTTTAAACACAAGGTGGTTTGACAAAAAAAAAATTCCTATTTCAATTGGATTAAATTAAGGATCAGTCTTAAGCCCAGATCCTTTTGCTTTAGTCATGAATGTTCTCACTAGACACCTGCAAGAGGTTGTACAATGGGGTATGCTTTTTGCTAATGATATTCTTCTTATTGATAAAACTAGAGATGGAGTAATTGAAGGTTAACTTGAATTATGGAGGTCAACCTTAAAGTCTAAAGGCTTTCATTTGAGTATATCTAAAACTAAATATATGGAGTATAATTTTAGTAATAATAGATCTAGTGGGGGATAATGATTTTGGCAATCAAGTCATTAAATTTAATAAGAGCACACGTTTTAGATATCTTGGATCGATTGTTCAGAGTGATGATTAAATAGATGGGGATATTATTAGTATAATTCAAGTTGGATATTTGAAGTGGAGGAATGCCTCGGGCTTGTTATGTGATAGAAAAATCTCTCTCAAACTTAAGGAAAAATTATATATGATGGTTGTGCGACCTACAATGTTTTATGGTGCAAAATATTGGCCATTAAAAGAGAAGCATAATATTAAGTTAAGTGTTGCATATATGAGGATGCTCACTTGAATGAGTGGCTTTACTATTAAAGACTGGATACGAAACGAGCATATATATGAAAAGGTTGGAGTAGCTCCAGTGGAAGATAAGATTAGAGAGAGTCGCCTTAGATTGTTTGTTCACATAAAACAGTAGTCTTTTGATGACCCTATTAGGAAAGTAGATGTATTAGATTTGACTTATATTAAGAAAGGTATAGGTAGACCTAAAAAGACTTGGTTAGAAAATATTAGAAATGACCTTTCTTTATTAGATTTAGATAAGAATTTGACTATTAACATAATACAATGGAGAAAAAGGATTCATGTAGCCGACCCCACATAGTAGGATAAAGGTTTGGTTTTGTTGTTATTGCTGTGGCCTTAATATGCTTTGTGGGGCTGTGCCTGCTTTTATTAAGAGAATTAACTTTTAATATGTTTATTGCCTATTTAATCTGCTATACAGAGTTTAATTAATTAATTACTGAAATATATTGGAAGTTCTCCACAGAATCTCTACACAGATAACTTGGAGCGAAAGATGGAGCTTATAAAGGGAGTTACACTAGGCAACAAAGATTTGTTTCAGCTAACGCCGCTGCAGCAGGTATTCATAAAACTTTTTTATAATTCTTCTTAGTTCATCTTGACTGCATTTTCATCTCGCAGGACGTTTTGATTGTCTGGGGAGATCAGGACAACATATTTCCGGTTAACAAGGCTTTCGAGCTCAAGAAGTAAGCTAATTGTTTTTGTTTTTCTTTGAGGGTATTTTGATACAAATTATATGAGGATAAGTTTGAAAATTTTTTGATTTATTTTGAGATTAGTGTTGCATCTTAAAAGTTTAATATAACTATCTAGTTAAGATGGTTAAGATTAAATTAATTCAATAAATATAATTTTAAATAATCATATGAAATATTTGGGATCAATTGAACTTGTTCAAATAAAACACTTAAATAAAAATATATTGATCAAATAAACATTAAGTTTATTTTTCATAACTAAGAAAATAATAATATAACTTATATAATTAAACATTAATTAGCAGATTTGATAAGTATAATATCTAATTTTTAAACTTGATAAAGCATTAAGTGGTCAAGATCATTATTATGTGCTAGAAAAAATGTGGTAAAGTAAGAGTTTTAGGTGTTAGCTTGCTTGAAGATCTTGCACACACACACTAAAAGTGAGGAATACAGGTGACATTAACGTTTTTACATAAAAAATATGGTAAGAGAAAAATCATAGGATCTAACCTAAATAAAATAATTCATTATATAAGTACAATTACTAAGGTCCATTATAATCCTTAGTGGGGCAATGTTGGTCAATCAACAGTGATCAAATGACAACAGCCGAGCGATATTAGTTGAGTGGCGACGGTCATCGCGTGATAGAAATGGAACAATGAAAGTTGGACGAATTTGAATGGACTATAATGGCCAAGTGACGATGGTAGATGGTTCGAACAATGGTGATCGAATGATGGTAATCAAATGACAATTGTGTATGTTGATGATCATTAGCATCAAATTTCAGGTGGAGCTATGGAGTTTTTTTTATGTCTAAGATATCTTTAAAATTTAAGTCTAAGGTCCTCTCATGAAGAGAATCTGAGTCTATATATAATATTTTTAGATTTACATTTTATTACATATAGCAAAAATCTTTTAACACTATTGAAATATTCATTTGAATCATTTGATCATAAACTATTCATTTAACATTTTAGTCCCTAAATCACCTCAGAATAGAATGATCTTGAACTCATTCAATTCATTGTGTCGAGATGCTTGATTTGAATATAAGTAAAACTCAAACAAAGCTAATCAACCTTGAATCCTTCAATGCACGTAGTCTTAGGAAACATACAACATGAGCTATTCCTAGTAGCAAAGCTTGAAGATAGTCTAGTGGATATGATCTTCAACCTCATGGTTAGGCTATTATATAAATTACATATAAATATATGTTACAAACTATTAGATGATTCCACGTAAAACTTACTATCATCAAATTAATAATGAATCACACATAAGTCATACTGGCTCATGAGCTCATCATATATGATGATATGACACACAACGCAGCACTTAAAGGTCAAGTTGCCATAAAGAATTACCATGAGTCTTCCTGATCTTGGAGGCAAATGTGGCATGGCCTTGATTAGGAGGCGCCAAAAGTTTTGGCGGCGACTATTGAGGATGATCTAATTAGTCCTCCCCTTGAAAGCCAAGTCTATACAGTTTGGAGATAGTGATAGAGGTGACACAGGAAAGTTATGGAGGTCATGGACGATGATTGAATCTATTCTCCCCCAGAGTCTAAGAATTTGTAGCTTGAAGACTTTAGTTGAGGCAATGCAAAAAAGTCATAGAGGCCGCTAAAGATGGCTAGATCTATATCTTCCCTAAAGGTGGAGATGACATGAGTTGGGGTTGGTTGGTGGGCGATATGACGTAGGAACATTGTAGAGGATACTAAAGATAATTAGATTAATCTCATTTCAGAGTGATGGCGATGATTGAGATTTAGCCGATAGGTCATGGAGAAGATTGCAGGTACCCATGATCCTCTTTTCTATAGGTGGTGATGACATAGGCTTCGTTTAGGTCGACTTTCTTGTTGCTTCTTAAAATAGCTTTTAGTACACAAATTAAAATCTTTGTACTTCAAAGCTGCTCTAAGAAGCAGTAAAAAAACCGTCTCAAACAAAACCATAATCTAAAGTTGATAGCTATGGAAGTTATTAACCTGACTATATGCAGTGAGGACAATACCTCTTATTGATATATTTAGTAATCTTTAAAAAAAAAAAAATTGGATAAATTTATTGAAATTATTAACCTGATTTACTTTCTTTTTCTTTTACAAAATTTGGATAAATTTAGTGATCAAAATCAATCTGATGCAAATGCAGGAAACTTGGAGAGAAGGCAAAATTGGAGATCTTGAAGAACACCGGCCATGTTCCTCAAATAGAAGATCCAGATCTGTTCAATAAGGTCCTTCTTGGCTTCTTATTAGGGGCTCCAAATTCATCTGTGTGACTACTTGGGCAAGATTATTCATAGCATATAATTTATATTGCACTTTATTACCTTTGAATCATAAAATATTTATGAAATAAATTTAAAAATAATTAGATTTATTTTGAGATCAATGTTATATATGAATAATTTGTGTTATATTAATCTCAAAGTAAATTTAATGATTTTTAGTCTATCTTGTATTAGAAAATCTTGATATATTTTTTTTTCAAATTTTTATTAGAATGTTTTGTGTTATTTCATGAAAATGACATTAAGGATTATTTGTTTGGTGGTTAAACTCACTTAAGTGCCGAATTATGTATTTTTTTGTATAATAGCTTATTATTATGACAAAAAATTTAAAATAAGACTATTAATTATATATTAATATTTTTCATAATAACGATGTTAAAAATTTATTACTTGGTTTTAAAAAATAAAGATAGATTTTTGTAAAAAGTTATTGTTTATCTATTATTATAAAATTCATTCCATGAAGTGCAAAATTTAAGTTAGAATATTTTTAAATTAAATTTTTATTTCAATAAATTTATAGTTGAAACGAATATTTTGGTGAGATAAATTCAATAATATAACGAGTATTTTGATATAAGTAAAAACGGGCTCAAATCGAGCATTAAAACGGAAAGTTTTATGTTCAAATCAATTAACACAACCTACATCATTTTTCACATAGAAGGGAACTTGCAACAACAACATCAGGCTTTTATCGCTTTACGTGAGATTGGTTATATGAATCTTTTTTCTTTATTTAGCTCTAATAAAGAAATATCATTTCTAATATTTTTTAATAAAGTCTTTCTAAGTCTATATCTATCTTTTTTAATATAAGTCAAATCTAATACATCTACTCTCCTAATCGGGTCATCAGAAGATGTCATATGGGATAATTTTTAAGGCTTTATTACCATAGGTGGACAACATTGATAGAACAATGTTACTTATCTAAACTATCAAAGGGGCCATTTTTCATCCAAATTGCAAATAGGCTGCATTTCTTAGCAGATTATCTTTCTCAAAAGAAGAAGACCCCTTGAGCTGAACCACTTTAAAAAAGGCTTATACCCTACACTTTTAGGGTTCGTTTGGGACGGCTTTGTTACTGCTTCTTACAGCAACTTTCAAGTACTAAAATTTTTGTACTAGAAAGTTGCTTTAAGAAGCATTAAAAAAGTTGTTCCAAACGAAGCAATAGTCTTGAGAAGCAGTAAGATAGTCATCCCAAATGAAGCCTTAGATTTCGTTTGGGACGGCTTTTTTCTTGCTTCTTAAAACAGGTTTCTAGTACAAATATTAAAATCTTTGTACTAAAAAGTTGCTTTAAGAAGCAGTAAAAAAACCGTCCCAAACGAAACCTTAATATTTTTTTTGTTTGCAAGGAAACTTGCTTGCATATCTAGTTTTGGACGGAAGTTCTTTTACATAGGTAAATATTAAGAGCATTATTTTAATCTTACTAGAGAATAGCCAATCAAGTATCAATTAGGTCATCATCATTTTTTTTTCCCTTATGACTGACCACTTGGATCAAAACGGGTACCTGACTCGAATGATCAATTTGAATCTAGCTCATTTAATAAACGGATTAAAAATATGGACCTGAACCAAACCAGGTACTAACTCTAACCAACCTGAAAATGTGTTTTAATTAAAATATATTTCTATTAACTTGGTAATCATATTTTTTTAGATTAATTGATAAAAAATAAGAAGATTATACCAACAAATGAAACAAAAATTATGAAATAAATATTAAAATGATTATTTTGGAGTCAAAATTGGATTGGCGGGTCAACCAGAACTAAACCCAGTAAATAGGTTGGAATGCGTGGCCAGAATCCAACCTGTTTATTAAACTAGTCAATTTGAAATCAAAATATTTAAGTCATACTAGGTCGGGTTGGCGTATCTTGTCATTTATTGACGCCCCGCCCCTAATAAATAGAGTGCCCTTGTATTAATTAAGCAATGCAAGATACTTTAAGGTCTAGAATATCATTAATATAAATATATAATGAGATGCGCAAAATCATACAAATAAATATAGTATATTCTACTTGGCTCTTGCCATGAGTTTTTGTTAATTTAAGCTTCCTTTGGACAACTTTTTTGGTTACTTTCTAAAACAACTTTTCAGTACAAATTTTTGTACTAAAAATCATCCTAGAAAGCAATAAGAAATCTATTTCAAACCAAACCTAAGTCTCTGCCATTATGGCCTTATTATAAAATATTTGGATATATTTCTTGCTAGCTGATTAAAATATTAAATATCAATTGATGGTTTTTTTGGATTAATTTATTTTCAGGATGGTAATCTTGGTCTTTCAAAATTCGAAGTGTAAATTTGTTGTGGTGTGCCAGAAGCACTCCCTTTGGATGGGATGGGTGAATTATTACATCCGGTTACCTGACGAAGATATACATTCGGATTTATCTCTGTCTACAGTAAAAGCGCAGTTACTGCAGCAACTGTGCTTTGACTACGCTTTTACTGTAGACAGAGAGAAATCCGAATGTATATCTCTGTCGAGTGACCGGACCTAATAATTTGCCCTTTGGATGGCTTTGAAGATTTCAAAAGGCATCAGAAATTTGATCTCTAAAATGGTTTACCTAATTATCTAAATGCTTGAATAAATTAGCATAAACAATTTTGGTTAATATGTCTTCTTTTAGTATTCTGATGTGGGAGCTTTTTATATCGACCGGCATTATGAAGTAACAATAGGCATTATTTATTGTAGGATTATTTTTTTTTTTAAATTAAAATGAGATATTTTTATTGAGTTATATTTGAGATTGTTAAAAAAATTACATATTCTCTTTAATTGGTACTTCCTTAAAAAAAAAAAATTGTAAGATTCATTATATAGTTCGAGGAATTTTAAAATTCCAACCAGTCTTCTAAATATCTCTTCAAATGATTTTATTTTTATTTAGATTTGTGCATTCTAGATGGTTCTAGTAGATCTTTTTGCAATGGTAAGGGCATCTCCAACGGAGAACTCTATTTTTCATGGCAAAATACGGCAAAATTTTAAAATGCCGTGGTGCTGCTCCAATCGAACGTCATTTTATGTGTTTTTGTCAAGGTAACGATCCTTTCACGCGATTCTCCCTTTCGCGCGTTTTTCCGGTTGAAAGAGCAAACTGGCGTGGGTGAACAGTGCAACGCCAATATTGGCGTCGCACTGTTCAACGACAAGTGAATGGCGGAAGATTTGGCATTCCTTTGGAGCGACCGAATGACACTATATGCTCGTTTGACGTTCGGTTGGAGATGCTCTAACACAATACAAGATTTCTAGTTTTAAATTCAAAAATCTTCATATGTCTCATTTAATTTCTTGAAGTTGTAAAGCTTATTTAAAAAAAAAATTGTAAGATTCATTATATAGTTGGAGGAATTTTAAAATTCCAACCAATCTTCTCAATATCTCTTCAAATGATTTTATTTTTATTTAGATTTGTAAATTCTAGATGGTTCTAGTAGATCTTTTTGCAATGGTAAGGGCATCTCCAACGCAGAACTCCATTTTTCACGGCAAAATACGGCCAAACTCCAAAATGCCGTGGTGCTGCTCCAATTGAACGCCATTTTATGTGTTTTTGTCAAGGTAACGATCCTTTCACGCGATTCTCCCTTTCGCGCGTTTTTTCGGTTGAGAGAACAAACTGGCGTGGGTGAACAGTGCCACGCCAATATTGGCGTCGCACTGTTCAACGGCAAGTGAATGACGAAAGATTTGGCGTTCCGTTGGAGCGACCGAATGACGCCATACGCTCGTTTGACGTTCGGTTGGAGATGCTCTAACACAATACAAGATTTCTAGTTTTAAATTCAAACTACACCAACCATTTTGAATTGTCTTAATCACCTTTTTTGGGTTGATAGTGAAATTAAAAAAAAAAATCTAAAATCTCTTTCAATTAAAAGCATTGATGTAAGGGTAGAAAGATGCCCCTTTTTTTCCAACTCTATCTTCTTCAATGTCTTCTTCAAGAATAAAAATACGACTCTTCAAAATTTTAATCAATTAGTTAATTAATTATTATTATTATTTTATTTAATGCGTGTACGGAGTCAGAGAAATAAGAATACTTTACGAAAAATAATGTACGGTTCGAAATAATGGGGGTTTGTTTAGCAAGAGGACAATGAGAGACTGTTACGTGTAGAGTCTAGACACATAGAACCGTTCGGTTTTGTTGTTGCGAACAGTAAAAGTACAGTTAATGTTCACAACTTCGCTTTTAATGTTCACCAATACGCTTTTACTAGTCTTTTACTGTTTAAAGTCATAAAACTGAACGATTCTTTTTGACCAAATTCTGCATGTAATAATGTCTCTAGGACAAGGCCATGCTTTTCTCTTGATTTATTCCTGCAGAAATTTATATATATATATATATATATATATATATATATATATATATATATATATATATATATATATATATATATATATATATATATATATATATATATATATATATATATATATATATTATATTAATTATGGAATTCTATCGTTTGTTCTGTTGTACCTTATTACTTTATTTCTGTTACGCAAATGATTTGTTTGTTGGAAGCAGTAATTTTCAAAGAGATTTTGTGTAATAAGGCTTACGGGCTCGCGGCTGTAAATATATTATTATATGACAGTCTTTTAATACATGAAAGATAAAGTAAATGAGTGGGATATAAATTTATAATAAAAATAAATTACAATAACGTCATCAAAAAATTATCTTGATCGGGCACGAATCTCAATGCAAAATCAAGTTGGAAACTTCCAAAATTAAAATTGGGACCATCCGAACTCCGATTTCAGCAAACTTAAAGTCATAATAAGGCTTACGGGATCGCGGCTGTAAATATATTATTATATGACAGTCTTTTAATATATGAAAGATAAAGTAAATGAGTGGGATATAAATTTATAATAAAAATAAATTACAATAACGTCATCAAAAAATTATCTTGATCGGGCACGAATCTCAATGCAAAATCAAGTTGGAAACTTCCAAAATTAAAATTGGGACCATCCGAACTCTGATTTCAGCAAACTTAAAGTCAAACTGAACATCTCGGAAATACGAACCCAACAACACCAAATTCGACTCAATCAGAGTCCAAATGAGTCCAAAACAAGGGTCTGAAGCGCTGTTGTAAGGTTCAAACCACAATTTGGGTTACCAAACAGTTTCCAAACATGACGTGCTTATAGTCCAATCGAGCGGCTCGACGAGTCAAATTTAACGAGCCCAAGATCACTAAAATCCGACATCACTAAGACATTCAAATGTCCATAAAACAGTCCATGGTCAAAGTATTCAACATCAGCCGTCTATCCAACCACTACCCATTTACTCTTGATCTCTTACCTATTTACCGGTCATGTCACTTTTGAAATCTATAAATAGACCCCTTATTTATCTTGAAAGGTGGACAAGAGCAAGAAGAGAAGAAGGTAGAAGAGAAGGAAGAAGCTCCTCCTCGAGCTCCGCCGAACCACCACTTGAAGCCCTGAGTTCTGCTGGACCACCACCTGATGCCCGGACTTCTGCTAGGCCACCACCTGACGCCCAAAGTTCTGTCGGAGTACTGCCATATAATTACGGTCTTTCTAGCCCCGGTCTCCTACCAACTACAGTCTTTCGGACATCTATCTCCTGTCGACTTCGATCTTTCCGACCTCCATCATCGACTATGGTCCTTCTGATCTCCATCACCTAACAACGGTCTTTCTGATCTCGGTCTCTTGTTAACTACGGTCTTTCGGACCTCTGTCTCATGCCAACTACGGTCCTTCCGACCTCCATCACCTACTATGGTCCTTCCGACCTCCAACACCAGACAACGGTCTTTTCGACCTCTATCCTATCGACTATGGTTGTGCCGACTAAACAAACATGTACATATTGTAACTCCCAATATATGATGTACATTTGTACCATCAGGCCAATGCCTTCTCCCAAGAAAAGGCCTCATTTGTAATCAACTGTAAATACTAGTGGATTCATTCAAATTGGGCCATGCCCCATGGTTTTTCCCCCTTTTCAAGGGTTTCCACGTAAAAACTCTAGTGTCTTTTATAAATGCTGTTAAGATAGTTGCTATTTGCATGTTTTACTTTTTTGCAACTTGTATAGTTTTGATGATTCCAAACATTATTGTTCAAATGTGTAGTTATCTCCTAACAATTTTAGAAAATTTGTATTTGCTCTTGTGTGTACTAACATTTCAGGAAAATCGAACTCCAGACTACGAAGACTTCAAATCAAATTCAGCATAAGATACTTTGTGAATTTGAAGCTTGTACTTTTCTTTGAAATAAACTTGAAAATGAGTGATTGTAATTGAGTGAATAAAAACATACACACACACATAAGGAGATCATATAAAATTTATACTGATCGTACGGGATGATATCAGTTCGTACGGGACGATCAAACAGTTATCTCCCATTAAGATCACATGGAACGAATAGGAACTCGCCAGAAAAATTTTCTAAGTCCTATTCGTCCAGGACGAAATTAAAAATCATCCAGGACGATCTAGTCTCTGTAAGATTTTCGTCCAAACGAAATTAAATTATCATACATGACGATTTGCTCTCTGGAAGATTTTTCGTCCAGACGAAATTAAATATCGTCCAGGACGATCCAGTCTCTGTAAGAATTTTGTCCGGACGAACCAATTTTTGTCCAGACGATACAACTGACTTTGTTCGTACGGGACGATCAACTTGTACGAAAATATTTCGTACACATATACAAACAGGTTCGTTTCAAGGCTTTTAAGTAATATCGTCCAGGACGATCCACGATCGTACGGGGACGATCCACTGCGTACAGAATTGAAAACTTGCAGTTTTTGGGATGTTTTTCTTGTCTTTTGTATATATAGTCTAAATTAGACTACCACCCAAACTTTTGTCATTTGATCTTCGTGCCTTTTGAGAGAATAGCCAAGGAGAGAGTGTAAGAGTACATTCAAAGGAGGATTCCTACCACTGGAGCGTGAAGGCTTCACTTGGAGTTTAAAGGTAAGAATCTCTACTTGTGAATTGGGATTACTTCACTCTTTTCTTTATTCCTTCTAGATTCTTGTGAGAAGATCTATCAAGGAGATCCGGTTCACTCCCGACACTTGGAGAGTGTGAACAGACGAAGGGTTCGCTGCCTACACCTGGAGAGTGTGAACAGCCGAAGGGTTCGCTGCCTACACTTGGAGAGTGTGAAAGGACAAAGGGTTCTCTGCCCACACTAGGAGAGTGTGAAAGGATGAAGGGTTCTCTGGCCACACTAGGAGAGTGTGAAAGGACGGACGGTTCTCTGCCAACACTGGGGATTGTGTAAAAGGACGACGGTTCTCTGCCGTACCGGGTAGTGGTGAAAAGAGCGTTTTGTAAAGGCTTCTTCGCCTTACTGTGGGTGCAAAAGGAGAGTCACTATTGGTATTAGTGCAATACTCAGAGGGTGCCTCTGGGGAGTGGATGTAGGTCTGATTTAGACCGAACCACTATAAATCTGGTGTCATTTACTTTACTGTTTTTACTTTTTCGCATTTTATTTTTGGTTTAAAAAACTCTGTGGTTGAAAAATGTTTTCTATAAAAACTTAATAAAAATTTTCATTTCGGTTCAACACATTTTCAAAGAGGGTTTAAATTTTTAAAATACCAATTCACCCCCCCTCTTGGTAGCCTTGAGACATTAACTTAGGTCTAACAACCTTTTTACTAGACTCAGCAAATGCAACATCCACTCTCTTATCTGATTGTGTGATGGATCTTCATACAACGTTAAGATATTAAACTATATATTTCTCTATCGCCGTGAATACTCCAGGATGCAACAATTATATTAAAGTAAATTTAGTATTTTTAATTTTATTCTGATATATTTTATATAAAAGTAATTTAATTTGGTTTATATATTGTTGCGTGCTAGAATATACGCGGCGGTAGAGTTAGAAAATATTTGTCTTAACGTTGTACGAGTATTCAGCACACAAATAGAAAAGATAAGTGAACACCAAGATTTTTACGTGGAAAACCCCTGTAAAAGGGGGAAAAACCACGGGGCCTAGCCCAGTTTGAACGAATCCACTAGTATTTGCAGTCGATTACAAATGAGGCCCTTCATTGGGAGAAGGCCTTAGGTTGATGTACATCTTATGGAGTACATTACATTATGTAAATACAAAGAGCTACTATCGACGTATTCGCTTTGTTAGAAGGACTACAGTCGACGGGCGACGTAGGTCAGGAGGACCGTAGTCAGCTGGCGACAGAGGACTGTAGTCGGCGGGCGACGTAAGTCAGGAGGACAGTAGTCGGCGGGCGACGGAGGTCGGAAAGACTGTAGTCGGCGGACGACATAAGTCAGGAGGACCATATTCAACGGGCGACGGATGTCGGAAAGACGGTAGTCTGACGACAAAGATCAGTAGGACAGCGTTAGGTAGAAGCCCAGCAATGGAAAGAAATGCATCTTCGCATAGACGTCCAACGAAGTCCGATATCTTAGAAGTCCGGCGTCGGGTAAAAACTTGGCGAAGAGTGAAGGTCCGACGTCGGGTAGAAGTCCGACGTCTGCTGGTGGCATAGGAGAACTCCGGCTTCACTTGGGCGGAGTTTCGGCGTCAGGAGGGAACTCTCTTGTAAATTGGGAAGAATTTCAGCATCCCATGGAAGTTGGGCAGAATTCTGGCGTTCTCTCGTATATCCGGCAGAGTTCCGGCGTCTTCAGGCGATAGGAAGAGCTCCGATAGTGGTCGAGGAGGAGCTTCTTCCTTCTCCTCCTTCTCTTCTTATTCTCTCTCTTCACTTGAGTCCCCTTTGTGAAGAATGAGTGCTCTATTTATAGATTTTATGGAGTGGCATAGCTTGTAAATAGTCACGAGATCAAAGGCGAATAGGGAGTGGTCGAATGGATGGCCGATATGGAACCCTTCGATCATGCACCGTTCGTTGGACATTTAGAGGCCTTAATGATGTCATAATTTGGCGATCTTGGGCTCGTTGGATTCGTATCGTCAAGCCGTTCGATTCGGGTATAAGCTCATCAAAATCGGAGACCGTTTGGTAACTCAAATTGCGGTTTGAACCTTCCAACAATGCTTTGAGCCCTTGATTCGGACTCATTTGAGCTTGGATTGGGTTGATCTTGGTGTCGTTGGGTTCGTATTTCCGAGATGCTCAGTTTGACTATAAACTCGCTGAAATCGGAGTTCAGGTGCTCCCGGATTTAATTTTTAAATTTTCGGCTAGCTTTTTGCCTCGAGATTCGTGCCCGATCAAGAGATATATATATATATATATACACACACACACATTATAAATAAAAGTTAAAATACACTAACAGTATAGTTTATGAATTTTATGTTTTTATGAATATCTTTTAATATTTTCAAAAATATTTAATGATATTAATTAAGTTTTTCTATATTTTAAATTTATTATTTTTTATTAAAAATGATTTAAAATAGTGCATAGCATATGATGTTAATGATATGTTTTTTTTAAATTAATTAATATTCTATCATGAGCTTCTATATTTTATATTATTTTTTCAAAAGTTATAATTTTATATAATTTTAATTTTTTAATATGATGTTTCATAATAAAATTATAAATTTATAGAAATAAATATCTTCAAAATTTAATACTAATATTTTCAAATTAAACTCTCCATTTTAAAATATTTTCGTTTTCCTTGCATATGCTATGAGTCAGCAATTAATTAATCAAATATATAATTTAAATAATTAAATATTATATATTATGATTTAAAATATTTTTTCTTATGAAAAATATGTGAAATATTCTGATAATATATAATTTTTTCTCGTCTGGCTGAGAATGCCAGTCACGTTGTGGTCACCCAAAAGTAGCTGCTGCTTTCAGAAAGCAAACGGTGCAAAAGCCATTTGTTACCTATCGTGAAGGTTATTTTGCGTGATTGGGCATCACATAATTTGGATTGGCGTACTATATTTTTATTTTTAATTAATTTTAAAAAATATAGAGTGACGGGAAAGTTTGCTGCCACTGTCCCTTGGTCCGGTAACCTGTCATAGCTCTACATTCGGTGAGCAGTAAACAGACGCAACGTGTTCTCACTATTTACCACGCGGCCCAACAACCAGACCCGAAACGGACCCTTGTGTTTGCGTATTGCTCGGTATTGCTAGATATTGGTCGATTTTACTCGACAAAAATGAAAAATATAATTCTATGAAGACCAATATCTAGCAATACCGAGTTCTTTTAGGTATTACTCGGTATTGCTTGGTATTGTCTTCACTGAGCGGTATTTCTGATTATTGCCAAGTAATACCTAGCAATACTGAGTAATACCTAGCAATACCGAGCAAATACCGAGCAATACACAAACATAGTAATCCCGGATTCCGGTCCGAGTTGGGTCGTCGGGTCGCGCGGTAAAGAATAAGAGCACGTGACGACATATTATTGACTACCGGACGTAGAGCTGCATCAGGACACATGACCTAATAATTTTCCCCGTTTGGAGGGATTACTCTGTGTGGACACCGGATGATGAGAATCAAACGTATTGTGAATTGTGTTTTTACTGTTCACATTTCTCCCCGTCCAGCGTACGCATAGAATAATTTCAGGTCTATTTGACTATTTCATAATGAAATCTAATGTTTATATTTTTTTAATGGGCAGAAAACTAATTTAAATTAGATTTATTTATTTGCTTTAGATTCAGCAAATTAAATTTAAAATTTAATTTTATAAGGATAAATTAGCTTAGTTTAGAGATATACTTTTAATTATATAATATTTATGTTTCGATACTAAATGTTAAAAAAATTATACTAAAAAGCTGCTTTAAGAAGCAATGAAAAGCCGTCCCAAATGAAACCTAAATCAAGGGTAGGTCCCATTTAGGGGTTTAATCAAACCATGGTTTATTAAGTTAGGTAAGGCTTAGGCTTAGTTAGTATGCTTACCTAAGTTAAAGGCCATGAATCTAATCGGGCTTATATTAGTCTAATTAGTGGTTTAGAGATTGACATCACTAAAATGCTTTGTTTTGTCCACTCTTAGTTAATTGGGCATGATTAAAATTAATGACTATTTAAGTTGGTTTAGTCACCTATGCTTGGTTAAGATAAGAATTATTTGTGCAGTACTAAAGTCTAAGTCAGTATAATTTCACCTCAATTCTAGGGTTAATTTAGGTAACTAAGCTTGTTAAGCTAGCCTGAGGCTCCAGTAGGTTCTAATGGATCGATAGGGTCCATATGGGAATAATGGGTTTGATGGTTTTAGAATGATCAGCTAAGTCCAATTTCGATCAAGCCACTTGAGTCCTAAAACTAAGCTAATCCTAGGGTTGGCTCTAGGCCAACTAAAATAGTTCAAATAATTAAAGCAACAAAAGCTCGATGGATCAAATGGGTTCTGAATGGGACCTAGGGTGTCAATATTTGACACGACACGAAAATCCGATCCGAAAAATCTGGGTTGGACCCGACCCGATTTCAAAACGGGTCGGATTCGAGTTCCAGAAATTGAACCGTTCGAAAAATGGGTCGGGTTCGGGTTGCCTTACGGGTTGTCGGGTCAACCCGCGAACCCATTTAAAATTAGCTACCTGCATCGCCCCGCCTGGCTACGCATCGCCTGCGGCTGCCCAGATCCTGCCCGCTCAGCTGCCTGCGCGATAAAGCCTGCCAGCGCACTCTGTTGCGCCTACCAGCGCCGGGGCCTTGCACCTAAGGCTGCCGGCGCACGCGTCTGCGCGCGCCCGCGCACCTGCCTGCGGGCACACACGCGCCTTTGATGCAGACTCGTATAATAGTGAAATGATTACGTGTGGTCACCGAACACTATCTGGAGGTAAATTAAGATGCGCCACATCATCATTTTGCAGTGCACCGATGCTATCTACCGTTGTATATTAGATGATATGGCTCATCTTAATTCACCTCCAAATGGTCCACTGACTGCATATAATAATTTCTTTCTCTTTGGCATTATTTGTAAAAAAAAAAATCTACATAGTTTTAACTGATTGGAATCCGAACATACTGATTAAAGTCAATAATATCTCCCAATGTTGACTATTGCCTAAGTTATGACTCCGCCTTAACCGCATATTACATAAACAGTTACACCGGTACGTTCTATCCGCGGTAAATATAATATCTACTAAGTTAATTTTACTCCTCCGCGTCCGAGAATAAAATCTATTGACCGTCGGATCAAAATCTGACGCGTAAAAAATAACAGTAACGGATAACGATAAACAGATGGCGTGCAGCTCACCTTCATGCTGTACTCCTCCGGTCACGGGACCGCTACCAAAACCACAGGTCTCGAACCGGATAAGCCTTTCCTAAATCCTAAGCGCCAACAATAAAATCCCTAACTGCGCACAGTTGGCAAACTCCGCGTGGCATGCTAAGAACCGTTGGTTTAAATATGTTGACACGTGGTAACATCTGGCCCCCGATGTCACTTTTTTCGGATAAGTTTATAGAATAATAGTTAATTATTTCCATTTTAATTATGATTAATTAGTTTTTCTCTCCATTTATAGCGCTCTCCAGGTTAGAGAACTAGTTCGGTTTGTGCGCCGCCGCCAACGACAGATCGCGGCCGCCTGGTAGTTCGCTGGAGTGTGTGGTGATAAAAGGAGCGATGTCGATTGCGTTGGAGATAGGTGGGGGGATCGGTGGCGCGGGATTCATCTGTGGAATTGGATGCGTGCCGATCTATGACTTGACGGAGATCGAGAAGGATCCGCCTCTACCGCTGGCGTCTCCTTCTTCGTCTTCGTTTGCGTCATCTTCGATCGGGGAAGAGAGCGATGGCGTGGGTCGAGAGTTAGAGGACGATGAGGGAGCCGGGATGGGGGAGGTGCAAAGCGCGTACAAGGGTCTGCTACAGGGAATGGAGTCTATGGAGGAATCACTGCCGATTAGGTGCTATATCTTGATCTTGTTTTTTTTCCTTTTTTGATGTTTTTGTCTTTTTTTTGGTAAAGCTTGATTGGTTTTTTGTATTGAATAGTTGTATGGGATTAATTTAGAAGATCTATTTGAGTTCATATCTATTTTTTGCTTAATGTAGTAAAAATGACTTGTTATAATTATCAGGAATTATTTTCAGATGTTATAGAAGAAGTTAAATTTGTTTCTTTTTTTTGGGAAAATTTTTTGTTTCTTTTTTCAGTTAGCGTTGTATCATTTGATTGTCTTTTTCCTCCTTGAAATGGATGGCTTTATGGCTGTTCTTGGCACTCAACTTTCTTGTTTTTTTTTTTTTTTGGATTTTTGAATGATGAATCAAAATCTCTTAGTTTAGTTGTGATTATGCTCCTATTTTTCTATTTTAGGAATCAAAGAATCTCTTAAGAGTCTCTTATAGAATATAGAATTAGGATGTCATTATCATTTTAATTATACGCCAAAATAGGTTTAGTAAATGAATTCTCGATTATGATTCCTTGTAATTATAAGCAATTATTTTGGCATAAACTATATGTAATTATCACAAATACAGTTTATTGGATACTTATTTTTTTCTGATAATTATAAGTTATGACATCCTAATCCTACATGAGACTCTTAAGAAATTCTTTGATTTCTACAAAAGAGAAAAATATATATATATGGGCTTGATCACATCTAAACTAACAGATCTTTGAAGCCCCATTATTCCTTTTTCACTATTCAAAATTCCAAGAAAAAACATGAGACCGAAGAGCCCAAAACAGCCATAAAACCATCTTTTTTAGGAGGAAAACCACAATATTCAAATGATATAACCCTACCCTAAATGAGAATACAAAAAAAAATTGATCCCTTCTATAATAACTCAAAATGATTATCTGAAAACAATAGCAAGTCCTTTTCTACTACATTAAGCAAAATAGATATACACTTAAATAGAACTTCTATACAATCCCATTCAAACTACATTGCCAATTTTCCTGCATAAAGAAGAGAATTTTACTGCCATCATGGATTCAATTGATATGACCTGTTTACTTTTAACAGGCTAGTTAGTGTTCTATTCAAAATTGAAGGAGATCCACATATGTTTAATATTTCTATATGTTTCTTTGTAGATTTTAGTTAGTTTCTCACGATTAATGGAAAGAATAGTTAAACGTTCTATTTAATACTTTATTTTTTTTTTCAATTAGGGGTCTTCTTAAACAGCTGAAGAACTTATTCTGAAAACCGAATTCAATTTGTTTTAGAGAAGTTATAACTTTGTGCAAACATATACAGTCAATTGGCAATAATTGAGAGCTTCTTGCTGACAAACAATTATCAGAACCTGCTCAATTATGTTGATCAAATGAAAGACATACCTTTTTCATGTCATTTCATCTACTTCCAGACACTGCCTGAACTGCTAACAGGTATTAGTATTGACTGTAGACAATCACTGTGACCTGTTTAAGACACAGAGACACAAAATACCTTCCATGAATAAGTTATAACTCATTAAAGAGATGATTATTACATAGTTTTAGTTAGTATATGCATTAAAGCTTATGTTAGATAGCAATATTTTCTTCAAAATCCTTTATCACATATAAATACTATTGCATTATATGAGTCACCCGGCGTGCTCTATGGAAGAAGCTAGTCTGTTATTTATTATTAAAAACTTAGTATGTGTTGATTTCTCTCTTGTACCTGGACATGATCGTGGCTGTGTGGTTGGGAGCTTTCACTTTTTGTTGTCAGCCCGCACTCTTATGTTAACCTAGTAATTTCTAATAAATTATACTTCGGTGCTCGCTCCCTTAAAAAATAATTCTCTTGTACAGCATATCTGTCCTTTCAAATTCAGCAGCATGCAAAAAGACAAACAAGAATATGAACATTACTCACTTTGACCTATTGGTTGAGAGCTAAGGCTACGAACTTAGAAGTTTTGGATTCAAATCTTGTGTATGCAATATGTGTGTGAGTCTGTTTTAATTGGCCTAAATGTCCCAAAAATGTCAGTGAGTATGTGAAGTTAGTGAAATTATTATGTGCAAATGTTGAACGGGTCTATAGCTCAATGAAAATGTGCCACATCACCCCCTACTCGGTACTGTTGCTCGGTACTGCTCGGTACTGGATGACGTGGCTGCACCTGATTCATCTCTGAACGGTAAGCTGTGTCCGGTGTCCGCACAGAATAATCTCTCATGAAGTTAGGCATATTTGATTATTTGTTCCCTTTATCTACATCGATATTTATTTACTGCCAAGTACTCAATTTAAGTAATTTAGTGAAGAACATTTCCTTGTTCAGTTGTTCTGTTCCGTCCAGCAAAATTACCACCCATGATCAAAATTAACTGTGTCGCAAGTAATGATGAATGTCTAAAAATCTCAACTTGTCTTGAAATCTAAGAGCTTGATAACTTAATCTTCTTATTGTTCATTCGCAAACTCCTGTTTTGGCAGGCGAGGCATTTCCAACTTCTACGCTGGCAAGTCCAAGTCTTTCACAAGCCTCTCAGATGCCATATCCTCCTGTGCTTCTACCAAGGACCTGGCCAAAGCAGAAAATGCTTATTCTCGTAGGCGAAGGAATCTCCTTGCATCCAAGATCTTCTGGGAGAAACCACAAAGCAATCTGTTGAGAAGTCCATCGGGCGGCATAGCTAAAAGGCCAGCTGCTGCTCACAAACGAAGCCCGCTGGCCCTTGCTGTAGCAATGGGCGGCTCTCCAAGAACTAGTAATATAAGTGAATATCAAGGCGAAAACCACCAGTTTTTACCCCAACAAGACAAATCCACAACTGGTTTTGAAGATCCAGTAAACAGCTCTTCTTCTTCTTCTTCTCAGCTTTGCTCTTTTCCAATGCGATCATTCTCGTTGGGTGATCTTCCGGTATTGAAAAATTCCGGTTCTTCAGTTGGATCGAGGGAGGACCAATAAAGGTTCTATTGATGAAGAGCTGTTGGTCAGTTCTTGCCTGAATTGTGATGTCAATGGATGAAGGTGTTGTATAGTAAGTTTTTTGCTGTATATACTATATATAATGGTTTTTAATTTGATGTTAGTGTTTACATAAATTTTTATGTTTGACTGCTCTCGAGTATTATATTTATATATATAATATCAATTATTTTCTGTCATCTCAGCATCCTTTTACACATAGGCGGCTTGTAATTAGTGTCTGTCAATAGTACTAGTGGGTATTGTGTGACATGCAATCATTAATCTCAGTGCTCCATTTTTTGATCGGATGGCTGAGATTAATTCTGAGGAGACACCTGAGGGTGCAAGAGCGGAACTGTGTACGGCTGATGAAATTATTTTGTAAGGATACGGATGCCGTCCGGAAGCGAATCAAAAGGCGCCACATTACCATTTGTTGTATATCACGGTTATGTACCGGGTGACATGGCGTCTTTTGATTTGTCTTCGGATGGTCTGGTGTCTGCACAAAATAATTTCTTGTACTGCTTAGAGGCGTTGAGAGGGGGGGAGGGGTGGTTTTTTTGAAATCTAACAATCTGTCCCCTGAATTTTATTTTTTGCCCCCCAGCCGACTTTTTTTTCACGCAATTTGCCTCTCAAAAAATCTGAAGGCCTTTTGGTCTCCCGCTATTTTCATCCGATTATGTTGAATTGTTCTAACACTAACAAATAATTCTATGAAAAGAGACTATATGTAAAATAAATTATTTTTCATCATTATTATTATTATTATTATTTTATAAATTTGTCTCTTGAGAATTAGGACTGGTTCTGCACATGAGGGTGTATAAGTGCAGAGGCCAATTAGGAAGTGAGATGGAATTTTTATTTTTAATAGTTTTTAATTGAGACATGATAACCCAGCCATTAAAATCAATTAGATTTGGTGGGATTTTAACATGGTGGAATATTAGTATTTTGCTTTGTTTCATATTGGGTGGATTTATTGTTGCAAGAGTTGAGGTGCTGCTCATTTGTCTTCAATGGCGGGTTGCATTTATATCTGGACGTTGGTTGGTCTTTCATTTACTTCAGCTCCCTATCTCCTTTAGTTCAATCACAGTCTTCTCATTTGGTTTTATTTCTTATAGCTTTGTTTTCTTGCATATGCTGAGATTAATAAATAAAGAATGCATAGTTTTTACATACAACTTCCAATCATCTATAATATTTGTACTACTTTGAAAAGGAACTTTTCATTTCAAAAATAAATAATAAAATATCCTTATTATTATTATTATTATTATACGTGCCATTTAAATTTTAAATTGTATTCATATATCAGTGTTTAAATTATTAATTATATCAAAATATTTGTTAGAAAAGTTGTAATTTATTTAAAATAATATAATTTGTCATATTTTTATTGATTTATTTATTCGATTGTATTGTTAGGTGTTAAATAAGCAAATAAATAAATAAATATATGTATATACTAAACATCCATCAAACATAAATGAAATTTTAATTACATAATTAAATCAATTAAATAACTCTAACTTTAATTACATATCATAGATAAATATGATTCATAAACCTAGAAGCTCCACCAGAAGCAGCCCAAACTAGCAAACCTGAAACCATGAAATAATAGATTTGAGTTTACAAGAAACAAACTCAGTAGGTGAAACTCCATTGAGTAAAACATAAACAACAAGGCATATTCATAAATATGAGCAAAGAAGAGCACATA
This sequence comes from Dendrobium officinale, assembly GCA_019514585.1. NCBI lineage: Eukaryota > Viridiplantae > Streptophyta > Magnoliopsida > Asparagales > Orchidaceae > Dendrobium > Dendrobium officinale. The sequence continues at coordinate 7,127,078 of CM033697.1, forward strand.
AGTAGGAACAATAAATATGAAATGAGATTTTCAAATATACATACTTCATTTATGAAAGCTAGCAAAACTTAGAAAGAATTATTTGTCAACTAGTGACCAATGCATTCAAATGCAAACTCATTCACTTAGGGTGGACAAATTTTGCATATGAATATATTAATATTTATAAAATTAAAATAAGAACATAATTCAAAGCAAAATCATTATAACTGATAAATTAAAAATTATTACAAGCTTAATAATTTATTTTGCATTTTTTGATAATGTTGCATTATAACTTCACTGGGAATCAAATCAAATACATCACACCAGATAGTCTTTGAGCTAATCATCGCCCATCCTATTACGTAGTCGATGTTTGCATCCTCATTGCAGAAAATGCTTGCTCTTTCTACTGTAGCAGTAGCAACTGATAAAGTCAATGATAGAATAATGAGTATGTAAACCAACGGATACACCATACCACTTCCATCTCAAGCTTTGCTTGGGACAACTTTCTCACTACTTCTTAAAAAAGTTTTTTAGTTCAAAAATTTTAATTTTTAAATTAGAAAGCTGCTTCAAGAAGCAGGAAGAAAGCCGTCCCAACCTCAAGCAAATATGATTTTAGTTGAAAGCAGCTATGCAAAAGATTTTGAGATTACCTCATGCGGTCAGGTTTATGGCTTTTCTCCACTATCGCCAAAAGTTGAAGAACTGCGCTACTTGGGGCATTGCTCCGTTTTTTTTTGTGTGGGCGGGCCGCTGGGAAGAAAATGTCTAAACTACCCTTAATTTAAAAAAAATTTGAGGGTGGGCAATTCGTAGGTCTACCCCTAGTGATATCCATACATCCATCATTGACACATTAGTCATTTATTTTCTATGCATTTCAATATGTAAGCATTTATAGTCGATTTACTATAATACCCATGTGAGAAAGATAAGCACCAATCCCAAGGAAATCCAATGATTTCCTATAGAGTCGTCGCTCTTGAGGTCCGTTGGCCCTAGCTAGCCAGTAACCAATAGGGTTTAATACTAACATTTACAAGCATCAAACATACAAGCTTGTATTATACACATATTATATTTTTAGTAATTGTGCTTAACAAAGGTTATAACATAATTAAGCTTCGTTATATGTATTAGAAAATTTATAATTTGTATAGATAATAGTTATTCAAAATAATTAGGATAAAGAATATGACCTACTCATAATATTATACAACAATCCACACGACAAAACTAACTATCATATCATGTCAAAATAATAGCATGTAATGTTGTGAATGAATTGTCATATTTTATCATACACATTATCCACATATTTGTGTAGCAAGGGCTAGACCCCTAACAAAGAAAGATACGTTTTTCTCTTACTCAGTAAAGAATCACCTGCCAGAATGAAGTCATAAGTAGCCGAACATTTTGATCTCAACGCCAATCTTTCTTGCTTTAACATGCAGTACTCCACAAATCCTAGATTCAAAAGAATCTAAATCACTTAGATATTTAATAGATTACACAAAAATTATTAGCAACCAAAATAATTAAGTTAATTATACTTAATAAATTAATTATTTTCCTATAATAAGTTTATTTTTAATGTTTTGGGGCAAGATTAGTGTTAGAGTTTACCTAATCAAATGGATGAAGGGGAGGATAGCAAGAGAAGGGAAAAAAAAAAAAAGAGATGTTTGCTTCTTTTTCCCCTTCAAGAAGGAAAACGAAGAAATCTAAAGAAATGAGGCGAAACCAAGGCATCAACAACCAAGGCAGTCCTTCTTCCATCCATATCTCCTCTACAAATCGGTTAAACATAGGCACAAATTAGTAGGTTATCGAGTAGAAAAGCTTTCGAGCACAACCAATGTCACTCATCTTCTTTGTTATGTGTCGCGTGCCATATGAGGCCGATGCCGAACATCACCTCATCGATTCCCTGCTCGTAAGCTACATCACAATCCCTCCCTCTTCTTTCTCGCCGCAACCCTCCTATCTCTCTTGTGCGATCCTGCAATGCCCTAAGTTCGATCCCATCTTAAAGGAACATAGTTGCTTGAATAAGAAATCAAACGACGTGAACCGGTTTAGTTGATTCAGTTTAGTTTAATGTGCCGACATCATGTTATTACAATAATTTATTTTTATGTGAAAATAAATTACGGTCTCAAGCATTAATTTAAAAAAATTTGAGCAAATATTTGAAATATATAATTTGTGTCTGAACTAGAAATCTGTTTTGGCTCTACCATTACATGGGGGCAAAAGCCCAATTTACTTTAAAATTTAAAACATAATAATATTGTTAGAGACTATGCGAACCAATAATCTCTATGTTTGTAGATCAACGCCTTGCCCATTGTCATATCTTACTATCATTTATAAATTTTTTAAACTTATACCTAAATATTCAAAGTGAAAGGAGGTAATCATAGATTTATGCGTAATACAATTTATTAAAGATATAATATATAATTTTATAATTTATTGAAAATGAAGATTGATAAAAGTATATATATATATATATATATATATATATATATATATATATATATATATATATATATATATATATATATAAAGATTGTAAGTATTTAAAAAGCCCAACAAGTAAAATATTTCGGTCACTGCCCTCGCTTCTATGCTAGTTCATTGAATTTCTATATTTATTTATTTTACACTCATAATACTTAACAATCAATAAGCTCAGATTTTATTTGGTTATTCTGCACCTTTCCTAAAAGATAATTTTAAAACTATTGTTTGACAGAATGAAATTTTCTAATGGAGAATTTACTATTAGAAAAATTTTGAAAATACAAAAATAATGATATTCAGAACATGTTTAAGAAAAATAATTTTATCAAATAAATAATTTTTTTCTATTTTACATTGACAAATGAAAAAAAAAATCAATAAAAAAGGATAAACAAATGAGTCCTCAATAATATATATCATCATCACTTAGCTACAAATCACATCATAGTGAATCTTACTTCGCACTCTATCATCTCAAAAATTTATTAAAATAATGACCATCACTAATACATATAAATCAACCAATAAATTTTAGATAATCAAATTTATTTTCTTAAAAAAAAAATCCCCCCCCAAAAAAAAAAAATCTTAAAAATGAGTGATTTTTTTGTCAGGAAAAAGATACTTTGACCACAAGCGGTAACTGGAACCCGAATACGTGTAGTTGGCGAGGAACCCTTGGCTTCACGCCTTATCGATTTTTCTGTCCGGCTGATCTCCGGCGCCGATACCGCTGAATCCTCTCCTTACTGCCACTCCAATCCTTTGGCAGCCATGATATCTCTCTCCTCGGTCTCTCCGCCAAACTTTCCTCTGCAGCACTCTTCTTCGGCTGCTACTAAAGCCCTAAGTTTTCGTCATCTCTCCTCTAGACACTCTCGGTTCAGCGTCCCCGCCTACGTCTCTTCTTCGCCAGTATCTTTCTATCATAGCTCGGTTTCATATGGCGGAGAAGCTACGGGGTCGGTGTTTGGATCAGAACTGCAAACTGATGAATCCAACTCATGGGCTGCTTCCTCTCCATTGTATGTTGCTCCACCCCAGACGCCGGCGACCGCAATGAGGGGTGCCGAGTCTGACGTGATGGGCTTGCTGTTGAGAGAGAGGATTGTGTTTCTAGGAAGTGGCATAGATGATTTTGTGGCGGACGCTATCATCAGCCAGCTGTTGCTCCTGGACGCCCAGGATCCCAGTAGAGATATTAGGTTGTTCATTAATTCTCCAGGAGGATCCCTCAGGTTTGATTCACGATCCTTGGTAGTAAATTGGCTTTGCTTTAATGAATTTTCTTAGCTCTATTAAATATATTTGATTGGCTTACCATGAATCTGAAGTGTCATTGGCCAAGAAAGATGCTTTCAGTTTTAACAGTCTGATTGCTTATTGAAAACATTCTTGTTCGCCATTGTGCTATTCATGGTAGTGGATGTGGCTAGCCAAGTCTTGTTTTCGTAGTTCTATTAAGGCGCTTTTTAGTTCTACTACTTCTGTAGTGAATCTGGTTAGTTAGCAGCTGGTCTGTTAGTATAAGTTGCCCATGAATTCTATAAGTACTCCCAATTAGAGAGGATGAAGAGATTAAAAACTTATGAATTATTCTTTCTCTTTAATCTTTCTCATCTTCTTTCTTAAATTTCTGGTGTAATTGAGCAGCTTGAAGTGCTCTAATTAGGATCCAGGATTCTATCATTGGTCTTCTTGCTGAGAAGATTATCCACCTCTTGTCACAGAGAAAACAATGATCCAACACCCCATAGGATTTCCCAACATGCCATTGTACATTTTACGTTTGATTCAAGATCCGTCTTTCTTCCTTATAGCTAGGGGTGGGCTCTGTACATGTCTCATGTTGAAGCCTTATCCATATGCTTCTTCAAGGAAACCATTGTTGTCAACCTCCAAGAACTAGTTTGTCTATTTCCCTGTTCCAATATTCATCGACATCTTTACCTGCTACTCAACTCTTGAGTTGTTGTGGACCTTCCTCCATCCTCAAGAAACCTGCACCACCAACCTAACCTAACCTTCACCACGCCATCAATCTTCTAAGAAAACTATCTTGATCACCTCTTGTTTCACCATTCATTGTTCATTACCACCATTCAAATTGTTGGCTATGTGAATGGGATTTCTTGTGGGAGTATTTCAAACCGGATTTCTTGTAGGAGATTTGAATAAGATAATATCTCTTGGATTTAGTCAAATTAACAAGGTGAAGGTGCTTGAAATGTATACACCATGCTTGAAAGAAGAAATATGTCTTTGATGTTCACTTTTATTTTTCTTTTTTGTGATCATATGCTGGATGCATATCTTATCGTCAATGATGATTGCAATTTGTTGAATGTATAGCGTCATGCATATCCATGACAAAAATTGTTTAATTGAAAAAGTTCAAGTGCATTTATTCCTTTCTCTTTTTTACATTTAGCATGCAGGGTCATATGGAGAAGTAAATGAGGATAGTTTCAAGTGACACCTTGCTTGACAAGAATAATTATCTATGATTAGTAGTAAGATGAAATGATGAATACAATGTGACATGATTTGTTAACTCGAATATAGAACTTATTACTAATGATGAAGAGAAATAAAATGATTGTTAATTTCAGAATTTGTATTCATTTGTTTTACTATAACTCATGCTAAAAAAAATACCGTTGTAATTTGTTGAGGTCTTAATGAAAGCATTCTTGGTTTTAAAGAAGTTATGAGTATGTTGATATATTTATGTAAATCCTTGAATCTTGATAAGCTTATATGTTTAACTTAATGTAATATAAGGTACAATAACCATGCTTATCACATTTACTTATTTTATATTCCGATTGCAAGCATGCATAGATCCGATCTGAGCAGGTATCTTGTTTGTGTTGGAGAGGAATGTGAATTATTGAAGGAAAGTGAATGAGCATTTGTCTATATTTATTATGTTGTCTCCAATACTTGAATGAAATTCAAGCATATTAAGGAAATTTCGTGAGATAACATTTTTGTTATTGATGAAAGTTTAATAGTTAGTCATTGGTGGTTACAAGATAGAATCAATATTGGATTTAAGCTGTGACATATAGAGTTTTAAAATTTGTCGTATACTTTCATACTTCGAATACGCGTGTGACTATCATAGGTTATATGTGCTTCCACACTTAGGTTTAAACGATCAAACATATTTTAAAAAAATGCATATATGTAATGTTATGTATTTATGAGTTTATTGGAAAAGATCTTATGCCAATCAATTAAATTTTTTTTAAAGAAATTTAACAACGAAGAGAAGGTTGCAAGATGTGCTTATTTTGTTACTATAATTTGCTTATCTTCCAACTATTTGTTGAATGACTTTTTTCATGATTTCATCAGTATAAATATGTTTAGTGAAATTGGGTGTGTAAGGATGTTTATATTCAAGATCATGTGTAAATACCATGTATTCATTTGGCATCAAGTAGGATTTATGGATTTTGTGGGAAAGTTTAGAAATGGTTACAATTGCAATGCATCATTTGGAGATGATTTTTTATATGAAGAGATTGTTTGTGTTGAGATTCATTTATTAACATTGTATTATTATTTCAAGAAAGATATTTAGAAACATGTTTGCTATCATAGGGTGAGTACGTTTACAACTGTGCTAGATAATCTTGATTTGATGTGAAGATTCATGATTTTGTTGAAGTATACACACGTGTATGTTTTATGTTCCAATGCATATCTATAGACTTGATAGAAAATTGGATAACCATGTTAGATAGCTTCATATGTTTCATATTTCAATTACAAGCATGTATAGAATCAATCCAAAGATGTTTTGCCTATGTTGGAAAGTTTCTATATGCCTTATGTATGATTTGCCTATATGTTTTGCAATAGTGAATTTCTATGTTTGATGCTATTAGATTGTCATGTGATTCATGTGTAGCCTCTTTATAGTTTATGTTGGAAAACTCTTATATTGCCTTGTCTTCCAATGATGCATGCATATGTTTAGTAAATACAAGTATTGAATTATTTGTTAGTTAGATCTCTATCTGTTTGCTTTATAGTCTATCATTTTTAGCTTCCTAACTTTCGGATCTCCCCCATCCCAATTTTTCCTTCCGCCCCCATGCCTCCCATGAAGCGAGCATTGGGTTCTCTTGACGGTTCTCTCTCCTCCCTTCTCCTGTCATATCCTTCTCTTCCTTCAAATTCAGCCCGTTTGTGCTCTTCTTCCCATTCCCTCCTACCTTGTTATTTTCTATTCATCTGCCTTCTCATCAAAGGCTCAAGGTTGGGGTATTCTCTCTTTCTCTCTTAAAATTTTCACCTCTCCATCTCCCTTTGGCATGCCATTTCTCCGATTCCTTCTTGCTTCGGGCGGAGTTGCTTTAGTTTGAAACTCTAACATCCGCTTCATCATCTCCACTAGATTCCCAAACCTTCATTCCATCATTGAAAAACACTCATTTAACGATGCTACATCCGCTTGCAACTGCCTACTTCCCCATCCAACATTTCTTCCAATGCCTCAACTCTTCTCCCAGGCATCAGTCCCAAAAACTTGCTATGATACCAATTTGATATAATTTGAGGATCAAATCAACACCCAAAACAGTCCCAAGAACAAGAACGAAATCAACACCAAATAGCGAAAACCAGCCACCAAACTCAAGAGAAAATAACAATGGTATGCAAGAACAACACTAATAAAGCTGAAATAACAATCTTCAATTAAAAAAACTCAAGATACAATTGATTCACTTTTTGAGAGGTAAATCGTCTCTCTCCCAATTTCCTAGCAGCAACTAGAAACCCAAAATCTCTTAAGAAACAACTCCATAAGTTTTTCACATAATCCCTCCCACATATAAACTTTCCCCCTTAAAAATAGCCCTAATCCCGCTATAAATGCATCTCATATTTCCTCCAATGATCTCCCCAACTTTTTCCTCCTATAGGTTTAAAATGAGGTGCTAGGACCCACAAAGTTGCCACCCAAGGGGGTGGGGTTCACAGCTGTATCACATTGCCTTCATCAAAATTGTCATAACTAAAGCTGAGAGATGGAAAGAGAAGATGTTTAATTATGATGTGCAATATAGGGTCAGGCTAAGAAACAATGAAGCCAAAATGATGTGTTTACACAGACAATACTCAAATTCTGTCTTAAGATGGCTTACCTAACCTACGTGCCCAAGCTCCTCAAGTTAGCAACTACTTAAGTTATACACCTTGACCCAAGTTTCTTTTTTACTCACCGACCTTCTTACTGTAGTAGCACCATTATTCTCAATACTTGAATAATCTCAATTAATGTAAATTGATCATGTTAATATATTTATGAAATAAAATAGTTCATACACTACATTTTAGATCATATAATTTGATTGTAGGATCAATTTTTGTTAATTAAAATATTTTATAATATGTTAGTAAGATTTGCTTATGTGTAACTTGGAAATAGAGCTTGATTGTATGGTATGAACAATGATTGTATAGTTCGATCAGCTATTGGAATTTTGGGACTGGTTTATCGTATAGCATAATGCAAATCATGCAAGATGATCCAAATCAGATTTTCTCTCTTGTTTAATGTTGGATTTAATTAGCATTCAATTATTTTGTGTGTACTGATCATCTTGACATCTTCAACGCCTTAAAAATTCAATTATTCATTTCTCAAAAATTAAATAAACAGATTTTACAACTTGAAGCTTTAATCTTAATTTCAATCGGGCTAACTTGAGTTATTCAAACTATCAACTTTCTGTTACGCCTGGACCGGTCCCAGCTGGACCGGTCCGGTTCTACACCCGACGAACCAACGTCGAGCGGAACCAGACGAAACGCGCGGAGCGCGAGTCGGGGGGCCCAAACAGCGGCTAAAACGCATGGGGGAGGGAAAATTTTTGAATGGGATGCTGTTTTAGGAAGTCCATTATGGTCCTTTATGATTAATTTGTATAATTAGGAGTTTTGGGGGGATTGGCTGGTCATCTTGAATTTGAATGAAAAGTTTGAGATCTCTTGGTGTTCTTGGGCTCTAGGGTTTGCTAGAGACTTGTGGAGAGTTGTTCTTCCTCTCGAATCGAAGAACGTTGTATCTTTCTTTGTTTTGCTTTCATTGCGAGTGAAATACAAGTCATTTCTTGCGTTTTCTCTCAGATTTCCCTGTTTTTCCTGCTGATTTCTGCTGTGGACAGCAGTTTGCTGTTGTATTTTGATAGGAAGTGCTTGTATTCACAAGCAATCCTAACCCAAATCAAGTATCAAATAAAGAAAAACTGCTGTCCACAGCAGGAAAACAGCCCAAACCAGAGAAAATCTGAGAGAAAACGTGGGAGAAACGTAGGAAAAATAATTGCAAACACTTTTATTTCAATAGAGGATTAAAAGCACTTGCAAGATACAACTTTCCTTCAATTCGAGAGGAAGGAAGAACTCTCCAACGATCTCCGGCAAAGCCAAGAGCCCAAGACAAAAACTAGATCTCAAAGGGAAAACTCAAATTCAAGATAACCTAATCTCCCCCCAAACTCCTCCTTATATAAAATTTCATCATAAAGGACCATTACAAACTTCCTAAAAGAGCCTTACACGTTCAAATTTTCCCTCCTAAAACCCCCCTCACGTGCTCACGCGGATTCGCGGCTTCCGCCCGTCTCTCGCGTCCGCCTCGCGTAGCAGCGGACCGGTCCCTGTTGGACCGGTCCAGCCGGCCCAGGATGGGCCGGTCTAACATTACCGCCCTCCCAAAGAATCACCTTGTCCTCAAGGTGAAAATCTGGAAACTGCTGTTTTGTCATCTCGTATGGCTCCCATGTGGCCTCGTAGTCAGGAAGGTTCTTCCACTGGATCAACACTTCCTTAGTTCCCTCTCCTTTCTGGCGAACACCCCTCAGCTCCAAAGGTTCCAGGATCACCTCTAACTCCTCCGTAAGTGTCGGCGGTAGCTCTGGAATGGCGATGTGCTCACCAATGACCCTTCTCAGCTGGGAGACGTGAAAAACTGGGTGTATAGTCGCCGATGGGGGTAGTTTCAGACGATAAGCTACTGTCCCAATCTTTTCCATTACTTCATACGGACCAAAATACCTTGGAGCCAGCTTTTCATTCCTCTTGTTGGCGACTGTCTTCTGCCTATATGGACGAAGCTTTAAGAACACCTTGTCCCCTGCCTCAAACTGGATATCTCTTCTATGCCCATCTGCTTGCTTCTTCATAATTTGCTGCGCCCTCAACAAATGCCTCTTCAATTCTTCTAGCACTCGGTCCCTTTCCTCCAAGTACTCTTCTACTGACGAAACTGGGGTACTACTGCTCCCAAAGTGTACTAAGTGTGGGGGATCCCGCCCATACAACACCTTGAATGGAGTCATTTGTGACGCCGAGTGAAATGACGTGTTGTACCAATACTCAGCCCATGATAGCCATTTTGCCCATAGCTTTGGTGTCTCTGAAACAAAGCATCTTAGGTACGTCTCCAAGCTTCTGTTGACTACTTCCGTCTGGCCATCCGTATGTGGGTGGTAGGCTGTGCTCCTCTTGAGCACTGTTCCCTGCAATCTGAATAACTCCCTCCAGAAATGGCTGAGGAATACCTTGTCCCTATCTGATACGATCGCTTCTGGTACTCCGTGCAATCTGATCACTTCCCTGATGAAAGCTGACGCTACTGTCACTGCGGTGTAGGGATGTCTGAGTGGAATGAAATGTGCATATTTGCTAAGCCGGTCCACCACTACCAGTATCACCGTGAATCCTTCCGACCTGGGTAATCCATCGATGAAATCCATGGACACTTCCTCCCAGACTTTGTTTGGAAGTGCTAATGGTTGTAGTAAACCTCCTGGGGTCATGGCCATGTATTTGTTTCTTTGGCAGACCTCACAACCCGCCACCATCTCCTCCACGTCTTTATGCATCCCCTTCCAATAAAGTTCTGTTGCCAACCTCCTGTATGTCTTCTGAACTCCTGAGTGACCCCCAACTGAGCTTCCATGAAATTCCTGCAACAGGTGAGGAATGTGTATGGAAGTTCGTGGCATCACAAACCTCCCCTGGTACAATAGTCTCCCCCTTCAATGTAGTAACCTGGGTGACTACTCCTATCTTTCTCCAGATCCTCCCTGATCTTCCTCAGTCCCTCGTCCAGCATACTTTCTTCTTTGATGGCCCCCCAATCTACTATCAATGGCGCTGACACAACCAACTCTTGAATCTCCCCAACGCATCTGGATAAAGCGTCGGCCGCCTTATTCTCCAAACCAGGCTTATAGTGGATCTCAAAATCATAGCCTAATAGTTTGGATAACCACCTCTGATGATGCTCTTCGGTCACCATTCTTTGCTCTAACAAATACTTCAAGCTCCTCTGATCAGTCCGTACAATGAAGTGTCTTCCCAAGAGATATGGCCGCCACTTTTGGATTGCCAAAACAATGGCCATCAGCTCTCTTTCATACACTGACTTCAATCTAGCTCTGGCTGAAAGCACTTGACTGAAGTACGCTACTGGCCTGTGATTCTGCATCAACACCGCCCCCAACCCATATCCTGAGGCATCTGTCTCTACTACAAAAGACTGTTCAAAGTTTGGAAGAGCCAGAACAGGGACAGTCGTCATGGCCTCTTTCAACCTCTCGAATGCCTGAGTGGCCGCCTCTCCCCAGCAAAAATTATCCTTCTTCAGCTGCTCAGTTAAAGGCCAGGCAATGGTACTGTATCCCTTCACGAACTTCCTGTAGTATCCCGTCAATCCTAGAAAACCCCTCAATTCCCTGAGGTTCCTAGGTAGCGGCCATTTCTGCATTGCTTCAATTTTAGTTTGATCCGCTGCTACTCCTTCTTGTGATACCACATGTCCCAAGTATTCCACACTTGCCTGAGCAAAACTGCACTTCTTCAGGTTGGCTTTCAACTGGTGCTCCTGTAGCACTTCCAATACCACTCTCAAATGCTCCCAGTGTTCCTCCACAGTCTTGCTGTACACCAGGATGTCATCGAAAAAGACTAGGACAAACTTCCTAAGGTGCTGCTTGAATACCCGATTCATCAGGGACTGAAATGTTGCAGGAGCGTTAGTCAATCCAAAGGGCATTACCAGAAATTCATAATGCCCTTCATGAGTCCTGAACGCTGTCTTTGGAACATCAGTCTCCTTCATCCTGATCTGGTGGTAGCCAGATTTTAGATCTAGCTTAGAGAACATCACTGCACCATGTAGCTCGTCCAATAGTTCATCAATCACAGGAATTGGGAACTTGTCTGGTACAGTGCCTTTATTCAGAGCCCTGTAATCCACACAAAATCTCCAACTCCCGTCCTTCTTCTTAACTAGGATGACTGGACTGGAAAAAGGGCTGTTGCTGGGTCTGATAATCTCTGCCCCCAGCATTTCCCGGATCAGCTTTTCAATCTCATCTTTCTGAATCTGTGGATAGCGGTAAGGACGGACGGACGCTGATCGGAGTCTCACCTTCCTTCAGAGTAATAGCATGCTCCAATTCTCTCTGAGGAGGTAACCCCTGGGGCGGTTGAAAGACTTCGCTGAACTGGTGTATGAGTGGCTGTACTGCAGAGGGAACATTGCCTTCCTTCTCCAATCTGACTCCTTCCAGGCGATGTAACTCTACCAAGAAACCTCCTCCTTCCTCATGAATGGTTCTGATGAGGGATTTGAGAGAAACTCCTGCTTTGGTCAGCCCGGAATCACCCTGAATCGTTCTTTTCCTGCCACCAACCACCAGCTCCATCTTTAGTGTTCCCCAATTGATTTTGGTCTCTCCCAGTGTCTGCAGCCATTTCATCCCAAGGATGACATCCGTACTCCCCAATTCCAAGGGAAGGAAGTCTTCCTTTACCAAGATCCCTTGAATCTTCAATACCACTCCTCGGCAGACACCTCGACCCATCTCCACCTTTCCAGTACCCATCATTACCCCGTAACCTCCAGTATCCACTAGCTCCATTCCCATCACATCAACAATCTGGGTGGAAATGAAATTGTGTGTCGCTCCACTGTCTATCAACACCACAACCTCACGACCAGAGATCTCTCCTTTCACCTTCATAGTGTGACTCGAAGTGAGTCCCACTACTGAGTTCAGAGAGACTTCTGCTACATCCAGATGCAACTTCTCCTCCTCCTCCACCTCGGGGTCATTCCCTCCTCTCTCTTCGTCTTCCTCATCTTCGCAAACGAGGAGAACCTGAAGAGATCGGTCTTCCTTGCATCTATGCCCCGGCATGTACTTCTCATCACATCTGAAGCACAACCCTTTTGCTCTTTTGTCCTGCATTTCTTTGTCGGTCAATCTTTTGAACTGTCCCCCATTTCCTCCTCCACCGGTTTTCTCCTTGGGCACCTCCCTCTGGTTCCCTGGGGCTACCCCTTTTGAGGGTAACACAGCAGTAGTCATTTTGTATGATCCTCCTGAGTAGTTGCCTCTAGCACTTCTTTCTGATCTCTTCTGATCTTCCACCAGTTGTGCAAGCTCCATCGCCTTGCCTAAATTCCTTGGCTCCAGCACTCTGACCGCTGTTCTTATCTCAGGTTTGAGCCCCTTCATGAAATTTCCCTCCAGGGCTGATTCGGAGATATGATCCAAACGGCTCGCTAAGTACTCGAATCTGTCTCGGTAGTCGGCCACGGTCCCTTCCTGAGTCAGGGCAAAGAACTGTTCATAGAAGTCTCCTCCCCCGTCGGCTCGGAAACGCTCTAATAAACAGTCCTTGAACTCTCGCCAAGTCCTGATAGGCTCTCTTCTGTCTCTCCACTGATACCAAGCCAGCGCCTTCCCTTCCAGACACAAACCTGCTGCCGTCAGTTTTTCGTCATCTGTCAACCCGTTGACAGCGAAATAACGCTCCACCTTGTATATCCAGCCGTGGCCATCTTCACCCTCAAAGATGGGCATCTTCAACTTCCTCACCTTCGGATCCCTTCCGTTACCCCGGAACTCTCCGTAACCTCCCGTTCCTCGAATAGGAGGTGCTCCCCAGGTGTCCCGATCCTCCCTCCGACGTTGGTAATCGAATCCTTCATCATAATCCCCTCTTCCCCTTTCAAAATCAGCACCTCGACGCTGAAAATCAGCACCTCGACGCTGGTATTCTTCTCTCCTTTCTCCAAAATCCGCACTGCCTTCATATTCCCCCCGCCTGCCTCCAAACTCCACACCTCGACGCTGAAAATCAGCACCTCGACGCTGAAAAATCAGCACCTCGACGTTGAAAATCAGCACCTCGGCGGTCATTTCCCATGCTCATCTCCTCTCTAGAGAGTGGCTCTAGAGGTGGCATGTCGTCTTCACCTTCAAGAATCTCCACTTCCGGATTCCTCCTCCCCCGGATCGGGTTCGGATTTCCTCTTACGCCATGGACGTCATTGGTCTCTCTCACTTCCGATGTGTCCGGATGGGTCTTCATTTCCAATAATTTCTTCATCATTTCTTCCATCGCCGCGAACCTCCCTTCCAACCTCTCATTGTTGGTAGAGATCTCCATGAATTTCCCCTCCAGATCTGTCTTCAGTTGACCAAACTCGCCTTCTAAAACTTCCACCTTTTTACCGGCCATTTTTCTTCTATCGGATCACACAAAAATCTTCTTCCGGAGACGAAGATCTTGCTGAAATTTCTGAAATTCAGCCGCCGGTGGTCCCAAATCGTTGCTCTGATACCAATTTGATAGGAAGTGCTTGTATTCACAAGCAATCCTAACCCCAAATCAAGTATCAAATAAAGAAAAACTGCTGTCCACAGCAGGAAAACAGCCCAAACCAGAGAAAATCTGAGAGAAAACGTGGGAGAAACGTAGGAAAAATAATTGCAAACACTTTTATTTCAATAGAGGATTAAAAGCACTTGCAAGATACAACTTTCCTTCAATTCGAGAGGAAGGAAGAACTCTCCAACGATCTCCGGCAAAGCCAAGAGCCCAAGACAAAAACTAGATCTCAAAGGGAAAACTCAAATTCAAGATAACCTAATCTCCCCCCAAACTCCTCCTTATATAAAATTCATCATAAAGGACCATTACAAACTTCCTAAAAGAGCCTTACACGTTCAAATTTTCCCTCCTAAAACCCCCCTCACGTGCTCACGCGGATTCGCGGCTTCCGCCCGTCTCTCGCGTCCGCCTCGCGTAGCAGCGGACCGGTCCCTGTTGGACCGGTCCAGCCGGCCCAGGATGGGCCGGTCTAACATATTTTCACTGATTTGGTTAGGAATACTTGAGAACTCAAGTACTTCCTATCAAATTGGTATCAGAGCATCGATTCGGGACCACCGACGGCTGAAATTCTGAAATTTCAGCAAGTTTATCTTTTCCGGAAGAAGAGTTTTTGGGATCCGTTAGAAGAAAGATGGCCGGAAAGAAGGTGGAAGTATTAGAAGGCGAGTTCGGACAACTGAAGGCAGATCTGGAGGGAAAGTTCTTGGAAATCTCCACCAACAATGACAGGTTGGAAGGGAGGTTTGCGGCTATGGAAGAAATGATGAAGAAACTATTGGAGATGAAGACCAATCCGGAGACATCGGAAGTGAGAGAGACTACTGACGGCCATGGCGTAGGAGGGAATCCAAACCCAATCCGGGGGAGGAGGAATCCGGAGGTGGAGATTCTTGAAGGGGACGACGACATGCCACCTCTAGAGCCACTCTCTAGAGAGGAGATGAGCATGGGAAATGACCGTCGAGGTGCTGATTTTCAGCGTCGAGGTGCTGATTTTCAGCGTCGAGGTGCTGATTTTGGAGGCAGGCGGGGGGAATATGAAGGTAGTGCAGATTTTGGAGAAAGGAGAGAAGAGTATCAGCGTCGAGGTGCTGATTTTGAAAGAGGAAGGGGAGATTATGACAACGAACTCGGATACCAGCGTCGGAGGGAGGATCGGGACGCTTGGGGAGCATTTCCTTTTCGAGAAATGGGAGGTTATGGAGGATACCGGGGAGATCCCAAGGTGAGGAAATTGAAGATGCCTGTGTTTGAGGGGGAAGACGGTCATGGCTGGATCTACAAGGTGGAGCGTTACTTTGCTGTCAACGGGTTGACAAAGGATGAGAAGCTGACGGTGGCAGGATTGTGTCTGGAAGGAAAGGCTTTGGCATGGTACCAATGGCGTGACAGAAGGGAGCCCATTCGAAGTTGGAGGGAGTTCAAGGACTGCCTATTAGAACGTTTCCGAGCCGATGGGGGAGGAGATTTCTACGAGCAGTTCTTTGCCCTGACTCAGGAGGGGACAGTGGCGGAGTATCGGGATAGATTTGAGTACTTGGCTAGCCGATTGGATCACATCTCAGAGTCGGCCCTAGAGGGAAACTTCATGAAAGGGCTTAAGCCTGAGATACGAACCGCTGTCAGAGTCTTGGAGCCGAGGAACCTAGGGAGGGCTATGGAGTTAGCCCAGTTGGTGGAGGATCAGAAGAAATCTGAAAGAGGAACTCGGGGAAACTATTCGGGAGGGTCGCACAGGATGACGACCACTATCTTGCCTTCAAAGGTGGGATCCTCAGGGAGTCTGAAGGAGGCACCAAAGGAGAGAATGGGAGGAGGAGGAAACGGGGGACAGTTCAAACGGCTGACCGAGAAGGAGATGCAGGAGAAGAGGGCAAAGGGGTTGTGTTTTCGATGTGATGAGAAGTACATGCCCGGACACCGGTGCAAGGATAGAACTCTTCAGGTTCTCCTCGTGTGTGAAGACGAGGAAGACGAAGAGGGAGGTGGGAGGGGTCAGAAGGAGAGGAGAAGCTGCACTTGGATGTGACAGAAGTCTCTCTGAACTCAGTAGTGGGATTCACTCCGAGTCACACTATGAAAGTAAGAGGAGAGATAGCTGACCGCGAAGTGTTGGTGTTGATCGATAGTGGTGCAACCCACAATTTCATTTCTGCTCAGATCGTGGATCAGTTAAGGATGGAGCTAGTCGACACAGGAGGCTATGGGGTGATGATGGGCACGGGGAAGGTGGAGATGGGGAGAGGAATTTGCCGGGGAGTGGTCCTGACCATCCAAGGGCTACAGGTCATTGAGGATTTCCTCCCCTTAGAATTGGGAAGTACAGATGTCATCCTAGGGATGAAATGGCTACAGACTTTGGGGGAGACCAAGGTCAACTGGGGTGCTCTGAGGATGGAGCTAATGATAGAAGGGCAGAGGAAGGTGATCGAGGGGGATGCAGGGCTGACAAGAGCAGTCGTATATCTCA
This sequence comes from Dendrobium officinale, assembly GCA_019514585.1. Classification (NCBI taxonomy): domain Eukaryota; kingdom Viridiplantae; phylum Streptophyta; class Magnoliopsida; order Asparagales; family Orchidaceae; genus Dendrobium; species Dendrobium officinale. The sequence goes on from CM033697.1 coordinate 7,143,789, forward strand.
AATCTATGATTAGATCCATACAGGAGGTGGGAGGAGGATTTTTGGTGGAGCTTCAACGTTTGGAGAGGGTCAGTGTGGGGGAAGAAGGAGACATTCCACAGGTGGTGCAACCGCTCATACAGCAGTACATGGAGGTGTTCCAGCCACCCCAGGGATTGCCACCCCCTAGAGAGCAAGAGCACGCCATTCTTCTTAAAGAGGGAGTGTCACCAATCAGTGTTAGACCATATCGCTACCCCCAGATTCAGAAAGATGAAATTGAGAAACTGATCAAGGAGATGTTGGAGGCAGGGATCGTCAGACCCAGTGTGAGTCCTTTCTCCAGTTCAGTTTTACTGGTCAAAAAGAAGGATGGGAGCTGGAGGTTTTGCGTGGACTACAGAGCCCTGAACAAGGAGACAGTACCAGACAAATTCCCCATTCCAGTGATTGATGAGTTATTAGATGAGTTGCAAGGAGCGGTGGTGTTTTCAAAAATGGACCTTAAGTCGGGCTACCACCAAATCAGAATGAAGGAAGGTGACATTCAAAAGACTGCGTTCAGAACACACGAGGGGCACTATGAGTTCTTAGTGATGCCATTTGGGCTTACTAACGCCCCCGCTACCTTTCAGTCCTTGATGAACAGGGTGTTCAGGCAACACTTGAGAAAGTTTGTGTTAGTCTTCTTTGATGATATTTTGGTGTACAGCCAGACCGAGGAGGAACATTTAGAGCATCTAAAGGAGGTTTTGGGGATCCTACAGGCACATCAGCTGAGAGCTAATTTAAAGAAGTGCAGTTTTGCCCAATCAAGGGTAGAATATTTGGGACATATAGTGTCTCAAGAGGGAGTTGCAGCTGACCAGTCCAAAATTGAAGCAATGCAGAAATGGCCCATACCCAAGAACATCAGGGGGTTGAGAGGTTTCTTGGGACTGACGGGATACTATAGGAGGTTTGTGAAGGGGTACAGTTCCATCGCCTGGCCATTGACGAAGCAGTTAAAGAAAGACAACTTCTCCTGGGGTGATGCAGCGACCCAGGCCTTCGAAAGGTTAAAGAAAGCCATGACCACTGTACCAGTTCTAGCACTCCCAGATTTCAGCCAGGTATTCGTGGTAGAGACTGATGCGTCAGGGTATGGCTTAGGAGCAGTATTGATGCAGAATCACCGGCCTATAACATATTTCAGTCAGGTGCTATCGACTAGGGCTAGATTGAAATCAGTGTATGAGAGAGAGCTGATGGCCATAGTCTTGGCCATTCAGAAATGGCGCCCTTATCTTTTTGGGACGACATTTCATTGTTCGGACCGATCAGAGGAGTCTGAAATACCTGCTGGAGCAAAGGATGGTTACTGAGGAACATCAGAGGTGGCTGTCAAAGTTGTTGGGTTATGATTTTGAGATCCAGTATCGGCCGGGGGTGGAGAATAAGGCAGCTGATGCCTTGTCTAGGTGTGTGGGGGAACTTCAGGAGGTGGCAGTTTCAGTCCCTTTGATGATTGATTGGGGGGCCATCCAAGAAGAGAGTATGCAGAATGAAGAATTGAAGAAGGTCAGGGAAGGCTTGATGAAGGGCAGTAGCAATCATTCAGGGTACTATCTGGAGGGAGAGAGGCTACTCTATCAGGGAAGGTTTGTGATGCCACGAACATCAGTACACATCCCTCACATATTGCAGGAATTCCACGGCAGCGCAGTTGGGGGTCATTCAGGAGTACATAAGACATATAGGAGGTTGGCATCGGAGCTCTACTGGAAGGGGATGTATAAGGATGTTGAGGAGATGGTGGCAAGGTGTGAGGTGTGTCAGAGAAATAAATACATGGCCATGGCACCAGGGGGACTGCTCCAACCATTAGCACTTCCAAACAGAGTATGGGAGGAAGTGTCTATGGATTTTATTGACGGCCTACCACGTTCAGAAGGGTTCACAGTTATCTTTGTTGTGGTGGATCGACTCAGTAAATATGCACATTTTATCCTCCTACGACATCCTTACACCGCAGTGTCAGTGGCGGCAGCATTTATCAGGGAAGTGGTTCGATTACACGGGATTCCAGAATCTATTGTGTCGGACAGAGACAAAGTGTTCCTCAGTCAGTTTTGGAGAGAACTGTTCAGAATGCAGGTCACAACTCTCAAGAGGAGCACCGCGTACCACCCACAGACAGATGGACAAACAGAAGTGGTCAACCGGAGTTTGGAGACTTATTTGAGGTGTTTTGCCTCTGAAACACCCAGGAAATGGGCTAAATGGTTGCCATGGGCGGAGTACTGGTATAACACTTCTTACCATTCGGCATCCCAGATGACTCCTTTCAAGGTGCTCTATGGAAGAGACCCCCCACACTTAGTACATTATGGGAAGGGACATACACCTGTCTCTTCAGTCGAACAGTACTTAGAGGAGAGGGACCAGGTGTTGGAAGAGTTGAAGAAACATCTGGAGAGGGCACAACAAATAATGAAGAAGCGAGCAGATACCCATAGAAGAGACATACAATATGAAGTGGGGGAGAAAGTGTTTTTAAAGCTAAGACCCTACAGACAGAGATCAGTGGCTAGCAGGAGGAACGAGAAGCTGGCCCCGAGATACTTTGGCCCTTATGAGATCTTGGGGAGGGTGGGAGCAGTAGCGTATCGTCTGAAGTTACCTCCCTATGCTACTATACATCCGGTGTTCCATGTGTCACAGCTGAGGAGAGCCCTCGGGGAGCACGCAATTAGCGCCGCATTACCAGCAACAATGACAGAGGATTGAGAAGTGATATTGGAGCCCCTCGAGCTTATGGGGGTAAGATCAGATCAAGAAGGCAACAAGGAAGTGTTGATTCGATGGAAGGACCTCCCTGAGTTCGACGCGACTTGGGAGCCGTTTGAAAGAGTGAAAGAGCAATTCCCCTCCTTTCACCTTGAGGACAAGGTGAGTTTTTGGGAGGGGAGTAATGTTACGCCTGGACCGGTCCCAGCTGGACCGGTCCCAGCTGGACCGGTCCGGTTCTACACCCGACGAACCAACGTCGGGCGGAACCAAACGAAACGCGCGGAGCGCGAGTCGGGGGCCCAAACAGCGGCTAAAACGCATGAAAATTTTTTAATGGGAGGCTGTTTTAGGAAGTCCATTATGGTCCTTTATGATTAATTTGTATAATTAGGAGTTTTGGGGGGATTGGCTGGTCATCTTGAATTTGAATGAAAAGTTTGAGATCTCTTGGTGTTCTTGGGCTCTAGGGTTTGCTAGAGACTTGTGGAGAGTTGTTCTTCCTCTCGAATCGAAGAACGTTGTATCTTTCTTTGTTTTGCTTTCATTGCGAGTGAAATACAAGTCATTTCTTGCGTTTTCTCTCAGATTTCCCTGTTTTTCCTGCTGATTTCTGCTGTGGACAGCAGTTTGCTGTTGTATTTTCACTGATTTGGTTAGGAATACTTGAGAACTCAAGTACTTCCTATCACTTTCTTTGAGTCATTAACGTGCTTTAGAATACAGGACTAACTCACACAGCCCGTGGCGGCGATAGGGGCAGGGGGCTAGGGGTGAGCGGTGGCAGGTGATTGTTATGGCCGGTATTTTATGTATCAAACTTATTAAAAATAATTTAGAGGGTGTATTCTAAATACATTAAAATTTGACATTGCATTTGATTTTTTTTTCAAGAAAATAACTATATATTTAAAACTCATGCATTTGGAACGTAATACGCTGAATATTTGCAACCAAACAACTTCTTAAGTTTTGTCCACGTTCATCAAATTCCTTTATAGTGATCCGATGAACCACGATCTATCTTTGGATGTTTATATGGTAGTTAAATGTAATTTTCTTAGAACTACCTGCTTCTCAGTGCAACTATGGCCATCTATGATGTGGTTCAGCTCGTGAGAGCTGATGTATCTACAGTGGCGCTGGGAATTGCGGCCTCCACATCGGCAATTATCCTCGGCGGTGGCACTAAGGGCAAGAGATTGGCCATGCCAAATACAAGGATAATGCTCCATCAGCCTCTTGGTGGTGCCAGTGGTCAGGCTATTGATGTTGAGATCCAGGCCAGAGAGATCATGCACAACAAAGATAACATCACTAGACTAATCTCAGGCTTTACGGGACGTCCATTTGAACAGGTTCAGAAAGATATTGATAGGGACCGTTATATGTCGCCAATAGAGGCCGTGGAATATGGCATCCTTGATGGTGTTATTGACAGGGATTCTATCATTCCATTGGTCCCTGTCCCAGAGAAAGTGAAGCCAAAATACAGTTATGAGGAGATTAACAAGGATCCCAGAAAATTTTTTAACACCTGAGGTTCCTGATGACGAGATATATTAGCTCAAAAACCATTCACCAGGAGGTATTCCTTATCTTCGTTGTTTTTTTTTTACTGCTTTTTGCTTTTGTTGTAATGGGATTTTGTAGTTTCATCAACTTCATTTTGGTAAAGCTGTTGAATATGTCAAGTTCTATTATTCTTGATGGAGAAATTGCTATGTTGTTAGTTCACTAAGGGCAAGATATTGTTAAAACTGAGAATTTGAGAGGGAAAAGCTTGAATTTTATTATGCAATCTACTTCCTATTTATAGATCTATACAAGGTGTATTGATAAGAAAACAAATAACTCTATAATAATGAGAATACAATTACTCCTAAATCAATGGAAGGAATTAATGCTATCCAGGTAGTCTTCCCACGGATTACTGTTCACAGACGTGGATTTCTTTTGGATCGTGAGGTTGAGATTTAACACTCCCCCTCAAGCTGGGAAATATGGATCTGTCATTCCCAGCTTGTCAACCATTCGGAGAAAGGAAGAACTGTCCAATCCTTTAGCAAGGATATCTGCAAGTTTATCCTTTGATGATACATGGTCAACACTTACTAGACCACTGACCAATTTTTCTTTAATAAAATGTCTGTCCACTTCTATGTGCTTAGTTCTGTCGTGCTGGACTGGATTATGGGCTATGCTGATTGCTGATTTGTTGTCACAATTTAGTTTCATGGGCTCATCCCACTTAACCTTTAAATCTTCTAGGATTATTTTGATCCATAGTAGCTCACATATTCCCAAGGCCATAGCTCGATATTCTGCTTCTGCACTGGATCTTGCCACCACATTCTGTTTCTTGCTTCTCCATGTAACTAGGTTACCTCCAAGAAATGTGTAATTCCTAGAGGTAGATCTTCTATCAACCGGTGATCCTGCGTAGTCAGCATCCGTGTATACTTCTAGGGTTATTCCACGATCTCTGGTCCTGAAATAAGCAATAGGTAGGGTTGACAGCGATGCTCCGATTTTTTTTTCTTTTTCCTCCTCCGATGATCTAAGATCGTTCTCCGACGGCAGTTAAGGCCGTTGGCTCTGATACCATGTTAAAACTGAGAATTTGAGAGGGAAAGCTTGAATTTTATTATGCAATCTACTCCCTATTTATAGACCCATACAAGGTGTATTGATAAGGAAACAAATAACTCTATAATAATGAGAATACAATTACTCCTAAATCAATTGAAGGAATTAATGTTATCCAGGTAGTCTTCCCACGGATTACTGTTCACAGCCGTGGATTTCTTTTGGATCGTGAGGTTGAGATTTAACAGATATTAGCAACGTCGCATGTCTATGTATTTGTCAAATAGATTAAGGTTTTGTTTAGGACGGCTTTCTTATTGCTTCTTAAAGTAGCTTTCTAGTACAAAAATTAAAATTTTTGTGCTAAAAAACTACTTTAAAGATCAATAAAAAAGCCATCCTAAATGAGCTTAATAGAAATGTTGCAGTTTCACACAACATTTTATGCTGTATTCACTGTCAAGAGACCCCCTTTTGCTTTGTATTCTTCCTGTACTTTATTCTGTATGTGATGTTCCAGAAACATCCAGATTATGTACATTGGTAGATATAATTTTCTCAAACATTTAGCTTTTATCTTTTAGCGACTTATAAGTCTGAAACCATCATTCCATGACATCATTTCCAACAATGTTTCCAATCTATCATTCTATACTGCTTATATTGCAATTGTTACTTGATATTCTGTATTGTTTTGTTTTGCCTTTTTTGTTTTTTTAGTAACAAATAGTCTTCACTTTTATTAAAACATGTCATATATCAGATAAAATCCTAGACTTCGTTTGGACGGCTTTCTTACTGCTTTCAAAAGCAGCTTTTAAGGACAAAAATTCAATAAAAACAACTAAAATACAATGACAAAAAACTCTCCAAAACGAAGACTGAACCGTGTCGATAGGTTCCAGGCATCCTAGTTATGTTATAATTGGCCTCTTTTATTGTATGTTTTGTTTTGTCTTGTTTCATGGGTCATGTTCATCACGTTTGTGTGGGCATGACCTGTAACCTGCAACACCTGCATTGACTCGATAAACACTCATTTGTCCTATGGGGCTGGGCAAAGCCTAAGGGATCATTTGAGATCACTTTTCTGATTTTTATTTTTATTTTATAAAATAAATTATCTTTGATATTTTAAATATATATATTTTTATTGAATATCACATAAGTAAACATTTTTAACTATTTGGTAGAGGGCATTAGTGTCGCAAGCGGGGATGTTAGCTTCGATTTGAGATTGGTCCATGTCGGGTTCGGGAGCCGTCAGGGTGCCCAGCGCCTGGCGATTGGGAGTTAGGTTTCATTTGTGATGAATTTCTTACTGTTTCTTAAAGTAATTTTTTAATACAAAAGTTTTTTAAAATAAAAATTTTTATTAAAAAACTACTTTAAAAATAAATAAAAAAACTGTTCTAAACAAAGTCTTTATGTTAAGAAGTTGTTTTTTATAGCATATTTTTAAAAAAATTACTTTCTCCATAACAGATTTATAATTACATTTACAAAAAGTTGTAGTTGGCTCAAACGGACCCTTAAATAGCCTTAGGCTTTTGGTTGGAACGGATTTCTTATTGTTTCTTAAAACAATTTTTTAGTACAGAAATTATCATCCCAAACGAAGCCTTAAAGTAGGAATAAATAATTTCTTATTCATTTGAAGTTGTCTTATGATCACTTCAACTTTAAGATATTGAAATCTATTCATAAATTTAATTTTATTTATGATATTTTTTAATTCCTGTCTGATATGCGACTTGCATTTGTTCTTATCTATGATTGATTTTGTCTTATTTTTTAGTTATTAAAATTATTTAAGGATTCTTTTTGCATTAAAAAAAATACTTAAAAACTTATGAAAAATAAATTCTAAGGAGATATTTTCCATTACATCCATTGCTTTTCAAAATTTCTAATTAAGGTTTTGTTTGAGATGACTTTTTCAAAATTTTAATATAAAATCCTTTTAAAAATATTAAAAAAAATATTCCAAATTAAATCTTAATTAATATATTTTACATAATCCTCCCAACAAATCTAGATCATTATGTGTATTTTACATAATCCTTTCAACAACATGTGGGCTTATCTAAAGCCAATAGTTATCATAATATAATACTCATTACTTTAATCTTGCAGATATATTCTTCAATTTGCTTTTATAAATTAATTAGAGTATTTAGGATATTTATATTTTAGCCCTCCTATAATTTAGTAAATTATCAAATAACCTTTTGAGGTTTAACGACAATATTAAATTTAATTTTTATTGTTATGCAAAGGCTGAACTTCTTTTCACAATTTTGTTTATCTATTGTTTGCTTAAAAAATATTTTCTAAGTTCTAAAATTGAAGATTTAGAATTGCGATTAGGCTGATCTTAATTTCCTCTTCATCCGTTTGATAAGTAAAAATAATAATAATGTGTTGTTAAGTGCTAATTTTTTGGTACTTGTGCTATCCTTTGTATAAAATTACTCAAAAATTAAATTTTTATTTTTATTTATTTGGCCTTTTTCTTACCGATTGGACCAAAAAAATTTTAGAAGAAATAAATTGTCATGTTTTTAATTAGATGGTAAACATTGTGGTTGTGAGGTCTCTTGGTTGAGAAAAGTGGAGAGCTGCGTTAGATAATGATGTCAAAAATTGACATGACCCGAATGACCCATTTAAAATAAATTTTCTTAATTTTTTTATTTGTTGGTATGATTGTTTTATTTTTTATCAATAAATCTAAAATCTCGTTAAAAAATTATAGTTCTTTTAAAAAAAAATCAAAATAGGTTATCAAGTTGGGTTTGAGTCATTTGTGTTGCTAGTGGGTTGGGTTCAAGTAGGCAAGATTTGAGTCTAGTCAATTCAGGTCAGACTTGAACCTGTCACGTTGACCTGTTTTGACACCCTAGCATTAGGTAGTAAATTATTAGCATAAAGCTCGTTGAATAATCATGATAGGAATCCTTTAATATAAGAATTCATGTAATTGTGCTCACAGAGTGGGATAAAGGCTTGATGTTGTTGTTTTTAATTAGAGAGTAGTCCCTAATTATAGAGAAATTATTCTGTGCGGACACCAGATCATTCGGAGGCGAATCATAATGTGTCACGTCACCCGATATACAACGGTACACATCCATGGTACACTGTAAAAAAGTGATGTGGCACCTTCTGATTCACCTCCAGACGACATTCGTATCCGCACTGAATATTTTCTCCTAATCATAAGACTAATATATATAACTTTCAGAAAATTACAATTTATTAGTTTGATAACCTATAAAAAATATTGTCATGAAGGGTTTAAAAAAAATCAATGACTTGAAGTTAAAGAACAAAAAAAAAAAAAGTAATTATATGATGTTTGATAAATTATTACAAAAATAGCAAAAGTAATATATGATATTTGTAAGTTTCAATTTGTAATGTCATATTTTGATTAATTTTCTATAATGAATATTTCATTTTAAAACAAAACAATATCTCTTAATGTCTTTTTTTTTACAATATATCATTATTATTTACTTATTTGAGACTATTAATTAAATATATATTATATAAGAACACCAAATATATTATTTCTACTTTTTTTTTAAAATAATTATTAAACTGCAATAATATCATATAATATAATATAAATGTATAAATTCTTATAACTAATACTTAATAAATTATTATTTGAAAATATTTAGTGACATGATCTTTAAAAATTAATTAACCAATATGATTATAAAATGAGGCGTATGCATATTATTTTATATAAATTAATATTTATGACATATTAATTGGAGTTTCTTATCTTTTTAGTTCAAATTGCAAATAAATTTGTTGATTTTTTTATTATTCTACATTGCATCTATAATTAAGATAGCAAAGTCTAAAGATGATTTGATGACTCTTTTCATGTACTATTTCAAATCAAAAGAAGAGCTCATCTTAATCTATTGATCGATAGTTCTGACTATCAATCAAGAGGTTTGAATTCGAAGCTTGAGTATGTGACGTGTTTATAATTTTGGCTTAATTGACTCAAAAATTCAAAAAAAATAAGTACCCTATGAAATTGTACTTGTCTCCTCGCTCCTCACCTCTCAATTATAATCTCGTCAATGCACAATAATATGAGTCTCAATGATGAATGAATTGTCGGTGGGTTGGTTGGGTTTGCTAGGGTAAAGTTTCGTTTGGAAAGACTTTCTTACTGCTTTTTAAAACAACTTTTTAATACAAAAAAATTAATTTTTATATTAGAAACCTACTTTAAAAAGCAGTAGTAAAGCAGTCCCAAAGGAAGCTTAAACCCCAATTCCTCATTGACCAAATAAAGAAGACAAATAAATTTCTCTTAAAAAAATTAAATGAAGGAAATGAATTTCAATTCAATTCTTCTAACAATTTAATGTTGAAACAATAATGTTTTCACATCAAACAAAGAGCATACATAAGGCTGCCAAATGTCAAGATTAGAAGAGACAACAAGGACCTAAGTTTTAGCTATCAAGTTGATTTCTCACTCATCTACTTAATATCTAAAAAGCTAATATTAGGCACATTTTATCATTCATGATAAAAACTTTCCTCTCTATTTTGAAAATAAACTACAATACTAAAATTTTTGCACTAAAACTCTATTTAAAAAAAAAAAAAAAATTGTCACAAACAAAGCCTAAATAACATTGTTGTGCTCTTTCCCTAAGCACAAAGGCTCGTTCTCTTTCACTCTTCTTTTCAGACGTCCTATATCATTTTCTCGTAAATTTTACATAACACAATCTCAATCAACGATCATTTTATGGTGCCTAAACAAATTGATGTAATATAAAAACAATTTATTGCATAGTTTATAATGATGTTTGAGTTCAATATAATTAACAATAAATTTAATTTACTTCAAAAATTTAAACAAATGAATTTTTTTAAGAGTTTCCATGTTAAAATGATTTTTTTATCATTATCAGGACTAAAAGTCTAAAATTCTAAACAGTTGGATGAAAATAACTTCCAATTCAATTCGTTCAAACCATACGCAGTCCTTTAAGATCCTTCTTTCAAGTTCTTCTCAAAGATACAAATCCATCACTTTTCTCGGAAGAAGCAACCTGCAACTGCGAACATGACTAATGGCTCCTCAAGCGAGCTTCTTCTTCTACGGTTCTACCTAGCACAAGTAATGATTACTGTCAATCAAGGAGAATCTCTTCTTCCTCTTCCTGTACATGACGAAGAACTATCCTCACTCCTCAATCCTTCCTAAGACAGACACAAAAAACTAAAACTAATAATGCCTTATACCATTACCACAACCAGCCGCCGCCACCGCCGCCGTCGCCGTCAATTTGTGGCGTGCCAGCTTCCACAGCGAGCAGAACGAAACCGCCTGCCCTTTCCACCACAACCCCACCCGACCTTCACTCCCAAATGTCATCTCCCAATTCCCATCGTACTTTCTCAACAAAGCTCTCCCCGCCTCCACCACCTCCTCCCCAAATACTTCCTCCCGGAACCCCAGCCCCTCCATCTTCTCCTTCCATCTCTCCCTCCCCCCTTCCCTCCGCTCCTCTAAAACCCTAGCCGCCTCCCCTTCCATCACTCTCCTCTCCTCACATTCCCTCCCCTTAAACGCCGCGCTTGTCGACTCTAAAAACCTCCACATCACCTCCGCTCTCCTCCCAAATCCTAACCCTTCCCCTTCTCCTTCCTCCTCCCCCTCACTCAATACTACCAAATCCGGCTCTATCTCCCTCACCGCCCTCAAAAACCCTAAGCCCGCTCTCCCCGCCCTAAACTGCGCGCACACTACCACCCTCTCCTCATCCCCTCCCCGTCTCCTCTCCACCATCTCCCCTCTCTCCACTATCAAATCCACCTCAATCGACTTCGCATATCGCATCAACTGCGGCCCGAAATCGTACCCTTCCGGCGCCGACCCGAATGGCCCGTTCGATCCGGCATCAACCACCGTCAGTTTCACCATCGACGGTGGCCCACCGGGCCGCCGCGTCAGTGCTTCCAGCATCGTCGGCCACTGAACCCCGTGCGAAACCCCGGCATCCACCACGTGCAGTCTCTTCGCACCTGCCGACGCCGACACGATCGCCGCATTCGCGAGGCAGTTGGGGAGGGCGAACCACGGGCTCACCTCATGGAACTTTATTAATGCCGATCGGAACCCCTTTGGCTCCGCCTTCGCGTATCCGCCGCTAAGGCAGTGTGTTAGGGCTTGCAGGCCGTAGAAAGCGAGCCGGTGGTTAGGATCTCCGGTCGGGGAGGCCAGCTCTTGTAGGACGTAGAGGAGATGCTGGGCGCGGGAGATGTTTCCCGATTCGATGGCAGCGGCCAAAGGATTCAGAAGCTGTTCAGCCCACCGCGCCTCTCTGTTCCCGCCGGTTACACCTCCGTGAGTCTTCTTCTCGTTGTGCCCTTCGTTGCCTGTTCTTCGCCGCTGGGCGGCGGATGGGTTTGATTGAAATTTTCGTTTTTTTGGTAATTCTGATTTGGGTGTGATTGCTTTGGGATTGACGGCGGCGGGGGGAGCTACGGCGGCGATGGTTGGGGATTGGATTTGATTTTGTGTCTGAGGCCACCAGTCATAGCGGGCGATTTCTTCAGTGAGGGTGTAAGGATCGTCGAGGAACGGTAGCGGGAAAATCGAGTCTTCTAACCAGTCCATGAGATGATCTTGTTGGTGGCGATGAAGATGATGGAAAATGTTAATGTTGAGGTGAGGATTCGGAGAAAGGTGCTAACTTTTAGGGGGGTTTTATAGGTGGAAGATGAAGGTAGAATCTTTGGAGAACATTGGGGATTTTTTTAGTTGTTTTAAGGGTTGGGTGGTTGCTGTGATAGCGATGGGAAGCTTGAACTAAGGCCATGGCTTCGGCAAGTTGATGCAATTTACTATCGGCAATCCTTTTTTTTCTATCCAACAAGTTAATATATTTTCAATATCATATCTTCACAATAAGTGATAGAAGATATTTTATATTTATATTGCATAAAATATTAAGATTTATTTATTTAACATAAATTTCACTATATATATAATATTCAAAATTTAAAATAAAATAACAATAATACCCACATTATAATCTTTAAACTCCCCATCATGGTGCGAATGATCTCACCCTTCATCATTGGTCTTGTCATGCTTTATCCACTTGGTTGCCTTTAAGCCACTCCCTCATGCTCCCTCTCCTATATCCATCTCCATTTCTCTCTCTCTCTTTATTCTCCTATGTTCATGAGTGCCTACAAGCACATCAATGGATCCAAACACAGAGACGAAAAACTCTCATCAGGGGAGGAACCCTTTGGAAGCTAGGGGGGCACTTGCCCCCACCTCAAATTTTTTTTGTTCATTATACTATTATTTAGGTAATTTATCCCCGTTCAATCTATTTTTTAGTCTTTATTATAAGGGTTTTTGGTAATTGTCCCCCTTAAAAATATTTAAATACTATGATCTTTAGGCAATTTACCATAATATAATTAAATACATTGTGTAGATATTGTGTAGATGTGTTATTGTTTGGGAATGATGAATCAAATACAAAGAGAAATAGTAAATCAAAATTTCTTTCGGAGGATCAACGGTCATTCAGGTTGAACCCCCACATATATGCCAACAGTTACTTATAAGTTTGCCCCCCCCTCCCCTGAAAATTATGGCTGGTTACGCCCCTGACTCTCATCGAAGAGAGAGGGCACTGATTGACCCAACGATGATCTTGGTGAGTATCAGCAAGATTCGTTGTTATTGGTAATCGACAATTCGAGGGTTCCCGACCAACTCAAGAAGAAATTACTACTCCAAGAAATTGTGACATAGGGAAAGGGAGAGAGGAAAGAAAAATCTGTTAGACTGGTCCATTGTAATGGTCCAACCAGTCTTGCGGGATCAGGCGAAAAATCGTCCACCTCTAATTTCGCCGATCCCACTGCAGGAGCTAACATAACATTTTTGGAAGGTTTTTTGAGGAAGTTTAGGAGGGAAATTGAATGTATGGAGTGTTTAGAGATTTCCTTTTGAATTATATGCATTAAATAATTTATTTTACTAGGGTTAGGGCATCTTTAATTTAGCTGAAATTTGAGATATCTTATATTTAGGTTTTCTTTTGGGCTGTAGCGGCGTCTAGAGATTTGGGAGAGATCGATCCTACTCTCGAATAGAGGATCAATTGTATCTTGCTATTTTCCGTTTCCCTTTCATCAAATAATACAAATTACAGTCTGCTTTTGTGATTTTGTGCGGATTTTTGTGAAGAATTCTCACTGTTTTTTGAAAATTGATAGGAAATACTTGAGATCTACAAGTGTTTCCTGTCAAAATCAAAGTAGCAAATGCGAACAAGTGTCCTTTGATCTCTAACTACATCGAACTGTTTAGCCAATGATCTTAAAACACTTGAACAGTAAAAGAAACTAACAAGATATATATGATTATGTTAACCAATTATTTATCCACGCATGAAGGCACCCTACCCATCATCATAGTGATAATCATTGAGCCAAATCGGTGGTTTGTGCTTTCAATGACTGTTAGTACCCATCGGTGTTATAGGCTGCTTGATGTACTTCATAAATATGGGAGTTATTTCTCATTTTCAATATTTGTAAAAAATAACAACTTAATGACTTGTTATTTGCTTATAACAATGATGTCCATAAGAAATTGGAGAAATGTTGGGTAATGACATCTTGATCTAAATTTCATGACTAAATTAGGTCATGATGCTCTTCTGTTGGCTCAGAACTTCAGATCCGCCCCAGGTAAGACCTATTGTATCTTCTGCTTGTTCATTTACTTCAAATCCATTATGTTATGATGTTCAATGGTTTGCTCAATTGATTCAAGAAAATTGAGCTATGAATCATGATAGTTTGAGGAGCATTAATAGACGTCTACGTACATACGGCCATTCCGGAAGGATAGCTACATCAAGTTATATTTTTTTTGTGAGAACGGGAGTATCTACCCGCTGTCACTTCAAAGGAAGCGCTTGACGGTATAACTAATCCCTCGGTGAAACCCAGTGAGGCCACCCACCGGCATCGGGCCTGCACTTGCTTTGCCCCACTGAAGAGGTGAGGCCGTAGTAGAAGGGATTCGAACCCGAGATGGGGGTTTCCCAACCGTACTCACCCACCAACTACTCAAAATCTCGGTGGGTCATCAACTTATATTTAAGTAGACCACAAATAAGAGTTGACGTTTAGTTGGATATATCACATCATTTTAGTAAACTATGCTACTTGGGTTGCATAACTATTTGAGTTTGGTTAACCAAAGACATTAAGGAGGTTGGTTAATTAGGGTCAGATACACGAAGGAATAGTCCGGTCATGTGAGAACAACTCGTGTTTATCTCAGCTTTCTATCATTAATGGATACTTCGGCTTTGTTTGGGACGGCTTTTTTACTGCTTTTTAAAACGGAGTTTTAGTACAAAATTTTTTATTTTTGTACTAAAACTCGGTTTTAAATAGCAATAAAAAAGCCGTCCCAAACGAAGCCTTAGTTGTTATGCTATTAATAAGTATTTTCGGCGATATTTTAGTCATTTTGGAGAAAAGTTGGGCTCAAATGCATTTTAAAATAGAAAAGTTTGGATTTTAATATTCTTGACAAAATTTGGTCAAAATAGATCTCTAAGTTACGAACAATTATTACATCCGGTGTCCGAATGCGTTCAGAGATCAATAATCACGCGCCACGTCACCTAAAACACGGTATTTTGAACTCGGTATTGCTTGTTATACATTCGGACCGTTCGATTTTTGACCGGATGTAATAATTTGTCCTAAGTTACTGGATTTACTTTGAGATAAGTGTAATTATGAGTAATCAATTAAAACATGTGTTGTACTTATCTCAAAATGAATCCATAAATTTTGAGGCCCTTCATAATTAACTTTCGATCAATATATTCTGGTTTTTTTTTTTTTTTTTTTTTTTTGAGATGAGTGCACATAAGAATTGTCCATTAACTTTTGAACATCACTTATCCTCAAGACAAATTACAAAATTTTAAAACCTACTATAACCAAAATTTGGCCCGGATATTCTTATAAATTTTTTTCCTAGCTATTTTTTTAGGACATTGCTTTTTATTATTTTAATTATCTTTCTTGAAATGTAGAATAAATAGATTTTTCTGTTTTTTATTTATATTGTGGCTTTATATATGATACATACGGACATACCAATATGATTTTAATTGTTTTTACTTGAATGGAATAGTTCATAAACTCTCTCTCCCCTCTCCCACTTATTAGGTGCGGAGTGCGGACGGGGAGAACTGTCTGCAACGAGCATTGGCGGGTGCTCGGTACCGCTGGGTACCGAGCAGCCGCCAATACTTGTGCGGACGATGCGTATTCCGCACCTAATAATTTTTCCTCCCAAGAAAAGGGATACCTTAAAATATAAGTATTCTTCTTTTTCAGTGCATGAGATTTTTATAAATTTTCTCTCTCTCTTCTAATTCCTCTTGAGAAAACTGTTAGCTCACTCAAGAGCAGTCCGTAATTGATTGCATACCTAAAAGAAAAAAAGAAAAAAAAAAAACATAATTGATGTGCTTCGCATTCCTTCTTATTGTTTTTTTTTTTCTTGGTTTCATCATTTGTCCTTTGGCAAACATACACCATACAAGTCCAAAGAATGGACGAAACCTAGGTTGAAGTTAGAAATTATAGCTAAGGCCACATAGAAATTTAAAATAATCGTAAATGATAACGATATTTGCTGGCATTGAATCTATTTCATGTTGGATGTAGCTGTGTGAGATGTGTTGCATGAGCCATGCACAAAAGTAGTTACACTAGTTTGATCCGTCCGCATTGCTGCGTATTGTTGTAAATTATTGTTGATATGACCCTACAAAACATATAGCTCCGTGTTAGATTCAATTGTTCGATCAAGGATGTCAAGATTCATGCTCTAAGAACTAAATAGGGCTTCACTCCTTTTAGCTCCATCATTGTTTAAATTGGTCTCGATGAAGAACATGTTCAACAACGCTTATATCAGAGTGTCAACATTAATCTTATCGTCCAATTTAGATCACCATTGACACGAAGCTTAAAGTCATAATATAAATTTGATCACATGATTTGGATTTTTGATAACTTTAATTCTAGAGCTTCTATTGATTTGTTCATTATCTCGCCAAGGGCATGCTAGCCTAGCTTATTTTTAATGGAAATGTGGTATTTTCTTTCATCCAATTGACTTAAGGGTCAAACTGCCCTCAATTGATGGAGAAATTATTATGTGCGGAGTTTAGACGTAGAGTTACGTGCACAAAGTGTGTACACACTTTGTACAAAAGTATGATGTGTGTGCATATAGAGTTACGTCTGTACATGTGAGTGTACATAGTGTGTCACTGTGTACAAAAGTACGTAGCGTGTACACTATGTACAATTATAGTCTGAAAGCAGAATCACGTTCGGAACTCCGCACATAATAATTTCTCCAATGGAAAGAACATTTCAGTCTGGCGCAATCTCAAAGGTAACATAGATTATTTCTTTAAGGTAAGTCTCTAAAGCACCTTTTATCTGAACAACTATAGATAACCCTCAGGGTTTGATTGTTTCTTTGGGTCGAGGAGATGAGAATTATCTTTTACTCTGAAAGAGTATAGGTTGAGTTGATTTCAATATTTTTCACATCTTCAAGCTCACTAACTAGTTCAGTTATATCTTGATGCACCTTGAAAAAAAAAAAGCAAACAGGAGAAGAAAAGCGTAGGAACACAGATATTAATTGTTTTCTGATTTATCCTTAAAACTTAAAGCAATATACAATTGATATACTATTCAATCCCACAAACCCTACATACCTCTAGGAACTCATAACAAATACTAGGAAAAAATAAACTCAGCAATATCATGATTTTAACCTTACTCAAAACTCCCCCTTAAATAATCCTAGTTATAATAACACAAATAGAATTTTCATAAACAATTAAACATAATTTATGAAATATTCCTAAACAATTAAACCTGATTTCATAAATATTCCTAAATAATTAAACATGATTTAGAAAACCTTCCCAAATACATAAGCCCAAAATAAGCTTTCTTAAACAATTCAAATTGGAAATCTTTCCATAAATAAATCTCTCCTTATTCCTCCTCCTAACATAATGAATCACAGTTTTGTTGAGCCCCACAAGGAGGCCGAAATCCCCCCTTATTCTCCCTGGTTTGGTTCTAGCTGGATCGGCCCTTGCTGTCCTGATCAGTTGGATCCCCCCCCTGTGTGCCACCTCATTCCTACCCGCTACCGCCTCCTCCTTGGCAAGATTTCAAAGGAGTGGGATAGAGACTTTTGTGTTAATTTTTTTAAGCGTTATGCTATTAATTTTTACTTTGATATCTTCTTCTATTTTAATGTTTGGATAACACTTCTTATTTCAAGATTTGATATTAATATGTTAATATGTTACTTGTTACTTAGAGCAATTTATTACTTTTTATTATTTTAGGATGTTAATATGTCACTTCTTACAATACTTCTAATTTGCATATTTAGCCGATTGTTTAGGTTTACATCTTATCTCAAGGATGAAAAATGGCTCAATACTCAATTTTGTAATATTAAACTTTGCTTCCAACATGTTACAATTATATACAGAATATTTACATTAATATTTCTATATGTCATAATATTTATATAGTAATAAACAGTAATACATAGAAAAATAGATGAAATTCTATCAGTGTTTCACCCATGTAATAATCTCTCGTTGCAGTCATAGTCCTGAGAAATAAAATAAGGGTGTCTGAAGAGCATGGATTTCTTGCATTTCTATCCCAGCAGTTCAATTGAAGTTGAATAGAATGTGACATATCCTAGCTAAGCAGACTGTGGAAGATATCAACAGAGTCCTATAATTACATCTCTCTCTCTCTCTCTCCTTTTAACTCCTCCTTTTCCAGAGCAAGACAAGCTGGTTGAGGACAGCTTAAGCAAAGACAATTTTTTTTGTTCTTTTTAGTGCCTTCAAATTTGAGTGAGATTATTCTATGTGGACACCGCATGCGTCCAGAGGTGAATCAGAGTGCGTCACGTCACTCAGGTGCTGTGTACTGCAACTGTGTGCCGATGTTGTACCGGGTGATGTGACAGGCTCTGATTCGCCTCTGAATGATACGATATCTGCACATAACAATTTCTTCAAATTTGAGGTGCTCTGTCACAACCTAAAATTTACTTGAATTTTTATCCATTTTATTCTCATTTATTTCTCTTTCATAATATTTTCCTTGGGAAGGTAAGTTGAACAATTCAACAGTGCCAGATCAGGACAACTGGACAAGCTTTCCTTCTTCTTTAATGTACAGAAGCAGATGTTCGGTTTCTTTGTGCTTATAACCTTATAATATTCACAATCAAGATTGGGAGTGGGGTTGAAGTTTGGGAATCATCCATAAATAGGAAAATAATTAGGTTATTATGGTTTTTAAAATTTAAAAATTTATTTAAATTAATATAATATAAATATTAATTCATTATTTATATATTTATATTCATATTAAAATAATTTTAATTTAATTGAAATTTGATCAGAACATGCATATCCAATTCTCTCCCAATGGAAAAATTATTCTCTACGGAAGCGGAAATCAGTCCGGATACCTAAGCCCACGGCTCAGTACAGTTCGGTACCGCAGCTCGGTATCGTTGATCTGACTCATTTTAATTGATATTCGGATATAGAGCTAAGTTCAGCATCCGCAAAAAATAATATCTTCAAAGGTATCTGCTATCTGCTATTGCTGATTTCAATATCAACTGTAATTACAAGTTCACTGATTTTCAACTACTCTGAGAGAGATTTCCAAAGTTTAATAATTTTGTATTATCATCCTTCTGATAATAATAATAATAATAATAATAATAATAATAATAATAATAATAATAATTATTATTATTATTATTATTATTCATGAGGTTTCTAGAAACTCTGGGATATTTAGATAATAGAAGGATTTTATAAATTCGGTTTAATAAATTTGTAAATCAAACTTTAATAAATTTGAGGTTACTAAATACAAAGAATTGTTAATTCAACATTTTTAATTTATCTTTAAAAATTATTTGGATGCAAATAAGAAAATCAATACATTGAAGGGTCATGGTTAACTTTGGGAAGTCATTTAATTGGTTAAAAAACATTGTTAGAAAGTAATTAGTTGTATTAGTGACTTTATAGATTTAATTAGTCTAGTCAATACTCAGATGGAATTAACAATGGATTAAATATATTTAATATGCCAGATACATAGGGATTAATTATTTAATTTAGACTTAGCCTTAATAATTTTAAATTCTTTAACATTTATGATGTCAATTAGGATAATTCCAGTTTGGTTCCACTAATTAGGATTTTTTATGCTAACCATGAATTAATTGACAGAAGATATCTATTTAAAATTTGCAACCTAAATCCCTTGACCTTGTAGATATAAAAATTCCAATGCCTAAGACTTTATTGGATTGATGATCAACAACTTTTTGATAATTTGATCATTCTTTTTTTTTTCAGCTTAGATCAAGTCAATGTGCTAAGCTTGACTTGGATCAATTTGAATTGAGTCAAGTCTAGATCAAATCGAGCTAGATTGAGATCAAATTAATATATATATCGGAGGTGGAGGTAGCCATAATGGTGATTGTCGGATCAAATTTTGGGATCACTTCATGTTTTTATTTTTATTTTATTTGATTTATGTTTTAACATGAAATAACTTATGTTTGATATCTTAAATATAGGTTATTCATATTTTAGTAAATATTGAATAAGTTGATTTGTGTAATGGTGGCGGTTGTCTGTGGTGGCGGCTGAAGGCGATGGCTGCCAGCGAGGGCGGCTGAAGGTACAATTTATCGGAGGTGGAGGTAGCCATAATGGTGATTGTCGATGATGGTCGCTAATGGTGGCTATTGTGGTGGTTAAGGCGTTATCACTAATGGTGATGACAATGATTGTCCCTAACATTAATGACAATGATCATTGGTAGTAGCTGGTGAGGTTGTGGAGGCCACCAGTAGTGGTGGCTGCGGCTATCAGCGATAATAACTATCCTTAGAAATACTAATAATATCTAAAAAAAATATTAAATATTTTTAAACTAATTTAATTTGTTTTTAAAAGCTAAAAATAAAACTAAGAAAATATACTGAACGAACATGCTTTTCAAAAATGAAAATAAAAATAAAATAAACTAGATACCAATCAATATCTAAGTCAGCGAGTTAATTATCCTTAACTCAAATTAAAATCTTACCAGGCTACCCTATAAATTTTATTGAGTGAAAGTATCAATATAATTATAATATTTTGTTGAGTGAAAGTATCAATATAAATTTTTTAAAAATTTCAAAATCATATTTTGTTAGTTTTTGTTACATTCTGAAATCATTTGAATCAAGCAATTTCAAAAGACATGGTGTCACGACTTCTTCTTAATGAACTCCCATCACAACTTCTTCTCTACTTTACATGTTGTCAATCCCGACCGTGAGCAATAGATTATTACGTAGAGTGTCCGGACCGTCTGGATGCGAATCCGGACGCACGACATCACCCGGATGCACCGGGCCCCGGGTGACGTGGCGTGTCCAAATTCTCCTCCGAACGAATCCAAACACCGTAATAATTTTCTGCCGCGATTAAGCTTCTCTCACAATCTCCTCTTCTCTTTCACACGCCACCAGACTCATCAATATCTCCCCCTAATCGTCCGAATGTCACGAGCAAGCTCCCTTCACAATCTCCTCTTCTGCTCTTCTCCTTCACACGTCGAAAGTTGTAGTCAAATATAAATGTAATAATAATTTATAAAATATAACTCTATAAAACACAACCTAATTTTACAAACAACAGCAGCCAAATAGTTCTTAGATTTTTAGTTATATTTCTCACACATTTTGTATGTAAATGAGGATTGCTGTTTATCTGCCAAAGATATATATTTCCAGTCAAATCTCCGGCTTTCACATAGTTCTAAGCTTATAAAATGCCAGCAGGTAAACTAAAAGAGACTTAATAATATGAAACTCTACTTCCATCGCTACTAATTAGTAAATTCAAACTGAACTGTCACCTTGTTAATATCTCAACTTTTTTTTTTTTAATTTGTTTGTATAATCATCAAGCCATTGAACTCATAATCACCCTCTTACCTGTTCATATCTGCCTCATAGAAACTATATAGAAAGAAGCATTACACAATGAAGACAAATTCTTATTGGAATTAGTAAACTGGTTTATTGAATATGTCAAGTTTATCGTTTCTGAAAGGCCATAAGTTAGCTTAAGGTTTCGTTTGGGACGGTTTTCTTACTGCTTTTTATAGTAGGATTTTAGTATAAAAATGTCAAGGGGACGGCTTTCTTATTGCTTCTTAAAATAACTTTTTTATACAAATATTTTAGCTGTCCCAAACGAAACCTAAGACTCTAAGGTGGTGGCTTAAGTTATTAATAGAATATTGTGTCTAACACAGCTGTGCTGTAGTGAAAGCTGCTTTCGTCAAGATTGGAACACACCGAGCTTCTTTGACCAGATTTCTTTTGCATAATCTTGCTTATTTGTTAGCCATATTGCAGGTTCTGACCTACAGGCTTTGCATCAGCACTCAATTCTTCTTGCTGCAGTGGAGAAGGTATCAGAGGTACTGATCCTTTATCTGATGCAATGTTCAGATTCGAATAAATTTGATATTTATGCCATTAGACTGTTAATTAATCTGTTTAAATATCATTAATCTATAATGTTGTGGCATATCTACTAATTTCTTTCAATTTTTCATTTGTTGCATCTGTTGACTTTATATTATTTTGTGATTATTGTTATAAACTCATCCTCTCATTCACTAATTATCTTATTACACTAAAATTGAAGATGACTTCATGTCCTTAAAAATAAAATCCACTTGTCATCTTCATATTTTATGAAGTTTAGTTCCAAAAAAAAAAAAAAAGTGGGGCCAAATATTGGTGAGAAACTCATAATTTAGACCTTTTATAAGTTTATTAGTTTTTTTTTTGCTTTATTAGTAAATTTTTGTTTAATGCATGCACTTAAGTTTCGTTTGAGACGGCTTTTTCATAGCTTCTTAAAGCAGCTTTTTAGTATAAAAATTTTTATTTTGTACGAAAAAGTTGCTTTAAGAAGCAGTGAGAAAGCTATCACAAACGAATTAAGCCTTCGTTTGTATCACTGATCGGCATATAAAACCATGGTTGATGTAGTTTTCCAAGGGGAAAAATAATGAGAGGAGTAAGTTGACTCTTAAATTAGATGATTATCTTCGGAGCATCTAAATGAGAAAAATATGATTTCTTGATATTTAGATTTGTTTTATTTTTCGTCATATAATAGTTGTGGTGACTTTCTTTAAGATAATCATAATTCGTGTCATTAATTAGGTGGCCTGACGAAAGGCGGCATTGCTCCATTCCTATTTAAAGCCCATTTGGCAAACTGTTGGCGACAGATTATATATGTATATATGGAAAAATTAAATAGATTAATGTTCACAATCAGTGTATGTGCGAATGCGGAATACATTTTACCGTTTGAAGACCAACCAAAATGTGCCACGTTAGTGGTACTAAGCTCGGTACTGAGCCGAGTTCCCAGCAGGGGGCGACATGGCACATTCTGATTGGTCTCAGAACGGCGTTCGACGTCTGTACAGAATAATTTTCCCTTAATTAGTGGCTCAGAGCTCAATGCTTGCTTATTTTACTTTTTAGTATACATTTGTATATTTTCATCAGAAAGTCCACGTTCTTTTGGGATATTTAGTCCAATTAAGTCAAATTCATATACATCATATACGTAAGACTTGATCTCAAGACCTATTCGTAGCTAAAGTTCTAAACCAACAGATTAAGATGGGTTGCATTCAAAAAGTCCATTGGTGCTATCGAAAGTCTAAAATACAGTCATAGCAATCTAGCAGATGAATTGAACATTAAGGATTATATGAACAAGTGGTGAAATCAGGGAGGGATTGGGGGTAGCTCTCACCCTGATAGGTTTAAAAAGGTTATATATAGCTTTGCATAGATTATAAAATGCAAGGTTAATTTACCCATCTCCTACAACTATATAAATTATGGAAGCTTCATTGAAAACATGATTGCTGGTGAAGTGAAGGTTAAGCAGGATTATCTCAATTAGTGGTGGAATTAGGAAGGGGTAGGGAGTAGCTCTCACCTTCTTAATTCAAGAAAATTAATATCTTAATTAGCATGTAAGCTTCACTCCTAAGTCTGCCTATAATTACGTACATTTTATGTAGCTCAGATTGGTCTGTTGGTTGGGAGTTTTCGCTACCAATCAAGAGATCTTAAATTCGAATCTTGCATATGTGATGTATGTTTGAGTTTGCTTTAATTGATTTAAATGTTCCCCAAAAAAATTACGTATATTTTTTAAACTCATCTAAATTTAGAATAAAGTTTTTGCCTCTCTTCATTAAAAATATCACTTATAGTATTAATATGAGTGTTCTAAGGTTTTATTTCGGTGGCTTTCTTAATGCTTTATAAAGCAGTTTTTTAGTTAAAAAACTTTCAGTTTAATAAATTTTTGTATTAAAAAATTATTTTAGAAAACAGTAAAAACGAATTTAAATTTGATTTATGAATTTCTGCCATGTCTAATTTCATTGAATTGATTATATTTTAGAATCTACCATAACCCAAAAAAATAAAATAAAATATTCTAAAAGGTAAGTGTTTTTTTTTCTCTCTTGGACAACTTTTGATTACTATTTTTTCGTTGTTTTTAAAAGAAACTTGTATTATAAAGTTGGTTTAGAAAGCAATAAGAAAATTATCCCAAATAAAATTTAGGCTTCTTTTCGGTTAGCTTTTTTATTGTTCTGCTTTTTAGATGGCAGCAACAATCACGATTTTTCACTGTTTTTTTGTTGAAATTGTATAATGAATTGTCATTAAGATTCGCAGAAGATAGTGATGCTTCTTGTAGGAGGATTAGAGAACCATCATAGTCACACATTCTTGAAGGTAGAAAAGATTATACAAACATTTCACAATATCATCATTGTAAAAAACAGAAAACCAGCTTCTCAAATGGGCAAATTATTCTGTGTGGACGCCGAATGTTCAGAGACTAAACCAAAATGCGTCACGTCACCCCCGCTCGGTACCATGGCTCAGTATCGCGCTCAGTACCGTGCTCGGTACTGCTATCGTGGCACATTCTAGTTGATCTTCGGATGGCGAACTGCGTTCGGCGTCCATACAGAATAATCTTTGACCCAATGAGAGACAATGTCGATGAGATTTGATAATCACAAAGTCTTTGCGATTTGATTGAAGAAAGTGTTTGTCCTCTAAGTCTCATACTTTGTAGGAAGAGAAAGACTTCGTTTGAGACGGTTTTTTTATTGCTTGCTAAAATAATTTTTTAGTACAAAAGTTAAAAATTTCATATTATAAAATCATTTTAAAAAGTATGGAGAAAACAGTTCCAAATGAAGCCGAAGTTTCATAGTAATCTATATAGAAAAACAAGTTCTACTGCTCATAATGTTCAGACTAGGGGTGTCAATTTCGGGTCACGGGTCGGGTTCGGGTCGAACCAGAAACTGACCCGGCACTATTCGGGTCAACCCGAACCCGACCCGTTTTTAAAAACGGGTCAGTTTTCCTGAACCGAACCCGACCCGCTTCGGGTCCGGGTCAACCCGACACAACCCGAATGACCCGTTTCCAACAACAAAATGGCTAATTTTCAGGTCAAAAATGGGTCAATCTCCTCTTTTCGGGTCAAAATCGGGTCAATCTCGGGTTGCCGGGTCAAAAACGGGTTTTCGGGTCAAAATCGGGTCACTTTCAGGTCAATTTCGGGTCAAGGGGTTAACCCGAACCCGACCCGATTTTTGAAACGGGTCAAAATGCTGAACCCGAACCCAACCTGTTTCGGTTTCGTGTTGACCCTAACCCAAAATTTTCGGGTCGTGTCAAATATTGACACCCCTAATTCAGACTATTCAATGTGCCCCATCGTTGAATTCAGCGAAACAAATTTATTTGTTTTTTTTATGATGAGGAACCGTCCGCTGTCACATCTGACTTCATCGAGCGCGCTTGACGGTCCAGCCAACCTAATGGGCCAAGCAGGCTCCAAACAAATTTAAATTAATTCATGACAACCTAGTTGATTTGATGTGTGTTGCGTGTTAGAAAATACGCGGCGGTAGAGTTTATAAATTCGCGTCTGAGCGTTGCACGTAAGTTTAACACACAAACAGAAAAGAGGAGTGAACACCAAGAGTTTTTACGTGGAAAACCCAAAAAGGGGAAAAACCACGGGGCCTCGCCCAGTTGTAAATTTCTACCAGTGTTTTCGTAGATTACAAATGGCGGATTTCGTCCTACAAGTTGGGATAATCCAAATACAATTTGTTTCTTCCACGAAATTTACAAAATTATGCGAATTCCCTGCGTTTCTTGAAAATCCGGCAGAGTTCCGGCGTCTTCAGGCGGCAGGAAAAACTCCGGCGACGGTGGTCGAGGAGGTGAGGAATCTTCTATTCCCCTTTCTCCTTCTCCTTCTCTTCTTCTTCTCTCTCTTCACTTGAGTCCTCTTGGTGTAGAACGAGGGCTCTATTTATAGTTTTTCAGGAGTGGCATAGCCCGTAAATAGGCGTGAGATCAAGGGCGAATTGGGAGTGGTTTGAATGGACGGCCGATATCGAATCCTTTGATCATGTACCGTTCGTTGGACATTTGAAGGCCTTAATGATGTCGGAATTCGATGATCTTGGGCTCGTTGGATTAGACTCGTCGATCCGTTCGATTCGATTATAAGCTCGTCAAAATCGGAGACCGTTTGGTAACTCAAATTGCGGTTTGAAACTTCCAACAGCGCTTTGAACCCTTGATTTGGATTCATTTGGGCTCGGATTGGGTTGATCTTGGTGTCGTTGGGTTCATATTTCCGAGACGCTCAGTTTGACTGTAAGCTTGTTGAAATCGGAGTTCATATGCTCCCGAAATTAATTTTTGAAGTTTCCAACTAGCTTTTGTCTCGAGATTCGTGTCCGATCAAGATAATTTTTGCGTGATGTATCAATGTGTAAATTAGTTTGAGCAGCTCAGGCCTCGGCCACTTTTTTTTTCAGATTAATAAAATGTCCAATCTTATTAAAAAATAATAATGATATAAATCTTGATTAATTTAATAAATATATAAAAGTTCATTCTCTTAAACTATGAAATAACTAGTTAATGGTACTGTTAGGTACTGGAATTTGTACACCAAGATATTCAAAATAGCGACTACAAAATAAATAAAAAAATAGATTAAATTAATAAAATAGCATTCTCCTTTGATGATGGAGACAATATCTTCCTATAATTTACTTCCCATTAGTTTATGTCGAAATAACTCTTTGCCTTCGATTTATTAACAATATTTTGACTATTTAAATAAATAATATATTTCTTCATGATGTTGCCCATATCTTAATAAACTCTCTTTCAAATTGTTTATATTATTATTATTATTTTATTTCTCTTTCATTTACCATTTCTTTCCAATTACATATGTTCCCATCAATACTAAAATTGAATTTCTTTAATCCTTTTGAAGTTTTCTACTTCAAAATAATTGATTTTTAATGAGAAGCTCTTTGATTTTTTCAAGAAGGATTTACAAATTCTAATGTATTTATATATCTATTATTTAAAATTATTTATTTATTTATATCATGCATTAACAATATGCATTGAAAGATTAATTTTATTTCAAATAAATTAAAAAACTAATCTTTTTTAATCTATTTGAAGATTAAGATGTTCTATATGTAAATATAAATATTTATTTATTAAATATATAAATATATAAATCTACATGTTTTTTTTAATATTTTTTTCCAAAACATAAACTTTACTAATAATATCATAAAGGAGTACAACATGCATAAAAATAAAACGATAAAAAGTAGCAGAATATACAAAATGGTTACAACCCATCGGGCTCAGTAATTGACATATGCTTCCAACTACTCCGAAACTAGGCACAGACCATCCAGTTTGGATCAGAGAGCAGAAATAGACCAAGTAGCCATCCCAACAGAGCAAAACTCACCACCAAAGGTTGCCATGAGCCACGACTCCGTAATAGTGAGCTCGCGCCACATCATCGCCCATAAAAATAATATTATCTAATATTAAATTTAAGGAAGCTCCAGTGAACCGGCACCACCAAAGGCCCAAAAAAACACTAGCACAACGAAACCAACATCAAAGAAGCAACAACAAAAGGAACCGAAAACAACAGCACATCCCCAGAAATTATTTCCTCCCATGCTTACCCCTCCCATGAGAGGAAACATAAACAACAGGACGATTTTTTTGCAAAGTAAATTCAACCCCAGGTTCATCATCATCCCCACTAGCATCCGAAGAGGAATTAGAAGTTCATTGAAGCCAATCTAGTTGCATCTTAACACTCTACCCAGAATTGGCACCCACATGAGCAATTAAGGCCTCAGGTGATAATAAGTTAACTGGAATCTCAACAAAACGACCAGTTACTTGAACAGTGGGCGTAACCGGGGAATTAAGAGTTGGAATATCACCACTAGCAGATCCCTCAGTCACCACACCCAAATGGGAACCCTCCCCACCCAAATTACAAGGCAGCAGAGACATAGGGGATAGATCATTAGGAATGCTTGACTCACCAGAAGCCTTGACAACCACAAAAGGCTCAGCATTAGTAGACAACAAACAAAGGGCAAACAAAGCACCCACCTCAGACAAAAGCAAGACAAGAGTTAACCGCACATCCCAAACCACCTCCAGCACTAGCACAAGACCGAGGGACCTGAATAGAAGGTAATTCCCCAACCACACCATCCTCAGACAACTTCCCAGCATACACAATGGCAGCGCCCTTATCAACAAAGACCAAACCAATCAATACGACCAGTTATTTGTGTCGTGGTTCGATTAGAGTTCTTTCATAATGATTTGATTAACTAATTGAGCAAATGTGAACAGTTTAATTAATAGTCGTTTGTTAGCTGAGCAAATTTGAATAGCTTATTGCTCAATTGGCTTATGATCATGACCATTATCATCTAATGTTTCTAAACAAGCTCGATAAATATTAAATACTCGATATAATACATGAGATTAAGGGTTAATTAAATAATTCATAAACTAATTAATTGTTGACCTCTATAAAAATTTAAAAAAGAATAATAAAAAAATATATTTATTCTCTTTACTTCCACGCACGAGCCCACCTCCTAGCCCTTCTTGCTCTCGATCGCCCTCACAAGCCGATGCCAATACAGC
Organism: Dendrobium officinale; assembly: GCA_019514585.1. Classification (NCBI taxonomy): domain Eukaryota; kingdom Viridiplantae; phylum Streptophyta; class Magnoliopsida; order Asparagales; family Orchidaceae; genus Dendrobium; species Dendrobium officinale. Next base: position 7,172,494 of record CM033697.1, read on the forward strand.
ATCTGCGGTCGAACTCCATAGCCAGTATCACTTTTCTTTAATGTAATTGCATGCAAATCATGAGAAAAGGGTTTATTAAAAAAATTATTAAAAAAAAATACATTCAAAATTGTAATTGTTCCTATTAAAAAAATATAGATATATCACTTTATATCATACTATTCATTGAGGAATTAATATTTTTCTCATAGAATTTTTTTTTTCCAAAAATAAAACTTTGTTAAAAATAAAGGAGGATACAACCAGGATCCTACGGAAGCAACATGGCTACAAAGCCAAAAATCACCAATAAGAGAAATAACTTCAAAGGGAAAAAGGCGGAAATGAGAAGAACAAAGTCAGGAAAAGGGCGAGTGCCCATCGGACTCAGGCATGAGGCCTCGTGCATCCACTCCCAGACAAAGCAAGGACCTTCCATTAGAGGCAACACAACAGGAGCCTAAATAAACCAAAACACAAAACCCAACAAAAGTCACCCAAATTGCAAGGAGGAAGGACCACCGAGGTTGTCATCATGCAAGAGAAGGAGGTAACGCACAAAAGCCTCTTCATCATTGTTCAGAAAAATAGCCAAAAGAAATACCATCAACTAAACATAATAAAAAACACTAAACCAGGATGCAACCAGCAACAAAGAAAGAATAAAACCAGTAGCCGCCCCAAACCAAATGGAGTGATCATTTCTTCTTCGATTTCCTTTATTTGTGCTTACTTTTCTTTGTAAACAAACCAGCGTCAGTAATTTGAAGGATACTAAGATCAAAGTTCTCACTAGAGTGTAAGGCTTTCTCATTAAAATCCACCACAGCAACTGAGGAATAGTCATCATATAACCAATCGCCATGCCTAACTTCAGAATCCCTCATATTAATACCAGTTAAATGCAAGGTTGTGAAAACCGGACCGAACAACGAACCGGAAGAATGAGAGGTTCATGGTTCGACCGGTTCGACCGGTCGAACCGGGGTCGAACCGATCGAATCGGGGTCGAACCGGATGACGTAATAAATAATAATATAACTAAAAGTAATAAAACTAACATAATAATAATGACAATTTATTCTTAAAAATTTAATAATTCTAAGAATTTTTAGACAAAAAAATAAATAAAATTCATACATATATAATATATTACATAATTTTAAAATTAAATATAAATAATTATTATATTTATTTTATATATTTAAATATAAATAATTACTAATTTAAAAATTTAAATATAAATATCTTCAATCTTCGATTTTAATTTATATTTAATAAAAATTTAGTTTATATAAAAATATATAAATTTAATATAAATAATTGTTTTATGTTATATATTTAAGCATAATTTACATAAATAAATTATATAAAAATTTTACATTATAAAACTATATTTATAATGTCATACAATATTATTTTTTAAGATTCTTATTTTTCTATCATTTAATTTCGCATTTAGAAAAAGTTTTAGAACTTTAAAAATTATAAATAATTATTTTTATTTAAATAATTATAAATATATAATTAATAATAAATTTAAGAAGTTTAGAAATTATTATGATGATTTTTTATTTGAATATTCTACAAAAAAAATTTCCAACAATATCTCATTTAAAAAAGTCACATACACACATTGTTGAATGTTGAAATAAAAAACAACTAGTTGTTTAGTCCCACATCACTTGGGAGTTTTATGTTGTGTTGTTTATATGCCTTTCTTTGTACCCATGGGTTAAGAGCTCATGGTATTATGGCATCATGTAAGCTAGATAATTTATATTTAATTTAGTATATAATATAATAAAATTTTTGGAATCATTTTAATTAAATAAAATATATGATATTTTAAATTAATTTAATATTTAATTAAAATTTTTATATAAAAAAATATTTAAATATATTATTAGTTGAACCGGCCGGTTCTTAAGAAACGGACCGGTTCAACGGTCGGCCGGTTGAACCGGCGGTTCAAACCGGTTTTGCCCGGTTCTTAGGGAAGATCGAATCGGCCGTAAGACCGGTTCACGGTTGAACCGGTCGAACTGGCCGGTCCGGTCCGGTTTTCAAAACCATGGTTAAATGAGCAATCAAAGCATCCTTTGATAGAACAGAAATAGGAACCTCAATAAGAGCTGAACCAAGATTTCCGCTATAGGACCAACACCCTTAGGTAACAAATCACCGAAACGAGTAACCAAAGATTCAACACCCTTTCTACAATTAGAATGTGAAAACCCATCAGCAGGAGATACACAAGCATAGTTCGCAGGGGGAGGGGGGGGGGGGGGGGGGGGGGGGGGGGGGGAGAATCATCAGAAGTGCAGTTTTCACATAAGACTATGTTAATGAATTGAGTTCAAATAAATTTCTTTTATAATTAACATTATTTTTTTAATTAATTAAATTGAGTCTTAATTTTTAAATGCTAATTATAGTAATTAAATTTAAATTGGTATAAAATAATATTCTAACTTATACTAAATTAATTATATATTAAATTTGATTGATATAATGGTTAGATTTAGTTAAATATATATATAAATAATACAAAATTATCATATATATATATATACTTTCCAAGATTTATTAAATTTTTTATTAATTAATTAACTTATCTCTAGCAAACTCATCCATCAAGGTGAACTCTTCCTTCTCTTGAAAAACAATTTCTTAACTATTCCGATGGATTTGGAATGCAATTTTATTTATAAACATCAATTCATTACTATTTTTTTTTGAGATATTTGAGCTAATTAAAACAAATTCATATACATCATATACATAAGCTATGATGGTCAAAGCTCCCAAATCAATGTGAGCTATGTGATTTCCTTACTATTCATTGTACTGAATTTACTGCAGCAGTTGAAAACAGTAAATTCTGAACTAAATTTTAAGCAGCTTGTAATTGCTATTGAAGTTTTCAAGTAGTTTTATAATCTAACAAAGCACTTTTGTAATGTTTTTCTTTTAATAGATATTGTTGCTTGGCTGAAATTACTGTTCATCCTAATTTAAGCCTACAAGACAAAGAATGAGACGAAAAATACATTCTAATTAGAATATTCAAAATTCTATTTGATGAAGTTGTCTATTGAGCTACTAAAAGATCTCTTGTTCATCCTAATTTGTTAGGATTGACTGATAGATGACTAGTTTAAATGGGCAATACGTGTTATGTTGCTACAGTTTTTGTTAAGACTTATGCTTCGTTTGTGACGGCTTTCTTTCTGCTTCTTAAACAGCTTTTTAGTACTAAAAATTTGTTTTAGGAAGCAGAAAGAAAGCCGTCCCAAACGAAACTTTAAAAAAATTTTATAGAATATTTTCAATTTAATGATACTAAGACTTTCAACTTAGGGTTTGGATAATGTAGAAGAAACTATTATTTCAGGGGAGAAAGAGAGGTCAATTGCACAAACTATTACAAGTTTTAAGCAAGATTAGGCCAAGATTATTTTTTAAAGAAAACACAAATTTCTTAAGGATATTAGTAAACAGGGTTTGAGCATTTTTCATAAACAAACATAACTAAAATATCAAAATTAAATATCTACAATTTAACTTGAAAAAGAAAATACTGACTAAAAAAAATTATCTCACATAATCTTTCAAAGAACTCGCACTAGAGTAGATTCAGCCTGTCGACAATGAGCTAAAATATCTCCATCAATCCTTCAAATGGCTCAAACATAAGATTGAGATTTATATATTGACATATAATAATAATAATAATAGAATTTCACATTCATTTGTCCATATATAAAGAATACAACCAATAGATTAAGCACCTTATCTTGGAGATTCATATTTGACCGTGATGATTTCCATGATAGCATTTTGGTCATCTACTTGAGTTTCGTTTGAGATAAGTTTTTTGCTGCTTCTTAAAACAGTTTTTTAGTGAAAAAAAATAAATTTTGTACTAAAAAATCGCTTTGAAAAGCAATAAGAAAGCCGTCCCGAATGAAGCCTTAGTCCAATGGTTAAAAATTAAGTCGCAAGTATCTCTAAGATCCATATTGGACAATCCTATCCCTACGGATGTGAATGGATGGATGGGGCTTTTATCCTTTTAGACTTTTAGGCATTTTTTAAATTGGGCAATCTTTAGATTGCCAATGCAACTGGGAACAGAAGGATAGCAGAATCTTACCTGTCAATTAGAGAAATTTTTAATCTATCAAAATTGAAACTGTTGAAGTTGGCATAAGTCAAAATTTTGAATTTATCAAATTTGAAATTTTACAAGTTTTCTTCTCTTTTTATGGATTTCCTGACTCGGTGTTCTTCCTTTCGGCTGATGTGTAACTTGACTAAGATAATATCATCCTATCTGTGATATTGATAGGCGTCGCCCTCAATTTAATATATATATATATATATATATATATATATATATATATATATATATATATATATATATATATATATATACTTATGAAGTTAGAGTAATGCTGGGATATTCATATTAAAAATATTAAATTTTTATTTTTAGTATATGACATTGCGATGCCAAAGACCCAATGTGCCACACTGTATGTCGTCACAAGAGTTACTATAGAACAGAGATTTTAACGTCACGACTACATTTTATGATGCCACAACACTCTTAGTGCCGCTACACTTGCTAACACAATGCCACAATGTTCAACCCATAATTTTCATGTTTTTCACATAAAATCATTTTGAATTATTACACTAGGAATGTTGGGAAGACCCACAATGTCAAAGACCCAACGCGCTAGTCTGCATGCTGGGAAGGATTTATTATTCTGTGCGAAGTCCGGATGTGTTGGAAGACCAATAAAAATACGTCATGTCACATCAAAAATATACCACGCTCGGTATCGTGCTCAGTACCGCACTCAGTACCGAGCGTAACCAGACGGTTCTCCCGTCCAATGTCCGCACATAATAATCTCTCGCTGAGAAGAATGCTTGTATGCAATTCCAGCAAACTCTCTAGCTAGCTCTGTCTCTGTATCTCTCTCGACGGCCTTCTCTCCCATGCAAATCATCAATGACAGAAGAAGCGAGGTATTCGTGAAAGAAGCTCATTGTTGAAGTTATCGATGAGAGCGATGCCGTGTGAATGATAACTCACGATAGGAGCTCACTAGTGAAGTCATTGATGAGATTGTGACACGTGAAGGAGAAGAAGAGTTCGTGTGAGGTGTAGCTTCATCCAATACTCCAATCTGAAAATTTGGACTCAAGCCATCGTCATTTTGACGATCTCTCTCCCCATTGTTAGTGATGTGAATGTAATGAAGAAGATAAAAATGTGAATATTTTTATGCTATCTAAAATTTTGAGTATTATGTAATTAAACATAGAACTTAAAATTTACATGCTAAGTTAGGCGACGTGATTAATTCTCAGCTGACCTAGAAGAGGCATCCATCCCAGAAACTTCATGGTCTGCACTTGATTAAGCTTTACTTAAGAGGTGCCGCTCGAGGGGATTAGATCATGGATTGCGGGATTTTTAATCGTACTCGTCCACCAACTAAATTAAGCAATGGTGGGTAGGTACGGCTAATTTAATCTGATCCTAGGGGTGTCAATATTTGACACAACCCGAAAACCCGACTCGAACCCGACCCGAAAATTTCGGGTTAGAGTCAACCCGAACCCGAAACGGGTCGGGTTCGGGTTCAACATTTCGACCCGTTCGGGTTAACCCTTTGACCCGAAATTGATCCGAAAATCCGATTTTGACACGGCAACCCGAGATTGACCCGAAAAAGTGGATATAGACCCGTTTTCGACCAGAAAACTAGCAATTTTTTGTTGGAAACGGGGTCAGTCGGGTCGTGTCGAGTTGACCCGGACCCAAAACGAGTCGTGTCGGGTTGATCCGGACCCGAAACGGGTAGGGTTCGGTTAAGGATAACTGACCCATTTTAAAAAAACGGGTTGGGTTCGGGCTGACCCAATAGTGCCGGATCAGTTTTGGGTTCGACCCGAACCCGACCCATGACTCGAAATTGACACCCCTATCTGATCATATAAAAGTTTTGTACGGCAAATGCTCATTTTAATATAGATTTGGCGTTTGGTGACAGTTTCCAGTGAGGTCCCAAACTTTCGCGGGCTCTTTCTCCAGCTTTGAGAGAAGACGGGGGAAGATTTAAATCTCGCAGAAAGATGGCGTCGGACTCCTCTCGATCCTTTTTCTATCTATCTCTCTCTCTCTCTCTCGCGCGCGCTCTCTCTCTTTCTAAGAAATTATTGGCGGATATCTTTCAGAAATACTATTTAACGTAAAAATTTTTTAACGAAAATTTCGATATTTTTGTGGGTGAAAACGGACCTGTTGATCGAGTGCTCATGGAAAACTCCGGAGCTCCTCCTCCCCCTCCTCCTTCTCCGGCACCGCCACTTCCACTTTCGAATGTTTCAGCTCCGGTCCCAAATCGGCAGGTATATCTTTCTTCCGCGCTTTTGTTTTAGATTTGTAGCTCGGAGTTCATCTACTGAGTTTTTTTTTTTTGTTTGGGTTTGCTATAGTTTTTTTTTTTGGAATGCCTCTTTTCCTCGATTGCAGGGAAAATTGAATCGGTTGTTCGATTTAACAATTAGGGTTTATTAAATACTGTAAATCCAAATTTATTAAGCCTTAAGAGGATTAAAACCTGAAAATTGTTTGAAATTACAAATGTTCAATTCAGCTAAATCCTTATCAACTGTTTGTCAGTCTTTATGAGAGTAATAAATTCTATGAATTAAAAAAAAAAAAACCAATAATGAGGTTGATATAAGATTTTTCAAAAACAGGATCTGAATTCCCAAACAGAATGTGCTCGATGGTGAGCGTTGTGCTCGATGGTGATGCAATAGGTCATAAATGCTTTCCTATGTTGCACTGATACGGATATGGCGACACAGATACGACACGATACAGATACGGGACACCTCAATTCTTAAAAATACAGGGTACGGGTATGATGTGGATATGACATTATAATTTATAAATCATACATAAAAATCAAGAAAGCAATCAAAGCATAATATTTTAAAAAGCAACATCACAAAATCCATCTCGAAAATGAGAGAACTTCGCTCGCAGCCGCGGAAGTAAATACGATGCGTCTTTTTTTTTTTCAGATTTTTTTTTTTGTTTTTCAACGAACACGCATATCGGATACACGTGTCCTTTTGAAATTAAATGGTATCGGACATGTATCGGTGCCGTATCGAAGGCATATATATGTATCGGTGTATCACATACAACACGCCTTCATTAATAAGTGTACCGGTGCAACATAGATGCTTCCCCTTTCTCGAATCGCTCTTCAAAATTACACGCAGTACAACTACTCAGGTCAATAATCATGGCAATATCATCATGCATTTTAATTTGTTTGAGCATTTTGCATGATACTGGTTGAATGTTGACAAATTTTGCTAGCAAGCACAGACCATCTTCCATCTGATAATGCAATGTTGGGCCATATAGAAAGGTTATTTTCCTGTGAATGGGATTGGATTAAGACATAAAACCTGTTTTGCAGGCATTGAATCATGGTGAGAGCAGTGGAGGAGAACTTCCATCTTCTCATCACGCCAGGCGGCCCAAGCTATCTTCCTTAGAAATTCCAGGACGGTCTTTAGAGACTTCAGCACCAAATTCATCAAGGATATATATTGCCCACTCAACCACTCCAAGATCAACGAGAGCAGGCTTGCCACCCAGGCCTTCTTCAATAAGAGCAATATCAACTACAAATCTTACCCCACAAAGGAGTTTGATAAAGAACGAAACACCTAAAGGTGACAGAACAGCTCTTCTCACTCCGGGGAGCTCTCGACGAGATCAGGGGACCTCATCACAAGAACAGCCAAATAAACATTCTTATTCAACGACATTCTCTTTAACAAGAGCCTTTTTAATCAAAGCAAAATTGGGACTCTCTTTACTGCTGCTTCACCTGTTGCAAATTCATGCACTGAATCTGTGCAAGACAGACACGTGATCGACATCCATGCTCCAGATGTAAGTTTTCAATGTTTGCTTCTTCATAGGCTCGTGATTTATAAAATGGTTTCACTTGGGACTGACTTTTTATTATTTCTAAAGAGCAGCTTTTTAGTATAAAAGTTTTAATTTTTGTACTAGAAAACTATTTTATGAAGCAGTAGAGTTTCCCAAATGAAGCCTTAATTATGATAAAAAAGTTCCCGACGGTACTTGTTTTACATATGAGCTTTCATTAGTGATAATTCCTTGGACTGCTGCTGTTTTGCAATCTGAAAATGATAAGAGTGAAATTCCATCTAGTATGATTAAAAAAAGCTAGAAGGGAAACATAGTTCTTGGGTTTAACTCATTAATGCTATCTTGCTACTGTTTTTCAGATTTGGTCAAATTAAACATAAGGATCAGATCACACTACATAAGAGTTTTTTTTCATGCTTTAACATTAAAAAACTAGATAGACTCTGCCATTGAGGAGACTTACAAAAAAAGAATGGACCAAAGGAGTTTTCATGCTGTGCTTTCTAACAATATTCACAATTAAACACCTTGAATATGATTTCGTACAATTTCTTTTTAAAATTGGTTTCTTTAGCAAAACAAAAATCTATTAAAAAAGAAGTGCAATACACCATAATATCACAAGATGGTCACATAGAGAAGATTACATCCAGAGAAAAACAATAATCATCAGGGCCAAAAAAAAAAACAATCTGATTGAAAAAAAGACATATACACCCCAAAATCAAATGGACTTAGACCGCCATCTAGTTGCCAGGTATGAGCCATCCAAAGAGGTAAGGAAGGTAACAGCCAAAATTCCAAGATAACAAGACCTCAAAATTCCAAATCCACTAAAACTAATAGAGAAAGAACCACCGAGGTTGCCAACCAAGCCCTTATTTCTTTATGCTTAGGTTTGTGTGATGGCTACTTTGAGGTTTTAAGTGGTTCTGATTCATGAAGGTTTATTGCTAAACCAAGCTGAAAAATAACATTATATTGCATTAAAGGCTATCTTATGTTGTTGCCAAGCAGAAACATCCTTGTTAAATAATTTCATACCAACAACATTCTTGCAGGCCATGTTTCGAGATGCCAGATTTTCATCTCCTTGCGGTGGTGACAGGCCAAAGTTTAAATCTATATACATTTTTAAGCTAATTTCATCTGGAATCTATTTAATCTTTTAATAATCAATGATCTCTACTCTTTAGAATTGTTTTTCTTAGGGTTATTTTGATGACTTTTTTTTTTTTTATTATTCATAGAAACCTCAAGGCCAGAATCAAATGGCACGCTCACTTTCAGTACCAGCGAATGCCAAAGATAGGAATTTGCGGATAGTAAATTCACCACGTCTTATTCGTGTAATTCCAATAACTCCTCGTCCTGTTCCTATTGAAAAGGGCACACAAGTTGAAATCGCTGAAGAAGCAAATGGTACTAAATACTTTTCATTTATTAATCTTTACGTGTTAATTGTCATCTTATACTATTCTAATTCATATTCATCACTGATCAAATTTACATCTTATTAGTAGAATGCGTTAAGTAACCTGCTATATTTCTGATGTGAATGTTAATAATTATCACCATTTATTTGAACTTGGCAGGCTAGAAAAATTTCTTGGTGAGGTATATACATTAGTTTTACTATTTAAGGGAGGAGGGGGCGCAAATTGAATGTTTATCATTAGATTCATCAAGGCATATTAATAGATATTTATTATGAGCCCCACACCCCCCTTAAATCTGCCTTTGTTTGAGAAAAATTATTCTGTGTGAAAGCGGAACCCGTCCGAACACTTAAGCCCATGGCTCGGTATCCCTTGAGTGTTGATACCGCTCGGTACCGAGGCTCGGTATCACTGACGTGGCTCATTCTGATTGGTATCCGAATGTAGAGCTGAATTCAGCGTCCGCACAGAATAATCTCTCCTTGTTTGAATGACACATTCTTGTAACTAGATTGTATTATGAAGTGATATTTGTGAACATATTTGCCCCTTTATCATGCAAATTTAACAAGGTTTTGGCATGTTCTAATTTTTTAGTTGTAGAGAGCGAAGGTGAAGACATCCCCGAAGAAGAGGCAGTGTGTAGGATATGTTTGGTTGAGCTGGGAGAAGAAGGAGAAATGTTGAAGTTGGAGTGTAGTTGCAAAGGTGAACTTGCCCTTGCACACAAAGAATGCGCAATAAAATGGTTTAGTATTAAGGGAAACAAGATTTGTGATGTCTGCAAGCAAGATGTTCAAAACCTGCCAGTGACATTGCTGAGGTTACAGAGTACGCCATTTAGTAATAGACGATTATCAAATACAGCTGCAAATGGAGGGGCTTCTCAATACAGGTAATATGAAACTGTCAAAATTTCTTTTTGTCTAAGTTTGCCAGATCAATCATATAAAAAACCATTATTTTATCAAGGAAAAAGTAAATTTTTTTTGCTTTTTATTGAAGAGTTAATTGCCATTCATTCATATGAACTTCAGCTTATAACACTATAATGTGCCTGATAATCACCAAATTGACAATTTTATAATTTCCGTAGGTCAATTAAAATCTCATTCGCATTTATAATGGGAATTAGATTCCCAAGAAGTAGAATTTGCTCTTTAGAACTTTCTTTGAGCTGCTATAGGAATTGATATAAAAATTGAATCCTCGAATTTTATGTGGACTGGAAATGGGGATCGGTGTTGATGGCCTAAAGCATTGGAGATGCAAAGATGGGATGAAGATTACAAGATGAACTGAGTTTGTGATCAAATGGAGAAGTTTGCTCATGAAGATAAGGCCAATAGGCTGTGCACACTGAGGGGCTGTTTGGTATCGGATTTACAGCGGGATTTAAGTCGGATTTACGATAAATCCAGCCAAACGGTTTCTGTGCGGGCGTTAAATCCCGGCGATGGGTAAATCCCGGATTTAAGGACTTACGGCTTGAATCCCGAATTTACTAAATCCCTCAGTTCGGCGGATTTATGCGATTTGGCCGAAGAAGCGCGCGAAAGCTAGAAAGTTATCTTCACATCCATCGAGCTCCCGTTGCTGCTTCCGATCAAAATGTCTTAACCTCCGATACGACAGGAAGGGAAATTCGTCGAAGGAGCGAAGTCGAACAGCCACGAAGGAGCCGAACAAGAGAGGCCTGCAATCTCTACACCTCCTGCGAAGCAACGAAGCCGAACAGCAACGACGAAAAAAGGCAAACCCTAGACGCCTCTAAGTTATTATTTGATTAACTTGATTAATATAATTTAAATTATTAATAATTAAGTAAATTAATTAAATAATTAATAGTATAATTAGTGTATAAATTAATTATCTAATTTAACTTTAATTATATAATCAGTAATTAAATATTAATATAATTAGCTTAGTTGATATATCTTTAATATATATATAATTAAAAACATAATTAATAGTGTAAATAATAATTAATGAGTAGTAAAATTCTAAGTGATTAATGATATAATTAATAATATAATTTTTAATTAAAACTAATTAAATAATATTTAAATAATTAATAAATTATTAGTTAAGTAGCTAGTGATTGCAAAATAACAAGTAGGATTAAATATAATTTTAAATAGAATAACTACTATATACTATTATAAATAATAATTAAGTAATTTTTTAATTAAATATTTAAATGATTAATGAGATAATTAATAATATAATGAATAATTAAAACTAACTAAATAATACTTTAAAATTAATTAAATTATTAGTAAGGAGTATTAGTTAAATAATTAGTTATTTTAAAAATTAACTAATTAATTAAATACTTATTAATATAATTAGATATCAAATACTTATTAGATTAACACATAAACAAGTAATTTAATAAATAATATTATAATTAATAATTAATTAATTTATAATTAAATTATTTATTATTATAATTTGTTAATTATAATTAAATTAAAATTAATAAGTAATTTATACTTAACATGTTATTAAATTCATAACACATTAATTTTAATTTTTTATTATAAATTTAATTTATAATTTATAATTAACTTCTTCACATTTAAATAAATAATTATCATAACTCCTGAAATATGTTACCAAACAGTTTCTTAGGATTTAACATTTGTCATACCAAATAATTTTCATGATTTAACACTCTCATGGGCTGTTTGACGACAAATGGGATTTAACTTTAGTGAGATTTAATAAATCCTGTAAATTTGGATTTAATTCAATCCGAAATGTTTTAAATCCTGAAAACTTTTTGGTATGTCAAATGTTAAATCCTATTAAATCATGAAAAATTATTTGATAACATTATTTCAAGATTTAATATAGTTTAGGGATTTAAATGTGAAAAAGATAATTATTAATTAAAAAATAAATATATTATTAAAAATAAAAATTAATGTGTTATGAATTTAATAACATGTTAAGTACAAAATTCTCATTAATTATTATTTACACTATTAATTATATACTTAATAATGTATATTTTAAGTTATATTAATTAAACTAATTATATTTTGAAGTTATATTAATTATGTTTTTACCTATGCTTTAGCTGTGTTTTTTTGTGCGTTTGGCTTAAAGTTCCACGAACACATTAAATTATAAAGCCTAAAAAAATAAATCTAATTAAATATTCAGGTGTCTACTCCACGTGTCAACATTTTATTGGAGTCTTTAATCAGGCGAGCGGATTTTAAAGGTCAAGTGCCCTGCCAACCTCTTCTCTCGAGGTTGCCGGATTTTCAAGGGAATAAAAATGAGTTTTGTTTTTTTTAATTTAAATCATTGGTACTACTGCAGGATATGGGATGAATCGAAGATCAATACCGGTGTTGTCTAATCCAACCGAGATTATCCGAGAATGGCAAGTGCCCCTCGTAATCTCGCCAGGGCGCACAAGGCTGTCGAATGTATCAAGAAAATTAAAAAAAGAAAATTAATGTTAATTAAATCATAATTAATTAATAGATATGAGAAGCAATGGAAGACCAGAAGACCAATACCGAAGTTGATTTTTCCTATGAAGCCCTCAGACCATCAAATATCTATCCAATCAGCGGATTTGAAAGGGCAAGTGCCCTCCCAACCTCCCCTTACGGAGAGGGGACACTGAGAGGCTGACAAAATGCTAAACAAACAATCGACCCCGCACTTAATTAAAATTAGATTTAATAAATGATAAAAATGATAATATCAGTTGCTAAATGTAAATTGGATAAACATTTACATGCACTCATGTCTTTGTTGAAAGTTATAACTATCTTTTGCAAGTAATCAATACCAAGCAACCGATATATCTTTATGGAAACTCAACCCAGCTCCACTCTCTTCGTCTTCTTTTTCAATATCTTGAATTTTAGTAGCAGATGATCTAGACGTGTCGCTTAAAATGATATATTTTTTTTTAAATTCTCGCTGTCTCATTGGATTAACATATGTCGGACACTTCACTTTCTTACAGGATATGGCAGGATGTACCAGTACTTGTCATGGTCAGCATACTTGCCTATTTCTGTTTCCTAGAGCAACTTTTGGTAAATTCTCTCTGCATTTCACAACTAGAATGATATTTTCTCTATGTGCAAGTTAGCTTGTTGGATCTCAAATCAACAATTATTTTAATGAACAGATCAAAGCGTTGGGTCCTCGAGCTCTTGCTCTATCTCTGCCTTTTTCTGGCCTGTTGGGGCTTCTCTCATCCTGCATAGCATGCACAATGGGTAACTAGTGCTTTCTTCTTATCTGACCTTATTAGACATAAAATTACTAAAATAAGAGATTTGAAAATAAGAGCTTGAGATTTTATTCAGCAATCTACTCCTATTTATTGATCTATACAAGGTGCATTATTAAAGAAACAAATAACACACAGCTCTTCTTGACTTGTTGGTTGAGAGTTTAGGCTTCCAACTAAAAGGTCTTGTGTTCGAGTCTTTGTGTATGTGTTGTGTGTGTGAGTTTGCCTTAAATGACCTAAATGTCCCAAAAAAGAAACAAATAACTCTAAATAATTGGAGAATAATGAGTAATACAATCCTTCCTAATTCGGCAGCCTAACTATGGAAGGAATTGATGTGATCTAGGGGGTCTTCCCACGGATTACTGTTCATAGCCGTGGGATCGTCTTTTGAAACGAGGGGCTGAGATTTAACAGAAAACAATGAGAACACTATCCCAAACTTTTATCATATTTTAAAAAATAAACTACTATTAATAACAAAAATGCAATCTGAACTCAACAACGAGGTTTTAATAGTTACTGGGAATTTACTTATATAAAATATTTACAGATCAGGAGCTCCTACATAACTTTATACAACTGTATAGATGGCATATGTTGGCTCTTAATTGGCTGGATTAACATTCCTCATCCACAGCTAATAATTTCTCGTGGAAATTATCCATGAAACCCAAAAACAGAGAATTTTCCAACATATTTGTCCCAAAGCCCATTCGGAACCAGCATTTTAGTTCTATTATTAGTGAAAATTAAAATCAAGATGCAAACAACATAAACAGGAAATCATCAGTAAAGATATTGTTTGATTACAACAGAAGTATATGCGACTGCAATATCTTGGTAATTGAGTATTATATATACTTAAACTTAGGATATTCTGATCAGTAATGGTTAAATTTGCAAGTTTAGACCTTATTCCTATGGTCCCTATGAATCAGTAATAGCCATGACATGTTTTCTTCTTCTCATGCTAAAGAAATTCCTACCTGTAATCATTTCTAATTTGCTCTGATTTATATTTTTATGTCTGCAGTTAGCAGGGCGTTTGTTTGGACTTTTGCTTCGTTCCAATTTGCCATTGTCGTCTTGTTTGCTCACATTTTCTACACTGTGGTAAGTGAGAAAATCTTTTGCTTTAGAAGAAATTCCCTTCCAAAATTTGGCCACCAATCAGTGCTTATGTTTGTTGTAAATTTACACAGCTTAAAATCGTTTCTTTGTTCTCCATCCTTCTTTCATCGTTTGCTGGGTTTGGGGGTAGCAGCCGGTGCAAATATTTTGTTTATTGAGTTTTTTTGAAATGGAGAGAGATGCGAAATAATAGTTCACAGCAGCAAGCAAATGAACATAGTGTGGAAGCCGAACAAGTTGAAGATACTCAGCAGCAAGAAAGCTCAAATAGGAATGCTTCATAGCATAGCAAGTCAGTTCTGGGCCTGGCTGTCTCAATTGAGGGAAAAATTATTGCGTCCTCCCACCTGACTTAGAGATGCGTCCTCCCACCGTCAAAAAACTCGGTTTTAGCTCGGTATTGCTAGGTATTATTTGGTAATAACGAGGAATATCATCATGTGAAGACCAATACCGAGTTATACAGAGCAATATCCTAGAAAAAACTCGGTATGTTTTTGTATTGCTCGGTATAGCTCGGTATAACTCGGTATTGGTCTTCACATGATGATATTCCTCGTTATTGTTTGGTATTGCTCAGTATTTGCTTGGTATTTCTCGTTTTTTAGCGTGATTTTAGCTCTAGGAGGACGCATCTCTACGTCAGGTGGGAGGACGCAATAATTATTCCTCAATTGAGAGGCAAATTATTAGGTGCGAACATCGAACAATGAGAATTTCTCTGTCTACAGTAAAAGCGCAGTTAAAGCGCAACTGTTACAATAATTGCACTTTTACTGTGGACAGAAAGAAATCCGGATGATTTTCTCTGTCCGGTGTTCGAACCTAATAATTTTTCCAATTGAGATCATCATTTGCCAAAGACAGGCAGGAAGGTCATGTTTGCTACAACCCACCCCTAAACGCCTCGCAAAGATTAAAGGTGTTGTTGAAGAAGTGTCAAAAGTTTAGCTTAAACCCTTAAAACATATTATAGATCTATATGACTCATTTCCAAAGCTATTCGTGAAACTTGCACTTTGGTGCTTCACCACTTTGCATTTTCAGATGTGTATATTTTGTCTCATACTGCTGTGATAAAATGTATGAGATAATGTTGTAAGGGAAGCATCAACTTATTATATATGTATATTGGGTGGATGTTTCTATTGTGTTCTTTCTTCTATTTCTGTCTCTCTCTCTCACACACACATTTAGGGTTTAGGACATCAGACATCCAATTATCAATTACAAATAATGATTCAAATTAAAAATAATCTCATAAAAACTTGTTCTTCTTATTTTAGTTAGCGTAGGAATGTTCATGCGTTGATAGACGCATTAAGCTATGGAAGTTATTTTATATCCTTTATTTACTTTGTTATATTGAAAATTATCTTTATAGAATTATTTTTATAGAAGAAAAAAATTCAAAATAATCATCACATTATTCATGTACGATCAATTTAATCTCAAAATATCACATTCTCAAATTTAATCTAGACTATAAATTTGATCACAATTTGATCCCTCAACTTTAGAATAAGATCCCAATTTAATCGCAAAGGAAACATTTTTATTTTATATAATCAAGATATTAAATTGAAACATCGTAATAATCTTAGACTAAAATAATCAAATACTACTAGTTATAAAACCATTTTAAAATTTAATCTACTTTTAAAAAATTGAAACCCTAACTTCCTCCCTTGCCCTCAAGGGAAAAATTATTACGTGCCGAGCCCAAATACCACGGCATCTGAACTTCAATCACATGAAGACATCTGAATTTTTTTCTCTTGTGCAGTGTATATGAAAAAAAATTCAGATGTTTTTTAATTACATAAAAAACAAATGAATTTTTTTCTCTCTTATACACCAGATATATACCAGAAAAAAAAAAAAAATAAAATCAGATGCCTTCGTATAATTGAAGTCCGGATGAAAAAGCTTCATCCACACTCGGCGCATAAAAATCTCTCCCATTAAGGAGTGGATAAAACTGACGCGACCACCATACATTCGTTATCAAGATCCAGCCATAGATAAGACGCCACGTGTCAGAAAGTAGATAACTTACCAGCTCAATATCAATATCTCCAACTCTTCAAAGCCTGGCGCACAGCGAGAGATGGCGAGCAGCTTGGTTTCTTCCTCGCTGGTGTTGAAGCCATCCCTCACAGGAGCGTGCAGGCCACAAGCCAAAGGCCTGCCTTCCCTCGCCAGACCTTCTTCTTCGAACCTCAAAGTTATGGCCAGCAAAGCCAGGAAGATCAAGACAGACACTCCGTACGGTTAGTATCCCCTCCTAACAAATACTCCCTTCCATCCAGCTTCTTAGCACTTGGTTGTTATTAGATCATTATTTTTTTAAATAAATTTTTATTCTAGAAACTGTTGTAGAAAGCAGTAAGAAAATTGTTCCAAATGAAGCCCGAATCATATAACATATAGTTTACATACATAAGCATAGTTTGATCAAATAGGTTTCGTTTGGGACGGCTTTCTTCCTGCTTCTTAAAGTGACTTTGTTCTTCGTTCGTACTAGAAAGCCGCTTTAAGAAGTCGGAAGAAAGTCATCCCAAACAAAGCCATAATCTATAGCACATACTGCTTTCTATATTCATGCAAATGAGGCAAACCAAACAATAACTGATAACACATTCTAACATGAAATTAGGAAGTTGCAAGACAGTAAAAATGTTCATATGTATAATAGATGAGTTTCATATGCATAAATGGGGATTGAAAAGGAGTGTTCTGTAGGACCTGGAGGTGGGATGAGCCTGGCCAATGGTCTTGATGCATCTGGAAGGAAGCCTAAGGTTGAAATTTCTCCTAACAAATTATTCTCTTGCTATTTAAAAAGGCTATTTATAAGATGCTTTATTTTCCTTCCCAAATTAATGCAGGGAAAGGGTGTTTATCAATTTGTCGACAAATATGGAGCTAATGTTGATGGCTACAGGTAATAACGAAAGCCAATATGCAGGCATTGTATACTTAATAACACAATACTTAAACTTGGAAACTTTTTTCTGCTCTGAAAATTGTTTCAATGGCAAAAATATCTATATTTCTCATGCACTAATATAAGTTTGTTCAAATTTGCAGTCCAATCTACTCTCCAGAAGAATGGTCTCCTGGTGGTGACGTCTATGTTGGAGGTAAGTCTAACAATAGATTTTCCAGTAGCTTGTTTTTTTTTTTGGTGAGAAAAAACCAAATGAAGACAATAAATGAAATTCCTGGCATGCATAGTTCCTCTAAAATATAGCTGCAATACTATAATAATAATATAGCAAACACTTAATAACAATATTAAAATTTCAACAAACACAGGCGATTGGCAAGATAGGGTTTCAAGAAATACTAAAATGAATACAAGATATGAATCTGGTTATATAAAAAATAGGGGCATTATTTAAAAAATTTAGAACTACTAACCTTTTTCACCATAACACCAAACTATTTAGACATTTACACAAATATCTCTTAGTGAAAAACTGCAATAGTGAATCTAAATCAATAATTAGATAAAATCACTAGTGCAAATTAATGTGTTCGTTTTTAATATGCTCACCTCAGCTGTTTTTTCTGGTGATAAATGCAGGGAAAACTGGCCTTCTAATATGGGCTGTGACACTACTTGGACTGCTAGGTGGGGGAGCTCTTTTAGTTTACAATACCAGTGCTCTGGCTCAGTAGGATGTTAATAACAAGCCTTGTATTATAAGTTTTCTCAGAACTTATATTGAAAACTAGTATTTTCGCTGCAATCTGTAATCTTTTATGTGATATTGCTCTTTTTGGGACAGGGTTTTGAATGCTATAGCTTATTAATCGATGCCTCAATTATTATAATAATTTTAGTCTAATAGATCATCCTGAGAATTCATTGGAATTTTCATCGAAAGATAGCTAATCAATCATGACCAAATTCAAGAACATAGTATTGCTGTGATAAATACTTGAATGTTGGTAACACTTCTTTAATTAAAAAAAAAGAACAAAATGATCCTTGGCTAGTTAGGGTGTATTTATGTTGATGCTATGACACCATACTTTCATTTTCTGCAATTTGGTTCCTATCCTTGCTGATTTCTTGCTTGTGTGATACAATCCATGCGAAAGTGATTTGCTTAAAAGAAGTTTGCACGCTTAGATCTAGAGGCAATAATAAGTAAGATCTTATGCGGAATTGAATGATAAGATAAATATTAAGTGGTACTTAGCTTAGGTTATACACATGCAAGAGGTTGAGATTATTAAATAGTCAACTAAGTCTTACTTTGCATACATGAGTGGTTTCAACGAGAAATTCCAATACTAACAATAAGATTAGTTGCTATGAGAAGATCCCTCACACAACTCTCTAATTCACTAGGCTTTAGCGGAGAAAAGATTAACATAATCTTCATGAGTCAAGTTACAACCACATTCGAGAAATAAACTAAGAACAAACAATAGTTGGTGAGGAGTTCACCCGTAGAAGAAGATGTGGAGTCCCGTTGGTGGTTGGGGTGTTGGGGAAGTAGTGGACAGCTATTTGATATTTTCGGCTATCTCAAACAGCCCTCGGGATCCCTTCCAAATGGCGGGGCAGCAAAGAACACGTGCCGAATTTTCTGGACCGCAGTCTCGGCAGAGTGGCCAGCAGCTTGGACTTGCAGAGAACTCTGGACAGCAAGTTTCAGTCTTCCAGAATTCTTCGTTAGAGTGGGGGTTGGTTACTAGAATGGTGCCGGAGCCTCTGGCCAACAGTTGGGAACTCCCTGGACAACTGTACAGCAACTATTGTGGGCTGAAATTACTGGACAGCAGTTTCCAGGTTTCTGGATGTGTAAACTGGGCTGTCCTTGAGATTTGGACAGCAAGTGTAGCTTCTATAGATAGCGGGACAGCAGAAGTATTTGCTGAAATTCTCAAACAGCAGCAAGGAAAGTTGGGAGAGAAGGAATACCGTATGACTGGAAGGTTTGGAATCAGTTTTGGGAAGGAGGGGAAGGGAGATGACTAGGCTGGCGGCATCCAGGAGAAGGATACGTTTTAGAGAATGGTTTAATTGCTTGCCTAATCAGTGATTTTCATTAAGGAATGAGAAGATTCATCAATCCCATTTGAATTTGAATGGGGCTTAATTTGGGGAGTTACTAAGGGAGTAATAATGGCTAGAATTAATGAGAGAGAGGGATGAGTGGGCCGGCCTATAAGGGGGGAGGAGGGGGATTGTGTTTCATTTCAAATAAGTGGGCCCCAATTAATTAAGTGAATTAATCATTAAATCTGAATTTAAATTTTAGATTTAAAACTGCGATTAATTCTTTAATGAAGGGAGGAAATTAAGGAGGCATTTAACTCCTAATTCAAATTTGAATTTTGGATTTGAAACTCCCTCCAAGTGACCTCTCCAAATTAGGAAACTAATCAAATGCAATGAGGGAAAATGGAGGGGATGGAGGAGGGTTTATTTCGGGTGGGTGGTGGCAAAGGGGAAGGCCGGCGGCAGGAGGCCGGCGGCTGGAGGTCCGGCGGCTGGAGGTCCGGCGGCTGGAGGTCCGGCGGCTGGAGATCGGCGGCTGGAGGCTGGGGGCACGCGGCTGGAGGCCGGAGGTGAGTGGAGGTGACTAGTGGCCTTGGGGCCAAGTGTGCCAACGGGTGGGTGGGGGAAACGGTAGAGGAGAAGAAAAGATATGGGTTAGAAAACCAAGAGCTCCACCAAGGGGCTGCTGGGTATTGCTTGGGGCCTCTCCTAGGCTTTCCTCACTTGAGAACTCACACAGAGAACTCTAGAACTCACAAAGAGATCCAAAATCAAAATTTTCATCCTCCTTTTCCAAGAGGAAGGGGAGGGCTTAAATAACCAAATACATGAAGGAAAATAAAAAGACACAATTGCCCCTATGGCAAACATAAAACAAAACCCTCAAGTGAGGGTAGAAATGGAAAAGTACAAATAACAAATAAAATACATCAAAATAAATAGACAAGATCGTAGCCGTTGATCTTCGATGTCCTCATCATTATAAAATACATCAAAATAAATAGACACTATCGTAGCCGTTGATCTTCGATGTCCTCATCACTTAGCCTTCTCTGTGTATTTTTATCATTGGCCTAACGGAAGGATCTAAATAGTCATATTGTAAAGACTGATCAAATTAGAGAAAGAAAAAGACAAAAAAAAAATACAACATAAATAGTCAGGGATTAGTTTGGGCATTTTGTGTTTTTTTTATAATAAAGAGAGTTGGTATTTGTGCTTCTTCGTGTGCCAGACTTAGCAAGAACATTGCAAAAATAACAATTAAACACCCAGCAGCTACAGAAGGAAATTAAATTTAGGACAAACCAACTCATGTAAATGACAGAAAGTCATGCATTTATCTTCTATTTTCATCACAAGGGTTAATAGCTGTAACAATGATAAGATTTTTTCTTCAAGACAAACAAATAAATTAACAATGGATGAGGTGATGGTACTCTAATCAATGTTCTAATGCAGCCTTGGTCAGACCTAGAACTTATAATATTTTCGCAAGGAAAGCGAAAAGTTTGAAGGAGAGAAGACTGATCCAATGTCAGAGAACTCGTGAAGAAAACAGGTGGTTTTGAAGTAAATATATAAAAGTTTAGGAAGTCCCAATGTATGCTAAATGAAAGTCATTTGGAAGATGACTTCCCAGTCTAATCCTCTTATTATATAGCAGAATGCTATTTATGTTCTCTATGGAGTCATTGCTTGAGCAAGGTCTCACTTTTAGAGAAATCTCCAACCCCTTTCCTCTCATAGATGGCTCACATTTTCCATTGGGAATGGCCAAACTTTTTCCTTATTTAAAGACCTACGGCCTAATAGTTCTTTCAAAGGAGGTTTTCGGGTCCTAGATACTAAAATCTATGATATTATTGCTAATGGGGCTTTATGTTCTCTATGGAGTCATTGCTTGAGTAAGGTCTCACTTTTGGAGAAATATCCAACCCCTTTCCTCTCATAGATGGCTCACATTTTCCATTGGGAATGGCCAAATTTTTTCCTTATTTAAAGACCTATGGCCTAATAGTTCTTTCAAAGGAGATTTTCGGGTCCTAGATACTAAAATCTATGATATTATTGCTAATGGGGCTTGGTTACTTCCTTTCCCATTCTCTTCAATTGAAACATCATACTCTATTAAGTCTGCTAATTTCCATTCTAATGGTGATAAATCGTTTGAAAAGGGGAGGAAGGTTTTTCTTCTTTCAAAACTAAGAAGGATTTTTTTTTCTCTGCCACAGATTTTCACTGGAGAGAACATGTTTGGTATATGTCAAAGTATTCTACTTGTACATTGATGGCTTGCTTAAATGACTTAAAAACATTAACTCAGAAATATTTTTAATATGGCCCTTTTTATGCCATTTGAACATAGAAAGTCATTCAGACTTATTCTTCAGTTTCCCTCAGTCCATGTGGTTGGTAAGTAACACTCTTTCTCTTTGATGCTTCATTGATGCAAAACCTTGAGCATTGCACATCTTACAATGATAACTTAATGCCAGAAGAATTTTTTTTAGTCACTGCTGCCATTCTTTTTTTTTTTTACATAGTTGGTGAGAAAGCAATTTTAGGATACACTCATTTGAATTTTGAACCTAAAGTTTGGTTGACCTCTTCCGTAGGATTAAGTTTCATATCCTGCAAAGGATCAAAAGTTGGAAACTCAATGAAAATATGCCTAGGCATATGGAAGTCACATATTTTAAAGATTTTTTAGCCGCCACCTATTTCCCTCTCTTAAATTTTATCGTTGGTTTTCATGTATTCTGATCTTTATGTGATTTTGATGTGCTTTTCATCCAGCTTGTTTGGGTTTCTCATCTCATTCTCTGCTATTTGTAATCCGGCTGTGATGTTGTATGAGGCATCCTGTAGTGCTAATCTTCAGTTAGTTTTCACAATATAATTGGAAGAGTTGTTCTTGCTCTTGTATGGCTACTATTCCAAATTCTTGATGCAATTTTGGATTCTTTTGGGTGGAAGGACGAGATGATAAGCTCTATCCAGTTCTTTCTTTTCCTTTTCTGGATGGCTCATTCAATCTAATTAGTCAGCTGGAACTTATAGTTGAGTAATGGACAGAGCCTTTTTAAATCCAGAATAACAAATTCTACTGGGTCTCTTACCGAGCCCCCCATCCTCTAATTTCTCGTGATCACAATTCTATGCTTCGTCTTTGATTTATTTCCCTGTTTAATCACTCTGATTTTTGGATACTTTTTGCTTGGGTGCTTCATGTATTTTAATTGTTATTCTGTGGTAGCACCTATTTTGGTACGTTTCTTGTCCATAAATATTCTTCATTTAAAATATTACTCAGGCTCTCACCATTACCCCCCCCCCCCCCCCCCCCCCCCCCCCACAAAGCAATAAAAATCACGAGGAACAGGAATTAACAGGAAATTATTTATTCCTTCAAAAATAGAAGTGACGTGAGAGTTAATACAATAAGCTAACAAAAAAAATCAATAGAAAAAAACAAAAAAGTCATGCTGACAACCTGAATTTCTGCAGCTATTTTTTATTGCAAGGAGGAAACAAAGAAAACCATACAGCCTGTATGAAGTTTTTCAAAATCATTTTAAGAAATTATCTCATAATACACATTCAATTTAATTATCAGAGTACAAAAATAGCTTTCAATCAAGGAGCATCTATGGAACATAGCAGAAGCATTTCAAAAGTCAAGCAAAAAATATCTCTAGTAAGGTGGTGCACCTAAGATTTATAGAATCATTTCTTCCCGCCTCCGGAAGGATTAAACTTGAAAAAGATGATGTCACCATCCTGAACAACATAGGTCTTCCCTTCCTGTCTATATTTCCCTGCGGCCTGCAAGCCAAACAAAAAAATTGACTTCAGGTTACATTAGGAAATGATTATGCAATTATGTATTTCACAAAAAAAAAAAAAAAATACAGCAAAAGTCAGCACTGGAAGCATCATACCTTAACTCCGGTTTCACTGCCTATTTCTTTCAAATCTTCGAACTTCATGACCTGAAAGAGGCCAAATTATTTAAACTAAAAGTACAAATTCAAGACATTTAGTACGACTCGACTTCTTTGTCATAATTATACATGCAAACCAAGAGTTTGCCATGTCTTTACTTGGGCTTGTGGAAGAGAAGACAAAAAAGGCCAATCTATGATTTTGTAAAAAACTTTATGTAAATTTTGCAGAATGATGCAGCACTATGTTTTGTAATATCAAAAGAAAAGTTACCTATGCAAAGCTAAATAACTACGATAGAATGACATCCAAAGTGCATTAATGTTGTTATCGAAAAGCAACAAAGGCAAACATACAGGTCTAGAAAAAGAAATACAGCTCATAATTTCAATATGGCAAGTTGAAGGAACAATCTAGCACATAGCGAAAATTAAAAATATGCAAAGCAGCCAAACAACAAGTCCATCTGCCCAACAAAACAATGTGTATATTAGAGGGTAAATAAAATGGGCAGAGCACAAGTTTCCCCACCTGAGCATTAGTATGATTAATTAATTGAGTTTGAGCTCAAGCTCAACCCAATTTAAAGAGTTTGAGTTGACTCACAAGCACATCTCTTTTATGAAAAAGAGCAGATGAATCGGAATCCTAGGTGTTTTAGTAATAAAATCATGGAAATAATGAGAAATTTATAAGTTAAAGAGCTGAGTCGTCATGGCTCAAGCTCTATTCATGATTCATTCATCGAGCCAAAGCTGCACCAGAGTAAACTCACAACTATCTCTAGAAAACTTGATGTAAATTTTGCAGAATGATGCAACGCCATGTTTTGTAATATCAAAAGAAAAGTTACCTATGCAAAGCTAACTAACTAGGAAATAATGACATCCGAAGTGTATTAATGTTGTTATTGAAAAGCAACAAAGGCAGGCATATGAGTCTAGAAAAATAAATACAGCTCATAATTTCAATATGACAAGTTGAAGGAACAACTAGCACATAGCGAAAATTAAGTATGTGCAAAGCAGCCAAAGAACAAGTCCATCAGCCCAACAAAACAAAGTGTATATTAGAGGGTAAATCAGCTGGGAAGAGCACAAGTTGCCCCACTTGAGCATGAGCATGACTAATTAATTGAGTTTGAGCTCAAGCTCAACTCAATTTAAAGAGTTTGAGTTGACTCACAAGCACATCTCCTTTATGAACAAGAGCAGATGAATCTGAATCCAAGGTGTTTAAAATCATGGAAAGAATGAGAAATTTACAAGTTAAAGAGCTGAGTCATCATTGGCTCAATCTCTATTCACGATACATTCATCAAGCCAAAGCTACACCGGAGTAAACTCACAACTAATTCTAGGAAAAAAAAACATATCAGGCAAATGGCTAGTTCTTGGAATCCAAGATAATGATATAATCTACAAATAGAATTTTGAGGAGTGGTGAGGTAATCATATGATATTCCTTTCTATATTTAGAAACATAGAAATCTTAATCCCAAGAATCAAATCACAAATTGTTCGTATAACAGTGTGGCTTGCATATAAAGATTTTTTATTGCCATGCTAAGTTTGACTTTATAAACTGTGCACTGAAAATAAACTTAGCTTAATGTAAACCTGTGTCATATGAGCATCTTCAAAGTATTAAATTACTAAATCTACCAATCGTTTCTTGCATGGATATATTGAATAAACAAAAAGCTTTTAACTGAAACAATGGATGAACCGCAGCAATGAATGAAAAGATAGAGTCGGCCCCATATTGCTGATGTTGATAATAAGAGAAATACTACAAACAAAACAAAAGTAAAAAAGTAGGAGATATTTCTTAGCATCAAGTATGTGTTGGATATATTAATATTAAGTATTTATTAACCATGTTTATTTGTTAAAGTTCAACTCATAATCAATCACTTTAACGTGGTTCAGTATAGCACTACATATCCTGAACTTAGGGAGAACATACCCATTACAACTAAACCACAACTAACAAACTGAAAGCTGGACAACAAAGCTAATTGACACAAAATGAAACAACATAGTTTATTTTATGATTCGAAACAGTAGTACATACCTCAGCACATATGAAACCACGTTCAAAATCAGTATGTATGACACCTGCAGCTTGAGGAGCCTTTGTTTGGCGTCTGATTTGCCAGCATTTAACCTGTTAAGCAATAATTCTTTATAGAATCATTCATTCGGATGATGATATGAGGAGTTCAAATAATAGTACAATTCATAAAGAATGCATACGAATTAGGAAATATGAAGAAGCACACTGTTTTAATCTATTGTTGATGGATGACTGAAAAATAAATTCATTTTGTATGAAATATAGTGAAAAATAACAAAATCAACTAATTTAGCTTGGCCTACGAATGGAAAATACCTCATCCGAGCCAGCAGTAAAAAAGTAAATAAGATTGATGGCAGAAAAACCAGTCTTTATGATTTTTGTAATGGCACTGCGAGAAGACAGAATTTATTAGTGTTTGTTATTCTTGCTATTGTGCACGTTATGAAGAATTCTTTTATGTCCGAAATAATCTTCAAAAAGTGGTTAATAGATATCAAATCAACATATCCGGATTTAGCTCACCTCTGCAATTTGTTTTCCTCGCAATATTTGGCAGCTTCATCTGGTGGCATATCTGCAAGATTTTTTTCAAGAATGCAACTGAATGGAATGATAGGTTCACCACCATGCTCCTGCACCCTGAAAAGATTGTCAATTGTGATAAAGATGCAATTAGTAAGAGTAACTTTTGATACAAAAATAATTTTCAAAGAAAAAGAACAAGTTTCTTGCTCATCCATTGCACCAGATTGCCTATAGCTAAGATAATCAACTCAGAAACAATGTCTCCAGGAAGATTCTTCTGCATACCATGCCAGGAGAAGAAAATAAGACTTCTTTTAGTGATGTATGGAGTAGATCTGAAGGTGATTGATGGATGAATTAGGTTTGAAATAAATGGTACTTATTGTGTCAGAAATGCCACTAAATTATCCAGTTTTATCAATTAAACGGGTTTAAATTTCATGAAGCCTCAAAGAGAAGACTGATTGCTATGTTCCATCAAATAGAACATACAAATACCCTAAAGACAACCTATTATACCTATAGTTATTTCGCAGTGAAAAAATGAGTTGGGTGAACCAAAAATCTACCCAGATTTTTATGTTTGTGTCAAATCGGATGGATAATAGGTTGATTTCAATTCCCCAAATTCTTGTTCCTCAAAACAAGGATTAGCTTACCACACTGCTAGTCAGGTACCAGAGCACCAAGCTGTATGCAGAGACTTCTGAAGCAAGGGAATCTCCAACACCAATTCTTTCTAGAAAATCAGTGCCATGTTCGGGTGGCAAGTAATTAATAACAATGCCTTCCCCACAATACCAACACAAATCCCCACAGAAACTCATAGGAAAAATTCCATTTCAAAGCCTCAAGGTTGGGCTTCCACTTCCTTCTCTCATTCCCTCTCCTTTGCTATAACCGTGATAGCCCTTCTCATGTATTCTTCCCCCTCATTGTCTTCTGTCCCTCTGCTTGCTTGTAGTTCTCCCAAACCAAACCAAACTTATAGATGATAACAGGCGTGCATCTTAATAAAGGATTCATTTAAAACCAAGCGTATGGAATCTTTCTCTAACTTCTTCACATGAATATGCCCAATATTTTAGTACCATATTTTGCTCATACCATGAACATAATTTAGATTAATTAACTTTGCTCCAACTTTTCCAAAGCAATCTATTTAGCATATCAGCACTAATTGTTCTGTGAAATGAAGCATATGTAAGATAGCATTATAAATCTGCTTAGATAAAAGGTCAGAATCAGTTACCAAAAATCAAGGCATCGCACTGTTCTAATATATTACAAACACCACTGCCAACAACGGAGGAGGAAAAAAATAACAATTTAGAACAAGCCAGCCTAAAATCAAAACATACCAAGCATGTATCTTGGGCAAAAACTTATTCTTCTTTCGCTGATAATCTTTTTCATTCATGTTCACCTGTAAAAAAAAAAATTGGGAATATTTAAGAAGAAGGTTCCAACATTCCTTGCTTTTAGTTGGTAAGAGCTTTTACAAGATAGGGTTGTGTTCTCATAAGATAAAACATGTAAGTTGTGCAAAAAGTCATAAACAAAGATTGCTTAAGCCAATAACCCAAGAAAAAAAAAATTTGGTGCTTCCAAGAGTAGCAAAGATTAAGACTACTAACTACCAGGCAAGTACCATGCAACTCTCCTATTATCAGAACGAGAGAAGATTTTGCATGCTCAATCTCCTATCACCAATTAATGAATATTTACTCTGACACTTCCTCCAGATAGCAGCGGGCATTGTTACCGTCAACTGTCTGAACAATAAGCAAAAATTACAATGTGACCACAAATTCAATCATGCTTATTTCAATAGGTACTCGAAAGACTTTTTTTTAACACCCAAGTTAACATGCCTTCGCAAATACCTGGATCCGACTATGAAATTCATTAAATACATATGGAGGCAAATCCAATCAAGATCTCATAGATCTGTCATTTCAGCTCTACAAAGGGATCCCATTAGCTAGTGTCAAATGGATTTGACTCCTAAAGTCCAGTAAGCCTGATTACCAACCATGAGTTATTCCCTCTCAGTTATCCTGAGCAAAAATTAAGTTGAAAGTGTGTCAACGATATGCCATTGAGATTGGCATAAACTTGATCATTATCAAAGAGTTTGCCATATCAGTTTGACTAAATGGATCTCAAAGAGACACAATATTGTTGCTTGCAATTCAGAAATTATAGGCATGACCAATTAAAACTCAAAGGCATGATCATCAATTATTCTTGAGTTTTAGTTTCACTCGACAAAGTAGGTTTAAGCCATATGGTGATTTGAGTTAGCGAGCTTGCTAATATGATAATTGGCCTAGAATTGGTATTTTGTTGATGATCTTATTAGCATGGTAGTTGGCCAACGTTTAGTTAATAGGTTTGTTAACATGATAGATTGCCCAAGTTGTTATTGGTGGCCTTGAATTGTTGTTAGAAAATTGGCCCAAGGTTAGGTCCACCCTTGGGAAGGCCCATGAATCAAGATTGATTTCATTGGTTTGTTGGTAGCCTATTGATCCTAAATTGGCTGGGTTGGGGCTTAACACAGAGGATGGCCCAAAGGTAAGTCTCACAACCTTAGAGGTGTGTAAATGGTTCTCGTTTAAAACTGGACGAATTTAATTTACTTCAAAAAAAAACTAAAATAGTTTCCATTACATTTCTTTACTTAGCATTTCTTTTTCATCCAACCAAATACCTAGATTTTCAAAACCCAGTATTTGAAATACTTTACACCATTTTGTATTCTAACCAAACAGCCCCTAAGAGAAAGAACATAATAATGCTTTGTGTGAGATTACAAAGAGAAGCGAGTAGAGTTACTTGAAGAACAAATAACTTCTCCCAGCTTACCTGCAAAAAGAATTCTTTTCAAAACATTCTAATCAGGACACTAGGTGGATCATAAGATAGCTTCTAACTTGCAGTACAAGTCACTCGGCCAATTTGATCACCATATGGCCAAATTTTTAATGAAAATGCAAAATTCAGTACATTGTGAAAGGAATTATAGAAAATTTTGCATCTATAAACTGCCTTGGAAGTTGTCACATCTATGAAAAATTGTATACCAGATAGACAATAGGTTTTGCTGTAAGCAACTGGAAAGTGTTCAAAATCTCTATATCAGCAGCTTTCCAGTCTCCCAGACGCACATCTTTCCCCTCATTTAACCATGCTTTAACCTTCCACAAGAAAAAATAATATCAGTCAATTATTTAAATTTAATTCGAAAACCTCCTTCTGAAAGAAATTATGTATGTATAAAAGAGCATAATAAAACACATAAATAAGGAAAAATCTTAAGAAGATGTCAACTTCAGAAAAGAAAATATAGCGCCAGTGTAATGAACCGGTTGGGGGCCAGTTCAACCCAACCGACCACCCGCTGATGCAAGCAAAAAGTTTGGGAAGAGCCCCCAAATTTTTGCAAGCAAAAGACAACCTTCCTAGATAAAAGAAGATACTCCAAATTCTCAAAACTAGTCAAAATACGACAAGACAAACCAAAAACAACTTTACTTTTATAATATAAAAGATTTACAAACTTGAACGCTTACAAACGACACAAACATTAACATAAACTTGCTTTCATTCGTCGAGAAGAAGGATACAAGTGGCGTCGAAACTTGCGGAGAGAAGAACGAGGTTAGAAGCTGAGACGAAGAGCGGAGAAGCTCAAAAGCCTTCCCAAAAAGTAGAAGAAGAAGAAGTGGAACAAGCTCTCAAGCTTTTCCAAAAACCCTCAGGATTTCATATCCAAAAATTGCATTTTTTTCCAACCCTTACAAGCCTCAAAACATCTCTAATTTATAGGCAAAAGGAAGAAGCTAAACAGCCACAACACCTCCAACCAAATCCAATCAGATTTGGGGAAATGAAAGGCCAAAAGACAATACAACATCCCACAAAACTGCATAGAAAAACAGGGAGAAATAGCTACGGGAAACCCAGCCAGAAGCCACGGGAAGCCCAACCAGCAAGGGACCCGAGGAGCCAGCACAGGAAACGGGGCAGAGCTTCACGGGAAAACAGCCAGGGGAAATACCGAGAGGGAGAGACCACGGAAACAGCAACAGCCAGCAGAAACCGAAAAAAGCAAAAGGGGAAGAAGAAGGCCAAAAGTCCACTCCATAATAATGAGCTAAAAAGAAGTATACCTTTTTGATTTAATGAGCTTTAAGAGAATTTATTCCACCATTTATTGAGCTAAACTTCAACTCAAACATTAATGAGCTAACACCAAGTAGAATTCAAATTTTGAGCTCAAAACCAAGCAGCCAAAGCCTACCCGAGAGCAGCAAAAGGCCCCAAACCAACAGCAGCAAAGGCCAAACCAAGAGCAACCAAGGTCAAAATTTAGGATTTGTTTTGACCCCCCCCCCCCCTTGCCTACATCACCCTCCTTTTATTAGAGTCGCGACGAAGGAAGGGGTCGCGATTCGCGAACGAACAACGGAACGGAGCGGGCGGACAACCGAACGTGCGGAAGGATTCTGAGTTTTCTTTCGTCATTTTTACTAGTCGATCGCGTTGGAGGATAAAAAGAATTGATCATTCCTTTTCATTTCTACCATTAAAGGAGTACTAATTTGGGAGAAGTTTCAACGAGCGAGAGGAATGATGAGGAAAAGAGGGAAAAGGTTTGTTTTGCATTTTTTTTTTTTGTGTAAATTATTTCCTAATTATTTCTCTAATCATCAGAAACATTAAATTGAAGATAAAAGAAGGAATCAAAGACAAGGGGAAGGAATTTTGGGAGAGAAGGATTTAAGGATTTTGAGAAAATCCCCATTTTCCTTTATAAGTGACTCTCCTATTATACAAATTTAATTCAATTTTGTTATAAAAGCACGTTTTTATAGAAGTTATATTTTTGAGAAAGTTGTAGGAACTCGAAGTTGAGGTTGCTCCAAGGATCGAGGATTTGGAAGGATTAAAGTGGGTAATTATATGTGTAAATTTTCATTATTTTATTTTCATTGCAAATCTGGAAATAATAGTCCATATAATTATTTAATTTCTTTGGAGAATTTTAAATGCGTTGATTGAAAATGATTGAAGCTTTAATAATAAGAAAGTAAAAAAAATGTGAAGGAAAATAAATGGAAAGAAATTGGAAAGTGAAAATGAAAAGCATAGATAAAGTATGGATAAACTATATATATATATATATATATATATATATATATATATATATATATATATATATATATATATATATATATATATATATATATATATATATATATATATATATATATATATATATATATATATATATATACATGTATACAATTATAAGAATATAAAATGATAACAAAATGAATGAATCAAAGGAAAAAGGAAAATGTTATGCATGCAAAGTATACAGGAGTTCACCCCCGTATGGTACTGACTGGGGAAGCAATATACTCGTGCATGTTAAAAGGGAAAAGATAATGGAAATGGAAAAAAAGGTAATGGAAATGAAAAGAAAAGGAAATGGAAATGGTTGTACCTTTGGGTACATTTAGACGGTGCTCCTGTACAATTAAAAAGGAAAAAGGAATATAGATTAAAGAAATTTTAAGAATGAATATGATGAATTTTATATGATGTGATATGTATGATGAGATATGTTTAAATGAAACAAATGAAAGGAAATGAATAAAGTAAAGCAAAGGTACACCAATGTAAAGGTTAATTTTATTATATTTTAGTGAATTTTATGCATATTAAGTGATGATGAGAATTACCCACTGAGTTTATATTGTAAACTCAACCATCCTCCTAATGTTTCAGGTAAGTTTTCAGTGATTTAAAAATGGCTAAAAAAAGAGGAATTTGTCTACAGAAGGCGGCGTGCAAATGACAACAGGTAATTTATAATTTCTGTATTAGTGGCTCTTCAGTTAATAGAAAAATTATATGTTGATGAGTTATTATTATATTGATGGAAATGTAATATCGTCCGACTTTTCGTACCCACCTTGTTAGATCGAGTATCCGGGCCGGGTCGTGACAATTAGTTTCTAAGTATATTATCATAAAATAATGGGAGTAGTTTCTTCACAAACACAACCTTTGAACAAAGAAAAAATTAAAAAATTTATGTAACCAATAATTCACGATCAATAGCCATCACACAACTCACCAATAAATTTAACTTAAATGTAGCGCAAAAATTATAAAAGTTGATCAGCACATCAAGTTTGTTAAAAACTATTCAACATTCAACACAAACAAATTGAGAATGAAAGATTGATAGACCGCAATAATTTTCCTATAGCTGAAGGAGAAGAAGAGAAGAAGCAATAAATTCCCGTAAAAAACTCTAAGAGAAGAGGAAGAATAACTCCACATACGCAACTTGGAGTAAACCGAGTACACAAGTAAGATTAATAGAGAAGATGAAATTAATTTTATTCATCATAATCAATCTGAAGTCCATACAATTAATCTTATTTAAGCAAACAACCCTAAGATAAGGATGAGATTATCCTTATCCACATCACCTAAAAATAACAATTAGACTATACGTATTATAATTATATTTAATTTAAAAAAAAATTGAAGCAAAATGCAGCCTAAATTTAAGGGGTCAAAAAAGCCTTGAAAATTGGTCCGTATAAGCTACTTCGTAACCTGAGTTGAGTTGACTCCTTGCAATTGGCCTATCAAAAACTGAACCTTGGTGAGCGGATTTGGTTGAATAATCAGCTAATATGGATAATATATTGCATCAACTCAACCAACCTGCAAAAGACTCTTCTCCTAAAGAGTTCAAATAGGAATCAGAATGAATAAGGCTACGAACTCGACTCATGCATAGCTTACAATTCAATGAAAACATCAGCTTAAGCACAATATCCATAAGGCTTATATTAGAATAATGATATAGGATAGCTATATAGGTAATTATTATTGTTTTTTTATTGTAAGAAGTTAGGGCATTTATATAGGTTTTTTTTTTTTTTTTTTCTTTCAGTACAGAATAGCTCAAACTTCAAAGCACAAATTATGATGTTCTTGATGATTATAATGAACCACTATATTAAAATCAAAAGCATCATTATTATATGCAATCAACATTTAATTATCAGATGAATCCTTATGCAAATTCTCATGCATATATATATATATATATATATATATATATATATATATATATATATATATATATATATATATATATATATATATATATATATATATATATAGCAGATGCAATATCATATGGAGAAGGTAAAACAATATCAGTACTCATGTTTGGGCTTCTGATTTAACTCAGGCTAAAGTTCTAATTCAAGTTCTATCATCAATCAATACTTTAAATTTGATGTCTTCCATAACGGAAAAATTATCATTATATTGACTATCATCAATGATTTTTATTTTAAAATCAAGAATTTTAAAATTAACCTTATGAAAAGGTGTTTATTCATGTATGTTTATAGGAATAATACTATAACTGTCAACATATTCATTAGGTTTTCTATTTGATTTAAAAAATGATAGAAAATTACTCAAACCAAAGGATGTCCATCACAGAACCTACGTTCTAAGCATCATTTAAAGTTGGAAAGTAATGAAATTCCATCTTTTTTTAATATTTGGCCTCCCATTAATAACCTTTACACAGCAATAAGGTTTTTCGGATATTCCAAAAATTCAATTAATAATCTAACAAGGAAAAATTGTTGTAATATTCAGTAACATAAAAAAATTTCTTATCTAAGATTTCTAAGCTCATAATTCAAGTACCTTTAGCATGAAGCGGGCAGAAATTATTGTATGACTTAAAGCTTCATTTTATCCCACATAAAGATAATTCAAGTGTTTTCATAATGAATGTCTAAAGGTATTTTACACAACAATTAATCTAAAGCTAGTAAATTTAAGCATTATCATGATAATGTTATGTAATGCAGTTCCTATCAGTAATATATAATCTAATGTAACGATGTGACAAATCGAGCTTGATAATGTAGTAGTTACAAACAATAAATGAGTTTAATCTTCTTTTGCATATTTCAATCAATAACCAATTAAAAGTAACTTAGCTAGGTATAGCTTAAACCTTAGGTGATAGATGTAGACTGGCAATTTATGGACTATAAAAGTTGGAGTTTAAATTTTAATCCTGTATTGTATACACTTCAGGATATCCAGCTAATAAGATAGTAATTCATGAATCAATAAAAACTTGAAATATATAAACACCACATAATACATTCAAATCAAAACTTAACTTTGATAACCATATTTTGTTAATTCTACACAATATGGGCTCTAAGAAATCACACCCAATTCTTCTAAGAGAGTTTTGTTCCGATTAAATTTTCAAAAGCATATTGGATTGTTAATAAATTGCTACCGAGAGATTTCACCCTCATTTTGCGAGGATTTTAAAATCAAGTTCAATGTTTCCAAAAGGCGTAAGACCCTATGATTAATTATTACTTTCAATGATGAGAGAGAACTTATGATTTAGACTAGTTATTTGATGTTAAAAGCTTATAGCTTAAACTAGTAGTGATTTTGGCTTAGGATTGAAAAAATGTACTGCTTTCAACATAAAATGGGGAGTGGGGGAATGATGATGAAACTAATCAAGATATCGATTCCGTCATCCTGGGTTATCATGAACCTAGCCTACTTAGTCAACAGAGAGAGCCAACTCAACCTGAATAAGGATCCTTATCAACGATAATTGATTGTTTCATCCAAGTGGACCTACAGACTTAGGTGCGGATGTTTGTCTAAGGATATAACTTTAAGTCAACTTAGGGTCTGTTTGGGACAGCTGCAGCTGTCAGTAAAGCAAGTTGTGAAGTTGATGCAAAAAGCTAAGTTCTAAACTTACTGTATAGAAATCAATATATTTGATTTGGAAAGTATAACTGTCGAGTTATTGTGTTGCAGCTGTATGAGAATAAATTATTTTGATACTCTTAGATAGATTGAGATGAAAAAAAAAATTATATGACAAATTTCTTAAAATAAATATAATAACAAACTAATAATTTTAAATTAAAATCGAATTCTTTTATCAAATATTTTATAAGTTTTAAATATTGAATATAGGGAGTGTCAGCAATAGCCACCAATAATGGTGTCAAAGATAAAAAAAACTATGAAAGTGTCCGCATTATCATGCCAAAGAAGATTGGTGTTTGTGAAAATAGCAAGATAAAAAATAATGGCAGCAAGTAAGAACTTTTTAGCGGTTTGTAAGTTAAAAGGGTCATTGTAGAGAAATCCTAGTTTTCCAATAATCCAGACACCAGCAGCAGAAGTAAGGTATTGTAATGCTGCCAAGAGGCCCGGATAATCAAACTTGGAGATGGCAAATTTATTGATGACAGCAAGCAAGATTGAACACAGAGCATAAACCACAACAAGGCTACTGGTAGCATAGTATTACTTTGTCATTTCAACTTTGATGACCGACGCCTGCAAAATTTGCACTTTTTCTCAAATTGGCCAAATGCACTCACTCTAACAAAGCTGCAACAAAGGTTACCGGAAGCTCCATGGATGAACTATAGCCACAATCATAATTTAATGGTGTCAATTTGTGACTAAACCACCCAATCAAAGGACCCTGATCATAACCATTATTTAATAGTGTCATTGGCAATAAAACCACCAACTTAATGAACATACTCATCCTTACTGACGAGATGTTTTGAGAGTGATCATAGCGATACGCTTGATATAACATAGCTCTTTGTGAACTGAGCTTAATCTTAAATTTTACACTATATATAGATTGTTCTTTAAGCATTGGGGATAAATTTCACTTGATTCTATCTCATATTTTTAAAAAAATTATATTTTACTTGAATGTAAGCCCAAGGTAATTTGCTTCTAAAGTCGGGGTATTTTGATAATAAAGTTCCCTTCAGTTGAGATTCAATTTTAACACAAAAATCATTGGGGAATTTCAATCAGTGAATTTGATGCAACATAAGTTCTTAAATCAAGTAGGAGAACACTAGACATGTAAATAAAACACTTGCTTTCAATATCATAGAAACAATCACCAAATGCTTGAAACTTGGTAGGAAACAAATGTGGGAAAATGGTTAGGAATTCGTGCAAGAAAGAAAGAAAAAAAAAACATGCAAATTAAAATACCCTCAAAATAACCACGATTGGTCATCTCACATGCAAATCACAAAATAGGGAATGGTGCTCAAAGAAAAGGATAAATCAGAGATCCACCACTGAAATTATGATCCAGCAAATGTCGACACTCCTCTGGCAAATACCAACAAAATAGGTATAACACCAACTTACAACTCTCAATGTTTAGAGAAGAAAGATAATGATGGAAGGGAAACCGTAGGGAATAAGTAGAAAAAAACCGATAGGAGGAAAAAAGGTTTAGGGAGAAGACAGCTCACAAGCTAAGAAGAAACCCTCAGGTTTAACTCTTTTTTTTCACTTTCAATAGAGATTCAACCACTATATATGATAGGATACGAAATGAGCATATATGTGAAAAGGTTGGAGTAGCTCCAGTAGAAGATAAGATTAGAGAAAGTCGCCTTAGATGGTTTGGTCACATAAAACGGCGGCCTTGCGATGACCCGGTTAGGAGAGTAGAGGTATTAGATTTGACTTATGTTAAGAAAGGTAGGGGTAGACCTAAAAAGACTTGGTTAGAAAATATTAGGAATGACCTTTCTTTATTAGATTTAAACGAGAATTTGACTTTTAATAGGACACAATGGAGAAAAAGGATTCATGTAGCCGACCCCACGTAGTGGGATAAAGGCTTGATGTTGTTGTTGTTGTTGTACCAACAATTTCCCACAATAGAGATTCAACCACTATATATGGGAGGAGAGAGAAAAAGCATTAATTTGATCACATAAATGTGCCTCCAAAACAGCCAATAAGAACCACCCAAGTCATCCCTCACAAGAAGAAGCCAAAGCATCCTGCATAGGAATCAGAAAGGGGAAAACCGAGCAGCCAGCAGTAGGGAAAACCGAGCAGCCAGCAGTAGGGAAACCGAGCAGATAGCAAAGAAAACGAGCAGCCACAAGGAAAACTCAGCAACAACAGGTAAAACCAAGCAACAAGCAAGGAAAGGAGAAAAAAATGGGCCAAGCCCAATAAAAAACAGCTCATAAATAATCACCCAACCAGCCACCAAGGAGCAAAAAAGAATGAAACAAGTGGAAGAACAATGGCGTGAACCAAATGAAGAGCACCAAACCCAGCATGATCATGAGTTATTTTCCATCATAGGGTAATACAAAATAAAAATTCATAATGTTTAATATTTAAAAAAAGGAAAAATACATAAAATGTAAATTCAAAATCACGTCAGAATTTGAATACTTAAAATCCTAATTACTCTGCTTCTTTAACTGCAGAGGATTGGGCTTGAATGTTGCATATCATTAAATTTATTTGGAAATTCATAACCTTGTCAACCCTACCCCATATATAGAGGATTTGTTATATGAAATTTAACCTCACGATTATTGGCATATACATTAAAAGGTTGGAGTAGCTCTAGTAGAAGATAAGATGAAAGAGAGTCGCCTTGGATGGTTTGGTCCTAAAACGGCAGCCTTCCGTTGACCCGGTTAGGAAAGTAGATGTATTAGATTTGACTTATGTTAAGAAAGGCAGAGGTACACCAAAAATAATTGGTTAGAAAATATTAAAAATGACCTTTCTTTATTAAATTTAGATGAGAATTTGACCTTAGCATGACACAATGGAGAAAAATGATTCATATAGCCGACCCCACATAGTGAGATAAATGCTTGTTATTGTTGTACTATATATGTTTGAAACAAAGAGTTTGCATTTTAAAAGTAAGTTTTTATTATAGAAAGCCACGAAATCCTTATGTAAATGTAAAATTAAAATACTTGTTAATGTGTGAATGTTTATCACAAAGTCAAGTCTTGTTGACTCCAATGTTTGAGACATGAAGGATCAGACTTGAAAGGTTGTTCCGACCTTGTTCCTTACAAAAGACAACCCAGTTGAGAACGTACACACATATTGGTGGACTTAATTTTGAAACGAGTATGCGATGTTTCAAATTGATGCATGATTTTTAGAGTAAAGTAAATTTTAGTTTGTCTTTATTTTCAAACTACGCAACATTCTGATATTTAAATTTGGACTCTAGCACATTTATTAGAACACATGCAAGCTTTTGACTTTGGGCAATTTGATGTACAGACTGAATGGCGCATATTATTTTAGTGTATTTACACAATCCACTTGCACACTTTTTTACACATTTGTATGATGCACTTAAATAATTTTAGTGCATTTGAATGATGCGCTTGCATACTTTTCAAAATATTGCAATTGAGTTTGAAGGTTATCTCAAAAGGCATGTGCATGATTTGAAAATATATAAATTTCATTGTCTACATAAATGTTTGGTCATTAGAATGCGTGTATACTTTATTTTGAGTTTTTAA
This sequence comes from Dendrobium officinale, assembly GCA_019514585.1. Classification (NCBI taxonomy): domain Eukaryota; kingdom Viridiplantae; phylum Streptophyta; class Magnoliopsida; order Asparagales; family Orchidaceae; genus Dendrobium; species Dendrobium officinale. The sequence goes on from CM033697.1 coordinate 7,211,369, forward strand.
AAAATGACTTTTGCCCAATGGCATGTATATACTGAGGATTCAATCACATATTTGCAATTTAAGTTCTTGTTTCACATTTAAATCATTGTTAATTTTCTTGTATTTAGTCCATAGTTTGTCCTAGTGAGTTCGGCTTTAAATCTTCCTTTGCTTGTTTATAGAAGTGGTACCATAGTCCATTTCACTGCCAATTTTTAGTCCATAATTTGGTGCTCTGAGTTTAGCAATGAAGTTTTATTTGTGCTTGTTGGCAAGCTACCAAGTTCTATTCATTGGCGAGCTATTGAGTTTCTTATTAGTCTTATTGAGTTATTTGTGTTCAATCTTGTTGACGTGTTTTTTTCTTTTTGTGTCAACTTAGCCCAGATTGAGTCGATTTGAGCTCGATTGGGCTCAATTGTGCTCGATCGACTCAACCGACCCTCGCGAGTGTCAATTTACCAAAACCGATACCTAATTAAAATGGAATTAAATTTAATTTCATTAAATTAAAATCAAATAGGTCCAAATCGAGTCTCATCGAGCCTCATCGAATAACATTCGACGCAATTTGAAGCCGATTCAAGTTTAATTTCGCAAAATTGACTTGATCGAACCGGATCAGGCCCAAATTGGTTCGGATCTAGTCTAATTAAGACTTAATTTCAGTTAAATTGGTCCAAGACAAGTTCATTTGAACTTTCCAAATCGAGAAATCAGATCCAACGGTCCAATTGAACCGGTCACTGCTACAGTGTCAAATCCCGTCTAAATCATATCTGATTTCAACGGCTGCAACAGGATATCGCGCAGAAAACCCACTCGAGAGCAAAATCCCCTCGTTTCGCGTATAGATAGAGCGGGACAGAGCATTTTCGAGTATAAAGCAGGCGATAAATAGAGGGCTTTTCATTTGGTCCATCTTCGTGAGTGCAAACCAAGCAGAAGAGAAGGAGCTCTCCCATGCAGAACCCTTCGTCCGCGACCTTCACCCACACAGAACCTTCGTCCACAACCTCCTCCACTTGCGCGAAGCCCGTCGCCCTCGGCTGCTCTATCCGTGGCTACCTCTCGTCCAAGTCCCCAGCTCCTTCCGCGACAGATCAGCCTCTTCCGTGACTCGCGATCGCTAGCAATTGATCGCCTCGTCCACGATCAGTGACTGTTAGCGTGTAGCTCTCCGTCTGCGACCAGTCCACTCACGACCGGCCTGTCCGAGACAATTCTGTTCATGTCAAACCACCCGTGGAAGTGATGATCGAAACTCATGGACGACAATTTTTTTCATCTTTCTCACCTTTTTTACAATGCGAGTGGAGTGTGGTTAGCGCCATGACAACCAACGAGATAAAACCCTTAAAACTTAACAAAACTTAGGTCCCAAAGCCAATGGTTGTGTGGTTGACGGGTTCCCAAGCCATAAGTCCCTTAGAAACTTTGATTTTTGTTTCTTCAAAACCCACCATTCGCTGTATATCCACAAAATAACAGAAATTTAGTGATTTTCATTTGTTTCCTCTCTTGTGAGAGTCAAAAAGACATGCTGATATGTAAAACCCGAAAATGGCGCTTTAGTCCTCGCACGCTTTTCAAAGCGCCGCGACGTACTTTAAGTGAAAAATTCGAAGTTGTCAGATTTCGACGCAAATAATTTTATAAAATAGAGCGCAAAATTCTAAGAAATTTGATGTAAAGGACTTATATTTGATTTTGCTTAATTTAAGAATTAAAATTAAGAGAAGTCTCATAATACCCAAACTACCCCTAAGCTTTCTAAAGGTCAAATTTACTTAAGTAAGGGCAAATTGGTCTTTAGCAAAACCCTTTTCTTCCTATTATAGCCAACCGAACCCTCTCTCTCCCTCATTCACTCTTTTCCGCGTGAAAGACCGAAACCGAGCGGACAAGAGGCGAACGACGGGTTCGGCGAGGGCTCTCCGGCGACTTTTTCCGGCGAGAAAACTTGAGGAAAACGTAGAGGAGACTAAGGGAAGTGAAAGGTATGCATTAGAACCAATTTCTCTCCTCTCTTTCTCAAGATTTTTGGAAGAGATGAAATTAGGGCTTTGAGAAAAACTTAGGTTTTCTTTGGGTTTTCTTTTGAGAGAAGTTTAGGGAAGGTTGAAAGGATGTTTCTAAACCTTAATGCTAGTTGATTTCTTGAAAATATGAGTTTTGGTAAAATTAGGGTTTTGTGAAGATGAGAGTTTCCTTTGGGTTAAGCTTAGAGAAATGTAAGGTGGTGTTTTAAAATCCTAATGTGAGTTACTTTTATAAAAAAAAAAAATAGTTCTTTTTGAAACCTAGGTTTTTTTTTAGGGTATGAGGGAGAAAACTTATATCTATACCTTATGTTTGCCACTTGTAGGATTGAATTTCGTAAGAGGAAAAGGGGGTGTGAGGACTTTTGAAGGATCGCCTTGTGGTGGACGGTTTGAGGTAGGTGGAATGGATTTTCTTTTAAATGTTAAACAATTTTTTTTATTTCATTGAATTATATAGAAATTGCCAAATCAATTATGCTCAATTGAACTCTTATGTCTCAACTTTGATTTTGTAAGTTTATGGATATTTGAGGCAATTACAAATGTTTCCCTATAAAATGCTCAACTTATGATTGGATTATATACTCTTTTCCTACACATGCTCTACATGATTTTCTCTACCTTACATGCAATGTTCATACAAGCATAGCAAGCATACGAATCTTTGAGGAAACATACACTTGCATAGCTTATGGATAGTTCTACATTAAGCATCTTTATGATTATATAAATACTAAATGTATGTGTATGCTGACGCGGGAGTATCACATGGAAAAGGAGGCTCTTTGAGCCATGGAAAAGGAGGCTCTTTGAGCCATGGAAAAGGAGGCTCTTATGAGCTATGGAAAAGGATTGGTTCTTTTGAACCTATGGAAAAGGAAATGGCCAATTTATTGTACCTGATCAGTACAAGTGATACTCCTGAGACGGGTGATATATATATATGTACTAAATCATTATGAATGTTTTTCATACATTGTCATATGTGATTGAGATTAAATGAGCCTCAATGTTTTAAAATGAAAGGAAAGAAAGAAAGGAAAAGGTTATGAAAGGATTATTTATTTGAAAGATGAAGTAAAGGCATGTTTTTCCTTGAAACACAACTTACTTTATGATCAATGATTCTTCTGTTAAAATTTTCCAAAGCATGTTATAGTTTTTCTCTTATTGATTTTATGTTTAATTGAATTTCCATTCTCACCTATTGAGTATAAGACTCACCCTCGTTGTGGGGATACTTTTCAGGAGGAACTAGGAAGGGGTAATGGCTGAGCAACCTCCGCGTACTTACCGTCGTAGGGAGACGACGGGCGGCAGGTTCTTTTGTATTTTGATGTTTTGTATAGGAGGATTAGAACTAGAATGCAAAGGATTATACTTGTAGATCCTCTTTTTGTATACTTTTGTACATTTAATGTTAAATCCCTTGATTGGTGATTTTTAAAATGAAAGAAAAGAGAAAATTTTATGTTAAGAGATTGTAGTGGCTCTTTCTTCATATTGATGTTTCATTTTGGAGTTATATTAATTGTCTTGTAATGTTTCTTTTATCTTCTTTATGTCCGAACTCTGTTCCCGCCTCGCACTTGCGAGCTAACCGGGCCGGGTCGTGACAAGAGTGGTATCAGAGCAAGGATTTGAGGATATTGATTTTCATAAAAAGAGCCAATAGGAAGATCTTATAGGTTAGGGTAGGTATAAGGTGCTTGTGTTATTTAATGCTTAGATTGCTTTGTTGTTTTATGTCTCAGGGCTGAGGAACCAGAACTGGATGCCACTGATGGCAACACGGGAGAGGTTAGGAGAGACCTACCTTCAGTAGTAGAGCCTCAAGGTAGTAGCATGAATGCTACTTTGGACTCTTTTACCCAAATGATGGCAGCTATGACGGGGATGATAAGAAATGTTCAGACTCAAGCTGGAGGTAGTGGAAGTGCTCCAGTTGACAAGTATTTAAAGTTATTCCAGGACATGAAGCCACCATCATTTGTGGGAGGTGGAGCTATTGAAGCAGAGGACTGGTTAATGGAAGTTGAGAAGATTTTGGAGGGGATGCTATGCCCTCAGGATAGGAGGGTAGCCTTAGCTACTTATGCCTTCAAGGGGGAGGCAAACAGATGGTGGAGAAGACAATTGGAAGAAACCTTTACTGGGAGATCTAGCAGTCAAATCACATGGGAGGAATTTGTCAAAGTATTTAGAGATTGGTTTGTACCAATGACTGCCAGGAGATCAATGCAAGACAAATTCAATAGATTGGTACAGGGAGATAAGACTGTTGCAGAGTATGAGGCTGAATTCACAATGCTATCTAGGTATGCCTCTCATCTGATCCCTAATGCAGAGGAGAAATGCCACCGTTTCCTTTGTGGCTTGAGAGATAGCATTAGACAGCCATTGGTTGCTTTTGAGATTGAAGATTACTCTAAACTAGTTGATAAAGCACGGAAGGTTGAGCTTGATTATCAGAGTGTTCAGAGGAAGAGAGACTTCCAGAAGAGGAAGTATGAAGATAAATCAAGGCCTGCACAATCTTTTCATTCTGGAAGGCCAAATTGGAAGAAGCCCAAGCCCAACACTTCAGAGAGCAGTACTCCATCTGCTATGTGCAATAAATGTGGAAGGGCTCATAAGGGGAGAGTGCCTTTCTGGCACCAATACATGTTTTTGGTGCCATCAGCCAGGGCACATGGCAAAGTTTTGCCCTACTTTGGGACAGAAGTCTACCCCAGCAGCCAGAACAGGAAACACTTTTTCCTCAGAGGACAGCTGGCAGGCCAAGAACTGTAGAGTCTACTGGATCTACCCCATCACAAGGCCAAGCTCGTCCCCCGGTTCAACCAAGAGTTTATGGAATATCACAACAAGAAGCAAAAGACTCTCCTGATGTTATCACAGGTATGCATTTAATATAATGTTAATGGATTCCTTTATGATTTATGAGTAAATTAAGCTTTATGTTATGTTACATGCATGATATCTAGGAACGATACTTGTCTGTAACAAGCCTGTTAAGGTATTGTTTGATACGGGAGCCTCTCATTCTTTCATTTCGGAGGAATTTGTTAAGTCTGTTGGTTTATCTTCCTCATTTAAGCTCAGACCCTTATCTGTTTTGATGCCTAATGGGAGTCAGTTGGAAACCAACAAAGGGTGTCATGTGGAGTTGATTGTGTGTGATAGAAATTTGGGCGCAGATCTTATGTTATTGCCCTTAACGGAGTTTGATATGATCCTAGGGATGGATTGGTTGTCTAGTAACTTTGTGACCATAGACTGTAATAAGAAAGAACTTAAATTCTGTATGCCAGGGGAGAAAGAATTCAAATTTGTAGGAGAAAGAAGCCTAACTTCCATGATAGTCTCTTCGTTGGTGGCTTACAAATTATTGAGGAAGGGTAATGAAGGCTTTCTAGCTTATGTTAAGGAGGAAAAGAAAGAAGAGAGGAGATTAGAAGAGATACCTGTTGTGCAAGAGTATCCCGAAGTGTTCGCAGATGATTTACCTGGAATGCCTCCAAGCAGGGAGATTGATTTCACCATTGAACTGGTTAGTGGAGCAGATCCTGTTGCTAAAGCCCCTTATAGGATGGCCATAAAAGAACTGAAGGAACTGAAAGATCAACTGGAGGAATTGCTTAGTAAAGGATTTATCAGGCCTAGCACTTCGCCTTGGGGTGCTCCTGTGCTCTTTGTGAAAAAGAAGGATGGAAGTTTAAGGCTTTGCATAGACTACAGAGAATTGAACAAGCTGACTATAAAGAATAAATATCCTCTTCCAAGAATTGATGATTTGTTTGATCAGTTGGAGGGTGCCTCTGTGTTTTCCAAGATAGACTTGAGATCAGGATACTATCAGCTCAAGGTCAGAGAAGAGGACATAGCAAAGACAGCTTTTAACACTAGATACGGGCATTTTGAGTTTACAGTGATGCCTTTTGGCCTAACAAATGCCCCTGCAGTGTTTATGGACCTCATGAATAGAATCTTTAAGGATTCTTTAGATCTATTTGTGATTGTATTCATAGATGACATACTCGTTTACTCCCCAGATGAAGGATGCATGCAAACCATTTAAGGTCAGTGTTGTATACTTTGAAGGATAATGACTTGTATGCTAAGTTCTCCAAATGTGAATTTTGGTTGAAGAGTGTACACTTTTTGGGTCATGTGATTAGCAATGGAGAGATCTCTGTGGATCAGCACAAAGTGCACGCTATAGCGGATTGGCCACGACCCACTACTGTGACGGAGATCAGGAGCTTTCTGGGTTTAGCCGGTTATTACAGAAGGTTTGTTGAGGGGTTTTCTCGTATAGCTATGCCCTTATCTAGATTGACTCAAAAGGCAGCGAAGTTTGTATGGACAGATCAATGTGAAGAGGCTTTTCAAAGATTGAAGCAATGTTTGGTGACTGCTCCAGTGCTTACTATTCCTTCGGGGACGGATGGTTTTCAGCTTTATAGTGATGCCTCTCACAAAGGGTTGGGTTGTGTATTGATGCAGAATGGAAGGGTCATTGCCTATGCTTCAAGGCAACTGAAGAACCATGAAAGAAACTATCCAACCCATGATTTGGAGTTAGCGGCAGTGGTTTTTGCCCTGAAGATATGGAGACATTATTTGTATGGGGTGAAGTGTGAAGTATTCACTGATCATCAAAGTTTAAAAAATACATCTTCACTCAGAAAGATTGAATTTGAGGCAAAGGAGATGGTTGGAGCTTATCAAGGACTACGATTTGGATATCCAATATCATCCAGGCAAGGCAAATGTTGTAGCAGATGCCTTTAAGCAGGAAAACTTCTAGTAGTGCCAGTTGGATGATTACACAACAGCAAGAATTGATTAGAGATCTTGGAGAAGTTAGAGATTTCAGTAGTTCAGTCCTGATGATGCGGAGTTTGTTGCTTTGAATCAGATGATCATTCAGTCAACATTGAAGGATAGGATAAGAGAATCTTTGCCTCAAGATGCAGAATTTGAGAAAGTCCTTAAGATTGGGTGAAGGTTGGTCATGTAGAGGAGTTTGAGCTTGATGAGGATGAGTTACTACGGTATAGAGGCAAAATTTGCATCCCAGATGTTGGAGATTTGAGGAAGGACATTCTTCAGGAAGCCCACTATTCAGGTTACACCATTCACCCAGGAAGTAACAAGATGTATCAAGATTTGAAGGAATACTTTTGGTGGCCAGGGATGAAGAGAAGTGTAGCGGAGTTTGTGGCTAAAGTGTACAGTTTGTCAGATGGTTAAAGTGGAACATCAAAAGCCTGGAGGTTTATTGCAGCCTTTACCTATTCCAGAATGGAAGTGGGAAGACATAGCTATGGATTTTGTGGTTGGATTACCTAGGTCCAGAACTGGTCATGATGCCTTATGGGTGATCATTGATAGATTGACCAAGTCAGCACACTTCTTGCCTATTAAGCAATCTGATGCTGTTGAGAAGTTGGCAAGTGTTTATGTTAATGAGATCGTTAGGACTTCATGGTGTACCTAGATCAATAGTTTCAGATAGAGATGGGAGATTCACCTCTAGATTGTGGAGGAAAGTTCAGGAGGCAATGGGCACCAGACTCACTTTCAGTACAGCCTTTCACCCACAAACAGATGGTCAATCAGAGAGGACTATTCAGACTTTGGAGGATTTACTCAGATTGTGTGTACTTGATTTTGGCGGCAAATGGGAGACACACACATTCCATTGATTGAGTTTGCCTATAACAATAGCTTCCAAGCAAGTATAGGTATGGCACCCTATGAAGCTTTGTATGGAAGGAGGTGTAGAACTCCTTTATGTTGGGCTGAGACAGGAGAAAGAAAGATCAGTTGGAGCTGATTTAGTAGATGATGCTACTGAAAAGATAAGGCTGATTCGTGATAGATTGAAGACTGTTCACAGATAGACAAAAGAAGTATTATGATGCCAAACATAGATCTGTGGAGTTCAATGTTTGGAGAGTTTGTTTTTCTCAAGGTTAGTCCTATGAAAGGTGTGAAGAGATTTGGCAAAGTTGGGAAACTAAGTCCAAGGTATGTTGGCCCTTTTGAAATTTCAGAGAGAATTGGCAGTGTAGCTTACAGATTGATTTTGCCATCACACTTGAGTGGAGTACATAATGTATTCCATATATCTTCCTTGAGGAAATACATTGCAGATGAAAGCTCAGAAGATCAGTACTGAAGCAATAGATATCCAACCAGATCTGACTTTTGTAGAGGAGCCTGAAAAATCATAGATTATGATGTTAAGAAGCTTCGTAGCAGAGAGATTCCTTATGTCAAAGTTATGTGGAAGCATGGAACTGAGAAAGATGCTACTTGGGAGAAGGAATCAGAGATGAGGGAAAGCTACCCTCACCTTTTTGACTAAGGTACGATTTCTTACTCTTGTCCTAAATTTCGAGGACGAAATTTTTATAAGGGAGGGAGAATTGTAAAACCCGCAAAACGTCGCTTTAGACCTCGCACGCTTATCAAAGCGCCGCGACGAGTTTTAAGTGGAAAATTCGAAGTTGTCGGATTTCGACGCAAATAATTTTATAAAATTAGAGCGCAAAATTCTAAGAAATTTGATGTATAGAACCTATATTTAATTTTGAGTATTTTGAAGATTATAAAATTAAGAGAAGTATCTAAATGCCAATTCTACCCCTAAGTCTTTCTAAAGCCAAGTCTACTTAAGTGAAGGTAAGAATGACCTTTTGCAAATCCCTTTTCTTCTTTATAGGGACCGAACCCTATTCGGTCCCCATTTCGTTTTTTCCGCCCGAAATCACGAAGAGGGGGAGACGCTCGGGTAGAGGCGACGGGCGAGGGTGGACGGGTTGCTCCGGCGGCTTTTTCCGGCGAGAAAATCTTGGGGAAAATCGTAGAGAAGACTAAGGTATGTGTTTTGCTTGAGTTTTCTTCTTCTTCCCTTGAGTTTTCTCTAAGGAATGGAAACTAGGGTTTAGAGAAAACTTGAGTTTTCTTTTGAAATTCTTTTGAGAGAAGTTTAGGGAAGGTTGAAAGGATGTTTCTAAACCTTAATGCTAGTTGATTTCTTGAAAATATGAGTTTTGGTAAATTAGGGTTTCACTTAAAAATTGACCCTCTTTGGAAAAGTCTTCACAAAAGGTATTTCTAAGGGTATGGGGAAGCTTTTATGTGAAGACATTTTAAGGTATAAGCAAAGTTTTGAGTTTATGGAAGATAGGGTTTCACTCAAAAATGATTTTCTTTCAAATACCATTCACAAAGATGTTTCCTAATGATTCTTAGAAGATAATTATGGAATTTGATTTAAGTTTTATAAGAATAAATTATATTTGGTAAAATTAGGGTTTTGTGAAGATGAGAGTTTCCTTTGGGTTAAGCTTAGAGAAATGTAAGGTGGTGTTTTAAAATCCTAATGTGAGTTACTTTTATAAAAAAAAAAATAGTTCTTTTTGAAACCTAGGTTTTTTTTTAGGGTATGAGGGAGAAAACTTATATCTATACCTTATGTTTGCCACTTGTAGGATTGAATTTCGTAAGAGGAAAAGGGGGTGTGAGGACTTTTGAAGGATCGCCTTGTGGTGGACGGTTTGAGGTAGGTGGAATGGATTTTCTTTTAAATGTTAAACAATTTTTTTTTATTTCATTGAATTATATAGAAATTGCCAAATCAATTATGCTCAATTGAACTCTTATGTCTCAACTTTGATTTTGTAAGTTTATGGATATTTGAGGCAATTACAAATGTTTCCCTATGAAATGCTCAACTTATGATTGGATTATATACTCTTTTCCTACACATGCTCTACATGATTTTCTCTACCTTACATGCAATGTTCATACAAGCATAGCAAGCATACGAATCTTTGAGGAAACATACACTTGCATAGCTTATGGATAGTTCTACATTAAGCATCTTTATGATTATATAAATACTAAATGTATGTGTATGCTGACGCGGGAGTATCACATGGAAAAGGAGGCTCTTTGAGCCATGGAAAAGGAGGCTCTTTGAGCCATGGAAAAGGAGGCTCTTATGAGCTATGGAAAAGGATTGGTTCTTTTGAACCTATGGAAAAGGAAATGGCCAATTTATTGTACCTGATCAGTACAAGTGATACTCCTGAGACGGGTGATATATATATATATGTACTAAATCATTATGAATGTTTTTCATACATTGTCATATGTGATTGAGATTAAATGAGCCTCAATGTTTTAAAATGAAAGGAAAGAAAGAAAGGAAAAGGTTATGAAAGGATTATTTATTTGAAAGATGAAGTAAAGGCATGTTTTTCCTTGAACACAACTTACTTTATGATCAATGATTCTTCTGTTAAAATTTTCCAAAGCATGTTATAGTTTTCTCTTATTGATTTTATGTTTAATTGAATTTCCATTCTCACCTATTGAGTATAAGACTCACCCTCGTTGTGGGGATACTTTTTCAGGAGGAACTAGGAAGGGGTAATGGCTGAGCAACCTCCGCGTACTTACCGTCGTAGGGAGACGACGGGCGGCAGGTTCTTTTGTATTTTGATGTTTTGTATAGGAGGATTAGAACTAGAATGCAAAGGAAAGATTATACTTGTAGATCCTCTTTTTTTGTATACTTTTGTACATTTAATGTTAAATCCCTTGATTGGTGATTTTTGAATGAAAGAAAAGAGAAAATTTTTTATGTTAAGAGATTGTAGTGGCTCTTTCTTCATATTGATGTTTCATTTTGGAGTTATATTAATTGTCTTGTAATGTTTCTTTTATCTTCTTTATGTCCGAACTCTGTTCCCGCCTCGCACTTGCGAGCTAATATTAGATTGCATGAATCTTGTAACCTTAAAATCAAAATCCTATGATCAATTATTCAACCCCTTGTTTGTTGATACACAAAATTAACAAACTTTCACATCTTTTTCCTCCATGCGTGACTTTTTGGGACCTCTTCAAGGTTCCAAATATTCTAGTGCATGGATCCTAGAATCTTAAAAAAAAATCCTAAATAATCCACCCTTTGTTTGTTAACACAAAGTCAACAAATAAACACCCTCTCCTTCTCTTTGCATGATAGCTTGAAGTCCCCTAAAAACTTCAACAACATCACAATCCAATTTTAGGTTCTTTCGTTTAACTTGTTGGAGCACAAAATCAACAAGTAAAATTTCTTTCTAAGACTAAGGATCCAAATCCTAGCCTTCCTTCCCCATTCACTTAGCCTAAATTAAGTGAGTGTATATCCTTCTCATTGAAACACCAAGTGCTCAAAGAGATACCTCAAATTTGCAAACTACAAGTTGCACATTGTTTTCCCATATTTACCCAACACAAATTTGGTAAATAGCGATCCTTTATTGAAGGCAAATCAATGATCCACCCATCCCTCTCATGCATGAATAATTTGGAGCATCTCAACGCTCCAAATACTTCATTGCATGATCAGTTATTTCACCCCCTTAGTTTGTTGAAGCACAAAATCAACAGGCAACCATCTCTTCCTTCTCATGCGTGATGTTTGGAGCCTCCAAAGGTTCCAAACAATATCATCACATGAATCTCTGGATTTTGCCTTTTGGGAAACCTAGAACTTCTGCTGCGAGCTGCATCAAAAGGCTTCTGCCTTGGGAAACCTAGAACCATATTATAAAATTCTCACAAAATGAAGGTGAAATCCTTAGGTAGTGCCTTATCTGCAATTCAATCTACCTCCTGAATATTGATAAACTCTCCCAGCATTATTGGGCATGAATTTTAGAATCCTAAGAGATGCATAGTTATATGCTTTTTACGTATGACAATTTTAATTAGTGAAACATTAACTAAAAAAACAAGTGAATCTCTGGATTTTAGAAATAAATCCTAATTCATCTTTCCTTTGTTTGTTGATATACATAGTCGACTAACATTTGCCTTTTCCTCCTCTATGCATGATTCTTGAAGTCTCTTCAAGATTCCAAAGGTTCCATAACATAAAGTTCTTGAACTTAGAGCCAAATTTTAAGTTCTTTTATCCTATTCATTGGAACATAAAACCTATGAGCAACCTCCTAGACCTAGAAATTTAAATCCTAGTCTTCTTCACCATTCACCTAGCCTAAATTAAGTGAGTGTATGTCTCTTTCTTTGAACATCAAATACTCAAAGAAACTCCTCCATTTATTTAGCATAAATTAAGTGGTGACCCCTCTTTAAACACCAAATATTCAAGGGATTTCCCTCAACTTGCAACCCATAAGTTGTATATTGCTTCTCCCCTAACCTACAAGTTGTTGGAAAACCTCTCTTACACCCAACCCAAGTTAGGTGAATGAGCACATCTTTCCTTGAACATCTAAAAATTCAAGGAGATCTTTCCTGAATTTGCAATTTCTAAATTGCATATCCTTCTCCTTCTTTTCCACAAATCAAAATTGTTGAGAAATCCATCCCTCTACAACCCAAAGATTGTATAAAATCTCTCCATTCGCTTAGCCTAAAGTGAGTGAGTGGTCATTTCTCTCTTTGAACACCACATTTTTAAGGAGTATCTTCAATTTGTAATTCATAAATGGCACATTGCCCTTCTCTCTTTCCCACAACTTAAAAGTTGTAGGAAACCTTGAAAGAGGAGGCAAGTTGCATGGTTTAGGGTTGAGGGGAAACTGATTTGATGTCTAATGAGTTGGAAATTGTAGTTTGGTTGAACTCTTGGCTATTACTAGGAAAATAGAGGTCAACAATCTAAGTCGGATATGAGAGAGAGAGAGAGAGAAAGAGAGAGAAGCACAAGTGGTTGAGAAGGTATGGGATTTGGGAATCACGTTGCTAGAGTTAAGAGGCTAGTAAAAGAGTTGTGGTCAAGTGCTTTGGAGGGGAAACAATGTTCATGAGTGGATACATAGGAGAAGACTATGCAAGTGAGAGGTAGCACAAGAGATTGATGTAACGAGCTAGGTTGGGATGTTTTGAGAAGCGGACAAAGGGGTGTAGGTCGCAGTTTGAATAAGGGATGAAGTGGGAGTCAAGGTTTTTTGTGAGATGAGGTCTATTCAATGGGATTTTTTCTTTTTTTTTTTTCCTTTTTTCTTTTTCGATATAAAACGGGAGTTAGGGACATAAGCGATTTTATAAGAGGAACAAGCACATGATAGAGGAGGGCGAGCCCTTGCAATTGGGGGAGTTGTGGGAGACATGGGTGAGTACGGCAATTGGGTAGGGTTAGGATAAGCATTAACCCTTTCTAAGATAATAATAATAATAATAATAATAATAATAATAATAATAACAACAACAACAACAACAACAACAACAATAATAATAATAATAATAATAATAATAATAATAAAGTAATATTAAACTTTATTAATTTTGGTATTTTGAAACAAGTTTGTGTATATTGATCCCTTCTCGCGAAATTATCATCTCTCGTACAACTCAATTTTAGATTGCCAACTTGCGCACAAGAAAATTTAATTCATCATCTCTCACGCAAGTATGAAATTTAAAAAAATTTCAACATGCAATAACCTAGGAAAAATGGGTGTCTTCCTCCTGAGTAATTTTGGCATTTCAAATGCATTAGTGCAGTTCATTTTACGAAATGAGCAACTATTAAGCATTTTCATCATGGGTGATGTGTTTCAAACCATATCATGTGCAATTTTGTATCCATTGTCTACCTTTTATTGTTGTACTCAATTAGATTCTATAGGAGACCTAGGACAACATATAAGCATCTCTTTCCGAGTAGTAGTAGATCTCTTTTATGACAAATTTGATGTTTGAACCAAGAGGCGGTTGGGCTTGAAGTAAAGAGGATAGTATCAAGGAAAATGCAAGAATTTGATAGCCAATAATGTTGGGAGCAAGATCGAGGTGGCCATGCATATCTGGCGGTCGTACTGCTAAGGACATCCAAGAAGAAAGTGACAAGTGTCCATAAGAATAACATCACACAAAAATTTGGTCTTGTAACTTGCCTACAATGAAAAATGGAACAAAACATTGTTTTCTTATATTGATTTCATTGACTTTCTTGAGCCACAAAAGCTGATATGGCCTTGGATGTGGAATGGTACGAAGGTTCAACTTCTTAATCAAAGTGTGGATACTATATTTTCAAAGCTTCCGCTATCTATCATCAAATTGCATACCTTGCCATATACGGTGCATCTTGCTCGAAAAGATTATAACATAGTCATTCATTCTCCTTTTCACATTGGATATTTAAAAGACATTGAGCCACCAACAATTCTCCTTCATATGCATATAAGAGTTGTTCTTCTATAACCTCATTAGCTTCTTGTTGTGTTTGAGGCGTGCTTTTGCTTTGTACTTCTTCCATCACAGTCATGATGCGTTGTGTAAGATAATTGGCTACAACATGTCCAAAACCATGACATTTAAAACACTTACGTGCGAGAAGGGAGGTGGTGGCTGTGGTTGGAGGGGTTGAAGTTAGAATAACAAGTATTACTGCATTTTCTAATTTTTGGCCATCCACAAGAGCTATTGTCAGAGGTGATTATAGACCTAGTCTCCTACTGAAATGGGTTTCTATTCTTTGTTACTTTTCTACCTTGAGAGAGGTTAATGATGTCGGTGATAGTCCAATATGATTGAAGCTGCACCAAGTTGGTGGAGGGGTTTAAACCTCCAATAAACCGTGTTATAGTATTTTCTTCAAGTTCCACTAGGTTGCATTTAAGTGTTAGTTGTTTGAATTCAATTATTAACACTACACCGAAAGTTCTTGTTGTTGAAGATAGTGTAGTCAAAGGAACATATCCTACTAGTAGTGGGCCGACAAGAATTTCCTCAACATTTCTCCTTCATCTTGTCTCAAGAGTCAAGAGTTGATCTTGGTTTTCCCCTCTCATTGTCTTGTGCGCTTCAAGTTCTCCCACCATAAGTATGTATTGCTTTTTAATTTGATTGCTATCAGTTTTATAATGCGATCATGGGGTACTTCTCTGTATTCTACGGTGTGAAGTAAATTAAGAAATTCATCCTGGTCTAAACTTCCATCAAAATCTGGAATATCGATCTTGATGTTGAAGTTGTGAGGGAGTCTCTTGGTTCACATCGATAGTAGCGAAGAGGTGGTTCTTCTTCTCCACTAGAGGTTTCTTGATGAAAACGGTTCTCTTCATCTTCTTGATAGTTTCCTTTACTTCGATGTTCGGTTGGATGACAGAGTTCCATCAACGCAAGCCATTCTTGAAGTTGGTGAATCTCCTATGGCTGCCGGGGAAAGAAGATGAGGGGAGGCCACCACCTAGAAGTCATTCCAAGATACAGAAAAGAACAAAGACAGAAAACCAATTTATGAAATTTTATTTCTAAAAAAATGAATTACAACAGAGAGAAAGCTCTATTTATAAGAATTGAGCTCCTTGATGACTAGGATAGAGTAAGAACTAATCCTATTGATGACTTGGATAACTACCAATAGGATAAAACATAAAATCCAAATTAGGCTGATTGTTGAACCGATTGGTTGAACCAACTGGTCTTGGTAGCACCAGCATCAATGGATAAGTGATGCCAAAATCTACAATCAACCACAAACTAGTGGATTCATAGAAAAAAGTGATAGTGCCCCATAACACTCACAAGTCCCTAAACAGAAAGCAAATAAAATATATGTTGAAAATAAAGTCGAAATGCAGCATAAACATAAAGCATATATCAGAAAGCAACAATGCTAACCTTTTCACAACATTCAAGCTCTATCTTCAACTGTTTGTCATTGCTTCTTTTCATGCCTTTTTCAATATCCTCTAATTTTCTTTCCACAAATTCCAAATCCTAGAAAAATAACAATAAATAGGAGTTAAAATAAACCTATGTTCCAAATTCAAAATAGCTGCACTCTAATCATATACTTCAAAACTAGCACAGTCAAAAACACAACGCATAAATGAAAAAAAAAAGCTTGAGAGGAATAAAATTGAAATATAAAATAGAATGTAAAATGTGAGATTAAGTATCAAATAACTCATATCTGGTAAGGAAAGTCAAAACCGCTGCCTAAATACACAATGAAACCAATTTATTCAAAATATATTTACCAACAACATCAGTAAAATGGAGAGAAATGAACATCCTTGGAATACAATAGAAAAGTGGAAAATAAAACCCTCGCTTTCTAATCTACATATTGATCATGTTACATGCATAATCTCAACTATATTATAGCTGAAATACAATCAAAAGTAATTCATTGTCTAGTTTCAACATCAGAAACATCATTTCTATTAGAAAATCATGAATATTACAAAGCGTTCGCCCAAATTGAAGGGAAGAATTAAAAAGGAAAAAAGAACTTATCCATGTGTGCACAGTTTCTATAAATCAGGAATATCAACTAATACTTGCAAATAAGGAATCTAGTAATATTCACTTCTTTTATCAATGGCACTTGGGCAACTAGCCGTACATGTAACACTGATTTCCTACATGAACCAAACATTATGTTAGGAAAAAATGACAGCAAATGAATTAAATTAAAAAACACTTTAATATGGCGCTCAAACATCTGCGTCCTCCATCGATCCAAAACTGAGCAACTTTACAATTGACTAACAATTAATAGTTTAAAATTAGCAAATGTATTGGATGACTTTCACTTTGAAGAAAATTGAAAGCATTAGGCACGAGTACTCGAGTAGTATCTCCTCATATCCCATGTCAAAACCAAGTTAAGCTATTGTTCGTCTGGACAGGCCTTAGACAATGAAAAATCTTCTGTGGCCCTTAAATTTAACCATGGACGAAGATAATCAGGAGTAAACAGAAGTTAACTAGCAAAATAATGTTACTTAAAGGAATAATCTTCAAGTATATGTTCAATTTTTCAGGTGTGAAAGTAAGAAATACCTTTAGACGGAGTTCTTCTGTTATAACCTCCAAATCCCTAACAGGGTCTACTGAGTCGTCCACATGAATGATATCTGGGTCTTCAAATGCTCCTATTTAACCATGTTCCAATTGAATGAATTTCATTAGAAAAAAGTATCCTCTAAAGGTGTAAAAACACCCATAGCTAATTATGGTTCAAAAGAGCAGGAATGCTTTTCCTGCTACTGGATTAGAGCATTTTGATTCAATATGATAGGCAATGTTTTCCATCATATAGAATGAAACTATCATGTTAAACAGTTCATGAACATAGTGAAGAAAATAGAGAGTACAGTCGAATAAGAAAATTTTCAGAATCAATAGTTTTCATCACCATTTTAAAACAAGTGATAAGTATTAGTAAATTAATTTTAAGGTAGATATTTGGCATAATATCATATTGCAAAAACCGGACAAAATGACAAAAAAGGATTCATGTAGCCGACCCCACGTAGTGGGACAAAGGCTTGATGTTGTTGTTGTTGTTGTTGTATCATATTGCAAAATAATTTCCACAGACTCACCCAGATCTTTAGTTGTAGAAGTCAGAATTTGTAACAGTACAGAGCATACGTTCTTAGCAAAAATGCATCTTCCTAAGGAACTCCAGCACCTACTTTAAATATATTCCTATCAATACATCATGGACTAATCATCTTATTTAAGTGTTGCATTTTTCTTTCTCAACATTTAATATTGGTTATGTGCCCTTCCTCTGCCAAAGCTATTCTATGCACCTATATGAACATCCACACTACCGCAACCATATCATCATCATTAGTCTTATTTCAAGTTTTCAACTATATGAATACGTGCTGATCATTTGTTGAAGTTGAGTGCTGCATGAATTAATACTATTTTGTAAAAATCCTTTTGTACAACTATACAAGTCACCTTTGATATGCCAATTTTTCTTTCTAATCCTCCAATATTAATTTTATTCCCACATCTTATTGTTTGTATAGTCATGATTGTTCAATAAGTTTTATGTTGGTTGTTAACTATCTAACACAACCCTCCACTTTTCTCATCCATGTCTTGGGACCTGACAATAACAATGTTGTTGTTATAACTTATTGCTTATATTCTATCTTTCATCGCACATGAAAAAAGAAACTAAGTCTAGTTTCCACTACATAATCTTCAATAGATGTTACTCCTAATCTCTCTTTAATAAAATAATTTCTCAATATACCACCTTATCTTTCACACAATTACCATAACATTCTAATTTTTGTCATGCTTAACTAGACTACAAATAATTTTTATTACTGCTCAACATTAAGCTCTATAATAATTGCAATTCTATAAACTGCAAGTAGTCTGACTAATTGCAATTATAAAAAGTTCACCTTTAAGACTACATAAATTCCCTAGTAGCATGGAACGTTTGAAACATTACTCCATTTTAACCATCATGACATACTTCTAGAAGTTAATCCTAATATATGTATGTATTTCTTATATAAAAGATAATAAAAGATAAGATACTTAGACCATTATAGTATCTACGTAACACTTGCTAAAGGAGAAATATTCGTGGACAATCATTAATAACATACAAACTAAAATTGTTTATCACAAACTTAAGCTTTATTCAACTAATCTAAAGCTCTTTATCTTCCAAACAGTTTCTTCATTATTATAACTTCTCACTCACTCAAGCAAAATATCTCACGTATTAGAACAACATAGTTTGCAAAAAACATAAATCATGGCTCCTTATTGTGAATATCATATATCATATATATATATATATATATATATATATATATATATATATATATATATATATATATATATATATATAATTACAACTAATACTAGCCAGTACTCCATCATCATCATCATCATTAGCATTATCCCAACTATTTAAGATAGTTTTTATGAACCCTCATTTTTCATTTGATCCTTTTGAGTGCGCATAAGTTGTAAAATCTATCCACACTGGCTAAGATCTACCTCCATTAATTTTTTTTTTTTTAATGCTAATTTTATCTACCCATCTAATTGATGCATTTTCTACCCCTTGTTATACATGTCCAAACCACCTAAATCTTTTTTTCAACTGTCTTTATCATTTAAATAAATGAAAACCCAATTGCTCATTTAATATAATTATTCTTCAATTTATTGTCCCTAATTTTATCACACATCAACCTAGATATTCTTAATTCCACTTCCATTAACTTAGGTTTTTTTTCCTACCCAACATTGGTCCATGCAACATAATCAACCAAGTTGTATTTCATAAAAATAACCTTTAACTTTCCTTTAAAATCCTCTTATCGCATGTTACTCCTGAGGTACTTCAAAATACCTTCAACACACATTTTTACTTAATGCACATCAAATCAATTGTGGTAGTGATTATATATATGCCATAACAAGATCAGAAAAATTTATATGAAGAACATTTCCATGCCCTCCATACTTTTCGATACATATTTGTGGGGAAAAAAAACTCTGCATTGAACCTTCCTAGCATAAACAAATTTAATTATTTAATACAAAGATTTTTTTCCATAGTGTCAATGTAAAACTTATAATAATGACTCCTATAATTACCACAAATTTAAGCAATTCCTTTGTTCCCTAATTTCATATCAAAATGTTTTTTTTCCCTAGTCATTTGGCATCCTCGTATTCTTCAAAATTTCATTAAAATATTTGTTAGCCAAACTACTCAAATATCATCCGTAACTCTCAAAATCTCATTATGCATCTTATCAAGACAAGACATTTATACTTTTTTTTTCCGGAGCAAATTACTCTTACTTTTTTCCTTGGCACAATCCATAATCTAATCATTTTTATATCATTATACTCATCCAAAATTATGCCTTTATTTAATCTCCTATTTAATAATTATAAGCATTTAAAATTTTCACACTTCAAGCCCAGATACTTAAAATTGTTTATATAAAATTGAAGTTAGGGCACCTATGAGTTTTCTGTAGGTATGTTGCAAATTCAATAGATGTTAATAGTTCATAATAAATGAAAGTGACATAACGTGCAATGAAACATCAAAAAAAAAAAACCATGAGGTGTGCTAAAATGCAGATTTTCTCTTTGCAACATCCTTCAAACCACTACTAGTGAAGGTCATCAGCAAATTTCATTCTAGTCCTCCGGAACAAGCAGGAAAGCGGCATGAAAACATTAAGAAAAAAAAGATTTCTTCCTGTATTGGTTCAAACGAATACATCTGAGAAAAAACCAACGATGAGAGAAATGCATACCTTCCATTTAAAAGTGAAACTAAGGCTGAAGAAGCTGTTTTAAAAAATGTATGCTGCAAAGTCATTCAGAACTCTTTCATGCTTCCTTCGCTATTACTAATGCACATTAAGGTCTTATATGTCAGATCATTTTCAGAGCTAGCTACAAGACTGACATTTTTTATCGGAAAAATTTCCACCATCATCATAATTAGCCTTATCCAAATACATGAGGTTAGCTCTATGAATCCTTTCGTATCACTCAATCCTAATAGTATGAATTCCAATCATGCTAAATAAGATATCTCCCTTTCTTTAGCATACCAGTTGCGTTTAACTGTATCTATCCGCCACATTGATGCATTTTTCTTCTCCTTTCACGATTGAAAGAACAAACAATATTGTCATTATTAACTCATTAAACTAGGTTCAGCTTAGGCAAAGAAACAATGTTCCTCGTAATGCTAGTTCAAGAAAAATGGTTGCATTTTCCACTTGTCAATCATTAACTTGCCACATGGTCCTAGAAAATCAAAAACAAATATTTAAAATTTTTTGATAAAAACCTTACTCAGGACATGGAAAATTCCATCAACTGCACGAATATGGGACAAAAAATTATTCCCCAAACCCTGTCCTTGATGAGCACCTCGTACTAGCCCAGCAATGTCATGTATTTCCAAAAATGCAGATACCTGAAATTTCAACATTCAACATAGTTTTTGTCTGAAACAAAATTGGGATGAAAAAATAGAAAATAATAATGTTCTTATTTTGATGTCAACAAATAGGATGAGATGGACAATTTGCAATCACGTAACAACTGATCTGAATAATATTTTGACATCACAGATCCAAACGATATAGAAGAAGCAAAGATTAATGCAACTATATACGACCAGCAAAAGACATATAACTTATTTTCTAGCTATCGGTTATCTCATAAGCTTGCCCACCATTGTCCTTAAATGCATCAAGATAGATCCAATGGGGGAATTGTGACTTTGGGGAATCAAGTCATTAATAAAAGTATACGTTTTAGATATCTTGAGTCTATTATTCAAAGTGATGGCAAAAAAGATGGGAATATTATTAGTAGAATTGAAGTTGGATGGTTGAAGTGGAGGAATGCATCAGGCTTGTTGTGTGACAGAAAAGTCCCCCTCAAACTTAAGGAAATATTCTATAGGATGGTGGTTAGACGTACTATGTTTTATGGTGCAGAATGTTGGCCATTAAAAGAGAAGCATAATATTAAGTTTAGTGTTGTAGAGATGAGGATGATGAGCAAATTTACTCTTACAGACAGGATACGAAATGAGCATATACATTAAAAGGTTAGAGTAGCTCCACTAGAAGATAAGATTAGAGAGTCACCTTAGATGGTTTGTTCACATAAAACGGTGGCCTTCTGATGACCAGTAAGGAAAGTAGATGTATTAGATTTAACTTATGTTAAGAAAGGTAGAAGTATACCTAAAAAGACTTGGTTAGAAAATATTAGAAATGACCTTTCTTTGTTAGATTTAAATGAGAATTTAACTTTGAACATGGCACAATAGAGAAAAATGATTCAAGTAGCTGACCCCACATAGTGGGATAAAGGCTTGAAGTTGTTGTTGTTGGTGGTGGTGGTGAGACCTACAATGCTTTATGGCGCAGAATGTTGTCATTAAAAGAGAAGAATAATATTAAGTTAAGCGATGTGGAGATGAGGATGCTAAGGTAGATGAGTGGCTTTACTCTTGGAGACAAGAAACGAAACAAGCATATACATGAAAAGGTTGGAGTAGCTCTAATGGAATACAATATTAGATAGAGTCGCCTTAGATGGTTCGATCACATAAAACAATGGCCTTCTGCCAGTTAGGAGAGTAGATGTATTAGATTTGGCTTATGTTAAGAAAGGTAGAGGTAGATCTAAAAAGACTTGGTTGGAAAATATTAGAAATGACATTTCTTTATTAGATTTAAATGAGAATTTGACTCTTAACAAACACAATGGAGAAAAATGATTCATGTAACCAACCCCACATAGTGGGATAAATGCTTAATGATGATGATGATGATGATGTTGTTATATAACTAAAAAAATTCATTGGCAAAGCTCATTTTTTATGAATTTTATTTATCCCAAAAGCCTGAAAGAACACATCACGAGAAACTTGTGGTTTGGATGGAAAATTTGGTATACAAAAGTATAAAAAATTGCTTATGGTGAATATACATAAAGGAATTGATAACAAATGTGCAATTAGATTAAAGGAAAATATACAGAGTATTGTGCTACAAACCTCACTCTTTGGCTTGTACAATTGGCAAAGCCAATCGAATCTTTCATCAGGCACATTAATACGCGCCTCATTGGGCTCTATGGTGCAAAAAGGAAAGTTCTCTGCAGGAATTGACAACTTCGTAAGAGTGTTGAAAAGAGTTGACTTTCCAACGTTTGGTAATCCGACCTACATAAAAGAACGAGACAATGTCAGCAATTAGATAAGCATAACAATTGCTGAGAGGCTATTTTGTTTGCTAACCATAGGCATGTAATGTAATGTTATAAAAAATGTTAGTCGTTTGGTTCAAAACATCTTGAAATCATAATTCTATAAATGGCAGTAAAGTTTTGTTTTAATAACATCTATCTGTAGCCAAATTATTTGAAATGTAGATGCCCGGCAATCTGCAGTTTTAAAAATGTAATAATAAAAAAATGGATTATACACTCAATTGATATTTCGAGAACACATCATTGTTTAGCTAGCAAGCTATCTACATAATATTGAACTAAACTGCCCTTAACCCAAAAACTTCAACATATAAACTGGCAAATAAATATTAGAGGGAACGTCAGAGTAGCTCAAAATGTTTCTCACAAGTACCAACATGCGGAAACGTTCATTTGAATCTTAACTAAAATAATAAAACACATAACACAAAAATTAAAGAAGATGCATTGACTGCCACAACATCTTATCATACTCTAATGGCAGTATTCTATGAAAAAAAACAATGGTTCGATTACATTCGGCGACTTATTAAAAATGGAATTTGCAAATTGCAGGTACAATCAGAATAACTTCAAAAAAATAAAGCAATAAAAACACTTCGGCACCAAATTTCCCACTTAAGAAACAGATCATCTTATCGCAACAATTAGAACAAAGTCCATTAAGCGGATTATGAACGACTAGGGTAAACATGCATGCAATAAATCTCCAGGTTATTTTTGAAGAGAGGATTAAAGAATCTCACGATTCCAATCTTGAGGTGCGACGAAAAGCGTCCCAGAATGGGCCGCTCGGCGGTAGCCTCTTTAGATTTGGCAGCGGCCTTGGGTGGCATATCGTAGTAGATCAAGTTGGCAGAATACTCGCAATTTTAGGGTTTGCCCCCGTGTCCCGGTCACGGGTTTTTCTCTCGTTTAAGTGAAGCTGCTCGAGGGCAAATTATTGGGTCAGGTGACCGAAGTCATCTCTCCGTTCGGTCGCCAATGGAAATGCGACATCTGTTAGGCGTTTTTTTAATTTATTATTAACGCTTTATGTCTTGTCAGATTAGCGACCCGACCCGATAACGCCTTTCATTTGAATTCCGGGAAATAAAGAATGGAAACGCCGCGCGACATCTTCACTGTTACTCCAGCTCCAGCTTTGGTTAGCGCTCTCGGATTCCTCCATTTCCTTCGGTTCTGCATTAGCTTTATTCCTGCCGGAGGTAGACGACGAAACTGTAGCAGATCATAAATCAGGAAGAGGTATGGTTGCGCCTAACTTGCGCTTGACTTGCGCTTTCGTTGCGTTTAAGTTATACGTTAAATTTTAGGGTTTAGGGTTTGGTTATAATTTTTTCATAATTTGTTAACTTGTTTATTTTTCATAAATTTTAGGGTTTAGGGTTTGGTTATTATTCAAATGTTTATTTTTCCGATTTTTCACGCTTCTTCTCTTAAACGATTGACTTTAAATGTTTAGTAATAGTTGTATAACTAGCATATATGTTCAATGAGGTGTTAAATATTTGTTTAGTTTTCGGAATTTGAAACTTCTTGAAGCTAAATAATTACGAAATGTGAAGTTGCGCTAAGGTTGCGCTAAGGTTGCGCTAAGGTTGCGCTAAGGTTGCGGTAAGGTTGCGCTAAGGTTGCGCTAAGGTTGCGCTATGGTTGCGCTAAGGTTGCGCTAAGGTTGCGCTATGGTTGCGCTATGGTTGCGCTAAGGTTGCGCTAAGGTTGCGCTAAGGTTGCGCTATGGTTGCGCTATGGTTGCGCTATGGTTGCGCTATGGTTCTGATTTTTCTTCTTTTTATAGATGAAGACTCCATATCAAAGGCCAGTAACATCTAGATGTTATGTTACATCTTTCCGTAAACATTGTGATGCTTATGCCGATATCATTGATGATGAAGTGGAACAAACATTAAAGGATCTGAACATTCATCAATTTCTGAAGTTCCCGGCTTTCCAGCAGTGCATACCACTTCTTTTTGAAATTCTTAAATTTTGGAGTCCTGCTGATGAAGGCTTCATCGTCCTGGGTCATGTTTTGAAATTCACTTCTGACGAGGTTGCTTTGCTGATAGGTAATATTTTGAATATGGTAATTTTATTGCTATATGTTTTTTTAACTTTAACGACTGATATTTTCTGACAGGTATGCCAAACAGAGGCATTGATATAAAATGGAGGATTGATCCTCTAAATGGACCTCTGTCTAATGAAGTTAAAACAGATATTGCAAAATTAGACAGATTAGCTGATAATGCAACAAAAATTAAGACCTTTATTATGTTTTTGTTATCTAACCTTTTCTTTCCCCTAAATAGTCATAAAACCCCTAGAAGGCTCACAACTGTTGCAAATAATTTAAGTGAGTTCGCTTCAATTAATTGGGCTTCAAGCTTAAGGAACTTCATGGTTGAGGAGTTCAACACAATTTTTGAGAAGTATAAACTCCAAAGACCATTGGGTTACATCAAATTTTTTTTCCTCTTCTACTGGTACGTTTCCACTCCTTCTGGTTATTCTACATGTTTAATGTTTTTTAATGTTAAATTTAAAATTTTTATGTTTGGAATTGTACAGATTTGGTTTTTGGAACATTTTCCTTTGAATAAACCAACAGATTCAGAAGTAAGGCCCCGTTTTCTAAGATGGCAGGGGTATACAGAATTATATTTTACTCAAGAGAATGCAGCAAAAATATTTAAATTTTTAAAGATTAGTGAGGTAATTTTTTAGCCTACATGATGCAAATTGCGCTATGGTTGCGCTAAGGTTGCGCTAAGGTTGCGCTATGGTTGCGCTATGGTTGCGCTATGGTTGCGCTAAGGTTGCGCTATAGTTGCGCTATGGTTGCGCTATGGTTGCGCTATTGTTGCCCAATGGTTCGCTCTAACATTTTTTTTTTTTTTTTTTTGTAGGGAGCACAAAATATTTGTATCTGGAAACATTGAAATAAAAAGATCTGATATTGACTATCTGCTCACAAATGATTGGTTGGGTGATAACCATGTTGATGCATTTGCTTACTTTTTATTTGAGCAGAGTAGGTTAATGGCGGAGAAATTTCAACGTTATTTGTATATTTCTCCATTGTACAGGGTAAGTATAAATAATATTTTAATATTTTTATTTCACGTTTTCTTTTTCCTTATGTAACTGAATTACTGCAGGTATACAAGGCATTAAATATGGATTATCAAATTTTTATCGAACACGTTAATCCAGTTTCAATTTCAGAAAGCAAACTAATTGTTCAACCAATAATTTACGAGAAGCACTGGGTTCTTCTTGTTGGAAAATTGAAGGAGAAAGTGTGGAAACTGTATGACTCATTACCTAACCCAGAACACAAGCATATTTGTCATAAAGTTGTAAGTGCAATTTAAATTTAAAGTTGAATCCATATTACTATGTTTATATACATAATAAATGTTTAAAATGTTTTATTCGTACAGATAAATTATTTGCACGAGGACACCGTAGGCTGCTTTTCTAGCGATATAACAAAATGGAACGTCCAGGCGGTTCGTGGAATTCCAACACAAACAAACAGCTACGATTGTGAAATGTTTGTTTGTAAATACATGGAAAAGGCAGTCCTACGAAAGAAAACAGACTGGAGTGCTCTTAAGGATTGGCAACAGCACATGCCAAAATTTAGGGCAGAGCTAGCTTATTTTCTTTTTCTTCAAACAAGGAAATAAACTTATTGTAAAATATTGTCCATGACTTATAAATGTACATTTTATCATGTAATTATATAGTTTTTGTTTGTTAAATAACATGTGCATATTCTGTAACTTCTACTTTGTTATATTCTGTAACTTCTGCTCACAAATTCTGTAAATTTAATATTTTCTTCTCCTTCAAAAAAAGAAGTAATCCTTAGCGCAATCTTAGCGCAACAATAGCGCAACCATAGCGCAACCTTAGCGCAATCTTAGCGCAACCTTAGCGCAACCTTAGCGCAACCTTAGCGCAACCTTAGCGCAACCTTAGCGCAACCTTAGCGCAACCATAACGCAACCTTAGCGCAACCTTAGCGCAACCATAGCGCAACCATAGCGCAACCATAGCGCAACCATATCGACAAGTTCAGTTTTTTTATTTATCATCTTCAACCTAAAATCAATAATGAAAGCTAAGAAACAACAACATTATATTCTCTTTTTTTTTTTTTTTACTTTTTCGACAAAAGAAATTTATTAAAAATCGTAAAATCAGAGATCCTAAGACTAATGAGCTGAAACCTACGTCTTCTTTCTGCGGCGATAATATTAAAACTGACTGTTTACAACTTTCTAACTTACCGAAATGTTGAAACCAGAGGAATTTCCGGCTAAGTTAGGAGATTCATGCACCAGCCCTTTCGATTCATGCATCCTTTCCGATTCATGCATCCTTTCCGATTCATGCACTCCCTCTTCCATTCCCTCTTCGACCTCCCTCTTCGCTGAGCAGTCCATTTCTTCTCTGCAATTTTCTGGCTCATTTTTTCTTCTACAGCAGTCTTTATTTGCGTCTTTCGCGGCTTCCAAAATGAAAAAATAGGGCGGCAAATGATTAAAAGTTCAAATGAAAGGCGTTATCGGGTCGGGTCGCTAATCTGACAAGACATAAAACGTTAATAATAAATTAAAAAAACGCCTAACAGATGTCGCATTTCCATTGGCGACCGAACGGAGAGATGGCTTCGGTCACCTGACCTAATAATTTGCCCTGCTCGAGTGAGAACTTAGGCTTATTTTGGTTATCGGAACCTTTTGCAAAATAAAAGGTAATTTTAAAAGTATTGATCGAAAGAATGGAGGTTTATACATAATAATAATAATAATAATAATATTTTTTTTTTGTAAAAAAATATTTTTACATTAAAAATATCACATTCAAATAACAATTGAAAAATAACTTTTTTAATTCGAGATGAAAAAAAGTAAAATTAAGCACAAATGAGACCTTATTGGTGGGACTCCAAACGGAGTAAATGAGCCCCTTTGAGAGGAGTAATTATTTTGTCCAGACACTGAATGAATCCAGAGATCAATAACAAAGTGCCACGTCACTCAAGTGCTCGGTACAGCACTCGGTACCGCGCTCGGTACAATCGATATGCTCGGTATTTTATCCGAACGTAATAATTTTTCCTTTGAGAGACTAGTTAGTTTTTTTTTTCTTTTTTGTTAGGCTCTTCTGAAATAGATAGTGGGATATCATGATATTATTAGTAGAATTTAAGTTGTATAGTTAAAGTAGAGGAATGGATCAAATTTGTTGTGTGATAGAAAAGTCCCTCTTAAATTCTAAAAGGAAATTCTTTAAGTTGGTGATGAGACTTGCAATGAATTATGATGCATAATGTTGATCATTAAAAGAGAAGCATAATATTAAGTTAAGTGTTGCAAAGATGATGATGCTTATGTGCCTGAGTGGCTTTACTTTTAGAGACTGGATACGAAACAACTAGATACATGAAAAAGTTGGTGTAGCTATAGTGGAAGATAAGATTAGAGAGAGTCGCCTAAGATAATTTGGTCACATAAAATGAAGGTCTTTTGATGACCCAGTTAGGAGTGTTGATGTATTAAATTTGGATTATATTAAGAAATGTATAAATATATCTAGAAAACTTAGTTAGAAAATAGATTATTAGATTTAAATATGAATTTGACTCTTAATATGACACAATGGAGAAAAATGCTCATGATGCCGGCCCAACGTAGTGGGATAAAGGCTTGATGATGATGTTGGTGTATTGTTTTTTCCATGATTGAAATTATTCATAAATAATATTTTCAAATTTGCTAATTACAATTTTATTAATAAACGACTTAATTTTAAACAAATAAAGTTGAATAAACAATAATCGTTTAGGCCGTTATAATGACAAAGATATAAATAAATTTTTTACCTTAAAATTTGTTATATCTTAAGAAATGATTCAAGTGTTATATGCAATAAAAAATATCATGAAAAATGAAATATAAATTTATGAATTATAATTTAAATAACACTCAAATGAATGTGTTAAAACTAGCAAAATATGATATAAAAATAACACTCTATTGATCTATGTGATTCACTGATTGGGAGATATAAGGAGTTGGAGATTAATTAGGAATTATAAAGAGTCGGGCAACTAATTCGCGTGATTCAATGGGAGTTATAAGTAGTACATTAATTGGAAGTTATAATGGGCAACTAATTGGGAGTTATAAGTGCAGGAGCAAAATACCCTTAAAATACACTCGTTGAATATCCGAATACTGATATTGACATTGCTATGAACATTGTATTGACATTATGACTGACACTAATATTGTTTACTGTCTTGAATACTATTTAACATTATTGATCATGATACTAATATTACTATTGTTGACTGTTACTGTTATTGTGACTAATGTTGTAATAGATTGAAATGTGATGAACTATAGAAAAAATATTGATGTAGATAATCAGTATAGACATTGATGCATATATTTCTTTATAAGATTTATAGCATATTATTCTCTTTTATCTTGCATTGATTTTAATTGTAAGATTTTAGTTACTTGCTAGAATATTTTCTCATTACATGATTTTAGGAAAGAGTAAATATCCTATGATATAAAGCTCTGGACAATACAAATATGCAATTATGTTTCTTTTCGCTGTTCATTGGTAAGCTATAGTTAAATGGTTAACTTGAAAAGGCCGATGTAATTCTTTCAATATAGATCCTAGAATGTGACAAATATTTTATTTGAGATAAAATTTTTTTTTTAAAATAGCTTTCTAGTACAAAATTTTCTAGTTTAAGAAAATTTTATAGTAAAAAACTGTTCTAGAAATCAACAAAAAAATCCTCCAAAATGAAGCCAAAATACAAGGTGCCTTCAAGCGTACAAGAGGAGCTAGTTGCTTGTCAAAAAAGAAAAGAAAAAAATTAAAACAAAGCTTACATATGAAACATAATGAGAGGATTAATGAGATTACTAAATAATTAGATATTAAATATTCATACATTATAGAAAGAGATCATTTGAATCAAGTTCTAAAATGGAAAGCACAAGACTCCTAAAATGAAAAGTCCTATGGATTACTTCCTACTTCAAGAACTTGAAAAGTCTTATTAGTTTCAATTGCATAGATAACATTTATGAATGATTAATTGGGTAAGTGGATAATGCCAACGAGCAACATTTGATGATGAGGATTGAAATTGGACATAAATTGAAGAGGCATTAGAAGAAATTGATTAAAAGTGATCTATAAGATTTACTAGATAAAAAATAAGAGGAGGTTCATTCACAATTAAGCAAGTTCATCTCAATGAACATCCACTTGTGTTGTTAAAAAAAGAGATTATTATATTGAATAATACTAATAAGATGAAGATATTCTACTATAGGGAAAAAGAGATTTTATGCATGAAGAAAAAAGATGAAAACTAATATATTTTTTATCTTGTTCTATTAAACTTTATGCATTTAAATTTAATTTTTACTATGAATTAAATATATTTTTATACAATCTTAAGATTTCTAAGTTTTTCATCAAATAATTACACTTGTGACAAACTTTAAATTTTATTTAATTCCTATAAAAATAGAAAATTTAAGAAATTCAAATTTGCATCACTTTCAAAGCACATCTTTAAATTATCTATATACATCATATTTCTTTTAAATTTAGATCAAATTATTGTTTTAAAATACTTCATAATTCTTTTTTTACTTTCCATATTATCATATTATAAAAAAATCATTACTTAATTTACATAATGATATATTAAGTATAAGGACTCTAATTAATAAAAATATTACTTCATTTTGAACATTAAAATTAAAAATAAATCCTTATGCATCATCTCATCTTCCCACAAAGGAAAAATTATTCTATGCGGATTCCAAACGGCATCCAGAAACCAATCAAAATGCGCCACATCACTTTTTTACTCGGTAGCGGTGCTCGATACCGCTCAATACTGAATAACATAACGCGTTCTAATTGATCTCCGAACCGTCTAGTGCTTGCACTGAATAATTTCTCCCCACAAAGAGCGCCCGATCTCTATCACTCTCTCTCAATCAGATCTGAACCAAATCATCAACCGCTTCTACTCTCCAACTCTCAAAATGCTCAGCAGAATAAATACAAATATAGTCATTGCTTATTATTTATACTAAGCCCAAAATCTAAACTCATTTCACAGTACTTAATTTGCATCCCAACTGTACAACAATGGTGATATAACCCGGCCAGCTTTAAGGATGACCTCCCATAGCAGGAAAAACAAAAACATGAATGGATCAGTTTAGAAGAAAAAATATGAAATATAAGCAATCTCTACAGAGCAATTACAGAAGCATATTAAGGATTGAAGAGCTTCCGGAAAGCCCCATCCTTGCGGTCTTTGGCAGCCTCAGTTAAGGCAAGGAACCTCTTGAAGCCTGTGGTGGCAGCTCCTCTGCCAAGAGCAGCAGCACGAGTCAGCACGTCTTCTCGAGATGTGATAGCTACTGAGACAGCCGCGCCTATGGAGGCTGTGGTGGTAGCAGCAGCAGAAGTTATTATGGTATGTGGAACAACTGCGGAATCTGGTTGAGATGGTACAATAACTGATGGAGGAATAGAAGGGTGATTGATGCCTGGACTATGCTTGTTAAAATCATCCAAAATGTTTTGCTGATCAGCTTTCTTCAAACCCTGAAGTATAATAACAGAATGGTTATGCATATTGACATCAGTGGTGGAATAAAAAGGTACTGCATGGGCGGACCCACCTTAAAAGCCAGGGGCAATAGCCCCCCCGGGTGCCAGAAAAAAAAATTATTATATAATTATTTAGGTAATTTGGCCCCTTCGATGTATTTTTTAGTCTTTATTACAAAAGTTTTTAGTCAATTGCCCCCCTAAAGGTTTTAAAATACTATGATCTCTAGGCAATTGCCCCAACATAATTAAACATATTGTGTAGATATGTTACTGTTAGAGAATGATAAACCAAATACAAAGAGAAATAGTAAAGAGAATCCAAAAATATCCTGACAAGTTGAATCCTGTTAGGGAACGCTGCCCCTTTGAACCCCCGACATATTTGCGAAGCGTACAACAATGAACAAATAGGGATCGAGAGACAGCACCCTCAGAACAAATTTTGGTTGTAAGGATATCTATGAAAAAAAAATTCTGTACTTTTACTTATAAGTTTGTCTCCCCTGAAAATTAAGGTTGGATGTGATGTATACTATAAAAAATTTATTGTTAAATTTTCATGTATTTTTTACATTGTAGAACTTTTTTTAGCCTAAATTTAGGATAAGCTCTTTAGTGGAAACACTATTTTGTCACTTATTAAAATGTTTAATCTGCATGCCAATACAGGTATAATTAACTGTGCGTTATAGAAGAAACATTGAGTTAAAGAACTATAGCAAGCTTTTATGTATCAAATAGCCTGAAGTTGCCAGCGATTAGTACATACAAGGAAAAAAAAAATAATTCGCAATCTCTTGATTAAAATTACTTCAGATTCATCATAAAAAGAAATTGATTTGCTTTAAATTGAATGCAACACATGAATAACCAACCAATATTTATATTGCACTCATTTCAAAATAAGTGAGTTTAAGAACATCTTTCATATCTTGACTCAAAATTTTTTCTGAAAATATTTCATGTACGAGTATCTTTTGATGTAAGAGTTTGACATGCCATGTTACAACTGCATCATAGTGATTCATGCAATTCATTTTGGCTTGGTTTGGATTGAGTTGAAGAAAATTTGGCTCTATTTGGATTGAAGTGAAGAAAATTAAACAAAACTCCAACACTTGGTGTTGATTATGAATCTGCAGAGCTGCTGAAATAAGAATTTCAACTCTTTCTTTTGTCATTTGTTTTCATAAAAAATTTCCAGCAACTAAACACAACCTTTAGGTGTGAAAATCATTGGTTTACTAACAGCTTTGAAGGGGAAAAAAAGGGGAACAACAAAAAAAAGTTATTTCTCTTCCTATCAAGAATCATTGGAAAGAAAATTAGTTTTGAGATGACCTTGAGTTCAAGTATTCTTTGAAACTCCAATGGCGTGCCCTCTGGAAGCAGTGCTCGGTATGTATTAGCAACAGAGTCGAGAGGAGACAATATAACCTACAAAGTAAAAAAAAAAAATTCTTAAAGAATACTTGCAACATTTATTCAGATTTAAATGACCATACCTTCAAGAGTGCTTCTGCTTTGCTCATTTCACGATTTACAAACTTAGAATAACCAGCAGCAACCGTGGACTGCTAAGAAATTATAAACCAGTTTAGACTGATCAACAAAAGGTAGAACCAATGGACTAAATGAAGAACTACCTATAAAGCTAATGACAAGGAAAATTAATACTAAACCTCATCAGCTAAAGTATGCATGTGAAGAAAATGGCACTAATTGCGGGCCTATACCTTTCCTATTAGGGAAAATCTAATGTGGATTTCTTCATTTTAATTAACTAATGTTTTGATGTATGCAGGCTATTTGGTTCTTCCTGTACCTACTCGGCCACTTCTATGCAATTTGTTTGAACTGTCAATAGAAGGCAAGATTCAAATAATTACATAAACTACTATTTGTAAAGGGAATATATAGAAATTAAAATTGAAGGACAATACAATCGAGAAAAGAAAAGACCAAACATGCATTGCAGATTGTGACAAGCTGCACCATCAGATAACTGTTCATGGCTGAATTAAAGCATTAAATTCGGCCACTTCTATGCACAAGTTCTCAGGTAAATGGTAACTTGAATGGAGAGAACATCAATGACGGATTTTGTATTGGGCAATCCAAAATTGTTTTTATCTTTATGAATTCAACAAAACTACCGTCAGCAGAAATGAAATCGGAGAAAAAATCTTCTAGAGTTGCATAAATCACACCTTAAAAGTTGACATACAACTTTTGACTGCGAGGTGGGGAAACAACAATGCACATGCGACAAAGGTTATAGGTCTCAACAATTCTAAAATTCAATATAACATTAAAAGAAACAACTAAAAAACCCTGAATCTGATACCAAAATTGAAGGAGGCTTGGATCCCATCATCAGGGTCTGCTGAGAACCTGTCGTTTCTAGGGTTTCTTGATGAAAATTTAGGGTTTGGTGAAAGGAAACCAAAACTAGCGTTTAAACATGCAATCAATACCAAAGGTAGTTATGCAATCATGAAGATATGTAAATAAGGTAATGATATCAAATCCAAACTCCTGATGTCATCATACGCATGCATGTAAACCTTTTCCTTTTCCTACTAGCATCTATTCAGTAGAGAGGGAAACCCGACCCCTGGTGATATTTTGATAGGAAAGAGAGAGAGAGAGATGTGCTTTGAGATGCATGCCAAGAGATGAGGAGCCTTGGATCTGGCTTGAAGTGCATGCCTAGTCGCAAATTTGTGGAGCAGGAAGGGGAGCTTTTGGGTGAAGGGGGGAAATAGACAGAAATAGAGGTAGAGAGAAACAACATAGGGGGGAGAGAGAGACTAATCATAAAAATGAAGAAAAAAAGAGAGAATAAGTCAAACTTAATTCATTCCAATCTAATACAATCCAAATGCCTATGACCTTTTTTAGAGCCATGAATATTTGCAAATAACTTCAAAGCAAAAGCAAAATCGGATAAAAGCCAAGCTAATAGAATAGTATCTAATCTGAGTGAGTAAAATCATAAAAATAAACAGGGAAAAAAATCAAGCTTAATTTGACTCTGGTTTAGGATGCAACAGGTTTGAAGCCTATTCTGGAATTTCGGCACTTCTAAAGTCCCCTCCTTTTGGATTTCATGGCAGCGCTCATGTCATAATCAAGTTCTCCAATTGTTCAATGTATTCAGCCAAACGATGAACCAGTTATAAGGTATTTACATTTTCCTAAAAAAATATCTCAATCAGTAGGAAGCAAGAAAATTGATGCAAGTAAAGAAGTGATTCTGAAACTAACACATCTAGATGATTTTGTTAGCTAGAAATGAAACATCAAATGACCTATCAGAAAAATAGACGACAGGCTTCCTCAAAAAGAATACTATCACTCCTTTTGTCTTAATAGTCCATTCAGACGAGAAAAAGGACCTGCACATGCATACAAGGGCTTGTAGCAAGCTTAAACAAACATGTGGTCATGGAAATCAACGGCACAAAAGCGAAGTTGGTGAAGCCATCTTAGTCATCTAAAAATGAAAATAAGTTTACAACATAAACGAAAGTAATAATAAACCAGAATCACAATTGATGCGTATGCAATAGTTTACCTGCTTCCCTAAGGTTGGGATATCTAATAGGATTGTTTTCACAGCCTGAGTGTCCAACAACATCTGTACTGCCAAAGATGAGAGTAAAGATTACAAGATACAGTGGTTCCTCATTGAAAATCAAATGAAAGCACATTATGTATTTACTGTAATGTGATCTGACATTTGCTTCAATCTTCCATATACATCAACAGACAACATGAAATTGCACAAACAGTACCTGCTGTGCGCCAGTTTCTGATATGTGCTTGCACTTGTAAATGTTCAAGTAGAATCGAGGGCCAAGAGAAGCTGCTAACTGCAAGAAGACATGTATTTGTTAAGTTGATAAGTTATATGTTCCCAAAAAAACAAAGCAAGGAAAATAGAATATGGGTAACTAAGGAAAGCTGCTATTCGAGGATTATGGATCCGACAAAATAAGAAAGATGATGCAAATGCCCGGTAAACACAGGATATAGAAGTTCTTGAAAATTATTAAACACAGAAATAGGTTGGACGTGAAACTTAGAAGACATGTTGTGTACAATAAAAGACTTTTTTTTCAACAAACACAAACGTTTTCAAAATCAAATATGATAAATAACATGAATAAAATCATATTCGTTTGATCATAACTCATAAGAAAAAAACAAATCCGCTATTCCAGAATTTTATAAAGAGTTCAGACATTTAATTCTTAAATGCATCGCAAATGGTACAGCATCTACAATTATAACAGACACTAAATCAAAATTGACAACTAAGAGACTAAAATCATATAGTTTTCTCAACCAATCCTGCTATCAGAAATTTTAAAACAGAGATTCAACAGGGCATGAAGAAACATAATCAATAGAATGCTAAAGCACGTTCGGGTATTCCTGCATACACATGAATTAGTTATCCAGGAAATGTTCACAAAATTATTTACAGATGGAGTCGAGGTTTCTTTAATACTAAAAATCATGCAATCATGACAAATGATAAAGTTATATCTGCAAAGAATCGAAAGATGGAACAATTACATGGAATTATATTCTAATGTTGGCTCAAGAAAAACGGCACGTCAGCATGAATCCCGCTTTGCAGACATGGGATTTCAATCCCCTTAAGTCAGATTGTAGTTAACTAAATTTTCCCTGAGGGTAGTGTCGGGGTTTAATTAGATCTGAGTCCTTACTTCCCATGCACTCATAGTTAATTAGCCTGCTTAACATGTAAGAGAAAACTCTCAATTAAAGATGAATAAATTTTAGGTGTTTTAGTTTCAATTGTGGGGAAAATGGAGATAAACCCGATCAAGATCCCATGGTTCCGTCGTCCCAGTATACCTTAGGTTTCAGTCTACAAACATTAACAATCATTGACCGTAATGTCCAGGGAATAGAAGCCATGGGTTGCCTCATCTCAGGGATCCCACTTAGACTGAGGTGATGAGATTTGAGTTTTAGTTTTATTGAGTTTTTGGGGTTTACATCTATTAGAATACCAAGAATTTAGTTTGCTTTGAGATTTGTAAATTTGTTTAGAAATTACCAAGAAGTTTGAATTGTAGCCGGCCTTACAACATCTTCTAGAAGTAACCCAGGTGTTTGAATTTGGACCAGGACTTACGGCTTTCATTAAAAATAGCCCGAAAAAAGGGTCTTATAACTTCTATTAGAAGAAAGCCATTGATGAGTCTTATAACCTAGTCCTATAGGTTAAGCTGCTCGTTAATTTGAATTTGATTGTTTGGGTTTTAGGGTTATTATAATTTATTTAGAAATTTTTCTAAAATATAGGTCTTACGACTTCACTTAGAAGTTGTCTAATGGCGGGTCTTACAACCTAGCCCTATAGACTAAGCTTCCCATAAATTTTTAAATTTGGTTGATATGTCTTATCATTCCTTTAGAAATTACATGTTATATTTTGTTTGTTAGTAGATCTGACAGTAGTTGTTGCTAGTTTGACACTAGACTTTTAGCTTTCAATTGTTTACTAGCTTGATACTTACTAATCAGTAGTTGTTGTGTGACACTAATGTTTCTACTATAATACTTTGCTCTCTTTTTTTTCAGTGTTGTAAACTGTACTAGTAG
This sequence comes from Dendrobium officinale, assembly GCA_019514585.1. Taxonomy (NCBI): domain Eukaryota; kingdom Viridiplantae; phylum Streptophyta; class Magnoliopsida; order Asparagales; family Orchidaceae; genus Dendrobium; species Dendrobium officinale. The sequence goes on from CM033697.1 coordinate 7,248,322, forward strand.
TTACTTTACAAGTAGTATGTTCTACTATCATTAGCATGTTTTGCTTTCTTTTTGTAGCTTAGTGTAGCACTTGTTCTTTTTTCTGCTTTAGCATTTTAATTTCAATGCTAATGAATTTTTTTTGCTTGTTTGCAGGAGTTCGTGTTGTTTTGGAGTTTGGACATGAAAGTTGGAGAGCCTGCAGGGTGTGTTGAGTTTGTTAAATGTTTGTAAGTTGGAGAATTATGTACAAGGTTTGGAGAGCAGAGTGTTTGTGAGTTGAGTTCCTGTTCAGAGTTTAAAGAGTTTTGCTTGAGAGTTTGGAGAGCAGTGTTTGAGAGTACAGTGATAGTTGTACATGCTGATTAGTGGAACCTGATCTTTCTCTTTTTTATATATTTTATTTAAACAAAAAATCCTCAACTATTAAAGTGATTCTCTCCACATTTTTAAATCATGCTCTAATTTAATCAATTAATCTATTTTTAATTAGTTTAAATTTTAATTGACTAATTAAGCAATCAATCAATTAATAAAAAAAATATTTTTAAATAGATTAATTAATTATTAAATTAGATCTCAAATTTAATTTGAAATTAATTAATTAATTATATTTAATTAATCAAAAGGAATTTTAATAGTTTTAAATTGATTTTGATTTTTTAATTTAACCAATAAATTAGATTTTGATTGAATTAATCAATTAATTAATTTCAAGTTATTATTTAATTTCAATCGATTAATTTTAATTAATTAATAATTTTAATTAGTTAATTACAATTGACTAATTTTAATTAATTAATTAATTACAATTGACTAATTTTAATTAATTAATTTCAACTAAATCATCATATCAATAAATTAATTTTTAGTTAATTATTTAATTGAATTAAAATTAGTTATGTTGAGTGAAAGTTTATCATATAATTAACTAAAAATTAATTAAAGTTATTCCGAGTGAAAGTTATTCCGAGTGAAAGTTTATGTACCCAACATCGATTATTAGTTTTGGACTTTAAGATAAAGGGGCATAAAATAAAAAATAAAGTAAAACGTTTTTCGAGGATTAGATGGGGGCATTTAAAGAATATTAACCAAAATATTTTTGTGAGTAAGATTTTAGATCTTAAGATTTTGTCTGTGCATGAGGATGCTAATGTTATGTGGGAAAAAGTGGCTAGTGATATTAAGAATATTGCAAAAGATGTGCTTGGAGTATCTAAGGGAAAAGCTCCTAATAGTAAAAATAGTTGGTGGTGGAATCCAATTGTGCAAGAAAAGATTAAAAATAAGAAGATTTGTTATAAAAAATTGGTTTAATTTTAAAAATTCTGATAATTGGGAATTATATAAAGTGGCTCGTAAGGATTCTAAGAAAACAATATGCGATGCAAAGACATTAGCTTTTAGCGATTTATATAATAGATTAAATACTAAGGAGGGAGAAAGATATATGTATAAGTTAGCCAAACAAAGAGATAGGAGTAGTAAGGATTTAGTTCAAGTGAAGTGTATTAAGGATGAAGATCAAAAAATACTTTTCTTAGAAGATGATATTCAACAAAGGTGGATGAGATATTTTGCTAAACTTTTTAATGAAGAGTGTGAAAATAAGATTGACTATAGTGACCTTAGCACCCTAAATGAAAGTAAAGATTTCTGTTTTTATCGGCGTATTAGTAAAACTGAAGTTAGAGAGGCTTTAAATAGAATGAAGGGTGGAAAAGCTGTTGGACCTGATGATATTCCAATAGAGTTGTGGAAATGCTTAGGAGATGAAGAGATTTCTTGGCTTACTAAACTTTTTTAATACTATTTTGAAGACTAAAAAGATGCCAGATGAGTGGAGAATGAGTGTATTAATTCCTATTTTTAAGAATAAAGGCGATGCACAGGATTGCACGAATTATAGAGGTATTAAGTTAATGTGTCATACTTTAAAATTATGGGAGCGAGTTATAGAGCATAGGTTGCGGCGTGATACTAATGTTTCTCAAAATCAATTTGGATTTATGCCGGGTAGGTCGACTATGGAAGCCATACATTTATTCAGAGGTTTGATGGAAAAATATAGAGGAAATAAGGAGGATCTACATATGATATTTATTGATTTAGAAAAAGCATATGATAAAGTTCCAAGAGAAGTGCTATGGAGAGTTCTTGATAAGAAAAGAGTCAATAATGCTTATATTCAAATCATTAAAGATATGTATGCAGGAGCTATTACTTGTGTTCAAACACAAGGTGGTTTGACCAAGTATTTCCCTATTTCGGTTGGGTTACATCAAGGATCAGCCTTAAGCCCATATCTATTTGCTTTAGTCATGGATGTTCTCACTAGACATTTGCAAGATGATGTACCTTGGTGTATGCTTTTTGCTGATGATATTCTCCTTGTTGATAAGACTAGAGAGGGAGTTGAAGGTAAACTTGAATTATGGAGGTCAACCTTAGAGTCTAAAGGTTTTCGCTTGAGTAGATCTAAAACGGAATATATGGAGTGTAATTTTAGCAGTAATAGTCCTAGTGAGGGGATTGTGACTTTGGGCGATCAAGTCATTAATAAGAGTACACGTTTTAGGTATCTTGGATCTATTGTTCAGAGTGATGGTGAAATAGATGGGGATATTATCAGCAGAATTCAAGTTGGATGGTTGAAGTGGCGGAATGCATCGGGCTTGTTATGTGATAGAAATGTACCCCTCAAACTTAAGGGAAAATTCTATAAGATGGTAGTGAGGCCTGCAATGCTTTATGGTGCCAAATGTTGGCCATTAAAAGAGAAGCATAATACTAAGTTAAGTGTGGCAGAGATGAGGATGCTTAGATGGATGAGTGGCTTTACCCTTAGAGATAGGATACGAAATGAGCATATACGTGAAAAGGTTGGAGTAGCTCCAGTAGAAGATAAGATTAGAGAGAGTCGCCTTAGATTGTTTGGTCACATAAAAAGGCGGCCTTCCGACGACCCAGTTAAGAGAGTAGAGGTATTAGATTTGACTTGTGTTAAGAAAGGTAGGGGTAGACCTAAAAAGACTTAGTTAGAAAATATTAGGAATGACCTTTCTTTATTAGATTTAAACGAGAATTTGGCTTTTAATAGGACACAATGGAGAAAAAGGATTCATGTAGCCGACCCCACGTAGTGGGATAAAGGCTTGATGTTGTTGTTGTTGTTGTTGTATTTAATTGAATTAATCAATTAATCCAAATTAATCATTCTCACATTAATTAATTGAATTAATCAATTCAAATTCAAATGATTCTCCAATAGTTTTCTGTAGCGATTTCAATAGCCTGCCAGCATCCCCTCCCCTCATGGGAAGGTCGAGATGGCACTTGACTTTAATTTCTTACCGATCGAGCCTATGGTCGACAGCACGAGGTATTCACTTTGAAACCATCCTGGCCAGACCTAAGGTCGATTGCGCGAGGTCTTCGCTTTGAAACAGTCTAACCGGACCTAAGGTCGACAGCACAAGGTCTGGAATTGAAATCATCTCGGTCGGATTTAAAATCAACGACGCGAGATCTTGAATTAATTTCTTCCCAATTGCTTAAGTTTTAATTTTATTTGAAAAAAATAAAATTTAAATTATTAATTGTAGTCTAGCTAAATTTCAGAAGAAATCATAATGGACTTGAGAATATATAGAATAACAATAATTAGCAATGTTTTAAAATCAGACAGGACCGACCAGTTCAACCTATTGAACTGTGAACCGGTCCGCTGGTTGGTCCAAAATTTTGCAAAAAAGATTTTAACCACAAACCGGATTGAACCGGCTTGAACCGACGATTTAGCAGGTTAACTAGCGAATGCGTGCCGATTTTCAAAAATCGGTTCGGCTAATATTTTATTTAATGAAATACATGTATATATATAATTAAAATTTAATAATGCAAATAATATTTAATTTTAATTTATTATTTTTTCAATTTATTTAATTATCTAATATAATTTTTATCTACATTTTAATATTAAATAATATAACATGAATTTATAGATATAATTTTATAATGTACATTTTGTATAATTTTCATAGACATAAACTATAGCTAAACATATATAATAAATTATAAATTCTTTATATTAAATTTAAATATATATATATATATATATATATATATATATATGTAAACTAATTTTATATTAAATATGAATTATATTGCTTATAAAATGTGATTTTAAACCTCCAACTCATTTTTAATTTGGATATTTGATATGTATGATAAGATGAATTTGTGTTTAAGTTTAAGGTTAGATCATCATATTATTATATTAATTTTCTTATGTTTAAATAATATTATTATTTATTACATCATCAAGTTATTACGAGAATTTGACTTTTAATAGGACACAATGGAGAAAAAGGATTCATGTAGCCGACCCCACGTAGTGGGATAAAGGCTTGATGTTGTTGTTGTTGTTGTATTACATCATCAAGTTCGACCCCGATTGAACTGGTTGAACCATAAACCTCTCCTTCCGGTTCATTGTCCAGTCCAATTTTCAGAGCCTTGATAATTAAACTTATGTAGGCTACATATAACAGAACACAATCAAGTGACTTAATTTTGTGGGTGGTTCTACATGTGTAGTGCTCGGTTGGAATAGAAGTAATGCAAACTAAGTATTGAAGGCAATTCACAAAGTCAAGTTACAATTCACGTGAGAGCGGGAAGTCGTGAGAGGAGCTGCAGGGAGGCGTTCGCGTAGGGGAGAAACACATGCGGGCAGATCAATTTCGATGTGAGAGGCGTCGGGCGCGGGTTGAAAAGAGGCGGTGTGCAGGAGGAATGAAAAGAGGAGTGCAGGCGGATTTGGCTCAGAACATGCGTAGGCGACGTACAACGAGACGTAAGACGTAAGATTAGACTATAAGGGGACAGCTTTTCGCACGTGAGTCTTGCCTTCAGTCAGTAGCGGAAGTCTATATAGGTGTGAATATTAAAGGCAGATTTGAAAGCAGGACTTTAGTCGGATGGGGCTGCTGGGCCGCGATCGGAGCAAAGGTGAAGGCAGCTTGGTCTTGTTTGGTCACGAGAATCGCACGCGCAAGCGGAGGGCTGGAGGCGTGCATGATTAGGGATGGCTAGCTTCCAACTGGATTATGAGAGGAAGAACCAAGAACGAAACATAAGTCCATTTTTTTTTCTTATGTTTCATTTTCTCTTATCGATTAGATTGTCGTTAGGAGTTATGGTAGCGAAGAGATGAATTTTTTAGACATGAAACTATATGAAGTGGGGCTAGATTAGAGCCTTTGAAGAGATGCATCTCTTTATATATACATATCAACAAATTGCCTCCCAATGAATTTGTTGGGTGCTTTTTCCCACGATGAATTCGTTGCAGCCACCAATTATATGATTTTCATTTCTTTCTTATGTTAATCAGGTGACAATGCTTGATTGGCAGAGACCTTTTTCACTACCTCGTACTGAGCCTTCAGAGGAGGAGATATGGAGGGACATCGATGACTTCGATCGTGCTCAGTCAGCTTCTGTACAAGACCGATTGTTTTGGCATAGAGAAATGTTGGTTGACTGAGATATTTATGATAGATTATTTACCCGATCACCTTGCATGCCTTACTTTAATTCAGATTTGTCAGTTAGTCACGGTCTTATAAATTGGATCATTACACTTAGATTGTGGTGCAATGACAGTGCTTCTTTGGATCGGATCATTGAGGGAGTGAGTTATGGGGATCATGCATTTTGCAGCCAATAGTTGACTTTGCATGGCATACAGGTATTGTTAGATTACTTAGTTATGAGTTACTAAATCATGAGATTGAAGAGCAGCATTATGATACTAAGTTTGGTAGTCTTGTTCAAGCTTTGACTGGTTGTATCAGGTGGGCTATTTACACGTTTAGGATATCAGTAGGTACTGAAGTAAGCAGGGGTATATAAAGCCATTTATATCTCTTTATTTGATTACAACTGTCTTTCTTTTTCCTGACTTCAGAGCATAATTGAGCATTGGGACAATGCTACGAATACCTGTTGGATTGGACCCATGACGATTATACTCTGGGATCTATATATCATTTCTAGCATGTCGATTTTAGGTGTTCCATATAAGGAATGTATTCCTCTTGATTATGATTTATTTACCTGCTGACCAGTAGGACAGTAGAGGAAAGAGGAGTTTGTTTACTTGATTGGACTCCACCAAAATTTGAAACACTACTACAAACTCTATCAGCAAAGAAGGAGAGGTCGCAGCCGTAGAGAGACTGTATCTTTAGATATTTGGATTGCGAGCTTGTTCCATTTGTCAGCACTTGTTGCAGAGTTTATAATGATTCAGAATCCTTTCAGAGGGAAATTATATGATACAGAACAATGTTCAGAGGATCTATTTGAGCCAGAATCAACAGATGGTTTGCAACCCGTTTCAGCCATAGGATTTTCAAAGGATATACTATTGATGTCTTTCATAGCTAACTGGCTATGTTACTTTGTTTTCCCCGGTCATAGTAGGATCTTCCATCTTAGTAGACTTCTGATGGCTAGCTTGATTGCGAGTGGGATGAGAGTTTCACTAGTCCCTGCAGCTCTTGCACAGATTTAACACAGCTTGGGGCAGATTTGCGCTACATACGACAATACTCAGTGTAGTGTGAATTTTTATTGGCACTACCTTCACGGATGGATACATGTACATGTTGCCGACACTTTCAGTTGTCCAGAGCTACCGAGTTAATTTACAGATCATCATTTTTCCTCTCTGATCCAGTTAAGATTACACGTATGCTAAACCATCTGAAGGTATATGATCATGGGTATTTGGTGTTTTTCTCCTAAAGAAGAATAACAAGTAAACTAAACGAATAAAAATACTAAAACACACAAAAAATGTCAATTGAAAAATTCATAAACTGTACGATTTTGGCTTTTGAAGCTTTTACCTTATCCAAGAAAAACTGGAAATAAGTGGGAGAAAGAAGGCTTCCAAGTGTAGGAATACTGCTAGTAAGAATGGAGTTTATGCCATTGACATACCTGCAATTATAATGTGAAAGTTCAAAGACAATGAAAGCTTATATGTTGGGATATTAAATCCAAAATTTTTTCTTCTCCATATGAAATTTAATATTAATTTCTTCCACAACATTGACCATGGATTTCCATCTAAGACAAAAAGAAGAACCATCAACTCCACAGAATAAGCATGCATATGCCAAATTATAACAAAAAAAAAAACAAATGAATGGGCTACGGCAATTAAATTTTAACACCTCTGAACTAAAATAGAACCCTAACAAATATTATTCATTATGCTCTATATTACACCGAGAAAGAAGGCAAACGATATGGAGATGTCTTTGCTCTGATTGGTTGCCATTTGCCAATATGTCAAATTGGGATTCAGATGAAAAGAACCAGATAAAATTGAGCAGTTAAACTTTAATGCATCTAAATTGAAAGAGAACCCTAAACCCTAACCCATATCATCTATGCTCTGTTACAATGAAAAAGAAGACAACCAATTGGAGAAGTCTTTACTCGGATTGGTCACCAACGCTTTCGAGACTAGCCCATGGAACACGTGTCATTGCAACCATTTCAGCATCGAACTTAGTTTCAATACCTTGTACTAGTGTCAACAAAGCCTTTGTGATAACTGCGGAATACTCATCCTGTGAAGAAACACAATCATTGATTAACATGCCTAAAATAAATTATAAATAGACTGATTTTATTGATTGAAAAAATAAACACCTGAACTTCAGACATGTCCACCTTGTCTGCATACTGAGATTCAATGACCTTTGAAACATTTTCTGCCAGTTCACCGGACTGTATTTTATAAAGAGATAATAACTTCCTCTTACATGTTAAAGAAATGATATATATATATATATATATATATATATATATATATAGACAGAGAGAGAGAGAGAGAAAGAGAGAGAGAGAGAGAGAGAGCTTCTGCTGTAATTAGCCAAAAAAATCAAATTTCGTTTGAAAATATTGGACATAATATGGCATCCTACTCAAGGAAGTCAGCATCTAAGATTTCCAAACCAAGTCGGGTTACTTTCATGGCATTAAATAGTTTCCATCCAAAACAATAAAGCTTAGCCATCACAAAAAAAGTTGTTGGCTACAATGCCCATGATTTTTTTCTTAGCATTAATTAGTCTCAGGATTTCTGGTTAACTTACCGTCTTGTGGCAGTACTCCGCTGTATTAACTATATAGCATATCATTCTCTCATCTCTATCAGACATCTGAGGACACAGAAAAGATATATGACCTTAATGCAAAACTGAAGTGCATTACCAGCACCATTAATCAAGTAAAATAGATCAAAGCTCATGGAAGGGAGTCGAATAAAAACCTTTATCTGCACATCCATGCCAGTAGCCGCTGCAACAATACCAATACCAGCTTTGGGTAGTTTAGCATATAATTTTGTTGCATATGCTTTAAGAATTTTTTGAAATACCTGATCACAAAGGACAAATGCAAGTTAAAAATTATCATCTAATTTGAGTGCGTACACACACGAGCGCACACATATATATAAAAAACAAAATTGGTTACAAAGAACTACCTGCAAAACAACAAAAACACAAATACATGTAAACTAAAAGAGTAATATATATTCAAATGGTAAGTAACATGCTCTCCTAAAGAACAAAATAGCAACTGCTAAATCTAGAATGCAAGGCTCAACAGGAGAATTATCATGTCTAGCTTGAAATCTCCAAAAAGGTAATTTTTTTCAATTTTTGCCTCTTCAGGGAAAACAAGATGAAACATTTTTATCCACAAAACTAGATAAATTTCTCATAGAATCTTGAGACTGGTTGGAGCCTAAATCATCAACAACCTTCACTTTAAAACCATCATGAGTATTATTGGGGTACAATGATGTAATATATTAAAAAAAAAAAATTAATGAGATTAAAAGTAAATTTGAGACCACAATAGTTTGCTTGAAAGCATCCTCAGACAAGACTCTTTAAGTATTATGAGGCACGAGATCCATAACTGATGATATGACAGAATAGGCGAGACTAGCATTCAACAAACTAATAACATCAAGGCTGTGAGAATACTTTTCAACAAATTAGTAGGTTTAATTTGATCATTTGTATTTGTCACACATAAAATTTGTAAATTCATAATATGAACAATAGGATACCCAAATTTGGATGATCCTTAAAGCAATCAACATATGCAAGATCAAAGATTTTGCAAGATTGACAGCATAAGGGTAAACCCTCAAATTTCACTTTTTGCCAATAATAACAAGTTTAAGCACAAATCCATATCGCTCTAGCCAAAGGAGCATAAACATCTATTTTTTCAACAAGAACTCAGGCCGTGAACAATCAAAAGTCTAATGTTAGCAACATTCACTTGTATTGGTTTGCTAAAAATGGATATAATGAGTGGTGTAGATTGATTAATGAACTGAAAATGAAGATGAGAGAGAACTATTAGACTTTACAGAGCTTTTATATATAGTTTGATCATCGTTATCCTTTTCACAAGCTTGATGAACGGTTAAATCGTAATAGAATTTGATATAACTAGATCCACATCTTATGTTGTAGATCATAATCAATTGTGCATGATCATGAGCATAGAACTTATATGGTGGTAGATGCAAAAAACAAAATTATGATAAGAATACACAATTCCACCAAGGAATATATATATTAGGAGATTTAAGAAATAAATAGTATCATACTATATATACCACCCATTAAAGAAAATTTTGAAAATTAATGCTTAAATAATTGTAGAATTTCGAAAAAATGTGATGCCTAACTATCTTCACAGATGAAAATGATAATCAATGGTTAATTATAAATGGAAATACACAATATGAAAAAATCTTGAAAAAGTGAATGGTAGATAAGTTAGTAATGTTTTCCCATAAGTACTAAAAACACAACTGACAAGGGTTTTATTTGACTTTGAGGCATCAAATTCATTCATATTAGATAAATTTATATAAGCAACATCAGTCATAGTTGCAATCACATTTATCTACTACTATGTCATCTGATTCATCCATGATAATTACTTAGTGTGTTCATGATTATGATATCATGATTATGATATCAATATCAATATTGTGCATATGCCTGCAACACATTGTATTTTCACTAGTTGAGTTTGACCCAATATTGGATATAAACTAGCTATTTACCTATCATGCTGTGGTATATTATCACAAGAGAAGAGTGAACTTTTATATATCTGGTGTGAAAAGTTTTAATGCCCCTGATGCTTGCATGGATTGGATGAACAGAGCCTTCAACTCTTGCTTAAATCGTTTTGTAGTCATATTCATTGACGATATCTTAATTTACTTCAAGAATGACAAAGAGCATGTCCAACATCTCAAAGCAGCATTAAATATGCTTTAGGAGAATAAACATTATATACAAAATTCTCTAACTTTGAGTTTTAGCTTCGGCAAGTAGCAATTCTTGAACACATTGTCAGTAGAGCTAGAATTTTTATAATAATGGATTGGTTGAGGCCAAGCACCACCATAGAAATTAGTACCTTTTGTTGCTCAAGTTGGCTATTACATATATTTTGTGGAAGGGTGATGTGAAACGTAAATGCCATGTACTTGCCTAGGTGGCAAGATTAATTAAATCCCAAATCAATTTGGGGAGAGAATGGAAATCTGAAATTAAATTTCAGATTAAGTGGAATTGGCGGGATGAATTTGAATTGTGTTGACCTCCGTATAATATCAAAAAAAAAAAAACGAAATGATACCTCTGCTCCGTTGAATCCCGGATATCTCGCAAACCTCAGGCTCGACAAATCCCGCGAATCCTGCACGAAATACCGCCGAGACAACGCCGAATCGGTCACCTCCCGCAAATCCCTCGCAGAACCTTGAACGAGCGCCCAGGTCGCCTTCAAATACCGACCCAAAGCTCCCTCGTGGAGGATTTCTTCCTCTTCTCCACGCAAAATTCGCCCGAGCTCTCTCTTCTACGCGCTCCTTCCCCTCCCTCCGACGCCGGTCGACCTCGCTCCTTCACGCGACTTTCCCTTTCAGTCGGAACGAAAGTTACGACTGTCTGATCGGAAGCAAGCCAGAGCTCGCGGGCTGTGGGATTAAATTTCTCCCTTTCGTGTGCTACCCGACCGAAGTCGAGCGCCTCGAGCTGCCCGATTTCCTCCCTCTGGCCGATCGACCCCGCTCCTTCCACGGCTTTCCCTTCCCGTTCGATCGCAAGCCAGAACAGGAGCCCGCCGACTGTGAAGTTAACTCCCTACCTTTTGCGCGCTTCTTCGGCTCTCCGTAGCTGTGCGACTTTGCTTCTTCTACGACTTTCCGGGCGCAAGCACAGAAGCTCACGGGTTGTGAAGGTAACTTTCTGCCTTCCGAGCGCTTCTTCGACCAAAATCCCGTAAAAAAAAAAATAAAAAAAAAAATAATAAATGAAAATGATTTTAATTTTAATTAATTGTAATTAATATTAATTAATTAAGTTAATTATAATTAAATTATTTTTAATTATAGTTAATTAAAAATAATCTCCAATTAATTATGATTAGTTAAAATTAATCATAGTTAATTATATTATTTTTAATTAATTATCATTGATTATGATTAATTATAATTAGTTAAATTTAATTATTATTAATTGTAATTAATTAAGATTAATAACAAACGTGGTCGCTCTCTTGCCTCGGTCCCCGAGCCTTCTTCCGTCTCGACCGCCGGTCGCCGGCCCCGAAGGTATAACCCCCTAAACTCAGGCTTCTGTCCTCGATGTGTACGACGGACCGGAAAACCGCCTATACACGCCTTTATTGCGCGTGGTGGGATGGGACCCCGGTCCGACGCTTACGACGAGGCGGACAGTCGCCTCCCCTCCCGCTCTCTTACCTCGTCATGTGTGGCGAGTCAGTGGTCTACCCATGCACGCTTTTCTTAGCGTGGTGGGAAGGGCAACTGGCGCGACACCTACGATAAGGTGAGCGAGCAACCTCCGCTCTTTTATCTCGACTAACGTGTCGGACCGGCGGTCTACCTATGCACGCCTTTATTGAGCGTGGTAGGAGGGGCAACTGGCACGACACCTATGTTGAGGTAAGCGAGCGACCCACGCCTTCCTGTCTCGACATGCGTGTCGGACCGGCAAACCACCTAAGCACGCCTTTAGTGGCCGTGGTAGGAGGGAAACCGGTTCGACGCACACGGCGAGGCCAGGCGAGCCTGGTGTACTCTTTCCTTTGTGCGACCGGGAATGATTCATAAGTACCCCCGGGCGGGGGGAAAGCAACTGCTCTTCTTCTTGTAACAGGTACCGTCAAAGACCCCATGCACGCCTTTATTGGCCGTGGTGGGATGAAAAATCACGGCCGAGGTGTCCTCGAAAGAGGGCACCTACCATGCACGCCTTTATTGGCTGTGGTGGGAAGGCCCAGTTTTCTCGTAGTTTTTTCCCCTAAACGGGGGAGACGCCGGGAGGCTGCCGAAATTTCGGGTGAAATGCTACTACACTTGGGACCTGTTTTTGAACTCAAAAGAACGAAATATTTGGACCAAACAAGAAAGAGCAGTTAACTTTTTTGAACGGTGAACTGAGGACCAAATTCAAACGAAATAAAATCAAAATTGAACTCAAATTCAAATCAATTTGGACACAAAAATGAACCTGCAATGAACTCCAGAGGACTATGAACAATCAATTTGAACATGTACTTTGAGCTCGTATTTGAACTCGGGCCATACGACATCAAGTGGGGACTTATAAATCTGATGAATTCAAGTCTGAATGAAACTGTACTTGGATCCAAACATATACAAAGGGACAAGGCTTGAATCCTGTGCAAGGGAGTTCAAACAAGAGCATGTGTATGGTTAATAATGACTCAAAGTCCGTCACAAGACCTGGATGCACGAACTCCTATAACAATCTCTTCCACGCCTGTTGATTGAGAAGTCAATGTGGAAAATCAATGACGGAGAATCCGCCTTCCTACAAACAAGTACAATCATCAAACCCACCTGAGATTGGTGAAAGGTGATTTCAATGCAAACACAAGTACATCTCCTACGAACAGTTCCATGAGCTCTTAGTGAATACAACGAGTCTCCTCAAATACATACAACTCACTTGTGGATAACAGCAGTGGATACCTCGTAGGCACAACGAACCACTGTGGGCACAAGTACAATCAACAACCCACCCGAGATTGGTGAATGGGTAGATATGATGCAGAAGCAATGGGTCCTCTACAAACACCTTCAGGAGGTCGTAGTGAGTACAACAGTCCTCTGCAAATGGCTACAAACAACTTGTGGATAACAACAGTGGATACATCGTAGGCACGACGAACCACTGTGGGCACAAGTATGAATATCACCTATAGCAACGGTGATCAAGATCTTTAAGTATTTCGGGTACAATAGCAACCCGATGTACGAAAAGACTCTACTACACTAAAGATCTTGAAAGGAGATCTTCTCAAAGTGAAGCGACAATCAGTGAACTTCAAGGTCCAAAAGAATCATTCCCCGGTGAATGAGAAAGGGGGAGTCAAAATCAAGATGCCACGCCACCGGATCTGCAACATTCATACAAGCAGACAGAAGGCGTCCACAAACTACAACGCCACGCCACCGGATCTGCAACACTCATACAAGCAGACATAAGGCGTCTACAACTACAACGCTACGCCACCGCATCCGCAACTTCTATGCAAGCGGACAGAAGGCGTCTACAAATACTTTCAAAATAAACCCACAAAAGTGCACCGTAGTTTGTATACACATAGGTACACTAAGGGGAAAAATATAATCAAATACCCGCATGGGCCCCGGCGAGCGTGTTATTGGTACACACGTGACGTCTAGGGATGCTGCGCGGGTTTACAAGTGAATTCAGGTTCGAAACTGATCCTTCTATATGGGTCAATAGAAGTCGACAGGGTTCGAACCATTAAACAAATACACGGTTGAAAGGACCAGTATATTTGTTTTAATACATTCATATCAGGCCTCCAAAGCCTTTAATCAAAAGAATTCACTTACAAGGGCAAAAAAAAATCTACGAAACCCGATCCTCTGTCGACAGCCCGACAGAGTCGACAAGGTTCAATCCATAAAGTGAAAATGACCCCGAACACCCCGATGATGGCCGTGTTGAATGCAGATCTCAACCGGAGGGGTTCACATACATTTTCAAATGTCTCCCAAATATCCATATTCCAAAGCTCCACCCAAAATACCTATAAAAATCCAAAAGATTCAAAAACTCCACAAAAATATCAAAAATCCCAAAATTCCAAAAATATTTAAATTTGAAATCATCCATCCGTGCTTAAAGCAAAATCCATCCACCCTCCGCAACAGTTTGCCGGGGTGGACAAATCAAAAACTACTTCAGCTCACAAAAGAGCCAAATGCCTAGTCGAAAATATCACTAGGATCCATTCTCAAACAATCTTTTGCCAGTAAGGACGTGGTACGTGTCCTCTAACCGGCAGTTTCGCCGCCAAATGGCACTGCAGGTAAACGGTTATGACCCGGGGCCCTCTGAACCGAGTGGTTTTGCCGCCAAATGGCACCACAGATAGCGATTATGGCCAGAGCCAATACGCTCCTTAACGGCGTTAAATCCTTGAGATATGAATCAATAGGATATGATCGATAGGGCACAAAGCCCTCTGTTAGCTAAGGTGGATTCGAATTTGTCCCCTTAGACAAACATTCAACCCCGGTCTACAAGATTCCCTTGAACGAAGCAACCCATGGCTGCCGACAAGGATCCTTCTGTCAGGTTGGGTCGACTACCTCCTCTGACTAAGTAGACCAGGGACCACGATGACCCGGGATGACGGAACCATGGGATCTTGATCGGGTCCATCATCCATTCCCCCACCATCCGCTTTAAGTGCAAGATGGTGAAATTTCTATTTTAAATATCAAATCTTTTAACCCAAAATCCAAAAACCCAATTCTTCAATTCCTAAATCCAAAATCTTCAAAATTTCCAATTCCTAAACCTATGATGCTACTATATGCCGGATGCACGTATATTCTACGTATCTGATCGATGACTAGCCTTAATCGAAAGTTCTCTCTCGTGATCGGGAGGGGTAATTAACTATAGGGGCTTGCGCCTATAGGAAACCAGAACTCAGATCATAAAGTCCTCACAAAATGAGGGCGAAATCTCTGGGTAGTGTCTTATCTACAAACCCATCTGCCTTCCAAAATTTACCTCGGAACTTAGTTCGTTAAAACTCCCTCGCCGAATAAGAAAGAGCGAGCGGAGGCCGGGGCCGAATTTTCGGAGCCCACAGATTTCTGGCGACTCCACTGGGGTTTGGTTTCTCTTTCCATCTTTGGCTAGTCGTCTCAGAGCTATAGTAGTAGTAAAAATCAATTTGAGCCTTTCAAAATGATCATTTGACAAATTCATTTGGCATTCAGCAGTGTTTTAAATTTATTTTTATTGTTTGCTTATGCTTAATGATTTTTGTTTGGTTTGTTTTTGTGTTCTGTGCAAGTCTCTGCATTTTGAAAGTGCGGGGTGATGTATCAGATTCTGATTACTAACCCTTGCCTTTCATTTATGCAGATGGATCTACAGAACACCCCGATGACCGTCCAACTGGGACGAGGAGCCAGGATTCAACTGGCTAATGCTGTTATTGAGACTGGAAATGCCGGAGCTACCATCCAGTTTGGTAGCGTTGACTTCCCGGCGATTGCTGCAAGGAGTGCCGCCATTCCTGTGAATGGTAGGAATGTTGAGAAGTCCGCTAGAAGACTCAACGCTACTGAAGCTCCTACCCGTCGTGTGCATCTGCCGGCACAACGACCTGTTGCTGAAAATTCTCGTGGGAGAATTTCTGTGTTTGAGAGGCTGTCACAGCCTGAGGCCCTGACCACCAGGAGAACTGTGAATGGTGGAAGAAT
The DNA here is from genome assembly GCA_019514585.1 of Dendrobium officinale. NCBI lineage: Eukaryota > Viridiplantae > Streptophyta > Magnoliopsida > Asparagales > Orchidaceae > Dendrobium > Dendrobium officinale. The sequence goes on from CM033697.1 coordinate 7,264,241, forward strand.
CTCCGTGGTGACTGCAAACACCACCACTCTGTCAACCAGGTTATCTGCACCTGAAAAATACGATGCTGAGGCCTCCTCATCTGGAGGAAGGCCTACAAGGAGGCAGAGAAGAAAAATGAATGCTGAACTCCGAGCTCAGCATCAACAACTGCCGATCCATCCTTCCAATCTGTCGGCCCAAGAGCCTGAAGCCAATGTTCCCACTCGGAACAAGTTTACTGACCTGAAGTGGGTCAAAAGAAATAGCTCTACTGGAGAGCTAAAGAAATCTTTTTGGGATCGACGGCCTGAAGCCCCAATCCCTCCAAAGAAGAAAGAGCCCGAAACTCTGTCTGCTCGAGTATACAGAGTCCTGAAGACTGTAAAGGAGAAGGGGCTGAAGAAAAAGAAATTCCAACGGCCTTTGGTGATCGAGGCCAGGAGAACCCCGCCAAAGGAGCGTCTGTCCTTTGCTACAGAAAGAAGAGAAAGACAGTATGTTTCACGCGGTGAACATCGGGGCGTGACACCTGAATTACAAATTCAGGGATCCGCCGCTGAAAGGTCCCGGTGGAAAGGGAAACAAGTCTGGAGGCCAAAGCCTCGAAGAAATGAGAAAGATAGAAGAGAAAGGAGGATTGATCTGGGCGTGACATCCGGTGAAGCTTCCCGGAGATCCGCCCCCATCTACGAACAACGTCAGAAGTGGGCCCCAAAAAGGACCCATAATGACATTCCTCCAGACGGTAGACACCTTGGAGAATCCTCCAGGGGATCCCGTCGCCCTCCATCTCCTCCAAAAGAAGAGACTAACTTCGATCGCAGCCCACTAATCGAAGAAGTCCCCGTGCCTAATCAAGAACCGGAAATCCAATGGCGTCGTCGTTCGGAGATCCGAGTACTGGAGGAAAATATAGATGATCAAAATATGGAGAGAGAAGAATTCTTTGAAGGAGAAGAAAATATTGAAGAAAACATTGATGAATTTATGGAGGAAAATTTAGAAGAAATATTGATGAATTTCTAGAGGAAAATCTAGAAGAAGAAATCAAAGAAATAAATAATACTCTAGACATGGAAGTTGTCTATATGGTGAGACACACCAATGTTAATGAGGAAACCTATTATGATGAGGGTGAAGATGAAGACGATCAACAACCGCCGATTAGGCGAGTTTATCACCGTCGTCGTGAAGCTGGGTCCACCACTGGCAGAGGTGGTCATTCCCAAGCAGAAGAAGAAGGAGAAGAAGCCAGGAGAATCCCTTCGCTGACGAGAATGTCACGCTTGCAGACATGCAAAGACATATGAGGCGACAAATGAGGGCCAAAGATAGAGAAATCTCTCAGTTAAATGAGAAAATGACTGAGATGATGACTCAGATGGGGGCAATGATGCAGATGATGCAGAGAACTGTTGCTGTTGGTGCCATTCCCAATCCTCCTCCTGATCCTCCAAATTTTCAGATGCCTCAAGTCTCGGGAGTACGAGGTATTCCTGAAGGTGGTCACGAGGCTCATAATGTCATCCGTCAGCCCACTCCACAAAATGTTGCAAGTACTTCTGAACCTGTAACTGCCGCACAGTTGGAAGGAATGATAACAGAAAGGATCAGGGCTATCATAGCCGTTGATCAAGCAGAAAAATTAGTGGGCAAAGGTCGTCCGTATCCTGCTGAATACGACCAAGTACCGTACCCAAAAGGGTATTCTGTGCCAAAGTTTAACACTTTCAACGGTAATAACAACCCCAGGCAACACCTAGCACAGTTTAAAGCCACCTGTGGGAATACAGGAGGAAATGACGCCCTACTCTTCCGACAATTCGTCAGCAGTTTGACGGCAACTGCTTTCGAATGGTACGCTGAACTACCAAATGATTCTGTGAAGACCTTCGCAGAATTAGAAAATATGTTCGTGAAGAGATTCGCCAGTGCAACAGAGAAGATCACGATTGCTGACCTCGCTCTGGATAAGAGAAAAAGAGAAGAATCAGTGACTAAATACATCACTCGCTGGCGAAATTTGAGCATGAAATGTGAGCAGCAGTTAGAGGAAGAGCATGCCGTACAGTTGTTAATGGGCAACATTGATGACAAGATGCAACCCTTCCTGTGCATGGCTACAATCAATACATTCCAAGACTTGCTCGACAGAGTGGCCAAATTTGAGAAGTTGAATTTCTCCAGATCAGAAAATCACTCTGATAAGCCCAAGAAAGCCAAGGCCCCAGGTGCTAGAAGGGGTGAGGCCGACTCTACATTCTTCTCTAGAGCTGATAGAGAAAAGCAAGTGATTTACAACGTAGACAAGGGCAAGCAGCCGATGCAATATCAAGAAAAGCCCAAACAGGCCTACAACCCCAATCCCCAACCGAAGTTGATATTCGGGGGAAATGATAAGCCACGGACTTATCAAACTGGAGGCCAGAAACAAACAACAGGAACTGGTGATAGAACGTTCCAATCCCTTAAAGATAAAATGAATAAAGAGTATTCATTCAAAAGGGAAAGTGTCGCCAAATTATTTCGACAAGTATTGAAATCGGGTTTAGAACTGCCTGAATGCAAGAGACCCGAAGAGTCGAAGCACACTGGTGACCCAAATTATTGCCCATATCATCGGGGTACTCAGCCATCCTATTGAAGATTGCTACATCTTTAAGGATTGGCTTGAAAGAAAATATCAAAAAGGGGAACTCACTTTGTCCGACAATGTGTTGTCTCACCCTAGAAAAGAATCAACTCGCGTGGTCACGTCCTCTTCCGTACCCCTGGTTGAAGAAAGAAGAAATGAAAAGAAGCCAATTCAAGAAGAAAAGTGGGAGACTGCGGTCTCCAAGAAAACTGTAAAAATGTTGAAGCAGCTTGAAGGAGTTTCAGGTGTAAAGTGGAAGTCTCCTATTGAGCCAATGATAGATTTGAAGGCACTGCCAGTGGTACGACCTTCTACTTCAAAACAGTTTTCCAACCAAGTTGGTTCTTCAAAGACTGAAAAGAAGAAATCATCCAAGAAGAAAACCAAGCTGAAAAAGCCTAAGGAGAAAATGACTGCAACTCAGAGAGTTATCAACAGTTTGGATGAATATTACCAGACTGTGAGGCGACCTGTCAAGCTCGCTGACTTCATGTCGGAGCTTAAGATAGATGAAGCCGAAGAAAATGATGAGAATTCTCTTCCCAAAGAAGTATGTCGGGTCATCTCAGTGGCGCCGAGTACCTCAATGAAAGAAGAATACACAGAAGAAGTACCCTCTGAATCCTGTATGATGGTTTTGCCAATGGATTACAGCTCGGAGGAAGATTTATATTTTCCAGAGGGAGACGAATCAGACCCTAGCATAGCGTCTCGGATGGGACATGTAAACCTAGGTGGTGATTCTGAATCAACGGATGAGTCCCTAGACGCAACGATGGCTGACCCTGAAGAAAATGTACAGTTAAATGACTCTGAACCGGAGGAGATTGCTCAAGTGCAGTTAAGAAGCGGCAAAATACTACCGCCTCCACCGAAGAAAGGGGTCTCTAATAGAGATAAGGAAAAAGAAATAATTATCAACGATGATATTATCCCTGAAGATCCTAAGAAAAAGAAGACTTCAGCCAATGGGATAGATTATAATATCTTATCCCATCTGAGAAAAATCCCAGCACAACTCAGTATATACGATGCTTTGGTGATGTCTAAAGACCTTCGGGAGACTCTGATTCAGGCTCTCAAAGATCCCGAAAGATATGAGGCATATTTTGCTGAACGAAATTTGACTGAAGTTCTGCAAGCTCGTAATGAACCATTCATTACTTTCTCCGAAGAGGATATGATGCTCGGAACTGCAGACCATAATCGCCCTCTGTACATTACTGCAGAGAGCGATAAGCTGATCATCAGTCGAATTCTGATCGATCATGGATCCTCCATAAATCTGATAAGCTTGAAAGCACTGAGATCCCTCTGCCTTGATGTGGAACACCTCGGGCCAGATAAGCTGATGGTGCATGGTTTCAATGAAAAAGGACAGAAAACTCTTGGATCATTCATGCTCCCTCTTGTATTTGGAGAGCTCCATACAGAAGCTAAATTCCATGTGATCGACGCGGATACTTCATTCAAGGCGCTACTAGGCCGTCCCTGGTTGCATGAATATGGTATTGTCCCGTCAACATTACACCAGTGTATGAAGTATCTCAAAGATGGAGAAGAATTCAGGATCTCTGGTGACATTCAGCCTTTCACAGTTCATGAAGCAACAGTTTATGAAGATGCACGATATTTCATGCCAGAGAAGCAAAAGTCTTCAAGTTCTCTTGAAGCCAGAGCATCAAATTCAAAGACTGTAAAGCGACCTGAAAGAGAAGGTGAGAAAAAGCAGGTGGGGAGAAAGAAGGCAGCACCGACTCTTCCCAAAGCATCGATCATTCCAAAAGAAAAGAAATACGTACCTCATCTTGGGAGTGATACGGATGAAGATGATGATACTCCTGCCAAATCTCGAAGAGTATGCCAGTCCACAGACGAATGGAGTAGGCATGTTGAATTTTCAAATGATGATTATGACTACGATTCTATTTATATGAACACGGTGCAGAATGTGTTCTCTAGAAGAATTGACAGCCTATCAATTTCAGATAGTGTACTCGTAGTCACACGTGTTCCCTTGCAACACTTCAAAGAAATCATCTCACGCGAGGTGCATAAGGTTGAAGAACTATCTACTCTCTATCTGCCTCCCCGTAAAAATGGAACTGTGCCAAAGAATGTGCTATATTCCACGGGAGTTCGTGAAGAGGAGAATCATGACTGGGATTGCATGCTCCTCGACTCCGATGAATTATTTCCTACGAGGCTACCTAGGTTCGATACCAAAAATATCCAGAGAATGCTACGAAAACAAGTCAATATTCCTACCACCAAACGACAACTTCGTACAAGCTTGGGCCTTTGGTATGGAAGGAGTCCGCGCCCGTTACAACAGAAGGACACAGATGCATATAAAGGTATTGGATTCATCAAAAGAAAATTCCTCCGGAAAGAGATTTGTCGCGCCATCACATGCGTGGAAATTGAATCCGAAGATGGTGATGCTGAAGAGATATACGAAGCTGACGATTATGATGAACAGCCCGTAGAAGCCGAACCTGCACCAGAAGAGCTTGAAGATGGTGGACAGGCGGCCACTATGGATGAGCTAAAAGAAGTCAACTTGGGGACTGAGAAAGATCCTCGCCCAACCTTCATTAGTTCACTCCTACCCGAGGAACAAATAGAAGAAATAAAAGAACTTCTCTGTGAATTCAGGGATTGCTTTGCCTGGACATATGCTGAGATGCCTGGCTTATCCCCTGACGTAGCAGTTCACAGATTAGCAATCAAACCGGATGTAACGCCCGTCAAACAAGCTCCAAGGAGAATGAGATTGGAGATTGAAGAACAGGTAATTGCAGAAACGAAGAAGCTAATAGATGCAGGATTCATCCGAGAAAAAAAGTACGCTGACTGGATTGCCAATATCGTCCCAGTGAAGAAGAAGAACGGGCAAATTCGTGTCTGTATTGACTTCAGGGACCTCAACAAGGCGTGCCCAAAGGACGATTTTCCACTCCCTGTATCCGAACTCCTGGTGGACAATACGTCCAACTACGACATGTTCTCCTTTATGGATGGATCGTCAGGATACAATCAAATCAAAATGGCGCTCGAAGATGAAAAACATACGTCGTTCAGGACACCCATCGGCATTTTCTGCTACACAGTTATGCCCTTTGGCCTGAAGAACGTTGGTGCCACCTACCAGCGGGCGATGACTCACATATTTGATGATTTGATACATCAGAAGGTCGAGTGTTATGTAGATGACCTAGTTGTTAAAAGCCTTGGCCGAGATGATCACTTAAAAGATCTCAGAATAGTATTTGAGAGAATCAGAAAGTTTGATCTGAAGATGAACCCTCTCAAATGTGCTTTTGGGGTCTCTTCCGGCAAATTCCTGGGGTATGTTGTTCGTCATCGAGGGATAGAGATCGACCCCAACAAAATTAAGGCAATCACGGAGATGCCACCGCCAAGAAACCTTCGACAGCTCCGATCATTGCAAGGACAACTGGCTTTCATTCGGAGATTCATATCAAATCTATCGGGTAGGTGCCAGCCATTTTCAAAACTAATGAAGAAAGACGTCCGTTTCAAATGGGATACAGAATGTCAGGAGGCGTTTGATAGCATCAAGAGATATCTGTTGAATCCGCCCATTCTAGCAGCGCCAATTCCGGGGAAGCCTCTTATACTGTATACAGCTGCACTAGAAGAGTCCCTCGGAGCACTATTGGCCCAGAATAATGAAGAAGGAAAAGAAAATGCGCTCTACTATATCAGTCGAAGGTTGATTGGAGCAGAAAGCCGTTACTCTCCTATTGAAAAACATTGCCTGGCACTGATTTTTGCAGTTCAGAAACTCCGCCACTATATGTTATCCCACAAAATCACACTGATATCAAAGATCGATCTGCTGAAGTTCTTGATGACAAGACCAGCGTTGACAGGTCGCTTAGCCAGGTGGGCAGTATTGTTATTGCAGTTTGAAATCATATACATGCCACAGAAGGCGGTGAAAGGACAGGCCTTGGCAGATTTCCTCGCTGCACACCCAATCCCAGCTGATTCTCCGCTAAATGATGATTTGCCCGATGAGCAGATTATGCAGGTCGAGGAAAATGAAAGGCTACCATTCTGGAAGATGTACTTTGATGGGGCATCGTCAATTAGACCTGTCCGACCTCCAAATATTGCAAGAGCCCGAGCCGGCATCGGTCTCATTTTCGTAGCACCGGAGGGAGGTATAATGAGATTCTCATTCAGTTTGACTGAACCTCGGACCAATAACGAAGCCGAATACGAAGCGCTGTTAGCAGGGCTGGAGATTGCCATCGATGTCAGGATCCAACATCTTCAAATCTTCGGTGATTCTCAACTTGTAATAAATCAAGTACTTGGAATTTACAAGGTTGGCAAAGTTGAATTGGCCCACTATCACCGACGAGCTCTCGAGCTTTTGAAACAAGTACCAAATGTTAGAATGGCTCGACTTCCTCGAGGACAGAATGCTAAAGCAGATTGTCTGGCCAAATTAGCCAAAGAAATGGCGAACATCAACGAGGAGAGTCCCATATTCATTGGGGTTTACACTCGTAGGGTCTTGGAGCCAGCTCTGTTACAATTCCCGAGGGCAGAAGGAATTCCGGATTCAAGTCAGTAGGATGAAACTCCAGTTGACCCTCGGCCTCTCCATCAGATTGCTATGGAGAATTATCCAGAAGAACATCATGTGGCCAAGAGACGTAAAGCTAGTCAAGCTTCAGAATCGTGGTGGCATTGTTTAGATATGGAAGTCGAAAATGATTGGAGACAGCCATTCATTGACTACTTCAAGGAAAACAAACTCCCGATAGAAAAGTCTATGGCCGCACAAATTCGAAAAAGGGCGTTGAGATACGCATTTGTTAATGACATACTGTACAGACGAGCCTTTGATCAAATGTGGCTAAGGTGCCTGGGGACCAAGGAAGCTGATAAAGTAGTAACAGAAGTCCATGAAGGGCTTTGTGGAGCACATCAGTCAGGTCCTAAAATGGCCGTCAAAATCAAGAGGATGGGATATTATTGGCCAACTATGGTCAAGGATTGTATCGATCACGCTAAGAGGTGCCACGAATGTCAAATCCACGGTGATGTTATACATCAACCTCCAAATCCACTACACCCAACAATAGCTTCTTGGCCATTTGAATGTTGGGGCACAGACATAATCGGACCGATAGATCCGCCATCATCAACGGGACATCGCTTTATTCTAGCAGCGACAGACTACTTTTCCAAGTGGGCAGAAGCAGCTCCATTCAGAGAGGTCACATCGGAACACGTGATCAACTTTTTCACCCATAATGTTGTCTACAGATTCGGTGTGCCACGTCGAATAATCTCAGACAAACGGTACCGCATTCAAAAGTACAAAAATCTACAAGTTCGTTGATCGGCACAAGATTGATTGGCGATACTCATCCATATACAATCCAAGGGCAAATGGATTGGCAGAAGCCTTCAACAAGACGCTAGTGAAATTGTTGAAGAAGATTCTCACCAAAAATAAAAGAGAATGGCATACGAAGATGACAGAAGCACTGTGGGCATACCGTACAACGTACAAGACGCCAACGAAAGCCACTCCTTATTCTCTAGTGTTCGGTGTTGAAGCCGTATTACCATTGGAGATTGAACTACCGTCACTCCGGGTAGCAGTCCAAAATGACCTCACTCAAGAGCAAAATGCCCGTCTCAGAATGGAAGAGCTTGATGCACTTGATGAACTCAGGTTACAAGCCCAACAAAATTTGGAAATCTACCGAGGAAGAATGACAAAGTCCTTTGATCGAATGGTGCGTCCTCGATCATTTCAGGAAGGGGAATTGGTCCTGGTGCTGAGAAGACCAATCATCCCACACAGAAAAATTGGTGGCAAATTCATATCAAATTGGGAAGGCCCCTTCGTCATCGAGAAAGTGTACCAAGGAGGAGCATATCAGTTGATCGATCTGAACGGTCAGAGACCCATGCCGCCAATCAACGGTCGACATTTAAAGAAATATCACACGTAAAAATTTCATATATGATGTATTTTGTGATAATCAAAATTTTATATGCATATTTATTAATGCATGTTTGCTCATATTTTAAAATTCTCTTGTATAGCAAGAATGCATTTCAAAATCCCCCATCAGACTGGGGGCATTTTAAATATTTATTTGGGTCGACATCGCGCTGCGTGCCGAGATCCCCAAATAAATATTTAAAATCTCAAAGACAAAAAGCCTATCTAAAATGTCCCTACGAGACAGGGGGCATTTTAAATATTTATTCGGGTCGACATCGTGCCGCATGCCGAGATCCCCGAATAAATATTTAAAATTATCAATCCAGATATTCTTTTGTGCTAAAGAATACAAATATTTGTTTTCCAAAGTATATGCAGGTGGTCTTTCAAATGTTAGAGACACCGTCTTCTCCAACAAACCAAGACTTAAAGGTCAAGAAAGAGACTTTTGTGGCTACACACTCTACAAAATTGAGCCGAAGAAGCTTGAAGTCTTTCGATAGCCTGAAGCTTAAGGTTCGAATGGGTGTAAAAGGTCGGATCCAACACGCCCAAATATGGCCGGATCGCTGGCAGCTCCGTCTACTCAACACGCCATAAGAAAGGCCGTAGTAGCGGAACCCCCACTTCGTCAACCCGTCAGTAGGGACTGAAGAAAGAATGAAGGCAAATTTGACTCGACAATTTCAAGTGATCGTAGTCTACAAAATTCTCCTAAATGACTGGAGAATCAAAGTTCCAGTGGAAGGATGAGTCTCGAACAACCACTGAATGTTCGTAGGCTCCACAATCTGCAACCACAAAGGATGACTCCAAATCTACCAACTTCAGCAAAATCAGCATTGGGGAGCGCAATTCTCATAGCTCAAGTCTGAAGCCTGAATGGGTGTAAAAGGTCGGATCCAACAAGCCCAAATATGGCCGGATCGCTGGCAGCTCCGTCTACTCAACAAGCCATAAGAAAGGCCGCAGTAGAGGAACCCCCATCTCAGCAACCAGAGGACAAAGAGCTATCAAATTCTAGCTCTCCTGATCTGACGAACTCAAGTGATTCAGATTAAAGTCTTCTCACGTGGTTAAGGATCAAGATACTACCTACATTCGGTACTATCAATTTAATCCAGAACCTGCAAATCTTTCAACAAATCCGTAAAGCACAAAGCAAGGATCGAAGGAATTTTTCTTCAACAAGTCCGTCAAAGCACAAAGCAAAGGACCGAAGAAAATTATCCCAGAGTTCATAAAAAGCCTTGGGCTGAACTAAGAGGATTCTGTCATCAACAAGTCTGCTATGCACAAAGCTCTAGACCGATGACTTTTCGCCATTGACCTAATACAAATCTAAGGGTTTAGGTCGTCGGCATCCACCCCTTCAACAAGCCCGCCAAAGCTAGAAGCATAGGGCCGAAGGTACAAAAATCTTCTGACAAGTCAACAAAGACAAATCAGGCGATTCTCCATCAATGTCCGCAGCACAAAGCACAGGACAAAAGAAATCAAGATATCAACCATCTATGGATACATCTAGAAGCGCAGTGGAGAAAAGAAAATCTTAGTGTGACATCCAAATAAATTTTGGAAATCCACTAAAAGAAAATTCCGGTGTGACATCCAAGTAAATTTTGGAGATCCACTAAATGAAAGCCCTAGTGTGACATCTAGAATAAGTATCTAGAGATCCACAGGGTCAATCAGCATACAACAAATGTGATTCGCTCTAGACGCGTACCACATTTGTTGGGGGGCATTTGTTGACCTCCGTATAATATCAAAAAAAAAAAAAAGAGAAACAAAAAAAAAAAAACAAAATGATACCTCTGCTCCGTTGAATCCCGGATATCTCGCAAACCTCAGGCTCGACAAATCCCGCGAATCCTGCACGAAATACCGCCGAGACAGCGCCGAATCGGTCACCTCCCGCAAATCCCTCGCAGAACCTTGAACGAGCGCCCAGGTCGCCTTCAAATACCGACCCAAAGCTCCCTCGTGGAGGATTTCTTCCTCTTCTCCACGCAAAATTCGCCCGAGCTCTCTCTTCTACGCGCTCCTTCCCCTCCCTCCGACGCCGGTCGACCTCGCTCCTTCACGCGACTTTCCCTTTCAGTCGGAACGAAAGTTACGACTGTCTGATCGGAAGCAAGCCAGAGCTCACGGGCTGTGGGATTAAATTTCTCCCTTTCGTGTGCTACCCGACCGAAGTCGAGCGCCTCGAGCTGCCCGATTTCCTCCCTCTGGCCGATCGACCCCGCTCCTTCCACGGCTTTCCCTTCCCGTTCGATCGCAAGCCAGAACAGGAGCCCGCCGACTGTGAAGTTAACTCCCTACCTTTTGCGCGCTTCTTCGGCTCTCCGTAGCTGTGCGACTTTGCTTCTTCTACGACTTTCCGGGCGCAAGCACAGAAGCTCACGGGTTGTGAAGGTAACTTTCTGCCTTCCGAGCGCTTCTTCGACCAAAATCCCGTAAAAAAAAAAATAAAAAAAATAATAATAAATGAAAATGATTTTAATTTTAATTAATTGTAATTAATATTAATTAATTAAGTTAATTATAATTAAATTATTTTTAATTATAGTTAATTAAAAATAATCTCCAATTAATTATGATTAGTTAAAATTAATCATAGTTAATTATATTATTTTTAATTAATTATCATTGATTATGATTAATTATAATTAGTTAAATTTAATTATTATTAATTGTAATTAATTAAGATTAATAACAAACGTGGTCGCTCTCCTGCCTCGGTCCCCGAGCCTTCTTCCGTCTCGACCGCCGGTCGCCGGCCCCGAAGGTATAACCCCCTAAACTCAGGCTTCTGTCCTCGATGTGTACGACGGACCAGAAAACCGCCTATACACGCCTTTATTGCGCGTGGTGGGATGGGACCCCGGTCCGACGCTTACGACGAGGCGGACAGTCGCCTCCCCTCCCGCTCTCTTACCTCGTCATGTGTGGCGAGTCAGTGGTCTACCCATGCACGCTTTTCTTAGCGTGGTGGGAAGGGCAACTGGCGCGACACCTACGATAAGGTGAGCGAGCAACCTCCGCTCTTTTATCTCGACTAACGTGTCGGACCGGCGGTCTACCTATGCACGCCTTTATTGAGCGTGGTAGGAGGGGCAACTGGCACGACACCTATGTTGAGGTAAGCGAGCGACCCACGCCTTCCTGTCTCGACATGCGTGTCGGACCGGCAAACCACCTAAGCACGCCTTTAGTGGCCGTGGTAGGAGGGAAACCGGTTCGACGCATACGGCGAGGCCAGGCGAGCCTGGTGTACTCTTTCCTTTGTGCGACCGGAATGATTCATAAGTACCCCCGGGCGGGGGGAAAGCAACTGCTCTTCTTCTTGTAACAGGTACCGTCAAAGACCCCATGCACACCTTTATTGGCCGTGGTGGGATGAAAAATCACGGCCGAGGTGTCCTCGAAAGAGGGCACCTACCATGCACGCCTTTATTGGCTGTGGTGGGAAGGCCCAGTTTTCTCGTAATTTTTCCCCTAAACGGGGGAGACGCCGGGAGGCTGCCGAAATTTCGGGTGAAATGCTACTACACTTGGGACCTGTTTTTGAACTCAAAAGAACGAAATATTTGGACCAAACAAGAAAGAGCAGTTAACTTTTTTGAACGGTGAACTGAGGACCAAATTCAAACGAAATAAAATCAAAATTGAACTCAAATTCAAATCAATTTGGACACAAAAATGAACCTGCAATGAACTCCAGAGGACTATGAACAATCAATTTGAACATGTACTTTGAGCTCGTATTTGAACTCGGGCCATACGACATCAAGTGGGGACTTATAAATCTGATGAATTCAAGTCTGAATGAAACTGTACTTGGATCCAAACATATACAAAGGGACAAGGCTTGAATCCTGTGCAAGGGAGTTCAAACAAGAGCATGTGTATGGTTAATAATGACTCAAAGTCCGTCACAAGACCTGGATGCACGAACTCCTATAACAATCTCTTCCACGCCTGTTGATTGAGAAGTCAATGTGGAAAATCAATGACGGAGAATCCGCCTTCCTACAAACAAGTACAATCATCAAACCCACCTGAGATTGGTGAAAGGTGATTTCAATGCAAACACAAGTACATCTCCTACGAACAGTTCCATGAGCTCTTAGTGAATACAACGAGTCTCCTCAAATACATACAACTCACTTGTGGATAACAGCAGTGGATACCTCGTAGGCACAACGAACCACTGTGGGCACAAGTACAATCAACAACCCACCCGAGATTGGTGAATGGGTAGATATGATGCAGAAGCAATGGGTCCTCTACAAACACCTTCAGGAGGTCGTAGTGAGTACAACAGTCCTCTGCAAATGGCTACAAACAACTTGTGGATAACAACAGTGGATACATCGTAGGCACGACGAACCACTGTGGGCACAAGTATGAATATCACCTATAGCAACGGTGATCAAGATCTTTAAGTATTTCGGGTACAATAGCAACCCGATGTACGAAAAGACTCTACTACACTAAAGATCTTGAAAGGAGATCTTCTCAAAGTGAAGCGACAATCAGTGAACTTCAAGGTCCAAAAGAATCATTCCCCGGTGAATGAGAAAGGGGGAGTCAAAATCAAGATGCCACGCCACCGGATCTGCAACATTCATACAAGCAGACAGAAGGCGTCCACAAACTACAACGCCACGCCACCGGATCTGCAACACTCATACAAGCAGACATAAGGCGTCTACAACTACAACGCTACGCCACCGCATCCGCAACTTCTATGCAAGCGGACAGAAGGCGTCTACAAATACTTTCAAAATAAACCCACAAAAGTGCACCGTAGTTTGTATACACATAGGTACACTAAGGGGAAAAATATAATCAAATACCCGCATGGGCCCCGGCGAGCGTGTTATTGGTACACACGTGACGTCTAGGGATGCTGCGCGGGTTTACAAGTGAATTCAGGTTCGAAACTGATCCTTCTATATGGGTCAATAGAAGTCGACAGGGTTCGAACCATTAAACAAATACACGGTTGAAAGGACCAGTATATTTGTTTTAATACATTCATATCAGGCCTCCAAAGCCTTTAATCAAAAGAATTCACTTACAAGGGCAAAAAAAAATCTACGAAACCCGATCCTCTGTCGACAGCCCGACAGACTCGACAAGGTTCAATCCATAAAGTGAAAATGACCCCGAACACCCCCGATGATGGCCGTGTTGAATGCAGATCTCAACCGGAGGGGTTCACATACATTTTCAAATGTCTCCCAAATATCCATATTCCAAAGCTCCACCCAAAATACCTATAAAAATCCAAAAGATTCAAAAACTCCACAAAAATATCAAAAATCCCAAAATTCCAAAAATATTTAAATTTGAAATCATCCATCCGTGCTTAAAGCAAAATCCATCCACCCTCCGCAACAGTTTGCCGGGGTGGACAAATCAAAAACTACTTCAGCTCACAAAAGAGCCAAATGCCTAGTCGAAAATATCACTAGGATCCATTCTCAAACAATCTTTTGCCAGTAAGGACGTGATACGTGTCCTCTAACCGGCAGTTTCGCCGCCAAATGGCACTGCAGGTAAACGGTTATGACCCGGGGCCCTCTGAACCGAGTGGTTTTGCCGCCAAATAGCACCACAGATAGCGGTTATGGCCAGAGCCAATACGCTCCTTAACGGCGTTAAATCCTTGAGATATGAATCAATGGGATATGATCGATAGGGCAAAAAGCCCTCTGTTAGCTAAGGTGGATTCGAATTTGTCCCCTTAGACAAACATTCAACCCCGGTCTACAAGGTTCCCTTGAACGAAGCAACCCATGGCTGCCGACAAGGATCCTTCTGTCAGGTTGGGTCGACTACCTCCTCTGACTAAGTAGACCAGGGACCACGATGACCCGGGATGACGGAACCATGGGATCTTGATCGGGTCCATCATCCATTCCCCCACCATCCGCTTTAAGTGCAAGATGGTGAAATTTCTATTTTAAATATCAAATCTTTCAACCCAAAATCCAAAAACCCAATTCTTCAATTCCTAAATCCAAAATCTTCAAAATTTCCAATTCCTAAACCTATGCTGCTACTATATGCCGGATGCACGTATATTCTACGTATCTGATCGACGACTAGCCTTAATCGAAAGTTCTCTCTCGTGATCGGGAGGGGTAATTAACTATAGGGGCTTGCGCCTATAGGAAACCAGAACTCAGATCATAAAGTCCTCACAAAATGAGGGCGAAATCTCTGGGTAGTGTCTTATCTACAAACCCATCTGCCTTCCAAAATTTACCTCGGAACTTAGTTCGTTAAAACTCCCTCGCCGAATAAGAAAGAGCGAGCGGAGGCCGGGGCCGAATTTTCGGAGCCCACAAATTGAAATTCAAATTTAATGGGGAGAATTGAATTGGATGAGAGGGAATTGTGGGAGGTAATTATGGAGGCTTAATGAAGAGGCCTATTAATGAGATAGGAGAGAGATTATGCCCAATGAGGGGGCCGGCCACATAGAGAGAGGGAGGAGATTATTTGTCATAAGTAGAGTGGGCCCACATTACTAATCAAAGATTCAATAAAATCTGAATTAAAATTCAGATTTCGAAAGAAAGGAAAATTTTCAATAATTGGGCTATCAATTAGAATTAATTGGAATTTCAAATTCAAATTCACATTCAATTAATATGAAAGCCTTAAATCAAGGAACTATTTTAGGAAAGTCTTCAATGCCTCTTTAAAACAAATTTGAAATTCCCAAGAGGGAGGCCGGTGGCTTGGTTGTCCCAAGGAGGTCGGCGGTGGACTTATGGGGGCCGGTGGAGGGGATTTGGGAGGAAGAGAGTTTGGTTAGGTAGAGAAGAAATAAATTGGGTTTAGGAAAAAGAAAATCCGGAGCTACACACCTCGAGCAACACCTCCAATAGAACTCACAAAGAGATCTACAAGCGCCACTTCCTCAAGAACTCACAAAGAGATCTTGGGAATCTCGGAACTCACAAAGAGATCCTTCCACTTCCTCAAGAACTCACAAAGAGATCTTGGGAATCTTGGAACTCACAAAGAGATCCTTCTCCTCTCATGAACTCACTAAGAGATCAAACAAGTAGAATAAAATTTCATTAACAATTCATCATCCCATTACATAAGAAAGGGCCTATATATAGGCCTAAGAAACTAAAAAAAGACACATATGCCCCTAAGGCTTACATAGGACGACCCTTTTAAGTGAGGGTAAAAACGGAAAATTCATAATAAAAATTTAAAAATTACAAATAAAATATAAAATAACATGGGACGATGACAGCCGTTGATCTTCAGCTCCTCCGATAGCCATGGACGGTTGGATGTCCGCATCATTCTCCCGGGGTGAAAAAGAGCTCGACTCCGTCGAGTCCGCACCCCACGTAACCATGCTCTGATACCAAACTGATGTGAAACGTAAATGCCATGTACTTGCCTAGGTGGCAAGATTAATTAAATCCCAAATCAATTTGGGGAGAGAATGGAAATCTGAAATTAAATTTCAGATTAAGTGGAATTGGCGAGATGAATTTGAATTGAAATTCAAATTTAATGGGGAGAATTGAATTGGATGAGAGGGAATTGTGGGAGGTAATTATGGAGGCTTAATGAAGGGGCCTATTAATGAGATAGAAGAGAGATTATGCCCAATGAGGGGGCCGACCACATAGAGAGAGGGAGGAGATTATTTGTCATAAGTAGAGTGGGGCCCACATTACTAATCAAAGATTCAATAAAATCTGAATTAAAATTCAGATTTCGAAAGAAAGGAAAATTTTTAATAATTGGGCTATCAATTAGAATTAATTGGAATTTCAAATTCAAATTCACATTCAATTAATATGAAATCCTTAAATCAAGGAACTATTTTAGGAAAGTCTTCAATGCCTCTTGAAAACAAATTTGAAATTCCCAAGAGGGAGGCCGGTGGCTTGGTCGTCCCAAGGAGGTCGGCGGTGGACTTATGGGGGCCGGTGGAGGGGATTTGGGAGGAAGAGAGTTTGGTTAGGTAGAGAAGAAATAAATTGGGTTTAGGAAAAAGAAAATCCGGAGCTACACACCTCGAGCAACACCTCCAATAGAACTCACAAAGAGATCTACAAGCGCCACTTCCTCAAGAACTCACAAAGAGATCTTGGGAATCTCGGAACTCACGAAGAGATCCTTCCACTTCCTCAAGAACTCACAAAGAGATCTTGGGAATCTTGTAACTCACAAAGAGATCATTCTCCTCAAATGAACTCACTAAGAGATCAAACAAGTAGAATAAAATTTCATTAACAATTCATCATCCCATTACATAAGAAAGGGCCTATATATATAGGCCTAAGAAACTAAAACAAGACACATATGCCCCTAAGGCTTACATAGGACGACCCTTTTAAGTGAGGGTAAAAACGAAAAATTCATAATAAAAATTTAAAAATTACAAATAAAATATAAAATAACATGGGACGATGACAGCCGTTGATCTTCAGCTCCTTGGATAGTCATGGACGGTTGGATGTCCGCATCAAAGGGCTTTCAAATATTGTCACATCATTAACTAGATTGACTAAGAAGTTTCTTAAGTTTGTAGGAGATAGGCTCGGGATCTATAGGCAAAAAAATAGAGCTTTATCCTATCTAATATATTATAATCATAAAACTTGTAAAATGAATCAACAACACCAAATTTTGATCAACCACAAAAAAAAATTTGCAGGCTAAAATTTATATAATGTTATGATTATTTAGTTAAATATCAAGCACAACTTGTTGACCCAAAAAAAAAAGTGTTGGGAGATTTAAAAAATTAAAGCCATTTACCCTCTTCCAAATGTAGATTTAGGATGGCACATAAGAATTCACATAATTTGATTATTTCCTTCATAAAAAATATGAAATACAATATCATACTATTTACCATCCAATAAAAAAAAAATAGACATAATTAATTGACAAATGAATAATTGTAGAATTTACAAAAAATGTTGTTAAATCCGAATTTATACTGTGGATGATACCCGACTTTACAAACAGATCTACCTAGTGAGCTAAAAACCTGTTAGTGAAGGTGCAGAGTAGAGAGAATAATGAGATTAGAGAAGAGAGATTAAACTAGTAGAATCTCTACTATACGAATCGGAAAATACAAGAAATAGAAAGCCAAAGGAAAAAGTCCCCAAGTTGTTCCCCATCATCCTATATTTATAGGATTTTGGGAGTCACAGGAAAGGATATACAGAGAAAAATAAAAAATGCATGCTACACATAACACCCGTACAACACTACATGCTAAACTAGGACACGTGTCACATCCTTATTGGTTGAAGGAGGGTGGAGTCAATGGTCGAAAGAGTTGTCTATCGTCTGGTGAGCTCAAGAGGGGTGAGTAAGCATAGGGTGAGTCTGTGAGAGAATCTCGAGAGGAGAAGGACATGTAGCTGACAAGTCGTCTTGTCAGCCCGGTGACTATCGTAGGAGGCTTGAGGTCGCCTTGTCATGAAAGGAGAGCAGAGATGTTGGTGGGGATGAAGAGTATCTAAGATGGAGCATGATAGTAGTTGTGAGGGGTGTAGGGTCTTTGAAATAGGCGTTTGCTTGTAGTTGAGTATGGCGACCTCAGAGGGAATGATCTAATTAAGATGAGTGGAAATCTATGGGGAACTTCTTGGTCACTCAGTGTAGAGCTAGCTCCTTAGCAGTGGTGAGTAACGCCGGTAGTTCTCCTTAGGTGAGTTTCTCTTTTGGTCCCAGGCGAGTCTCTTGAGAGATATACTCCTAAGAGGAGGTGCCCTTGTCACAAACCAATCACTATCTATAAAAACACCTGAGAAGGTGATCATGGGTGTACAAATGTGGTTCCTAAATACTTTCACATGTGAAAATGATACTCAATGGTTAGTAATAAGTTGAGATGTCAAATATGAAAAAAAATCTTGAAAAATTGAATTGCAGATAAGTTGTAACATTTCCCCAGAAATCTTAAAATTAAAAAAGACCACCAAGAGTTAGCATGTCATACAAAAATAACATCAGTTAGTATAGAGAAAATAAGCTAAAAAGAAAAACATAATAAACTAATAAATATATAGCTTCTGTTGAAAACCACTACAGATCACTATCTCAGAAAAATGAGTCCATGCTTAACTTAAACATTTGCAAGATGTCGGGCCATTGTTTTAATATATGTTTTAGTAATTCACTGTCTGCACTATACAGTTGCCATATAATTATTCCATTAGTACAAATAACAAAGTTTAACTAATTTTTAGAGATGCAGAATTGATCAGAAAACAATGGTAAAAACTAGAACTTACTCTTCATCTACTACATACAGTATTACCTCAAACAAGTTAAACAGCGTTTGATTCTTGGTCAATGCACTGCACCGCTTTAAGCTTCTCCGTATTATTAAGAATACCTGCATACACAATATATCAACATGAACCTCCATAATGCATCACTAAACGATATACAACCAGTTTCAAGTAAAACAAAGAGAGATGGAGCATAGCATCTGAATATTTATGATGGAGGTGGAAGAGGAATAAAATCCATATACACAATTTAGAGCAGTCTTCCTGCATAACTTGGATCAAAATAGCACTTGATTGACCTCATAAAATAGTTTCCATTCATCAAATAAAATTATCAGTTACAGGCCATTAGACCCTATTTATAGAAATCGGGTTACAACAGTAAAGGATTCAAAGCTAATCCTATCTTAAACAAAATATTCAAATTCAACCTAATTTTATCCAAGAGAATAATGAAACTTTATAAAATAAAACAAATAAATAAGAAAACATGAAAATTCAGCCAAAAAATGGAAATGAAGCAATCAATTATATTGTAGCTTGGTTAGATCCCTTGTAATTAGCCTATGACCAATTGGACTTTTAAGGGCTTGTTTATTCTGATTAATTGGGGAAGTATTGTATATAAGAAAAGTGAAGAGTTGTGTTAGATAGTCAACAGCCAGCGTAAAACTTGTCGAATAATCATAACATGAATTCTTTAATACATTTGTTAATGCTAGGGCATTCACTGGAAGCGACGTGTTGTATGTCCTGAATACAGCGACAAGTAAGCAAGGACCGCTGCACCAGCGCCCGGGTGCAATGTTAAATAGGTAAGGATTCCCACATCATGGATGAATGTGGGCAAAGAAGCAAGTCCATGAAACTAAAATTAGAATAGTAACTTGCAATATAGGTTCACTTACATGTACATTAATTGAATTAATAGATATTATGATTCATAGGAAGATAAATATTCTTTGCATCTAGGAAACTAAATGGGTTGGAGAGAAAGCTAAGTAGATTGATAGTTTAGGATTTAAACTATGATATTCTAGTAGGAGTCATACTAGAAATGGTGTAGGTGTGATTATAGATAAGAGTTTGAAGGATAATGTTGTAAAAATTAATAGAATTAGAGATAGAATTATAACTTTGAAGATTGTTGTTGATGCTAAGATTATTAATATAATAAGCGCATATGCTCCTCAAATAGAATTGGATGTGTTCAAAATTAAAATTTTGAAATGAACTAAAAGATTTATTACAAATGATACCTCTCAAAGAAAGAGTTTTTATTGGAGGAGATTTAAATGAATACGTTGGTAGAGATGTAGATGATTTTAAAAGCATTCATGATAGCTATGGCTTTGGAGCAACTAGTGAATGTGGTAAAATATCATATTAGATTTTTCTTTAGCTTATGATTTTGTTATTGCTAAAACCTTATTTAAGAAAAGAGATGAGCATCTCATCACTTATAAGAATGGATATAGTAAAACTCAAATTTATTATTTTCTTATAAGAAAAATTGATCGTTTAGATTACCAAAATTGTAAAGTTATTCCGAGTGAAAGTTTATGTATCCAACACTGCTTAATAGTTTTGAACTTTAAAATGAATGGGCAGAGTATTAAAAATAAAGTAAATCGTTGTTCTAGCATTAAATTGGGGCGTTTAAAGAATATTAACAAAAAAAAAATTGAGAATAAGATTCTAAATCTTAAGATTTTGTCAGTGCATGAGGAAAGTAATGTTATGTGGAAAAAAATAGCTAGTCATATTAAGAATGTTGTAAAATATGTGCTTGGAGTATCAAGGGGAAAACTACTAATAGTAAAAATAGTTTGTGGTAGAATTAAAATGTGCAATGAAAGATAAAAAATAAGACAATTTGTTATTAAAATTAGTTTAGATGTAAAAACTCTGATAATTGAAAAATATATAAAGAGGCTTATAAGGAGTCTATGAAAACAATTTGCAAAATGATTTTAGCTTTTAATCATTTATATAATAGAGTGGATACTAAAGCGAAAGATATATGTATAAGTTAGCTAAACAAAGAGATAGGAGTAGTAAGGATTTAATTCAAGTGAAGTATATTAAGGATGAAGATCAAAAAGTGTTTTTATTAGAAAATAATATTCAATAAAGGTGGATGAGATATTTTGCTCAACTTTTTAATGAAGATTATGAGAATGCAATTGACTTTAGTGATCTTAGCACCCTAAATAAAAATAAAGATTTTTATCTTTATCAGTGTATTAGTAAAACTAAAGTTAAAGAGATTTTAAAGAAAATGAAGTGTGAAAAAGCTGTTGGACCTTATGATATTCCAATAGAGGTGTGGAAATGCTTAGGAGATGAAGAAATTTCTTGGCTTACTAAACTTCTAATATTATTTTAAAGACTAAAAAGATGCCAGATAAATGGAGAATGAGTGTGATGATTCGTATTTTTAAGAATAAAGGTGATGCACAAGATTTTGCGAATTTTAGAAGAAATAAGTTATTGTGTCATACTTTTAAACTATGAGAGAGAGTTATGGAGCATAGGTTGCCGCGTGACACTAATGTTTCTCAAAATCAATTTGGATTCATGCTAGGTAGGTTTATGGAAGCTATACATTTATTGAGAGGTTTGATGGAGAAGTATAGAGAAAATAAGGAGGATCTACATATTATTTTTATTGATTTAGCGAAAGCATATGATAAAGTTCTAAGAGAAGTGCTATGAAGAGTTCTACATAAGAAAGGGGTTAATAATGCTTATATTCAAGAACTTAAGGATATGTATGCAGGAGTTGTTATTTGTGTTCAAACACAAGGTAGTTTGACCAAGTATTTTCCTATTTCAATTGGATTACATCAAGGATCAACCTTAAGCCTATATCTTTTTGCAAAGTCGACCCTCACCTCTTTAATAGACTACTATTCTTCTTCAACAAAAGAAGTTGAACACTTTTGCTATCTTCCTCTAGCTTGTAACATTCAAACTTTGAAACAATTTTGTCTAGTACAACGTTGCTTGACTTTGCTAAGACTATTGGAACTACAGCCACTGTTTCGTGACAACACCTTTCTTGCTTAGCCAACCGCACCCCATTCTATTTATGGCTTTTTCACTAGGTAATAAAGCTGTAAAAATAATTGATCATGGATCCAAGTCTATGCCAAATCAATCAAAGTTTTTTTTAACCAACCTGTTTACCCTTCGTTTTGGATCTATTTCAACCATGATTGAATCCATATGCGACTCACTAACAGAAAGAAAGATGACATAGAAGAGATCATTGATTATAGTGCAATGATAACTAAAGCACTTGCCACATCTTATGTTTCACTTTATACTCGATCAAACTACTGATTGGCATGTCATATGCAGCCCTTAACAACCCATAGCATTGTTGATTTGTCCATAACATCTGAATAAGTGTTCATCCTCACAGGCCAATGCTTGATTTAAAAATTTTAAGGGTTGAAACATTGATTTTTCCCATTTAATATACACAAATATTTAGTACCTTAGTTCTAACCACTACGGCATAAGTCCATGTATACTTCCAGCAAGGATCCAGCATGGTACAGAGATGCAATTCAATTATGCGCCAATGATAGGAATTACAAGAAAATATTACACAAGTGCCATGCATCATTCATATTTCACAAATGGTATTTTGGCATGGACACTGCAACATATTCATATCCAATTAAACATTAGCCGTATGAGTTTTCTTTATTTGCTCTAAGCAAAAGATGTTACGACAAGCATTTAGTAATTTAGGCTGACACTTCTAATCCACCCAAGTTCATTAAGTTGCTTGGCAGGCAGGGGTGCCTGTGATTTTTGGTATGTGCAAATAAAAGCTGCTTGTGCATGTGTCCGCATGAAGGTAAACAACAACATATCCAGACACTAGCAAAATATCTGAAGAAAATTTTAAGCAATGCACAACTATAAAAATTTGTTAAAAAAGCAATTAGAAAAGAGAGAAAGGTCAAAATAGTCCCAAAATAATTTAGTGGCTACTATAGTCCCAAATTATCTAATGTGTCTAATTTAGTTTCTTAACTCCTCAAATATGATCCCTTTAACTCCTCAAATATTTTTCAAAATAATCTAACTATTTTAGATCATATTTGAGGAGTCAAGGGATTAAATTGAATATATTAGATAGTTGAGACTAAAACGGCCCCATAAAAATGGTCCAGGACCATTTTGACCCTTCTCTCTTAGAGAATATAAGTTGTAAAAAATGATACCAGAAAACTTTACCTGCATGCTACTTGATAGAATATTTGTCTGACTACCCTCTTCAGTTTCCCAGGTTTCTTCCTATTTAAAAAGACTGTCATAAGCAACTATAGCTAAATCATAGCATAACTCTAGAGCAATTTTCCTACTTGCCATATTTACCTGAACAAGTTTCTCCAAATGTTCCATAAGGGTCTTCTCCTCAAGTTCCACATAAATGGCTAAATGCGGCTCAAAACAGGATGAAATAATACCGTGAAAGTTGAACTGTCAAGTCACAAATATGTGAAGATAATGATTTCAGGGGAAAAAAACGTGATAACCATTAAAAAACAACTAACCCCAGCATCAGGCACGGAAGAGTCCTTATTCTTGTCCTTCCAATCAGTAAACAAAAGAAGAAAAATAAGACCAACTGCAACCAAAACTAGTCCAAATATGAAAATATTCGGTACATACTGGATCTATTCCTCCTCCATTATGCATGGCGAGCTTTTTTTCATACTTCTTCCTGATATCCGAGACAATTTGATTTTTATTCTTAGTCTCATCTGCTTCTTCATCACTTCCAAAATCTCTTTCTCGAGAGGTTGTATTTCCTCCAAATTTGTCAGCTAACTCTTCCTCAAATTCAAGGGTCCTCTGTAGTGCCTGAAATGTAGAGGGGAGATGAAAAAATCACTGCTATTTTTCTTCAGTTCAGAAATTCTGCAATAAAATAATTAAATACATATTCTTGTCTATTCACCAAGAAAAAATTCAAATATTCAAGTTAAAGCATGTGAATGCTTCAAGTCTTGAGAGAGCAAAAACTACCAAACATTAAATCGACTGAGTATTCGTTTCATAAATTTTGGCATATGGTCCATAATCGGTTGCTGATTTAATATTAAATATCAATCCTTCTCAAGAGAACCAGTAAATACTACTTTTCAAATGACGTCATATGATAACTCACTCAAGGATGTAAACCCGATATGATAACACACTCAAGGCTGTATACCCTAGTGACATTTACAACCTCTATTGTTTCTCCATCAACATCGCTTGCTTGGGAAGAAGGTGAAGCTTGGAACTTTCCCTTCGCAAGTTTTTGCGTTCAAGTGGATCTATGTCATAGTTGAAAGATATAATCTTGCAGTTAAGAAATTCAGGAATTGACATACAGATGTGTTGAATTTTACAAGGTCCATTCTTTAGAGATGTGTCAACATAATGATAGGAAACACTTGTAGATCTCAAGTATTTCCTATCAATCTTCGGAAAACAGCGAGAATCCTTCACAAAAGTCCGCATAAAATCACAAAAACAGTAGATAATTTGTATTATTTGCTGAAAGGAAAACGGAAAATAACAAGATACAATTGATCCTCTATTCGAGAGGAGGATCGATCTCTCCCAAATCTCTAGACGCCGCTAGAGCCCAAAGAAAAACATAATTCTAAGAGATCTCAAATTTCAGCCAAATTCAAGATGCCCTAACCCTAGGAAAACAAAGTATTTAATGCATACAAATCAAAAGGAAATCCCTAAACAGTCCCTATATTCAAGTTTTCCTCTCAAAACCCTCAAAAAAGCTTCCTAAAAAGCTTCGCTAGGGTGATCGGGCCGCTCGATCTCTGCGTGAGGCGGAGATCCCGCCTGTTTGCGAAATGCCGATCCCATGCGGACCGGCTGGACCGGTCTAGCAATACTCCCCTCACAAAGATCCACCTTGTCCTCAAGGTGGAGATATACTCATGTTCCCGTGTAAGTGGCCATCCTTGATGTGGCTGAAAATCCTTACCAAATTGCTGACTCAAGGGTTGCACCGAAAGAGAAACATTCCCTCCCTCCTACATCCTGATCACATCCAGCTTATGTAGTCCCACCAAAAAATCTTCCCCCACCTCTTGTAGGCCCCTAACCATGGTCTTAAGTGATACCATGACTTTGGATAGCCCTGCATCTCCTCTTATAACCACCTTTCTCCCATCCACTATTAATTCCATTGTGAGTGCTCCCCAATTGTCCTTGGTTTCCCCTAAGATTTGCAACCACTTCATCCCTAGGATGACATCAATACTTCCTAACTCTAATGGGAGAAAGTCCTCCCTTACCTGAATCTCCTGAATGTTCAACGTCACTCCTTTACAGATCCCCTGACCTTTCTCCACCTTCCCTGTACCCATCATCACTCCATAACAACCGGTGTCCACCAACTTCACTCCCAATTGGTCAACGACCTGAGTGAAAATGAAATTGTGGGTAGCCTCATTATTAATTAGCACCACCACCTCTCTGCCCTCTGTCTCCCCCTTCACCTTCATGGTATGATTCGTAATGAATCCTACCACTGAGTTCAGAGAAATCTCAGTCAAATCCAAGTGTAGCTTCTCCTCCATCTCCTCCTCTGTCTCCTCCTCACCTCCCTCCTCAGTTTCCTTATCATCGCAGACGGTGAGAACCTGAAGAGTTCGGTCCTTGCACCGATGACCTGGTGTATACTTCTCCTCGCACCTGAAACACAACCCCTTTGCCATCCTCTCTTGCATCTCCTTCTCTATCAGCCTCTTGAAATTTTCCCCACCCCTCCTCCTACTGGCTTCTCTCTGGTGGTCTCATTAATGTTGTCTGATGCAAGCCCCTTGGGTGTTAAAAGAGTAGTCATCGTCCTGTAAGAGCCTCCTGAGCTGTTGCTCCTAGCTCCCTTCCTACATTCTTCTGATTTTCCACCAGCTGGGCCAACTTCATGGCCTCCCCTAAGTCATGAGGCATCAAAACCTTCACTGCTACTCGGATCTCTGCCTTCAACCCCTTCATGAAGTTTCCCTCCAATACCGTATCTGATAATCGCTCCACCCTACTGGCTAGGTGCTCAAACTACTCCCGGTAGTCTGCTACTGATCCCTCCTGTGCCAGAGCAAAGAACTGCTCATAGAAATTTCCTCCCTGGTCAGTTTGGAAATGTTCTATTATGCAATCCTTGAATTCCCTCCAGTTCCTGATAGGTCTCTTCTGGTCTCTTCACTGGTACCATGACAGTGCCTTTCCCTCCAAGCATAGGCCTGCTGCTGTCAGTTTCTCCTCCTCTGTTAGCCCATTAACGGCAAAGTACCTCTCCACCTTATAGATTGATGTAGACAAGGGATATAGGGAACCCTATATTTCTTGAACACAAAAGACACACAAGAAGAAAACTGACACAATGAGTAGAACTTAAAACAAATTTTGTTAAATAAACTCAAACGACCCAAAACTTGACAAACACAACAAAAGATGCTTGGAGATTTTAAAGAAATAAAGAAACTTAAAAAGACGCTATCCTCAGACAACCGTCAGAGCGGGTTCCTCACATGCATCGAATTTGTAGGTTAAATAAGTAAAGTGCATAGAACTAGCAAACCGATGGTCCACCACTGCAAGATTGGCCCAATTCTTCAATAGATGCTTCAAATCGACTCTGATACGACACCCTAAAGTTGCTTTACTTTGAGAAAAAGGATACAGATGGAGTGGCACTTGCGGAGAGACGAAGAGATTAGAAGCCCGAGAAGAAAGGGTGGAAAGAGCCCGCAGGATTTCCGGAGGGGATGAGAAAAGAAGGTTGGAAAGAGCCCGCAGGATTTCCGAATAAACCCGCAGGTTACTAGCAAATATGCTCACAAATATCAACTGCCTTTTCCACACAACATCATCTCATTTTTATAGGCAAAGAAAAGGAATGCCAAAAGCCACCTTAATGAATGCACACTTCATCCCAAGCATTATGTTCCATAGGATTTCCAAAAGACATTTTGAAAACAGCCCAAGCCATTTCGGAAAAACAGCCCAGCATTAAATCTGTTACGGGAAATATAGGAAACTCACGGCACCAAAGAGCCAAATTCTCGGAAAGCAAACAGCCCGCCCGAATCCAAAGCAGCAAAGCATCGGGAAAAACAGCACAGATCGGGAAAACAAGGCTGGCTGAATTCCCAAAGGAATAGCATTAAAAACAATAACTTCCCAATGAATTCAAAGCATAGAATTCAGCCCCCAATTGATACAAGCCACGGTTTTCCAAAAGACAAGAAGAAAGGGGAAGGGACAAGGCCACTCCAAAAGTAAGCTTCATAATGATGTACCTTTTTTGGATAATAATGAGCTACTAAACTTCAGCTCAAGCAACTTAGGGAACAAGCTCAATACCGAATGCTCCAAAACAGCCAACCCGAGAACCACCAGCGGCCAGGGACCAATTGAGCCAGCAAACCAAAGGTCTACCAAGCCATATGCACACCTACCATGATCATTGGATGCTTTCCCATCATTGGATAGCTAAAAAAAAAAGAAAACAAAATACACGATTGTTCAAACTAAATAAAAAGTACAGAATTCTTGATTTCATCATAGAACCACCCATACGCAGCCTCCCCCTCAAAGATAATCATCTTCAACTTCCTCACCTTCCGATCTCCACCATTCCCCCTTATTCCTTCATAGCTTCCCCCTCCCAAGTGCTCGGCCCACCCCACGTCTCCCGGTCTTCCCTTGCCCTTCCATAGCCCAAACACCCTTCGAATTCCCCTCTTCTTCCTTCAAAATTAACACCTATGGCGTTCCCAATCAGCCCCTCTGTACTCCGCTCCCCCATAGCCATACCTTTCCCCATGTCGATCTCCTCTTTCCTCCCCATGGAAAGGCTCCACATAGGGTCTTCTTCTTCCCCTTCCACGATTTCCACCTCTTCTTCCTCCTTACGGATTTCAGAATAGGTGTTCTTTGCTTCTGGGCCCTTCACTTCGGATGCCGCTGTTTGTGCTTGAAGCTCCAACATTCTTTTCATCATATCCTTGAGATCGGCCACCTGCCCCTCCATGGAAGAAATTCTTTCCTCCACAGTTTCTTTGATGTGATTCATCTCTCCTTCAAGTCTTTCCTCCAAAGCATCAACTTTCTTAGCCGCCATTACAATCCGGAGTTTGCAGATTCATAAAATCTGGATTTTGGAGTAAAAAAACAGCAACTTCCTATTTTTTCGGGCAAAAAAGTGCTGCTGGAATTTGCCGAAAACAACCCTCCACCGGTCCCAAGACTTGCTCTGATACCAATTTGATAGGAAACACTTGTAAATCTCAAGTATTTCTTATCAATCTTCAGAAAACAGCGAGAATCCTTCACAAAAGTCCGCACAAAATCACAAAAATAATAGATAATTTATATTATTTTATGAAAGGAAAACGGAAAATAGCAAGATACAATTGATCCTCTATTCGAGAGGAGGATCGATCTCATCTCTCCCAAATCTCTAGACGCCGCTAGAGCCCAAAGAAAAACCTAATTCTAAGAGATCTCAAATTTCAACCAAATTCAAGATGCCCTAATCCTATGAAAACAAAGTATTTAATGCATACAAATTAAAAGGAAATCCCTAAACAGTCCCTACATTCAAATTTTTCACTCAAAACCCTCAAAAAAGCTTCCTAAAAAGCTTCGCTTGGGAGGTCGGGCCGCTCGATCTCCGCAGGATTCAGAGATCCTACCTGTTTGCGAAATGCCAGTCCCGTGCGGATCGGCTGGACCGGTCTAACACCTAAATAAGGGACAGGAGCAATAGGAAAGGTCACAATAGACCTAGCTAAGCAAGTGTTGAATGGAACTAACTAAAGAATATAAACTCGTATCATCTTTCTCCCATGACTCCTTTATATTTACAGCTTGTGCAACACTTTAAGGAAAATGAATTATGATTGGCCTGTACCTTATAAAATAAGCATCTTAATTTTATTTAAAATCCTAGTAATCCTTTTATTTTCCTTTAAATATAATAATGCCAACTGAGAATCAATTCGATTTAATGCTATAAAGATCTACTACATTGAATTTGTTTGTGTAATCAAAATAAATGAGAAAGTATAGAGAGTAAGTAAAGAATCTTCATATGTTGTAATTAACCTTGAAAATAATTAAAATTGAGTACAATGAGAATACTTGTCAACCTGGATGACATAGCAGGATACAAAGCTCCCCGTTGAGCCATAGCACATAGCACACAGTACAGTGCGCATCATTTTAAACATAGAGCATAATATTAACTAATTATAAATAAAATATATGTAAATATGAAAACTATTAAATTGAAAAATAAATCATCATTATAATAAAAATAACTCAAGTGATGCTTCTTACAGGCTTGCTCATCACTTCTCAAAGTTGCTGCCAGGTTGAGGAATGTAGACAATCTATTCAAAGCCAGCGTGAGATGGAAAGATACGAGATATGAACGACTCGCCAGTATGTAGTCTCCAAACGCTTGATTTCATAGTGCAACTCTTGATTGATTGCTTGTACTAAGCTGTGTGTTGCCGTAAGAGGGAGAGGAGACACGATTGTCAAAGCCTAGATTGTCTACACATGTATGTGACAATTGGGATATCAAAGCCAGGGCTATTTATTAAATAAATGCTAAAATTATTAAATATAAATATAACTAATATTTTTAAATTTAAAACCCTAAAAAAGTAGTGCATGCTATGTGCACTTTGTGCTATGAGCTATTGCTCCGATATGGCGCAAATACTGCGGGCCATTTCGAACTAGTGTGCCACACTAAACAAATGGCACCAAGAGATAAGTATGATTGTGCGTTGACTGGCATTGAAAATAGTTTTGAAATGACTAAAGAGACCCCAAAGAAATTATATCTTACTGATTCAAAGCATTTGACTAGATAATTTATAGACTAATCCACGAAGAAAACAAGAACACTAGTCCACACCAAAGCAAGGAAAAATATTTATAGCTGCATACATATAACAACCTTCCTATTTTAAATTTATATATGCAAATTTAAATCTAGAGCCTCAAATATGCCTTTTACATACAAATCCTATCCTGGATTTCCTTCTTTATCAACTGTTTATTTCCTTCTTCAATCACTTGCCTTGGTTATCCTTGTATAGCACCCATGGATTTCAACACTCGCCCTTAAGCCAAATAATATGTCTTCCACTCCTAGCTTAAAAATGATTTCACTAATCTTTTAGCAAAAACATCTATCAATGGACTTCCAAAGGGAACATACGACAAGCATATTATGCCTTATTACAAATTTTCCTTGATGAAGTGTTTGTCATTACTAATATGCTTTGCTTGCTTCTGCTGTACAGAGTTAAGAGCAATGTTTATTGCTTTTTTGTTTGTCATCAAGAATGATCTTTGACCATAACAATTCACGAAATTCCTTGGGCCTTTGTCATGAATTCAGACTCAGCTCTAGATCTAGCCACTACGTTATGTTTTTTGCTTCTCCATGTTAACATATTTCTACCAAAAAGTGTGCAACAGCCTAACATTGATCTTCTATCTACTAGTGAATTTGCATAACCATGCATCCAGGTAGACTTCTAGTGTGAGTTCATGATTCTTTTTTAATAGAACTCCTTCACCCCGAATTACCTTCTAGGTAGTTTAGCACATTAGTAACTTGTAGGTGTGGCTATCTTGAATCATGCATAAACTAATTGATCATGAAAACTAACAATGCAATATCTTGTTAGGTACAAGAATGGTAGATGAGTTTTCCTACCAATTTCTAATGCATCTCCATATCAATTATTGGTTTTTCGTTCCCTTGGTTTCTAATTTGGTTCAGTAGGAGTTGCAACCAATTTGCAGCCTAGATTTTCAATTTCCTGAAAGAGTTATGTTACATATTTTTACTAAAACAAAAAGTTACATTTCTTTGAGTATGAGGCTTCAATTCCAAAAAATACCTCAATCTTCCTAGCCCTCTATCTTAAATTCCTCGATTAAACACTATATCAAAATTTTCTTTTCTTCCTCATCATTTCTAATAATAATAATGTCATCATCATACACTAGGAGTGTTATCACTCCCCTTGTGTCTAAATGTTTGTGAAACGAGTATGATATCCTTGATTTTGTTGGTACTCTATTCCCTTCATTACTTTAGCAAACCTCCCAAAACAAGCTCTAGGTAATTGTTTAAGGCCATATATGACATTCTACAATCTACACAACTTATTAGATGCTCCCTTCCCTTCAAATCATGATTGAAAGCTCAATTTGTTCTTCAAATTATCCACGTAGGAAATCATTCTTCACATTATGTTGTTGAAGTAGCGAACTGAGGTAGGTATCAAGAGAGCATAATTCTTTTTTATCTTCCTCTTTGCCACAGGAGGAAGATCGGTCATTCCTGCATTTCTCAAGATCTAAATCCCTCTTAGACAAGTCTCCATACAACCACAAAAGTGACAGAAGTCTTACTCTACAACCTTTTGAACATGAAAAGTGCCCCCGGCAAGTGGATGAAATGGCCGAAATCTGCGATGTAAAATACTCATTTCCGGGACTAGAATCTTCAAACTTGCACAAGAATCCATTAGGAAGTAAGTCTTGTGGTTGTGTAGTCTTACAAAGTCTTGTAATTCTTGTTTCTTTCTATATTTTCAATCATTAGCAAGTAGTTTCAAAAGGTCCTTGTAGTTATCTAATCTTGTAAGCGTCTACTCCTTTGTTCTTTCTCACCTAATTGGAATCAACTAATCAAGTCATTTGTTCTTTCACACTCGATCAATGCCAATTTTTCTTAGTATGTCTTAGTTTTTATAATAGATGCACCATTAGCGGTCTTTTTTGTTGTCACTTCATGAGAATTTGAACGAATCTGACTTTCATTTTTTTGCATAGAAGGTTCAATTTTAGTTACCAAGGCTGAACCATTTAGAGTCGGTGGCTCAAGCATTTTGCTCCAACTTTCTTCTGCCCCAATTAGAGGGATCATCTCTTCAACTGAACGTGTTTCATATATATATATGGGTTGCATCATGGGCTTTTGAGTAGAGGTGAAGGATCGAGTCTCAAATCTCCATAGTACTAGGAACATAGATGAATCACTAATCTATGGCCCTGACTTACTTTAGAAAACTATTACATTCCGGTCTTTAAATATTGGATCGCCTCTCTTTTGTCATTTACCTAGAAGGTGATTAAGCCTCTATTTTTCCTTCAAGTATGTTTTGATAAATTGTTACCACTTGAGGCAAATTTTATCATTTAACCTATATAAAGATCAAACATTCTATAGATCTCCAGTCACTTGATGTGACTTTACCTCGTCAGATTGATTTTATGTTATTTGACGCCATGATTCCTGATGTTTCCATGGGGATTGAATGGGGTTACAAATCTTAGAATAAGGAAACGAATTGAAAAAGTGTAGTGGAAAAAATCTAGAATTATACGAGAGACGAAGTTGATGCGGCTCTGGAGAAATACTACTAGAGCAGAGGAAGGTTGTTGCAGTTTTGAAATAGATACGATTGGCGCGACACTTAGGGTCTGGTGGTCTGCAGCTAGAGAAGATTGTGATAGGATCATATCACCACAGGAAGTCAACACGAGGTGATTAGCAACCAGACGTCAATATCAAGAAGATATCATTGAGTGGAGTTGACAACCAAGAAGGGGGAAGTAGAGATGAAATTACAAGATCGATATTGGTGTAATTGACATCGATGACAAAATAAAGAAATGGTGGAGCACAGATAGATGTAACATTGAGACTACTCAAGATATAAATGTATCTGAGAATGGAGAGCGATATCCTGATGACAAAAGACTGATGAGAACAAAGATCATCAATATCATGGAGATCTAAAATAGTAATGACAAGTGACAAAACTGTTAAGGCTCTACATTGGGTGATGACAGCCAAGTTACGAAGGGTCACACCAATGAAAACCAAAATTGTGTTGTGCGATGAAAGCCAAGATAGAATAGGATATCAGACAAAAGTTCAAGGTTCTGATGCACATATGGAGAACCGGAATAAATTATTTCCTATTGATTCAAAAGATTTGAAAAAAAGTAATATATAGACTAATCCAGAGATAAAATAAGTATACCATCCTAAACCAATACAACAACAACATCAAGCCTTTGTCCCACTACGTGGGGTTGGCTACATAAATCCTTTATAGTTGTTGATGTAGAACTATGATGATGACAATGATTTTATTAAGGGTTTGCACAACTTATTGATTAGAGAAATAACAAAGAAAGCTATTAGCAATTAAAACAACGAATCAAAACGTAAGAGGGGTCACGCCCGTTTAGGCTAAGTTACATATCAAAAGATTTGAAGCTTCAAAATAAAGTAGAAAATAACATCATGCCAAGATAGTAGTCTCAACAAAAATCCCTAGTCTAACAATAAGAGTTAGAAACAAAGAAGTGTACTCAAATTCCTACGTTTACTAAGCTTAGCAGAATCGGGCTGACAAATCCTTCGTGACTACAATCAAATCACAAGAGAAAGTTAGACTAAAGAAATATGAGAAAAGGGAAAAGTAGAAAACATTCGTCAAGGATAGGCGGCAATTCTCCACTCGACGATTTCAAGTTATTCTTCAATTGCTTCAACCAAGGTGTCCAAGATGCGATCTATGTAATCCTCAACCGTATAGTCGATCCTCGGGTTGACGTCGAAGAAGGTTGAATGGAGAATATGCACGAAACCAAATTCGTCGTACGCAAGTCCGTAATCAGTGTCGGGATCGGCCATTCATGAATGCTAGATGACGATGTCTTCCAAAGATGGCTAGTATTCTTGATCGTCGTTGAAGAGAAAGAAGTTTCTC
The DNA here is from genome assembly GCA_019514585.1 of Dendrobium officinale. Classification (NCBI taxonomy): domain Eukaryota; kingdom Viridiplantae; phylum Streptophyta; class Magnoliopsida; order Asparagales; family Orchidaceae; genus Dendrobium; species Dendrobium officinale. The sequence goes on from CM033697.1 coordinate 7,298,034, forward strand.
TTCAACTTGAAGTAGGGATGAGGCGGGGGGGTCGGGCCAAAGAAAGATAGCTACTGGTGGAGTTCAGAGTAGGTTGATGGAAAGATTTCCCTTCCAAAATCTGAAATAAGTTTCAGATTTTTTAAATTAGAGAATAGAAAATTAAGAGGGAAAATTTAATTCCTAAAATCCGGGGAGGGGAATTAATGAGGGAGAGAGGGAGTGGAGAGAGAGAGAGGGGGGCTGCTAGGTTAAGGGGGCCGGCGGCATGGTGAGAGAGGGGTAGACTTGGGATTTATTTCCAAAATCAAAGATGAGATTTTGGAAAGTATTCATGAGGTGGGGCTTTAGGAAATTTTGGCCAAAAGGGGCTTGGGGTTTTTGAATTGTTTCCAAGAGTGGGACTGGATTTTAGGAAATAAATCCAAGTGGATTTATTTATTTATTTTTTTTTTTTTGGGGGGGGGGAGGGGTGGGGGGGGCGGCGGCTTCAAGAGGTTGGGAGGAGATTGCGGAAAGGGATTGGGGGTTTCCTATTTGGGTGTTGACCTGCCGTATAAAACAAAAAAAATTAACTCACCTGTTCGGCGCCGAACTCCGCACGTCGTCGCTGTTCAAATCCCGTAAATCTAGCGACGCGACATTTCTCCCACGACGCATTTACGTCGTTAAAGAGCTAAAGAAAACGAGGCCGAAGGTTTCGTTCGACTGACTCTCGCTCATTTTCACTCTCTACCTCTCCGATCGCTGCCTCTCCCGCTCTCGTTCTCTCCTTCCTGTGAGATCGAAAGTTACGACAGTTTGATCGGAATCAGCAACAGAGCTCGCTCCGACTCCTTGTGAACGTCCGACTTCGCTTCTTCTTCGACTTTCCTGGACGAATCGAAAGTTACTCCATTTTGATCGGAGGCCACGAACGGAGCTAGCTCGCTGCGACGATAGCTTTCTCCCTTCCTCTCCTTCGACTCCTTCATTGCCGTTCGACTTCTCTCCTTCGACGGCGTCCCTTCCCTGCCCGATCGGAAGTTCCGACATTTTGATCGGAGGTCACAACAGGGAGCTCGCCAGCCGTGAAGAACTTTCTCCCTTGCGTCGCTTCTCCGGCTCCTCTGTTGCTGATCGGCTTCGGCTCCTCCGTGGCAGTTCGACTTCGCTCACTTGGCGACTTTCCCCTTCCTGTTGGAACTGAAGTTACGACATTTTGAATCGGAAGCAAGATCGGGAGCTCGCCTGTGAAGCTTCTCCGGCTCCCTCTTCGTTGTTCGACTTTGCACCTTCGTCGGCTTCCCTTCCTGTCTGACCGCAAGCAACAACAGGAGCTCTGCCGGCTGTGAGGGTAACTTTCTCCCTTTGCATACGCTTCTCCGGCCGAAATCCCGTAACTCCGCCAAATAGAGAGGTAGAGGAAGAGAGGAATTATTTAGTTTTTAATAAAATTAATTTTGATTATAATTATCTTAATTAATTTTGATTAATTATTGTTATTATTTTTAATTAATTATAATTATTATAATTAATTATATTTAGTTCTAATTAAATTATTATAATTAATTTAATTAATTATAATTATTTTAATTAGAATTAACTTAATTAATTATAATTTAGAAAATTAATTATCATTAATTAATTTCGATTAATTATAATTTATTAAAATTTAATCAATATTAATTAATTATAATTAATTACAAATTAATTATAATTAATGATATTAATTAATTTTAATAAACTTTAATTAATTATGTTAATTTATTATAATTAATTATAAGTAATTAATTAAAAAAAATAATTTCTTAATTAATTATAATTAATTAATGTTAATTATAATTAATTCAAAAAAAAATGCTTGCACTCCCCTCTTGCCTTGATTGCCTCGATCCTCGAGCCAACGACTCCTCCTCACCGGTCTTCAAGGTATAAGTTTCTAACTCCAATCCCGTTCTCGACGTTTGCAGCGGACCGGGGAACCACCTATACGCGCTCTTGTAGCACGGTAGGAGGGAGCCCGGTGCGAAGCATACGACGAGGCGGGTAAGCCCTATACACGCTCTTGTAGCGTGGTGGGGACGGTCCTCGACCTCGACCTCGACACCGACACCGCCGACGACTGCTACGCAAAGGTATGGTGTTCCAAATCCCATTCTCGACGTTTGCAGCGGACCGGAGAACCACCTATACGCGCTCTTGTAGCACGGTAGGAGGGAGCCCGGTGCGACGCATACGACGAGGTGGGAGAGCCCTATACACGCTCTTGTAGCGTGGTGGGGAGTCACTGTTGTTCCGCTGTACGGGTACTACTGAAGGCCCCATACACGCTCTTGTAGCGTGGTGGGATGAAAATTACTACGGCCGCGGTGTCTACGGACATCTACCATACACGCTCTAGTAGCGTGGTGGGAAGGCCCAGCTCCCCAATTTTCCCCCAAACGGGGGATATGCCGGGGTGCTGCCGAAATTTTCACTGAAATCTACAAAGACTTGAACAACTTGAAGACCTTCTTGGACAACAATACAGAAGACCTGTACTCGAACAAAAATACACAGATCTTGAACAAACACTTGAACTCGCACTCAAGACCCGAGTTGAGCGTTGATGGTTTGAACAATTTGAACTCAAGCAAATACAAGATTTGGACTGTAGGGGACACTTGAACCTGATGAATTCATATCTATATGGATTTGAACTTGAACAATTACTTACACTTCGAACTTCTAAGAAATCAACTAAGTTCATGCTACAAGGAATTAAACTCAAGGTGGTAAGAAGATTTGAGCAAAATATCAAAGACTCAACTTGAATCCAAACAAGACAAGTGCAAGAGGATTGAACAACAAGAACCTTAAAGAATTCAACTCATATGTCATAATTTTGGGTTTCTGAATTGAGGACCACAAGAGACTTGAATCTCTAAAGGCTTCAGGAGAACTGAACTTCTACTCAAACTCAATCTACAATTCGAACACACACGTTGGTTTGAACTTGAACTAAGTTCAAATATGGGTTTAGATACTGGATCTAAACAAAGTGTGGAATGATATGGACTATTGAATTTTCAGCAAATAATCAAGCTTGAGCCACTATCAAACATATATGAGTAAGTGTAATGAACTCCTACAACAATCCCTACATATGCCTGTTGATTGAGATGGCAATACTGGAGAACAGCAATCAAAGATCTATCCTCTACAAACAAATACAATCAAACCACCCGAGATTGGTGAAAGGGTGGATATGACGCAGAAAGAATGAATCTCCTGCAAACATTTTCTAAAAGCTTGTAGTGGATACAGCGATCCCCTACAAATGCATATGAATACTTGTGGATAACAACAGTGTATTGCAAGTACGATGAATCACTGTGGGCACAAGTACGGATCCCTTACAAATGCAAATGAACACTTGTGGATAACAACAGTGTATTGTACAACGAATCACTGTGGACACAAGTACAGATATCACCTACGAGAGCGGTGTCAAAAAAATCTACAAGTACACCGGGTACAAAGGCAGCCCGATGTACGAAAAAGGACACCCCCTAGCAGAAGGGAGGAAAATGTTTGAACAAATTAGAACCAAACTTCCTGGTGTTCCACAGTTTCTTCCTTATCCCATTCTTAGGGAGAAAACAGCTCTGGTATCCAAAAATACCGGAAATAACAGGTCTGCTACACTGAAGATCCTAAAAGGAGTTCTTCCCAAATCAACAATCATTGACTCTAAAATTCAGAAAATCCTTCCCCCGGTGAATGAGAAAGGGGGAGTCAACATCAAAATCAAACGCCACCAGATCTGCAACATTCGTACAAGCAGACAGAAGGCATTTACGATCTACAATCCAACGCCACCGGATCTGCAACGCATATGCAAGCAGACAGAAGGCGTCTACAATCTACAATCCAACGCCACCGGATCTGCAACACTGATATAAGCAGACAGAAGGCGCCTACAACATTCATATTCGGCCTTTAAGGCCTTCAACAAAGAAAGTTCATGAACAAAGGCATGAAGCCTAAAGAACCCGATCCTTCTATACGGATCAATAGGAGTCGACAGGGTTCGAACTATCAAATAGATACACAGTTGTAGTGACCGGTGTATTTGTTTAAATACATTCTTTTTAGGCCTTCAATGCCTAAAATTAAGAAAATTCATGAACAAAGGCACAAAGCCTACGAGAAACCCGATCCCCCATCGATAAGTTGATAGGGTCGACAGGGTTCAATCAAATAGAAATGACCCCAGAGCACCCCAATGATGGCCGTGTTGAATGCAGATCTCAATCGGAGGGGTTCACAAATATTTCAAATCTCACTCAAGTGTCTATCAAAATCCAAATTCCAAGATATTTAAATTCGAAATCAAACCATCAATCACTCAAAGCAAAATCCATCCACCTTCCGCAACAGTCTGCCGGGGTGGACAAATTCAAATCAACTCTAGCTCACAAAGAGCCAAATGCCTAGTCGAAAATATCACTAGGATCCATTCTCAAACAATCTCCTGCCAGTAAGGACGTGGTACGTGTCCTCTAATCGGCGGTCTGCCGCCAAATGTCACCGCAGGATAAACGGTTACGATGACCCGGGGCCCTCTGAACCGAGTGGTTTTGCCGCCAAATGGCACCACGATATACCGGTTATGGCCAGAGCCAATACGCTCCTTATTGGCATCAAATCCTTGAGATATGAATCAATAGGATATAATCGATAGGGCACAAAGCTCTCTGCAAGCTAAGGTGGATTCAAATTTGTCCCCTTAGACAAACATCCAACCCCGGTCTACAAGGTCCCCTTGGACGAAGCAACCCATGGCTGCTGACAAGGATCCTTCTGTCAGGTTGGGTCGACTACCTCCTCTGACTAAGTAGACCAGGGACCACGATGGCCCGGGACGACGGAACCATGGGATCTTGATCGGGTCCATCATCCATTCCCCCACCATCCGCTTTAAGTGCTAGATGGTGCAATTTCTATTTTAAATATCAAACCTTTCAAATTTCCAAACTTTCAAATCAAAACCCAATTTCCAAATCCAATTTCTACCAACATCCAAACCCATTGCTGCTACTATATTCCAGATGCACGTATTTCTATACGTATCTGATTGACGACTAGCCTTAATTGAAAGTTCTCTCTCGTGATCGAGAGGGGTAATTAACTATAGGGGCTTGCGCCTATAGGAAACCAGAACTCAGATCATAAAGTCCTCACAAAATGAGGGCGAAATCTCTGGGTAGTGTCTTATCTACAAACCCATCTGCCTTCCAAAATTTACCTCGGAACTTAGTTCGTTAAAACTCCCTCGCCGAATAAGAAAAGCGAGTGGAGGCCGAGGCCGAATTTTCGGAGCCCACATTGGGGTTTAGGGATTAGGACAGAATTAAATTAAATCCAATTTAAATTTGAAATTCAAATAGGGTTAATTTGAAACTTTCCTAAAATAGATTTAATAATTTAAAAAAGATTTTAAATTACAAATTGATTGAACTTGAATTCAAAATCTGTCCCAATTATTCTAATCCAAATTAGGCAATGGAAATCAAAGAGGAAAGGGGGGGCTAGGGCCGGCGGGTGGATTGGATTCGGGTATGGGGCCGGCGGCTAGTTGGGGTGTTTGTGGAGCTCGGTCGAGTAAGGAGAAATGGCTTGGGGAGGGAGAAGGGGCTTGGATGCGATGATGGCTGGTGGTGGTGGTGGGAGGGGGAAAAGAAAGAGATAGGGAAGAAACCACGAACCCGACTCCTCTAGGAAGGTGGGTGTTACGCAATTCTCCCTCTCCTAGGGATTTCACTCCAAACTCTCAAGCTCTCATGAGAAGTCAAACAAGAGAAACGAAAATTTTATTTGATCATTCATTCCCTTCGAAAGAGACGTACATAGGACTCAAAGTAGAAAAGACGAAAATGCCCTCAGGGCTTACATACAATATCCCTTAATAAAAGGGTAAAACGGGAAATTAAATAAAACAAATACAACGACATAAGAAAATACATAAAATAAATCAAAAGTACAATGACTCAATCGTGGCCGTATATCGGCGGCCATGCCTCTGATAAACCTTCCATGATCTGATGTCCCCATCAGTTGTATGCATAGGAGAACCTTTCTACTTTATACAAATATGCCTAGCTATAAATCCAAAACATACAAATATGCCTAGCTATAAATCCAAAACATCCAAATATGCCTTTCACACCAAAATCATGTCATGGATTTCCTCTTTAGCAACCATTCCTTTCAACCATAAGCCCATGGTCCTATACTTCCTTCTATATCACCTATGGGTTCCAATAGTTGCCATAGTCTTTCCAATCATAGTATTTGAAGCGACTTGGCAGCAAAAACAACAAATTAGATAAGAAGAAATTGCAATAACACAGGTATGGGGGATGATTTTTTATTACTCCTCCAACAATAACGAAAGATGCAATTGATCTATAATGTAAGAGCTAGATCGGCTCTCCCACAAAACCTAGCCGGCATTAGAAACAACTTCAAAAAAGAACTACAGCAAACACAATCTCAAAATGAAAGTAAAACAACAATTAACCCTAATATAATCCTTCCTACTTCCCTCCCAAATCGGAATCCAAATCAGCACTCTTTCCCTGAATAAAACATTTCTTAATTCAAATCAGTCATCTTTTCCAAAATTAAAACCTTCCTATTCCTCTTTAATTCCTCCTTACATAATGAATAATAGCTCCCTTGGATCCCACAAGAAGAACCAAACTTCCCCCTCCTGCTGCCCTTGGTTCCGCCCAGCCATATGGCTGGTTCGGCCCGAGTAGGGTCAGCCAACTAGGCTGGGCGTATCAATATTACACCAAAGATTAGTTTGAAGTTGATCACTTTTAATATTGAAAATAGAAATCCACAAAAGATATTCACGGTGAGGTAACTTCTGGTATGATATCACCAAATGTTATAGCGACAACATTTTTATGTAAGTTAAAAGTTTAAAAAAATGAAAATTTTTAGAAGACTTGGGGTTTATGATTAGTAGAACTAATATCAAGTAAATGATAGGAATTCGGTGTATGTGAAATTGATAATTCTTACACAATATTGTTAGAAAATTTGATAATACATAGGTGTGATAGATTTAAGTACCTTTAATTTATAGTATTAAAAAATAGAAATACAAATGAGGGTATAACTGCATAAGCTAAAGTTGGATAAAACAAATAAAAGAGCAACTCAAAATTACAGAGTGATAAGAGAATACTAGGAGACCTAAAGATTTATTTTATTAAACGCAATCAGATTGATTATGCCATATAGTTTTGTGTTAGATAACAAAAGAAATGCTAACAACTATGTTGAGTGAAGCAAAAAAATAAGGTGAACATGTGATTAAATTAGGATGGATGGAGTTGAATACAATTATATTAGGTAAATAACTAAGGTAGCATCTACGGAAGATGAACTAATGGAGCAAATAGAAAAATGGACTAAAATGGTCTCTTAATTTTTTATGAAGGATCAAAATGGTCCCCAACTATTTTAAATGATCATTTTGATCCCTCGAGTCTTTAAAGAGGAATCAAATTAGTCCCATGGTGCAACTATATTGGTTCTTTTTTAAAGAGTTGAGGACCAAAATGAACATTTGATATAGTTGAGGACTATTTTGATCTTTCATGAAGAGACAAGAGACCATTTTGATCCTTTTCTCGGAGCAAATATGTAGGTGCCTTGGGCATTTAAAAAGAGGGCAACCAATGCACCAGCATGATAGGTAGATAGAATAATGTTGAATGATTAAAAAGAGGACAAACCCTGGGTAACATGGCAAGAACTTAGAGGGAAAAAACTCTTATAAAGGTAACATGTTTTCATCAAGTTGATTAGCATGCACCTCATATATTAAGATGCAGCATCAATCAGAAACAGAAGTTGATGTAGACAAGGGATATAGGGAGCCTATATCTCTTGATCACAAAAGACACACGAGAAGAACACAGACAAAATGAGAAGAACTTAAAACAAACTTTGTTAAATAAACTCAAACGACCCAAAACTTGACAATCACAATAAAAGATGCTAGGAGTTTTTAAAGAAATAAAGAAACTTAAAAGACGCTATCCTCAGACAACCGTCAGAGCGGGTTCCTCACATGCATCGAACTTGTAGGTTAAATAAGTAAAGTGCATAGAACTAGCAAACCGATGGTCCACCACTGCAAGATTGGTCCAATTCTTCAATAGACGCTTCAAATCAACTCTGATACGACACCCTAAAGTTGCTTCACTTTGAGAAGAAGGATACAGATGGAGTGGCACTTGCGGAGAGACGAAAGAGGTTAGAAGCCCGAGAAGAAAGGGTGGAAAGAGCCCGCAGGATTTCCGGAGGGGATGAGAAACGAAGGTTGGAAAGAGCCCGCAGGATTTCCGAATAAACCCGCAGGTTAATAGCAAATATGCTCACAAATATCAACTCCTTCATAACAACATTTCCAATTTATAGGCAAAGAAGAGGAATGCCAAAAGCCACTTCATAAATGTTCACAACATTCCAAGCATTAGCTTCATAGGATTTCCAAAAGACATTTTGGAAAATCAACCCATCAATTCACGGAACCAAGGCAGCAAACAGGCGGAAAAATCCAAGCAGCACAGCATCGGGAAAACCTTCCCAATTTCTTCACGGAACCAAGGCAGGCGGAAGTTTCCAAGCGGCACAGCAAGGGAGAAGCCTCCCAATTCGGAAAACAGCCCCAATTAAAACCAGAACAGGAATCAAAGGGCCAAAGAATCGGAAAAAGGCCCAGGCATAGAAATATCAGCCGGCTGAATTTAAACAGCAATTTCCATTTAAACTTTGCATTGAAATCAGCCACAAAAGCATGCCACGGTTTTTCAAGAGACAAGAAGAAAGGGGCTGAATTCAATGAGGCATAAAACAGAAACTTTGAACTTAATTTCTGCCTTAAAATCAGCCTCAAATGAAGAGCAGGCCACGGTTTTCCAAGAGACAAGAAGAAAAGGGGAAGGGGAAGGGACAAGGCCACTCCAAAAGTAAGCTTCATAATGAGGTACCTTTTTGGAAATTAATGAGCTACTAAACTTCAGCTCAAGCAACTTAGAGAATCAGCTCAAAACCAAATGCTCCAAAACAGCCAACCCGAGAACCATCAGTAGCCAGGGACCAATCGAGCCAGCAAACCAAAGGTCTACCAAGCCATATGCACTACCTACCATGATCATTGGATGCTTTCCCATCATTGGATAGCTAAAAAAGAAAAGAAAATAAAATAGAAAACAAATATAGAAATGTTCAAACAAAATAAAAAGTACAGAATTCTTGATTTCATCAGAAGTTATGTACATGACTACTTAAGATTATAATTGCTAAAGAAGAGATTATAATTGCTAAAGAAGAGAAACTCTGAAATTTACAATATCCAATGAGTATAAAAAATGAAGTAGAATAAATACCAATAGTAGTGTTCCAACATCTGGCTTTTCTTTGAGGCTATTCAGAATATCCACAAGTTGCATCCTGACAAATTTTGAAATGCAAAATTTGACTAGTTAAAATATAGGTATGAGATGAAATTAAACTACGGAACTGCATCTACTCGTACAAAATTCATAGTAGAAGGCTGGTTAGTGCTTGAAATAACACAAGGATGATGTATGAAAGGTATAACTTGATGCATTGCAGGAAAAATTAAATTTCTCAAGTACAAATAAAATAATAGAACTGTTATGAGAAAAAAAAGAGGAAATAGTATTAAGATGATGGCGGCAAATTATTAAATATCAATGATCACGTTGAATGCAAAATAACCAAAAGGTAATAAACATAAAAGCAACAATTGAACCACACAGGATTCTTCTACGAAAGAGCAATTAGAAATCAACTTTAACACAGAAGACCCGTGGAAATATAATTACAGAAGATATTCAAATAGATGGTAGGTTCAAACAAGGTTTGATCATTTTGTTTTGCTGAATTGAATGCAGTGGTAGAAAACTCAAAAATTGATATGTTTTCACACATCCAAAAGATTATATAGAAAAATTAGCTGAACAAAGTAAATAAGATGAACACCAATTTCCCTTTCAAAGATAAATCATATGAAATAATATTTTCTTAGTTGAAACTGATTTATTATTTTCTTTCTTAAAGAATAGGTACTAATGGCTGATGTAGACAAAGGGGGGGTCAACACAAGTTGAGTTTTTCTTTTAATTTCTTGCCTTGTGTCTTTTCATCTTCCCCCCTCTCTTTTGGGCTGTTTTTTAGTTCTATGAAGCCTTGGCTAATTTCAGTTTTGAGCTTTAGTTGTTGAATTTTTAGTTGGTGCAAGCTCATTAATATCTAGTAGAAGTGTAGCTCATTATGAGCTAATGTTTAGCTCTAAAGTTGGAGAAGTGTGCAAGCTTTTAGGTGAGTGGAACTTGTCTCTTCCTCTTCTTCTTTACCTCTTGAACTGCTGCCTTTTTCCTTCAATTAATTGCTGGATTGCAGTGGCCTTTATTCCCTTTTAAATGCTGATGCCGTGGCCTTTATTCCCTTTTAAATGTTGCCTTGGTATTCCGTGGCTTTTCTTGATATTGGCTCTACCGTTTGGAATTCTCTATTGTTGATATTATTGTGGCTTTATATGGTTTGCTGCTGTTGGTTTTCCTATGCTGGAAACCGAATTTCTCTGCCCTGTTTCCTGTGCTGGAGCTGTGACTTGCTGCTGTGACATTTGGAAATTCTTGTACAGAAAATTAAGGCTTTTATTACTCCATTTATGGGAAATTTTGGGCTGTTTTTGGACAGAAATTTGACAGCTTTTTGGGGTCTAATTTGGTGGCTGTTTGGGAGGATTTCCATGAGTCTTTCCACTGTTTTCTATGCAATCTTCCTACAGAATTCCTGCAGTCTTTTGGTCTTCTTCTTAGTAACTTATGGCCTTCTATCTCCCTATTTTAATGGCTTTAAATATTTCTTTTAGGTGGCTGTTTGTATTCCTTTTTTGTGCCTATAAATAATGTTGTTTGTGGCTGTTTTAAAAAGATTATGATGTAAGTGATTTTTGGAGATAAAAACCTGCGGGTTTGTTGTTTGGAAAAGCTTGCGAGCTTTGTCCATTCCCTCTTCCACCTCCTTCGGAAATCCTGCGGGCTCTTTCCAATCTTCGTCTCGTCTCCTAATCTCTTTCTTCTCTCCATAGTAATCATTCCATTGTATCCTTCTTCTCTTGGAAAGCAACTTTAGGTGTCTTGTAAGAGTCATCTGTAAGAGTCATTTGAGTCGTTTGTAAGTGTCCAAGTTGTAATAGTTTTTATAATATTAAAATTGTGTTTTGTTTTGTTTAATTTGTCTAATTATTATAAGTTTTGTAAGTTTCTTTTATTCTTAGAAAGGTAATCTCTTTTGTGATCAAAAATTTGGGTCCCTCTCCCAAATTTTTTATTGCATCAATGGCACAACCTCCACCTTCAATCACCATCTTCACTACAAACCTTATCCCAACTACTTTAAGTCCGATTCATGAACCTTGACTAATCATCTTTCTCATTAAGTGTTACATGAGGCCTTAACTCCTTTTTACACACTTCTTTGTCAAGCCATATTACCTTTGGTCTAAACATTTTCCTTATTAATCCAAATAAACTTATTTGATCTAATTATTTTATTGATGCACTTTCCCTCCACTGCACATAACCTAATGTTAATTTGAGAGACACGAGAGGAAAAAAAAAACTTGCTTTATTCATTACAATCTTCCCTATTCATAGATCTATACAAGATATCTTAATGAGGAAATAATAGATTACAGATTTAATACATAAAATTTCTAATAAAATCTTTCCTAAATTCGTTCCTTCATTATGGCGTGATCCACGAGAGCATCCTATGGATTGCTCTCTGTGATCGTCGGATCTTTTGCACCATGAACGGTTGGATTCTAACACTCCCCCTCAAGCTGGTAATACAAATATGTCATTTCCAGCTTGGTAATTAATCACACAAAGTAGAGTTATCAAGTTCATTGGTGCACCATATAGCCCTCTTTTAGCTTCAGATATTATGACAACAGCAAATGATAGCGATGAAGGCTATATCAAGCAGGGCAGCAATGAAGGCTGCATTGGTTATAGATAGGATAACAACCACAAGAGAAAGACGGCAATGAAGGCGGTGATGAGAACCTATCCTCAAAATTTCGACAATGAAGGCCGGTGGTGGGAATTTTGTATTCCTCAGGTTTCCAGCAATAAAGGCTGTATTGTGTTATAGTAGCAATAAAGGCTGATTTGACCAGCAATAAAGGCTGATTTGATCAGCAATAAAGGCTGATTTGATTATGTCAGCAATAAAGGCTGATTTGCTTGTATCAGCAATAAAGGCTGATTTGGTTATATCAGCAATAAATGCTGATAGTGGAAACTTTGTACAGTTCTTCCAGGTGGTACAATCCAACTCTCTCCTTAGCACGACCAATCATCTTCCCCAATTTCTAGTCCTGTGAGTGCAAGTGAAGAGGATGCATTTGGTTTTTTAAGAGATACCAGGAGTCGTCTCAGTTTATCAATATCTTCTTTATTGAATTCTTCAAGACTGGACTGCGCTTCTGGGTTGGGCTGACTTGTTTCAATTCTTTAATTCCACTCATTACTGGGGGGGGGGGGGGGGGTTTCCATGTATCTTCCAGCAATTTTCCTTGGTGTATCTTGATTTCTTGCAATAACATCACCAAAGTGAGTTTTTGTCTTTAAATTTTGAAGAATCTTTACCTTTCTCATTCCATGATGATTCTTTGGTCATCACCATTGCTGAACTTTCAACGACCTTTGGTTCTAACATCACTCCTCGTCGGCTTTCTTCTGCGCGGATGAGAGAAATAGTTTCATTGAGTGATGGTGTCTCCTCTTTGCAGAGGATCTGGACTCTAATTTGGTCAAATTCTGCATTTAATCTTGCGAGAAAATCATAAACTCTATCTTTTTCAATAAAGTTCTTTAGGATCGCAGCATCTTCCGGACATCTGGTTTCTATACACCTATAGTGATCAAGTTCCTGTCAAAGATTTTGTAGAATGGTGGCATACTCCGTCACGGTCTTACTCCCCTGCTTTATGCTTCCAACTTTGACTTTAATTTCAAAGATTTGAGCCGCATCACGAGCTTTGGAGAAGGTCTGTCTGGCAGCATCCCATATGTCCTTTGCAGTCGAAAGGAACATAAATGTATCACTAATTTCTGGAGTCATGGAATTCCACAACCATGACATAATCATGGAGTCTGCTTCATCCCATACCCTAAATTTAGGATCTCCTTCTTTTGGTCCTCCTCCAAGGAGGTGATGTATTTTCCCTTTCCCCTTCAAGTAGGTCTTCCCAAATTGAGACCACTTTAGGTAGTTTTTCCCATTTAGACGATAGGAAGGTTGCATGCTTTGAAGGTCACCTCGTCCTTGGTGCACCATCGACTCCTCAATTTGGTCAATGTTCTGGGAGGAATTGACTTCTGACATGATGATAGTAATAAAGACTATCTATACGATCTTGGATAGCAATGAAGGCTTCCTGAAAAAAAAATCCTTCTGATTTTTAATTGTCGGCAATAAAGGCCAATATATAATTTTTTTCTTCTTGGTTTAAATAACCGGCTGAGCCAAGTCTTAAAACAAGACTAGGATCGGGTGGCTAGGGCACACGCAGAGTCGCACGATTTAGCCCTTTAAGTCGTAAGCAGGAGATCGGCTTGCACTGCACGAATCTGTGTGCTTCGGGTCGGTACGCCTTCGTTCGGCTGTTGAGCTTTGTGTCTTCTTCGTGTCTTCTTTGTTCGGATGCTGGGCTTCTGGATCGGGAGAAGCTCGATCGGGCTAGGTCGGAGGAGCCATGCACGGAGGCGGCGTCAACAGACTTTGGGTCGAGTGAAGGTCGGTTGAACAGCCTTCCTGCTGTTCTCTTGAGTTCGAGCAAGAGGCAGGGCTAGGGTGTCCGAGCGTCGAGCATCGCTTCTCGCGTCTGGAGCCCGGATCGAGCCTTTCTTCTTCTTCTTCTTCTTTTTCTCCTCCCTCCTCTACGATCATTCTTCAACGACTTGCTCTGATACCATGTTAATTTTAGAGGTACGAGAGCGGAAAAAAAAAAAGCCTAGCTTTATTCATTACAATCTTCCCTATTTATAGATTTATACAACATATCTTAATGAGGAAATAATATATTACAGATTTAATAAATAAAATTTCTAATAAAATCTTTCCTAAATTCGTTCCTTCATTATGGCGTGATCCACGAGAGCATCCCACGGATTGCTCTCTATGATCGTCGGATCCTTTGCACCATGAACGGTTGGATTCTAACACCTAACAACCTAAGTCTATTTTCATAACCATATTTCTATAGGTGTTGCTTCCACCATGTCTTTAATCTAATCATTTTTCATCATATCCCTTCTTAGTATGCATTTATTTTAATATATTCTCTTCTCTACCATAGTCAACTTGGCTATCAACAATTGTCCAAACACTTCTCACTCCTAACAACATAATTTAACTCTAAAAAGTCACACACACACAAATATATATATATAAGACGACATTCTCCTCTTCTCCGGCTTCGATGAGATGACGACGTCCCTTCCTATTTAGTACTGCGGCTTCGACGAGAGTCACAAAAAGAGTCGCCTTCCTCCCATTCATGTGCTTCTTCGGCCATAACTCGTTTCGTGTAAAGTCGGGTCAACTCAGAAACCGAATGGTTAGGGTCTGGGTTGCATTTTATAACCCTTTTGTAAAAATGGGTCAGGTCAAATAGCATTGGGTCAGTTCCGTGTTCAACCCGAACCCAACCCGCAACCCAATTTTGGCACCTCTATGTATGATCGACTCTCCTTTAATAAATTTATTGTCCTAAATGCATCAATGTGATCCATTTTGTGAATAAATTTCAAACAATCACAACCACAATCAAGATGTCGCGATGTTTGTTTCGCACGATGTCATATCTGTTGGTCATCCATTCCATTCGCATTCGCTCGCATCGATTATGATACATATATAGGGTTAACAAATACCCCCCTTCCATTTTATATACTTTGGTTGAGCTTCCAACAACGAAAAAGCCCTAAGATCTTCATCTTTTCATTTCTCTCTGCAAATGCAAACGCCAATATGATACCCATCCACTACAACACTTTGTGACCTTTAATAGCATCTTCATTTCATTGGCGTGCCTTGGCGTTGTTTACTATTTCTATTCCCAAGGCATACTAGTAGGCCTTGTTGAACACTAATTAGAGCTAGTTACAGATACACAGTGGCGGATTTACCATGGAGGCAGTGGGGGCATGGGCCCCCACTGACTTTTCAATTTAAGCTTAATTAAATTTTGTTTATAGATAATTAATTACCATTAAATGCATATTTTTATTGTTCCCGCCAGTTGCTTCGTGACTAGGGAATTGCAAATTTGAAAATATAATTTCGCCTCCTTTCACGCTTATGGACTGAAGAAGCTTCACGCCTCTAGATTAGACTTCACTTCGCCTCCTTTCACGTGAAAAAAATTGGAGGCTGAACTCCGATTCTCCGAAGCAGGTTAGTCGTTAGCGAAGGTACAAGGAAATTGACCGGCAACCTGGAAACAATATCCTTGCTCTGCCTGTGGAATCGACTCTGCTTTCTTGTTCACGGCAGGTCGGCGACTGGCGACGGGACGAAGGACGGTGAGTCGATGACTGTATTCGCCGACGAAGTTCTTGTCTTTTCTTTGGTACATCTGAGAAAGAAAGCCATCAAGGTACTGTTTTCACTTCTTTTTAGTTTTACTGTTAAATAACTACATAAAAACTCTAAATCTTACGGTATTTCTTACCAGTGATTTTTTTTTTAAAGCTTGAAAGGCTTATGAATTTTTTGATTTGGTTGTTGTGTTTTACTAATTTATGTATTTTAAGATTGCTTTATTGTGGTCATGTGAATGTGATTCATTTTTACCTCTTTAGAGGAAAACATGGAATGTCACTATTAAAGTAAGAGTAATGTGTAATCTCATAATTTTTGCATTCAGGAATATTTTCAGAAGTAAAGAATTTGGATTTTTGTACTGCTCTGTAAAAGTCAGATAAATTTGTTAGTTAGTTATCATTTGACTAGCATAGAATCTTCTTTTGTTACAAGCATAAAAATTTAAATCTTGTTTTTATTAAAATTAGATATGGAAAGGTATTTGAAAAGAAAATTTGAAGGAGATGAGCAAAAAATTTTATGTGAGGACAACAATACACAATTTAAATAAAGTTTGTTGAAACAAATTGAGCAACTAGAAAGTGGTAGAGCTTCAAAAGGTCGCGGTTTAAATCAAGAAATTACTCTTCAGATTGAGCAATTGTTTACTTATATTGAAAATTATATATTTAATAGTATTGACAATGACTTGATTGGATAATGATTTCAAAAAAATGAAGACTCGCGAGAGAAATTATAGATAGATATGAAGAAGCTCAAAATTTGATGTTCTCAATTGTAAGTTTTTTTTTGCTTTATCATGTATTTTATATTTTTATAATAAATCTAATGATCTAAAAAAAAATCAAAACCGCACATGTCGGCCCCAAACCCGGATGAAAAAGTTTGAGGATTTTTTTAGATTTATGCCCCCACATAAAAAAATTCCTGGCTCCGCACCTGCAGATAATAAAATGAGTTATCTTTTTGCTCATCATAACTAAGATTTGATTCCAAATCCCGTTGGACTTTAAACCTATTCCCTGCCAATGAATCTTCACTATTAAGTTCTATCATATTGTCTCTATTGATCACTATAAGACTCACAGAGTGACAAAAAGAAATACTCAGATCTGTAGTATTGACTACTTCAGACATTTTCACTACTTACTCGACTTCATTCGTCTTCTTCTTTATGTTGCCATTAATCAAAGATAGCCTTGATATAAATAAATGTTAATAATATTTTCCTCTATGGGGATCTTTTATAGAAGCAATTATAAGGATTAACTTCCAAAGTTACTCAAGGAGAACAAAATATGCAAGTTTAAAAAAGCAATATATGGATTAAAGCAAAATCTATGTGTCTAGTTTAACAAACTTTACAAGATTTTTGCTACCATTGGACTGCATAGTAACACCGCTAGTCAATCTATCTTCACTTGAAAATTTTCCTCCAACAAAACAACTCTAGCTGAATATATTGATGACATCGTTCTCATTTGGGAAAAAAATATTGACATCACTAAAGTAAAACAATATCTCACAAAGATATTTTTCACAAAAGAACTAAAGAGTTTAAAATACTTTCATGATATCTACTTTATATATTGCAAGGAAGGTATTTCTATAAAAAAAAAAAAAAAAAAAAAACATTACATAATTTCTTGAAGAAATTGACCATCTTGAATGCAAGCCTATAGATTCTCCTATGAAAATCATACAATCACTGAGATCTATAAAAGATATAAAGATCCTTCATGCTATCAACATCTTTTTGGCAAACTTATCGATCACACTACTAAACATATCCTTTACATTGGGGTAGTAAATCACCAAATGAAAAATCCAAAGAATATACTAGGAGATCGCTCTACAAATTTTAAGATATATGAAGAAATCTTCGGAAGAAGATCTAGTTTATCAGGAACATAATCATTTGATGACGGAAACATTTTACGACGCAGCCTGTGATGAATATATTAAGGATCGTAACCTTGTATCGTGGAAAAGTAAGTAACAAACGATTATACCTAGACCAAGTGTTGGAGATAAATATAGGATATAGCACATTCTATTTACAAAATGACGTGGATAAACTCTTATAAAGGAATTTCATTTTTCTATCACACAACCTATGATCCTTTGTTGTAACAATCAAACATCCATCCATATTGCAAGAACCAATACATTGAATTCGGCCATCACTCATCAAAGATGCAATCTTGTTAACAAAATCACTTCTCATGTATTCAGTGAAGAACAAATTAGCCAATATATTTCCCAAAGCTTTGAAACCTCCGCTTTTCCAATCTTTGTAATATTTGCTTGAGAGGAGGGTGGTGTTATTGTAGGAAAATTGTTAGATCGGAAATTAATACATCTGAAAAGTATTAACGTTAGGAGATTTGTTTTATTCAATTTCTATATATATTTACTTCTTTAATTCTTTCTTTTTTTTTATTCATCCTATATGCCTATCCAAAAACACCTGATCTCAATCAATACATACAACGATTTTACTCTCTTCCAACAATGTCAACATAACGTCAACCTACTACATTTTGAATTGCCTTTTATAAGATTGAATATTGAAGGTTTATTCCAAGAGAGAAAAGCACATGTAGAGAAAAGTCCCTAATGGGAAAAATAAACTATAAGGATGCACACAACAACAACAACAACAACAAGCCTTTATCCCACTATATGGGGTCGGCTACGTGAATCCTTTTTCTCCATTATGTCATGTTAAGAATCAAATTCTCATTTAAATCTAGTAAAGAAATGTCATTTCTAATATTTTCTAATCAAGTCTTTTTAGGTCTTCCTCTACCTTTCTTAACATAGGCCAAATCTAATACATCTACTCTCTTAATAGGGTCATCGGAAGGCCGCCAGTTTACATGACCAAACCATCTAAGGTGACTCTCTCTAATCTTATCTGTCACTGGAGATACTCTAACATTTTCACATATATGCTCATTTCGTATCCTGTCTCTAAGAGTAAATCCACTCATCCACCATTCCACCTAACCATCCTCATCTCAGCAACACTTAACTTAATATTATTTTTCTCTTTTAATGGCCAACATTTTGCAACATAAAGCATTGCAAGTCTCACCACCATCTTATAAAATTTTCCCTTAAGTTTGAGTGGTACTTTCCAATCACACAACAAACCCAGAGCATTCCTCCAATTCAACCATCCAACTTAAATTCTACTAATAATATCCCCATATATTTCACCATCACTCTGAACAATAGGTCTAAGGTATCTAAAATGAGTACATTTATTAATGACTTGATCACTCAAAGTCACAAACCTCCCACTAGATTTATTACTACTAAAATTATACACCATGTATTGGGTTTTAGATCTACTCAAACGAAAACCTTTAGACTCTAATGTTGACCTCCATAATTCGAGTTTACCTTTAACTCCCTCTCTAGTCTTATCAACAAAAAGAATATCATCAGCAAAAAGCATATACCAAGGTACGTCCTCTTGCAAATGTCTAGTGAGAACATCCATGACTAAGTAAAAAGATAAGAGCTTAAGGTTGATCCTCAATGAAATTCAACTAAAATAGTAAAATACTAGGTCAAACCGTCAAACCAGCTATTGCATACATATTCCTGATAATTTGAATATAAGCATTATTAACCCCTTTCTTTACTAGAACTCTCCATAGCACTTCTCTTGGAACTTTATCATATGTTTTCTCTCAATAAATATCATATGTAGATCCTCCTTATTCTCTCCAAACTTCTCCATCAACCCTCTCAATAAATGAATAGCTTCCATAGTAGACCTACCCGGCATGAATCCACATTGATTTTGAGAAACATTAATATCACGTCATAACCTATGCTCCATAACTCCCTCCCAAAGTTTTAAAGTATGACACCTCACCTTTATTCTTAATAAAAGGAATCAACGCACTCATTCTCCACTCATCTGACATCTTTTTAGTCTTCAAAATAATATTGAAAAGTTTAGCAAGCCAAGAAATTCCTTCATCTCCTAAACATTTCCACACCTCTTTTGGAATATCATCTCCAAAATCCTTTTCATCTCTCAGCCTTTTCAGTCATTCACCCATGCAAGATTTGACTATTTTCATTGAGCCACTCGGTGTCAATTCCTCAATTATAATCGAATAGACAATATTATAATGAAAAGCAATGCATAACATTGCCAAAAGCAAGTAAAAGGTTTGATGTCTTAAACAACTAAATTAAATGGCCAAGTTTCGATGCAAAAATAATGTTAATAGTAAATAATAAATAGCTAAGTCCATCCCATATTATAAATATAATGACATAGAAATACAATTCAAATAAAGCAGTAAATGCAATCTTAAAGATGGCAAACCTTGTCAGCTTGCAAAATTGGATGCATAACAGATAGTCAACATGCCATGCGGATGGAAAAATATTCCAGATATCCTCATTTGTTCGTAATCTCCTCTTTATCCAAGCATATCTCCTTTCAGTCTTATCAAGCTTCGCTAGTTCTACAAAAAGAAATTAAAAGCAATATATATAAAGAGACGTAAAATTTGAAAATCAGTATTTCAAGAAGATAAGATTAATAAGAGGAGGGGGGGGGGGGGGGGGGGGGGTTCATTTTCATACCTAATAGTCAACCAATCACCTAAAGATTAATGCATGTGGGCTTTTCAATAATATTTGGAAAATTTTCCCAGGTTTTATTTATTAATGCCCGCGTAAAGGAATTTTATTCAACTTCAGCAAGATGTTATTCAATCCTATGTACAAAAACATAAATTCTCCCTCCATTTGGATTTAAGTATTATAATCATCAAAATCAAGATCAAAACCGACCATCATTTTTAAAATTATTAAAGCTAACAACAACATCAAGCCTTTATCCCACTACGTGGGGCAAAGGCTATATGATCATTTAATCACCAATCTGATTCAAATCATTCAATGGATGGTTAGAATTTACCTTAAAGTCTTCATGCTATCCACTTATCTTATTGCTTTTCTAGAACAATTCTTCACTTTAATTGCTCGGTCTTTAACTCTTAAAATTATATCATCGTCTAGATCCCTTGTCCTGTAGATCCATGACATAAACTGATCAAAACTACATATCGTTGTATCTATTAATAATATTGACCGCTTAAATGTACATTAGTATTGAGGCTTTGTCCTACAAATTATGAACACCTATCTTCTAAATTTTTTCTCCATTATTTTACTATTTAGAATTATCATCTATGAAAAGCATATTCCCAGACATCTTATTTTGAATATCTTTGTAAGTCTCCCATACCAATCCAAAAAGATACAACAACAACTACTACAACAAGCCATTATCCCACTACGTGAGATCAACTACATCAATAATTTTTCTCCACTATTCCTTATTAAGAGTCAATTTTGAACATTAGCATAATCAATAATGATAAACCATTTGATCATTACACAATTACTTCAAATACTAGAAAATTTTCATATATATATATATATATATATATATATATATATATATATATATGTGATAACTTTACATACTTTTGAAACACACCTTAATGGTATCTTCGTATCCTTATATGTATCTCTATTTTAAGATTATATGTCATTTCAAGATCAATAAAATTTATTTCTTCGGTATTAATACTTTCTTTTAATTATCATAACATAAAAATCAATTTCAATACAAGAATTTATTTTAACATTTTTCTTTGAACTCTTAAGATCTACATCCACAACAACTACTATAAGTTCTGGAGTCAAATTTCTTCTAAAATCACCTTAAAATTTTTTTGCCAATTCTAAATAAGAAAAAAAGTCAACTAGTGGTTTTTGTGGCTATACTTTTCAAAATAATTAATTGATATTCTCATTTCTTAAAATATGCATTTACTATTTCAAGATCATAGGTTATTGTGAAATTAAATATGACTAATCAGATAAAACTTTTACCTCCTATTCCATATTCACCATGAATACTATCATAAATATTAGGGGAAATAAAGAAAGAAATCAATTCTATTACTATGAAAAACATAAACATCAAAATTATTCATTTTATTTCACCTGCGCCTTCAAAAATCTGCCTGTAAGATGTTAGTTCCTTGTTGCAAAAATTTTTTACCAACTCTTCCCTAACGGATGGCTCCAATGCATCAACAACCAAGCAAGCATCTGAAAGCTGCTGCAGTAAATTTGTTTCTTCCGTCTCTTTTCCAGTTCCCAAACTTCGAAAAAAAAAATTAAGTTCACAAATACAAACTACAAAATTTAAACAATTCAAAGAGAATGTTCTTGAGTAAACAAGAGGTATATATCAGAACTAAGAAATAAAATTAGCAGTAAGATAATGACTTTATTTCTCTCAAATCATCATCGACATCAAAAGCCTCATATCACTTACTTCATCATCAAAAGCCTCATATCATTTACTTGAGAAATTTTTAGCCGTCTTTACCGTTTATCAGCCTTCAATCACTATAAAGAGCATATCAAGAGACGGACATATCAAAGTTTTCGCTCGTCAAAAATACAAATATTGTACATTGAGATAAGCAAATTAGTAATCTGAAAATTTTTAAAATATTCTATTCTAATTGTTTCTATTTTGTAATTAAGTTTTAATTTTAATTCATCTGTGTAATCATGTCTATAATGGTGCTGCCAATGAGAATGAAAACATGCACTCTAATACTATCATTCCCTTGGTGTGGTTTGAATTGTTGGATAAATTAAACAATGATTTTAACCCCTTGATATACATTCTAACAAAATTATCTTTATCAATCCAACTAAAATCAATTTTCTTTTAGGGACTAGTTTCCATTAAGTACAAATTCATATAGAGAGATATATGAAGAAAATGAAATTAAATCTATATTTTAAGAATTTTTAAATAATTAAGGCCATAAAAGAAACCTGGATTTTAGAATTTAGTAAAATATAAAAGTATGTAAATCATCACTGTGGGCTCCGAAAATTCGGCCCCGGCCTCCCCTCACTTTTCTTTTTTTTTTCGGCGAGGGAGTTTTAACTGATAGGTTCCGAGGTAAATTTTGGAAGGCAGATGGGTTTGTAGATAAGACACTACCCAGAGATTTCGCCCTCATTTTGTGAGGACTTTATGATCTGAGTTCTGGTTTCCTATAGGCGCAAGCCCCTATAGTTAATTACCCCTCCCGATCACGAGAGAGAACTTTCGATTAAGGCTAGTCGTCAATCAGATACGTAGAATATACGTGTTATCTGTCATATAGTAGCAGCAATGGGTATGAAATTTTGAAAATCTGAAGATTTGGATGTTTGAAGGTTTAGAATTTGAAAGGTTTAAAGATTTGGAATTTGAAGGTTTGATATTTAAAATAGAAATTTTCACCATCTTGCACTTAAAGCGAATGGTGAGGGAATGAATGATAGACCCGATCAAGATCCCATGGTTCCGTCGTCCCGGGCCATCGTGATCCCTGGTCTACTTAGTCAGAGGAGGTAGTCGAACCAACCTGACAGAATGATCCTTGTCGGCAGCCATGGTTTGCTTCGTCCAAGGGGACCTTGTAGACCAGGGTTGGATGTTTGTCTAAGGGGACAAATTTGAATCCACCTTAGCTAACAGAGGGCTTTGCACCCTATCACTTATATCTTGATTCATATCTCAAGGATTTAACGCCATTAAGGAGCGTATTGGCTATGGCCATAACCGCTATATGTGGTGCCATTTGGCGGCAAAACCACTCGGTTCAGAGGGCCCCGGGTCATAACCGCTTACCTGCAGTGCCATTTGGCGGCGAAACTGCCGGTTAGAGGACACGTATCACGTCCTTACTGGCAAGAGATTTTTTGAGAATGGATCCTAGTGATATTTTCGACTAGGCATTTGGCTCTTTGTGAGCTAGAGTTTATTTGAATTTGTCCACCCCGGCAGACTGTTGCGGAGGGTGGATGAATTTTGCTTTATGTGTGTTGATGGATTGATTTCATTTTTTAAATATATGGAATTTGAGCTTTTTGTGGAGCCTTGGATTTTAGGGATTTTTGAATTTTTGTGGATATTTGGATGGAGCTTTGGAATATTTGGGATTTTTGGAATTTTGGGTGGAGCTTTGGAATATTTGAAATAAAACTTTGGGAATTTTGGAGATATTTGAAAATATTTGGGGGAACCCCTCCGGTTGAGATCTGCATTCAACACGGCCATCATCGGGGTGTACTTGGGTCATTTCTATTTGTAGCTTGAACCTTGTCTACTCAGCCGAGCTATTGACTGGGGATCGGGTTTCGTAGGTTTTATACCCTTAATAGTGAATTCTTATTGTTATAAGCATTGAAGGCCTAATATGGATGTATTAAAACAAATGTAACGGTTGTCACAACCGTATATTTGTTTGTTGGTTCTAACCCTGTCGACTTCTATTGAACCATATAGAAGGATCGGGTTCGAACTAGAATTCACTTGTCAACCCGCGCAGCATCCCTAGACGTCACGTGTGTACCAATAACACGCTCGCCGAGGCCTTTGCAGGTTTGGGATTGTATTTTACCCATTTTTAGTGTACCTATGTGTATACAAATTACAGTGCACGTGCAGGGGTATTTTGAAATATTTGTGAACGCCTTCTGTCCGCTCGCATGAATGTTGCGGACCCGGTGGCGTGGCGTAGCAGCTTCTGAATAGAGTTGTTCGCTGCCTCGTACAAGTATATTGTCGTGCACTACTTATATGTTTATGTAGGTAGATTGTAGTGCACTAACTAATCTCCTGAGAGATATATTTATTTATGAGCCATCTGATGTTGAGTGTGTATTCGTTGTCACAAGGGGACTTGATACACTTGCAGGGGATATATCATTGTTGTTTGTAGATTGACTTGGCTGAATGCTATATTTTCTTGGGTTATATCATTTGCTAATGACAAGGACACTATTATATTTCTTCGTGCTCACTCACTTTGCAATTTTGTTTCTTGTGTGTGAGTAATGGCGAACATTATAAATTGTTCATCCTCCTTGTAACTTCCATAGTGGGCTTGTATCATTGATGTTTACGTGTAATCAACATCACATGTTTGCATCATTCGTTCACCTCTTATTGATCTTTATTCATGATCGAGGTGTTCCACATTGTTGCTTGCAACGATATGCATCAAAGAGAACTTCAAATCAACATTGGCAATCAAATTGTATTTTCTTCCGCTTCACCTTTCATCATTAGTGGGAAAATTGTGAAATTTTTTGAAGGCTCTGCATGCTTCGTTGCTACCAAATTATTTGTTCTCTTTAGTTCTGTCACTTGCAAGTGAATCATGCTGGCAACTAGAAGCTTCACTATGCTTATGTGTAAGTGGAAGATCTTGTAGCATTGCTTGCAATTATAGATTTACGTTGATTGTAGGACAAATATTCATAACTTGTATGTTGTCATCTTTTGCATGTTATTTATCGTCGCTTACAATCAAGTTGATGCTTTCATTTGAAATTGGTTGAATCCACTTGTAGAGATGTTGTAGCATGCCATTGATTATTCATCCTGTTACTTGACTATCATTGTTATTACTCCAAATCACGTACTTGCATGAGATCTCATTGCCACTTATGAATGATTTATACTTTCATGTTAACTTGCAAGCTGATGATCTTAATATATATATGAAAAGACCCATATCCATTATGCTTTATTGCCCTGGATTATGGACAATACATCATATGCATCACATGATCCCTTGAGCTTGTTTCTTATGATTCATTCAAATTCTTCTATGTTTCAAGTTGAGTTCAAGCTCAAATGTAGTTCTTCAAGTCCCTGATTGAGTTCAAAGTGTCAAGCTCAAGTCTAAGTTAAGACATCTTGTACCAAGCTCATTTAGGTTCAAGTTTTGTTTAGGTTCATTCATCCTTTGAGTTTGAAACACAAGTTTAAGTCCAAAAACATGTTCAAATAAAGTCCAGGCTCAACATGAGCCTCTTCCGCTCGTCGAGTTCCATGTTGTTTCGCAAAGTTCAAGTTCAAACTCATGTTCACTATGCTTGATTCAAATCAAGTCCAAATTTGTTCATTTGATTTCAAATTTTGAGTTCAATTGAATCCAAATTTTAGTCCAACTTGAGTCCAACTCAAATCTTACACAAGTTCTTGCTTGAGTTTTGCTTAAGCCATTTACTTAGTTATTCAAGTTTGACTTTAGTTCAATTGATGTCCAAATGAGTGTCCAAATAAGATTCAAAATTGTTCAAAGTCCTTGGATTTTCAATCCAAATTTCGGCAGCCTCCCGGCGACTCCCCCGTTTAGGGGAAAAAACCAAGAGGCAACCTTCCCCTCGACGCTACGTGAGCGCTTCAGGTAGGTGTCAAAAATGACACCGCGGTCGCATATGTATTTTTTTATCCCCGCCTGCTACGTGAGCATTTAAGGGTTTTTAAGTTTGTTTATTATAAGAAGAAAACAGGCGTTAGAAAAAACACAGATTTCCCCCCTCTGCACCACGTGGGCGTTCGTGGGTACTTATATAAAAATAAAACTAAATAAAAACACATTTTTTTTATTATTCCCTTCGCCGCAAGCGCCGCACCGGTTTCCCACCCTACAACGCTACTTGAGCGCCTCGGGGGTTTGCCGGCTCATTGCTAGCATTGAAGAGGGATCCTTATCTCGTCGCAAGCATCGCACCGGTTTCCCGCCCTCAACGCTACGTGAGCGCCTTGGGGGTTTGCCAGCCCGTCGCAAGCATCGAGAAAAGAACCTTTTTTTCATTTTTTTTATACCTTTGCAAATAAACCGGTAATGGATTTGGCATGTAGA
The DNA here is from genome assembly GCA_019514585.1 of Dendrobium officinale. Lineage (NCBI taxonomy): Eukaryota > Viridiplantae > Streptophyta > Magnoliopsida > Asparagales > Orchidaceae > Dendrobium > Dendrobium officinale. Next base: position 7,324,490 of record CM033697.1, read on the forward strand.
TCAAGGTAATTATAATCAAGTAAGACTAATTATAGTTAATAATTATTAACTATAATTAACTATAGTCGATTATAATTAATGATAATATATTATACATAATTAACTAGAATTAATTACAAACTTTTATAATTAATTCTAACTAATTATAAATAATAATTAATTATAGCTAACTATAATTAATTTTTCTTAACATTAATGAATCATAATTAATATTAATTTTGATTAACTATAAGTACTGAGTATTAATTATAACTAGTATTTAATTAGCTATAATTAATAAAATATAGAGGGAAGGAGAAAGAGATATAATCTCTCTTAACTTGGGTTCGGGTAAGGGCAGAGACGGATGCTACGGGTCAAGGCAGAGGAGGAGAGGGCGGCAGCTGCTTGGGATCGGGCAAGGTGGAGTTCGGCCAGGTAAGAGGAGCTCGGTACTCCCTCTCTCTCTCTCTCTCTCTCTCTCTCTCTCTCTCTCTCTCTCTCTCTCTCTCTCTCTCTCTCTCTCTCTCTCTCTCTCTCTCTCTCTCTCTCTCTCTCTCAGGGGATCAGGAGGATCGAAAGGTCGGGTAGAGATGAGGCTCGGTGCGGCTTGCGGCTGCATGGCAATCGGGCAAGGAGGAGGTCTTGCTGTGGAGTCGGAGCGAGGTCGGGGTAGAGTCGGAGAGGGAGGTGGAGCTCGGCTTTGGCGTCGGCACAGGGTGGGCGACGGGATAGGATTAGGAGGTCGCGAAGCAGCGATTGGAGCTCGATCACGTGTGGAGTTCGATCGTGTGGAGTCGGGGAGAGCCGCGAATGGAAGAAGCTCGGCTTCTATTTAACGACGCTAACGAGGCGACGATCGAGGAGCTGCCGCGGGATTTGCGGGAAGAGATGTCCGAGGTTCCAGCCAGCAGGATATCGGGGATTTGGCAGGGATTTGATCGCGAATCAGAGCAGGTCAACAATCACCAGTAATCTTTTAGTCTTTTAGGTTAATTTTCTATAAAGAGGTTGTTCATCCATTCAAGTATGTCATAGTTGCATGGTTACATGTTTTCAATTTTCATTATTATCTACTTATATAGGACAAGTTTATAAGTCAAAATTAGAACCCCTTAAAACACATATTCACATCTAGTTTTTATTACTTGTTTCATATTATTGCAGGATTTTATAATTTATTTGATAAACATAAATGTTTGATTTTCTTCAAAAGATGCACAAAAAACTTACTGATTATGAAAATTATAAGTCTACTATTGATGTGTAAGATCCATGTAAAATTCAAATCAAATGAAAAGATAATGATACGTCTAAATCCTAAAAGGCTTATTATGGGGAACTTTAAAAACTAACCACAAAAAATAGAACCATACAAATCATACAATGCAATAGGATAAATACTTACAAACTGAAAATTCAAAGAAATTTTAATAGTATTTCAAACTTTAACATGTTTAATTCGACTTTCTTTAATGAACCTAATACCAGTGATGTGAATTCCTCTCGTTTTATCCCATATTTGTGAATTCACATCAAATATTATACCAGGTGGGATCTACTCATCAAGTTCTAGAAGCTATTTCATATATAATGATTGCATCCGCTATTGATGTTGGATATCACGGGTCTCTTAAGCCTTGGGATGATAGATTTAGTTTTGATGATTCATGTTTACCTTGCAAGGAGCTCATAAATTTTGCCTAGATTGGCATGGAAAATGCAAAATATTTAATTCCTCGGAGCTAAAATTTTCAAGCTAGGCAGAATGATGCAAATTTGGAAACTATTTCCTAAGCTTTTGTTGCTAATGATACAAATCGAAATTTCTTACTCATTTAAAATTTAAAATCAAGTGAGGCAAATTTCATAGTTTTGTGATTTACTCAAATCGTCTCAATGTTTCTGTAGAAACATTATATGGGCCGAAGACATATTCATGAACCATTTTTCTTTCTTTCTCATCAGAGGGACTCTAAAACCAGCCATGCAAATTAATTCATCTCCAATAATTGAGCATCGAGAGAGTGAGTTGCGAGTAACAGAACATGGAGAAGAATCGCAGCTAATGTTTTGGGCTAGAGCAAAATTAGGAGTTGATGATAGAGATAGTTAGGCAAGGAATTAGGAAGGCGAGTAGAGTATAAAACAGGAATAGAAGCAAGCCAGACATAAGATGGGAACCAAAGTGGAAGTTGAGGGGCTTCAAATGCAGAGGAAGCAACATAAATGGGTAGAGCCGAAGGCATTGGAAAGAAACAGAGAGGGTGAGCATGAGCCAGCTAGCAAGTAGCATACAAGAGTGCGAGATTTTTGAATGAGTGGAAAACGATTTTAACATGAGAAAGATAGACACGAGGGAGAGCAGGGAAAGTGGGGAAAGCAGGAGAGGAGGGGAGCTACTCGCATTAGCTGATGAGCTGATGAGGGCCAAGAATAAGCGAAACAATGATTCCATGAGTGATCGTGAGGAACAAGTGAGTTACTCCATTTTTTTCATTTTTTGGGTAAATAATGTGTTCACTTTTTTTTTTCTTTTTTGTTTCTTTTTTTTTCTCAATTTGCAATCTCTACTAATTATGCTAGAATGAAGGAGATAGCATAAATAATTTTATGGAGAAAGAAAATCTTAAATTAGCTGGAAACTTCATGATTCTCAATAATAAATGATGTTCTCAATATGAACTCTAACTTACATACCAGTTAACAATAACTTTAACTATCTAAGAAATAAATATATGAATAATTGCACAAAAAAAAGCTTCACATAACAACATATAAATAAGCATCTTTCACTGAACTTCTTCTACACATACAGTAACAAATATCATACCATACCTCAAAAAATCTGAAAATACATGTGATTTAAGTATCTTTTTGATGTTCTTGAACTTCTCTCGAAGCTCTGCTATTTTTGGTACATCTCTATAAGCTTCGAAGTGACTACACAGTTGATTTACTGCCTGGAGAGGAAGTGAAAACCTTAATTAGAGATGAGTCCTGTTAGAGACAATTGAAGAACAACATAATAGCGCATGAAAGTGGATTGAATATCTCTACACATTCCTTCCAAAAAAAAGCAATGTTTCTACATGTACCATGATAAACTCCGTATAACATGAATTCAATATTCACATAAAAAAACTTCTACTTTTCCTATATTCTATAAGTTATAACAAAATACATGAATCATGAACTTCAGATTTTGTGTGTTTATACATCATATTTATGAGAAATACTTCTTTATCTATATAAATATGCTATATTAAGAATGAATTTCAATTAAATAAATATAATGATTTAAATTTCATTTCATAATCCATATGTTCTATTCCAAATTGCTTAAAAAAATTCATATAATGCTTGTGATTATCAATGTCCATTTTACTGCATGTCCTGTATTTTACTAAGATATGCTCTATATTGAAAGAAAATAATATGCAATAAGAAGATTAAATGAAATATAAGCAAAGCACAAGAAGGTTACGACACTTAAATGGTTAAAGAAATATACATAATAGAAGCAAATAACCAATAATATATCCATTCATATGTTGAAATGACCAATTCCAATGAATTGCAGCTATTTTGAGGATTTTCAACGATGCAGAAATTGTGCAAAAGTCTAGGCATATTGATAACTAAGAAAAGCATAAAAAGCGCATCAAAGTTACAAAAATAAAAAAAAAAATTGAAACCAACGCTATCAGGTCTCATTTATACAACCATTGTTGCAAAGAAAAAATTTGGTTTAATTTTTTTACATCAGGATCCATTTTGACAAAATTATTGATGTGGACATCCACCAGAGATTTCGACATACTTACCATTGGCAGAATCGTAGATCGACGGCTACGATTCATAGTCTCTATTTATGATGTTTTAGTGCTTTTTTTTTTTAGTTTTCTGTTTGTACCCCTATGAGCGATGTATGTCATGTTGTAGCCATAGGGTATTTGTGTGATGAGGACATCGTCAGCGATTTCGACACGTGTACCATCAGAGACGCCGGAGACCGATGGCCACGATCAAGAGTTTATATTTTGAGTCATTTTATGTAGTAGTTTATTTTATTTTTCAGTTTTTATTGTTTTACCCTTATGGGTGGTCATTTGATATTGTAGCCCCGAGGGCATTTGTCTTTTAGTTTTTGTTTCTTTTGGCCTATTTATAGGAGGCCTCATGCATTGTACTAGATGATGAATATTGGTATGAAATTTCAACTTTGATTTTGGATCTCTTTTGTAAGTTCTCGAGTGAGGATTAGCCTAGGAGAGGCTCAAAGCAATACCCAACAGCCCCTTGGTGGAGCTCTTGGTTTTTCTCTATGTTTCTTCTACTTTCCTTCTCCCCTAGCCGCCGGTTTTCCCCCACCATCCCCACTACTTGATCGGCGAACCACCAGCCCCCTCCCTTGCCGTTAAACCATAGATCCCGTCCCTCCTTCCTTCCGACGGCCACCCTTTCCCTTTCCTCCACCCGTCCCAACCCCCACCTAGACCCGTCGACCAATCCAGGGAATCCCCACCCCCGACCACTCCAAATCAGCCCATGGATTTTGACTTCTCTAATTCAATTCAGCTTTCATTATTTCCCTAATGTGTTCCCCTATCATTTAGGAAATTTCAGATTTGAAATTCAAATTGAAATTTGAATTTTAAATCCCTCCAATGATAGAATTCAATTAGGAAACTCTTTACACTTCATCAAATCTGAATTTAATTCAGAATTTGAATTAATTGTTATATTCAATCACATGGGCCCCACTCTCATTTAATTTAAACACAAAATTAAACCCCCATAGGGCCGGCCCCTCTCTTCCCCTCTCTCTCCTCAATTTGCCACCTAAACGGCATTTATTTTCCCTTAAATTTCTCCCATAACCGCCGCCCCCCATTAATCCACTAATTGTGGTTAATTTGAATTTCAAATTAGCCTCTCCCATTAATAAAAATCTGAAATTAAACTTCAGATTTTCCCTCTCTTCTCTTTGTCCCCAAATCACTTGTTTCAACCAAAATAACTCCACCCATAGCCGACCCCTTCACCCTCCCAAGTCTTCTCCCATTATCTCCTCACCCCCTCCTCACTAAGCTCAAGAGAGATTCTCCCAACCACCACCACCATCATGCATGGCCGATCCGTAAGTTGATCATGGTTTCTTATTTGATGATCAAGGACGAACCAACGTCCTTGAATCCCCTTTCTTCGACGGAAACCTTGACGTGGATTCTTCCGTGGAGGATTACTTAAATCGCATCTTGCTTGTGCTAGTACCTTCCATCGAGGAGCATATTCTTCCCGGACGTTGGATGCTCACTAGTCATCCCGTGGACTACTGGCTACCTCTCCAACGGACTACACTTTGGGCGCCATTTGTCTCCTAGTGGCATTGCTCGGTTGCTCTCAATCTTCCTCCATTAAAAGTGCCACCAACAAGAGAGTGAGTGAGGGACCCAAGGTGAAGAGATCTATTTGTTAACCGTGGATTCTTGTTTCATAACCATAACATTGTCTTATTTATTTTATGTTGTTCATTTGAGAGTGCCATGTTATTCTAGTTATAACCGCATGCTTTACATAGTCTATAATTGATGATTCCGAGAACCTGATTTGGGTAAGCACTAAATCTATAACTAGCAAAGTTTTAATAATCTTATATTAAAACCCCAAGCAGTTTTTGTTCCATGCATACGTTTTACATCATTGTGTCTTTTACATTGTGTGCTTTGGAGGCCTATATATGAAGGCCTAGTCATTGTATTATTTTCTAATGATGATTATGAATGATAATTCCACTTTCTTGCTAGATCTTTTTGTGAGTTCTTGAGAGAAGAAACCCTAGGCGAGGATGAGAGCAATACCCGTCATCCTTGAAGAATTCCTAGGTTTGTGGTTCTTTGATTTCTTCTTTCTCTTTTACCTTCACACCAATTCCATTCCTCCACCAACCGGCCTCCTCTTCCCATTTCCCCATCCCCTCCCAAAACCGAAGCCCCCTTTTTCCATACCGCAACCTCCTTTGGCGGCCCCACCCGCCGGCCACCACCCGTCTCAAGCCACCGGCCACCCCTCTTCTTCCCCACTTAATATCGGTTTAATCACCATCAAGACCAACCTAATTTAGGCTACATGATTTTGGAAAGCTTTCATCCAATTTGAATTTCAAATACTTTCCAAAATTAGCCAAGTTAAATTAGGAAAGTTTTTCAATTCAAATCTAATTTAATATTAAATTAGATTGGAATTCTTATTCCTTTGCCTAAAGTGGATTAATGCATTAAGAAACATTAATTTTCCTCCCCATCTCCCCTCTCCTCTAAGCATGCCGCCGGCCCCCTTATTTGAAACCCCTCTTATTTCTTTTCTCTCTCCACTTTGACATTACCTAAGTTTGGATTTGAAATTCAAATTCAAATTCATAATTCCCTCCCAATAATTAACTCCAAAATCTGAATTTAATTTCAGATTTCGTCTTTCCTATCTTCCACCCAAAACCCCTATCCTCTCCTCTCCTCCTTACCGCCAGCTCTCCTCTCTCTCTGCCGCCCTTCTCCACCTCACCTAACCGGCGGCTCCACCAAAGAACCATGAGGATACTTTCAAGCTCATGGATGGCAGATCTGGAAGTTGATCACGGATTTGTTTATAATTCTCGAGAGGAGATCGACATCATTCAATCACCTTTCTTCAATCCCGGATTTGGATCCGAAGGCACCGTCGAGGAATATGTGGAGCGTATTCTCTTTACTTTGGTGGACGTCATCGACGAGCAACAACCTACAAAATAGTGGAAGAACGCAAGACGACCACCCGCCTCTCCAACTCTAGCCAACTTCCCGTTGATCAAGATCACCGGCCTCCTCTGTCTTTCAGTGGCATCACTTGGATTGTTGACATCCCTCCTCCGTTAACCCTACTTCTAGAGAGTGAGCGAAAGGGAAACTTGAAGGTGAAAGTTCTATTTGTTAAATGTCGAATTAGTGTTAATTGCATATTTGTCTTGCTATCATCTTGTTTTTGTCTTGAATCGTTCTGTTAATCTATCGTGTAACTGCATGCTAGAAGCGAGTCAATAACTACGAAAACTGAAAATCCTAACTTAGTGAAACATTAATCTTATAAATTCATTGCTAAAATAAATTTCTTGATAAAATCTTGCAATTCTGTTGTATGTTTCACATCAATAATACAAGAGAAGTTTGCTAGGAGTAAAAAAATAGAGGTATTGATGTGGAACTACAACTAGGGTCTTGCTGATTACAGTTGTGTGACTCCCTCCCCTAATCCTGTTTGATTCACTGTTTTGGAGGTAACTTTGATTCAATTCAGCTCATAAATTCCCTTTGGTTTAGATTGTGACTCATCCATCGTGAGCCTAATGTGGTGTCATCCATGCTTCTATGATCTGTCCTGCATCAGTGTATCCTAAATCATTCATAACCCTTATACACGATCTTTATTGCATGCAAACCTTCAGCGACTTTGATCTAGAGTAACAGGATTTCCTTCTTGCTAGTCATGGAATTCAGTCCTTGCTGGTTGATTTGTATACTGTTGTTGATTCAATTCAGATATTTGAATGCAATTAAGAGGAATATTATGATTATAAATAGGGAGATCTCAGGTATGTTAAAAAATTTGAATTAATTTCTACTTGAACCAACAGATTTCTGGTTGGATGAAAGTCTTTCTAACCTGCAAGAATTTTCACTCAAGTCATTTTATTTTGCTAAAGTGATGCGTAGATTTACCATTTTGAGAGCTCGTATCCTTTTTCTTCCTTCTATTTATGGTAATTAGTTTATATTCCAAAATTGATGCGACCAAAAATATAGGAAAATTAAGATTGCAAACAACTATACGTCTTCCTTTCCATGGACATTACAAACTTAAAATAAACACACATTACAACTTAAATATATTTTTGAGAAGAAAGATACAATTGAAGGGTTGCCATGGAGAGAAGAAATAGATAAGAAGTCCAAGACAAAATATAAGAGGGAGGGAGGTAGAAGACAATAGCTCGTAAGCTATTACAAAACCCTCATATTTTCTTTCAAAAAATTATCACATTTCCATCCTTATAAACAGCAGCAAAACATCACTATAAATAGAGAAAAAGGAGCCCAAAAGACACACAAGGCAGCCGCCCAAAACAGCCAACCAGAACAAGAGAAGAAAAGGCAGCAATTAAGGCATGGCAGAAGCCCACCCGAACAGCCAAGAAATCGGGAAAGCCAAGGGACAGCAACAGAAACTGAACATCCAAGGCCAGGGGAACCGGGAAGCCATGGAACAGCAACTGGAACTGAACAGCCAAGGCCAGGGGAACCGAGAAAGCCAGGGAATCAGGACAACCACATAAACCGAACAACCACCAAGCAGACAGCAGCCATCCGCCCCCCAAATCAGGCCAAACACAAAAGAGGGGGGGGGGGGGACTTGCTTACATCAAATGTATTCATATTATCATATATGAAAATCACTAAAAATGTGGCACATTCCCTCGAACTGGGTGATTAGCTTGAATGTGTCAACAACAATATATTATGATTATGGTTAAATCTCGAATACTCCTCACTCATTTAGCCTGTGAGTTGTGTGAGCTATAAGGCGCACTTGATAGGAAATGAAGCTTTTTGTTAGCCAAAGTCAACTTAAAATGAGCCCTATTTAACAAGCATCCACCAAAGGTTTACTAAGTCACCTCAAACAATGCATCGCATGGCTGCTTAAAAGAACCTTAGCTAAAGCTAAATCAACTATCTACAGTGTAGACCATAGTCTATGACAACCAAGATGGCATGACCATAAAATTTTAATTGGATTTGTTATCATTCTTACCTTCCTCCCACCATCCATGTTGAACAAATATTGGTAACACGTTTTGTACAATTCAAATTAATCCTACTAAAAATAAAACATCATGGAGCTGAGTAGTAGCCTTAATTGAAAGTGTTCTCTAGTAATGAAGAGGGATAATTAACCATAAAGACTTGCGTAAATGTGAAAACTTCAAACAAATCATAAAGCTCTTGTTATAGGGTGAAACTCAAGATAGTGACTTTTTTATATTCAATTTGCCTTCAGAAAAGTTTTAACACGGGACTATTTGAATATCAACAATGCATATGGAAATTTTTTAAGGAGATACAATAAAGATTCATCTAAAAGGTTTTCTATATGAACATTTAAGAAATTATCAACTAGAAAGATGAAATCATCTAAAGCCATACAACAAATAGGGAAGAATGCTAACAAGTTAGAAATATTAAAAAATTAATATTACTTGATTTTTATTGTATCTTATTTGATATTATATCATGAACAAATAACTAATGTATTGGATTATTCTCTTTTTTCATATCCTCCTTTAGAATTCACATTTAACACCATTGGTAAAATTCTAAGATTACTATGTTAATTTTATTCCTAAAGATAATATCGAAGATAAAATTTTGTCCACTACCAATCTTGTTTATCAAGTGTACTTTCTATAGCAGACAAACATAGGTTTTATATGTTAATTCATCAATATCTAATATCTATACAAGAGTTGAAACACTTAAGCCTAGATCAATGAGTTGAATATCAATTGAACATTTTTTTTGTGATCAAAAGTTTCCAATCCAAGAAGATTGATTTGAAACACCTTTTGTTAGGATTTCCACGATGACACTAACATTACCCCATCCCTTGGTCAAATTCAATTTCTTGTTTCAAATGAATTTTACTTCGATTCAATTCTCTAAATTCCCTCAAGTTCAATTTGCGGCTCCCATGATGATCGTCCCCCATGCCTCTATCTTGAGTCTTCCGCAATCTCACAAATGCATCTACCTTGCAAGTCTTTTGTGGTCCTCCATGTGACATTCTATTGTGGATCCTCTGAAATACTTATCAACCATGAACCATACCCAACGTTTACCTACTCCTTGCACTTTCAAGTGAGAATATTTCCCTCCTACTTGTTGGATTCGAATTTAGTTAATGATTTATTTCTACAATTTGAATACAAATATGAGGAACCTTGTGATTATAAATAAAAGTTTTTTAGATCTGTAAAAACATTTGATCTGATTTCTACTTTGAATAAAAAAATAGCTGGATTTAAATTCTTTCTAATTATGTAAAAATTTCAGGACAAGTCATTTTCTTATACTAGAATGAGGCATGAATCTACTATTTGATGATCTCGTCATTTTTCTTGTTTATAGCATCAAATTTACGGTAATCAATATGGAGTGAACGAGTTTCAATAAAATTGGTACAATCTAAGACTTCATTTTCAATTAAACATATGACTTTCATGCCTCCAAATTTCTATGCATTATTTCTTATAAGCAACTATTAAATTAGCATGTGTCAGATTTTATCGTATTTTTTTTTTCTTTTCATCTAAAGTAACAAAAGATTATCTAAATTACGAGTTTACAAACTACAAATATAAATGTATTAGCTTCATTTAATACGTCTCATTATAAATCTAATTTAGTATATCCTAAATTATAAGACTTCCTGCCTCAAGTACACCTTAATATTTTAGAAATATTAACTAGAAATAAATGGCCGGTTAGATTAGTGATAGAACGAAGGAGAGAAACTACCCGTGGTTGGACATACAAGAGAAAGAGGGCATTGGTTGGACAATATCTAATCTATGCTGACATGCATGAGAAATATTAATTAATGCAAAATAGTCAAAATATAAATAGAAGCCACTATAAACAATTATGTGAACAGCTTTTATTTAATTATTTTGATTAGTGAATACCTTTAAGACATAATGTTTAGGGAATTAGTAAAGCTACCACAAGGGAACAATCCATAGAGTGACGAAAATTTAAACTAAAGACTTGAAATATTTCCTAGTTGAATTGAGTAACTCAAAGAAAATGTCAATTAGGAACCAAATATCATTTACTTGATAAACACTTTACCTCCAGCTGTGCAGCGGCCTCCTTATACTGACGTTTTGAGGCCATTACTTGAAGTTGCTCAACGGCTGAGACTGCAAATTCAAAGGAAAATGTGCTTCTTGAAAGAGGATAGGGAACTCGCCAGAGCACATAGAATGCCAAAAACTGATGATGTGACATTAGTTCAATATAATTACATGTGAAATTAGTTAAATATGATTACATGAAGTTGCAAAAAACCCTTAACCCATATGCAAAATCACTTTCTGATTTCTTTTTATAAGAGAGAGAAGATGTGCGTTGTTGTCGAACCACTAATTGGACAAGCAGACTATTATTTCTCAAGATGTAGAATTGCACAGTTAGATTTTACAGAGGATAATCTACAAGAGATGCAAAATCTTCAAGCCCGGCAATGGGATAACTAGCAAAAGCCTGAAGGTAGACCATGCCTGTAGCACTAGCATAGACACAAGTAAAGCAACAAAGTAGTATCGACTAACATAAAAATATTTCAACTTAGTAGGTGGCATCTATCTGTGGGCTCCGAAAATTCGGCCTCGGCCTCCGCTTGTTTTTCTTATTCGACGAGGGAGTTTTAACGAACTAAGTTCTGAGGTAAATTTTGGAAGGCAGATGGGTTTGTAGATAAGACACTACCCAGAGATTTCGCCCTCATTTTGTGAGGACTTTATGATCTGAGTTCTGGTTTCCTATAGGCGCAAGCCCCTATAGTTAATTACCCCTCTCGATCACGAGAGAGAACTTTCGATTAAGGCTAGTCGTCAATCAGATACGTATAGAATATACGTGTTATCTGGCATATAGTAGCAGCAATGGATTTAGATATTGGTAGAAATTGGATTTGGAAATTGGGTTTTGAATTTGGGAATTCGGAAAGGATTTGGAGAGTTTAATATTTAAAAATAGAAAATTTCACCACCTAGCACTTAAAGCAGATGGTGGGGGAATGGATGATGGACCCGATCAAGATCCCATGGTTCCGTCATCCCGGGTCATCGTGGTCCCTGGTCTACTTAGTCAGAGGAGGTAGTCGACCCAACCTGACAGAAGGATCCTTATCGGCAGCCATGGGTTGCCTCGTCCAAGGGAACCTTGTAGACCGGGGTGGGTATTTGCCTAAGGGGACAAATTTGAATCCACCTTAGCTAACAGAGGGCTTTGTGCCCTATCGATCATATCCTATTGATTCATATCTCAAGGATTTAACGCCATTAAGGAGCGTATTGGCTCTGGCCATAACCGCTATCTGTGGTGCCATTTGACGGCAAAACCACTCGGTTCAGAGGGCCCCGGGTCATAACCGTTTACCTGCAGTGCCATTTGGCGGCGAAACTGCCGGTTAGAGGACATGTACCACGTCCTTACTGGCAATAGATTGTTTGAGAATGGATCCTAGTAATATTTTCGACTAGGCATTTGGCTCTTTTGTGAGCTGAAGTAGTTTTTAATTTGTCCACCTCGGCAAACTGTTGCGGAGGGTGGATGGATTTTGCTTTAAGTACGGATGGGTGATTTCAATTTTAAATATTTTTGGACTTTTGGGATTTTTGATATTTTGTGGATTTTATGGAGTTTTGGGAACTTGAATGGAATTTGAAAGTATTTGTGAACCCCTCCGATTGAGATAACCAATCAATACGGTCATCATTGGGGTGTTTGGGGGTCATTTCTTTTTATGGATTGAACCTTGTCAACTCTATCGGGCTGTCGACAGAGGATCGGGTTTCGTAGGCTTTTTGCCCTTGTAAGTGAATTCTTTTGATTAAAGACTTTGGAGGCCTGATATGAATGTATTAAAACAAATATATTGTTCCTCTCAACCGTGTATTTGTTTGAGAGTTCGAACCTTGTCGACTCCTATTGATCCGTATAGGAAGATCGGGTTCGAACAAGAATTCACTTGTCAACCCGCGCAGCATCCCTAGACGTCACGTGTGTACCAATAACACGCTCGCCGGGGCCCTTGCGGGTTTAGGATTGTATTTTACCCCTTTTTGGTGTACCTATGTGTATACAAATTACAGTGCACGTGCGGGGGTATTTTTGGAATAGACGCCTTCTATCTGCTTGTACGGAGATTGCAGACCCGGTGGCGTGGCGTAGCAGCTTCTGGATAGAATTGTTCGTTGCTTCGTACAGGTAAACTGTCGTGCACTATTTGTTGATTTTTGTAGGCGGGTCATAGTGCACTAACTAATCTCCTGCCTTGGATCGTATGAGCTAGCACTTGTCATATTCTTCATGCATTTTGTTGTGATTTTGGCCTTTTCAGTGCATCCGCTATTACTACATGTAGGTAGATAGATGTCTTCTTTCACAGACTGAAATTGACTTCAGGATACTGCATTTACTGAAGTCTTTTTGTATGTACCCCTGGGTAGCATGTTATACATACATCCGTATTCGTAAAAAGATTGTATGTATGCAGATCTTTTATTCTTGCTTTTATAGGACTGATATGTTTGACCGATGCTGAGTGGTTATTGACTGCATGTATGATTTAGCACCCACTACACATTAATCGTCATCACCCATAAGTAGGCTTCTATATGAATGAGGACTCCTCTTCGTTCATTTGTGAATGTTCACATTCATCATACACATCACTATATTGAAATTGTTTGAGTCCTTTGGGATCACCCCAAATTACAATCTCTAGCCATCATTCCTTCAAGTTTAGATCAAATCCAAATCAAAGTCTTCTACATTTGTTTGAGTCTCCTGAGTCAAATTGAAAGTATTTGTTTGTACTCAAATTGCCCAAATTAGAGTTCCTTGCACTTAGCTTAATTGATTCAAGTTCAGGTTCTTGAGTTCAAATGGCAGTTCAAGTTTAAGTCCAAATCTTGTTGTCCAAATCAAATCCTTGTTTGATTTCAAATGATTGAATCAAGTTCAAGTTCAACTTTGATGTTGTATAGTTCGAGTTCAACTTGAGTTCATGTCCATGCTCAAATCAAACTCTTCTTGGTTGTTGAGTTTGATTCAAGTCTTTACTTGAGTTCAACTGCTCAAGTCGAATTTGAGTCAAGTTCTTTATTCACAAGCTTGAGTTCAATATCAAAGCTCACTTGACATTCCAATCAAGTCCAAGTTTAAACTTATTTCACTTAGATTCAATTGTTTGTTTAATCATTTGCTTTATGTCCAAATACAAGTTCTGGCTTGAGTCCAAATCAAAGTCCCCTGTGGTCTTTATTGTTCAAGTCCGGATTCAATATGAGTTCAATCAAGTTCTCTAGTTTCAAGTCCAAGCTTATATTGCCTTTCAAGTTCACATTTGAAGAAGTTTGAACCAAGTTCTCATTCCTTACAACATTACTTGATTGAGCTTGATTTTGTTTTAAATTACGCCAAGTTAAGTTCATTTGATTTGAGTTCTGAGTATAGTCCCAAGTCCTTGGTCGTTCAAATGTGTCCAAACCTTTTTTTTCTTCGAGTTCAAAAGTCCGAGTGTAGCAACATTTTCACCCGAAATTTCGGCAGCCTTCCGGCGTCTCCCCTGTTTAGGGGAAAACTACGGAAAACTGGGCCTTTCCCACCACGCTAAGAAAAGCGTGCATGGTAGGTGCCCTCTTTCGAGGACACCGTGGCCTTGTATTTTTTCGATCCCCCACCACGCTAAGAAAAGCGTGCATGGGTATTTTGTTTGTAAAAAAAGTATTTTTTATTTTTTTGAAAATATTTTGGCAGAACAGTTATTTCCCCGCAAGCGGGTATTTATGGGTATCCCCGCTTCGTCGTGCGCATCGCACCGGGATCCCTTCCCACCACGTTAAGAAAAGCATGCATAGGCGGGGTTTCCAAGGCGATACGAACTTCGAAGAAGGAATTTAGGTGATTACCCGCTTCGTCGCAAGCGTCTGGACGCACTCCCTCCCACCACGCTAAGAAAAGCGTGCATAGGTGGTCGTTTTGTCTCGACGAATGCGTTGAAACGAGTTCTCGGAGTTTTAGGGTTAGAGAGTTATACCTGCGCGGGTTTGTAGTGTCGGCACGAGGATTGAGGCAAGAGCAAATAATCATAATTATTTATTTTAATTATAATTATTTATAAATAAGTAATTAACTAATTATAATTAATTAATAAAAATTAAGTAATTAACTAATCTAGATTAATTAATTATAAATAATTAATCATAATTAATTAAATAATTATAGTTAATAATTACTTATAAATACATAAATGATGATAATAATAATACTTAGTTATAATTAGTATTTATAATTATAATTAAGAATTATTAATAAAATGAAATAATTATATATATATATATATATAAAACCAATACCTATCTCCCTCTCACTCTCTCGGCTTGGGAAGAAGACACGGCAGAGGGGAGATCGGGCAGGCTTCGGGTAGAGCAGAGGAGGCGTCGGTGTGAGGTAAGGAAGATTCAACTCTCACTCTCTATCTCTCTCTCTCTTTCTCTATTTCTCTCTCGGCTTGGTGAGATCGGGACAGAGGGAGGCCGAACGGAGCAAGGAGGGAGACGGGAGGCAGTGGAGATCGGTCTGGGAGAAGATCGTGGATTCGGACAGAGGAACCGAGAGCTTCGATCGAGTGGGAGAGGAGCTCGTGGATTTCGGGAGGAGAAGTCGAGCGGAAGCAGCGAAGAAAGGCTTCGTTTGGGTCGGTATTTAACGACCTCAGAAATCAGCGATCGAGAGAGCGTACGCGGGAATCCTGCGAGGAGACTTGGACGGCGCCGAATCAGCCAGATTTCGGCAAGGTATCACGGGATTTCGGGCAGGATTCTCGGAGAACTGGACTGAGTCGTCGTATACGAGGTATGCAGGATTCATGATTTCATTCCTCTTTTGTGTGGTTTACACAGAGGTTAACAAATGCCCCCCAACAAATGTGGTACGCGTCTAGAGCGAATCACGTTTGTTGTATGCTGATTGACCATATGGATCTCTAGATATTTATTCTAGATGTCACACAAGGACTTTCATTTAGTGGATCTCCAAAAATTTGCTTGGATGTCACACTAAGATTTTCTTCCTCCATAGATCTCTTGGATATATCAATAGATGGCTGAGAAACTGATTTCATTCGTCCTACGCTTTGTGATGCGGACAATGATGGAGAATTTTCTGATTTGTCTTTATTAATTTGTCAGGTGATTTTTGTACCTTCGGCCCTATGCTTCTAGCTTTGGCGGGCTTGTTGAAGGAGTAGATGCCGGTGACCTAAACCTTTAGATTTGTATTAGGTCGGTGGCGAAAAATCATCGGTCCAGAGCTTTGTGCATAACGGACTTGTTGATGACAGAATCCTCTTAGTTCAGCCTTGGGCTTTTCATGAACTTTGGGATAATTTTCTTCGGTCCTTTGCTTTGACGGACTTGTTGAAGAAAAATTCCTTCGATCCTCGCTTTGTGCTTTACGGATTTGTTGAAGAATTTGCAGGTTTCGGATTCAATTGATAGTACCGGACGTAGGTAGTATCTTGATCCAAAACCACTTGAGAAGACTTTAATCTGATCACTTGAGTTCATCAGATCGGGAGAGTTGGGATTTGATAGCTTTTTGTCCTCTGGTTGCTGAGATGGGGGTTCCTCTACTACGGCCTTTCTTATGGCTTGTTGAGTAGATGGAGCTGCCAGCGATCCGGCCATATTTGGGCTTGTTGGATCCGACCTCTTACACCCATTCAGGCTTCAGACTCTAGCTATGGGAATTGCGCTTCCCAATACTGATTTTGCTGAAGTCGATAGATTTGGAGTCATCCTTCGTGGTTGTAGATTCTGGAGCCTACGAACATTCAGTGGTTGTTCGAGACTCATCCTTCCACTGGAACTTTGATTCTCCAGTCATTTAGGAGAATTTTGTAGACTACGACCACTTGAACTTGTTGAGTCAAATTTGCCTTTATTCTTTCTTCAGTCCCTACTGACGGGTTGACGAAGTGGGGGTTCCGCTACTACGGCCTTTCTTATGGCTTGTTGAGTAGATGGAGCTGCCAGCGATCCGGCCATATTTGGGCTTGTTGGATCCGACCTTTTACTCCCATTCGAACCTTAAGCTTCAGGCTGTTGAAAGACTTCAAGCTTTTCCGACTCAATTTTGTAGGAGTGTGTAGCCACAAAAGTCACTTTCTTGACCTTTAAGCCTTGGTTTGTTGGAGAAGACGGTGTCTCTAACTCTTGAAAGACCACCTGCATATACTTTGGAAAACAAATATTTGTATTCTTTAGCACAAAAGAATATCTGGATTGATAATTTTAAATATTTATTCGGGGATCTCGGCGTGCAGCGCGATGTCGACCCGAATAAATATTTAAAATGCCCCCTGTCTCACAGGGACATTTCAGAATGAAATAGATTTGGAATATAAGATTTTAAATATTCATTTGGGGATATCGACGTATAGCACGATGTCGACTCAAATGAATATTTAAAATGCCCCCTGTCTCGTAGGGATATTTTGGATAGGCTTTGTTTCTTTGAGATTTTAAATATTTATTTGGAGATCTCGGCACGCAGCGCGATGTCGACCCAAATAAATATTTAAAATGCCCCTAGTCTAATGGGGGATTTTGAAATGCGTTCTTGCTATACAAGAGAATTTTAAAATATAAATAAACATGCATTAATAAATATGCATATAAAATTTTGATTATCACAAAATACATCAGATACGGAATTTTCATGCGTGATATTTCTTTAAATGTCGACCGTTGATTGGCGGCATAGGCCTCTGACCGTTCAGATCGATCAACTGATATGCTCCTCCTTGGTACACTTTCTCGATGACGAAGGGGCCTTCCCAATTGGATACAAACTTGCCACCAATTTTTCAGTGTGGGATGATTGGCCTTCTCAGCACCAGGACCAATTCCCCTTCCTGAAATGATCGAGGACGCACCATTCGATCAAAGGACTTTGTCATTATTCCTTGGTAGATTTCCAGGTTTTGTTGGGCTTGTAACCTGAGTTCATCAAGTGCATCAAGCTCTTCCATTCTGAGGCGGGCATTTTGCTCATGAGTGAGGTCATTCTGGATTGCTACCCGGAGTGATGGTAGCTCAATCTCTAATGGTAATACAGCTTCAACGCCGAACACCAATGAGTAAGGAGTGGATTTGGTTGGCGTCTTGTAGGTTGTACGATAGGCCCACAGAGCTTCTGCCATCTTCGTATGCCACTCTCTTTTTTTCTTGGTAAGAATTTTCTTCAACAATTTCACCAGCGTCTTGTTGAAGGCTTCTGCCAATCCATTCGCCCTTGGATTGTATATGAACGAATATCGCCAATCGATTTTATGCCGATCAACGAACTTATAGATTTTTGTACTTTTGAAAGCAGTACCGTTGTCTGAGATTATTCGGCGTGGCACACCGAATCTGTAGACGACATTGTGTGTGAAAAAGTTGATCACATGCTCGGATGTGACCTCTCTGAATGGAGCTGCTTCTGCCCACTTGGAAAAATAGTCCGTCGTCGCTAGAATAAAGCGGTGTCCCGCTGAAGACGGTGGATCTATCGGCCCGATTATGTCTGTGCCCCAACATTCAAATGGCCAGGAAGCTATTGTTGGGTGTAGTGGATTTGGAGGCTGATGTATAACATCACCGTGAATTTGACATTCGTGACACCTCTTAGCGTGATCGATACAATCCTTGACCATAGTTGGCCAATAATATCCCATCCTCTTGATTTTGATGGCCATTTTAGGACCTGACTGATGTGCTCCACAAAGCCCTTCATGGACTTCTGTTACTACTTTATCAGCTTCCTTGGTCCCTAGGCACCTTAGCCACATTTGATCAAAGGCTCGTCGGTACAGCATGTCATTAACAAATGCGTATCTCAACGCCCTTTTTCGAATTTGTGCGGCCATAGACTTTTCTATCGGGAGTTTGTTTTCCTTGAAGTAGTCAATGAATGGCTGTCTCCAATCATTTTCGACTTCAATATCTAAACAATGCCACCACGATTCTGAAGCTTGACTAGCTTTACGTCTCTTGGCCGTATGATATCCTTCCGGATAATTTTCCATAATGACTTGATGGAGAAGTTTAGGGTCAACTGGAGTTTCATCCTGCTGACTTGAATTTGATACTTCTTCTACCCTCGGGAATTGTAATAGAGCGGGTTCCAAGACCCTACGGTTGTAAACTCCGATGAATATAGGCTTCTCCTCATTGGAATTCGCCATTTCCTTGGCTAATTTGGCCAAACAGTCTGCTTTGGCATTCTGTCCTCGAGGAATTTGAACTATTTTAACATTCGGCACCTGCTTCAGGAGCTCAATGGTTCACCGGTGGTAATGAGCCAACTCAACCTTGGAAATCTTGTAGATGCCCAAGACTTGATTTATCACAAGTTGAGAGTCGCCGAAAATTTGAAAATTTTGAATTTTGACGTCAATTGCAATCTCCAGGCCTACTATTAGAGCTTCGTACTCAGCTTCGTTGTTGGTCCGAGGTTCAGTCAGACTGAATGAGAACCTCATTATGCCTCCTTCAGGTGGTATAAGAACAAGACCGATACCGGCTCGGGCTCTTGCAATATTTGGAGGTCGGACAGGTCTAATCGACGATGCCCTGTCGAAGTACATTTCCCAGAACGATAGCCTTTCATTCTCCTCGACCTGCATAATCTGCTCATCGGGCAAATCATCATTTAGTGGAGAATCAGCCGGGATTGGGTGTGCAGCAAGAAAATCTGCCAAGGCTTGTCCTTTCACCGCCTTCTGTGGCATGTATATGATTTCAAACTGCAATAACAATACTGCCCACCTGGCTAGGCGACCTGTCAACGCTGGTCTTGTCATCAAGAACTTCAGCGGATCGATCTTTGATATCAGTGTGATTTTGTGGGATAACATATAGTGGCGGAGTTTCTGAACTGCAAAAATCAGCGCCAGGCAATGCTTTTCAATAGGAGAATAACGGCTTTCTGCTCCAATCAATCTCCGACTGATATAGTAGAGTGCATTTTCTTTTCCTTCTTCATTATTCTGGGCCAATAGTGCTCCGAGGGACTCTTCTAGTGCAGCCGTATACAGAATAAGAGGCTTCCCCGGAATTGGCGCTGCTAGAATGGGCGGATTCAACAGATATCTTTTGATGCTGTCAAATGCCTCCTGACATTCTGCATCCCATTTGAAACGGACATCTTTCTTCATTAATTTTGAAAACGGCTGGCACCTACCCGATAGATTTGATATGAATCTCCGAATGAAAGCCAGTTGTCCTTGCAGTGAGCGAAGCTGTCGAAGGTTCCTTGGTGGTAGCATCTCCGTTATTGCCTTAATTTTGTTGGGGTCGATCTCTATTCCTCGATGACGAACAACATACCCCAGGAATTTGCCGGAGGAAACCCCAAAAGCACATTTGAGAGGATTCATCTTCAGATCAAACTTTCTGATTCTCTCAAATACGATTCTGAGATCTTTTAAGTGATCATTTCGGCCAAGACTTTTGACAACAAAGGTCATCTACATAACACTATTCGGCCAAGACTTTTGACTGATGGTCATCAAATAACATCAAATATGATGTATCAAATCATCAAATATGTGAGTCATCGCCCGCTGGTAGGTGGCACCAGCGTTCTTCAGGCCAAAGGGCATGACTGTGTAGCAGAAAATGCCGATGGGTGTTCTGAACGATGTATGTTTTTCATCTTCGGGCGCCATCTTGATTTGATTGTATCCTGACGATCCATCCATGAAGGAGAACATGTCGTAGTTGGAAGTGTTGTCCACTAGGAGTTCGGATACAGGGAGTGGAAAATCGTCTTTTGGGCACGTCTTGTTGAGGTCCCTAAAGTCAATACAGACACGAATTTGCCCGTTCTTCTTCTTCACTGGGACGATATTAGCAATCTAGTCAGCGTATTTTTCTTCTCGGATGAATCCTGCATCTATTAGCTTCTTCGTTTCTGCGATCACCTGTTCTTCAATCTCCAGTCTCATTCTTCTTGGAGCTTGCTTGACGGGTGCTACATCCGGTTTGATTGCTAATCTGTGAACTGCAACGTCAGGGGATAAGCCGGGCATCTCAGCATATGTCCAGGCAAAGCAGTCCCTGAATTCACAGAGGAGCTCTTTTATTTCTTCTATTTGTTCTTCGGGTAGAAGAGAACTAATGAAGGTTGGGCGAGGATCCTCCTCAGTTCCCAAGTTGACTTCTCTTAGTTCATCCATAGTGGCTGCCTGTCCACCATCTTCAAGCTCTTCTGGTGCAGGTTCGGCTTCTACGGGCTGTTCATCATAATCATCAGCTTCGTATATCTCTTCAGCATCACCATCTTCGGATTCAATTTCCACGCATGTGATGGTGCGACAAATCTCTTTCCGGAGGAATTTTCGCTTGATGAATCCGATACAATTATATGCGTCTGTATCCTTCTGCTGTAACGGACGCGGACTTCTTCCATACCAAAGGCCCAGACTTGTACGAAGTTGTCTTTTGGTGGTAGAAATATTAATCTGCTTTCGTAGCATTCTTTGAATATTCTTGGTATTGAACCTAGGTAGCCTCGTAGGAAATAATTCCTCGGAGTCGAGGAGCATGCAATCCCAATCGTGATTTTCCTCTTCACGAACTCCTGTGGAATATAACACATTCTTTGGCACAGTCCCATTTTTACGGGGAGGCAGATAGAGGGTGGCGAGTTCTTCAACTTTATGAACCTCGCGTGAAATGATTTCCTTGAAATGTTGTAAAGGAACACGCGTAACTATGAGTACACTATCTGAAATTGATAGGCTGTCAATTCTTCTAGAGAACACATTTTGCACCGTGCTCATATAAATAGAGTCGTAGTCATAATCATCATTTGAAAATTCGACCTGTCTGCTCCATTCATCCGTGGACTAGCATACTTTCCGAGATTTGGCAGGAGTAACATCATCTTCATCTGTGTCACTCCCAAGGTGAGGTACATGCTTCTTTTCTTTTGGAATGGTCAGCATTTTGGGAAGAGTCGGCACTGCCTTCTTTCTCCCAACCTGCTTCTTCTCACCTTCTCGTTCAGGTCGCTTTGCAGCCTTTGAGTTTGATGCTCTAGCTTCGAGAGAGCTCGAAGACTTTTTCTTCTTTGGCATGAAATACCGTGCATCTTCATAAACTGTTGCTTCATGAACTGTGAAAGGCTGAATGTCACCAGAGATCCTGAATTCTTCTCCATCTTTGAGATATTTCATACACTGGTGTAGTGTTGACGGGACAATGCCATATTCATGCAACCAGGGACGACCTAGTAGCGCCTTGAATGAAGTATCCGCGTCAATCACATGAAATTTAGCTTCTGTATGGAGCTCTCCAAATACAAGAGGGAGCATAAATGATCCGAGGGTCTTCTGCCCTTTTTCATTGAAACCATGCACCATCAACTTGTCTGGCCCGAGGTGTTCCACATCAAGGCAGAGGGATCTCAGTGCTTTCAAGCTTATCAGATTCACGGAGGATCCAGGATCGATCAGGATTCGACTGATTGTCAGCTTATCGCTCTCTGCAGTAACATATAGAGGACGGTTATGGTCTGCAGTCCCAAGCATCATGTCCTCTTCGGAGAAAGTAATGAATGGCTCATTTCAAGCTTGCAGAACCTCAGTCAAACTTCGTTCAGCAAAATACGCCTCGTATCTTTCAGGATCTTTGAGAGCCTGAATCAGAGTCTCCCGAAGGTCTTTAGACATCACCAAGGCGTCGTATATACTGAGTTGTGCTGGGATTTTTCTCAAATGAGATAAGATGTTATAATCTATCCCATTGGCTGAAGTCTTCTTTTTCTTAGGATCTTCAGGGATAATGTCATCGTTGATAATTATCTCTTTCTCCTTATCTTTGTTGGAGACCCCTTTCTTCGGTGGAGGCGATAGTATCTTGCCGCTTCTTAACTGTACTTGAGCAATCTCCTCCGGTTCAGAGTCATTTAATTGTACATTTTCTTCAGAGTCAGTCATCGTTGCGTCTAGGGACTCATTTGTTGATTCAGAATCACCACCCAGGTTTACATGTCCCATCCGAGACGCTATGCTAGGGTCTGATTCATCTCCCTCTGGAAAATACAAATCCTCCTCCGAACTGTAATCCATTGGCAAAACCATCATACAGGATTCAGATGGTACTTCTGTGTATTCTTCTTTTACTGAGGTACTCGGCGCCACTGAGATGACCCGACATACTTCTTTGGGAAGAGAATTTTCATCTCCTTCTTCAGCCTCACCGATTTTAAGCTCCGCCATAAAGTCAGCGAGCTTGATAGGTCGCCTCACAGTCTGATAGTATTCATCCAAACTGTCAATAACCCTCTGAGTTGCGGTCATCTTCTCCTTGGGCTTCTTCAACTTGGTCTTCTTCTTGGATAACTTCTTCTTTCCAGTCTTTGAAGAACCAACTTGGTTGGAAAACTGCTTAGAAGTAGAAAGTCGTACCACTGGCAGTGCCTTCAAATCTATCATTGGCTCAATAGGAGACTTCCACTTTACACCTGAAACTCCTTCAAGCTGCTTTAACATTTTCACAGTCTTCTTAGAGACCGCAGTCTCCCACTGTTCTTCTTGAATTGGCTTCTTTTCATTTCTTCTTTCTTCAACCAGGGGTACGGAAGAGGACGTGACCACCCGAGTTGATTCCTTTCTAGGGTGAGACAACACATTGTCGGATAGTGTCAGCTCCCCCTTTTGATATTTTCTTTCAAGCCAATCCTTGAATATGTAGCAATCTTCAATAGGATGGCTGAGTACCCGATGATATGGGCAATAATTTGGGTCACCAGTGTGCTTCGACTCTTCGGGTCTTTTGCATTCAGGCAGTTCTAAACCCGATTTCAACACTTGTCGAAATAATTTGGCGACACTTTCCCTCTTGAATGAATATTCTTTATTCATTTTATCTTTGAGGGATTGGAACGTTCTATCACCAGTTCTCATTATCTGTCTCTGGCGCTCTCCTCCAGCTTGATAAGTTCGTGGCTTATCATTGCCCCCGAATATCAACTTTGGTTGGGGGTTGGGGTTGTAGGCCTGTTTGGGCTTTTCTTGATATTGCATCGGCTGCTTGTCCTTGTCTACATTATAAATTACCTGCTTTTCTCTATCAGCTCTAGAGAAGAACGTAGAGTCGGCTTCACCCCTTCTAACACCCGGGGCCTTAGCCTTCTTGGGCTTATCAGAATGATTTTCTGATCTGAACAAATTCAGTTTCTCAAATTTGGCCACTCTGTCGAGCAAGTCTTGAAATGTGTTGATTGTAGCTATGCACAGGAAGGGTTGCATCTTGTCATCAATGTTGCCCATTAACAACTGTACGGCATGCTCCTCCTCTAACTGCTGCTCACATTTCATGCTCAAATTTCGCCAGCGAGTGATGTATTTAGTCACTGATTCTTCTCTTTTTCTCTTATCCAGAGCGAGGTCAGCGATTGTGATCTTTTCCGTTGCACTAGCGAATCTTTTTACAAACATATTTTCCAATTCTGCGAAGGTCTTCACAGAATCATTCGGCAATTCAGCATACCATTCGAAAGCAGTTGCTGTCAAACTGCTGACGAATTGTCGGAAAAGTAGGGCGTCATTTCCTCCTGTATTCCCATAGGTGGCTTTAAACTGTGCCAGGTGCTGCCTGGGATTGTTATTACCGTTGAAAGTGTTGAACTTTGGTACAGAATACCCTTTTGGGTATGGTACTTGGTCGTATTCAGCAGGATACGGACGACCTTTGCCCACTAATTTTTCTGCTTGATCAACGGCTATGATAGCCCTGATCCTTTCTGTTATTATTCCTTCCAACTGTGCAGCAGTCACAGGTTCAGAAGTACTTGCAACATTCTGTGGAGTGGGCTGACGGATGACATTATGAGCATCGTGACCACCTTCAGGAATACTTCGTACTTCTGAGACTTGAGGACTTTAAAAATTTGGAGGATCCGGAGGAGGATTGGGAATGGCACCAACAGCAACAGTTCTCTGCATCATCTGCATCATTGCTCCCATCTGAGCCATCATCTCAGTCATCTTCTCATTCAACTGAGAGATTTCTCTATCTTTGGCTCTCATTTGTCGCCTCATATGTCTCTGCATGTCTGCAAGCGTGACATTCTCATCAGCGAAGGGATTCTCCTCGGCTTCTTCTCCTTCTTCAACTTGAGAATGACCACCTCTGCCAGTGGTGGACCCAGCTTCACGACGACGGTGATAAACTCGCCTAATCGGCGGTTGTTGATCGTCTTCATCTTCATCCTCATCATAATAGGTTTCCTCATTAACATTGGTGTGTCTCACCATATAGACAACTTCCATGTCCAGAGTATTATTTATTTCTTTGATTTCTTCTTCTAGATTTTCCTCTAGAAATTCATCAATATTTTCTTCTAAATTTTCCTCCATAAATTCATCAATGTTTTCTTCAATATTTTCTTCTCCTTCAAGGAATTCTTCCTCTAGATTTTGATCATCTATATTTTCTTCCAGTAGTCGGATCTCCGACCGACGACGCCATTGGATTTCTGGTTCTTGATTAGGCACGGGGACTTCTTCGATCAGTGGGCTGCGATCGAAGTTAGTCTCTTCCTTTGGAGGAGATGGAGGACGACGGGATCCCCTGGAGGATTCTCCAAGGTGTCTACCGTCTGGAGGAATGTCATTATGGGTTGTTTTTGGGGCCCACTTCTGATGTTGTTTGTAGATGGGGGCGGATCTCCGGGAAGCCTCATCGGATGTCACGCCCAGATCAATCCTCCTTTCTCTTCTTTCTTTCTCATTTCTTCGAGGCTTTGGCCTCCATACTTGTTTTCCTTTCCACCGGGACCTTTCAGCGGTGGATCCCTGAACATATGGTTCAGGTGTCACACCCCGATGTTCACCGCGTGGGGTATATCTTCTTTCTCTTCCTTCTGCAGCAAAGGACAGACGCTCCCTTGGCGGGATTCTTCTGGCCTCCATCACTAAGGGTCGTTGGAACTTTTTCTTTTTCAGACCTTTCTCCTTTACAGTCTTCAGGACCCGATAGACCCGAGCTGAGAGAGTTTCAGGTTCTTTTCTCTTTGGAGGAGCTGGGACCTCCTGTCGTTGCTCCCTGAAAGACTTCTTTAGCTCACCAGTTGAGCTATTCCTTTTTACCCATTTTAAATCAGAAAACTTGTTCCGGGTAGGAACATTGGCTTCAGGCACTTGGGCCGACAGATTTGATGGGTGGACTGGGAGTTATTGATGCTGAGCTCGGAGCTCAGCATTCATCTTCCTTCTTTGCCTCCTTGTAGGCCTTCCTCCAGATGAGGAGGCCTCAGCATCGTATTTTCCAGGTGCAGATAACCTGGTCGGCAGAGTAGTGATGTTTGTAGTCACCACAGAAACTTTTCCACCATTCACAATTCTTCTGGTGGCTGGGATTTCAGGCTGTGATAGCCTTTCGAATACAGAAACTCTATCACGGGTATTTTCAGCAACAGGTCGTTGTGCTGGCAGATGCACACGACAGGTGACAGCTTTAGTAGAATGGGGCCTCCTGGCAGGCCTATCAGCATTCCTGCCATTCACAGGAATGGCGGCAGTCTTTGCAGCAATCGCCGGGAAGTCAACGCTACCAAACTGGATGGTAGCTCCGGCATTTCTGGTCTCAATAATAGCATTAGCCAGTTGGATCCTGGCTCCTCGTCCCAGCTGGACGGTCATCGGGGTGTTCTGTAGATCCATCTGCATAAATGAAAGGCAGGGGTTAGTAATCAGAATCTGATACATCACCCCGCACTTTCAAAATGCAGAGACTTGCACAGAACACAAAAATAAGAGAAGATAACATTAGCGGGCAGTTCAAATAATATAAATTTAAAATACTGCTAAACAAGTTATCTTAATGGATTTTTTTTTTTTTGAATGATCATTCTTTTAGAAAAATTGAAATGTTTAATTTCTTGAAAGATCATTTTGAAATACTCAGAACTTTGAGTACGATTTGAAATAATTGCTACTATAACACTGAGACGACTAGCCAAAGATAGAAAGAGAAACCAAACCCCAGTGGAGTCGCCAGAAATCTGTGGGCTCCGAAAATTCGGCCTCGGCCTCTGCTTGCTTTTCTTATTCGGCGAGGGAGTTTTAACGAACTAAGTTCCGAGGTAAATTTTGGAAGGCAGATGGGTTTGTAGATAAGACACTACCCAGAGATTTCGCCCTCATTTTGTGAGGACTTTATGATCTGAGTTCTGGTTTCCTATAGGTGCAAGCCCCTATAGTTAATTACCCCTCTCGATCACGAGAGAGAACTTTCGATTAAGGCTAGTCGTCAATCAGATACGTATAGAATATACGTGTTATCTGGCATATAGTAGCAGCAATGGATTTAGATATTGGTAGAAATTGGATTTGGAAATTGGGTTTTGAATTTGGGAATTCGGAAAGGATTTGGAGAGTTTAATATTTAAAAATAGAAAATTTCACCACCTAGCACTTAAAGCAGATGGTGGGGGAATGGATGATGGACCCGATCAAGATCCCATGGTTCCGTCATCCCGGGTCATCGTGGTCCCTGGTCTACTTAGTCAGAGGAGGTAGTCGACCCAACCTGACAGAAGGATCCTTGTCGGCAGCCATGGGTTGCCTCGTCCAAGGGAACCTTGTAGACCGGGGTGGGTATTTGCCTAAGGGGACAAATTTGAATCCACCTTAGCTAACAGAGGGCTTTGTGCCCTATCGATCATATCCTATTGATTCATATCTCAAGGATTTAACGTCATTAAGGAGCATATTGGCTCTGGCCATAACCGCTATCTGTGGTGCCATTTGACGGCAAAACCACTCGGTTCAGAGGGCCCCGGGTCATAACCGTTTACCTGCAGTGCCATTTGGCGGCGAAACTGCCGGTTAGAGGACACGTACCACGTCCTTACTGGCAATAGATTGTTTGAGAATGGATCCTAGTAATATTTTCGACTAGGCATTTGGCTCTTTTGTGAGCTGAAGTAGTTTTTAATTTGTCCACCTCGGCAAACTGTTGCGGAGGGTGGATGGATTTTGCTTTAAGTACGAATGGGTGATTTCAATTTTAAATATTTTTGGACTTTTGGGATTTTTGATATTTTGTGGATTTTATGGAGTTTTGGGAACTTGAATGGAATTTGAAAGTATTTGTGAACCCCTCCGATTGAGATAACCAATCAATACGGCCATCATCGGGGTGTTTGGGGGTCATTTCTTTTTATGGATTGAACCTTGTCAACTCTATCGGGCTGTCGACAGAGGATCGGGTTTCGTAGGCTTTTTGTCCTTGTAAGTGAATTCTTTTGATTAAAGACTTTGGAGGCCTGATATGAATGTATTAAAACAAATATACTGTTCCTCTCAACCGTGTATTTGTTTGAGAGTTCGAACCTTGTCGACTCCTATTGATCCGTATAGGAGGATCGGGTTCGAACAAGAATTCACTTGTCAACCCGCGCAGCATCCCTAGACGTCACGTGTGTACCAATAACACGCTCGTCGGGGCCCTTGCGGGTTTAGGATTGTATTTTACCCCTTTTTGGTGTACCTATGTGTATAATAATTACAGTGCACGTGCGGGGGTATTTTTGGAATAGACGCCTTCTATCTGCTTGTACGGAGATTGTAGATCCGGTGGCGTGGCGTAGCAGCTTCTGGATAGAATTGTTCGTTGCTTCGTACAGGTAGACTGTCGTGCACTATTTGTTGATTTTTGTAGGCGGGTCATAGTGCACTAACTAATCTCCTGCCTTGGATCGTATGAGCTAGCACTTGTCATATTCTTCATGCATTTTGTTGTGATTTTGGCCTTTTCAGTGCATCCGCTATTACTACATGTAGGTAGATAGATGTCTTCTTTCACAGACTGAAATTGACTTCAGGATACTGCATTTACTGAAGTCTTTTTGTATGTACCCCTGGGTAGCATGTTATACATACATCCGTATTCGTAAAAAGATTGTATGTATGCAGATCTTTTATTCTTGCTTTTATAGGACTGATATGTTTGACTGATGCTGAGTGGTTATTGACTGCATGTATGATTTAGCACCCACTACACATTAATCGTCATCACCCATAAGCAGGCTTCTATATGAATGAGGACTCCTCTTCGTTCATTTGTGAATGTTCACATTCATCATACACATCACTATATTGAAATTGTTTGAGTCCTTTGGGATCACCCCAAATTACAATCTCTAGCCATCATTCCTTCAAGTTTAGATCAAATCCAAATCAAAGTCTTCTATATTTGTTTGAGTCTCCTGAGTCAAATTGAAAGTATTTGTTTGTACTCAAATTGCCCAAATTAGAGTTCCTTGCACTTAGCTTAATTGATTCAAGTTCAGGTTCTTGAGTTCAAATGGCAGTTCAAGTTTAAGTCCAAGTCTTGTTGTCCAAATCAAATCCTTGTTTGATTTCAAATGATTGAATCAAGTTCAAGTTCAACTTTGATGTTGTATAGTTCGAGTTCAACTTGAGTTCATGTCCATGCTCAAATCAAACTCTTCTTGGTTGAGTTTGATTCAAGTCTTTACTTGAGTTCAACTGCTCAAGTCGAATTTGAGTCAAGTTCTTTATTCACAAGCTTGAGTTCAATATCAAAGCTCACTTGACATTCCAATCAAGTCCAAGTTTAAACTTATTTCACTTAGATTCAATTGTTTGTTAATCATTTGCTTTATGTCCAAATACAAGTTCTGGCTTGAGTCCAAATCAAAGTCCCCTGTGGTCTTTATTGTTCAAGTCCGGATTCAATATGAGTTCAATCAAGTTCTCTAGTTTCAAGTCCAAGCTTATATTGCCTTTCAAGTTCACATTTGATGAAGTTTGAACCAAGTTCTCATTCCTTACAACATTACTTGATTGAGCTTGATTTTGTTTTAAATTACGCCAAGTTAAGTTCATTTGATTTGAGTTCTGAGTATAGTCCCAAGTCCTTGGTCGTTCAAATGTGTCCAAACCTTTGTTTTCTTCGAGTTCAAAAGGGTCCGAGTGTAGCAACATTTTCACCCGAAATTTCGGCAGCCTTCCGGCGTCTCCCCTGTTTAGGGGAAAACTACGGAAAACTGGGCCTTTCCCACCACGCTAAGAAAAGCGTGCATGGTAGGTGCCCTCTTTCGAGGACACCGTGGCCTTGTATTTTTTCGATCCCCCACCACGCTAAGAAAAGCGTGCATGGGTATTTTGTTTGTAAAAAAAGTATTTTTTATTTTTTTGAAAATATTTTGGCAGAACAGTTATTTCCCCGCAAGCGGGTACTTATGGGTATCCCCGCTTCGTCGTGCGCATCGCACCGGGATCCCTTCCTACCACGTTAAGAAAAGCATGCATAGGCGGGGTTTCCAAGGCGATACGAACTTCGAAGAAGGAATTTAGGTGATTACCCGCTTCGTCGCAAGCGTCTGGACGCACTCCCTCCCACCACGCTAAGAAAAGCGTGCATAGGTGGTCGTTTTGTCTCGACGAATGCGTTGAAACGAGTTCTCGGAGTTTTAGGGTTAGAGAGTTATACCTGCGCGGGTTTGTAGATGTCGGCACGAGGATTGAGGCAAGAGCAAATAATCATAATTATTTATTTTAATTATAATTATTTATAAATAAGTAATTAACTAATTATAATTAATTAATAAAAATTAATTATAATCTAGATTAATTAATTATAAATAATTAATCATAATTAATTAAATAATTATAGTTAATAATTACTTATAAATACATAAATGATAATAATAATAATACTTAGTTATAATTAGTATTTATAATTATAATTAAGAATTATTAATAAAATGAAATAATTATATATATATATATATATATATATATATATATATATATATATATATATATATATATATATATATATATATATATATATAACCAATACCTATCTCCCTCTCACTCTCTCGGCTTGGGAAGAAGACACGGCAGAGGGGAGATCGGGCAGGCTTCGGGTAGAGCAGAGGAGGCGTCGGTGTGAGGTAAGGAAGATTCAACTCTCACTCTCTATCTCTCTCTCTCTCTTTCTCTATTTCTCTCTCGGCTTGGTGAGATCGGGACAGAGGGAGGCCGAACGGAGCAAGGAGGGAGACGGGAGGCAGTGGAGATCGGTCTGGGAGAAGATCGTGGATTCGGACAGAGGAACCGAGAGATTCGATCGAGTGGGAGAGGAGCTCGTGGATTTCAGGAGGAGAAGTCGAGCGGAAGCAGCGAAGAAAGGCTTCGTTTGGGTCGGTATTTAACGACCTCAGAAATCAGCGATCGAGGGAGCGTACGCGGGAATCCTGCGAGGAGACTTGGACGGCGCCGAATCAGCCAGATTTCGGCAAGGTATCACGGGATTTCGGGCAGGATTCTCGGAGAACTGGACTGAGTCGTCGTATACGAGGTATGCAGGATTCATGATTTCATTCCTCTTTTGTGTGGTTTACACAGAGGTTAACACTATCTAGTAGAAAAGGATGACTCAAACGATGAAGAAAATTTTCTTATTGGCTGTTTTGTTGAAAGTGTGCGTAAAATATTCCTTTTACAGGAGTTTTGAATATATTGATGTTTGTTTGGATGAAAAAATGAATACAGTGTAAAGTATTCTAAATATAATGCAAAGTAGTCTAGTTCATTTTTGAGGAAAACTAAACTAATTCAATATTAAGTGAACCAATTTCATTGCAACCAAACTACCTTCTCACCACCCCTACCATCCACCTCCCGCCGCAGCGGGCCACCCTCCCCGCCAGCCGACAACGTCATTTTGAACTTTGCACTGCATTCACTTTAGTTCAAGCTAAACAAAAACAATAATAATTTCATGCATTCCTTTACACTCATTCAAACAACATCAAAGATTTCAAATAAAATGTATTCTTTTTACTCTGCATTTCTTTTTTAGCAAACCAACCTTAATGTTAATTTAAAAGAAAATAAGAGGGCAAAACTAAGAATTATTCCATTTCAACATAAGGCATCCTATCACGCTGAATGTATATTGTTATCGGACATCCCTTGGATGCCCTTAGTTAAACAACATGGAGACCAGCAATTTTTGTACGTAGGTGAACAGATTATTTTTGGTGACAATTCAGCATCAATTCTGTTTTCTCCCCACAGGCAGTGGTGGAGTATAGTTTTAGCATGGACACCAATTTATAGTTGAGACCAGCTATTAAATTTAAAATGAAAGATTATGGTACAGTGAAAGGTTTAGTTTGAGTTGTAATTGGATTTGAATATGAAAGATATAGGCATGCTAACCAAGCATTGTAAGACGATGAAGAGCAGTAATCGTTGTTGTTATATGTCTCTTCGCGAAGTCAAGTTTCTTGATATCACGACAGATTTCTTGGACCATTGTTTCACTTTGTTCCGCTTTTGTCTTAATTTCATGAATCTTGTGCATCAATTCCTAACAAAAATGCAACAAACATAGAATGAGAGTGGATTGTTTGCTACGCAAATACCAAACAATATAGCACAATATCCATGCTGTCTACATTTGGAGGTGAAACCATGAAACCATATCAGTGGACGTTAATAGCAACTTCTTGAGAAGAATTACCATGCTAATAGCATCAAATACATCATTACTTGTATACATTGCCATCTCAAAATTTAATACCAGTTCTAGTCCATTATTAGAAGCCAATCTCCAAGATGGAAAACTAACCTGAACAGCATTTGTTGCCGCAGCAAGATCCTCCTTGGCTTTTGTCCCAGAGTTACTCTGTGTATACAAACATACATAAATTAAATACACATTTGGAATTGAGAGCTGGAACAAAATAGCAACAATTCATCTGGGCAAACAACAGCAAAGATGGAATGGTTGCAGCATACCTGTCGACGAACAGCAGCCAATATACTATCATCCACACGACGAATTTCACTCTGTATCTGCTGCATAAGTGGTTCGACTCCAGATAATGATGCCTCTGGATATTTGAAAATTGCAATGTTTTTTTAAAGCAAGAATAAAACATGCTTCTGAGAGATAACATCAACAAATCAAGAAAGAAAGACTTATTTCTGATGAACATGCAGCAAGCTTTCAAGAATTACAGATTATTCCCTTGTTTGAACAATTGTGAGCATGAAGACCAAGCTAATCCATGCTTCATGGAAATATCAAATGTGAAACAATGAAAGCTTGCAGCAAGAGAACCGTGAAAACCGTCTTATATGTTAAGTACTGAGTTGGTATAATATCGAAGGTCAGAATGCTTTATTAGGCATTACATATTCCAAATACCGGATGGTAAACGGGAAAAAACATGCAATGAACCCCGCACCAAAATCAAAACAAATAAAATTACTAAACAAAATAAGGAATAATGCTTGAAAATTCTTTGGTTCTTCCTGTGCAAACAATCTTCTTTTTCGATTTCTCTTCTTTTCTAAGTTTAACCAACTTCATGCTGCCCCAAAGTGAGGAAAAGTGTTGTTAACATGTGCATTAGATGTGATCATGTGAGGCAAAGCACACCAAGGAATTGCCAATAGCAGTACATATGAAATCAAGGGTGTTCCATTGACAAGCTTGGATTACATTGAGTTGGTTCCTAGCTATTTTGGGAATGTTACACTCATAATTAGTGGAAGTCTAAATCCAAAGCTTTTTCCCACAATTGCTAGACTAAAGATAGTTCTTAAGAAGTCAGTTTTATACAAGTAGACACTAGGTCAATCACAAATAAATAAGGATAAGGCCAGTTACAAATTGAATTTCACATTGGGAGCTAGAAAATATTTAGTTTAATAAAGATCGTGGGTCTAACTAGAACCTGGCCTCTACCCACGGAACCATGACATATGTTGCTTGAGGTAAAGCTCTTTAGTAGCTAAAGGTAATTAGTGGTGTTGCGTCCAGGAGTATTCGCGGCGGTAGAGAAATATAAAGTTTATCGTCTTAGCGTTGTACGAAAATCTGGCACGCAATCAGATAAGAGAGAGGGTCTAGCATTTATGAGACACCAAGATTTTTACGTGGAAAACCCCTGAAAAGGGGGAAAAACAACGGGGCCTAGCCCAGTTTGAATGAATCCACTAGTATTGCAGTCGATTACAAATGAGACCCTTCCTTGGGAGAAGGCCTTAGCTTGATGTACATTTTATAGAATACGTTATATGATATGAATACAAAGAATCACTATTGACATATTCGTTTAGTCGGGAGGACCGTAGTTGGCAGGCGACGGAGGTCGGAGGGCTTGTAGTCGGTGGGCGATGTAAGTCAGGAGGACCGTAGTTGGCTGGCGACGAAGGTCGGAAGGATTGTAGTCGGCGGGCGACTTAAGTCAGGAGGACCGTAGTCGACGGGCGACAGAGGTCGGAAAGATTGTAGTCGGTGGGCGACATAAGTCAGGAGGGCCGTAGTCGACGGGCGACGGAGGTCGGAAAGACTGTAGTCGGTGGGCAACGTAAGTCAGAAGGACCGTAGTCGGCTGGCGACAGAGGTCGGAAGGGCTGTAGTCGGCGGGCGACATAAGTCAGGAGGACCGTAGTCGGCGGGCGACAGAGGTTGGAAAGACTGTAGTCGGCGGGCGTAAGTCAGGAGGACCGTGGTCGGCGGGCGACAGAGGTTGGAAAGACTGTAGTCGGCGGGCGACATAAGTCAGGAGGACCGTAGTCGGCGGGCGACGGAGGTCGAAAGAATTGTATTCGGTGGGCGACATAAGTCAGGAGGACCGTAGTAGGCAGGCGATGGAGGTTGGAAAGACTGTAGTCTGACGACGAAGATCAGAATGACAACGTCAGCTAGAAGTCCAACAATAAAAAGAAATCCATCTTCGCGTAGACGTCCAGCGAAGTCCGATAACCGGTAGAAGTCCGGCGTCGGGTAGAAACTTGGCGAAGAGTGAAGGTCTGACGTCGGGTAGAAGTCCGACGTCTGTTGGTGGCAGAGGAGAACTCCGGCTTCACTTGGACGGAGCTTCGACGTCAGGAGGGAACTATGTTGCAAATTGGGAAGAATTTCAACATCACGTGGAAGTTGGGCAGAATTCCTGCGTTCTCCCGAATATCACGCAGAATCCCGATGTGTTCGGGCGGCAGGTCGAACTCCGGCGGTGGTCGAGGAAGAGGATTCTCCCTTTCCCCTTTTTTTTCTTCTTTCCTTCTTCTTCTCTCTCTTCACTTCAGTCCTTCTTGTGAAGAATGAGGGCTCTATTTATAGTTTTTCTGGAGTGTCATGGCTTGTAAATATGTGTGAGATCAGGGGCGAACAGGGAGTGGTTGAATGGACGGCTGATATTGAATCCTTTGATCATACACCGTTCGTCAGCCATTTGAAGGCCTTAGTAATGTCGGAATCCGGCGATCTCGGGCTCGTTGGATTCGTCTCGTCGAGCCGTTCGATTCGACTATAAGCTCGCCAAAATCGGAGACCATTTCGTAACTCAAATTGTGGTTCGAACCTTCCAACAATGCTTTAGGTCCTTGATTTGGACTCATTTGGGCTCGGATTGAGTCAAATTTGGTGTCGTTGGGTTCGTATTTTCGAGACACTCAGTTTGACTGTAAGTTTGTTGAAATCGAAGTTCATCTGCTCCCGGATTTAATTTTTGAAGTTTCCAACTTGATTTTTGCCTCGAGATTCGTGCCCGATCAAGATAATTTTTGTATTAAATATCGGTTGCCCTCCTATTTTCGGACGTCGAAGTTCCAGAAGTCCGAAAATATTTGTTTCGAAATTTTACATTGGCCGGATCGCAAAAAATTGTGTTCCAAAAGTTGAACATGTGCACAAACTTGATTGTAAAGGCCCAGTTGAGCTCCGAATGTGTCGAAATGGAGTCCGGAACGTCAAAAAACGTGATCGGGGGCCCAAAAACGTCCGAATCGGACCGTCCGGGCCAAAAATTGAGCTCGGACATGCGTAGGCGGCCAAACTGGCCGGCCGCCGCCGCCTGTCGCCGGCGGCGCCGGTGAGCGCGCCGCACAAACAAGCGCGCGGTTGCTGGCCGGCGGTTCTTGTTTTTTTATCTTTTTTTTTTATCTTTTTTTTTTTAATTGAGTGGGGCCCACAAAAATCCAAAAAATTCCCAAAAAAATTCTAAAAATCCGAAAAAATTCTAGAAAATTCCAAAAAAATTCAAAAAATTTGAAAATCTAGAAACTTCCCTCTTCTCCCAAAAAAAGTATAAATAGGCCCCAGGGCCTTTAGAAAAATTGTCCCTTCTCTTCTTCTCTCCCTCTGGCTCTCTGAGGGTTGAGGCTTCCGCTATTTTCGAGTGAGAAATTTCCCCTGCTCGACTTAGCACCCCTCCTCTTGTGCAGAAGTTTAGGAGATTTCTTCTCCTCCCCCCGGCTTTCTGATGGTTGAGTAGGCTATTTAGAGTTAATTGCTCAATTATGGCAATATTAATAATCTAACAAACTAAAATCAAAGTCTAAATATTTTACTTAAAATCTCATAGTGAAGCTTGGCAGTCGCCCACACCCTATGACCCTCCCTCTCTCTCTAGATCAAGATCTATGATGCTATCAAATATTCTGTATTTTTATTTTATATTGAACATTAGTATGTTTTTATGTTTTTTTTTTTTTTTTTAGCTATCCAATGATGGAAGGCATCCAATGATCATGGTAGGTTGTGCTTGGGGCTTGGTAGACCTTTGGTTTGCTGGCTCGATTGGTCCTTGGCTGCTGCTGGTTCACGGGTTGGCTTATGGTTCACGATTTTGGGGCTTATGGTGATGTTTGGAAGGAGGTGGTTCATTGGTGTTGAGCTTTAATTGCCAAGTTGTTAGCTCATTAATCTACTAAGGTAAGCTCATAAGTTGGATTCATTATTGGAGTGGTCTTGTCCCTTCTCCTCCCCTTTTCTTCTTTAAAATTTGTCCTTGTCCCATGAGTTTCCGTGGCTGATTTTTGGGCTTCCTGTGCTAGTTGTTTTTCGTGCCATGGCTCATTGGTTTCCTCAGTTGGATGTTTGTTTTCTGTGCTGGGTGGCCTTCCCGTGTCTTTGGTGCCTCGGTTCTGTGCGGGCCTCTTTGGTTCCTGCGACTACCTCTTCGGGTTCTGCCTGGGCTGCTTTCCCGTGGCTATTGGGGCTTTTTCCGTGACTTTGGTGCTTTGTTTCCAATGTAGAATTATGAGTGGGATGTTGGCTTTTCATTTCCCTCATTTAAATTATGAATATGAAGGGTTTTGGGCTGTTTGGTTTCTCCTCTCTTGCCAATAAATATGAGATATTTTGAGAATGAATGGAGTTGAATATTGAGAGCAAATTTGCTACAGGCCTGAGGGTTCTTCTTGGAAAAGCTTGTGAGCTTGTTCCATTCTCCTTCTCCTCTAGGAAAGCTTGCGAGCTTCTCCTCTTTCTTCTCGGTTTCTTACCTCTTTCGTCTCTACGCAAGTTCCACTCCATTTGTATCCTTCTTCTTGAGCTTTGGTGGTGTTTGTTGGCTGATTTGGGAGCATTTGCTGGAGGAGTTTGGATTGGATGGCTGGACTATCTTGCAGTGGTGGACCATCGGTTTGCTAGCCCTAAGCACTTATTTTACTTAACCTACATTTCGATGCATGTGAGGAACCCGCTATGACGGTTGTCTGAGGATAGCGTTGTTTTTATTTTCTTTGTTTCTTTGAATTCTCTTCTAGTTTTCTTCGTCGGATTTTGGATGTTATAGATGATTGCTACTATTTGAATCGAGTTTGGTTTAGTTTCGCCCTTTGTTCTCCTTGTTTGGCTTTTCTATCTAGTGTGCTTACATAAATCTAGATCTAGTTGGTTCAATTCTTGTAGGCAAGAGTCACAATCTAATAATCAAGTTAATCCTCAAAATCTAATTTTACACTCTTCAAATGTATTTCTTGTGATTAAATAAATTTAAAAGTGATATAACAATTTTTTGGCACCTCGCTTAACTTAGACACCTAACACCTCATGCCTTGGGCCACCATATCTCCTTGATGGACCTTGGTGCTTTTAAAACACTAAGGTGACGCAATCACCCTCCTTTCCCTCTTTTGCTTCCTAATAGCCCATTCACTCTCTATCTTTCTAAAAACATATACATACTATCACAGATTAATAAGGATAATTTTGTTCTAAAAAGGTACATAATGTTATGATGGAAAGGACATGATGTGTCATCCGGAACATGATAATAAAATGTTAGGTTGCATAGAATCATGGCATTACTAAATAAAGTTTTGAAACTAAACGGACAGCTACATCAAGTGTACCTTCAATTTATTATGTGGCTATAATCATGAAAAATAACCAAGGAATAAAAGTACAACAAATTTACAAGGTATTAATCACCATCACCCAGAACTTTAACTTAAATATTTAAGGTCAACTATGAGGTGTTCATCATAAATATAAGTTATGATGGAAAGGACATTATGTGTCATCCTGAATTCATGATAATAAAATGTTAGGTTACATAGAATCATGGCAATAGTAAAAAAGGTCTTGAAACTAAATGGACAACTAGATCAAGTGCACCTTTAATTTATTATCTTGGCTATAAATATGAAAAATAACCAAGGAATAAAAGTACAACAAATTTACAAGGTATCATCACCATTACCCTGAACCTCAACTTAAATAGTCACAAAAGCTATACTTGGTTACTATTTTTTTGTGAATCCATAAAGAAAATTAGGGTTTAACAAGCTCAAAGGAAGCCTATTACACTAAAATAGAAAGTTCGAAGAAGTTATTATATAACTGCAATAACCACGCCAGTCATGAAACCAAACTCACCTTGAAGATTTGCATTTGCATTAATTAATGAGCTTAAAAGAGTAAAAGTGAGTGCAAACTTGTATGGAGTCCCTTAAGAGAGACCTCCCTCAACAAAATAAGAAAAAAGGAGGGAAGGCTAGTACATGCTGTGCCAATCCATACATAAGAAAAACTGTAAAAGTACAGCCAAAAAGTAAGGGAAAAAAAAAAATTGTGGCCCCTCAGCTGGCAAGTTGAGGTCCCTCATGTGATGGCATTGAATGCTAACAGAGTAAGCTAGAAACCAAACTCACCAGTAGGGAACATCTGGTTGATGTACTCCAAAGCACTAGACTTGTCCATTTCACATAGACTGACCGATACCAATTTTTTCCCAATCCAAATATAAAGGAACCTGCAAGAAGAAATAGGTAAACATACAGAAAACCAGTTTAGTGAGTCTAACAGGATGAAGAGAACTAGTAAAGCATTGAAAGTTTACTAGCTGAGTGCTTCATCTGGTAGCTTAAAGGCAAATATCACAACAAAGGAAAATTAAACCACATGAGCTGTTAATTAAAACCCAAGGAAATTCAACTATCTATATACCATCCACAAGATGACACACTCATAAGTTAGATGTACACTTGAGTTGTTGAACAGATTTCAGAATCTAAATCCAAAAAAAAAAAAAAAAAACAAAGCAAATTCACATATCTCTTTACTGTAGAATTTTCTTTGAAATTTATAATAGGAAGGAAGTTCATGAGAACAATTTTACCTGATAAGACCAATCAGGCTACTGGAAATGATAACAAAGCTGCTTGGATTCTTGCATAGCATGTGTCTATTAGAGTAATTTGTCAATGTTATAAGCTGACTTCTACTAATTTGCAAGTCTTCAATGATGACTTCAACAAATTTGCAAGTCTTCAATATATTTTTCTCTTATTAGCAATTGTTTGGTGTGGGCTCCGAAAATTCGGCCTCGGCCTCCACTCGCTTTTCTTATTCGGCGAGGGAGTTTTAACGAACTAAGTTCCGAGGTAAATTTTGGAAGGCAGATGGGTTTGTAGATAAGACACTACCCAGAGATTTCGCCCTCATTTTGCGAGGACTTTATGATCTGAGTTCTGGTTTCCTATAGGCGCAAGCCCCTATAGTTAATTACCCCTCCCAATCACGAGAGAGAACTTTCGATTAAGGCTAGTCGTTGGTCAGATACGTAGGATATACGTGTTATCTGGCATATAGTAGCAGCATGGGTTTAGGATATTGGTAGAAATTGGATTTGAAAATTGAAGAATTTGGTTTGGAAGATTTGAAGATTTGGATTGGGATATTTGGGAAAATTTTATATTTAAAATAGAAATTTCACCATCGTTCACTTAAAGCGGATGGTGGGGGAATGGATAACGGGCCCGATCAAGATCCCATGGTTCCGTCGTCCCGAGCCATCGTGGTTCCTGGTCTACTTAGTCAGAGGAGGTAGTCGACCCAACCTGACAGAAGGATCCTTATCGGCAGCCATGGGTTGCTTCGTCCAAGGAGACCTTGTAGACCTGGGTTGGATGTTTGTCTAAGGGGACAAATTTGAATCCACCTTAGCTGACAGAGGGCTTTGTGCCTTATCAATCATATCCTATTGATTCATATCTCAGGGATTTGATGCCAATAAGGAGCGTATTGGCGTTGGCCATAACCGCTATCTGTGGTGCCATTTGGTGGCAAAACCACTCGGTTCAGAGGACCCCGGGTCATCGTAACCGTTTATCCTGCGGTGCCATTTGGCGGCAGACCGCCGGTTAGAGGACACGTACCACGTCCTTACTAGCAGGAGATTATTTGAGAATGGATCATAGTGATATTTTCGACTAGGCACTTGGCTCTTTGTGAGCTAGAGTTTATTTGAATTTGTCCACCCTGACAGACTGTTGCGGAAGGCGGAAGGATTTTGCTTTAAGCGTGTTGATGGATTTATTTCATTTTTAAATATTTTTTTTTTGGATTTGGGGCTTGAAGAGTTTGGATTCTGGTAGACATTTGAATGGAATTTGATATATTTGTGGAACCCCTCCGGTTGAGATCTGCATTCAACACGGCCATCATCGGGGTGTTTGGGGGTCATTTCCATTTGATTGAACCTTGTCGACCCTATCAACTTATCGATAGGGGATCGGGTTTCTCGTAGGCTTTGTGCCTTTGTTTAAGAATTTTCTTGATTTTAGGCATTGAAGGCCTAAAAAGAATGTATTTAAACAAATACACCGGTCACTACAACCGTGTATCTATTTGATAGTTCGAACCCTGTCGACTCCTATTGATCCGTATAGAAGGATCGGGTTCTTTAGGCTTCATGCCTTTGTTTAAGAATTTTTTTGATTTTAGACATTGAAGGCCTAAAAAGAATGTATTTAAACAAATACACCGGTCACTACAACCGTGTATCTATTTGATAGTTCGAACCCTGTCGACTCCTATTGATCCGTATAGAAGGATCGGGTTCTTTAGGCTTCATGCCTTTGTTCATGAACTTTCTTTGTTGAAGGCCTTAAATGCCGAATATGAATGTTGTGGACGCCTTCTATCTGCTTATATCAGTGTTGCAGATCCGGTGGCGTTGGATTGTAGATTTTAGACGCCTTCTGTCTGCTTGTATTAGTGTTGCAGATCCGGTGGCATTGCTTATTTGGATGTCATGAGGTATTTCCTCATCTTGACATTAATTCCCCTTTCTCAATCACCGGGGAAAGATCTTCTGGATTTTGGAGTCAAAGACTACTTGATTTGGAAAGAACTCCTTTTAGGATCTTCCGTGTAGTGGACTCATTATTTCTGGAGTTTGTGGGCACCAGAACTGTTTTCTTCTTTATTATAGAACCAAAAAAAAGACTTTGGAACACCAGGAAGTTTGGTTCTAATTTGTTCAAACATTTCACCCCTTTCTGCCAGGGGTGTTCTTTTTCGTACATCGGGTTGTCTTTGTATCCGGCATGCTTGAAGATCTTGACCACCAATGTCGTAGGTGATATCAATACTTGTGCCCACAGTGGTTCGTTATGCTTACGAGACTCTCACTGTTGTTATCCACAAGTGATTTGTAGTTATTGGCAGTGACCCGTTGTATCCACTATGAGCACCTGGAACTGTTCGTAGGAGACCCATTGTTGTCTACATTATCCCCACCTGTCACCAATCTCAGGTGGTTGATAGTTGAATTTGTTTGTAGAAGATGGATTTTTTATTGCTGGTCTCCAGTATTGCCCTCTCAATCAACAGGCATTGTAGGGAATGTCGTAGGAGTTCGTTCATCCAGGTCTTGTAGTTTGAGTTTCCTCATGTATGATCCAAATTTCGATCTTTGCATGTGTTTGGATCCAAATTCAATTTCATTCAGACTTGAATTCATTAAGTTTACAAGTCCCCACTTGATGTCGTATAGCCTGAGTTCGAGTTAAGTTTCATTTAGACTTGAATTCAAACTCAGTCTAAATCTCCCACATTCATTCAGGTCTCCTATCATCCTACTGAATTCATCCGGATTCGAATCAAATGCTTGCAAATCTGGATTTCACTTGGCGTCGTACAGTTCAAGTTCAAATGCATAAGTTTTTGTTGTCTACATCTTGTTCTAGTTTTGAATTCAGAGTACAAGTTCAAGTCTTTGTTCAGGATCTTCTGAAGTCCTTGCAAGTTCAAATGCATGTTCGTATTGACTTGATTTTAATTTCAGTTTGAGTTTATCTCATTTGAATTTGGTCTTTAGAAATCATTTGAATTTTGATTCTGATTTAGGTCCACAAGTCTTCTGTTCTTGTACAGGTCCTCTGCTCATTTTAGTTCAAGTTCTATGCATTTCTATTCCAATACAAGTCCTCTGCACTTTTAGTTCGAGTTCTGTGTATTTTTGTTCGAGTACAAGTCTTTTATATTGTTGTCCAATAAGGTCTTCTTATTGTTCAAGTCTTTGTACATTTCAGTGAAAATTTCGGCAGCACCCCCGCATATCCCCCGTTTGGGGAAAAATTGGGGAGCTGGGCCTTCCCACCACGCTACTAGAGCGTGTATGGTAGGTGTCCGTAGACACCGCGGCCGTACAAATTTTCATCCCACCACGCTACAAGAGCGTGTATGGGGCCTTCAGCAATACCCGTACCAGAACAGCAGTGACGTACCAGAACAGCAGTGACTCCCCACCACGCTACAAGAGCGTGTATAGGGCTCTCCCACCTCGTCGTATGCATCGCACCGGGCTCCCTCCTACCGTGCTACAAGAGCGCGTATAGGTGGTTCTCCGGTCCGCTGCAAACGTCGAAAATGGGATTTGGAACATCATGCCTCTCGTAGCAGTGTCGGCGGTGTCGGTGTCGAGGTCGAGGACCATCCTCACCACGCTACAAGAGCGTGTATAGGGCTTACCCGCCTCGTCGTATGCTTCGCACCGGGTTCCCTCCTACCGTGCTACAAGAGCGCGTATAGGTGGTTCCCCGGTCCGCTGCAAATGTCGAGAACGGGATTTAAGTCACAAATTATACCTTGACGACTCTGGCGGTGGCTCGTGGAGTCGTCGACGATTGTCGGCGATGGAAGGCACAAAAATCGAGGTAAGAGGGAGATTCTTCTCTTTTCTTTTTCTTTCCCTTCTCTCTTCTTTTTTTTTTGAATTAATTAATTATAATTAATAATTAATTATAATCATATTTAATTAATTATCTTTACTTATAATTAATTATAATTAACTAAAATTATTAATTATGATTATTATAATTAACTAATATAATTAACTTTCATTAATTATAACTAATCAATATTAATTAACAATAATTAATTAATAATAGTTAATTATAAATAAATATTAATTATAATGAATTAAAATTAACTTTAATTAAAATAAATTATAATTAATTGTAATTAATTATAATTATTTAATTAAAATTAACTGTAATTAATTATAATCGTTATAATAAATTAAAAAATGATTCTAATTAAATTAATTAAAATTAATTAAGATTAACTTTAATTAATTTAAGCCATTAATCCCCCTCTCCTCTCTTCTTTGTTCACGGGTCCGACCAAAGAAGCGTGCAAGGGAGAAAGTTGCCTCACACAGTGAGCTCCCTTGGCTATTTCCGATCAAAATGTAGTAACTTCCGATCCAATGGGTAAGGGAATGTCGCTGGAGG
Organism: Dendrobium officinale; assembly: GCA_019514585.1. NCBI lineage: Eukaryota > Viridiplantae > Streptophyta > Magnoliopsida > Asparagales > Orchidaceae > Dendrobium > Dendrobium officinale. Next base: position 7,368,212 of record CM033697.1, read on the forward strand.
GAGCAAAGAAGCAGACGAAAGGATGAAAGTTACCTTCACAATCCGGCGAGCTCCCTGTTGTGGCCTTCGATCAAAATGTTGTACTTACGATCTCTCAGGAAGGGAAAGTGGTGGAAGAAGCGAAATCGAACAGCGACGGAGGAGAAGGAGAAGCCGTGCGAAAGGGAGAAGGTTACGATCACAGCCGGCAAGCTCCCTGTGCTCCTTCCGATCAAACTGTCGTAACTTCCGTCTGACAGGGAGGAGACGAGTCGAAGGAGCGAAGCTGGACGTCCACGGAGGAATCGAAGAAGCGGCCTGAAAACAGCGAGCGGGCTCTCCCTTGCTTCCGATCAAGATGTCGTAACTTTCGTTTCAACTGGAAGGGACAGTCGTCGAAGAGGCGAAGTCGGACGGATGAAGAGCGAGAGAAAGAGGAAGAAGCCCTTTTGCTTCGTTTCCTCTGCCATTTAACGACTCGATCGAGTCGTGTAGACGACGTGCGAGGATACGACTTTGATTGCGGCGACGACGTGCGAACGTCGTGGGATGGCAGGAGCCGGACAGGTAATATTTTATTTCAATTTTTTTTTTTTTTTTTTTTTTTGCACGGCATAGCAGGTCAACATTTGGCATTTGTTAGTTTATTAGAAGGCAACTTGGTTCTATTAAGTCAAACCATTCTTATAAATACCTAATGTATTCCTTTTTTCAAAACAATGATTGAAAAATGCAAATTGGGCTCGTTGTGGACTTTTAACCAACTTCTAAGGATTTTCTGGATTGTGCCATGCTTCCTCTCCTCTTCAATCATTTGTGAAAGCTATGAGAAACCTAGTTTCATTATTGTAAGTTACTTCTTTCATGCGGCACTACCCTTCTTTCAAGTTCACCGCTCAACCTTTCTGCATGAAATCAACCTCAAAGCTCCCTGCCACCACTACTCCTAGGCTACACTACATTTTGTATCAAAGCCAACTTCTACCATGTACTATATTAGATTTCAAAGAGCCACATGAAATGATTTGAAGTAAGGGAACACCATCCATACCAAAAGAGTGTAGTTTTTTTACTGTTGCAAAAAAGTTCATTTTCTTATGAAAAACCACTTCTACATCTAGTATGGGAGGAGCATTTGGGTTACACAAATCCTTCCCAGAGAAGTTTGGGCTATTGAAAAAAAATATTGAAGTGACATAGGTTATTCAAATCCCTTCCATAAAAGTCCTTTCAGAAGTCCAAATCATAACAAAAATCTCATAAAGGTTCAATCTTGAACTGATATAGGTTATTCAAATCCCTTCCATAAAAGTATGGGTTACAACAAACTACCCTAGCAAGGTCTAGGTTACAAAAAATTACAATGAAAAAGTTTTGAGTCATAAAAGTCCTTTTGCAAAGTCCAAAAATCATAACAAAACTCCCATGAAGGTTCAATCCTAAAAATCTCTCTCAAATTAATCTAGGTTGCAAATCATTATTGTGAAAGAGTTTAGGTCATGGAATTTATTTTGGAGATGAGCAGATCAGAACAAACTACCACATGAAGGCTCAGTCATAAAAAATCCTTCCCCAAGAATTTTGGGCTATTAAAAAACATCCTAATGAGATACAAGTTATTCAAATCCCTTCCACAAAAGCTTGGGTTATAACAAAATACCATAGGAAGGTCCAAGCTATAAAAAAATATCATGAAAAAGTTTGGGTAATAAAACTCCTTTTGCAAAAGTCCAAATCATAACAAAAACCCCATGAAGTTTCGATACTAAAAACCCCTCTCAAATTAATCTAGGTTATAAATCATTATTATGGAAGAGTTTAGGTGAAGAAATTTATTTTGGATAAATCCAGATCATAACAAACTATCACATGAAGGCTCACTTGTAAAAATCTCTATAGGATAAATATGGATGAAAAAAAAACTACCACATGAAAATCTAATCACAAAATCCCTCGAGTATGAGTTCGATCTAGAAAAAATATCAAGAGGAGGTTTGGGTCATTAACATGCCTATTAGAATTCAGGTTACAAAAAACTATCCTAAGGGGACCTAGCTTACAAAAATCCCTCTCAAAGAAGATTGGGTAGCAAAACAATATGGTGGGTCTAGGTCACAAAACATTACTCTTGAAGAAGTTTTAAGTCATAAAAAATTAACCGAAGAAGGTTGCGATCATAAAAACCCCTTCTGGATTACAATAAAATACTATAGTTAAATCTTGTTCAAAACAAATTTCCCCTTAGAAGTTCATGGTACAAAAAAAACCATCTTATGGCCAATCTCTCCCAAAGCAGCTTAGCTTATTAAAATTATCCCAAGAAGTTTTGGGCCAAAAAAATCCCTCCTAGAGAATCCTGGATAACATAAAATCTCTGTGGGCTCCGAAAATTCGTGCCCAGGCTTCTTCGTGTTTTTTTTCTGTCGACGAGGAGAAATTTAATGAATTTAGGTTTCAGGTAACTTTTCAAAAGGCATATTAGATTTTAGATAAGACACAACTCAAAGATTTCGCCCTCATATTGCAAATACTTTTATGATCTAAATTATGGTTTCCCATGAACGCATAGGGGTGCTAATTATTGACATGACTAGATAACCCGACCTGAACATGACCAGGAAAATCTAGATTCTGGGTCGACCCAGTTAACAAACATTATCTATTTGAAAAATCGGGTCGGGTCCGGGTCAACCCACTAACCCAGTGTTGACCCAATTCCGGTTGTGCACCCATGTTCCCGCACTCGCATAAGCTCAGCTACACTGCCTACACATCCACACCCGCACCCAGCACCCCCACTCGTACCTTACACCTGAGCTCGCACTCCGCACTCCCTCTCAAGTCGCACAACTTACACCCTTGAATCACCCTTGCTAGCTCGTGTCGCGCATTTCGCACCAAAGCTCGGCCCTATGGTCCGCACCCTCGTAGGCCTGCTACTTTGCTCGCAATCCGGGTTAGCGGGTCAAGTCATGTCAACTTATAACCCCACAGATTAGGCCCGGGTTTGAATTCCTAACCCGTTTGACGAATTAGACTAGATTCAAGTTGTATTAATTGAAGGCGGGTTAATTTCAAGCTGGATCTGAACTACCCGAAAACCCATTTTGACACTTTCGATTAAGGCTAGTCGTTTAAATAGGTCACAATAATTACTAGGGTTTAAATTTGGTATTAGATTTTTGAGTTTATGATTTAAAATTAATCGCCATATGCTTAGAGTGGGCAATGGGGGAATGAAGATGGGCCCGATCAATATCCCATTGTTCGGTCGTCTTGAGATATCATGGTCCTTAGGTTACTACTTGGTCAGAGGAGGAAGTCAACTCAACGTAATAGAAGGAACCTTGTCGGAAGCCATGAGTTGTTTCGTCCAAGAATACCTTGTAGACATAAGGTGAATGTTTGTCTAAGGGGGTGAACTTAATTAAGTCAACCTTAGCTAACAAAGGACTTTATATCTTAAATAGTGCACCGTATAATTTATTACTCAATGGAGCTTTTAACCATTAAGGAACATACGGGCTTTGATCATGACCGTAATATAACAGTGTCATTTTGTGACAAACTTATCCAGTCAGAGGGCACATGTCACATCCCTGCTGATGAGAAATCAATTGAGAATGAATTATAGTAATATATTCAATAAGACATACTCTTTACGAGCTAAAGTTATTCATAAATTTATCAACATCGTCAAATAATTACATAGAGTGAATAAATTTTGTTTTAAGTTATTAAAAGATTAATTTTTTATTTAAACATTTAGAGTTTGATAGATATTAGATTTTGAAATTTTAATAGGCTTTGAGAATTGACCCCTCCAGTCGAGATTTACATTCAACGCGATAATCATCAGGGTGTTTGAGCACTTCTAGCAATTCATGAAGCACTCTCATATCTCGCATTTACAAGCTTAATGTAAATATCGGAGCACATGCAGAACTTTGCATAACGTATTTTGCACTTGTAAGACGCTTTATATCATGCATTTTGCATATTTGTTAATGTACATGTCAACATGTTATTTTTCTCTCATGTGAAATGCATAGTTAGGTATGTTAAAATCATATATTACACATAAGTCAACTTCACCCCTGGCAGAGGCGTACGCCTCACTTGGACTGAGGCGCGCCTCAGAGGTGCAATTGCGCAATTCTGACAGAGGCGTACGCCTCATAGGAACGGGCGCCCACCCACTTAAAATGAAGAATTTTTCCTCCTTAATCCCGCACAGCTCCAGTTCTCCCGAAAATTTCCTTCCCGTTGGGACCAGATCATGAACATCTCTTAGCACTGCAGGAAGTTCTATACACACAAAGAGATGTGAGATATTGGCGCAGGATGCTCCCATAATTATGCAATTGTATCTTCACAGCTATCTTGACAAACAATAAAAAGACATGGATGTATTGAACTTTTGATGACCCTGCCAACACCCCTCTCTCTCTCCTAGCACCCTAAAATCAACCAACTAGTTATTTTCTTCTCAAAAAAACCAACTAGTTATTCCCTCAATACTTAATGTAGCACATACCTGGAAGGATTCAGGTATTGGATCAGGTCAAGTAATTTAGTGAGGGAGGGTATTAATTTGGATTTGGGCTAGCACACAAATTACCCAGCTATCCACCCCTGCATACGTGCCACGCCTGTAAGCCATGGCAAAGATGCGACCATCAAACTCAAGTTAACAATGTCAAATATGAATCTTATTTTAGCAATATAAATAAGTGAACAAAAAGCACTACAGCAATATGGATTCAACGGAAAAAGAACTTAGACTGCAGCAAATGAATAAGATGTTTAAATTTCATAAAACTAAATTGAAATAGAACTCACTAGTTTTATAGTTATGAAAATGTCATATTAAATGATGTTTTTAGAAAGCTCTAAGGAGTTAAAAAAATGTCGACGTCTAGCCCATTAAGAAAAAAGCTGTGAGTTTTACCTTTATGGGCCGGATCATGAACATCTCCCAAATAGATACAATTGGAGAAGAAGATTCCCTTGAAGACCCATTTAGTGATGGGATATGATTGCATTTTATATGTTCTTTGTACTTTGGGAGTTTTGTTAAACTAATATTTAATGATTTTGTACTTTGGGACATGATTTTATTGCATCTATTATTTACTTTCCACTATTTTCATATATCATTTAGATGCTTTTATTGTATGATAGAATATTGCTATTATTTACCTGCTAAAACCCTTAATTTCTCATTTACGCAATTCTGTGTCCGTGAGGCTTACGCCTCAGACCGCCTCGAGGCTTAATTACGCAATTTTAAACCTTGCTCATTCAAGCGGATAGAGGACCAATTAGGTAAATATAAGCTTCAATCCCCTTGAGTTGAAATGAATTGAAATACTTGGTGCAGAGGAGGGCGGACAGGTCACGAAGGAAGCAAGAGGAGTCGGCAATGGGTCTGGTTCCGATGTGCGGACGGCGAAGGGATGAACAGGTCTCTTGGCTGCGGCAAATGGATACGGCGAAACAGGGGTTCTCCTCCTGCAGTGAATCAGAACTTATGTTCGGAGTAGAGAGCCGAAGAGAAGAGCCGAAGAGAGAGTGGGAAGAATGGAGAATAAGAGAGAACTTATAAGTTCTTTTTCGGAGAAACGATCGGGCAAGGCTGATTGTCAGGGGCGAGAATTTCTAACCCGCTCAATTTGAGCGGGTTTGGAAGTCGCACAATCGGGGTCCGCAATACACCCCTAATTCTTCGAATGAATTCTTTATGTTCCAGCTCTAAATAAATCAAACATCTTAATTTAAGAAATGCACGTTTTTACATTACTTTACCCTCCTAACTCTTGGTACCAAACAGCCCTTAAATGATTAATTTTTTATTTAAACATTTAGATTTTAATAGATATTAGATTTTGCAATTTTAATAGGTTTTGAGAATTGACCCCTCCAGTCGAGATTTATATTCAACGCGACCATCATCAGGGTGTTTGAGCACTTTGAGCAATTCACGAAGCATTCTCATATCTCGCATTTACTAGCTTAATGTAAAGATCGGAGCACATGCGGAACTTTGCATAACGTATTTTGCACTTGTAAGACACTTTATATCATGCATTTTGCATATTTATTAATGTGCATGTCAGCATGTTATTTTTCTCTCATGTAAAATGCATAGTTATGCAAGTTAAAATCATAGATTACACATAAGTCATGTTCATAATTAATGATTTAATGTCATTTGTAAATGTAGCGCACAATTATGTTTCATATAAATTATCAATCTAAATTTTCAAGATCATGGATAGCGAGCAATCATTTGGAAGGAAAACACCCTAGTGATTGATGGGTTATGTGCTTCCTAACAATGCCTTCACATCTCATATTTTCATGTCTTAGTTGCTCATGACCTACAATATTGGTCACCTCTCATACTCTCTTTAACTAGCAACATTCTTCTTGCTACAAAATTTTCACTACCCTGTATGCTTGCTCTTGCACAAGACTCGGCCCGTCACAATCTCCTCATGGTCCCTTAGCTTCACATCAATTTAAATGTCGTGCTTTTTCTCATATCCTACTTTGCAACATATCCTGAATCTTATATGTCATAACTTTTATCCTACTTCTCCAATGATCAACCTTCAATCATGTGCACTACATTGATACATATAATATGTTTGCACTCCTATCATACCATTGTTTCTTAATGCTTGCCTAGCCATCACTATCATTGTTTACCACAACCACTACAACCCTTATTGCCTTTCAAAGTTTTCTTTTTATGCACTACCCAGATAGCCACTCAAAAACCTTCCGTACATCCTCTAACTGCCTTGGGCCAAATTGGTTGCTTACTACGGGTTATATCTTTTTTGGAGATATGATAGCTATCTTTCATAAACCATATAAAAAAAAAAAAAAAAACTCAATGATACTTTAACACTTATTCGATGTTGGCATGTTGCTATGTTGTTTTAATATTAAAGACTTTATCTATATGACACATATGATAACAAATATTTGCTTCTAAAGGTTATATAATCATTAGCTTAAAAAAACGTTTAAATTTATGTTAATTTGCAAATTCATCTATCTTTTAATACACCTGAGTTAATTATCTCATCTTCATATTGAAAGTGAATTACAGCAAGATATTAGACCCTGCTTTTTGTAGAATGCATTATACGAATTAGCCTTAATTCAATTTTTTTATTATCATGTAACTTGCATGAATTGATTTATGGTAATGAAATATGACTTCTGAATGCATTTAATTTCTATTGTTAATATGGTAATTTGTTCGTGTCTTTTCAATTAGTCTATGCATCCTGGAATTACATCTTGCAAATTTATTTTACATCATCGCATATAGATAGTTTGGTCTTAATATCATCATGATCATTGGACTTTGCAAAGGATGAGTATTTTGACACAAGATTAAAATTAATAAATCATTCCGTTCATTTTTCTTTTTTGTTTAAAATTTGTTTTTTTTAAATTTAATTATGTTAATATTATCTGTCATTCAAAATTTTGGCAACCTCCTGTCGTATCCCCTGTGTTGGAGTCATCGGGTAGGCATTTGTTTTTTGTTCTTCCCTTAAAATTTTTGCATATATAATTAAACTAAGAAAGGGAAATTATAAAAGAGGGCTATAAACATGTATGCTCATATCCTCCATTAGGATATCAAAAAACTCTCGTGGATCAGTATACCTATCCCTATCTTCAAAAAGCCAAACAAAATTACATTGTAAAGCCCTTTGAGCACAAAAATGGGCAGCCCCATTGAAGGTCCTAGGCATGTGCAAAAAGACAACCTTATGAAACAATTGCAACCAGTTGAGATCGACCCCAAATTATGGCTGCAAGGCCGCATTTTGTTCTTCCCGGCCAGATCAAAGATACAATGAACGTGGGCTCTTTTGTGCCTATTGTTGAAATAAGAAAGAGAGAATTTTATACATTTTACTGAAGAAAGAGTGATGACAACAGCAACAGGTCGAGTGGCTGGGGTGATATGATTAGAGATTGACAATGGGTTAGACATGTGCACGAGCTGGTGGTGGAAGCGACAACGATGTGTGGGGTTGTGTTGGGTGATTGAATTGAGCGTGAGGCTTAAGTAGGGTCGGGGATCAATCAAGTCGAGTGATTGAGTAACAACGGAGACACTTGGATGCTAGTGTGGGAGGCTAGACGCACGAGTGAGTTCAGAGTCACGGGAGAGGGACGAGCGGGTTTGTTGGGTCTTGTATGTGCGATCAAGTGAACAAGAGAGAGGGAGTTAGGTGAATGCTTCTTCCTTGCGTACAGCCACAAGAAAGGGATGTTGGGCGGGATTCTACTGTCTATGAGCATGCAGTACAGAGAAATCAAGAGGGAAAGAAGGCTTTGGTTGGGGTTCCTATGTGCGTGAGTTCGAATGAACTAAGAGGGAAGCGCGTGCCTTCGAGTTCGATTCTTGCATGCAGTAAGTAGAGAGTGAAAGAGGGCGAGCAGTTTGGGGGGTTTTGGGCGTGCTGCTTGGTGAAAATATGAGGGAGATAGCTGTTTTGTCTGAGGCGGTTCCTACGTGCAGGAAAATAAGAACGAGGGAGAGAGGTTGTGGGTTAGTGGTTGTAGATTAGTGGTCAACATTCTCAAGTTATAAAAATCCCTCCTAGAGAAGTATAGGATAAATAGAACCATCCCACGAAGGTTCATGTCACAAAAATCACCCTGGAAAAGCCCGATGCAAAAACAAGCCGTTCCTAGAGGGATATGGGTCATAAAAACTCCTTTTAATCTAACTCTAAGTTTGGTCCAAATTAAATAAATAAATAAATTGAAATATATAAAGCAAGCATCATCATACTATGTAGAGGCTCATTGATCTCAATAGATCTACAAATGCATAATGGTGTAGATAAACAATAGAAAGAGGTACAAAAAGCTTGTTCGCCACTAATCTACCTGGAGATGGGTATCATCATTTCACCACCAATCAAGAGGGCCATCAAACATGCAATCATACTTCTTGGTCTTCTCAAATATGGTACTTTGAATAGCACAAATTTGAATCTAAATTCAACACCAACCAATGTTTGACCAAATGATAGTAATATTCACAAGGACCTTTGAATGCTTAGATAAGGCTTTTCATAATTCTAGCAAAAATGCATGTGTACCAATTGCATGTTATTTTAATTACCAAAAAAATTATAATTCAAATGATATATTTATTTCATCTTATTTAAAAAATATCAATTTAATTGCATTCAAATGTCCTTTGTTCAGTATTGCCTTCCTAAATCGTATTAACCAATATTGAATATATAACTTGATTATATAGAGGAAAACCAAATCAACCTAAATCTAATTGCTTTTTTGTTCTCCTTTTTAAAAATAAATGGTTGATCTTGCTTATTATTTAGTCCATAAAATTCAACTATCCCTCTACAATTGTGATGCCTAACAAGCCTGGTAAGGAAACCAATTAAATATAAGTTTAATCATATTTTTTCCCAATAAAGGGCAAATAGATATTTATTACATGGATGAAACTTTCAGCCATCTATATAGTTATTTGTTACCTGCATTTATTTTAAGATTAAAACATGTCTATCACAACAATCAACTTCAATTTAACCTACTATAATTATGCTAGTCAAACAAAAGTTACATTGAAGTGTAACTCAAAAAAATAAAAGTGGTATATGAATGAAGTGAAAAAACTAATAAAATATGATTTTTTACTCTCTTGATGAGAGGATGATGAAATCTGTTAAATTTCATTAAATGGCCAGTTAATGATTACAAAAAACCTAATTCCCACCGCAAGCTGCTCAGCGAAACTCATAACATCTAATAATAACGCTCCAGATAATATGATTTATATCCATAAATTGTGTTGGAGCAACACAATTAAACATTTTGGAAACTAGAAAAACAAGCTTTAAAACCAATAAAATGAAGCAAATGATAAATTAAAGTGTCCACAAAAGATTCCATCGCAACACTAAATATAATAAGTATATCATAAGGGTTTGTTTGTTTGCCAAAAATTCAAAAATATGTTTAGCAAATTAATCAATTAGTTGAATGCATTTAAAACTAACAGCGATTCCAAAAATCACAAATTTCCTCAAAAACTCTTGTAAAAATTATTATGTCGTTTTCAGATTCAAAATTAGTGAAAGAGGGATCAACGTTTTATAACTAAAAGGAACCAAATGAGACCTAAGATCAAAGGAAAAAAAAAACTCACCATATACTAATACAATACCTATGTAATGTCCAACAAAATACAGTCTAATCAGCATAATGCCCAGCTAACAAATGATATAAAGCAAACTATTGATTCCAAAACGAGACGAATTTCGTACCGCACAATTCGAGGGGTAGCACTTCAGCGGGACGGGCGGCGTATCAGTGCGATGAGCGGCGAGTACGACGGGAGATAACGTCCAGCAGATCGGCGATAGTTAGCGGTGAGTTCAATGGGAGGGCAGCGGGTAATGGACGGAAAGGATGGAACGGCGAAGGGGTGAGCCTACGGGAAGTCTGTAAGAGGGCATCAGCGGAGATCTATGGGCGGAAATGGCGGTGAGACTGATTGTGCGAAGTAGACTACGCATTTGAGAAGTTTTTTTTTTTTTTTAACCACCTTATTTTATGTTATTTATATATCTAATACTTAAAATTTTAATATTACATATAAATCATACATAGAAGTGATAGAACAAATGTATAATATAATAAAATACTAAAATTTATAAGATAGTATAGGTGATAATAATGAAAATGTATTAGTGATATATTTGATATTAAAATTTTATATGAGTGATAATAATGTAATATTAAAATTTTGGATGTTAGATATATAAATAACATTAGATAAAGTGATATGTATGTAAATCTCTCTTTTTTTTATTGTTCTTTGATTTTCATTTAACCAAAATTTTATAATTTATTAAATTCAGGTTTGCTCAAAAAGGTTTAATAAGATTTAAATAATATTGGATTAAAATTTGAAAAAAAAAATTCATGATTGTTGAAATAAGATTTGAGCAATGAACACAATTTAAATAAAATTTTAATAAAGTTCAATAAAATTATAATATTTTACTATGCATGTATATATATTTTACACTTCTTAGGTTAAATATACAACTTGGAGTATAATATATAAAGTAGTAAGTTAGTTGAAGCTATTGATCTCATGATAAAAGTTAAGAGATCCCCCTTGAACAAGTTATTCAAATCTCCTAATTTATAATTTTCTAGGGCACTGATTTATCAATTTTTATTGAAAATGGTTGATTTTAATAAAAATGAGGGAGACTCTATTAGGTTAAATATTGGAGGGAATAACACAATATTTGGTGTTGCTAGTTTTCCCTAATCAATGTATTGGATCTTAGAGCATTTGCATTAGAGGAAGAATTTGTGAAAATAGTTAGAAGAGATAGGTTGCTAGATAATTGCTAGGATGGTGCCAAACTACCAATAGCTTCAAGCATACAAACTTTGAGAAAGCATTTATGAGAGGGATAATGTGTGGAAGCTAGGTGTAATATATTTTGAATGGTCACTAATTTTAAGTTAATTGGTAAGTATGAGTCTTAGAATGTTGAATATGGTAGGAAGTGACCAACGATTGGGATCTAAGAAGTGAAAATCCAAGGTGTGAAAGTTTCTATGCGGACTATGACGCCATCGGAGTGGACGGCGCCTTGACATTCAGCTTTCTCAAGTTTTTTTTGGACAAAAAAAATATTTGGGCATGCGTTGTGCTGCCAGAGATGCACATTCGCGACGTCGGGTCTCAAGTGAGATTATTCTGAAATATTCTATGGAGTGCAATGGCGCTAGAAAATTGGGTGTCCTGACACTAAGTTAAGATAGTGGTTTTTAAATAATAAAAATATCTAAAATCATTTTACCAAAACTCATTCCACCAACCTTTCAAATAAAGAGAGGAAAAAGTAGGATAAAAGGAAAGAGAAAAGGAAGGGAGAGAGATTCAAAGGCAAAAACTTAGGTTATTTATCCATTCGGGCCAGTTTGGGATATTATATAGCTCAAGGTAGACTCCAAAACCCTTGCCTCTGATTTCAAGTTAAGTAAGTTTATAAAAATATATTAACAAAAATGTGATTTTCTCAAGTATCGTCTGATTTTTTATATGTCATTGTTTTTTTTTTTAGATTTTTTTTCAATTCATTATATTCATTCATTAACAATCAGATTAATTTGATATCCAAAGCTGATTAATTGCATTAAATAAATATAAATAACATAAAAATATAATTCAAATTACTATAATCAAAATTTACATTTTATTTATTCTTCATGGTCCAAAATAATATATACAATAATGAATTGAAATAAAACTAAACTAGTGGTGAAGAAAGAAAACTGTGCATACGGTTGAGGGCCTCATGCCACAAGGTTCTTGCCCTTTTCTGGAATAATGTAAAAATCACATGATGAGCAAATAGTCAAACAAGTATTAAAATCTTACAACTAAAATCAATACAATGAAAAAGAGAAATAATATACTTTGAATCATATAACCAAATATATATTAATGTTATGACAGTAATCAGTGTCATGGTATCAACATCTATACAATATCAATATACGTACTCAGTAATTAATATCAATAATATGTATCAATTTTCATTAATTAGTATCAACATCACTAACCAATATCTCTATATCAAATATTTAATTGAGAGTATCTTGATCTCGCTCATGCACTTATAACTCCCAATCAATCACCCCTTATGAGTCACAATCAGTGCACTCGTTATAACTCCCCTTAAATCATGTGGATCAATATCCCTAACTTTTTACAAGTCCAAATCAATCTTCAGCTCCTTATAACTCTCATCAATGAATCATTGAAACTTGAGGTTATCATGTGGGACATAACATTTCATATATGTGATATAAATCAGTATCCTCTTAGTCATATCAATATCACCTAGGGGTGTTAAAATGGGTATTCAGGTTGGGTTTGGGTCAAACCCAAAGTTGACTTGGGTTTAATTCGGCTGACCTGAACCTAATCGATTTTGGTAAATAAGCCCAAAGGCTAGACCCAAACTCGACCCACACGGGTTATCAGGTTAACCTAACTTGACCCCACGTGGCTCGTGTTCGTAAGCAGGAGAGATGAATCGTGTGGGTGTGGCCTCTTGTCTACTAGCACGCGAGACGAACTAATTGTCTGCAAGTGCAGACGCTGTGGAGCAATGGGTGGGCCTGAAGGTGCACAGATTACGAGTACATGTGCAAGTACAAGTGCAGGTGTGAGTGCTCGTGCAAATGCAACACGCAAAGTGGGAAGCTCGATCCCATGCGAACTAAAGCACAAAGCGTGCAGGTGAGTGAGTGCAGTGGGGTCTGTTCGCTTGCAGATGCGACCTTGGTTTGTTTCAAGTTGATTCCAAGTTTTTGGGCCAGCCCAAACCCGAACCATTTCGTAAACGAGTTGACTCAAACCCAAAAAAATTTGGGTCTGGGTCCAAGTCAGGTTTTGAGTCGTGTTAAATATTGACATCTCTAACTATCACATTTCAGTACATACCAGTCATATCAATCATTTCAGTATTATCCATAATTTTAAATATCAAATTAAACCGGCCAATTCATCTGATTTAATCGTGAATCGGTCAAATGGTCAGTTTCATCCAACTTAAGAATCACGTTGCATCAACTCGAGTCTAATTGACATAAATTGCAGTTCAACCAGTGAACCCAGTCCATGTTTTCTAAGATAGTTCTGATTCAAGTATTTTTTAAATGATTGTTAAATAAATTTTTTTTTTTTTATCAATGCTACAGGTTTCCGGCGGATTGTAATAAACAAATTGTATATATTCCTTCCGTCGGCAACTAACATGTTCCGGCACAATTTTCGCCGCCGCTTAGTAATATACATATTATATTTTAAAACTTTTAAATAAATATTAAATACATATAAATAAGTGTTACGGGCTACAATACTCGCGATTGTAGAGTAAGTGAATTTTTTTTCTTAGTAATGCATGAATATCCAACACACAAACAAGAGATGTGTGAATGTGTGTGTGTGTGTGTGTGTGTGAGAGAGAGAGAGAGAGAGAGATATAAAACACCATTTTTTGTATGTGGAACCCGAAGAGGAAAAAATCACTGGGCCTCGCCCAGGTAAAAATATTTCACTAACTTTAGGTGAATTATAAAGGTTGATATGTCACTTAACTAAGAGATTGTGGGATTACAATAGTTTGGAGAGTTGGACGGGAATCTAATAGTTGAGTAGAAGTCTGATGATGTCTAGGTGAAAGCCCATTAAAAGTTTAATAGAAGATGTTAAACCTCGTTGAATTGTCCCCAAGCACTCTAAGAGAGGGGGGGGGGGGGGGTGAATTGGTTATTTAAAAAAGTTTGTTAACATAAAAAAAAAACTTTTTGAAGTTTTTCAAAAACTTAAAATAAACAACTTTATAATCCGATTGCAAGCAAATTAACTAAATAACAATTACAACAATGGGGATGATAATTCAATCAAATCAATATAACAACAACACCAAATTTTTTAACATTTAATTTTTAGGAAAATAAATTGGAGATAAAACTTAAATGCAAAAAATAAAAAATAGAATAAGCACGCCATAATTTTCTAGTAGTTTGGTCAAACAATGACCTACGTCCACTCCCTGAAGTCCTCCACTCAAGATATTGCACTAACTCTTAGTGCAACTCCTTTATCCCCCATAATAAGGTAGAGAAGCTCTTACAATAATCACTTCCACCAACCCTATGAGGTGAAAAACAAGAATCCTTCTCACTCTCCTGATGAGGCAAGAGAACCCTGGAAGCTCTTTTCACCCCCCTGGTGAAGGTGGCAAACCTAAAAGCTTTTTTACCCTTTTGGTGAAGGTAGTGTGCCTTGCAATCCTTTTTCACCCTCTCGGTGAGGGTTGAGAACATCGACCTTTGACCTTGAAGCCTTTTTTCCTAAAGCACCCTAAGCAAATCCACATGGCCCTGTGGAGGAATCAAGCCTGCAAGCTTGATTGGAGCAACCATGTGAAACTCCAACACTACTCCCTCTCATAAAACCTCACCTTCTCCTTCTCCACTTTCCAAGATCTCTCTTTGCTCTCTCAGAATACCTTCAACAACTAAATTCTCTCTCTCTAAACTAAAGAATAAAATCTTTTTATATAAGGTCTCCAAAAACTCTAAAATTTCAATTGAGTTGTTGCTTCTTGTACAGTACGATCGATGATCGTACAATACGATTAGTTTAATAATTAGATATTTGTACAATATGATGGAACTTCCTTGGGATGAACTATGCAAATTATGTATACTAGAGTGTACATCACAATAAATTTAATTTTTATGTGATCGTACAGGACGATTGAAAATTGTATCTAGCTACCATATGGACGACTGGTATCGTACAATATGTCTAGTTCAAAAATCAAGGTTTTGTCAAAGGAGATCATCATGACGAACATGCTTCATACTTTACGATCTAAAAATTGTATAGCAGTATCGACTATATTAATTAACCCTTGATTTGATTAACTAATCAGAAAAATAAGCAAATTTTCAAATATCATATTGTACGAACGGGATCATGTAGTACAATCAATTTGAAGATTGAAAACTTAAATGTAATTAGTGGTTAGAGTTTCTATTTTGAACATATCACACAGTACGATTTTAATCGTACAACATGATTAGTTCAAAGAAAATTAATTAAAAATTAGACATTTTAAATCGTTTCAAAAAAACTTATAATTGTTCATTACGATTTTAATCGTACAATATGATTAGTTTAAAATTTTAAAACTATTTTCTCACTCCCCTATGTGTGAGTGCAAGGTCGCCAATATAACATACGCCATTTACAAGGCTATAACTCAAAGAAATTTAAAAATAATAGAAATAAAGATTACATATTCTTTGTCATGCTATTCTACCCAAACTTGAGCCATGAATTTGTTTGCATGGTGCATGATGTACCTGAAATATTAGCACACACAAAAATATATGCACAATATATAATAATAGGAGAAATGAAAATTCAATCAATAATATTTTTTGTCATCAAAATCACAAGCTCGGAATCCCATAATGTAACAGTCAAGCAAACAGGTAATAATCAGACAATGGTCGATCGGGCGAGAGTTTGGAGGTGATCGATGACCAGGCAGTTGGTCCAACGATGGTTGGGCGAAAGTCTGGCAGGGAGCGCTAGGAAGAAAGTCTAATAATTATTATTTATTTCATATCATTAAAATTAATCCATAACTACATGTGCTAAGAAGAAAGTGTAATAATCCTTAAATTTTAAAATATATATTTTTAACCTATAGCGGTTCAATAATATTTTAGGAATTATTATAAGTCCATTTTAAAAATCATGTTCTTCATAACATAGATATTGATATTGTTGTGCTCTAATAGTAATAATTATTTTTTAATTTTATGGGCATTATATATATGAAAACAAAAAGCTTCTTATTTAATTGCAATTCCATAATAAATTGATATATGTGGGTATAAGTGGGTCTTCTAAGATTGTTAAGTGTGCATTTTACAAACCAATTTTATGAGAGTCTTCTAGACATGCTTAATTAACTTATGAATATTTTTTCATAAATTTTTTATTCTCAAATTTGAAGATATAAATGGATTTATAAGAATTGTGCTAAAAATTAAATAATATAATTGATATAATTATCATTGTGCCAAAAGTATATTTTATTATAAAAATCCATATCCACTTACAAAATATCTCAAGTGGCCTTATCTCTTTCATTTTGGCTTAGTAGAGAAGAAAAAAGGAAAATAAGAAGTAAAAGAGAGATCACAGGAGAGAGAAATTAAGGTTTGGAGACCATTATCTTATTTTTATCCATTGGTCCATGTAGAAACACTACAGGAAATTCATCAATTACCGGCGGTTCTCTAGCCACCGATAGTAACGACAGTCTTCAGATGACCCGGTTAAGAAAGTAGAGGTATTAGAATTGATTTATGTTAAGAAAGGTAGAGGTAGACGTAATCATCCTCATCTCTGCAACACTTAACTTAATATTATGCTTCTCTTTTAATGTCCAACATTCGGCACCA
This sequence comes from Dendrobium officinale, assembly GCA_019514585.1. NCBI lineage: Eukaryota > Viridiplantae > Streptophyta > Magnoliopsida > Asparagales > Orchidaceae > Dendrobium > Dendrobium officinale. The sequence continues at coordinate 7,385,294 of CM033697.1, forward strand.
TAAAATTTTGAACTTTTCTTCCTTGGGTGGATGTATTAAAAATTCCAATTCAAGTAAAGTACACTTGTTTGAAAGTATAGCACGTACACTTGTTAAGGGTCAATATTCACGGATATTAGAAAGTCCGGGCAGCATCCACTATGGATTAGAGAGGGCGTATGGGCAGATCAAAGTAGAGCTTGGGCGACCCCTGAGTTCACAAAAATAAAAGAGCATAATAAGCATAACAGAGCATCTGACTGTGGGGGTTTAGGAAGCTCTCTTCATATTGATGGATATGTTCCTTATACGGAACATAGACGACGACTGGTAAAAGCTTTAAATTAGCTTATTAAATATATTTATGTTATTATAACTATATCTTATATTTTTAGAAAGAGTTTCTTGGTCGGGAGCCAACATCGCTGCAGTTGCATACGAGAACTCATCAATATCAAGCTGACCATCAGTGGGTTGATGAAAAGGCTAAAAAGGCTCATGTGAATATAATTTTTTAGTTTGGGAATAGAAATTTATTATAATAAAACTAATTATAATATCAATATATTTTATGGATTTATTCTCGCAGGATTATTTTGTACGAGCTCGAAAAAGTCGCCAGTCCACTAGTGAGGGTAGACCTGTCAATTTCGGGTTACGGGTCGAACCCGACCCGACCCGTAACTAACCCGGCTTTATTCGGGTTCGGGTCAACCCGACCCGGTTTTATAAACGGGTCGTTTTTCAAAACACGAACCCGACCCGCTTCGGGTTCGGGTCAACCCGACCCGACCCGTTTAGGGTTTAGGTGACGCGCTGACGCGGGCAACGCGGTGGAGCGGGCGGTGCGGCGAGCGGGCGGTGAGCGACGCGGTGGCGGCGCGGTGCAGCACGCGGTGCGGCGAGCGACGGTGCGGCACGACGCGGTGCGCGGTGCGGTGCAGCGCGCGGTGCGGCGAGCGATGGTGCGACCGTGCGACGCGCGGGGCAACGCGCGGGGGCAGCGCGCGGGGCAGCGAGCCTCGTTCCTTTGCTGTAGCTGTAGCTGCTGGGAAAAGTGATATTTTTCCCAGGATCGGCCGGGACGATAGTGAGATCGTCCAGGCCGATCTGCACTGTAGAAAATATCGTCCTGAGAATAGTTCTGGGAGTCGTCCAGGACGATCGATTTTGGTCTGATCGTCCCGGGACGATGTGGCGATCGGCCGGGCCGATCCCACTAATGATATAAGAAAATGAGCTCGTTTTGAGGAGAGAGAAAAACATTTATAAAAAATCAGAAATTTTGAGGAGAGAGAAAGGGCGGAAAAGCAAAGGAAGAAGTCCGATTTTGGGGCCCGCGGAGCGATTTTCGTCGTTCGTTGCTGTTGGATATTTTATTTGTCTCGCTGTAAGGATTCCGAACCCTACTTCTGTTTTCAAAGATTTTGAGGTTTTGAAAAATGGTGCTCAGATTTGTGTTTTTGTAAGTGATTTTCGTACCCGGTTTGGTTACTGGCAAAGATTTCACCGCATAACTTTTGGTATGTTGTAGATGTGATTATTCTGCACGTTTTGATTATTTTCTGGCAGATTTCGTCCGGTCCGTTTTGGTTCTGCGGAGTTTTATTTTGACTGCAATTTATTATGATGTCCGAATTGGTTCGAGCAGTAGAAGAATAGTCTTATAATGTTGCTGTGCACGTTCTGTATTAATTTGGTGAATTGTAATTTTTGGAGATTTTTGTGTAAATTTGACCGACTGCCGTTACTCTGCCCGATTTTCGTACGATTTCTGATTTTCCCTGAATTGATAGATTAAATTGATATGTGCATGACTATTGATATGATCGTTTTAGATTTCTTTAAAATTTCTTATTGCATTGATTATTGCATTGACTATTGATTGGATTGATTGACTCTGAAAGACAAGTGGAAACCTGGTTGAACGTTGGTTATAGAAACCAACGTATGGATATCTTCAGCAGCAATATGGATGTCTACAACAGCACTATTGATAATAGCCAGTTAATCTGGTTGATGTCTACAACAGCACTATTGATAATAGCTAGTGTTTGTGCTTGTCGAGTAAGACCATTGTATGAAATTGCATGTATATGATATTGCATTGCATAGATTTCCCGATCTGTATTGATTTATTGATTGCCGATTGATTTATGGATTTATTGATTTTATCGTATTGCTTTTTCGATTGATATTCTCGACTTGATTGATTCATAGATACCGACATCGACATTGATATGGATATGATAGGGACACATGGATATTATTGATACGACAGATCCTGACATGATATTGATACATTGATTCGTCGTACCGATTATAGATTGATTGATTGATTGAATGGATTGCTGCCGTATGGATTTGAATTATCGTAGAATAGATTTCTTTATGAAGCTGATTGTATTGATTTGATTTCAATTGATCTTTGTGTTGATTTGATTTCAATTGATCCTTCGCCGTATTGATTTGATCGTTTATTGGGATTTTGAGTCGATTGGTACTATTGACTGACAGAATTGATTGATACGATTTCACTGTTGTAGCATCGTTCGTGGTCGTCAATGGATGGTTCTTTTTATGGATATGGATACATACACTGCCGTATTGATAAGAAGTAAGAGAGATTGAACGATAGATTGATTTGCACGTATATGTTCCATTTGACTGATGTGATACGATAAGTAAGACGACTAGACGATTGTATTGATGTAATTGATGTTATTGATTGCTATGATAGAGATTGTTGAGAATGGATTGACGCATTGATTTTTGAGCTTTATGGATTTCCTACTGGTTCTTGATTTTATTGATTTCTGTATTGCATTGACTCATTGATCATGATCATTGATTGATTTGACTTGATTTGATTAACCTACATATTGTTTTCAGTATCGTGCTTTGATTTCAGTTGTAGGCTTTGGTGACCTGCTGGGCTTTGTAAGCTCATTATATGTGGTTAATAATTTCAGGTGCAGGGCCTCCAGCTTGAAGATCTTTCTGCCGAGACTGTAGTTTTTTTCTTTTGTAGCCTGCAAGGCTAGTGTATATTTCTCTTTTGACTGTGCTGTGACTGTTGTATTATATGTGAATTATAGTATCCGCTGCTGTTTCTTTTCTGTAATGTAATTATCTCTGGCTCTGGATATATGTATGTATGGATTATGAGAAAACCGATGAGAAAACCGAAAAGAAAGGCAAAACGATCAGAAATCCTTTCGCTAAATCTTGGGGTTGTTACACAAAATGTTGTTGGAGGCAATAGAATTGCTGTATTTTATGTGCAGGTTTAGAGTTAGGGTGAAATCCCTCAAATTGAGGGGATGCTGTCATTTTTTTTTTCAAATACTACAGGTTTCCAACGGCCAATCGGCAGTTTAGCCGCCGGAAACATCGATACCGAACGGGTAATTGATGCTGCCAGAAATCTACTAAAATCGCCGGTATATACCGGCGGTTTGCTAATGGTATCCAGCGGTAAACCGGCGACACACCGCCGGTGAACTTTCTTCGGTTTGAACCGCCGGTGATATTACCATCGTCTTAGCGACAGTCTACACTATAATAACGATGCTTTTTATACTGGCGGTTCAACGGACGGTATGTCGTTAGTAATAAAATCGGCGGTCAACGGCGCTAAGATCGCCGAAAGATAACCGACGATATAAACCGTAGGAAAGTCGACGGCAAAGAAAACCGCCATAATAACACAGCCAGAAAAGGTTTATGGCGTCGTGCCGATGTTTTACTAAACCGCCGGAAAACAAGTAGTAACCGCAGGTATTGAGTGATTTTCCTGTAATGAAAAGTTTCTTAAATCGATGTAGGTTACATTTTGACTATCTTAATTTTTAATAATTCAAAGTTTTTTTTAGATTTCTTTTATCAAATTTATAATTTGGTTTTACAAAAATACAGCTTTATCCGATTTTGGTAACTTTCATCCGTATAACTTTTGATATATTATTGGTACAACTATTTTTGTCATTTTGAGTAATTATTCAAGTTTTTTCACAAGGTAATTTTGAAAAGCGGCTATTTTTATCAATTCAAAATTTCATTTTGACATCTAAAAAATAATATGTCTATTCAGTTAAAGCTTCAGAATGTTGCTATACATAACTCTCGTATTATGATAAAATTCAGAAAACTTAGTTTTGACAAACTATAAAACATTGGGTGAAAAATTATTTGACATTCGTTAGAGCATTTTTTTGTAGAATCGCACAACAATATTGTGATTATTTCATTATTATAGAATGCACTTTATTTTTGCTTTGCCTAGTAGAATTCTTTTATGTTATGTATTGAAAATTCTGGAGCGTGGGGGCTATATTTATTAATAAAAGATTCTGTCGGCAACAAAAATAAATTCTGTTGGTGGAGAGAATGGACTATGTTGGCGGTAATAACATATTCTGTTGATTATTATATAAGAAAAATTGGGGCATGAGGGTCATTCTAATTATTACTATAAAATATTTGGTTATTTAAATACTTTCCATATCAATATTTTTCAGTTTATGTTTTTCGCACAATACCTTAGTTTATTAATTCAGTTTTTTAGCTCATTTAGTTGGAGTTTGTTTTAGGCTACAATAACATACATAATCGTGTTAGTTCATTCTTACTTTTACTTTCATTTTTAGTTCAAGGGTAATGAGCAAGCTGAGTAAAATTGATAGGGATGCCATTTTAGTTAGTTTCATTTTTGCAGACTTGACTTTTTTTTTTTTTGTTATGCTTTCTATTGTTAAATGCTTTTGTAGAAAAACTTCAAATTATAAATATATATTTTTTTGATGATAAATATAAAATTTATTTTTTAGAATTAGCCTTCTGCTTTATATTGTCTTCAATAGTGGCTCTATGTTGTATAAATTAGAAGTTTAGTTTTTCTCAGCACATCTCTAATTGGATATTGGGGTGGTGAAATTATTCGGTGCGGATGTCCAGAGACCAACCAGAATACGCCACGTCGGCCCCCTGCTTGATACCCGACTCGGTACTACTCGGTACCCCAGCTCGGTACCGATGACGTGACACATTCAGATTGGTCTCCAGATTGTGAACTGCGTTCGACATCCGGACAGAATAATCTCTCCTTGGGGTGAGTTTTTGGTTCTTGCCAAAATTGAGCATTATATGACCTGTGTGATATCAGGTCGAGTCGTATCAAGAAGTCACCCTTCAAATAAAAAAAATTACATTAAAATATTCTTGTTTTATCTTGCTTTCTTATTTTTAATTAGCTAAGTGTTGTTTGGTTGGCTAAAAAAAACAATGGAGTGTAAAAGGATTAAAAAAGCAAAAAATGAATATTTTAGAATTGTTTGAATGAGTGTAAAGTAAATGTATGAAGAATATTTTTTTAAGGTTAGAAATAACATAAATAGTGTAAAGTCCAAAGATAGTGGCGGTGGTGGCGGGTTGCAGTGTTGGTCGGTGATTGGTGGCGGAGGCAGCACTTTGTGGTGGCTGTGGTCAACAGGTGATGGTGGTGGTCGGCGACAGTGATGGTCTACTGGTGGTTGCAAAGTGCAACAATGGTGGGACGTCAGTTGGTAGTCAGTGGCCGACGATGACCAAGCTAGCTTGCTTGAGGAGTAAATGGTTTTAGCTCAAAACTTGACAAGTTTAGTTTACCTCAAAAATGAATTATAATGATTTATACAACATTTACTTTTTTTTGAATTCATTTTTCATTAAACAAAACATAATTTTTTTTTAAATCATTGTATTTGAAATATCTTACACATATTTTACTTCCAACCAATTTGTAATCAAGTAAAATAAAAAGAACAATAGTGGATAGGTGTTGAGAGTTTCAATAAAACATTATTGATTTAATTAAAAAAAATAAGTTTAAGCATATTTAAATTATTTATTTAAAAGATCTAACGTGATAATCCAACTAGACAAAGAGCACCTGATAGCTCGTTTCAATGAAACGCATCTTCCCATTCCACTCTTATTTCTGGAAGACTAATCGCTGCTCCTGAAAGCAAATCGAAGAAGAAAGGGTAGAGATGAAGGGTTATACAAATGGCGAGATTCAGGACTTCGAGGACGAAACTTCGCCTGCCGGAGTAATCCTGGGGCTTGACGGTGGCACCACCTCCACCGTCTGCATATGCATGCTGGCGTCGGCATCGATCTCTTTCGGCGGCGGCGGCGGCGAAGCTGCTGAATCTCTTCCGATTCTTTCTAGGGCTAGCGCTGGTTGTTCCAATTTCAATTCCGTTGGAGGTAATAATCTCTTCCATTTACCTTGATCTGGTTTGCAATTTGTTCTAAATCAATGATAATGGATTTTATATTTTGATTAGGGCATTAGCTGTTCATTTATGCCTTTATAGTTTTTTGGGCACACAGTTTAATACGAAAGGGGTATATGGAGGAATTGGTGAATTGGATTGGTTGTTTTGAATCGGCTATCTAAATCAGAAATCGAAGGAAATGTCAGTGCTTGGACAGAGTGGATTTATAAAACCAATTTTGATTACCTTCTTCGACATTTGGTAACTTTAAGTAATTGAACTTTGGCCTACCTAAATTTCATGAAGTGAAGCGACCCATAGTTCAATGATATTTTAGTTATAAATAAGACCGTCGATCTGTTTAAGCTTTTGCATTTTAGATGTATAGCTCTAGCCATTCACTTTTTGTTGCATGACTTAATCAAGAAATTCAAAATTAAAAATTTCTTTGAATTTCCATAATTTAAACTGTTATTTTTGCTGCTCGATGTAAATTTTTTTTTTAATTTGCTATATATCTTGCTTTCCCTTCTATGAAAAAACATTCTACTGTAATATGCTGATGTCTTCCAGCAATCAGACTCAGATTTAGATCTACTTTGTATTTTCACTTAGTTTAGGAATTTGAGTGTTAGCCTTTAGAAGCTGCTTTAATGGGTTCTTTCATTCGTTTCAGAGGGGAAGTTATCAATTGCCTTGCCTTCCTGGTGCTTGGTGCTAATGAGTTCTTATGTAAGGTCATATTGCTCTACAGGAGAAAATTATTCTTTTATATCCCAACAGACATTGATCTTCTGATTGAGAAATTTATCATAACCTAATCCGATATGACCCACAAATATAGGTCATACTGTGTTGGATAAAAAAAAAATCATTATGTGTCGAATGATGACAGAGAAGAGTCGGAACAGAACATACGAAGATTTTTAATTTGGAGAAATATCATATTTCTTTTAAATAATAGACACCAGAGCTTCTAATTCTTCCGCTATACATTAATTTGCTCGTCCTCAAAAGAAATTTCTTCATTTCTATTTATCTACAAAAATATACAATACAAATTCTTGCTATAAAAATCCTTGGCAATAGACAAACACATGACATAAAATATAGAAATGCCAGGATAGTTAAAAAAATAATAAAAAAAAGAATATAAATGGTTCTTATACACTAGCCAGACTTAGAAAATCAACCTACTCAACCGTCTAGTTACTCCTGTCTTGACTTGAAAATGAAATGCAAAACACAAAATATTCTAACATAGCTCAGCAGATTACATTTCCCCCTAAATCAGTTCTTAATAATTGTAAAACCAATGAATTAAAGTAAAACAGTTATTCCAATCTTACTAACGAACATACTTTAATGCTGTGTCAAAATTGTGTAGGGTTTTGCAGATAACTAGGCAGGTTGAAAAATTCAAAGAGCAGTATGCTGAGCACAATATGCTGAACAAAATATAAATAAATGTATAGTGCAAAACAAAAAAGTAAGAAAACTCTCGCCCTTAAGTCTCACATTTAGAACTTGAGATCCTTATGCATCCTTTTTAGAACTCCTGACCCTCATGCCTTCTAGTGCTTTCAACACATTCAGAATTTTCGCAACAAAACTCCACGGATATATTACAAAACTCCAAACATCACTCATCAAATACAAACTAAATATCATTTGGAGATGCACAAGTGCATAGATAAACATAAATTAAATTATTTATAGAATTTTGGAGATTCGCCCTACTACGAGCATCATTTTAGCAATCAAACTCAATACAAAGTAGACAAATTCACTGACTTAGAATTCTACCAAATTATTAGAGATCGTACAGAGCTATATTTCAGAGGTTTAATTATTATACATTACTATTTTTTAGTCTATGAATATTTTCCTACAATTTTAGAAGAACAATGTTTCACAAATACCTGACATAAATTTACAAAAAAAAAAAAAAAAAAAACTCAATGTCTAATCAGGAAAGTTTCAAAATCATCGAATTATAAAAAACTGAGATAGGCAAAACACAATTTATCTTTAACCAAACAACTTTCGGAACTAGACCGTTAGCATAAAATGACCAAAAGAGCCTCAAAACAAACTCTCTCCCTAGAAATCCTTCTCTGTCTCTCTGTCTCTGTGATGCCCAATCACACATGCCCCAACGCTCCCTTTGGGATCCCACAATGATGTAGTGTTGCTCCCCAACGTCGTCGTGCTGAATTAATTTACAAAATTTCAGAGAGTTCAGCGCTGCAACGTCGCCTACCCCAACGCCAGGGCACGTTAGGGGAAAATTCTAGATTTCTAGAACATTCAAACAGACCCACGAGACCCACTTTAGAGCACATGCAAACTTTCATATGCACACAAAACACTTTCAAACACATGCAGAAAGGTTCATAAGTAGATATTCAATATATTACCTTTTTTAGATCGAGTCAGAATTGGTGGAACTGTATACTGATCTTGGAGGCTTCACAAAACTAATTTTTCAAAAAAATCATATGGGGAATCACATGATGATTAGAATACACATGCCTTCATATATATTCTTATTGTGTGGTTCTGTCTTCTTTCATCAGATTGAGGAAATGGCATCCACCGGACATTTCCTTCGATTCAGTGTCCGTTCCAACATCTGTTTAGTTGGCGATTTTTTGTTAATAGAACTCTTTTTTGTTGGATTTAATGCATTTTGCAATGACATAATGAGAATTCGGGTATACTTAAAAATTTTCTTGGTCCTTTTCATAAGATACGGTTCAACTGCATAGCTGGTACTGGAAATTCCTTGATATGGACTACAAGAAGAGTGCCTTCTTTAATATTGCATTTCAAAAATTAAACTTCGAAGCTTTCTTATATATCTGTTCTACAGAAGCTGCAGCAAAGGAGACACTAGAGAAGGTTATGGTTGAAGCCCTTTCCATGGCTCATTCTAATTGCTCAGCTGTTCGGGCAATTTGCTTGGCAGTGTCTGGTGTTAATCATCCTTCAGATCAACAGAAGATTTTGGAATGGGTTAGGTATGTCCCCTTGTTTTCCTTCAAGCTTGCCCTAAACCTGTATCTTTCATTATTTTCTATGATGACAAGTAGCATGTTAAAACTTGGATCTAGAGGCCACTGAGGATGAACTTTTAGGTCTACAGCAATTATCTCCTTATGTTTACTTTTCATGAGCATGGTCCCGTGTTATGTTGCGTGGTGCTTCTTCCTGTTAAAGTAATGGAATCAAGACCACGAATTTGCAGGTTATCAGTGGTTTTACCTCAGTACATCACTTATTTGATTTTGAAGATATATTGCTATTTCTGTAACAAATACTGCTGCAAAGTAATTAGGCTTATTCTAGACATACTCTATGCAATTCTATGTTGTTTTAGGCTAAATTTTAGTTTTATTTTGGTACAACAATTGTATTTAATGTTGCTTTTTAATAGCATTGCTCATCTTGTTGTGCTTTTAAAATCATTTGAATTGTCATAAATTATATAATACTAAATCTACCATGTGTCAATCTATTGAAATGTTTTGTATCTTTGACTTTATCATAATAGTTCATCTGATACAACATTTTGTATATGTAAAATTCATTTCTAAACTTAATGAACTAACATAGTTCAAACCGAATCTCTAAAATATTATTCACATTTCAGCAAAGATGACCTTTTCCACCATGGTCATGCTGGCTTTAATAGGTCCTTCTCTAGGTCATTTCAAAGGTGTCTAAGTTGAAAGATTAATATTAGGAATTCAGACTTATAGTCTGTTATGCATGCAGAGAGAAGGCTTTTGAAGGGATAGAGGAAATTTCCTATTTGTTGAAAGTGATTTTTTAGGTGCTCAGATTTCATCATCTTTCCGCACCAAGTTTTCCAGCCAGTAACATACCCTGCCTTGCTTGGCCTAATTGAAGGTGTTTTAGCTATCGTGCTCAAAGGAAATTTTATTGTTTCATTGCAGAGATCTTTTTCCTTGTTCTGTCAAGATAATCTTAGAGAATGATGCCGTAGCAGCAATGGCAAGTGGAACACTAGGGAAGCTCCATGGCTGTGTATTGATTGCAGGCACTGGTTGTATTGCTTATGGTTTTTGTGAAGATGGAAGACAAGCCCGTGCTGCAGGTGCAGGACCTATACTAGGGGACTGGGGAAGGTTAGCACCCTTCTCACTTAGGCTGACTCTTAAATTTTTTAATATGCCAATATCCACAACACTCTTGCTACCCTTCACCCTAGTAATATTGAAATATATTTCTTGTGTAAATGCCGTGTCTTTCTTTTTTGCTGCTCTTCCTACATTATGATATTTACAAAGCAAACATCTCGCAGATTTTGCTTGTTAACTAGTTTGACTCTGATTGGATCTGGTTTTTATCCTCATTAAGTATACCAAATACACTAACAACTAAGTTCTTAAATACTTTTGTAACTAAATGCTCAAACTGTAAATTTTCTAGTAACTTTAGAGGGTAATGTGGACTTCTCAAGTATGGGACAAAATTCATGAATTATCGCACGGCCAAGTTTAGTTAAAAAAAAAAAGAATTTCTGCTGAATGCCAAACTTTTGAAAAGGAGCATGTTATTTTGTGTTAACTTGCTATGCAATTCTTTAAAATTGTTAATAAACTTTTAAGTTTAGAAGAAATATACCTAAACAATAATGTGATAGATACTTTAAAATTGCTAATAAACATTTTAAGAATAATGGATTACAGTGCAAAGGCTATAAATCACGAAAGTTGCAAGTTCAATGTTGTTTTGCACAAAAACTCTCCATGTTTTTGCTCCATCAAAATTTTTCAATAAATTCTTTAAAATATAAAAAATAGCGTGCAAATCACAAATATTACTGTGTAGAATAACTATCAGAATTTCACCCAACAACTACTGCACATATGAGTTGGGGAGCCAAGGAATGGTAACAATGGCACTAGAATGAGGTCAATGCTATGATGCACGGACACGAACACAGCGACACGGGCACGACACGGCACGGACATGGGACACGGCTTTTTTTGAAAATATAGGACACGGGTACGGCGCAGACACGGCAATACTTTTTTTATATAGTGTATATATATTAATGTAATATCATATTAAAAATGACAAATAATAATAAATGAATGACATGATAACTTGTCTAGCTTATAATATAAAATATTTTGTACAAAATATCTCGTACAACCACAAAAATATAAGCAAATAATCACTTACTACAACATCAAATATTCAAGCTTCAACTACTAGGAGTAGCTTTAGATGTTTGTTTTTGGCCTTCAATATCATCATCATTGAATATCATTACTTTCAACTCTGGTTCAGCAAGAGAAATATTTGTAATTGTGCAAAAATAGAGGAGATGAAAATATCTTTACTGCCAAAGAGAAATGAAAATGAGAATATTCGATGAATGGGTATTAAATGCAGACGTTGATTTGGTATTGTGGATATGAAAGAAAAAATTTAGTTTAAATCTCGCCAAATATAACAAATTATATTTTAAAAAAATTATAAAATATTTAAGATACGGGTGTCGGACACGCGTGTCCAATTTGTTTTTAATATTTTTTTAATCGGACACGTTTTCGGCGTGTCCGACACGTGTCGGACGAGTGTCGTGTCGGACACAGTGTCGGACACTGCACGCCTCTTTGAGGAGAAGTATCGGTGCATCATAGGGTCAATGGCATGATGGCGACATGAGAGCAAAGCCCAGTTAGAGTGTATTGACCTGAATGGACAGGTGGTTAGGGTATAGCAAGAGAAATGATCACCCTTTCTTAATGCTTATAGGTTTTATGCTACTAATTATTTTTTCCGTAATTTTGATGTAAATTGTGTTGGACCATTGGTTTAATTAGTTAAACTAGATGAACTGGTTAACCAATGACACCTATTTAAAAATGATATCATCACTTACCCAATTTTAACACCATGATTTTTTCAAAAGATCGACTTTCATGGTCCAGTTTCTGCTTTCTTCTAAGGAATTGCTGGAGATATTTACTAGATACCAGTCATCTGAAAAGAAATTAGGAATTCCTTTCATATCTAACAGCCATTGGAGTGATTCCAAATGCTCGAATGACTACTTGTGCTAAAAAAAGATATGTTTACAGAATGGTAATCATATTCCCATATGCTTCAAGCAAACTCAAGAAGGCTTTGTGACCGAAGGAAATTGAGGCAGAACAAACTCACGGGTGGTTATTTTGCATGTGATTGTGAGGGTGTAAAGAGCTTAGATTGATGCCTCATGTGTCCTTGATCAATCACTCTTGAATTTCGTCAAGTTCGTAGCCGAAAACAGGATAAAATAGCAGCTATTCGACGTGGGCAACAAGGGGAAACCTCGGGTAGCAGCAAGGGCACAGTTGGGAGGGTGTTATGGAACATACCAACAGCATAAGATAGCAGCCCAGCACTTAATGGCAGCACATAGGAAAGGGTGTATGTGGGCTCCGAAAATTCGGCCCCGGCCTCCACTCGCTTTTCTTTTTCGGCGAGGGAGTTTTAACGAACTAGTTCCGGGGTAAATTTTGGAAGGCAGATGAGTTTGTAGATAAGACACTACCCAGAGATTTCGCCCTCATTTTGCGAGGACTTTATGATCTGAGTTCTGGTTTCCTATAGGCGCAAGCCCCTATAGTTAATTACCTCTCCTGATCACGAGAGAGAACTTTCGATTAAGGCTAGTCGTTAATCAGATTCGTATATAAATACGTGTATCTGGCATATAGTAGCAGCAATGAGTATGGATTTGAAAACTGGATTTGGATTTGAGAATTTGAAAGGTTTGGATATTGGGAATTGAAGAATTGAGTTTTTGGATTTTGGGTTGGAATATTAGATATTTAAAAATAGAAATTTGCACCATCTTGCACTTAAAGCGGATGGTGGGGGAATGGATGATGAGCCCGATCAAGATCCCATGGTTCCGTCGTCCCGGGCCATCGTGGTCCCTGGTCTACTTAGTCAGAGGAGGTAGTCGACCCAACCTGACAGAAGGATCCTTGTCGGCAGCCATGGGTTGCTTCGTCCAAGGGGACCTTGTAGACCGGGGTTGAATGTTTGTCTAAGGGGACAAATTTGAATCCACCTTAGCTAACAGAGGGCTTTGTGCCCTATCGATCATATCCTATTGATTCATATCTCAAGGATTTGATGCCAATAAGGAACGTAACGGCGCTGGCCATAACCGGTATATCGTGGTGCCATTTGGCGGCAAAACTACTCGGTTCAGAGGGCCCCGGGTCATCGTAACCGTTTATCCTGCGGTGCCATTTGGCGGCAGACCGCCGGTTAGAGGACGCGTACCACGTCCTTACTGGCAGGAGATTGTTTGAGAATGGATCCTAGTGATATTTTCGACTAGGCATTTGGCTCTTTGTGAGCTAAAGTAAACTTTAATTTGTCCACCATCCCTTGTCAACCCGCGCAGCATCCCTAGGCGTCACGTATGTACCAATAACACGCTCGTCGGGGCCCATGCGGGTTGAGATTATATTTCCCTCTTTAGTGTACCTATGTGTATACAATTTATAGTGCACGTGCAGGGGTATTTTATTTAGACTTTGTTGACGCCTTCTGTCTGCTTGTACAAGGATTGCAGATCCGGTGGCGTTGCATCTTGGTGTTGACTCCCCCTTTCTCATTCATCGGGGAGGATTTTCTGGATTTTGGAGTCAAAGATTGCTGATTTGGAAAGAACTCCTTTTAGGCTCTTCGGCGTAGAGGACTTGTCATTTATGGTATTTGTGAGTACCATAGCTATTTTCTTCTTAAATATAGAACTAAGAAGAGACTTTGGAACACCAGGAAGTTTGGTTCTAATTTATTCAAACATTTCCTCCCTTCCACCAGGGGTGTCCTTTTTCGTACATCGGGCTGCCTTTGTACCCGGCGTGCTTGAAGATCTTGACCACCAATGTCGTAGGTGATATCAATACTTGTGCCCACAGTGGTTCGTTGTACCTATACGATATACACACTGTTGTTATCCACAAGCGGCTTGTACATATTTACGGGAACCCATTGTAGCCACTACGAGCTCCTGAAACTGTTCGTAGGAGACCCATTGTTGCCTACATCATGCCCACCTGTCACCAATCTCAGGTGGGTAGACGATTGCATTTGCTTGTAGAGGTAGATCTTTGATTGCTGGTCTCCAGTATTGCCATCTCAATCAACAGGCATTTATAGGGATTGTCGTAGGAGTTCTCTGCATTCTTCGTTCGTGAGCATTAGGATTTCATCTCCTACTTGCAACTTGTTGTTAGCTTGGACGACTGTGCACTTAGATCTTGATTTGTTCATTCATCCAAAGCCCATTTCTATGTATTCCATTGAACCCAAGTTCAAGGTTCAACTCATGCTTGAGTCTTGTGTGTTGTTCTTGAAAGTTCAAGTTCTTTATTGCTCATGTCAAATTTGGATCCAACTTGAGTTCAATTTGAGTTCCCTACTCTCCACATCTTGTTCCAGTTTGAGTTCAAGTTGTGAGCTTGAGTGATCTTACTCAATTCATGTTAGAGTTCATTTGAGTTTGAGTTCTATGTTCGGGTCCCCTGATATTGCACAGTTCGAGTTTCAAAAACAAGTTCAAGTGCTTGTTCAAAGTCTTCTGGGATCTTTTGAGTTCAATTGTACATTCGTATTGACTTGATTTTGATTTCAGTTTGATTTCATTCCATTTGGGTTTGATCTTTAGAAATCACTTAGAGTTTTAGTCCACAAGTCCACTGTTCATTGTACAGGTCCTCTGCTCATTTTAGTTCAAGTTCTATGCATTTCTGTTCCAATACAAGTCCTCTGCACTTTTAGTTCGAGTTCTGTGCATTTCTGTTCGAGTACAAGTCTTTTATATTGTTGCCCAAGAAGGTCTTCTTATTGTTCAAGTCTTCGTACATTTCAGTGAAAATTTTGGCAGCACCCCGGCATATCCCCCATTTGGGGGAAAATAGGGGAGCTGGGCCTTCCCACCACGCTACTAGAGCGTGTATGGTAGGTGTCCTTAGACACCGCGGCCGTACAAATTTTCATCCCACCACGCTACAAGAGCGTGTATGGGGCCTTCAGTAGTACCCGTGCAGCAGAACAGCAGTGACGTACCAGAACAGCAGTGACTCCCCACCACGCTACAAGAGCGTGTATAGGGCTCTCCCACCTCGTCGTATGCTTCGCACCGGGCTCCCTCCTACCGTGCTACAAGAGCGCGTATAGGTGGTTCTCCGGTCCGCTGCAAACGTCGAGAATGAGATTTTGGAACACTATACCTTTCGTAGCAGTCGTCGGCGGTGTCGGTGTCGAGGTCGAGGTCGAGGACCGTCCCCACCACGCTACAAGAGCGTGTATAGGGCTTACCCGCCTCGTCGTATGCTTCGCACCGGGCTCCCTCCTACCGTGCTACAAGAGCGCGTATAGGTGGTTCCCCGGTCCGCTGCAAACGTCGAGAACGGGGTTTAAGTTAAAAATTTTATACCTTGAAGACCCGGCGGTGGAGGCTCGTGGACCGAGGCAAAGGGGCAGGCTCGTGGGAGAAGACGAGGCAAGAGAGAAGGGAGCATTTCTCTCTCTCTCTCTTTTTTTTTAATTATAATTAATTATTAACTATAATAATAATTTTTTAATTATAGTTATTTATAATTAATTAAATTAATTAATTATTGTAATTAATTAAAATAATTAATCATATTTTATCTTTAATTAATTAAAATTAATTAATATTAATTAAATTTAATTAATTAATAATAATCAATTGTAATTAATTAAAAAGTTGTAATTAATTAAATTAATTATAATTAACTAATCATTAATTATAATTATCTAATTAAACTAATTAAAATTAATTATAGTAACTATAATTAATTAAAAATAATTATAATTAAAATTAATTAAAATTCATTTTAATTAAAATAAATTAAACCATCTCTCCCTCTACCCTCTCTATGTTCAGCAGATTTAGGGGATTTGGCCGTGGCAGCACGCGAGAAGGAGAAGGTTACCTTCACGGCCGGCGAGCTCCCGTTGTGCTTCCGATCGAAATGTAGTAACTTCCGATCCTACTGAGAGGGGCAAGGCGAGCTCCCTGTAATTGCTTCCGATCAAAAATGTCGAACTTTCGATCCGGCGAGAAAGGGAAAGTCGCCCAGAGAGCGAAGTCGAACAGCAACGAAAGGGCCGAAGGGGCGTGTGAAGGGAGAAAGTTGTCTTCACGGCCGGCGAGCTCCCTGTTGTGGCCTCCGATCAAAATGCTGTACTTTCGATCCGACAGCCAGGGAAAGTCGTCGAGAAGAAGCGAAGTCCGACAGCAATGAAGAAGCCGGAGAAGCGCGTGTGAGGAAGAAAGTTATCTTCACTTCCAACGAGCTCCTGTAATTGCTTCCGATCAAAGCATTGTAATGTCCGATCCGTAGGAAGGGACGGTCGTTGGAGGAAGCCGAGTTAGGCAGCCCTGGCAGAGTCGGAGAATGGGCGAGCTTCCGTTGTTGATCCGACCAAAATGTCGTGGCTTCCGATCGGACAGAAAGGGAACGTCGTCGGAGGGGGCAGAGGAGCGCGCGAAAAGGGAGAAAATTAACTTCACAGCAATCGAGCTCCAGTTCTTGCCTCTGATCGAAATGTTGTTGATGGAGCGGAGTCGAACAGAGACAAGAGAGGGAGAATCGGGAGAGTGAGAGCGGGAACGAGAGAAAGAGGCCTTCGGCCTCTTTTCCTTGGCTCTTTAACGACACGAGGTCGTGCGTGAGGCGACTTCGACGTGCGAAGTGCGGGATGTGCGCGATTTGGGCGGCGACGACGTGCTGAATTCGGCGCTCGAACGTGGCCGGACAGGTATGAGATTATTTTATTTTATTTTATTATTATTATTTTTTTTGTTTTATACGGCAGGTCAACAATGTATGAGTAATGAGAGAAGTTATGGTTGCACTTAATAACATTTAAATGGGACTAGGGAAATGAGATTGGATTAATGGTTTGGATTAATGAGGAGGCCTTGGAAAGTTGAGAAATTAATTGGAGCTTTGGTAAAGGGAATAATAGATAATGAGATGGCTCATTAAATGACATTGGAAGTGGATATCATAATGGAAAGGTTTGGGAAAGTGGAGGGAGAATTAATGGCTGATTTTGGGAGGGGTGAGGTGGCTTGGGAAAACTCCAAAATTAATTAGATTTCAGAATTTAAAAGTTTAATTAATGTTTGGTGGAATGTGAAGGGTCAAAGGATATGAAAAGTCATTTTGAAGGCTTGGGAGTTGGGGGGCTGATTCTGTGGTTGAGGTAGGCTCTCGGTGGTAGTTGGATTGGGATGATTTGGGGTTGCCGTTGGTTAAGGAGGTGGGATAGCCGTCATTTGTTGGGTGGTGGGGAAAATGAAGGGGCAAGTGTTGGGAATATGAAAGGCGGCTGTTTGGGAATGAAGGAAATGTTGTGTGATGGAAGGGATGGTAGCTGGCTGGTTGTTGGATGTAGAAAACAACAAAAAAATTTGCAGTTTGGGAGGGCTGTAGGAGCAGTACAGAACTTGGGATTGCTAGTGGGGTTGGAAGGATGGACGGTGGGGTGGTTGTTGGAGTTTGGCCGGATGGGTGGGAGAGGGTGATGCTGCTGTTTGGAGAGATAAAGGAGGAGAAGATAAAAGAAATAACAAAGATACAGACCAAGAACCTTGCCACAGCGACGGTTGTTGGATAATCCCTTAGCCCAACTCCAAGGGACTTTCTCCACCACTACACTTACTAAGAAAGGAAACTAAAACTGAAATTCTTATATAATCATCTTCATCATCTATTGCAATAGCTTAAGGCCCTATATATAAGCCACAACATAAGAAAACTCAAAAGAAAAAGTTGCCCCTTGGGCAACAACACTCACATAAACAAACCTAGGAGGTAAAATAGGAAATAACATAAAATAAGAGCTAAAATTCAGAAAATAACTCATAATTTAAGATTTAAATTATAGCTGTCAATTTACGACGTCTTCTATGATAGACGCGCCAAATCTTCGTATTGATGTCCGCATCAGAAATACTATAAAGAAGCAATATTGTAGGTGGATATATAATCTTATATAGACAGATTTGGAAAGGAGATTTTTCTTGTAGTCGTTTTTTCTTCTAGTTATCAGTATTCCAAATTTCCAACAGTGAACCACTGCCGCCTTTCTTTTGTATGATTCTTCCTATAGGTTTTGCAGATAATGACTGATGTTCAACAGTTAAATACCCAGATTCCAAAGAGAAAAAGCCTCATAAACTGCAATAATTTTGAAATTTTTGCGCTGAAGCTGCTGAATGAGTATGCATACACATGTTGGTGTCAACATTAATTCATTCTTTTCACGGTTAAAAACGTCTTGAATAATTAGGCATATACTTTTATGCTGGGGTTTCTGACTATGTTCCATTTCTATCTCATTTAATAGTAATACTACTCTTCTTTCCAAGTCTGATGTACAGTTTACTTTAACTGTGTCTTTAAAGTAACTAAGGTTCTGCCTATTCATGCACATGATGACATCCTTATAAACCGTTCCATTGGTGTTGAAAAATATTTTAAGTTAATTGGGTGATATGCTAACAATCGTTGACTATGTTTTACCTTTACCACCTTTTATTGTATGTTTTATACACAAAAATTGTAGGTGACCAGATGTGTCCATTACGCAGTGGTTATGGGATTGCCGCACAGGCATTAACTGCCATTATTAGAGCTCATGATGGTCGTGGACCACAAACAACACTTATGAATAACATCCTCAATGTGCTAGGACTTTCATCTCCTGACGAAGTCATTGGGTATTTTTTCTTTTCTCTACTACTTTTTTCAGAATAATTCCTTTACTTTCAACTTGCAAAATATAAAAATATGTATTCCAAACCTTGAACAGCTACAGATTTCCAATGATAGTTGCCAAAGAAGAATTTTCTTTCTAAGAAGCTGGCTTGCAAAACTGCATTTCCAAGCTGAATCAGTTTTTATATTTTATGTAAAGTTGATGATTCATAAAAGAAGGAAAGCCTGCTGGAACCTTGTATTCTGGAAATAAAGAATTACCCTCTCAAACTGTGTGGCCACTTTCAATAAAGGCTTGCAAAACAAATTACCTTTTATTTTTTTATTCTAGAGAAAAACCTTATAGTTGCTCTTGCAAACAAAATTTCACGAGTTACCAAGCCAAAAGTGTCGGCTTAATGTCCTCTTTTCATTACTTTCTTGTGTGGCGTAGGTGGACATATGCAGATCCATCTTGGGCTCGCATTGCTGCACTTGTTCCAGTAGTGGTTGCTTCAGCAGAAGATGGAGACGAGGTTGCCGACAAAATACTGCATTATTCAGTCCAGGAGCTGGCTGATAGTGTTAAAGCTGTCATCCGAAGACTTAAATTGTCCGGAGAAGGTGCACTAATCTCTGAAATGTTTGTTATTGTCATTTGGTCTAACCATCTTTGAAGAACCTGTCATGAAACTCTCTCGAAAGGTTGTTCTTGACTTCTTGCCAACCATTCAAATATTTTCACGAACTTTTTGGTTGTAGATGGAAAGAGTCCTTTTCCATTGGTAATGGTTGGAGGCGTTATTGAAGCTAATAATAAGAAGTGGGACATTGGAAAGGAAGTTGGAAAGCTTATTTCAAAGGATTACCCTGGAGTTTTCCCCATTCGACCCAAGGTAAGTAAACTTTCAAGACTGCAATATATTTTGTGGGAATGGCAATTTTTTTACAATTTAGCCAGTGAGTTGTAGCCTTTAATGAAAGATTAAGATCATTTAAATTTTGATGCACTGGAACTACTTCCAAAAAGCTCTTGCAACAAGTGAGACTCATAGTACGAAAGAATAATTTGGTGCAGGTACAATGTTCCCATTGGCCTGCACCTTAGATGCAGCATGCATTTTTCATGTTGAGATGTGCAGGTTTTCATGCATCACTTGTGATCTGAAGGTTCTTTCAGCTGGATTTGTTGCTTAACTAGGGAATTGGCAAAGACTCAATCCCTCTAAATTTGAGGATAAAGGATTTATAGGCTATTATCTTATGGATCATGAGAATGGGGAGGAAGGAAGTACATTATCATTCAAATTTAGTCTAATAAGCATTTAGGACCCTCTGTCTGAAGGAGCATGTTGCATTTTTCTAGTGTCTAAAAATGGAAAGTTGGAAACAATCTTTCTGAACTATTTTTCATAAACTAAGTGGCACACATGCTGGCGCACAAAATACTGAGTTCTTGAGATATTTGAGTCAGTTAGATTTCATACAATAAATTTTCAGGGGTTTTAGTTCCATGATATTTAAATCTTCTCCACTTTTAAATATAACATCAAATTTTCACTACTTACGAACATACCCACTTAAATCTTTAAGACAGGTCAATAATAACACTCATGTAAACTCTTTAACTTCCGCGTCACATTTCATTGGTTTCTCTGTCTTCCCGATTGTTCTAGTCGCAGTCTTCTTTTCATGCTCGGCAACTAAATCCTTGTCTTGTGAGT
Source organism: Dendrobium officinale (assembly GCA_019514585.1). Classification (NCBI taxonomy): domain Eukaryota; kingdom Viridiplantae; phylum Streptophyta; class Magnoliopsida; order Asparagales; family Orchidaceae; genus Dendrobium; species Dendrobium officinale. The sequence continues at coordinate 7,406,039 of CM033697.1, forward strand.
CTGTGATCTTGTCCGAGAAAGTGCGGCATTCAGAGGAGTGTTGAGGCCTCACCTTGCAACTTTGCCAGAATCATTGAAAGTGTGTTTCTTTTACTCATGATCCAAAGAAACCTCCCAAATCAACTCAAGTAATCTCTCGTGCAGCTCTTCCCTTGTGAAAAATGGATTTCAGCTTTTCGTAGCCAGCAAGAATCTTAAACTGGACGCAGAATAAAAAATTGTGGCAATAGCTGGAGAATGGGTCAGCTTTATCTGAAATTTATTCAGTGAAGGTGCCATCCTTGTTGACGCCACTCAAGGAATAGAAAGAGCTATTTCTTGTATTGAAGAAGTATAGAAAGAGCAAGGATGATCTACATAATATTTATTGATTTAGAGAGAGCATATGACAAAGTTCCAAGATAAGTGCTCTAAAGAGTTCTAAAAAAGAAAGAAGTTAATAATGCTTATATTCAAGTCATTAAGGATATGTATGCATGAGCTATTACTTGTGTTCAAATACAAGATGGTTTGATTAAGAATTTTACTATTTCAATTGGATTATATCAAGGATCAGTTCGAAGCCTATATCTTTTTGCTTTAGTTATGGATGTTATTCCTAGAAATTTTCAAGGGAATGTATCTCGGTGTATGCTTTTTGCTAATGATATTCTTGTTGTTGATAAGACTAGAGAGGGAGTTGATGAAAGACTTGACTTATGGAGGTCAACACTAAAGGTTTTTGTTTGAGTAGATTTAAAATTATACGAAGTGTAATTTTTGTCATAATAGACCTTGTGGTGAGATTGTGATATCGGATGATCAAGTAATTAACTAGTCTGCACGTTTTAGATATCTTGGGTCAATTGTTCAAAGTGATGGTGAAATAGATGAGGATATTATTAGTAGAATTCAAGTTGAATGGTTGAAGTTGAGGAATGCATCAAGCTTGTTGTGTTATTGAAAAGTACCCGTGAAACTTTAGGAAAATTTTTATAAGATGATGGTGAGACCTACAATATTTTATGGCGCAAAATGTTGGCCATCAAAAGTGAAACATAAAATTAAGTTAAGCGTTGCAGATATGATGATACTCGTGTGGATGAGTGGCTTTACACTAAGAGACAGAATGTGAAATGAGTATATAGTGAAAAGCTTGAAGTAGCTATAGTGGTAGATAAGATTAGAGAGAATCGTCTTAGATGGTTTGGTCGCATAAAATATCTGCCTTCCAATAATCCTATTAGGAAAGTCGATGAATTAGATTTGACCTATGTTAAAAAAAGGTGGAGGTAAACCTAAAAAGACTTGATTAAAAAGTATTAGAACTGACTTTTTTTTATCAAATCTAAATGAGCTGACTTTTTTTTATCAAATCTAAATGAGAATTTGTCTCTTAACAAAAAACAATGGAGAAAAAAGTATTCATGTAGGTGACCCCATGTAATGAGATAAAGGCTTGCTGTTGTTTGTTGATGTAGAGGATTCAAGTCTAATGTATGTAAATTCTCCTAAAATTTGCATCAAGTGGTAACTTTTCTCAACTACTTAAGAGGTTAATTCTATAATGTGCAGGTGGAACCAGCCGTGGGGGCAGCATTAGTTGCATTGAATCAGTACACTAAATCATTCAGAGTAGATCAATCTAGCTGATACATCTATTTATGGAAAAAAATTATGTAAATTACAGGAGATCTTGATGATGCAAAAGTAGTAGAGAAAAAAGAAATTCTCTCCAGAGCTGATTCATGGGTTCCATTAGATGTAAACTATATCAACTGGTGCTTGTTGCTTCGCTTCGCATCACTTCAACTTGCTATTTTTTTTCTCTTTTGATCAATTCATCTTGGCTTCTATTAGTTGCCCAAGGTTTATAATTGTTTTTAAGCTGTACAATTGTAATTTCTCTACTGAAATAGCAATACCACTTGCTTTGATATCTTAATCTTTGCTTATATGTGCATGTGATGTAAATCGGGGATATTATGAAAATATGTTTCTTTAAAGCATGAACTATGCGCAGAATGATGTGGCAAAAATATATCTTGCAGTTTAAATTTGTCTTGTCATTCAACTTGACATTTTGCAAAGCAGGAGTATCATTTCTGAAAATTATTAGGTGCGGAATCTCTACGTCTGGACATCCACTAAAAAATTGACATGTTAAATGCGCTTTGGTTGCGTTTTTGTGCGTTTTATCTGCAATTTAGTTGCGTTTTTACTGTTCATTTGTTGCGTTTTACCTACACTTTAGTTGCGTTTTGACTGCTCTTTTGTTGCATTTTTTTACTGCGCCTTTACTGTGCTTTATTTGTGCTTTTGGGGCTCTTGGTTTAAAGGTCTGTGAACACATTAAATATATAAAGTAAAAAAATAAATTTAAAAAGTGCACTCAATGTGTCAAATTTTAAGTGGATATCTGCCGGTATCCGCACCTAATAATTTGCCCATGCAATAAGGCTTCATTTGGGATTGTCTTCTTAATTATCTAAGTTTTGAGAGTGGATATTACAATCGGACACTCATTAACGTAGGAAATAAAAGTTCTCATAACGAAAATAGTTGCCATTTTTAATTTTTGGTTATAAAAAAATACTTACTACTAAACATTTATTTGTATGAATGAGTTATTTGGATGAGTGTAAAAGAAATGCATGATATTACTTATTTTGTTTGGTTTGAATTAAAATGAATCAAATATAAAAAATGTAAAAAGGCAGTGGTCACTGGACGGCATTGACAGCAGTGTGGCCGACGGTGGATGGCCGGCCGACGATAGTGGCCGGCGGCTGGTGACGGTGGTGGGTGGTGGCCGACGGTGAATGGCTAGCTGCAGTGGTGGCCGACAACAGTGAAGGCCGGTGGTGGGATGTTCGACAGAAACGACTAGAAATAGCATTGGTGGTCGGCATCCGACACGTTGTGGCGGCAATTGTAATGAATAGTTGGTGTATTTAGAACTCTTCCAAATTAGAAGAATTTTAAATACAAAAAAAAAAAAAAATTATAGGGTGAATTTCAAATACAAAATTTTTTTTTACAAAAATGGGTATTTTCCATCATTTTGGCAGACAAGTAAATAGACCCTAAATTTTTTTCAAGAAGAATATAGTAATACTCTATCTTTGCTTTGACAACTACTGCATATCGTTTTTGTTGAGAAGCAAAGCTAAGGAAAGAACGAGGAAGCAGCTTTCAGAAGAGAAGTTATTTGAGCTGCTTAAATATTTATTTTGCATTAATAAATATGAGTTATTAATATAATATTTCATTAATAATATAAAAGACAGGTGTCTCACATGCCCGTATTTTGCAATGCTTAATATTTTAATTCAAACGATTGCTGGCAGGATTTATGACGAAGCTTCTTCAATATGTGTCAAGAACAAAATGTTATTAGAACATTTTAATTGCAATTTAATCAAATGATTTTTCCTGTTTTTTGAAACATTTAGATAAATTCACATACACATTATATACATGATAGCGGTGTCATTCCACATTAAGATTTCATTTTAGACGATTTTCTTAATGCTTTTTAAAACCGTTTTTTAATAATAGTTAAATTTTTTATACTAAAAAATTACTTTAAGAAACAATAAGAAAATCGTCCGAACAAAGCCTAAGGATTTGTTTGAGACGATTTTTTACTGCTTATTAAAACAACTTTTTAATAAAAAATTTTAAGAAACAGTAAAAAATCCGTCCATCTTAGAACTCTCTTGTCTTTCCCAACACCATTAGTTCTTATTGATTTTATGATCCTAAAAGCAATTGTTTTGTCATGATTCCGACTGATGACAATGCCAACCCACTTCTCGCTTTAAAAAAAATGATTTTGATGGCCACTCTAAAATTCTGTGCCACCACTTCTACTTTGATCATGACAAAGAGAATAAAAGTCTTCTTCTTATGCTCGAAAATCAAATTTAATTTTTGCTTTGATCTGATAAGATTATGATGTTATTATGGCGTTATAGTATGCGAAATAAACTTGTCAGTATTCTCATCTGAACAGATAAGCTGTTTTATAAATGCTTTGTTTGTGATTGTAAAGGCGAGCCATTCATAAAATATTTCTAGTAGGGAAAGTTGATTGGATTCCCTAAGAAATTTTTTTTTTTTGCTAGTTGAGAATCAACGATTATGATATAAATGTCATACAAAAAAACTCTTATTTGAGACAACTTTCTTACTATTTTCTAAAGAAGTTTTAAGGTAAAAAAAAATTGAATTAAAAATTTATCTAATATTGTTGCGTCCTGGAATATACGCGGCGATAGAGTAATATAAAGTTTTAACGTCTTAACTTTGTACGAAGATCCACCACATAATCATATATGAGAGAGGGTGCAGTATTTATAAGAGGCACCAAGATTTTTAAGTGGAAAATTCTGAAAGGGGAAAAACTAGGGGGCCTAGCCTAGTTTTAATAAATCCAATGGTATTTGTAGTTGATAACAAATGAGGCCCTTCATTGGAGGGAAGGCATTGTGATGTGGAACCTCCTTACTTATCTTGTGCCTCATGAGTACCGCACCTTTAGGATGCTTTATTTCTGTTATTTGCTTGTCTCCACTATTGTTATAACTAACTTTAGGACTATAGTACCGTACTTTCCCTTTTGCTTGTTACACCTTTTGTAGTAAGCTGAAGCTCTACTCTAATACCGGGGTTTGAAGCTTGAGCAGGCAGTTTTTATCCTTTTGATTATCATCAGTATAGTTACTGTTCCATTGAATTTGCCATTGCATTGCCTCTATTTTTTCTGTGCTTCTTTGCTTCCACGGCATTTTTGGTATCAGAGCCACAGATCCCAGGTCGCTCGAGATGGCAGAAAGCAGTCGGCAGCCCGCCTTCGACGGAGATCAAGGCGAAGGTGCACTGTGGGAGGTCCAGTCCAAAATCATGAAACAATTGGAGGAACTCAAAACTGAGTTTCGTCGATTTTCCACAGAGGTACGACTTGAGTTCCAGAATATCAAAGCAGGCGGCGGTAATGTCCAACTACCGACACCAGCTATTTCCCCAACGCGACGAATGCAGCGTCAACATGGAGGAGGTGGGAGGCGACATCCCGTCGATGTGGTCGAAGCTTCGGACTCAGACGTTGAAGCGGAAGTTCATCTACATGGTGATGCGTCGGATTCAGCTGAGGAGGAGAATCCACAGTTTCATCCGCTACACCGTCGTCGACGCGAATTCATTCCGCGAGGTTCAGGTGAGTTCAAAGTCAAAATGGATATTCCATTTTTTGATGGTAAATTACATATAGAAGATTTTCTTGACTGGGAACGTTCCGTCGAAACATTCTTTGAGTATATGGAAATCCCACTTGAGAAGCAAGTAAAGTATGTGGCGTGCCGTTTGCGGGGTGGCGCTAGCGCTTGGTGGCAACAATTACTTCAGGCCAAAGCACGGGAGCGCAAGGGCAATGTTCGAAGTTGGGAGCGGATGAAACAACTTCTGAGGAGTCATTACTTACCTACGGATTTCGAACAAATCTTGTATATGAAGTTTCAGCATTGCCATCAGGGACAACGTAGCGTAAGTGACTACACGGAAGAATTCTATCGTCTCAGTGCTCGCAACAACTTGAATGAGACTGCCAATCAGATTGTGGCCCGATACATTGGCGGTTTGAAGGAGACAATCCAGGACAAACTTGAACTGAATTCAGTATGGTCCCTATCACAAGCAGTTAATTTTGCCTTAAAGGCAGAAATGCAGCTCAGTAGACCTTCTCGCCATTTCACACAGCGCCGTCATTTCACAGATTTTACTGCATCCGAGGTCAAAGGCCAAGGGTCAACTACAACAACTGTGCAGAAATCCTCTCCAAAATCACAGTCAACCGCAATTCAGTCATCGGGGACAGCCGAAGTTAAGGGCCAAAATAGACCAAAAACTGCAGCAAAAGAAAATCCTTATGGACGGCCATCCACTCTAAAGTGTTTTCGGTGCTTTCAACCGGGACACAAATCCAATGAGTGCCCAAACCGACAACAATTACAACTCATGGAAGGCGAGGCAGAACTGACTGCGAATGCGACCGAAGCTGAGGGGGATGATGAGTACGAGGAAGTAATGGGCGATGAAGGTGAACCTGTGATTTGTGTTTTACAGAAGCTGCTACTGGCACCGAGTCAACAATCCAATTCTCAACGCAATGCAATATTCAAATCCAAATGCACCATCAAGGGGAAGATTTGTGACCTTTTGATTGATAACGGTTGCACGGAGAATATCATCTCCCGCGGTGTCGTCCAAGCTTTACAGCTTAAAACGACCAAGAATCCCAATCCTTATAGAATCAGTTGGGTCAAAAAAGGATTAGATATACCGGTGTCAGAAATGTGCAGGGTGAATTTTTCTATCGGAAGGCATTATGCTAGCGAGATACTTTGTGACGTCCTCGATATGGATGTGTGCCACTTGATTTTGGGCCGACCGTGGCAATTCGATCATGGTGCTGTTTATGATTGCCGAGCTAATTCGTATTCATTCGAGTGGAAAGGTCGCAAGCTTCGTTTATTGCCTAGCCCCCAACGACCATTCACGTCCGGAGAAGAAGAGAAAAGCGCTCTGTGTATTGTCTCTGGAAATTCCCTGATTCAAGCGGGACGTGAAGCCAAGGCCTTCCTGGCCTTGGTTATGACTGAAGGCAATATGGTAACTGAAGCACAACAGTTCCCAGATGGTTTATCTATGTTGCTGGAGGAGTTCTCGGAAATAATACCGGCTGATCTCCCTAATGAGCTACCTCCAACGCGTGCCATACAACATCAAATTGACTTTATACCGGGCTCATCCCTCCCTAACTTACCTCATTATAAAATGAGTCCCACCGAGCATCAGCAGTTACAGAAAATTATTGATGAATTGTTGGAAAAGCAGTTGATCCAACCCAGCCTTAGTCCGTGTGCCATGCCGGCGTTGTTGGTACCGAAGAAAGACGGGTCGTGGCGCATGTGTATTGATAGCCGGGCTATCAATAAGATTACCATCAAGTACCGTTTTCCGGTACCCAGATTTGAAGACATATTAGATTCCCTAGCAGGAGCGTAGATTTTCTCCAAGCTCGACTTACGCAGCGGCTACCATCAGATAAGAATTCGGCCCGGCGACGAGTGGAAAACAACATTTGAGACTCGTCAAGGATTATTCGAATGGAGGGTGATTCCTTCTGGATTATGTAATGCCCCAGCCACATTTCTACGGCTGATGTCTGAGGTTCTGAAACCGTTATTGGGAAAATGTTGCGTGGTGTACTTCGATGACATCCTGGTGTTTAGTGCAACGCAGGAAGACCACTGGCAGCATTTGAGGAGAGTCTTTGAGCTGCTACAAAGTCACAAATTGTACTTAAACAAATCCAAGTGCCAATTTGCTACACAAACTGTACACTTCCTGGGATTTATTGTGTCGGCCAGCGGTGTGGGCATGGACCCAAATAAGGTGTCCGCGATTCAGCAGTGGCCACAACCACGAACGGTGACTGAAATTCGAAGTTTTCACGGCCTAGCCAACTTTTATAGACGATTTATTCGTGGTTTTAGCGTAATTATGGCGCCTTTAACAGATTGTATGAAAGCAAGCCAATTTCAGTGGGGGGAAGATCAGCAACGGAGTTTTGAAACTATCAAAGCAGCCCTCAGTTCCACCCCTGTTTTAACAGCACCCGACTTCCACAAACCATTTCAAGTAGACACCGATGCGTCGGCTATTGGGGTTGGAGCTGTTCTGTCCCAAGATGGCAAGCCAGTAGAGTTCTTTAGTGAAAAGCTGAGCCCGACTCGACAGAAATGGTCGGTTTACGAGCAGGAGTTGTATGCGGTCGTCCGAGCTTTGAAACAATGGGAGCACTATCTTCTGCACCAAGATTTCATCTTGTGTAGTGATCATCAAGCATTACAGTTTCTGAGCTCTCAAAAGAATATCAATCGTATGCACGCAAGATGGGTGGTTTTTTTGCAAAAATTCAGTTTCATACTTAAGCACAAATCCGGACAACAAAACCGGGTTGCCGACGCTCTGAGCCGACGCTCGGCATTATTGACTCAGCTGCAAACCGAGATAACAGGGATGGAAAGTTTGAAGGATCTTTACAGTACTGATAAAGATTTCTCTGAACCTTGGCGTGTATGCTCGGCCGGACAGCCAGTTGGTGATTTCACCTTAAGGCATGGATACCTCTTTAAAGGCAATTCTTTATGCATCCCAAATTCTTCTGTCCGCCTGCAGCTGATTACGGAAATGCACTCTGGCGGCTTAGCAGCCCATCTCGGCCGAGAAAAGACCATTGAACAATTGAAAGCACGATTTTTTTGGCCGCACCTTCGCAAAGATGTTACAAGGTTCGTACAGCGCTGTCCAGTTTGCCAATTGTATAAGGGGAATAGTCAAAACACCGGATTGTATTGCCCATTGCCGGTCCCGGTGTCCATTTGGGTGGATCTCAGCATGGATTTCATATTGGGCTTGCCACAAACTAAGAAGGGAGTCGATTCAATCATGGTGGTTGTAGATAGATTTTCGAAGATGGCTCACTTCATAGCTTGCAAGAAGACGTCTGACGCTCTGGGTGTTGCTCGGTTGTTCTTCCGGGAGATCATTCGACTTCACGGGCTGCCCCGAAGCATCACTTCCGATCGTGATGTGAAGTTCGTGAGCCAATTTTGGAGAGAGCTTTGGAAGCAGTTGCAGACAGAAATCAAGTTAAGCTCCGCGTATCATCCCTAGACCGACTGCCAGACCGAAGTGGTGAATCGCACCCTTGGCAACATGCTTCGCTGTTTAGTGCAAGATAATCCGAAGAAATGGGACGACATCCTAAGCCAAGCTGAATTTGCTTATAACTCAATGCCGAATCGGTCCACGGGTATGTGTCCTTTTAATATTGTTTATACTAAGCCGCCTAATCACGTTGTAGACATTGCCGTCCTTCCAAAATGCCACAATCCGGCGGCCACCAAACTCACAGGAGACTTTAAAGCTGTACTTGACAAATTCCGCAAAACACTTCAAGCCTCAAATGACTCCTACAAACTGAAAGCAGACGAGCATCGTCGGGCCAAAGCATTCCAGCAGGGCGAATTGGTGATGGCGAAATTCAGGAAAGAACGCTTCCCCACAGGAACCTATTCCAAGCTCAGTCCTCGGAAGTTCGGACCATTTGCCATCAAGCACAAGATCAGCGACAGCGCATACATGTTAGATTTACCGCCGGATATCTTAACCTCCGCCACGTTCAATGTGGCCGATCTCAGCCCATACTATCCGGCTGATTCTGCAATCATCGAAGTCGATTCGTCAGATACGAATTCTTCTTAAGTGGAGGGGGACTGATGTGGAACCTCCTTACTTATCTTGTGCCTCATGAGTACCACACCTTTAGGATGCTTTATTTCTATTATTTGCTTGTCTCCACTATTGTTATAACTAACTTTAGGACTATAGTACCGTACTTTCCCTTTTGCTTGTTACACCTTTTGTAGTAAGCTGAAGCTCTACTCTAATACCGGGGTTTGAAGCTTGAGCAGGCAGTTTTTATCCTTTTGATTATCATCAGTATAGTTACTGTTCCATTGAATTTGCCATTGCATTGCCTCTGTTTTTTCTGTGCTTCTTTGCTTCCACGGCACATTGTCTTGATGTAAAAAACATGCATTATATAGAATGCATTACATGGTGGAAATTGGAAGAATCATTATTCATATGTTAATTTAGTCGGCATAACCATAGTCAGCGGGCGATGAAGGTTATAAAGACAATATTCGGGTGAGGGCAGTCGGAAGGACCGTAGTCGGGCGGGCGACGGAGGTTGGAAGGACCATTGTCGGGTTGAAGTCTAGTGTAAGTCGGCGACCTAGTGGAAGTCCAACGTCAATCAACGGTCAAGTGTAAGTCTAGTGTCAGTCGATGGCCTGGCAGAAGTCCGATGTCAATTGGTAGCCGGACAAAAAATAGGGCGTCAGTTGATGGTCGGACAAAATTTATGTGTCAATCGGTGGCTGAGCAGAAATCCAATGTCAGTCGGTGGTCGAGCAGAAATCTGACATCAGTCGATGGCTGGAAAAAAATCTGTTGTCAATCGGTGACTGGGCAAAAATTCAGCGTCTGTCCATAGCTAGGGGCAAGTCTAGAGGCAGTCGGTGACCGAGCTGAAGTCTGGCGGTGGTTGAGAAGGAGTATGGTGACAAGAGAACTCTCTTCATTCTCTTCTTGCTTGGATCCCCTTGCTTCATCTCCCCTTCACGAGGAATGATAGGTCTATTTATAATTTTCTAAGAGTTGCATGATGACCAGTAACTTTAAGCATGTCACGTTTGGAAACTGTTTGATAATCCAAATTATGGTTTGAACCTTCCAAATGTGCTTTGGGTCTTTGATTCGTATTCATTTGGGCTTGGATTGAGTTGAATTTGGTGTCGTTGGATTTGTATTTTTGAGATGTTTAGTTCAACTATAAGTTTGCTTAAATCGGAGTTCGGATGATCCCAAATTTAATTTTTGAAGTTTCCAACTTAATTTTGCTTCGAAATTTTATGCCCAATCATGATATTTTTTGATGATATATCAACTATAAAGTTACTTTAAAAAGCAATAAGAAAGCTGTCCCAAACAAAACCTAAAAATATAGACTTTTCTTACATTACTATTGTAATGTGCTTCATTGATTACAATTCAGATTTAAAATGGTGATGGCTGTGATAAGGAGCCAATGCTCTAAAATAAGTAAGAAGCTTATTTCAGATATCAATGTATTTGAAGAATGACGCATGCTTTACTATTTATAAAATTTTGTATAGTTTAAAATTTTATAAACTTCATTTATAGAATATATTATTAAAAATAATATACATATAGATGTGAATTGTGGAAAAAACGAAAAATAATTGATATGTAATTTAAGGTGGTGAAAATTGGATGATAATATTCTGCCAAAATTTAATGAATTTTAAAAACTTTTACTTTATTATTTTGAGATTAATATAATATAAAAAATAATTAATTATTTATATGAAAATTATGTGTGCATTACTTAAAACATTAAAAGTTACATATTCAATAACTAAACTTCTTTATTTACACTCATGCATAGCAATTTACACACATGAAGGCATCGACTGGTCCAAGTGGTGTGCGGAGAAAGCAATGATGAGCTTAGTGAAGCTTGCATGCATGCAGAGGCATGGATAGGTCTAGGTGAATAATGTATCAATAGGCTAACGCATCAAGTCCATGCGGCAGATAGAGATAGCTTGATGAAGTCAGTGGAGGATCCAATCCTTCACTAGCAAAATTCAAAGCAAAGTATTATATTTCATCATATTTTTTTAAATTAAAAAGAAAATTACAGACTTTGCATTCTACTTTGTATTTTCTGATAATGTTGCATAATGGCTTTATTTTGAACATAATCAAAATACTTCTTTTTCAATATATGACACTATACAGTCATTAAGCCAGGCATCACCCATTTTGCTACGAAGTTGATGCTTAATGATCTTCATTGCAGAAAATGCTCTCTCTACCGTAGCAGTAGCAATTGGCTGGAAACGTCAGTGCCAAAATAATAAGTTTATAAAGCAGGGGATACACAATATTTTTTTATCCTTTACAATATGTTTTGTTAGAGCAGCAATGCTAGTTAAATATGTAAACTCCTCGCTAGTACACATATCAATAATATAAGTGGATAGCTGATGCTCAAGAGACATAAGATCAATCATACAGAGATTTGTTGGATATAACTCTGCAAGACGATTTAATTTTCCCTTATCATAAGCAAAAAACATATCACTTGGATTTAAACATGTCACACAAAGAAGTAACTCAATGCTACTTTCTGAGAATCGATTATTCAGTTCCTGAAGTTGCATATCAATAATTGCGTGGAATAAATCTACTCGATAATGATGAAAGTTTGTAATTTTTCACATATTCGTACAGACCGTCAACGAGCCTTAAATTTAGAATATATATTTGAAACTTCAATTTCAAAAACATTACAAAAAAGTGACACTTCTTCGAGTAAAGGCACCCATCCATTTTCCCTCATCATTTACAATCGTTGCTTGGACACTTATATTAATTTCATTGCATTTAAAATATCTTGATATTTTCTTTGTAATGCTTGTGATAATTCATTTGTAATTCCTAAAATATCAATCATCAAATATAATATCAAGATAAAGCCAAAGGATTTCATGGCATTTATTAAAACACCAGCTTCAACTGGCATTTTAATGCTATAGATATGTTTTGTCATATGTAATAAATTCAATAAGCGCTAAACAAAACACCAGATAAGCCACAACTAAAAGAATCAATGGGATACTCTATAAAACTAATTAAAAAACTCAAAACAACCCTCATTCATGTTAAAAAAAAAAGTATTACAACAATTTACCTCGTAGTTTTTTTAGCTTCCTCAAAGGTACAAATTTTGCTCCAATCGAAAGAGTAATAGGAGGGCCAAAGATAAACCCTCTAGCTTCAACACCTTACACTTGCCAACATCACAAGTGCATAATGATGGCAAGTATTCATGGAATAGTCTTCATATGCATCTAAACAAAGGTTTTCCTAAGTTAGAAATATACATATTCTGATATTCAGTCATTTAATACCACAAATTTTGAAAGATCGAATGGGGAATGCGGCGAGTTACCTTGACGTCGTTGACGAAGAAGAAGAGCAGCAGGATCGGAGATTGATATGTGAACATCGAACTGACGAACTACGAAGAGCACGAAGAGCGGATCGAAGTGAGATATGCTTCAACCGTTCAAATCGACTCAAATGGAAAGAATCAAAGAAGAGGAGAGTGCTGGATGTGCTGCGCCTGCGGTCTGCGAAGTGCGAGCTGAAGAAGAGGAGACTGCAGAGACAAAGCTTGCGGAGACGAAACCTGCGGAGCAGCAGAGACAAATGGCGTGGGATTTTGTGAAATAGAGAGAGTCTTGAATAGCGAACCATTAGGAAAAAATTGTTTTTAGAGGGGGGGATACCGAAAATATCCCTCATATATCTTTTTTTTTAGGGTGGGCATTTGCGCACCATGACTATGCCATGGGTCCGCCCATGGATGAAGATATTTGATGAGTGTCTATTGAAAACTCTCAACTCCATTAATAAGATGCTAAATATTATAAATACTAAAATTTAAGTGTTTATATGTAAATTCTAACATTTAAGTGCAATGTATACAGACCCCTCTTATTTATATTAAATTTATTTTAAAATAAACCTAAAATTTAAATTCATCATAATTAAAATTTTAATCTTAATATGAAAGCGAATTCTTTTTGAAGATTCTAACACTTAATTTAAAGAGAAATTATTCTATGCGGATACCGGACGCAAAATGTCGTCTGGTGATCAATCAGAATGTCACATCAATGGTACCGAGCCATTGTACCGAGCGATATCAAGCAGTACCAAGCCTTGATGCTGACCAAAGGAATGACATGACACATTCTGATTAATCTCTGACTAAAATTTAGTGCCCACATAGAATAATTAATCTAGTTTAATTTAAGGTTGTCGGGCCCCAGCCAATACCCATAAACGCGCAAAGATAAATGCATTCGGGAAAAGGGAATCACATACCTATGGTTTGTGAGCCATTTTCATTTTCACAATCGGGCCTTTTTCTCTCGAACAATTATTACGTCCTCCGACCGGACGCAGAGGAACGTCCGGTCGGAGGCCAAATCCCGCCAAAAAATGGTTGTACCAAGCAAATACCGAGCAATACCAAATAATAACGAGGAATACCATCATTTGAAGGCCCAATACCGAGTTATACCCTAGCTAAATCGAGAAATACCGAGTTATACAAAAGTTGTACCGAGTTTTTCCTAGAAAAACTCGGTATTTCTCGGTACAGCTCGGTATAACTCAGTATTGGTCTTCAAAGAACGGTATTTCTCGTTAATATCAAATAATACCTAGTTGTACCAAGAAAATACCGAATTTTTTGACGGGATTTTGACTCCAAGCAGACGTTCCTCTATGTCCTTATACCGGACGTAATAAAAGTTCTTTTCTCTCTCTACTACTCTCTCTCCTCCGCTTCTTGTCCCCAATTTTCAATTTTCACACGCAGAGAGAGAGAGAGAGAGAGAGAGAGAGTGTGTGTGTTTTTGCAGCGATGATTTCGCCATAGACAAGGTAGTTGATCCCATCTTATTCAATTCTTGCTTAGAATTTGTTTTGGAATCGAAGGCTCACAACTCAAAACTTGCTTCGCTTTTGAGGGAAAGTGGCGGATTAGGTCAAACATACAGTTCAATTCTACTTTATTTAAATCTCTATTCTTTCTCCTATGCTTAGAAGGAAAAGCAAAAGAAGGGGGAGAATAGGGAGAGAACCAAATGTCGTGGAATCGCCGTCAACGCCTTGATGTTCTGGCGCTTTGCCTGCTATCGATCTGTCTCGTTCAATCCGACTCCGGCGACATCCGGCAACTGAATCACGGCCTATCCAACGAGACGGATCCCGGCGATCCATCCCCGGCAATGGCCGCGTTCTTCGGCGCCCGGCCGGCCGCGCCGCTTCCCGCTGAGCGGAATACAACTGATCCCGTCTGGGGAGTCGCCGGAAAGGTGTCGCCAGCGAAGCCCGATAGCGATAACCTGCGGCGTAGGACGCTGCTGTTGATTGCCGGAATGGCCTGCGGAATTCTCGGTGTTGGCCTTCTCGTCTTCGCGGCGGCTTACACGGTCCGAACTCGCCGGACAGGCCATCCGGCGGGGTTGCGAACTGGGTTTGGGCTAGGATCGTGGGCCGGGCCGACTCAGTGGAAAAGCAAACGGGAGACTCGGTTAGGGCCCGCTTGAGTTAATATGTTTTTTTTGGATGATCTTCTTTGTTACATTTACATAGTTTGTTACTTGGTAAAGTTTCGATTACTTTTCTATTTGCTTTGCTTATTAAAGCTTTTAAAAAGAGAAAAATTGAATAAGGATTTTCAGAATTAAATTAAAATTTTGTTTGGGATAAATTTTTTTACTACTTTGTAAAACTATTTTTTAATAACAAAATTTATTAAAAATAATAAAAAAATAGTGATTTAAACGTGTCCCAAACAAGGTCTAAGACTTCTTTTGAGACGACTTTCTTATTATTTTCTAAAAAAAAAAATTAATATAAAAAAATTTAATTAAAAAATTATATGTCATGCATTTAAATATATGTTATGCCTAAATTTTAATCGTGATAAATTTAAAAAATATATATTTATAATAAATGAATCATATAAATAATCTTTACTGCATCTTAAAATAAAATTTTAAAATAAAGGGGAATTTTGAGACTTTGTTTCCTTTTAAAATTTCCTTGAAGCTTTCGGCAGAAATGAACTTTCCAATTTAAATAAATTTAATTATAAAATTTTATATTAAGAGAGAATCTGCATAATACAAATATTAAGAAAAAATGCAATAATGTAATAAAATTATTAGATAATATAATTAAATAAAGAAAATAAAATTTATTATACTGTAAAATTAGACTTCTATAAATATACTGATAGCAAATAGTATGATAAGATATTTATGAAAGAAATTGTCTATATATCGATTGAAAAATATAAGAAATACACCTTAATAATTAGACAATATAAGTATATCATTCACAAATATAAATATGATTGAAGAATATATGAGAACCATGAAAAATATTAAAATATTGACTTTAGATATATAAATACATTAAAAAAATTATATTTTATGCATTTAAATTCCATTTTTTTTATCATTGATGGCCCTTTTTTGAATAAGTGCTCCCACTCCCACACAAAGTTTTCAACTAACTTACAAATTTGTTATAATAAGCATCTTTATTTTAAAAAATTATTCTGTGCCGACGCCGGACATCATTCGGAGTCAAATCAGAGCATGTCATATCACTTTTTTGTTGTGTACCACAACAGTCGTGTACCGAGTGACATGACACGTTCTGGTTCTTCTCCGAACGGTTTGGTGTCTACATAGAATAATCTCCGGTTATTTTTAGGAGAGATTATTAGGTGAGGAGTGCAGACGAGGAGAACCGTCCGCACAAGTATTGGGTACCTAACGGTACCCGCACTCGGTACCGCTGGGTACCGCTAGGTACCCAGTGAGATACCCGGTGTTTGAGCGGACAGTGCGCACTCCGTACCTAATAATTTTTCTATTTTTAGAGGTTTAGAGGAATGCTTTTTTAAAGGCAGAATGCTTTGCTAGTTTTTTTTCAAGGTGAGTAATTGAAAGCCGTTGAAATTAAGGTCTGAAAGTGAAGTTCATTAAAATGAAGTTTAATTTATAAGATTTCAATTCAAAAGCTCGTTTAGTCTGTTTGGCCAGCAATAACTTTCATATCCATCAACGCATTAAATTTATACGATTTTATTATTTCTTTAAAAAATAAAAAAAAGGCATCCTAATTCCTAACCCACACCCTTTAATGGAAAAAACTATTCATTACTATTTTATGCAAAACACAGTGAAGGGCACATGAAAATTCATGAAAACAAAATTGGTTGGGAAATTTAACTATCAACTAAGACTTCGTTTGGGATGATTTTTTTTATTATTTTTTAAAATAAATTTTTAGTATAAATATTTTAATTTTTATATTAAAAAAGCTATTTTAAAAAGTACTAAAAAAATCATCCCATGATTTTTTTGCTACTTCTTAAAGCAGCTTTTTAGTACTAAATTTTTAATTTTTATACTAAAAAACAGCTTTAAAAAGTAATAAGAAAGCCGTCCCAAACAAAGCCTAAGACTTTGTTTGGGATGGCTTTATTATTGCTTCTTAAAGAAGTTTTTTAATACAAAATTTAAATTTTTGTACTAGAAAACTTCTTTAAAAAATCTATCCTAAATAAAGCCTAAAAGAACTTGAGTTTGAAACTTAGTTTTGTGATGTGTGTGTGAAATTTATCTTAATTGACTCAAAAATCTCGAAAGAAAACCTCACTATTCCACTTCATCAAGGTCAGTTTAAAAACTAAACATAGATACATTTATTACTAGGCCACTGCTTTTTTCATTTAAAGAAGTTTTTGTATTAAAAAAAATGTTTTACTATTAAAAAAAATGTTTTAGAAAAAGTAAGAAAGCAATCACAAACAAAACCTAAATATACATTAAAATTTATAATTCTAATTGTTGTCTGATGTTATCTGTTTATCAAAATAATATCTGATTAATATCAAATATTCATTAATAATCATATTCAAGAAAATTCATATAACTTCAAAGCAAATTCAAGGGCAACATGGGACTAGCAGATACAGCTGTTTGCATGCATACGGTGAAGATAAATCTGTGTGGTATAAGAAATATATATATATACAATGGGGAATAGGGGTATCTATCCACCGCCACTCCAAAGGGAGTGTTTGGCGACATAATTTATCCCTTGGCGGAACCTAGCGAGGCCATCCACCGACATTGGGCCCACACTTGCTTTGCCCAAGTGAAGATGCGAGGCAGTAGTAGAGGGAATTCGAACCCGAAATGAGGGATTCCCAATGGTGCTCGCCCGCCAACCACCCTAAGCCTTGGTGGGTGTATCAGAAACAATTATTTGATAAAATTTAATATAACTAAATAATTTATATCATAATTATTCGATAAATTTTATGTTGATTATCAATCATTCATTTTTTTCATTCAGGACTTAAGACTAGACAATGAAAAAAATCAAAATTATTCTGGTTAAAAATTTATAGCAAAAACAAAATTTTTTATTGAACTATGAACCTCACACAAAATGTATGGAGCAACAAAGAAATTATAAGCACAAAATAAAAGATAAAGATATGTGACAAGTAACAACCACTAATGCCATGTCTGTCTCACTCTCACCAGCTATAATGACATGAGGTCTACTACTATGCTGTTAGTGCCTGGCTATAATTAAGCCTGAACCTAATTGCAATTAAATTGAATATCAATTTAAATTGGATTGAGAATGATTAAGGCTTGTTTGAGATATTTTAAATATTTTTTTATTATTTTATGAAACAACTTATTAGTATAAAATTTAAAATCTTTTTAGTTAAAAAAAATAATTAAAAAATTATTTTAGAAAGTAATTAAAAAAACAGTCTGAAAGAACTTTTTTATTACTTTACAACAACAACAACATCAAGCACAACATCAAAATTTTTTATTACTTTAAGAAAATAAAAAAAAAATTAATTAAATTTTTTTTTGTATTAAAAATTGCTTCGTAGAGCAGGAAAAAAACTATTCCGAAGCCTAAAATTCAAGTTGAAGTCAGATTAGTTGGAGAGTGAATGCTTCAAATCCCCATTGTTAGGCAATAACAGCTTGGTTTACATCAATAACTACGTAATCTAACAGCAGTTTATGCCTATCTGTTACATTATTGATACTAAGTAGCTTTAAAAAAAGTGCTGGAATATATTCATTAAAAAATCATTAAAATAAGCTTTAAAATTTTTTGATCCACCTTTAAATAAATGTAATATATAAATAAATTGTATTACATTCATTTCAAAACAGAGCGAAAAACTTTGAAGCTGAATATAATAAAAGATTTGATTAGAATATCCTGTTCAATTTTTTTTTTTCATAGCTTTTATCTCCACAGTTAACTTTTGAATACACCCTTCTGCACGAAGATACAATCTACCAAACCCTAAAACCTCGACTGAATTCTACAAGTACCATGATTTTTTATAATATACTTATCACTATATCCTTGGTCATATCCCAGCTATCTATACAAACCTTTGTTCTCATTCATCTGCTCAGGAGAAATTATTTTGTGCGGAGACCGGATGGCGAAAACCGTCTGAATTTGCTGTCTTTTTGCAAATACTTAGTAAAAAGGACAATAAATATATATTCATAATTATATTTTTTTGCTGCCATTTTAATGAGTATTTGTAAAAGCATAACAAAATGATAGCAAATATTCAATTAGTATGATGATATTTGTTGCGTTTTAGCTGCATTTTGTTGCGCTTTAGCAAATACTTAGCAAAAGTGTAATTATGAATGCATATTTGTTACTATTTTAATGAGTATTTGCAAAAGTGCAATAAAAGGACATTTAAAATACAACAAATCCGGATAGTTCTCGCCGTCTGGTCTCCGCACAGAATAATTTCTCCCTGCTCAGCGCCAAAAAAACTAACAAATACCTACGGGTGTGTTTGTTTGCAAGATTTAAGCAGGATTGCATGAAATTATTCCTTAAATTCAGCTTGCAAAATATAGAAAGCTCTAATTAGACAATAATCCCATGATAACAAGAAAAATGTATTCCATAACTGGAATCCCTGCAGATTTCTAGTGATGGTTCCCAAAGAACAATTTTCTTTCTGTAAAGCTGAATCAGTTATAACATTTATGTTAGGTTTGATGCTTAATAAAAGAAGGAGATGCCTGCTGGAACCATGACTACTTATGTAAAAAAAAAATTATACACACCTGAGAATTTCACGGGACATGAATGTTGGCTATTACAATCGTTCACCGTCAAGCCAGGTAAGAGTAGGAAGCACCTTCTTCAACAGATCTCTAAATTCCTCATCAGCAACTGCATTGCCCTTGACATCTAACTGCTTAAGATGCAAGTCGCTAAACAGAAATATGGCTTCCCAATTATCGGCCACATTAATATTTGCCTGGCGGCACTCCTCGATGCATTTTTTATCCTTTACAATCGAGTGAGTCAATGGAGACGAGAAAAGATATCTTGTTGTATCCACAGAGTGGGCACCAATCTTATTGAAGGATATGTCCAGGACTCTCAAGTAACTAAGAAGTTTTAGTGGCTCTAATGCTGTGATGCTATTGATCTGGTTGTTTTGCAGATTCAAGTTAGTGAGAAGTTGCAGTGCTTCTATACCTGCCAGTTGCCGCAGGATTGTCAAGTTAGATTTGACAATGAAGGCGTCGTTTGGGACTAAAAAGCGAGGCCATCCACCGACATTGGGCCCACACTTGCTTTGCCCAAGTGAAGATGCGAGGCAGTAGTAGAGGGAATTCGAACCCGAAATGAGGGATTCCCAATGGTGCTCGCCCGCCAACCACCCTAAGCCTTGGTGGGTGTATCAGAAACAATTATTTGATAAAATTCAATATAAATAAATAATTTATATCATAATTATTCGATAAATTTTATATTGATTATCAATCATTCATTTTTTTCATTAAGGACTTAAGACTAGACAATGAAAAAAATCAAAATTATTCTGGTTAAAAATTTATAGCAAAAACAAAAATTTTTATTGAACTATGAACCTCACACAAAATGTATGGAGCAACAAAGAAATTATAAGCACAAAATAAAAGATAAAGATATGTGACAAGTAACAACCACTAATGCCATGTCTGTCTCACTCTCACCAGCTATAATGACATGAGGTCTGCTACTATGCTGTTAGTGCCTGGCTATAATTAAGCCTGAACCTAATTGCAATTAAATTGAATATCAATTTAAATTGGATTGAGAATGATTAAGACTTCGTTTGAAATATTTTTATTATTATTTTATGACGCAATTTTTTCTATAAAATCTTTTGGTTTAAAAAAAAAACTAAAAATTATTTTAAAAAGCGGTCTGAAAGAATTTTTTTATTACTTTACAACAACAATAATATCAAGCATTTATCCCACCACCTGAGGTCAAATAGCTTTAAAAAAAGTGCTGGAATATATTCATTAAAAAATCATTAAAATAAGCTTTAAAATTTTTTGATCCACCTTTAAATAAATGTAATATATAAATAAATTGTATTGCATTCATTTCAAAACAGAGCGAAAAACTTTGAAGCTGAATATAATAAAAGATTTGATTAGAATATCCTGTTCAATTTTTTTTTTTCATAGCTTTTATCTCCACAGTTAACTTTTGAATACACCCTTCTGCACGAAGATACAATCTACCAAACCCTAAAACCTCGACTGAATTCTACAAGTACCATGATTTTTATAATATACTTATCACTATATCCTTGGTCATATCCCAGCTATCTATACAAACCTTTGTTCTCATTCATCTGCTCAGGAGAAATTATTTTGTGCGGAGACCGGATGGCGAAAACCGTCTGAATTTGCTGTCTTTTTGCAAATACTTAGTAAAAAGGACAATAAATATATATTCATAATTATATTTTTTTGCTGCCATTTTAATGAGTATTTGTAAAAGCATAACAAAATGATAGCAAATATTCAATTAGTATGATATTTGTTGCGTTTTAGCTGCATTTTGTTGCGCTTTAGCAAATACTTAGCAAAAGTGTAATTATGAATGCATATTTGTTACTATTTTAATGAGTATTTGCAAAAGTGCAATAAAAGGACATTTAAAATACAACAAATCCGGATAGTTCTCGCCGTTTGGTCTCCGCACAGAATAATTTCTCCCTGCTCAGCGCCAAAAAAACTAACAAATACCTACGGGTGTGTTTGTTTGCAAGATTTAAGCAGGATTGCATGAAATTATTCCTTAAATTCAGCTTGCAAAATATAGAAAGCTCTAATTAGACAATAATCCCATGATAACAAGAAAAATGTATTCCATAACTGGAATCCCTGCAGATTCCTAGTGATGGTTCCCAAAGAACAATTTTCTTTCTGTAAAGCTGAATCAGTTATAACATTTATGTTAGGTTTGATGCTTAATAAAAGAAGGAGATGCCTGCTGGAACCATGAATACTTATGGAAAAAAAATTATACACACCTGAGAATTTCACGGGACATGAATGTTGGCTATTACAATCGTTCACCGTCAAGCCAGGTAAGAGTAGGAAGCACCTTCTTCAACAGATCTCTAAACTCCTCATCAGCAACTGCATTGCCCTTGACATCTAACTGCTTAAGATGCAAGTCGCTAAACAGAAATATGGCTTCCCAATTATCGGCCACATTAATATTTGCCTGGCGGCACTCCTCGATGCATTTTTTATCCTTTACAATCGAGTGAGTCAATGGAGACGAGAAAAGATATCTTGTTGTATCCACAGAGTGGGCACCAATCTTATTGAAGGATATGTCCAGGACTCTCAAGTAACTAAGAAGTTTTAGTGGCTCTAATGCTGTGATGCTATTGATCTGGTTGTTTTGCAGATTCAAGTTAGTGAGAAGTTGCAGTGCTTCTATACCTGCCAGTTGCCGCAGGATTGTCAAGTTAGATTTGACAATGAAGGCGTCGTTTGGGACTAAAAAGCTGCTTTAAGAAGCAGAAAGAAAGCCGTCCCAAACGAAGCCGAAATGTAATTTTCTGGCTTTTGACTTGACAGAATGTTTCTGTCGAAAAAAAGTGAAGAGCATGATGAATGTAGACCTGATAAGAACGAAAAGTAGCAACCTCACCTGCAATGGACCTAAGCTTATTGTGACTAAGATCTAATGTTTGAACCCATAACAACCGCTCCACATACCCAATCCGAGTCAATGATAAACTTTTAAGTTGCAAGCAACCATGGAGATGAAGCTTTGATGAAATATAGTTACTGGAGTGGGAAAGATGACTTGAAAGAGATTTGTCATCAAAAGTGACCTGCATAAATTTTAAATTTGCAATATATGTAAGCCTAATCTTAAGAAATAAGAACAATTCTCTTAGCATGCCCATCACAAAGAATAACTCCCAAAGAAACCAAATGAACCAATGAGATTAAAATCCTAGATCTAAGAAGGAAAAGCAGGGAAGACAAAGAGAGAGGAGATGAATAGAAAACATTTGTGTTAATGGGAGTGGTATTTTTTAAGTGTTTTATAGAATTGAGTGACAGGTTAGTTAAATGAATATTAGGTTTTGGATTTTAAATTAATAAAAATTTAACGGCCGTTTATGTAAATCCTAGTGAAAGACATGTCAAACTAATACTTAAAAAAAAAAAAGCAATATGATGTGTCTGTTCAAGTAAATGTAATAAAATTATCATTTTCTTAGCTGATTATTATTTCTTTTATCTATAAATATGATAATTTTGACTCATGCAACATATTATCTCTTAAGAATAAATTTTTCAAAGTGGATGGGAAGACAACTTCATCTACCCTGAGATTTTCAATGTTAATTTGGTGTGGACCAGAAAGCCCTTGCAAGAGAAATAATTTCCTTGTTTAAATGCAATGCTTGCTTATCAAATCATTTTCCTTAATTCTCTCTCTCTCTCTCTCTCTCTCTCTCTCTCTCTCTCTCTCTCTCTCTCTCTCTCTCTCTCTCTTATATATATATATATATATATATACAAAATTTCCCTACATCAAATTGATATTAAAGCCAGCCCACCTTCTTTAACAAAGAATTCATGTTCAACTCAAAGGATTTAAATCCTCTTTAAAGCAACAACAAAGTCATAAAGTCACTTGTTTACTATATTTTAGGTAAAATATCTCAATAAAAATTTGGACTCAAATTGTGCCATAGGCAAATTTTGTGTCATGCATAAGTCAAAGTTTTAAGACTTGGTTAGAAAATATTAGAAATGATCTTTCTTTATTAGATTTAGATGAGAATTTGACCCTTAACATGACACAAAGGAGAAAAATGATTCATGTAGCCGACCCCACAGTGGGATAAGGGCTTGTTGTTATTGTTGTTGCATAAGCCAAAGTTTTAAGGGTTTCCACTAAAACAAGATGAAATCTCATTTATCATGCTTTGACTTGTACTTATTTTCTTAAAATAATTAAAGCATTTCCAAGAGTTAAATGTCTTCCAACCGCATGATATAATTACGATTCACATGATATAACTAGGTTCTAATTGCCTTTGATGTAATCATGACACTCCCATTAATTCATTTGATAGTTGATAACAAGTTGAATTGTTTATGCAAGTACATTCTATTATTGTCAATAAAATAACTTGACCTAACACTTCATATAGGTTGCAAATTTGCAAGTCATATCATCTAGCATATCTAGATCCTATTTTCGTTACATCTAGTTAGAATCATGATATCATCATAACCAAGAGCACAACTAATGACACCATTAGTTATGATTTTATTGGAAATATTCAAATACATCAAGAATTATTAAATCCCTTGAAAGGCATAGCAAACATATAAATTGTCATTTCTCACATTTTGATAATATCTGCATGCACACATTAGTAACACACACAATATGAGAAGAAGCCAAAATAGTCCCCCGCATATTAGTAAGAGCCCATTTTAGTCTTTGAGTTTCGTATTACTCCAATTTAGCCCCTCAACTATTGAAAATTGACCCAATTTGGTCCCTCAATTAAACAATCTATCAAATTTGACCGAATATTCTACAAATCTCCCATTTTCATAATGTGAGAGTGGCGTTTTAGTACAAATATTAATTTTTTTTACAATCTCTTAGGTCATCCCATTCCAAAATCATCATTTACAAGTGTGAAATCAAGCGAAGAAGAATTGCGGAGTTTCAACAGAGAGCGGCAAGTCATTGAAGTGGCATGCTGCAAAAATCGACGAGTAGCATGTGGTGATCTTTGATGTAGTAAGGTGTGCAAGCAGGATTTTGGGTGTGCTTAACAAACAATATTCTTTTACTAATTTTTACCCTTAATATTTAAGTATGTTAGCTTTCATTTTGATTTTTTTATTTATTAGAATTTATTAAATGGCAAAATAGATCAATGCTAGCAATGTAATCTCATCCACACTTACACTACCTAAAATGCTCTCTCTCTCTCTCTCTCTAAAGGGTATTTCCTTTCTCTGGCCATGAGCTAAAGGGTATTTCAAGGTTCCAACAAAGATGCATTATATTATGTCCATGATCTCAAATTAGTAATTCAGTCACAACGTGCGTATTAACTAATATTAAGATGTTGGCTAACATCTAAATCTATATAGGCTTTAATAAAATTGTTGCTATGGAATTCAACATGCCATGTACATAACTTAGACAAAACAATAGGACGCCACAAAACACTTCTTAGCATGCAATAACTACAAATATAATTACATCTAATTGGTAATAATTTGAAATGTATGCCACTATATTTTCTTTTGTAAACAGAAGAAGGTACACACAATTGTTATGACAGTATAATGATGCAAAAGCCACCATACATTATAATAGTTTGAAATCGGTAGAAAAATCTAAAGATAGCAGGGAAATTGGGAGATAAGCCAAGAGGCAAACAATTGTGCTGCAGTCATATTGCGCTGCTTCCAATACAACAATAGAGGTCTTCTTAAAATATTCCACTGACAGCAATTTTATATTGGTTTTTTTCGTAAGTTCACAAAAGCTTATTTATCTCAACAGTTTGCAAAAAGAACCCGTCTACTAAACAGGCATAGCACTATACAAGTATAGTTCAACAAAAGGCACGCTAATAAAAATTGGATGCATATGAAATAATCATAAAGTTGAAAATTTTACCTGGTTCATAATAACTAAGCTTCTTTCATCCTCATAGTATCCAGCATGCCTTGGATCCAACTTTACCAAATCATCATAAAGTTCTAAGACATCTCTCAAATGGATTAACCTTACTGTGGGAATTGTGTGTGACAGCATTGCATCTTGAGCAATTAACAGTCGTGCTAATGTAAGCTTGACAAATATACTATAATTAAGAGAAAAAAATGGTTACTAAGAGATAATACTGACAAAAGAGAAACAATCAATGTGAACTTTGGCAACAAATCAACCAGCAATGGATAATAGAGAATCCTAACCAATTTTCTTCAGATAACTCTTTAAAAAGATTTATCTCATTAGATATTGTATCCAACTGCCATTTAGAAAATGCAGACGCATGATCTTCAGATAACTTTAGTTGATCAAATGAAACCAAATCGTTACTTTCCAAAGTAGAACTCCCACCATCATCCCAGACAAACAACTCATCAAGTGATTCTCCTCTAGTATGCTCCAAACTGTCAGAGTTGAAGGTCAAAGTAAATCTGAAATGCGAAGGATGGTTGAATTCAGAACCGCTAGATGACAAGATATCCTTGGAATGACCAAGTTTGACCTCAACTCTATAAACTTTTGTATCACTAAGCTGCAAATCTGGAATTTGTAGGTAAGTAACCCAACAAGCAGCTTCTTTAGATTTGGTGGGTAGCAGTGGCCTCCAAACAAGATCTTCATTCTTGACAAACATAGAATTCACAGTCACGCTTGATGAATTTACACCTTTCACTCTTTGGTTAAAGTATAGAACAACGGGTAATTTCCCAGAGCTCATGAAATTGTAGCTGGATCGAAAGGGTTCTGACGATTTGCAATATGCTGCATTTCCATTAATTGTTAGGACACAGTCTGAATCATGAGAAGGCCAGGAAGATATCAGTAAAACTTCATTTGGAGTGATAGTCTGATCGAGAAGCCAAAGGTGATAGAACCATCCACTTTGATCACTTGGGTCAGTGAAAAGAGCTTGACTTACAAGCTCATATTCCTCAGTCAGTATCTTTTCCCTTTCAGCAAATCCCTCAGCCTTCATGCTCAGCAAGCGGGATAAAACTCCACTACATTAATAAGAAGTTAGTTATTGTTGTATATATGGAAAAACGTCAATGCATAAGTAGCTATTTTACACAGCGAAATCAACTATTATAATTAATTTAAAAGACCAATCACAATGTCATTTGAAGTATGAATAATGTTTTTTTCTTATGAATTTGTTAAAGTAATCCAATGTTTAATTAGAAACAAACAAGAATCAAAGATGTCATTAAAAAAAAAGAGAGAACAGGTAGCAACGGGACCAGTTAAAAGCACATCTGAAACATACATTAACGATTTGCATACAAAAGCAATAATCATTATACCTGTGCACTGTGCTCATCAGTTTAAAGCTCATATTACTTTCACGCTAATTCGTATGATGCACCATAACTTAAACATAAGCCAGACCACAATGCCAAAACATGAAGTAATTCATGTTCTTCAATAATTTTGTAACGCCAAAGTTCCCATGGTGGAAAATCTGTTCGTGCCAAATGCTATGCATCATACAAAGAAAAGCAATAAATATTGAAGAACGGTTAAAGACTCTCCATAGCTTGTTTGTGCTCGTACTGTTTCATCCAGACGATTGCTTTAAGCTTCAAAAAGAGTACAACTTTTTCTCATGTGGTTTAAACATGTACAACATAAGTAAAAGATCCATCAATAAGATGAGTGGCAAAAAATAATGCTAAAAAATTCAGAAGTAAGAAGAGTAGACCAAAGGTAACATTGATAAACGTTGAGAAAAGATATTTGCACAAAATAAATTTAACAATCAACAAATACTAAACTGAAACAAGAACGAGAGTTCAAAATGAGTGGCTTGACCCAAATAGTTTGTTTGGACAAAGCTTGTGCATGCAAGATATTAAAATGAGGGAGTAAGGATCGATCTCATGGCCTTCTCAACATTAACATATCACACACAATCAATCAAATAAAAAGAGAGTAGAGAGTCTAGAGACACAATTTTTTTAACATGGAATAGCCTTGGAGGGGAGATATCATGAATCTAGTTCAATTGAACAACGTCTACTATTTGTAGAAAATGTATACAAGGTGGTCCACCTCCCTATCCATCCATAAATTTGCCTATGTATCTATATCTACTTCATTCTCAGTGTGGACCCTGATACAACAACAACAACAACAACAACATCAAGCCTTTATCCCACTACGTGGGGTCGGCTACATGAATCCTTTTTCTCCATTGTGTCCTATTAAAAGTCAAATTCTCGTTTAAATCTAATAAAGAAAGGTCATTCCTAATATTTTCTAACCAAGTCTTTTTAGGTCTACCCCTACCTTTCTTAACATAAGTCAAATCTAATACCTCTACTCTCCTAACAGTGTGGACCCTGATGTTGTAAAAAAAACCAGATTTCTCCATCTCAATGCAAACTAGAAGACAGCCAGCAATTAATGGAATATCATTGTTAGTTTATCAACTCTATATCTATCCCAATATGCATCTCAATGCACTGCAACAAGCAGGCAATGGAATCCCTTTAACTTTCTCACCGCTGTCTATATGCATAATCTAAGAATCAACCGCTCAATGAAGTAGGAGCAAGAAATTTCTCTCAATCTCTCTCTATCTTCAACGCAACTAGTAGACACTAGAATCTACCTATTATTTATTGCTGTATCCTAAGTTCTAGAAGGCCAAATAGGATAACACTTAGGAAAAAACAAAACACTTTCTTCAATAAAACATAAACCACCTCAGACAGAAAGAAACTTGATAGGAAACAGTTATAAGAAAATTAGAAAACAATAAGGAAACTTTGCAATAAACAAACTAAAACATAAACTTCCATCAGAACAACCTAAAAAGTTCACCTCACATGCAAATCTGAAAATTGGAGATTGGCGCTAAAAAAAAAATCAAACCGGAGGTTCACCACAACAATCTTGTTCCAACACAGGTCGACACTCCTCCGGCAAATACCAACAAACCGGCTCAACAACACACCACACTCTTTATATTAGGAGAAGAAGGATACAAGTGGAAGGAAAACCGTGGAGAGTTGAAATAGATAGAAGACCGGAAGAAGAAATAGGTGCACGAAAAGAAAGCTCTCAAGCTTATGAAGAAAACCATCAGGTTTCAATCAGATTTCATCTAAAAAAACCTCCTTCCCTGTAGCAAAGAACCCCACATATAGAAGGAAAAAGGACCTAACAGCCCCATAAATGAGCCACCCCAAATAGCCAATAGGAGCCAACACAAAACATGGAAACAGTACAAAGGAAGGGGAATGGATAGCTGCAGGAATTCGAAACAGCAAAAATAAACTGCCAGCTGCATGGGAAATAGCAGGAATTCTAACCGGCAAAAGACAAACCGTAATAAGCATGGAACACCAAGCAACCAAGAGGAAGGGAATGAAATGAGCCAAGCCCATTAAGGAAATTTCAGCCCTCCACTAAGCCAATAAAGAAACAAGAGAACAAGGTCAATAAAGGAAAACAAAGGAGAGAAATTACCACAGAGCACCAAACCCAAGCATGATCACAGGTTGTTTTCCATCATAGGGCACATAAAAACATAGACAAAAAATTACATAAAGTCCAAAACATAAATAAAATACAAAATATAAAACGATAATCCTTGACTGCATCATTTACGGTTGATTCATGCATCCACTTATCAATCCATCAACATCAATCAAAGGTTTATTTTAATTTTGCATTCCTCTTAACATATATTGATCAAAGTGTTCATGTATTTATCAAGTTTCA
This sequence comes from Dendrobium officinale, assembly GCA_019514585.1. Classification (NCBI taxonomy): domain Eukaryota; kingdom Viridiplantae; phylum Streptophyta; class Magnoliopsida; order Asparagales; family Orchidaceae; genus Dendrobium; species Dendrobium officinale. Next base: position 7,435,223 of record CM033697.1, read on the forward strand.
ATGGATAACTTAGTTTCATTACTCTTCATATTACGAAAGCCTTGAAGACTTGAGCATGTCAACATATATGACTATTCATTTTGTGGCAGATACGATAACATGCACAATAAATATCTCAAAATAACGCGTTAAAATAGTTTCACGAATATGCACTAAAAATGCACAAAAATAAATCTATTTAAAAAACACAACCAGAATAATGAGAATGCCAATGATGTAAATACCTCCGACTGTGCCAGGCCGAATAATTACTAAAATTGGTGTTAATCATATCCATAGTGAACTTCAACTCTTCCACCTCAGGCAAACCCTTCAGCTTGGCAACAAACCTAAAGTGCCAAAGCATGAACTATAAAGCCTAAGCAAGCACTTATAATCTAATGAAACAAATAAAGCATGACTGATGCATCACCTACGGTAATTCCAACCATGGAAATTGCGGGAATCAGCTTTTAGCAATTGGTCCAGGAGCCGAAATTCCCTGTCAAAATCTACTTCGGCAAGCCCTTGACTTAAAACCCATTTCCGGTGGTACCATGCCCCATAAGATTTAGGGTTCGCTCTCAATGCTATCTCTACCTTAAGAATTTGAGATTTAGAACCCGACATCAGATCTACCCACTAAATAAATATTAACAATTCTCAATTCACTTCCAAAAAAAGGATAAAACTCACGGCTCTGAGCTCATCGTCCACCAGAGATTTGATACGCTCTGAATCTGTCGCTTCCTTTAAGTTCTGCTGTAGAGCGAGCTTCCGGTAGTTCCAGACAGTTAATATTTCTGGATTAATTTCCAGTAGCTTCGAGCTGGCGGCGATCGCCTCCTTGGTATACCTATCAAAAACCACAGGATTAAATGCATAACCATTGGATGCTGGAGAGAAAGGGAGAGAATGTAGAGAGAGAGAGAGAGAGAGAGAGAGAGAGAGAGAGAGAGAGAGAGAGAGAGAGAGAGAGAGAGAGATAAGAAGAAGCCTTACAGGCGGTGGTGATGGCTGTGAAGAAGTTGGGATTGAAGGTCGCGGAGGTTGGAGGCCTTAGCCGCTGCGGCGGCGGCATCCTTCACGCGCAGCGGTTTACGTGGTTGACCGTGCATCTCTTTCTCCTCGCCGTCGCACGGGAGCGGATCGGATCAAATCGGATTGGCAGAGATTTTCCAGGCGATGAAATGAGAATACAGAGTGACCCCGTGAGGTCTGCCCTTCGTCCGAACAATTATTAGCTAAGGTGACCGTAGGTAGCTCTATTACTGGATATCGTGCGGCCGCACTATGTGATCCTGGATTGTTATTTCCGGCATATTGCTCGGTATTCCTCTAATACCGTATTGATCCGTATTGTTAGATATTGTTCGGAATTGCTTGACAATAATGAAAAATATTACTCTATGAAGATCAATACCAAGTAATACCGAGTTGTTCGATTATTGCTCAGTATTGCTCGGTATTGGTCTTCACATAAAGGTATTTCTTATTATTGCCGAGCAAAATCGACCAATACCGAACAAATACCGAGCAACACGTGAACATAGCAATCCCGTCTCCGTTCTGGGTCGTGGTTGTCGGGCCGCGCGGTAAATAGTGAGAACATGTGGCACTATTTTAGTGGCGTCCGAACGTAGAGCTACGTCACGTGACCGGACCAAATAAAAGTTCCATTCGTCCTCGTCGGTGACATCTTGTAAACGGAGTTTAAAATTAATTTAATATATATATATATATATATATATATAAATTTTTGCTAAATATTTTTTATTTTAAATAATTTAATATTAGTAATATTTTTTTTGTGTTTTAATGATTTAAATATTCTATCAATATATTAAATAATTCAACAAGTTTAACATTGACTTTCAACTGTCCAACAAAACCCTCTATTTTTTTTACCTAAAACTTATCTATAAAATATTTGAGTATGAAATATTTAAGTATATATTTTAGGTATGTGCATTGTCCTTTATGATTTAAAATTTCAAATCAAAATCCATTAGACATTATGACCAAATTATTTGATGTATTTGCTATTATGTTTATGGATATGCTAATATACATTCATGCAATAATGTTTTTTAATATACATTTTTTTTTAGTTGATATAATTTTGTGCAACATATATATTTATATTTTAGTAAGAGAAAATCATATTAGCATTATCATATTAACAATATTATGTATATTGTTGTGTTTTGTTAATACGGTGGAATATCTTTCTAAAAGAAAAAAAATAGAAGTACATGGATATACACATCACCCAAATCCAGCAAACTCAAGTTTCATTTAAGACACTTTTTTACCGCTTCTTAAAGCAACTTTCTAGTAAAAAAGAAAAAATAATTTACTAAAATCTTATTTTAAGAAGCAATAAAAAAGTCGTCCCAAACAAAACCTCTGCCTGAAAGCTAAAGCTAAACAACTGAGGCAAAATAGTCAATTCTTAATATGTATAAAGATTTTTTATTCCAAGGAATTCCATTATTATTACCTTGAGAAATGATTACTAATCATATGGTTTGCAAAGACAAACTATGCTGCGTGTACTTCTAAGTTACCACGCCTATTACTACAAAGTCATGAAAATATTGCTGAACACCAGCTCTAATTCCCTAAGAAGAACACACTGAATAGTAGATTCCTAGTATATAGAGATATATATATATATATCTAAAGACTGATACAGATCTCTAAGAAATAGTTGGAGCAAACACTGTACATGGTTCCTTATTTTGTTTATTTGGCGTCACAGCCCTTGCTGCTTTATGCTGCAACTATCATAAGCTGAGACTAGCTTGAAGCTGGGTTTTGAGAGGCTGGAGCATTGCAGAGCTGAGAGTTGTCATGAGATGAAGCTTCAAGATCTTGATCATCTTTGCCCTTCGAATTAAGAAATCTACCGCCATTTCCCCTGGCTCTTCTCATGGCATGTAAATGGCGGGATTCGTGAATATATGGCTGCAGAAATTTGCAAAGCAGAATGATTGTGAAGTCGTCAACAAATAACATGCAAGAACATGAAGCAGCAAATCAGATTAATCCTTAGACATCAAAAACAGATGGGAATTTGAGGAGGCGGCTCCAATGCAATATAAAGCACTTAAGCAGTGCATGTGTATACCATCGTTCCAGGGAAAAACTATTCTGTGCGGACGCCGAACGCCGTTCGGAGACTAATTAGAATGCGACATTTTATCCCTTCGTTGTGTATCGCGGCTAGGTACCGCTAACGTGGCTTCACCTGATTTGCCTCTGGACGTAGAGCTGTGTCCGGCCTCCGCACAGAATAATTCCTCCATTCCAGGGACATGGAGGAGTTCAAGTACACGATGAGATTTTAAATTATACAACAGCACTTACGCGGTCCATGTGTATCCCATCATTTCAGGATAAAATTTATTCTGTGCGGACGCCGAATGCCATTCAAAGACCAATTAGAATGCGACATGTTATCCCTTTGTTGTGTATCGCGGCTAGGTACCGTTAACGTGGCTACACCTGATTTGCCTCTGGACGTAGAGCTGCGTCCGGCCTCCGCACAGAATAATTCCTCCATTCCAGGGACATGGAGGAGTTCAAGCACACGATGAGATTTTAAATTATACAACAGAACATGTTTGGTGCAATCCACATTATATGGAGCCAGCTGGAAACTAAAGACTTAACAGATGATTTACTGCATATTTTTAATAAAGTGCAGTGAACAGTAGGCAATGAACACAGCACATATTAACATTGACAATATTCATTCGATATAAAAAAAATTGTAAGTGCTAAAAAAATGTCTTCAAAACCCTGTATAGGCAATATGCCATGAAAGCGATTAACTGATATATACAGTAAGCACGTGGCTTGTGTTTTGATTTATTCCAAGTATGTTGACTTCTAATACAACGGACTTGTCAGTCCTTGACTTTGTGTTTCATTAATTGTTTTCACTCTCTTAAAAAATAAATAAATAAAATAAAAAAATTCCTTCCCACCCTTCGGCAGGAGAAATTATTCTGTGCGGACACCAAACAGTCCAGAGACTAACCAGAACACACCACATCACCCAGTACCGAGCATTGATACTGAGCAAAAAAAAAAGTGACGTTGCGCATTCTGATTGGTTGATATCCTCACAATATAATTTTCCTCCGGCGGGTCACTTGACTGAACCAAAAAGGTGGATGTCAATGCAAAACGTAAAAACAAGCAACAGAAAACATAAGTCGTGAGGAAAGTTTTAAAAATAAAAAAATCTATGGAGCATATGCAATGTTATCCAAATTGTAGGACTAAATTGCAAGATGACCTTAGCTATTTTTAGGCCATATTGAGTCCTGAATTGTATTCACCTTCCCAACCAGGGTTTAGGGGAAAAGAATCAAATGACTTAGGCTTCATTTGGGACGACTTTCTTTTTGCTTCTTAAAGCAGCTTCCTAGTATAAAAAAATTAACTTTTGTATAAAAAACTGCTTTAAGAAGCAACAAAAAATAATGCCCAAACGAAATCTTAATCAGGAGTGGGACAAGAACAGCATTAACAAAAAAGCACACAGGACACAACCTGAAAAAAAAAAAAACGATTGAGTACCTTTCGAGATTTGATCAATTTATTTTCCGATTCAGCTTTTGCACGGGATTGGCGGCGTCTCAGAATGCCATGATATTGTTTGGCATTCACATAAACCGGTTCTTCAACAGTATCAGTAGGCAAGGGCACCCCAGGCTGCATGATTCCCGTCATGGTTGGATGCATCTGGAATCCAATTAACTCAGTTAAAGTAAGACAAATTAAGGACTGTCCTAAGCTAGCTTAGGTTAAGATCATCAATCATTATAATTACGTTGAATACACAAAAAAACTATACCAAATGTTGACCACTGTATGCAGCAATGATGCCACCGTAGTAAGGATCAACATACGGGTAGGCCACTGGTGCCTGCCAAGATTATCGAAAGTCCATGATCAACCTTAAAGCACAAATGTGTTTCAACTGCTAGCTGCATACCACTCGTCAGAATCACCATTCATTATCCAACAGTTACAGGTTGTTCAAAAAGGAACTTTCATTACTACTTTACCATGTTAAGAAAATATGAAAACATTCTATTAAGAATTAAAAGAAAATTGCTGAGTTTAATAGAGTTTATGATATGGTGATCGCTATTAACATACTTCAACAACAACAACATCAAACTTCTGTCCCACTACGTGGGGGTGATCGCTATTGACATAATGATAAGAAAATTACGAATGTAATAAGTGCTTATGGTCCTCAGGATTAGAGAATAATGTAAGAAAATAAAGTTTGAAAAGAAATGGATAAATTACGGCACCGCGTACCGGCTAAAGAAATGGTAGTTACTAAAGTGATTTAAGTTGGCATATAAGTCCTAGTAGAATGAACTAAAGATTGAAATCATGTTAGTTGTAGAAAAAATGAGATAGAAATGCAATAAGAATAATTATACTTAATTTCATGATAGCCTATGATCTTGCAATGCTGAACACATACTCTAATGCATAAGAACACTTAGTTACTTACAAAAATGGAGTCAACAAATCATAAATATAGACGCATACACATTTATTTATTTTGAGCCAATAAGAGATGAACATGATCAAACAAGATCGTTTATATTTGACTTGTTAAGAAAACGAATTCTAAATAACTATTTAATATTAACTGACCTACTTAAATGAACAAATCGAATATGAGTTTCTTAGCGAGTTGGGTATGAATTGTTTGTGAATAATGAGCTTCTATAACAGCCCTCCCGAAAACTATTAGACTTATACTAATTATCACTCATTGTGTCAAAGTAGGTCATCAAAGTGATTGTTAGTGGGGCGTGGGAGAGATATATTTACAGATTAAACAAATAGTTTGAAGCTTGCCGCATATTTTTTTTCACCGCATTTTTTTTTATCAGTATTTATCATAGGATTTGGGACATAAAAGTTAATAGAGAAGCATTTTAGGACATAAAAGATTTGGGACTTTGTTTGCCATGGGATTAAATAAGAATTATTTGGAATGACATATAGTAAAAAATAAATTAATGGTGTCTACGTAAGTGCTTTCATTTAAATTGATATAATAATGTTAAAAAGCAATGGAAAAAGAAGAATAGCTAGCTGATTTTGGCATAAAAAAAAAAAACAGAAAGAAAACTATTTTGTTGGTGATTGTAATGAAAGTAATCCTATTCTAATAAGCTAGGAGATGAAGGAGAAATCAGCAAAGCACGTATGATTGGTGGGAATCAATCCTGAGCAAGCGTGGTGAAGGGGGGGCGTTTATCTAAGATATTGACGAACAAATTGTTGATGGAGGTGGAGTAATTGATCAGAAGCTTCAAAGAGGTGCTGCCATTTAATAGAATGAACTATGTGTTGCACAAAGGTTCGCTACTTCGCTCTGATTAGCAAGTTATTTTGTTTAACCATCTCTGTAAGTTAAGAGGTTTGCTCTGCTTAATAAGTAGTTTGTTCAACCATCTCCATTGTGTTCCTAATGAAAGTCCGCCGTCTTCATTTCTTTTTCTGGCCAAACGGAGCTTTTTATCAGGTTTCAATGCCAAAAGGATTTGGAGAAAGTCCTACTAGGTGGTGGTCCTGAGGGAATTTGTGACCAAGACCCAACTACCGTTAGTAAATATTTTCTTTGCCACTTGAGATTCAACCTGCCACCACTGTTTGGCAGTGGAGCTTGGTCTTACAGATTGGGAGTGGCGTAAATCATAATTCAGATAGATCAGCATGCAAAGAAAGTCTCATGCGGGGTCTTTGTTCGTGTTTGTGTAAAGATAGCCACTGAGCTGCATTTATAGTGGTTGCCTCAATTATTAAGTTACCGCAAGAATTTGCCTATGAACACGCGTGGTAGTATATTTTTATGTGAGGGTTGATTACATCATACATGATTGTAACTTGTCAGATGGTTGTCAAAGGGAAATGAAGAAAGATTCAAACCCATGAATATAAGTTTAAAGGATGGAAGGCTCAAAACAAACAATTATGCAAACCACAAACATTATACATATTGGTTTTCAATGGCTGCAACAGACTAAATCCTTGGAAGACTTGAGATAAGGCTATGCCAAGGTAAAGTAAGAATATAGGAATAAGTGGTATTGGTTAAACTGAGAATGTACGAGAAGAGGTCAGCTCAAAGCCTCGAGCTGGAAAGCAAGCATAACTAACTACACAAAAGTAAGATTACCATAGGAAGTTGATTCAACTTCCCTCGCTCATAAGCATTAGCAAATTCCCACACTGATATTCAATGGCATTCACAGGTGGAACAAGCATGAAACATGGCAAGTCGGTGCAGGGAAATAGAAATGCAAAAAAACGACAAATGCACAAAACATGGCAGTTTACCCAAAGGATTCCTAGAGATGAGGATAGGGAATAAAATGTTGATGAGGAAGATCCGTACATGGTTGAACAAACCCTCAGCCCATTAAAGGGAATTACACTTATTAGCATGGAGAAGTTCAACTTTCAAGAACTAAAACTCAGAAAAGTAACGGTGATAAAGGAAATTGACATAGAAGGTGATTCGATTGTCTTATTCACAGCAAACAGTTATCTAGAAGAAAATTGGGGGGTTTATGGCCAACACTTTTAAATTATAAATTCTTTGATCATGGCAAGCTGGAATAGCAGGGTGTAGCTGCAAACTTTGCAGAGAGAGGGATTGAAATGAAAGAGGGCTAAGTCATAGTGGCTTAGGGCTAAGTCATAGTGGCTTAAAGCCTCATGGTTGACTTCAATAAGGATGGCGTAGAAATAGCCAGAGAAGCTCTTCTAGTGATTTGCCCAAATTGAAGGAAGCACATTGCCCATAACTTCTTTTTCCTTCTCGAAACTGAAGAGGCAATGAAGGAAACCTTTTAATTACAAGGTTTATGGTAATTTACCAGTCTCACAGCCTCTGGCATCATAATAACACTGGTGAAGGAGTATCTACTATCTAGATGTGCAATTGTGTGCAATCTCTAACCAATGGCATACACTGGCAGTACTATACAAATTCACTGGTATTATTTGGAGGCAACTTTGTAATACCGAGGTGTTCCACACAGGCAACCTATCACAATAAGGGACTTAAAACTGCACTCATGCTGGTAAGGAGAAAATTGGGGAGCAAAACTTTCCAGTAAAATTCAGAAAGAAGGCAGTACCACAATTTCATTTACGAGAGTACTGTGGTATGCAGGCTTATGTGAGGGGATAATGGAGTATGGCTAATGGTGCAAGGCATTTTTTGAAACCACGAAGATCAGCTTAGGTTTCTTACAAGCACATGGTTGAAACTCGCCCTCTTTTGCTCGAAGCTAAGCACTTCAACAACTCAAACCGTCAGCCCTTTAAGTTTTGAAGCATTTTGATGAGAATTCTCCAAAGCTCGGGATGCGGTTGGTCTGCACCATTAAAGGAAGGACCTAGCCAATCTGCTAAATAGAGCTAAAAGTCCTACGGTGAGATGGAATGAGAATAAGCTCGGTAATTACTTTAGCAGGGATAAGTGATTAGATGGTGAAATCAAACAGCTCCAGGCTTATGGAAACAAACTCAGGAGCAACTCAACAAAATCAGAAGCATCTTAACCCTAAGCTAGTAGAGAACCAAACGTACCTCTGCTGCATAAATTTTTTCGGAGGCAAAATTCTTGCATCAAATGGTTACAACAAGGAGATAGTAGTACTAAGCTCTTAAACAAGTCCAGCACCATAGGTTGAGAGCCGTATAAGATATAGCAATATGGATCAACAGAAGTCTTGGAGGACATTGGCTGAGTCGGATCTGCAAACCATTCCTATTTCAGCACTAGGTGGGTGAGACAGCCAGTGAATGAAGCCTCTATATAGTTCTCCTAGCATGGGAGTGACAGCATAATTTGAAGATAGATATCTCTTACAAACCAAATCACCTTAACAAAAGTGAAACGCATCAGCAACTAACTCCCAACAAAAGCTTATTATTCATCAAGTATTGGAGCATTATCAAAGGGAAGAGTGTTATGCTGCAGGAGGGGCCGGCTGAACCGGTCCAACGGTGACCACTCCTATGCTACCATCGGCCCAAGCAAGGGGGGGGGGGGGGGGCCTCTACTTAATTAAATTGCGTTTATGAGGGAAAATTTGAATTAGGGGTTGTTTAGGGATTTTACAAGTTTCCTTTGGCTTTAATTAGTCCTTTGGGGGCTAGGATGGAGGGAATCTTGAGATTTGCTGAATTTTGAGATCTAGGATTTTGTTTTGTGTGGGCTCTAGACTTTGCTAGAGATTTGGATGGTTGTTTCTTCCTCTCGAATTGAAGAAATTTGTATCTTGCTTTGTTTTTCTTGTTTGTTGATTGAATCAAAGTTATTTCCCTTGTGTTTCCTTCCTCTCCAATCTACTAAATTTTCTGCATGATTTTTGCTGATTTCTCTTTGAAATCAGCCCTCTTTCCCGCTGTTTTTGCCAATCCTATCTAGGTTTGCTTGCGAACTCAAGTATTACCCTTAGGGTTGCTTGCGAACTCAAGTACTTCCTATCAAAGAGCTTCAAAGATATTCAAGAATTATTTATGCCAGGTTACATGTCCAAGTGTGGAAGCAAAAATATTGTACTCATTCTACAAGTTCGAACTTCCAATCATTCAAAAATTAACCAGTTTCATTCCTTCAGATTCATAATTAAATACTGTGAAAAAAACTGCTGGTAAATAAAATGAAAACCATCATCATAAAGCCAGTGTCCCCCATCAACGAGCATCCTAGATAACAGATTGCTCCAATAGATGAGCACCTTGAGCGAAGTTTGTATCATTCTTTTACTTTGTAGTTACAGAAAACTAGTTTCAATCTCCACATAGACAATCTTGTTCTTTAATAGAACAGATGGTTGAGATGGGAAATAAGAAAGACTCAAAAGCACGGGATTCATAACAAGTACAAGGTAAGCATCAGTATGGGGGTAAAAATAAAATGTTATGGCAAGTAAATGAGGCAAACTATAGCAACTAATAAAAGACAAAGGATGTGCCTACAGAGATTTGAATAAATGCAGAGCGGTAGAATTAAGTAAATGGCCAATTTTCCAACAATGAGATATCAGAGACGCTAAAACTTAGACCAGCCTATGTACTTGTTTTACTCGTTAAATGTTAAAAGGTTATGAAAAAAATGGCGGCATCATCTAAATAGGTGCAATAAGAATGCACTGTAAATTATAAATGAGCACGGCACTTTGTCCATATAATGAAGAAGAATCGAAGTCAAAGCACAAAAGTGAAAAGAGTAAGTTCAGACTTCAGAAAGTGGCATCCCTCCCATTATCTTGAAACAACAACTTGTACTATGAGTCAAAGACATGCATTTAGGATGCAGATGATGACATCTCTAGCTACTGGACGCCTGCGTCCAAATAGGTTGATGCCAAAATCATACCATGATATGCCCAGCTGCAAGCTGACTGTGCGGCACAAAATGAACGGTAGAGGGCATTGCAATGCCTGGTTGAAAACTCCCATTTGTCGAAGCTTGATTTTCGGTCTCAGAAAGTGATTGCTTCTGCGGTTCATCTTCCCCGCTGCTTTCCGAACCTTTTATTGAGGGGAGAAACAATAAATAGAAATTACTTGAAACCAAAAATGGAAAATTGAAGTCAGGAGTCAAGTAACTCAACTAAATACATACCAAAACACTAAAAAATGGAGAAGGTGGATCATAGAAAATAGTCTATATATATATAAAGGATTCCAAGTTTTCAATCAAGCAACTTCCAACCATCTCAAAATTCTTAACATGGGTTCCAAAACATATCTTGGTATAGCAGACAAAAAAAAGGAAAAAAAAAAAAACTTTCATAGTCAGGACCCGCATTTCACAAAATATTCAGTCAAGTCACCCATTATCAGATCGTGCAGCTATATGAGAACCAAACACACTCTCCACTTGATTTAGATATGACAGTAAGCTATTAAATGAATATTAAAATCTAGTTTATGTACTTTCCTAATTCTCTCTACAGAAAAATCATTTCCAACTTGAAGAAATACCCATAGCTTTCTTGATTTGTTTTCCATGTTATGAACTTAACAATAGAAATATAGCGAACTTAATCATACTATGCATTCACCATCAAAAACCAGTCATTAACATTTCTCTCAGGCTGATGCCAAAAATGCAGTCCAAAAGAACGAGAATTGCACACAGGCACGTTCATAAACTAGGACATAAAAGTTTTATATATATATATATATATATACAATGAAGAAAACATTGTAACTTTTACTTAACATGAGATAAGGTAGACTTTTACCAGAAAAATCAACTGCTGCAGATGTCATCATTCAAATGAAAGCTCCTGAATAAATCCAAAAACTGTGACTAGTGCTGAGAAGACAATATGATGAATCAATTAATTGTTCCAGGAGAAGATTCGATAGCTCTTCATAAATAATGTCAGCTCACCATACCAGATCCTGATAATTAAGAATCAAAGCATCAGCTTCTAACTCAAGCACAGAACCTCATGAAAATCCTGGGGTGCAATTTCAAGAAAGCATTATTATATAGATATGAATAAAAAATGCAATAGCATTAATCCTCATCAATGTAAAAAGAGTAATAAATAAAGTCTTCAGTTCATTCAACTAACCAAACCAAGAAACAGATAAAGTGCACAGAGTTAAAAACCCTTTCCTCATAAAAGGTATTGTTAGAAATGCCTGAGAGTGCATCGAGGTCTTATAGTCCCCATAATAAGGAATTGCCCATAAAAGAAAGATGAAAGTGACTAATAACATCTCAAATGAAAATATTAAGGATATGGATCTAATGATTACTTGAGGGGATGACCCACAAGACAGAGTAACAACTCAATGCAAGGAATTTACATTTCTTCAACAACTAAAAGAAAAAAAGCTTGAATTGAAGTCATAATATCCCAAGAGAATATTTGGCATGACAACCAACAAGAAAGTATGGCTTACGACTCCAAAACAACAAGAGTGAGCTTCCTAAGTTGGTTCTTACATTACTACTCAGGGTGAATGCCCACCCAAATCTAATGCAAATAAAGAGAATAGGCGAGGCTATTCTGTCTGGTAAAAAGATGCCCAAAAATGAACTTATAACCCAACCATGAAAAACTAGGAATCTCGACAATTGAGCTCGCATCCTATAGACATGGAATACCAATAGCCATGTTAATGAACTCTCTAAGCTATACAAGAATGTAAACCAGTATAGAGGAAGATGGGTGATCTCACACTGTAAGCAAGATTACTTGATATGCACGCTGGGGTTATGTGAATAATTAGAGCATTAGCCTAATCTACATGCACAAATGCCTCATGTCTGTTGACAATTATGCATCGGTAAGCATTTGCCTACTAATCTTGTGTTTATACCATAGGTTGCATAACCTATGCTGATATACCACATCTGATACATAGCTTTCAGTAACTTACAACAACAACAACAATATTAAGCCTTTATTACACTACGTGAGGTCAGCTACAAGAATCATTTTTCTCCATTGTGCCCTATTAACCTATTAAGAGTCAAATTCTCATTTAAATATAATAAAGAAAGGTCATTTCTAATATTTTCTAACTAAGTTTTTTTAGAACAACATCTACCTTGCTTAAAATAGGCCAAATTTAATACATTTACTCTCCTAATAGGTTCATCGGAATGACGACGTTTTACATGACCAAACCATCTAAGGCGACTCTCTCTAATCTTATCTGTCACTGTAACTACTCCAAACTTTTCCCGAATATGTTCATTTCACATACCGTCTCTAAGAGTAAGTCTACTCATCAACCTGAGCATCCTCATCTCAGCAACACTTAACTTAATATTATACTTCTCTTTTAATGGCCAACATTATGCAATAATAAACTAAATGAATTATTGTTTTTATAAGTTAATTGAAAATTGGACAAGTGATAGATGAATTTAAGAGGGTTCATCCCATTGTTTTAATTTGGATATATAATTTATCCTATAAGCCTACTTGAATACAAGAAATGGCAAATCTCCAATTATCTCTAGGATGGTAGTAAAAAAAGGGCGGAAGAAAGGATTAAATATTTCATATCCTCCATCACTTAGGCTTCTATCCTAGAACTTCATGGGCTTTGCCTCAGCACATCACAGTACATCATTGCAAAAACACACAAAGCAATTATTACAGACAAAAATTTTTGTTCATTGATTCATTAAAATAACCTCAAAAGGACTAAACATAAATAGGGGCAATATAATGCAAACCCTAATGAAAACCAACAAAGTGGGTAGCAATACGTATATGTGTGTGCAGGTGTGTATGTTTAAGTGCATCACAGGCAAGCTATAAAAATGTAATTTTCATAAATTACAAAAGTAGGGATCTAGAATTACCTTTTAAGCTTGGGTCTAACCTAAAAGCTTGGGTCTAACCTAAAATCTTAACCTAATATGAGCTTTTCAAAAGAAAGGGGGGTTTCAATGATTTTATTAGCAGTCAAGTGCCCTACAACTAACAGTAGATCTCTAACACAAGAGGATTGTAATTAATTTTTTATTTGGCACTCAAATCGACAATGAAAACAGCCCATGAAAATGCTCAATAATAATCATTCCAAAGGGAATGAAACTCATTGGCCGAGAGTATCCAAATGTTAAGCAATCAACTTGAACTCGAGCAAGACATAGCAAGTCAGGCTACGAGTCATCAGATACAAACTAAATATCATGAGTGGCATTAGCCGAAATGCGCTAAAAGAAGTCTAGGTGTGATAATGGTGAATCATTGTCCGGCGAAAGCAAAGTCAGTAGGTGGAGGAACTAGCAAGAAGCACTCACAACAAGGCATCAAGCTAATAGATCATTAGGCCAACTGGTTAGCTTGCGATGGTCTCAAAAATAGTTGACACCTTGAGAATAGTGACCAACAAGCTATCTCAAGAAGAGATAAAAATTAGTCTTAAGATGATATAGTAGCATGCCATCTTAGTACGAGACAACGAGTCATCTTGGATAAATGGGAAGCAAGCCAACAAGAGATGACGCAACGTTAAAAAATGTTGGTTGGTACCTAGCAAGCGGGTGTTCTTTAACATGGTTACAAGGCCTCATGCAACAACAAATTTAAGGTTCACCTCCAGGAAGCTTAGGTTTCTAAGGGGGTTGTCAACCATCCCTAGCCATGGGATGGCGAGTAGAGGGTGGATAACTGTGTGGGACTCGACGCTTGATTTGAAACTTTTTTTTTACATAAAATAATGTAAAACCATTGTTGACCTCCATATAATATCCAAAGAAGAATAGAAATGAAACGTATACCTGCTCTGATCCATCGAGTCCACGAAGATCGCCGGATATCTCGCATACCTCGGACTGTCGAAGGATCCCTGAAATCCTGCGAGCCGCTCTGATTTGCGATCAAATCCCACGAATCCAGTTGAAACATCGCGTACCTCGGACTGCCGAACCGATCAAATCCCGCTGCAACTACGATCACTTCTCCGTTATTCCCGCGAACTCGCCTCGATCAAGCCTCCCTCAGCGTCGTTAAATACCGAACGAAGCCAAGGCTTTCATTCGCTATTCCCACGCACGACCAAGGCTCCCCCGCTCTCTCTGCTTCTCCTCCCGATATCTCTCGCGGCTCTCTTCCACATCCCGTAAGCTTCACTCTCCCGACGTCAACCCAGCCTCTGATCCTCTCACCCGACCGCAGCTCCCACGACCTCCACTTCTTCCGATCTTCTCATACCCGTCGGTCGAGAGAGAGAGAGAGAGAGAGAGAGAGAGAGAGAGATTTCCTTCCTCATACCTGCAGCCGACCGAGCCCTCTCCCTCCGATCTCCAGCCGACTCCAAGCCCCGATCTCCTCTGTCTTTGCCGCAAGAAGCTCCTCCGCCCGACTCCTCGGCTGTCCGACTTTGCTCCTACGATTTTCCCTTCCTGTTAGGAACGGAAGTTACGACATTTTAGATCGGAAGCAACAACGGGATTCGCTCGTTGTGAAGGTAACCTTCTCCCTAATGCGCGTTTCTTCGGCTTGATCCCGCAAAACAGAGAAGAAAAGAGGGGGAGGGGGACTTTCATTTATTATTATTATTTATAATAATTAATTATAATTAGGTATCATTAATTATAATTAATTAATTATAATTAATACATATATATATGTATATAATTAATTAATAGTTAATTATAATTAATTAATTATTATTAATTCATTACTAATTATAATTAATTATTAATTAATTATAATTGTTAATTATAATTAATTATTAATTCATTATAATTATAATCAATTACTAATAATTTATTAATTAGTATTAATTAATTATTAATTATGATTTGTTAATTAATAATGAGTAATTATTTATAATTATAATTAATTAATTATAATTAGTTAATTAATTATTCTTAATTATAATTAATCATTATTAATTATACTTAATTAATTCTTATTAATTATAATTAACTATAATTAATTATGGTTATTATGATTAATAATTATTAATTGTTTAAAAAAAAAATGCTTTCCCCCCACTCTCCTTCCTCGATGTCCGTGTCGGACCGGCAAACCACCTAAGCACGCCTTTAGTGGCCGTGGTAGGAGGGAACCCGGTGCGACACCTACGACGAGGTAAGCGAGTGACCCCTCGATCCACGTGTCAACCACGACAACCCCGCGGAGGTATGAACTTTTCTAAAACTCAAAACCTTGTTTCAATGTCCGTGGCAAACTGGAGAACTGTCCTAAGCACGCCTTTATTGGCCGTGGTAGGATGGAATCCCGGTGCGGCACGTACGGCGAAGCGGGGTCACTCATAAGTACCCCCGGGCGGGGGGAAATCAAATCTGTTATCTTTCAAAAATATCTTTTTATAAAACCCCATGCACGCCTTTATTGGCCGTGGTTGGGAGAAAACAAAAAAAAATACAACCGCGCGCGGTGTCTCACCAACACCAACCGTGCAAGCCTTTAGTGGCTTGGCGGGTAGGCGGCCTCTTGGTTTTTTCCCCTTAACGGGGGAGACGCCGGGAGGCTGCCGAAATTTGGATTGAAAATCCAAGGACTTGAACAATTTGAGATCCGGACTTGATTGAACTTAGAAGAACAATGGAAGACTTCTACTTGGACTTTGGACAAAATCTAAATGATTTAAATAAATTTGAACCCAATGTCGAGAAAATACAACTCAAGTGAAGACGACGAATGTCACAACACCTTTACAATCAATCATTGTCCAATGTCGAGAAAATACGGTTATCCATTATAAATAAAGATTGATGATACTGTAATAAGTGCTAGCACCTACAAATTAAGTAGCAATAGCCAATGAATGTTGTAATGTTCTTGTAGTCAACCCTCATTCAACATCAAGCAAATGTATTGGACCTCTGCAAGCAATGATTAAAGATCTGCAATACATACATTCTCTTTACAAATTAGGATGTATGTATAATATGCCACTTATGGGTAGATGTAAAAGGACTTCAGTAAATGCAGTATCCTGAAGTTAATTTCAGCCTATAAATGAAGACATCTACCTACCTAAATGTAGCAGTTACGGATGTACTGAAAAGATCAAAGATCATAACAAAATGCATGGAGAATACAACAAGTGCGAGCCCCTACGACCCAATGCAGGAGATTAGTTGGTGCACTACGATCCACCTACAGAAAACAACGAGTAGTGTACGACAGTCCACCTGTACGAAGCAGTGAACAACTATATTCAGAAGCTGCTACGCCACGCCACCGGATCTGCAACATTCGTACAAGCAGACAGAAGGCGTCTATTCCAAGAATACCCCCGCACGTGCATCGTAGTTTGTATACACATAGGTACACTAAGGGGAAAAATATAATCAAATACCCGCATGGGCCCCGGCGAGCGTGTTATTGGTACACACGTGACGTCTAGGGATGCTGCGCGGGTTTACAAGTGAATTCAGGTTCGAAACTGATCCTTCTATATGGGTCAATAGAAGTCGATAGGGTTCGAACCATTAAACAAATACACGGTTGAAAGGACCAGTATATTTGTTTTAATACATTCATATCAGGCCTCCAAAGCCTTTAATCAAAAGAATTCACTTACAAGGGCAAAAAAATCTACGAAACCCGATCCTCT
This sequence comes from Dendrobium officinale, assembly GCA_019514585.1. Lineage (NCBI taxonomy): Eukaryota > Viridiplantae > Streptophyta > Magnoliopsida > Asparagales > Orchidaceae > Dendrobium > Dendrobium officinale. The sequence goes on from CM033697.1 coordinate 7,452,350, forward strand.
GTCGACAGCCCGACAGAGTCGACAAGGTTCAATCCATAAAGTGAAAATGACCCCGAACACCCCGATGATGGCCGTGTTGAATGCAGATCTCAACCGGAGGGGTTCACATACATTTTCAAATGTCTCCCAAATATCCATATTCCAAAGCTCCACCCAAAATACCTATAAAAATCCAAAAGATTCAAAAACTCCACAAAATCCAAAAAAAAAAACCCAAAAAACTCCATAAAAATCTCAAAATCCCAAAATCCAAAAAAATATTTAAAAATGAAAATAAATCCATCAAAAACTTAAAGCAAAATCCATCCGCCCTCCGCAACAGTTTGTCGGGGCGGACAAATTAAAGTTTACTTCAGCTCACAAAGAGCCAAATGCCTAGTCGAAAATATCACTAGGATCCATTCTCAAACAATATATTGCCAGTAAGGACGTGGTACGAGTCCTCTAACCGGCAGTTTCGCCGCCAAATGGCACTGCAGGTAAACGGTTATGACCCGGGGCCCTCTGAACCGAGTGGTTTTGCCGCCAAATGGCACCACAGATAGCGGTTATGGCCAGAGCCAATACGCTCCCTAATGGCGTTAAATCCTTGAGATATGAATCAATAGGATATAATTGACGGGGTACAAAGCCCTCTGTTAGCTAAGGTGGATTCAAATTTGTCCCCTTAGACACAAACACTCACCCCCGGTCTACAAGGTTCCCTTGGACGAAGCAACCCATGGCTGCCAACAAGGATCCTTCTGTCAGGTTGGGTCGACTACCTCCTCTGACTAAGTAGACCAGGGACCACGATGGCCCGGGATGACGGAACCATGGGATCTTGATCGGGTCCATCATCCATTCCCCCACCATCCGCTTTAAGTGAAAGATGGTGAAATTTTTCTATTTTAAATGTTAAAGCTTTCTAAATTCCCAAATTCTCAAATCTAACATTCTACCAATACCTAAACCCATTGCTGCTACTATATGCCAGATAACACGTATCTCTATACGTATCTGATTGACGACTAGCCTTAATCGAAAGTTCTCTCTCGTGATCGAGAGGGGTAATTAACTATAGGGGCTTGCGCCTATAGGAAACCAGAACTCAGATCATAAAGTCCTCGCAAAATGAGGGCGAAATCTCTGGGTAGTGTCTTATCTACAAACCCATCTGCCTTCCAAAATTTACCTCGGAACTTAGTTCGTTAAAACTCCCTTGCCGAATAAGAAAAGCGAGTGGAGGCCGGGGCCGAATTTTCGGAGCCCACAGATTTCTGGCGACTCCGCTGGGGTTTGGTTTCTCTTTCTATCTTTGGCTAGTCGTCTCAGTGCTATAGTAGCAGCTATATCAAATCGTACTCAAAATTTTGAGTCTTTCGCAATGATCATTTAATGAATCAAAGTCCTGAATATTCTAAAATGATCATTTGACAAATTCATTTGGCATTCAGCATAGTTTTAAAATTATTTTATTATCTGCTTATGCTAATCATTTTTGTCTATTTTTATTTTTGTGTTCTGTGCAAGTCTCTGCATTTTGAAAGTGCGGGGTGATGTATCAGATTCTGATTACTAACCCTTGCCTTTCATTCATGCAGATGGATCTACAGAACACCCCGATGACTGTCCAGCTGGGACAAGGAGCCAGGATCCAACTGGCTAATGCTATTATTGAGACTGGAAATGCCGGAGCTACCATCCAGTTTGGTAGCGTTGACTTCCCGGCGATTGCTGCAAGGAGTGCCGCCATTCCTGTGAATGGTAGGAATGCTGAGAAGTCTGCCAGGAGATTCAATGCTGATAAAGCTCCTATCCGTCGTGTGCATCTGCCGGCACAACGACCTGTTGCTGAAAAATTCTCGTGGGAGAATTTCTGTATTTGAAAGGCTATCCCAGCCTGAGGCCCTGACCACCAGGAGAATTGTAAATGGTGGAAGAGTTTCTGTGGTGACTGCAAACACCACACCCCTGCCAACCAGGTTATCTGCACCTGGGAAATATGATGCTGAAGCCTCCTCATCTGGAGGAAGGCTTACAAGGAGACAGAGAAGAAAAATGAATGCTGAGCTCCGAGCTCAGTATCAACAACTGCCAATTCATCCCTCCAATCTGTCGGCCCAAGAGCCTGAAGCCAATGTTCCCACTCGGAACAAGTTTACTGACCTGAAGTGGGTCAAGAGAAATAGCTCTACTGGAGAGCTAAAGAAATCTTTTTGGGATCGACGGCCTGAAGCCCCAATCCCTCCAAAGAAGAAAGAGCCTGAAACTCTGTCTGCTCGAGTATACAGAGTCCTAAAGACTGTAAAGGAGAAGGGGCTGAAGAAAAAGAAATTCCAACGGCCTTTGGTGATCGAGGTCAGAAGAACCCCGCCAAGGGAGCGTCTGTCCTTTGCTGCAGAAGGAAGAGAAAGAAGATATACTCCACGCGGTGAACATCGGGGTGTGACACCTGAACCATATGTTCAGGGATCCACCGCTGAAAGGTCCCGGTGGAAAGGGAAACAAATCTGGAGGCCAAAGCCTCGGAGAAATGAAAAAGAAAGAAGAGAAAGGAGTATTGACCTGGGCGTGACATCCGGTGAGGCTTCCCGGAGATCCGCCCCCATCTACAAACAACGTCAGAAGTGGGCCCCAAAAAGGACCCATAATGACATTCCTCCACACGATAGACACCTTGGAGAATCCTTCAAGGGATCCCATCGCCCTCCATCCCCTCCAAAAGAAGAAACCAACTTCGATCGCAGCCCACTGATCGAAGAAATCCCCGTGCCTAATCAGGAACCGGAAATCCAGTGGCGGCGCCGCTCGGAGATCCGAGTACTAGAAGAGGAAGGAAATGTACAAGGGGAAGACAACATTGAAGAAGAGGAATTCCTTGAAGAGGGTGAAAATGTACAAGAATACCTCGAAGGGGATGAAAACATTGAAGAAAATATGGAAGAAAATATGGATGAATTTATGGAGGGAAACCTAGAAGAAGAAATGCAAGAAATAAATAATACTCTGGACATGTAGGTGGTCTACATGGTGAGACACACCAATACTAATGAGGAAACCTATTATGATGAGGGTGAAGATGAAGATGATCAACAACCGCCGATTAGGCGAGTTTATCACCGTCGTCGTGAAGCTGGGTCCACCACTGGCAGAGGTGGTCATTCTCAAGCAGAAGAAGGAGAAGAAGCCGAGGAGAATCCCTTCGCTGACGATAATGTCACGCTTGCAGACATGCAAAGACATATGAGGCGACAAATGAGAGCCAAAGATAGAGAAATTTCTCAGTTAAATGAGAAGATGACTGATATGATGGCTCAGATGGGGGGCAATGATGCAGATGATGCAGAGAACTGTTGCTGTTGGTGCCATTCCCAATCCTCCTCCTGATCCTCCAAATTTTCAGATGCCTCAAGTCTCGGGAGTACGAGGTATTCCTGAAGGTGGTCACGAGGCTCATAATGTCATCCGTCAGCCCACTCCACAAAATGTTGCAAGTACTTCTGAACCTGTGACCACTGCACAATTGGAAGGAATAATCACAGAAAGGATCAGGGCCATCATAGCCGTTGATCAAGCAGAAAAGTTGGTGGGAAAATGTCGTCCGTATCCTGCTGAATACGACCAAGTACCATATCCAAAAGGGTATTCTGTACCAAAGTTCAATACTTTCAACGGTACTAACAACCCCAGGCAACACCTGGCACAGTTTAAAGCCACCTGTGGAAATACAGGAGGAAATGACGCCCTACTCTTCCGACAATTCGTCAGCAGTTTGACAGCAACTGCTTTCGAATGGTATGCTGAATTGACAAATGATTCTGTGAAGACATTCGCAGAATTGGAAAGTATGTTTGTAAAAAGATTCGCTAGTGCAACCGAGAAGATCACGATTGCTGATCTCGCTCTGGATAAAAGAAAAAGAGAAGAATCAGTGACCAAATACATCACTCGCTGGCGAAATTTGAGCATGAAATGTGAACAGCAGTTAGAGGAGGAACATGCCGTACAGTTGTTAATGGGAAACATTGATGACAAGATGCAACCCTTCCTGTGCATGGCTACAATCAATACATTTCAAGACTTGCTCGACAGAGTGGCCAAGTTCGAGAAACTGAATTTTTCCAGATCAGAAAATCACTCTGATAAGCCTAAGAAGGCTAAGGCCCCAGGTGCTAGAAGGGGTGAAGCCGACTCTACATTCTTCTCCAGAGCTGATAGAGAAAAGCAGGTGATTTACAATGTAGACAAGGGCAAGCAGCCGATGCAATATCAAGAAAAGCCCAAACAGGCCTACAACCCCAACCCCCAACCGAAGCTGATATTCGGGGAAAACGATAAGCCGAGGACTTATCAAGCTGGAGGCCAAAGACAGGCAATAGGAACTGGTGACAGAATGTTCCAATCCCTCAAAGATAAAATGAATAAAGAATATTCATTCAAAAGGGAGAGTGTCGCCAAAATTATTTCGACAAGTATTGAAATCGGGTTTAGAACTGCCTGAATGCAAGAGACCCGAAGAGTCGAAGCACACTGGTGACCCAAATTACTGCCCATATCATCGGGTGCTCAGCCATCCTATTGAAGATTGCTACATCTTCAAGGATTGGCTTGAAAGAAAATATCAAAAAGGGGAACTCACATTGTCTGACAATGTGTTGTCACACCCTAGAAAGGAATCAACTCGGGTGGTCACGTCCTCTTCCGTACCCCTGGTTGAAGAAAGAAGAAATGAAAAGAAGCCAATTCAAGAAGAAAAGTGGGAGACTACGGTTTTCAAGAAGACTGAAAATGTTGAAGCAGCTTGAAGGAGTTTCAGGTGTAAAGTGGAAGTCTCCTATTGAGCCAATGATAGATTTGAAGGCACTGCCAATGGTACGACCTTCTACTTCAAAACAGTTTTCCAATCAAGTTAGTTCTTCAAAGGCTGAAAAGAAGAAATCATCCAAGAAGAAAACCAAGTTGAAAAAGCCTAAGGAGAAAATGACGGCAACTCAGAGAGTTATTAACAGTTTGGATGAATATTATCAGACTGTGAGACGACCTATCAAGCTCGCTGATTTTATGACAGACCTTAAAATAGAGGAAGCTAAAGAAGATGATGAGAATACTCTTCCCAAAGAAGTTTGTCGGGTCATCTCAGTGGCGCAGAGTACCTCGATAAAAGATGAATACACAGAAGAAGTACCCTCTGAATCCTGTATGATGGTTTTGCCAATGGATTACAATTCGGAGGAGGATTTGTATTTTCCAGAGGGAGACGAATCGGACCCTAGCATAGCGTCTCGGATGGGACATGTAAACCTGGGTGGTGATTCTGAATCAATAGATGAGTCCCTTGATGCAACGATGGCTGACTCTGAAGAAAATGTACAGTTAAATGACTCTGAACCGGAGGAGATTGCTCAAGTGCAGTTAAGAAGCGGCAAAATACTACCCTACCCTCCACCGAAGAAAGGGGTCTCCAATAAAGATAAGGAAAAAGAGATAATTATCAACGATGACATTATCCCTGAAGATCCTAAGAAAAAAAGAAGACTTCAGCCAATGGGATAGATTATAACATCTTATCTCATTTGAGAAAAATTCCAGCACAGCTCAGCATATACGATGCTTTGGTGATGTCTAAAGACCTTCGGGAGACTCTGATTCAGGCTCTCAAAGATCCCGAAAGATACGAGGCGTATTTTGCTGAACGAAGTTTGACTGAGGTTCTGCAAGCTCGTAATGAACCATTCATTACTTTCTCCGAAGAGGACATGATGCTCGGAACTGCAGACCATAACCGTCCTCTGTACATTACTGCAGAGAGCGATAAGCTAATCATCAGTCGAATCTAATGATCGATCCTGGATCCTCCATAAATCTGATAAGTTTGAAAGCACTGAGATCCCTCTGCCTTGATGTGGAACACCTCGGGCCAGATAAGTTGATGGTGCATGGTTTCAACGAAAAAGGGCAGCAAAAACACTTGGATCATTCATGCTTCCTCTTGTATTTGGAGAGCTCCATACAGAAGCCAAATTCCATGTGATCGACGCGGATACTTCATTCAAGGCGCTACTAGGTCGTCCCTGGTTGCATGAGTATGGCATTGTCCCGTCAACATTACACCAGTGTATGAAATATCTCAAAGATGGAGAAGAATTCAGGATCTCTGGTGACATTCAGCCTTTCACAGTTCATGAAGCAACAGTTTATGAAGATGCACGGTATTTCATGCCAAAGAAGCAGAAGTCTTCGAGCTCCCTCGAAGCTAGAGCATCAAATTCAAAGGCTGTAAAGCGACCTGAAAGAGAAGGTGAGAAAAAGCAGGTGGGGAGAAAGAAGGCAGCGCCGACTCTTCCCAAGGCACCGACCATTCCCAAAGAGAAGAAATTTTTATACCTCATCTGGGAAGTGACACAGATGAAGACGATGTTATTCCTGCCAAAATCTCGAAAAGTATGCCAGTCCACGGATGAATGGAGCAGGCAGGTCGAATTTTCAAATGATGATTATGACTACGACTCCATTTATATGAACACGGTGCAGAATGTGTTCTCTAGAAGAATTGACAATCTATCAATTTCAGATAGTGTACTCGTAGTTACACGTGTTCCCTTGCAACACTTCAAAGAAATCATTTCGCGTGAGGTGCATAAGGTTGAAGAACTCGCCACTCTCTATCTGCCTCCCCGTAAAAATGGGACTGTGCCAAAGAATGTGTTATATTCTACGGGAGTTCGTGAAGAGGAGAATCATGACTGGGATTGTATGCTCCTCGACTCCGATGAATTATTTCCTACGAGGCTACCTAGGTTCAATACCAAAAATATCCAGAGAATGCTACGAAAAACAAGTCAATATTCCTACCACCAAACGACAACTTCGTACAAGTCTGGGCCTTTGGTATGGAAGGAGTCCGCGCGCCGTTACGACAGAAGGACACAGATGCATATAAAGGTATTGGATTCATCAAAAGAAAATCCTTCCGGAAAGAGATTTTGTCGCGCCATCACATGCGTGGAAATTGAATCCGAAGATGGTGATGCTGAAGAGATATACGAAGCTGATGATTATGATGAACAGCCCGTAGAAAGCCGAGCCCTGCACCAGAAGAGCTTGAAGATGGTGGACAGGCAGCCACTATGGATGAACTAAGAGAAGTCAACTTGGGAACTGAGGAGGACCCTCGCCCAACCTTCATTAGTTCTCTTCTACCCGAGGAACAAATAGAAGAAATAAAAGAACTTCTCTGTGAATTTAGGGATTGCTTTGCCTGGACATATGCTGAGATGCCTGGCTTATCCCCTGACGTAGCAGTTCACAGATTAGCAATCAAACCGGATGTAACGCCCGTCAAACAAGCTCCAAGAAGAATGAGACTGGAGATTGAAGAACAGGTGATCGCAGAAACGAATAAGCTAATAGATGCAGGATTCATCCGAGAAGAAAAGTACGCTGACTGGATTGCTAATATCGTCCCAGTGAAGAAGAAGAACGGGCAAATTCGTGTCTGTATTGACTTTAGGGACCTCAATAAGGCGTGCCCAAAAGATGATTTTCCACTCACTGTATCCGAACTCCTAGTGGACAACACTTCCAACTACGACATGTTCTCCTTCATGGATGGATCGTCAGGATACAATCAAATCAAGATGGCGCCCGAAGATGAAAAACATACATCATTCAGAACGCCCATCAGCATTTTCTGCTACACAGTCATGCCCTTTGGCCTGAAGAACGCTGGTGCCACCTACCAGCGGGCGATGACTCACATATTTGATGATTTGATACATCAGAAGGTCGAGTGTTATGTAGATGACCTTGTTGTTAAAAGCCTTGGCCGAGATGATCACTTAAAAGATCTCAGAATAGTATTTGAGAGAATCAGAAAAGTTTGATCTGAAGATGAATCCTCTCAAATGTGCTTTTGGGGTCTCTCTTCCCGGCAAATTCCTGGGGTATGTTGTTCGTCATCGAGGAATAGAGATCGACCCCAACAAAATTAAGGCAATCACGGAGGAGATGCCACCGCCAAGGAACCTTCGACAGCTCCGATCATTGCAAGGACAACTGGCTTTCATTCGGAGATTCATATCAAATCTATCGGGTAGGTGCCAGCCATTTTCAAAACTAATGAAGAAAGACGTCCGTTTCAAATGGGATACAGAATGTCAGGAGGCGTTTGATAGCATCAAGAGATATCTGTTTGAAATCCGCCCATTCTAGCAGCGCCAATTCCGGGGAAGCCTCTTATACTGTATACAGCTGCACTAGAAGAGTCCCTCGGAGCACTATTGGCCCAGAATAATGAAGAAGGAAAAGAAAATGCGCTCTACTATATCAGTCGAAGGTTGATTGGAGCAGAAAGCCGTTACTCTCCTATTGAAAAACATTGTCTGGCACTGATTTTTGCAGTTCAGAAACTCCGCCATTACATGTTTATCCCACAAAATCACACTGATATCAAAGATCGATCCGCTGAAGTTCTTGATGACAAGACCAGCGTTGACAGGTCGTCTAGCCAGGTGGGCAGTATTGTTGTTGCAGTTTGAAAATCATATACATGCCACAGAAGGCGGTGAAAGGACAGGCCTTGGCAGATTTTCTTGCTGCACACACCCAATCCCAGCTGATTCTCCGCTAAATGATGATTTGCCCGATGAGCAGATTATGCAGGTCGAGGAGAATGAAAGGCTACCATTCTGGGAAATGTACTTCGACGGGGCATCGTCAATTAGACCTGTCCGACCTCCAAATATTGCAAGAGCCCGAGCCGGCATCGGTCTCATTTTCGT